>CM048744.1:957358127-958762502 GCA_026315105.1 Locusta migratoria | reverse complement strand
ATACTGTAATAGACTGTTTCAATTAAAATTTCAAGATGTATGTAAAAGAATAACTTCCTCTTAATAAAATAAAAATACTACATAACTATACTTTGGAATATACTCTTGAATTTAAAATTTGAAGAAGTATTTAATTGGTAGATCGCACAGGGTTTTATTAGTAAACGATAGATATGGGGTATAATGAAGTTGGCCACCCCTAATATATACATTTCAATCACTGACACGCATTTTTACTAGATACAAAGAACAAATCAGGTCATGGAGAATTGGTAGAAATTATTCAGCACATGCCGACCACTTTAAACAGCAATACCACAGATCCAGAGCAATGGAAACATGAAAATTATAGAAAAAAGTAGACACACTTCTCTCTTTCCAAGGAAACCACATCACATAAAAAGGAGTAAAACACAAACGTTAATTAATGACCAAATAAATATAGGAAACCTCCAATGTCACTACACCTCTTACCCCTCACTTCTCTACATCCCACTACTGATTGACGTTACTTTACATGTGCTGTTTAATCAACATCCTCCGCATCTCTCCTACTACCACTCACTCATCACACAGATTTTCAATTTCATCATTACCCCTTTATTTCGGTTACACCAAAAAAAGAAATACATAACTCAATTTAAAAATGAAATAAAATGAAGTTAGAAAAATACAATGTAAGAAAAAAAATAAAGACACAGAAGACAAATACATGGGACAGTGATGCAATGGTTTCTGAAAAAGGGAAAAAGATGTATTGTGTTGGAGCGAATTGCAAACTAGAACGAAACGCTTGAATATCATATAAATGAGTTGACCAGACAGTTCTTTATTTCGAGTTTTCACTTTTCGTCATTTTCGAAGACAAAGAGATACGTCATTATGTATAAAACAAATGTTTAAACATACATGCAGTATGTACTTTTCCTTGCAACAGAGCGATGGTCTGGTGATATGCATTTTAAACATCTGTGTTACGTATACAATGACGTATGTCTGTGACAAACTATTTTAAGAGGGAATTTTTTTAAACAAAGTTTTGCCTTCGAAAATGACGAAAAGTCGTAACGCGTAAGGTATAAATAAAGTGGTAAGAGTAGTGAAGACGTTTAGATTACTTCCAAGTGCATCCAAACGGCCACTACATCTCACCAGAGTGTAATGCAGACAACAAGCAGTACAACGGAAAACATTGGTGCAGAAAGAAAAAAACTGACGTGAAATAATGTGGAACGCGTTGGCGATTTAGAATGTGAGACGAAATTTACAGATAAATTCCAATCAGTAAAAAAATTATATATATTAAAAAAGGGAAAGGAAAGAAGGAAAAATCAACATTCTGCACATTTCGTAAGAATGTTCCTAAGAAAAATTAGAGATATCTGTTGTGACGATACCGCTGACCCCCTCATCTCAATGTTATCGTACGATACCGTCTGCGTCGGACCCGGAATCGTGTGGTTCAATAGTGAAACATGTTGCGTGTGAAGTTACAAACGAAATAGCCGGCCTAGAAATCAGTGTAGGACAGTGTATCGGTGATACTGTGATTAAAACAAGTGATAGATTTCATTAATTAAGAGATTTGTATAAAATGTTTCCAGACAGTTCTATAAATAGTTACGTCATTGTATGTTATTTAAAACCTTAAACAGACGAATTGTAAAAACGTTTGTGGAAAAAAAGAAATGAAAATGAATAGCATTGTATATATGTTAGGCTCATGAAACAAGTTGTATTGACCAGCTAATTGTGTTAATGTAGTCGAGATTTACAATATTGAATTTCTTTGTGTATCTTGATTGACGTGAGATTTTGAACCTATTTTCAGAATGGCCGAGATATGAACATGTATGATGTACTCGTTAACTAATTAATTGACATTTAACATTTTGGTTTGTTGTCCAACAAAAAGTAGCGTGATTAAGTCTTAAACAGATATTTGCAATCTAAAATTATTGTATGTATAGTTTCATTTGATATTGCCATTATTTTTGTGTACATGAAATGTTTTACGTGTATGTTTGTTAATTGTAAATTAACATATTTAATTGTTATGAACAATGCATAATGAAAGGTCATTATTGCCGATGTTATATATTTGCCTCACCGCCTTGCGTGGGGGGACTTCGAGTTTTAGGGTTTGCAAAGTGCACTGGAATGTCTGTCAGTCTGTCTTTGTTTTTGTAATGGAATTACTATCCGCTAAGTTCTGATGCTTTGTAAATGTTTGGAATTTGTAATGTTTTGGTGGAGAAGAAGTTTGGTTTCAAATTAAAGAAGTGAAAAATTGTACATACCGAGTATTTAATTCTACCACGACGCCCCAGGAGAATAATGTTGCAGCGAGCAGAGCCCCCATATATCGCAATGTTCAAAAGCTGAGTATCGGTAGAATAAACTGTAATTACTTAAATCTCTATTAAAACACTTCACTGTCATGCAGACCACTGAAGATTTAAACTCTTCTAGTGAGAAAGATCGCACCTGGTCGTTTTAGAGAGAGAGAAAAATAGCCTTCATAATTTTCGATACTTGCTGGTCACTATCTCAACTATGCAGCTCCAGTTGGCGTCACATTGCCTGCTTGGTCTGCATACCAGGTGTTTTTTCTCACTTTTTTCATCACAGTACGCACATGTGGCAGAATTCTAATCCGGGAATTTCGCATTTATAGCCAGCAATGCCAAACATTGTAAAAGGCAGTCTGTCGCCCAGCTCCAACGCGAGCTTCCGCCGAGATACTGCACTATGATACTCGCGTCCGGGAAGCAGTGCGTCGGCGGCACAGATTAAAACGCTACTGAGACGGAAGCACAAGCAGATTGTACCGAAACACTATGACATGTTTCGTGACATGTGGAAGCTAACGTTAACCTATACCCTTGCGTTAAGCGAGCTGCAAAGATGACTACACCAGGACATCTAACTCCTGTTTAGATGAGGTCGAGCTCCGTCTTGCAGGAACCAAATTATATTATTGAAATCAGAGTCACTTTGGACAATGGGGATGAATCATGTTCCAGCTCTTTCACGTACTGTTCGGTAGTCACTGTACCATCAAAGAATATCGCTCTGATTATTCCGTGACTAGACTTTGCACACCACACAACCACCCATTGGGGGTCAAGAGACTTGTCAATCGCGAAATGCAGATTCTCTGTCCCCTGAAGGCGGCAATTTTACTTATCGAGGAACCCATCCACTTCATCGATAAATCAAACAATATAATAATGGAAAGTCCAGGTTGGAATTAATAATATAGTTACAGTTTACAACTCACCGCAAAGACGTGGCGACGAGTTGCGACAGGCAATACAAAAGACACACACATACAACATTCAGCTATCGGCCATGGACTTCTTCAGAAAATAGAACACTCGCGCAATCACACAAGCACACAAAACAGTCAAACAATCATCACCTCCGACTGCCTCACTTCGAATCACGCTCTGCAGCGAATCGGGGAGGGGAGGGGAGAGGGGATAGGAAGGTTACGTCACTGTGGTGGGGATGGGTTAGACGGGAATAACGAGATGCACCTTAGGAGTGGAGTGGGGAGGCGGGTGAGGGGAGAAAATAAAATAAAAAATGCGTGCACACTGCAAGTACACAAGACCGCACACACACACACACACACACACACACACACACACACACACCACTCAAAATAGGCGAGGTTTGGGATAGAGAGGTAGGAACTGTAAGTTTTGGAGAAAAAATATAGGGAAGTTATCGTAGGTTGAGGCCTGGTTGATTTCGGGATCGGAGAATGTATTGTAGGGATAACTCCCATCTGTGCAGTTCAGAAAAGCTGGTGGTGGATGGGAGGATCCAGATGGCCCGGGTTGTGAAGCAGCCATTGAAATCAAGCTTGTGCTCCGCTGCATGTTGTGCCACAGGGTGGTCCACCTTGTTTTTGGCCGCAGTTCGGCGGTGGCCATTCATCCTAATGGATAGCTCGTTGATGGTCATGCCAATATAGAAAGCCATCCCTTCCACATCAAAAAATCCCTCCCTTACAGTCTGGCCACCTGTGGATGGCATATCTGCAGTGACAAGAATTCCCTTTCTGAATATGCTGAAGGTCTCACAAAGGCCTTCACAAACAGAAACTACCCCACAGACCTAGTCCGCAAACAAATCTCCCGTGCCATATCCTCACACACCCCAAATCCTCCTCCCATCACCAGTAACCATCCACAAAAGAGCACTCCCCTTGTCACCCAGTACTACCGTGGTCTCTAACAACTAAATTCCATCTTTCGCCAAGGTTTTGATTTTCTATACTCGTGCCCAGGAATGAGAGACATCCTGCCCAAGATCCTTCCCACCCCTCCTAAAGTGGTGTTCCGTCGCCCTCCCTGCCTTCACAACATCGTAGTTCATCCATATGCCACCCCGAAACCCTGGTCACTGCCACAGGAATCATATCCTTGTGGAAGACCCCGGTGCAAGACCTGTCCAATCCATCCACCCAGCACTTCCTATTCCAGTCCTGTCACAGGCTTATCCTACCCTATCAGAGGCCGGGCCACTTGTGAAAGCAGCCACGTAATTTACCAACTGTGCTGCAAACACTGTACAGCTTCCTATATTGGCATGATCACCTACCAGCTATCCATTAGGATGAATGGACACCGGCAAACTGTGGCCAAAGACAAGGTGGACCACCCTGCGGAACAGCATGCAGCGGAGCACAAGCTTGATTTTAATGGCTGGTTCACAACCCGGGCCATCTGGATCCTCCCATCCACCACCAGCTTTTCTGAACTGCACAGATGGGAGTTATCCCTACAATACATTCTCCGATCCCGAAATTAACCAGGCCTCAACCTACGATAACTTCCCTATATTTTTTCTCCATACCTTACAGTTCCTACCTCTGTATCCCAAACCTCGCCTATTTTGAGTGGTGTGTGAATGTGCGATCGTGTGTGTGTGTGTGTGTGTGTGTGTGTGTGTGTGTGTGTGTGTGTGTGTGTGTGTGGGGGGGGGGGGGTCTTGTGTACTTGCAATATGCACGCATTTTCTATATATATTTTATTTTTTTCTCCCCTCACCCGCCTCCCCACTCCATTCCTAACTTGCACCTCGTTATTCCTATCTAATCCATCCCCACCACTGTGACGTAACCTTCCTATCCCCTTATGAAAAGGTCGTTTATGATTTATTTTTCTTTGTACAATACTTCACTGTTTTCTTTTTACGAATATATTACGGTTTTCGATTATGTCGTTAGGCTGGAACACAATAGGATAGTTTTAATTGCGTTATCACATTTACAGTCTTGCTTGTCGAAAGTATTTCGCAGTTTTCTTCTAATGTGGCAGTAGTTCGGAGTTTGTCGTTCAAGAACATAAAAATACAACAAAAACGTCTCGTAAAAATTTTCAACAAGAACATGAATGCCTGGTTTACTAATCCCGAAATTTTTTTCTAAGCGTCTGGTCTCCGAAGTGTTAGGTTAAAGTATTAGAAACGTAAAAGAAAGAAGAAAAACATTTACTAAGTATTGCGTAGACTTTGTCCTAATGTCTTTGACACACACTGCTACCGGACACACTTTTGTGTGCACTGCAGGGGCGCAGCCACGGGGATGAGAAGGGGGGGGGGCTAATGAGGCATTAAGCGCCACCCCCCCCCCCCGCACCTTCCAAATATTTTTTTAAACAGGTCGGCACCGGAAATCTGAAATACAACGTAACTATAGCTCGTTAAGTACAAGTTAACGTGTCAATGGGTCACCAACGTGATGCCCCAGGCTTATCGGCTTAACACATCTCAAGCACTACTAAAGCACTTGACACGCCCGACCCTAGCCGCCACGTGCCTTACTTTGACCATTTTACTCCATTAATTGTAGCTTGCCCTGCATTCCCGCCAACATTACGTGAGCGTCTGCAATGAAATAGGCATCTAACTATGACTAGATAGATAATTCAGTATTGTGGCGTCTCTACTTTCATTTATGAATTTATTGCTTATCATTATGACTTGCTGCCAATGTAATATTCCTGGCCTATGGCCACTTCATATTTCTGGCCGCTGGCCGTTTCTTTGCTAACATCGTACGGGTCTCAAACACGGAAGAAAGAAGTGCAGCATATGTTGAAATGTGGGGTGGGGAGCAGTAGCATATGGCACAGTAGGTGCTGGTTCCCGTGGGAAAGCCCTCCTATATTACTGGTGCTCTCCTCGCATTGGCTGCTGCATTTCACGTCACGTCATTTCTTTTGAAATTAGTTTTGTTTATTATATACAGTACTAAATATTAATAATTAAGAGCTGAGAATTTGTGATAAATATCTCTCAAGGACAGGCGAGGTTTTGACAGTTCAAAAAGTTTAAGGTGCCTTCCCTTATTGTAACAAGAGAGGAGCGACTTTGCAGAAGGCGCGTGACGGCCCTGTATTGGCGCGAAATAGAGCGTCAGGTGCCCTCTAGTCTCGCAACGCGCCGCAGTTTCAGTCTCGAGCTGACCATTATATTCGCCGGACCGCGCCGGTCATGAGTAAAGATTTATGTAATAGTGATAACAGTCGAGGTCTCAGCATGAGCTATGGGCAGCATAGGCCGTGTCGTATTAACAAAAGTTGTTCATATTTAATTATTTATTTAATAAGTGGCATCCCTGACAAAAATCTCGCGAGTCGCTTCTTATGCTTCCATTCTACAGAACTTATTTTAGCCTCACTTGTATACTGTACAAGAATCAACGACCTGTGTGCTGTCTTCTGCGCTGGGGACACAACTATAGAAGACAACAGGTTAGTCAGCAACTACGGCACCTCGTGCGTACTGTAGGGCGGTAGAAACGTATACTGCTACGCAACAGCATCCGCAAGGATGTGGAGGTATTACGGGACTTGTGGGAGGAAGCAGTACTAACTTCTCCGTGCGCAAATAAAACCCCAGGAAGCTTGTACCTAGTATTTAAAAGCAGGTTATACATTTGTGTCTGATATTAAAATCTAACAGACATATCTCCCAACTGATTGTTTCTCTTGGTGAGCAATCTACACAGCCCAAAACAATTAGATGATCAATCCATGGTAACATTTTTTGTTCACTTATCGGTTACAACTGTAATTTGTCTAAACTCTTTACTTGAGGTATAGATGGCGTTTACTTAGAGCGAGGCACCATGGGGCTACCATAATAGTGAAAAAGTCATTCCCGTTGCTCTTGAATAGTGTGATATCGGACACCCAGTATAGTTGCACACAGTGATCCCTATACAAACTGGATGTATAACTCTGCTGTTTGAACATATAGTTGCAGCGTGCCTGCACATTCGTATGTTTTTCACACGGTTTCGCATTGTCCGCCATGTTTAAATTTGTCAAACTTTTTTCCATCAGTTATTACGTGACAAAGAATTGCTTGCTTACCTCTTGATTTGGAATTTAATTAAATATTCGATGTTGTAGGCTGATATGGGAGCGGAATCTAAACGTATTTTTATCTCTTTTTCTTGAATTGCTTCTTAGCAGCCATGTTTGGATTCGGCAAGAAACTAAATATGAATATCTTTGCCTGGCACGCTAAGACAATTAAGTTCAACATCCAGAGTATATAGAAATCAACGGTCTCATGCGTGGAATGGACAGTATGGGGTTATCAATCAGCTCTTGAGGGATATTTGGACATTCTTCCATGAGATGAATATCAGCAAGCACAGAATAACAGAGGGGCCTCACAATGATAGTGCCCGCCGTGGTGGCCGAGGGGACTGCGGTGCGTCAGTCACGGTCTGCACGGCCACTACGGTCGGGTGTTCGAATGCCCCCCCTTGGGCGTGGATATTTATGCCGTCCTTAGTGTTAGCTAGTTCAGGGACTGATGGCCCCGTAGGTAAGTCCCATAAGCTATACAAACATTTTTTTTTTTTTTTTTTTTTTTTTTTTTTTTTTTTTTTTTACAATGATAGTGAAAAGAAGCCGACTGAGAGCGCGACACCCAACCAACATGGCGGCCGAGTGCCAGCCGGCCACAACTGCGAGCACAGGGTAGTTTATGATTTCGCTGTCTATTCTTTTTCATATATTTGAAGGCGTTCCTTTCTGACTATTTTTGCCATAAATAATTACACATTTCAGCTAGGGTTAGCAAATACTGCTATATAACATAGAAGCACATTTTTCCTGGCTGTCCCTTTAACCTCTTGTAACTCGAGGAGAACCAAACGTATCGTCATGTGGTTTCTTTTAATTTCTTCTTTAGAATCGTGAAATAATCTTAGACTATATTTAATGCCAATACGAATATGTGGAAAAAAAAACTAAAATAAGAATCATAACGTAGAATCGTTTACCACTGATGCACTTTACTCTGCTCTGGAGCCTATTAGCTTAAACTATAAGAGCTAGGCCAGTGTACACAGTATATACTTGCGGAACTCAAACATCTAAAACAAAAAACAAACTACGCGTGTTCAAATGTTCAAAATGTTTGTAAATTTATCAGACTAAACTGCGTGGTCATCAGTCCGTAACGTACAAACTACTTAAACCTAGGTAAGGACAAACACACACACACACACACACACACACACACACACACACACACACACGCCCCAGGGATGACTCTAACCTCCACGGCGAGCAACCGCGTACAAATTATCATATTTATTTCTCTTTAACGCGTTTAGCGCTTTTGGCGCATCATCAGAAAACTCCAACAGCTGGATGGCATTAGTTGGTGCAAAAGCACACGATGCTCAGCATTTTGGACTGAATAAAATCAGATCAGCAGCGTTGTGATGGATACGTCCGCGTTCACAGAATGAATATCGATACACCACATGAGCAAACGTTACTGCACGGACATTATTCCATAGATCATAAACACGACATTTCGTAATTATGTGGGACGTGTCAGTCTAGTAAATGTTGTCTACACTTGAAAATCAATATTTTAAGGATTTTTAGTACTTTTTTGGTTTAAGTTTTACCTAAAAATTCATCTACAGGAGTTGCCATTCAGAAATTCCTTTCATTTCTTTTTAAATACTAGTTGTCTGTCAGACTTTTGATGCTACTTGGTAAGTGACCAAAGACTTTTGTGGCAGTATAATTCACCCCTTTCTGAGCCAAAGTTACATTTAACCTTTAATAGTATCATCCTTTCTTCTAGTGTTTTAGCTATGCACACTGCTATTACTTTTCAATTGGGTCGGATCGTTAATAGCTAACAAATTTCATGAGTGAATATATGTTTTGTGAAGCTACAGTGAATATCCCTACATCCCTAATAGGCCAGTCGTCAGGTATGTTTAGGTCCAAAAAAATTGCAGGAAGCTGAATTTTTGGTATGTTGTTAGGACATGTTAGAGTAGTATTAAACCAAGTTTGCAGCTTCGAAATCCTTTTGCGTAACCTTTAAGAGCCAAAAAACCTCGAAATTTTCGGTCTTTTTCTGGTTTTGGCTTATAACTCGTGAAGGGTGGTTTTTATTTTGACGAAACGTCACTCGCACCTTTATTAATGTAAATAAAATATTCTAAAATTTAAGCCCAACCGCAGCTCTAAGTCCAATAGTTCCCGAGATATTGAACTTCAAAAATTGACTTATTTCTCCAAAAAATTCAAATTTTCGATTTTAGTCATCTTTCGGCTAGAGTATTGGCTCTAATGATCATTCCACGGGGAATGTCATAGAAAAGAAGGGTATAGAGCAGTTATTTAACTTTAATCTAAGTACTGAACGAAGTCCATAGGCCCAATAGATTTCTAGTTATCGTTAAAAAACGAAAACTTGGAAAAATCGGAGTATACAATAAATTGACCCAGACGAATTGCTGTCCTCTTATCCTGTGTATGTTAAAGAAAAAGGAAGAATTACTCATTGACGATGATTATTAACATATTGTATGTAAATAGGTGTAATTATATTATGTGTTAGTGCATACAAATATATTTGTGTAAGTAGGTATTGCTGGAAAAAAAAAAGACGAAAGCCTCTCCGTTTTTGGGTATTGGTCAGCCATTAAGGGAATGGGTCTTTCGTTCGTAGCGAGGCCTTTTGTTGTGCGAAGGTATCAATCCCCCTCCCGTCCCCCTTACTCAGAGTCGTGACTTAGCGGGTGTTCTGCCCTCCTTCCCAAACTTCTTGCCTCCGAGGCCTTCCCCACTACACCCAGTCAGCCCTTAGAAACAGCCGTATTCGGATCCGTGAAGAACGTTTCAAACAAAAATCGTCTAAATATTGATCTTGGTGGCGTTTTAAGTACTTTCTGTTTTACAATATGTCGGAGCTACCCCCGTCGCATGTTTGTTTCGGGGTCGTCGGTAAGTGCTTGCAGAGGGAACAGTGACAGTGAAAAAACGCGGAATTTAGACGCTGATAAAAATGAGTCAGAAACGTGGGCTTGAAAGGAACATGAGATTTTTTGTGCAGTTTAGATGAAGTGACCGTACATGACGCATGCAGGAAGAGGTACACTGTGGAAAGTAATGTGTAAGCATTTGTCCAGCGAGAACGAGATGTTTGATTTGCTCAACCATAGTTTTCGTGTGGGGAAAGGCTGAAAAGTGCGTCGGATTCAAGGCCTCACATCATTGGATATTATCGTTTCCTTTGTGGTGAAAAATTATCCAAGGAATATTTCGAGAAGCAGATAAAATTGCCAAATATCTACAGGATGAACTCCATCGAAGGAAAACACTGGAAGTGAAAGAATCGATTGTGGAAAAAGCTAGACAAGCTAGTGAATGGGGGCAACACATTCTTCGGCGTCTTTCATGTATAAGTGAACTTGTTGCTACTGAGGGCAAGTACCACAAACATTGCTACGTAAAACTGCACTCCTTGTCGCGATCTACTGGTGTAGGAGGTAAACAAGGCTGTCCTGAACATCCCTTCCTTATCGAAGGTATGGAGCGTATATATGCATACCCTGCAGAAAAAAGACAGGAAAACCAATTTTCCATAAGTGACTTGTTTGCAGAGACCTTCACATGTGATTACAAACCAGCAGCTGCAAGTGTTCAAGCTCATCTAAAAAAGCTATATGGCCCAAAAATTATTTTTGCGCAGGTTGGTCCGTATCGCAGCCCAGTCCTGATGTTCACAGACATTGAACAAAACATCCTTTATGAAAAGTGGTACAATCAAATACTTAGAAGAGCGGCTTAGAGTTGTCAAAGCCGCAGCAGAGATTATCCTGCAAGACATTCGTTCCCAAACATTTGACACTACTCAATATACCCCGTCAGATGCTTTTTTAAAAGACGCAGAGGCATCCTTCTCTTGAACAGTGGAAAAAGAAGTGCATAGGATTTGCTCATGCAATCATGGCTGCAACGAGGCCCAAATCTTCCCTATCCTCAATTCCAATAAGCTTTGGAACCTATTTGTATAGAAAATTTGAATCAAAGCACCTTGTTGAACTTTGCCACTGTATGGGAATTTCTTGTACATATACGAAGGCTATGCATTTTGAAAGTTCCGCTATCCTCCGTGGAGAAGTGGCCCAACCAGTCGACAAAGGAGCTATAAAGCATTTTGTCTTCGACAATGCAGGTGTGAACGTTAACACAATTGATGGAGAAAATACGTTCCATGAAATGGATGGTACAATGATCATGACCCCTTACTCATCCGTTCGCCCAGACATAAACAAACCACGTTTGAAGTCTGTATGTGCCGAGTCTATCAGGTTCACACACTGCCACACACATTAAACATTCTTCTATTAGAAAGAAATTTGGCTTGTCAGCCATTTCAATTAACGAAGTGAAAATCGCTGAAGACATTTTATCAAAATCCCCAGACCTGCTGTGGTTGTTTGGAAAAGTAACTAACATGCCAGGCATCCCAGGATGGAATGGATTCATGGATCAAGTGACAGAAGATCTTCCTTACAAACGTTCTCCCTTTTATCCATGCTCCCCCAACCGACTACGACACTGTTTTAACATCACTTTTAGAAGCCAGTTAAAGAACAAGCATTTACGGTCAGGAAACATGTTTTGTGACCTACGATCAACCACTGTACTTGAAAGCCCGAGACATTGCGGAGAGCTACCAGCATCCTCAGCTTGTCAACATTGGGGTGAGACTTAGAGGTTTTCAACACCTCATGTTATTCATGGGGGCCATAATGACAGGAAGTAACTCAAGGAACTTCTCTATTCAATATTTGCGGAAAACAGTGTTTAAAAATTCCTTTTTTATATGATGTATTAATAATCAACGTCAATGAGTAATTCTTCCTTTTTCTTTAACATACACAGGATAAGAGGACTGCAATTCGTCTGGGTCAATTTATTGACTACTCGAATTTTTCCAAGTTTTCGTTTTTTAACGATAACTAGAAATCTATTGGGCCTATGGACTTCGTTCAGTACTTAGATTAAAGTTAAATAACTGCTCTATAACTTTGTTTTGTATGACATTCCCCGTGGGATTATCATTAGAGCCAATACTCTAGCCGAAAGATGACTAAAATCGAAAATTTGAACTTTTTGGAGAAATAAGTCAATTTTTGAAGTCTAATACCTCGGGAACTATTGGACTTACAGAGCTGCGGTTGGGCTTAAATTTTAGAATATTTTATCTACATTAATAGAGGTGCGAGTGACTTTTCGTCAAAAAACCACCCTTCACGAGTTATAAGCCAAAACCAGAAAAAAGTCCGAAAATTTCGAGGTTTTTTGGCTCTTAAAAGTTACGCAAAAGGATTTCGAAGCTGCAAACTTGGTTTAATACTACTCTAACATGTCCTAACAACATACCAAAAATTCAGCTTCCTGCACTTTTTTTGGACCTAAGGCCGTTTTTTTTGTCTACGACGACTGGCCTATAAATAAATCTCTGCAGGATGCTCTTGGGTGGGCTCCAGCAATTATTCTGATTACACGCTTTTGTGCAATGAATACTTTTTTACTCAATGTTGAATTGCTCCAGAATATGATCCCATATGAAAGTAGTGAATGAAAATAGGCGTAGTAAGCTAATTTACTGAGATTTATATTACCAATTTTTACAGGTTTGATAATGGCTCTAAATTCGAAACTAGTCACCAATTTGTAAGATTTCAATTTCTTATGCGGTCTAGGCCATTTAATTTTAATATTTTTTTTATAACTTTTAACTGTTAAAAGTTATAAAAAAAATATTAAAATTAAATGGCCTAGACCGCATAAGAAATTGAAATCTTACAAATTGGTGACTAGTTTCGAATTTAGAGCCATTATCAAACCTGTAAAAAGCAAAACAAGAACCATCCTAATAACCAGATAACAAATGCTTTTCGCAATAATTACAGTGTATTAAAGTAACTTGAATAGGCTAAGGCGCAAAACAGCCTACTAAATAAAATTGTGACACTTAACCGTAGCATGGTAAATACAATTAAATCAAGGAAAAGGGTATTAAAATATTACATTTACGCACAAAAACTTACAACATACCACACACAATGGGAGACTTTAGGCCAGTCAATCCATAAAAAAAATTGTCGACAGGAATGTGGATTCTATCATGACGATAAAAAATGTTGAAAAATCCCGACACCTGTGCTGATTTATTATACGTTTATTCTTCTGATATTTCATACTGCACAACATCCTCCACAGGTAAGAAGATCGCCTCTCTCGCTCTGATAATGTGAGAAGTGTTAACCACTTTCATACTATCTACACACCATTTCATTCTCTAATAGTACGCGGGAAGAAACCACACAAATCTCTTCGGTTGAGCTCCGAGTGGTTTTTTATCATCATTTTGATCCATGTAGTCGAGAGTCAATATTTTCGAATTCGGATCAGGAAGGTTCGATCGAAATTTCGTAATTACATTTCACTACAACGCAAAACGCCGTTGAAATGTTCCTATTCTCGTATCATTTTTCAAGACACACTCTCGCCTATATCGAGGTAATACAAAATGAGCTGATCACCTTTGTTCTAATACGATTTCTTCGATGCTACTTCATAAGGATCAAACACCGCGTTGCAGTTCTCCAAAAAAACGGCGCGGTCCTCCCTTGGACGTGTGTGTGTGTGTGTGTGTGTGTGTGTGTGTGTGTGTGTGTGTGTGTGAGTGATTGTTAAGTTAGTTCAAATGTTTGTAAAGCTTATGGGTCTGAACTACGGGGTCATCAGTCCCTAAGCTTACAAACTACTTATGAACTAGCTAAGACTAAGGACGGCACAAATATCCATGCCTGAGTGGGGATTCGAACCCCCGACCGTAGTGGCCGTGCAGTCTCAGTCCCCTCGGCCGCCGCGGCCGGCACACATCGTAACGTAGCGCCTCAATGAACTCGGCCGCTCCGCCGCGGCTGAAGTTACTTGCAGCAGTTTGTAAGCCTAGGGACTAATAACCAAAGAAGTCCCATAGTTGAACGGTGGTCTGCAAATAAAACCCATCTTTCGCTGCGTTTCCCACAACACGTCTTTGAGGTCTTTCAAAGTCAAATCTTTCTTAATAGTAATTCCTGGATAGCAGTTGAATTTCCGACTTCAGAGTTGATTGATTTGACTAACAAGTTTAACGGGCTCCTCGTGTGGACGAGCACGAACTTTTAATTTTGTCAATTGCCAATTTTCGCACCATACAGATGACAATCTGTCTGCAGTTTGCTTTGATCTTCTCATTAGACGGTAAATAACAGCATTAACTGCAAAAAAAAAAACAACAACAACATAACTCATTTATACGGTAAGTGACAGCAGAGAACCTGTAACACTACCCTGGGCAGCGCCAGATACCGAATCTGCTTTTGTCGATGCCTTCGTGCGAAATTTTTCCTTCGGCTTTGATTAATCAGAACATGTTGAGCTTCCTATTATGCCAAGAGGTAATGCGTTTCTTGATTGTATGAGGAAGCAATCTGCTCGATTACTCCTAGCCGCTTGTCACTTGACGCTGCACTTAGCAATGTGTTTCATTACGGCAGACTGATGGTCACAGGAATAATGCCTGTCATCTGTCATCTCTGGAAGCGCTACTCAACTTGTTGGCATGCGCCGTGTTTATCGTCGGCGTTTCGAAGGTGACGCAGGTCCCAATGGTGAGCGATCGAACGTTGTCATATTTAGTCTAAAACGCCCGTCTGTTTATTTGCCTGGGGATCGTGACAAGTGAAATTTTGACAGGACTCAGGCAACGAATGTCCTGTTTTCCTAACTGTTCAATTTTGCCCTCGAGAAGATTGTGCGCGAGACCTTCCAAAAGGATTGAAATTGAGGGCCTATGCAGACGATATATGTCTACTCTAAAGTGCTCTGGTCATTTGCTTCAACAACTCTTCGGAGCTAAAGGAGGACGCCAACAAATTTGGGTTACTCATCAACGAAGCCAAGACAGAGTATCTCGTTATGACGCGTGGCAGACTAATGGACATCTACAGTCACTGCAGGTGGGAGTCATGTACTATACGAGAATGCGTGAATTTAAATATCTGGGGGCGCTTTCCACAAACAACTCGACTTGTGAAGCGGAGATTAACACCAGAATTCAAGCTGGAAACCGATTTTACCACACCCTAGCGCAATTGCTTCGCTCCCCATGTTACAACAAAAATTCTATAGGGGATGTACAAACCGGTCATATATAATTCTCCTTCCTCCTCTATGTTTCCATGGATGACGCACAACAGTTTGCGTTTGTACCTCAATAACAGTGTACGCGAGAGTTGTAGTTACTCCCCACTGTAGTGTGTGAAGAGTAGAAATTCTGAAGTTCTCCAACCTGACGTCTTCTTAAGCTGTTGTCCCCATGCAGATGGAGCGCACAGGTCGTAGTTTTTGAAGTGAGGCTGAAATTGTTAATTTGTTGGCAGGTACTCGTCTAACTATGGAATAATACTGAAGATTCCGGGATGCCAGCTAATTTATTTGATTGAACGCAGAAAACTAGCAAACCGCATATAAATATGCACTCGATATACATTGTCTTAATTGGAAGTTCAATATTATGTCATTTAGAATTGTTCTAAAATGATCAAAGTCTCTTGACCACCTATATACGCGAGAGCTACATGTTACTCCTGCAAGTCAGAGTTGCCAACTCTGCCACAGAGATTCCCTCTAAATTTACTATAAAATCCCCTAAATCGGAAGAACTCCCCATCAAAGAGCAAACGGTGGGAAAAATAGCTTGTTTGTGACTCTCTCTCTCTCTCTCTCTCTCTCTCTCTCTCTCCATCTATTGCAAATATATTAAAAATTAAGAGCCATGCCCACTTCCAGCAAAGGGTTCGTTCCCCGATCCTCACATACTTATGTGCATACTTTCTCTTATTTTTGGTAGCCGTTTTGACCAATAAAACAATGTATTTACATCACAGGTTGAGCTGGTCATTAAAGTAAAAATAATGATGGATCACCAATACAACACAATGATCGCTAACGCACTTATTTGCCGATCATAGCACGTGACTTAGCGGTATTTCAGTGCAGTGTCCTCGGAAAATACCAGTCCATTAATTTACTAGGCAAAAAAACTGATACTATTGAGCGACTGGGTGGGGTGGAGAGAGGGAAAATATGCGCCACCTCCATGCGCTGTATGTAAACAGTGCAGGTAATGTGAACTGAAGAAACAATGAAAACAGCGCCACAGTAGTGACAGAAGAGCGACAATGTAATCAACACAGGCTGACAGTACCACAGTCTGACATATACATTCACGACACTTCCGCAGATTTTCGTTATACACTTGCGACAGCAGCGCTCCAAGCGGCCGGCAAGCAACTTTCATGAATACGATAGTGGATAAGCGCGAATAGTATTTTTTATATTGAGTTTAACACATTTTTTACATAAGGGAACGTATGTAGTATCATAAAATAGGCAATAATTTAAAAATAGCTCCACCTTTGTCTTTATTAGACAAGGTAGGGGCACAGTTTATTTACTGTTATCTTGTAACCTACAGGCTTTAACTG
Organism: Locusta migratoria; assembly: GCA_026315105.1. Classification (NCBI taxonomy): domain Eukaryota; kingdom Metazoa; phylum Arthropoda; class Insecta; order Orthoptera; family Acrididae; genus Locusta; species Locusta migratoria. The sequence continues at coordinate 958,745,602 of CM048744.1, read as the reverse complement.
AATAATTTAATTTCCTATTAAAAATAGAAAAATGGCTAGAAAACACCAGAATACCCGCCCTTTGGCAGAAAGACGTCTTTTTCCTTCTCAAGAACGTTAATGTTTCTCCATTCCAATTCCAGTCAAAACGGTAAGGGTGAAACGTAGAAAACGAATGTATAATATAATAGCTACAGTATTTAACGTACCAAATCAGCCACCACAACTGTAGCTGAAGGAAAACATCACAAACGTGGCAAGAACACTGAAAAAGCAATCAAACTGTATTCAACAAAGAAGAACCCAATTCCACAATTGTTGCTACAGCTTAACTAAGATTTTGTCTTCTTAAGCTAATCACACTCAAAAGAATATGCGCTTATAATAAAGACAAGTGAAGCCTAAAAATGTGCGAATCATTAGACCCCATACCACAATGATATGCGTAAAAAAACTGTCATAGTAAGAACAGACCATAATAGAAATTTATGTTTATATTCTACTTACTTTCAGCGGAATAAGCTGCAAATATACACATATTCGTAAGAACTGGTTAATGACGTAGTTCTTCGTTATACCACTTAATCGGTTTAAGTTCGACTGTTTTTACATTAATACCCGTATTATGTATGTCTCTTGATATATTACTAATGCTTTTAACACAAAAATTATATTAACTATTTCGTTAATTACGTACACATATAATTATAAACAAACATCACTCTTTCGGCGACTTGCCCACTGCTAGGAGCGCTAGTGTCGTTGCAACTATCAGTTGGTAACAACTTTCACAGCAGTGAGTGTCGCGACTGTATATATTAGACTGTGACAGTACGCTGCAAGGTTGGCAATAAACATCTGCAATCAGTACGGCAACACGTCTTCCGATTGCTACACACACATTTGATGCAAAAATAAAGCCTCTTCTCCTAAACATCCCCCTGACACTTATTTTCCCCTATATATTCCCGTAACATTTCTTTCCCCCTAAATTCCCCCCTGAAAAAAAATTTCCCCTAAATCTGGGGGGAAAACCCCCAAGTTGGCAACCCTGCTACAAGTGAGAGTTCTGGACTGAAGTGTGGCGGCTCGATGCAAGGCTGCCTTCGCTCCGCAGTATGGCGCTCAAACATGGTCGTCCGTCTTATATTATTCTTTTGATTATGAAAATATACGTTATCTAATGACGGCATAGCTTGGCTTTGAGAGTTTTCCTAACTTGAATTTGACATGGATGAAATAGTTTATTAAATCTTATTTATAGAATACTCGCATTTTGGCCCTTGACCGCCAGTACAACAGCCAATCGGGGTTCAGTGCCTGCCACTCGGAGACTTTCCTGGAATTCGGGGGAACTCGCCAGCACTCTTTCCCATGGGAACCCGACCTATTGTACCACCTGTCGTAGTTCTCACCAGCTTTCACCAACTGTCCACTACCGGGTTTTAGCTTGAAGTGCTGGAGAAAAACTCAGCTGTGATATGATGGCTGTAAGCCAGAAAAATTAAAATGTCTCTCCAGACAGTTCAAGATCCGACTGTACAAAACACTGATCCAAACTGTTGTTCTATATTGGCTGTGAGAGATGTAGTATCCGAAAACAGGACTTTCGCAACATCCTTGTTTTTTGAAAGTGTTTCGGAAGATCTACGGTTCGGTTCTGGATGCAGGCACAGGGGGAACGGAGGATCAGCTACAACCAAGACTTTCTGAAATTGCACCATATTCCTACAGTAATGTTCCCATCAGTTCCGAATCTCGTGAACCGACAACATTTTAATATCTTGAAAACCATAATATCTCAATATAGCGAAATTAAAACTACCAACTTTTGAATGCGTAATGTGATTGCGCCACAAATGAAGGCGCCAATGTCGAATTGCATGTTGCAAAGATTATATTTTGAGAGGTTAATTCACTGTTTCATGTGGAGGAACATATGGAGAACTAATCTTTTACTACAAGAGAATGCGATCGACATTGTCTTTGTTCTCAAAGTCTGTCGTTTTGACGTTTTTGAAGTTGGTGATCGGGACAGCACTTTGAGAATTTGCGTAAGGAACATAGTGGTAACACCAACTTTCATCCCAGCAATAATCTTTGGTAGATATGAAAGATCGTGCTTGGCTCTGTCTAGTACGTCAACAGAAGTTGAGCGCATTTCCTCTTTTTCTTCGTATGTTAAGTGTGTAGAGGCGAGTTTTGCTAACAGTTTGTTTCCTTACTTCTTCGCGTAAAATATGACGACACGCATCACGATTCATATTAATTTCTTCTAATGTCGCGCGCACAGTTACGTGAAGGTCTTCTAGGAATAACTACTTTACACGTGCCATATTGGCGTCGGTATATTCTGGAGATGGGCCAACAGCTCTGGACGAGTCTTTCTTTGAACCTCTGCCTTCGCCAAACTTATTGTGCCACACGAAAAACACGACTTCTTGGAAGTGCCTTGACTGCATATGCTTGCTTAAGGTACGTTGTCCAAGACGCGTATTTGGCTCACTTAAGGTTACTGTAGTTACACTAAAAGTGGGCCTTTGCGATCGTCTTTGGACAGCTCGAAATTTAAATGAAAATAAGGCCTTAACTATTCATCTGACACGAAATCTGAATAACCGAATTTGTAGAGGAGACCATTCTCTACAACTTTGTTTCCTTTTTTTTTTTTCTTCTTATCACGTATCGTTTGAGAGATATTTACAAAAATTACGGATATTTGATACCCTCCATTGACTTAACGAAAACCAGCCGTTCGGAGATGTCACGTGACATTCCTCGCCCAGAACTCTGGCATACGCCATCTTACGATGTGTTCAAGTGTTTGTAAAGTCTATGGGACTTAACTATGGGGTCATCACTCCCTAAACTTACAAACTACTTATGAACTAACTAAGACTAAGGACGGCACAAATATCCATATCCGAGGGCGGATTCGAACCCCCGACCGTAGTGGCCGTGCAGACCGTGACTGAAGCGCCTCAGTATCCTCGGCCACCGCGACCGGCCATCTTACGATGTGTATTTGATGATTTTCTCATTGTAACTTACACGTTGTCATTTCAAAGAAACGGCGCACTGAAGAACTAACAAAAACACGACGTTCTTCGTACGATAAATGATACTCTCGTGTCTACAAATGCCATATTAGCATCACTTAACCATGGCCATCAATAGTATGAGATTAAAGAACGTAACTTCTGGTAGCCATAGATCAGAGGGCGCCAGTAAATGTGGGACACATTAATGCTCAACTAGCCTATGTCTGTAAATGTTATACAGAATTAAATTGTTTACACGAAGCTGCTCACAGATGTACCACTTCGAAGTTGTACATTTCACTGATTAGGGGACACCCACAAAACCCTATAGAGCTAAAATATTCAAACAAAAAGTGGAAAAATATCTGGAAAAACATAAATAATAAGATTCGAACATAAAAATATTAGCCGCGAACTTACAAAGTATTAGAAACAAAGTTCCCGAATTTGCAGCGCTGCATGGAAGTTATTGCGCTCAGATAGTTTTAGGCACCGAAAGCTGGCTAAATGATGATGTGGCAAGTTCAGAAATATTTAGCGAATCGTGGAATGTATATCGGAAAGATAGATCTGATACAACTGGAGGAGGAGTGTTCATCGCTGTGGACAAAGATATTGTTTCTACTGAGATCGAGGTTGAAAGTAACTGTGAAGTTATCTGGGCACGCATAATAGGTCTAAAAGAAGTAAAGTTAATAGTTGGGTGTTTTTACCGGCCCCCCAGTGCTGCTGTAGCAGTTTTAGAATCATTCAAGGAAAGTCTACACCAGGTAGTGCATAGGTATCCGGGCCATGCAATATTAGTCGGAGGTGACTTCAACCTTAAGAGTATAGATTGGGACCTCGCTAGTTACATTTCAGGCGGTACAGACAAGCAGTCTTGCGAGCTACTTTTGGACACATTCTCTGAAAACTGTCTTGAGCAGTTAAACCGGCAACCCACGCGCAATGGAAATATTCTAGACCTTATAGCCACAAACAGGCCTGACCTTATTAACGATGTCTGTGTAGAGACAGGAATTAGTGATCACGATATCGTCATAGCGTCGATGGTGACCAAAGTTCATAAACCAGTCAAGAAGGCTAGGAGCGTGTTTTTGTTGGGAAAAGCCGACAAGCAAATGTTACGATCGCACTTAGAAAATGAATGGGCATCGTTTAATTCTGGGACTATGGATGTAGAGGAATTGTGGACTAAATTTAAATGCATTGTTAATGAAGGGTTAGAGAAATATGTGCCAGTAAAGACGATTAAGGATGAAAAGATCCACCGTGGTATAATAATAATGTTAGAAAGCTGCTGAGAAAGCAAAGGCTGTTGCACTCTCGATTCAAAAAGGAACACGCAAATAATGACAGGCAAAAGTTAGTAGAGATTCGTGCGTCTATAAAAAGATCGATGCGTGAAGCATACAATAATTATCACAGCCATACCTTAGCAAAAGATCTTTCCGAGAACCCGAAAAAATTGTCCTATGTAAAATCGCTAAGCCGGTCAAAGCCCACTGTCCAGTCACTAGTCGATCATTCCGGGGCAGTAATAGAAGAAAGCAAACGGAAAGCTGAAGTTCTAAATTTAACCTTTAAGAAATCTTTCACGCAGGAGGACCGCACAAATATACCATCATTTGATCAACGTACCAATTCCGAAATGGGGGACATAGCAATAGGTATTTCCGGTGTAGAGAAGCAGCTGAGAGAGCTAAATACGAAAAAGTCTGCTGGTCCGGATGGAATACCAGTTCGGTTTTACAAAGACTATTCTGCGGCATTGGCCCCCTACTTAGCTTGCATTTATAGCGAATCTTTAATTCAGCGCGAAGTTCCTAGTGATTGGAAAAAAGCGCAGGTGACTCCCGTGTATAAGAAAGGAAAGAGAACTGACCCATACAATTACAGGCCAATATCGTTGACATCGGTTTCATGTAGAATTTTGGAGCATATTCTCAGTTCGAATATAGTAAATTTCCTTGAAACGGAAAAGCTTCTTTCCATGAATCAGCACGGGTTTAGGAAACATCGTTCATGTGAAACTCAGCTTGCCCTTTTCTCACATGACATCTTGCGAGCCATGGACGAAGGGCAACAGGCGGATTGTGTTTTTCTCGACTTCAAAAAGGCGTTCGACACGGTACCACACTGCAGACTGCTAACGAAGATACGAGCTTATGGAATAGGTTCACAGATTTGTGACTGGCTGGAAGACTTCCTAAGTAATAGAACGCAGTACGTTGTTCTCGACGGCGAGTGTTCATCAGAGACGAGTGTATCGTCAGGCGTGCCCCAGGGGAGTGTGATAGGACCGCTATTATTTTCTATCTATATAAATGATCTGATGGACAGAGTAAGTTGTAATTTGCGGCTGTTTGCTGATGATGCTGTGGTGTATGGGAGGGTGTCGTCTGTAACTGACTGTAATAGCATACAGGTTGACTTAGACAAAATTTCTAGTTGGTGCGAAGAATGGCAGCTAGCTCTCAATGTAGAAAAATGTAAGGTGATGCGCATGAGTAGGAAAAACAATCCCATAATGTTCGAATACAGCATCAGTAGTGAGCTTCTTGATGCGGTCGCGTCGTTCAAATATCTAGGCGTAACATTGCAGAGCGATATGAAATGGAACGAGCATGTAAGGACAGTTGTGAGTAAGGCAGACAGCCGACTTCGGTTTATTGGGAGAATTTTGGGAAGATGTACTTCACCTGTAAAGGAGACCGCGTATAAAACGCTTGTACGACCACGTCTTGAGTATTGCTCAAGTATTTGGGACCCGCAGCAGATCGGTTTGAAGGAAGACATAGAGGCGGTTCAGAGACGAGCAGCTAGATTTGTTACCGGTAGGTTCGACCAATGCGCGAGTGTCACGGAAATGCTCCGGCAACTCAATTGGGGATCGCTGGAAGAAAGACGACGTTCTTTTCGTGAATTTCTGTTAAGTAAATTTAGAGGGCCGGAATTTGAAGCTGAGTGTAGTACGATCTTGCTGCCGCCTACTTACATTTCGCGTAAAGATCACAAAGACAAGATAAGAGAAATTAGGGCTCGTACGGAGGCATATAGGCATTCTTTTTTTCCTCGTTCAATTTGGGAGTGGAATAGGAAAGGAAATGCCTAGTAGAGGTACAGTGTACCCTCCGCCATGCACCTTACGGTGAATTGCGGAGTATGTATGTAGATGTAGATGTAGACGAGCAGTCTGTGTGGTATGACATTGTTAACGAAAAAGTTCCAACAGGAGAAAAACTGTATAAAATTAAAATGAAGCCTGACCCATATTGTGCCCATTGCCAATTGGTAGACACGATAGCACATACCTTTGTTTGCAGAGATCCAATTACCATCTGGAAGTGGACCCGAAAAAAGCCAGTAATTATCAACAGGACGGAAAATGCAATATCGGTAGAGGATATACTATATCCAGACGGGAATCTATACAGCTATCTTTGGTACTTTGAAAATTTATAAACTACATCATTAAAACAAAAATACAACATTAGAAGAATTTGTGATGTATATTAAAGAAGAACACAACAAATTACAGAAGCTATCAAAATATAAACAAAAATTTCAAAATTTCCTCTTTCATAACCCAAAAATAAGAATGTAAATAAGTTAAATGTGAGGAGGTATCACAAGACGTGCAACAATGATTTTCTGAAATTAGAACAAACCAACAGAAGATGAACAACATAATGAAAATATAAAATAGATTTCAGATGCAAAAGCAGATAATTTGTTTTACGTATGTATAAATGCTTTGTATAATAATAATAAAGGGTTAATAAAAAAATAGCGTAGTGGGCATTGCGTTAGTATGTGACGCTGGAAGTCAATGGTTCGGAACCCGCTAGTACCTAATTTTTTTTGTTTTTTGTTTCAGACACTCTTATTAATAAATCTTTTATTATTTAGATTATTATTTTGGTCCAAAATGTTTGCGAAAACTTATAAAACTACAAATCTAAAGTGGGCCATAAAACACGTCAGTACGATTTTTTTTTCCGGCTGTGTTGAACGCCAGCGAGGCGGCAACACGACGGGAGCCGCTGCCGTTTACCAAGGCGCGCCTCTGCTCGCCGAGTGGGGAAATTCATGACCAAAATAAAATATTCGATTTTCTTGCTGTCAAAAATACTGCATGTCAAGTAAGCAAAGCTACATCAGCTCCCATATTTAGTGTTTCGTTACAGATTCCCTTTTTCCTTTAAAAAGTTAAAAAGCACTACTTTCGATCATGCGTGTGGTTTTTTTTATCTACATCTACATAGATACCTTGCAAATCACATTTAAGTGCCTGGCAGAGGGTTTATTAACCACTTTCACAACTTTTCTCTACCGTTCCATTCTCTAATAGCACGCGGGAAGAAAGAACTCCTAAATCGTTCCGTTTTCGATCTGATTTCTCTTATTTTATTGGGATGGTCTTGTCTCCCTAAGTTGGTGGGTGCCAGCAAAATATTTTCACATTCAGAAGTCGGTGATTGAAACTTCGCAAACAGATCACGCCGCAATGAATAATTTCTTTCTTTTAATGATTTCCACCCCAATTCTTGCAACATTTCCGTGACGCTTTTCCCCCCGTAACGTGATAAAACGAGCTGCCCTTCTCTGAACCTTCTCAATGCCTTCCGTCAGTCCCACCTGGGGAGGGTCTCACTGGGTCACAGTACTGCAAGAGAGGACGTACAAGTGTGATGTAGACAGTCTCTTTGGTGGAGCTGGTGCATCTTCGAAGAGTTCTGCCAATGAAACGTAACCTTTGGTTCGCCTTCCCCACAAAATTTACTGTATGTTATCTCCAGTCTAAGTTGTTCATAATTGTAGCTCCTAGGTATTTAGTAGAATTTACAACCTTAAGGTTTGACTGATTTATCGCGTAATTGAAGTTCAGCTATTTTCTTTTAGTGGTCATGTGTTTTAATTCACACTTTTCTTTATTTAGTGTCAATTGCCAATTTTCGCACCATGTAGAAATTTTGTTTAAATCGCTTTGCAGTTGCTTTTGATCCTCTGTTGACTTCACTAACCGATAAAAGAGAGCATCATCCGCGAACAGTCTAAGGGAGCTATTCAGATTGTCTCCTAAATCGTTTATAAATATAAGGAAGAGTAGACGACCTATAACGCTTCCCTGGGGAACGCCAGATATCACTTCTGTTTTACTCTATGGCTTACCGTCAATTACAACGAACTGTGTCCCTTCTGATGGGAAATCGTGAATCCAATCGCACAATTGGGGAGACATTCCATAAGCACGCTATTTCAATAGAAGCCGCTTGTGGGGTACAGTATCAAAAGCCTTCCGGAAATCCAGAAATTTGGAATCTATTTGAGATCCCTTGTCGATGGCACTTAACACTTCTTGTGAATAAACGGCACGCATTTTCACTCATTACTTCTCTGTCGAGTTAGAGGAAACTAACGAGCAAAAATTTTTTTTTTTTTTTTTTTTGCATATCTTGTAGTTTCATATCCCAGCTTGATAACGAAGTGTATTTTCTCGAAATTCCTCATTGTTATTCAGATAATTAATTTATAAGTAACCTATTGCATTAAACTTGAAGCGTTTACCTCGAAAAATGAAGTCGCTGGCTACTTTGCGTATGGTTCATTTTATGTCATATATCGTTGCGGACGAGAAGAAGCTAATAATTCGAAGTTATTTTTAAAGTTAAGAGCCGGACGATACCTGTCTCCGTTTTCGAGATTTTGGCTCGTATATCCACGGTACGGGAGCGTTGCGACTAGTGCGCCAGTTCCCTCCACGTGCGTCGTGAGTTGTGTAGAGGTAACAACCATCACATCTTATAAACTGTTAAAGATATTGAATCCTTTTTTGAAATGATAGCCTGTAAAGGAATTCATGGTTTACACAATCACTTCATGGTTTACACAATCACTTCATGGTTTGCACAATCACTTCATGGTTTGCACAATCACTTCATGGTTTGCACAATCACTTCATGGTTTGCACAATCACTTCATGGTTTGCACAATCACTTCATGGTTTGCACAATCACTTCATGGTTTGCACAATCACTTCATGGTTTGCACAATCACTTCATGGTTTGCACAATCACTTCATGGTTTGCACAATCACTTCATGGTTTACACAATCACTTCATGGTTTACACAATCACTTCATGGTTTACACAATCACTTCATGGTTTACACAATCATTAATACTCAAAGCTTTTTTATCTACAGGTGTTTGGAAATAACTATAGTTTTTCTAAATCTACAAGGGCCTGTCAGAGGGTTCATCCCATCTCCCATTCCATTATCGAATAGCGAGCGGGAAGAAAGAACACCTAAATCTCTCCGAGCTCTGGTTTCTCGTATTCGGTAACTCCAGTTGCAGACAATGAAAGAAAGACGTTCTGTATCGCTGTACGGGCTGCTGTCCAAGTATCGAGAGTGTACGTTTCATGAAAAGCCAACCAAAATATTGCTTCCTCCTACACAAATCTCGCGAAGCTATCACAAGGATAAAATCAGAAAGATTAGGGCCCATACGGAGGCATAAAGGCGATCATTTTCTCCCCGAACCGCTGGAGTAGGAGGAAACGACAATGGTTCCCTCCGCCACACACCTGACGTGGCTTGAGAAGTATGAACGTAGATGAATCTGCTTCTCATTACTCGGTGCGATTTTTATCGCACAAAATTCCCTCCAGTGCTAAATGGCCGATTTCTTGATGTCTCAGAGTATGTCCCACAATGGATCCCTTCTCTTAGTCAAGGTATACCGGAAATTTCTTTTCTCCCCACTCACTGGACTGTTATTTCAACTCCGGTTGATAGCCTCTAACCCACCTTTCATCAAGAGCGATAATTCGACTCAAGATTCTTGAACTTCGCGGTCTAATTACTGTTTGAAGAAGATCGCCAGGTCTAGTCGTTTCTGCTTCTTTTCAGTATCAAAGTTTTCTCTTCTGCAAATCATTTATCAGAATACGAAGTAATGAAGCTGGGGGAATTCCAGTGGATTCAGAGAAGAAAGTAAGCTTAGGGTTTAAGGTCCAGTCGACAGCGTGGTCATTAGAGACGGAGCTCACGCTCGGGTTTTTGGGTAAAGGAACCATCCCGGCATTTGCCTGGATGATTTGCGGAAATCACGGAAAACCTAAATCACCATCCTTCCGAATACGAGTCCCGTGTGTTACCACTGCGCCAGCTCGCTCGGTCAGTGGATTCAGAGAGATCATCACAAATCGCACTGCGATCTTAACCCTTTAATGCCCAAATAAGTTCTTAGGTTTAAAAAAAATTCAGAATTTAAAATTATGTTTATTCTACGTACGTGACAGTGTAAATATCTGAAACTGTTTGTTAGAGCATTTAGGCCCATTTTATGAAATGTTACATATATGGAACATAATGTAATTTTTTTAAAATAACAAACCATTACCATTTTAAAGAACTAATACATTGACTAATGACTGAGATAAAAGTTCTGTCTCATCGAGTACATGTGTGGAATCTTAAGAAATTTCTTTGTTGAAGCATAAAAACACCTCACACATTGTAATGGAAACACGTAAGCCTTACTCCAAACATCCATTGATTTGTGGGAATTCCTGAACAATTGGCACTTACTTTGTCAGCTTCACTGGAATAGTTCAAACATCATGTAACAGATGATATGATCGATATCTTAGTACAGGAAACATATTTAGTGTTAGAAAGACTAACTTCTGAAATTTGTACAATTCCGTCTGTAATACCAGTGGCAGTTACATCCACTCCATGATTCACAGGGTTTTCACTTACAATACGCCTACTAGTATTTTCCAGCGTGTAATTTTCAACTTCATCGTTATCTTCTTATTCCGGTTTTTCAGACTGTCTAGGTTAAACAGAGTTTCAATTATTTCTGCCTCCGATAACTGGAATTTTGACAGAAAAAATAGATAAATAACGTTAGCTCCTAAAATGTATTCGCACCACCTAACCTATTTTACCCAAGGTCATGGATTTTCGTCTACGCTCGTAATACCACCTGTTTCAGTACGAACATATACTATGGCTTCTGTTGTGAAATTCCTGGGAATTTGAAATCGAGGAAATATTCCCAGGGAATATTGCCGGCGATGTTCCCAAAATTCATAAATTCCCAGGAATTTATGATTAATTAGCCAGATAGCTCACTAAAACTTTATTAATAGTTTTAATGCAGTAATTATATAGTTAAATCAAACAAAAAAACTGAAATATATTTTATGGAAGAATTATAATTAAATAAATTTCTTGGGAACTTATAATTTTAAAAACGAATTTAAGGTAAGGTAAAGCTGTCAACAATCCGAAGATTGGTTTGAACACCACAGTGCTTTACTAGGCATGGACCTGTCTGGAGGTGGTATGCCGTTGCCTTCCTCCGACCTTCGAACTGACTTACCCAGGCAGTTCAACGTGGGTTCCGAACCACGGCGCTACTCGGTATTTTTCACATGAGCAATACTGCCAGAGATGAAATAAGTGGAAAGTGACAGATAAAAATCCTAGGACCTGGCGGGAATCGAACGCGACCTTTGGATTTGTAATCTGGCACTCTAGTGATTAACTACTAAATATTAAAATACACAGGGAGATTTCTGTTGATGTTAGTAATATTTTAGGCTATAAAGTTCAGAATAAATTGCTGCGAAATTTGTAAACATTTGTCAATGAAAATGGCATTTTGGGGGAAGGCTATGAAAATAAACCGGCCGAAATTTATGATGAAATACAAGTGATTTTATTAACATGGAACATTGAAAAAAAAATTAAAGATTCTAAAACTGATTGCGATCTTTTTAACTGTTAATAAGTTAAAATTTTCAAAATCTAAAAATTTTTTTCCAATCTTCCCGGGCCAAAGAAATATTCCCGGCAATATTCCCATTTTGTAAGTTCCTTCCCACTGGTAATATTCCCGGCCCACATTACTAACTATAGCCCACTGTAAACTCAGCACAAACTTCACCCAATGCACGGTGGATATCTGTGGGGTTTTGCCGTATAAATTTTCCATATTGATGCACGACCTCTGATCTTTAACAGTAGCGGTACGGGTGACCCCTGCAGGATCACAGCGAAATACAAATGCTTCGTCCTCAAGCTTTCAAAGAAATACATACGACATGTTTTTCATTGCTGTTCCATCAAACAACCCACAGTAATACCAACGTGAGCATTATTTATGAAATGTCCCTCGTAAGTATCACTTTTGACATTACGTTACGAGGCGAATAGGTGCGTACGAGTACGAGCAAAGAAGTGTCATTCGTTTAGTAGTGAGTGAGACGAGCTCACTGCGTGTGTCGACGAGCTCCTTGGCCTTCTCGCTGGGACGTGCGCTCATGATATAATGTCCCTCTTAAGCCCATCAAGGGTAAGCGTCGGCGATCCCCTTTAATGTCGCTGGAGCTTTCACGTGCTGCTCGTGTGTGGATCTGAAGAAGCGTCTCCTCACCAAACACGAACAATAACCTTTGAACACGGCCTACGTAATCTATATCTATAAATGTGAATGTCTGTTCGGTGTACGTTTATTAGTCTGAACTACAATTTGTACAGTTACTAATGTTTAACCGGGGAAGGCTTTAGGCACGGTTCTATGGCGATTGGATATATATTTTTTATGTCAGTTCAATATACGCGTATCACGTCCGAACGACAAGACGCAGAGACTTAAATATTTGTACAGTTACTAATTTATACCTGAGGAAGGTTTTAGGGATGGTTTGATAACGATCTAATAGGTATTTAGTAATTTGAAGAATATAACGTGGAATGCGGAACAATAATTACTCTTCAAAATTATATTTTCTCTTTGAAAATGGTTTTATTGGTGGCATTGTTGCTTGAGGGTTGATAATGATAAAAGGGTGGAGTATGTTGGGATGGAAATTTATCGGTGTATATAAAATTCTACGTATGTGTGTGTTAATATTTCGCTCTGCAGCGAAAAGTACAGGACGCAAACGAATGGTTTGTGTGTATTAGTTGTCCGAACTCTCTCGTTGTACACAATAGCAGTTCCATACAGATAGCTGTAAGAGGGTGGAAGATATGGTGGTTGAAAGTCGTCAAATTATTAAAAAAAATTCGGACTGAAGGCCAGCGATAACGTTTGCGACTGTATAGCAAGGAGGTTACATTCAGCGAAACGTGATGTCACAGACTATATCTTTGGTCTATGCGTGCTACAATGTCTTCAGCTCTTTCTCTGTAAGGGTAAGAATACGAATAATTTTACTTTTTTATTTGAATATTGATTAAAATGTTTGTTTCTAAAGAAGGTATTGTATTTCATCCTTAAAAACCAGTCTCATAGCACACTACTGAAATATAGCTTATCTATCATAATAAACCAACACGCGAGCAGAGCCGCGGGTTTAAGCTAGTGCCATTATATAAAAACGCTAACACGAAAATTGTGGTACACATTACTAATTTATTCGTACAAGAAGGCCAATGAAAGTTACATAATTCGAAAGATTGTCGTAGATTTCACGAATATAAATATTATGTGTGCATTTAGCCACTAAAAGTGGTAAAAGGAGGTAAAAAAATTTCCTATCTACAGCTTGGATCAAGTTCTACATTCTCCAACGGTCAGCTCACTGATCGGCTATTCGCCTCGACCAAAGACCAGAGTCGAACATAAAGAGTCGCGAAACTGCCAGTGATTTTCTGCAACTTCGCGACTGCAGCGCTGCCAAGCGGCCGGGTCGTAAAAACACACCGCGAAGCGATTGAATAATGAATGTGTATTTGGACTGAAGCAGCATTTTCAAAATAACTTCGTATTTACGAGATTTGGTTTCGCTATAAATTGTAACAACTGTCAAAAATATAATTCGGAAATCTCTCATTTGCAAAGGATGCTCAGAAGTAACAGAATAATGTTATGAATAAATTTACTGTCGTTAGTTATACTTTTAGGCATGGAAGTAATTCTTTAACTATTCATTCACGTCCAAATTTCTGCTGTTAATGAGAATCGCAAATACTTGACCACTATTTCATAATATTACAGCTGAATAAAAGTCAGGTATGAATGACTGCATTAGGTTCGTACCTCAGATTCACAAAAATGATAACCCTGTATACTAACATTTTTTCGGTACCTACTAGTTTGATAAAGTGAATACGTAGGTACAAATAACTAATATGTCCATATATAAAATGTTAATGTTAGCACGTCACAATCTTGAAGATATTCAGTCTGATAGCTGACAAGTAGCTAAAAAATTATGATAGGTACACGAAAGGCACAGAAGCAAGGCGAGGTGAAAAGACCGTAGATGTAGAATCTAGCCCCTACAATGTAAAAATCGTGTATACTTTTCAAAACATCACAGTGTCCGAAATCCGCAAAAATAAAACTAGTGCAACTGTCAGTACGCACCAAACACGCGAACATAATCTTAATCACTTCCATTTATATAATTCAGCACATCAGGTTCCATTTCATTTCTGCTTTCAGAAGGTTTCAGACGATGTTAATATGACTCGGGTATTGAACTGTATGAATTACACTGCACTTACAGTTTGTTAAATTATAGACTGCCATTAACAGAAGCAGTGATATTACGTTAATGATGTTTTCGTATTTGTATTAGAAAATTCACAGCAACGTTCAGTGACCAGGAAATATGAAAGTAACCGCATTAAAAACGGCAACTTCTCAGTTGACTGTCAGACGCTGTAATGCAGCGCATCTGCAGTAATAAAATAAGTGAATATCGAAACAGAGTGCTCCAAACTCACTTTCTTGAGCCGTTCAAATGCTTCATTATCTCAGTGATTAAGAGTGGTTAAAGGAAATGGATGTTTTCATATGAATGCCGATATAAAGGATGATGCACCGGGAGAGGCATGTAGCGGTGCACGGGTGGAACAACGAAGTCGACATGTCAGTTCTGGAAATCTGAATATCGCAGTATCGAAATAACATTATTTCTTGGCCTTGTATAAATATACGAACACCGTAATTGTAGTTCCATTTCAAATATTAGGCTAATGAAAGTCATATAATTCGAAAATGGCATGAGAAGTATATAATTCCGTTTTTATTTGTTGTTATTGTGTCCGGCATTTTCCTTAACACGTAAAAGATACAGTTTCATACCTCCCAGTGCCGGTTAAATTTTACCAAATATTCCAGCGGCCTCCTATGATAAGTTGGCAACAGACGCTGAATAGTGAGAATCCTGTGAGTCTTCATTTTAGCCACTCGCTTGACAACGCTGATGTTTTCTCATGGAATCTTCGTTTTACGAAGGCAATTATTTTTACTGAGCGGAAGAGGGTGCATACAAGAACCTGTCAACCATAAAGCAGGAACAGCATTATTTGTTTACTTCATGGTCTGTGCGATACACTAATCGAGTCATGTGGTTCTAACAAAGATTTTCTATCGTGTTGTTCATGTTGCCAACATAATCACGCGAGGCCGCCGACATTATACGTATAATTTTACCCCCAGTGACCATTGTAAACACAATTGGTCGCTTTTCGACCACAGGCAATACTAGTCTATATAAAATTCCGTGACTCGATTGAACAATTGGCCCTATAAATAGAAATGGAGAGAACACTCCTTTCTCGGGGTTTCGGAGAACATTCGGACTAAAGCGAGTCTGAGAATATACTTCACCTGGGAATGTACTGAGCTTGAGTAAAAGGTTGGAAGTTGCTCAACGCGAAGGGCATTATCTAAGTTCAGTATGAATAAAACTAGACAATTTTTTTCAATTTTCTGGAGTGAGCTCTTTCAGCATACACGGAGCTGAGTAAGTTCCCTTGAGGTTTAGCTTTATTATTTATAAAAATGACAATTTGTCTAATTCAAAAGGCAGAAACCGACGTAGAAATTAAATAAATGGATTCAGCTGTGGGTTGATGTATTTACAGTCGTAAATAGCTACATATCGAAAATAATACTTTACATAACGTCTATTATTACGGCCTTATCAGTAGCTAATTCGAATTGAAGTACATCACAGGACTTCGTTATCTCACAAAATATATATTACTGCAATACTGCAGTATTGTCCTTTGTACTACTCTTGTTCATTCTATCGGAACATATTGGCCTATTTAACACGTTTTTTGACAAGATATTTCGAAATTTTCGTTAGAAGTAAGTTCACAAGATATAAAAATTATAACAACTGACATAACAAAAACTTAGCGGTCTGTTTCTCATAACACAACCGAACGCGCTATGGCTTAACCCTTAATGCGAGAGCAGACAATTGGGCTTTATAATGAACGTGAAGTATCTCAGAAAACTGACAGTGTTCCAAGTTGGAATAGATAGAAATATGATGTATTGAAATTTCTTTCGCATGTGGGGCTAACACGTTTGTCGCATGTCTATAATAACATTGTCAGAAAGTTTATTTTGTGAACTGTCCATATTTAGCCTTAATAATTTGCTGCTACACATGAAACTAATATCTAAAAGTACAACTATTTGTACTGTATTTGTACACACAATAATTTGCCAGATAGAGCGTGTTGAAAGAAATATCCGATAAAACAGTTGTGCCTGCCATAATGTATGCACACACCGAGAACTTGGAAAAGGAGGGGAGGTAGTGAGAAATTCCTACCCAGAGCATATCCTTCGAATTGTTTTACTCTTACAAAATTGAGATCTTATTCAGAGAATGTTCTTACATTGTAAGAAGCTTCTGCGGGAGCTTGTGCTCTTTCTTGGCATTCAGGCCAATGTCGTTTGTTTCACAAATAATATCGTATATATTTAAAGAATCTACGAAAACTAAAGTCATTCCGTCAAACCAAACTACTCGGCCGATTTCCTTCATTTTTGATTTAAATGGAAAAGTGTTCATCCACAGATTTGTCATCAAGTATCAGAATTTACACAACTCTCGCCTTCCTTTTTCTATATTCAAACGCGATTTCCTTCTCTATATTTCTTATGGGGATGTCCTTGCTGTAAACTAAAGTCATTCGGTCAGGCCGTTCTATCCGACCTATTTCCTTCAAATGTCTGTAAATCTATCGGACCCAACTACGTGGTCATCACGTAGGTAAACTAACCTAAGGACAACACACATACCCATGCCCCAGGGAGGACTCTAACCTCCACGGCGAGCAACCGTGTACTCCGCAGCGAGGCGCTTTAGACCGCTCGGCTACTCCACCGCGGCGATTTCCTTCATTTTTGCTTTAAACGAAAGGTATTCATTCGCATATTTGTCTTCAAGTATCAGAATTCACTTAAATCTCTCCATTCTTTATTTTTATTCATACGCGGTACACTGTCCTTCCATTGATTATTTTAATCTGTTCGTTTTACGACATCTTTGGTTCTAATTAAGGTACGCAGTTCTTTTTGACCTAACACCACTCAGCTGATCAAGCTCTTTAATTCGCGCTTTTGAACACTTGCATTAATTGATTCCGAAGAAAGCTATGCGTGAACATTCAACTTTACTTCCATTTTCCCAACTTTTTTGTCATTCCACTAACGGTGCGAGGTATTCGCACGGGTCCTCTGGTAATACATTAGAAACTAAGCAGTCGCAGCACAATGTGTTCCTGTTTAAGAGAGTAGGTGACGAAAGTGGAGAACCAACTGTCCCCGTACTCAGCCTACCATTCTCAACTGAAGTTTCTACATGCGAACACATTGGCGCTATTAGAACGTTCTAAATCCTTATATCCAGTCTTTCGAACAGACGTTTTAATACATAGCATATCTCTTTCTCAGCCAATGTCTGAATATCTCTTCCCCCTCCCATTTCCTCCCATTGTCACGTCCTCCTCTTGCTGTCTTCACTCCTTCCTCTCGATTTGTCTTGCCACTGTATCCTCCTCTGCCACTTTCACTGTCTCTCTGCCATTGTTTTTGGCCTATTCTTCGTCTTTCCATTACCACTGTAGCTTTCTTCGTCATAGACTGCTGTCTGTTTACTCACAAGGAAAGTACATGGGCACGAACAAACATATCTGTATGAACGTTTGGTTACAGGATCTCTACGTACACCTCAGTGTGCTGGTGGGTGTCGTTTTTCTGCAAAGCTCTGCAACCATGCTCTAGATAGCACTGTAGATGTAATTGTAGACGCCATACGTAATGCAGATAACTTATGTAATAATCATCGTACATCATCTCTAGCGAATTGTCATCAAAAGCCGTGATGCTAGTTGCAACTTTAACCTTCTTCCCCAAAGACTGCTTCCATCGCCTCTTCCCGCACTTACCGTAGCACTACCGCTTGCAATGAGTTGTTCGTCATTATCATCCCTATTATCATTATTATGAGTTTGTAACAACAGTATCTAACTTATGCTCATATTTCTGTAGCGTAACAGATACGAGAAAGCTTGCAAATGACTCATCGTCACACTAATACCATCTTCACGAAGAAGGGTTCTTCGTAACTTCATCTCAACTAATCGCAATACATTAGCAGGATTGATTAGCAATCGCCGCCCCATCTGACGCTTCACCACACAAATAACGTCACAAAACGCAACTCCGGAGAGACACTGCACCGTCCCTACTGGCGAACCGACAGATCAAACTGCAATGCGGCATGGCACACGCAGAGGCCTCTACCGGACGACTGCAGAGTTTTGCAGATGCGGGAGTATCACTAGTGCAATAAGGGATCTTTACATTATCTCTCCTACGATTTTGGTGAATGTTTGTTCGAGCCCAAGTACTTTCCTTGTCAGTAACAATTGCCTTCTCTGCACTTTGGACTCTAAGCCACTAGATCGGGAAATTCAGTTAATGGGTATAAGGAAGGTGACAAACTGGAAAAACAAAATGTAGATAGGTTGGTTCATCCGTAACCCCGAATCTTACGTATTGCCACTCTATTGTTCATTCCCATATCTCCCACTGCTACTAATTCCATTAAATTATCTTTTTACTATCATGGTTTCTCTCCCTCCCCCATCCCTGCTCCCCCTCCGCTCTCTCTCTCTCTCTCTCTCTCTCTCTCTCTCTCTCTCTCTCTCTCTCTCACGCGTAATCTCACTCTTTCATCGAAACTTTCCGTTGTTCTCTTCAGCACAAAATCCCTCCGCGTATATGTTCACATGGTAACGTTTTTGAATGAGAGCCGAGGAAGCTTTCAACCAGTTCCTTTCCTTGCAACAGAAGGATATGTTACTTATGTGACAAAAATTCTGCACTTCACACCATATCCGTTGACATATTAGTATACGACGAATGAAAGAAATTGGTTTTTATTGAAGTATTATTCTTCGATTACTTTCATAGAACTCGAATCATAAGCACTCGGTACTGATCGCTAGAACTCTTTGAACAGAAGTGGGCACAGCGAGCCAATACGTCCGCTGGATATGAACCCAATATCTGGAGCACGCGACGCGATATAGCCTCTGAATTTCGAACGCTGCGAGATGAGCTAAAATTAACCACACGGACTGTCGCACAATTACTTTTTACCCCTGCCAACTCTTTAAGATCTAAATACGATGTGCGTTAACAGATACGTATTCAGTGCAAATGTCCTTTAGAAACGCATGCGCTAATGAACGGAACCTGCGACGACTAAAGCTATCAATTGAAATACAAAACATAACTCGCTATTGCTAATATGTCTACATCTATATGAATACTCTGCAAATCATACTGAAGTGCATAGTAGAAAGTATATTTTTACTCTCTAATAGCTCGCGGGAAAAAGGAACACCTAAATTTTTCTGTTTTCGATCTGCATTCTTTTATTATGATGGTCATGTCTCCCTATGTAGGCGGGTACTAACAACATATGATCACTTTCTGAAGAGACAGTTGGTGAAATAAATAGATCTCGCCGAAACATTAACGACTTTCTTTTAATGATTTCCACCCCAACTCGTGCATCATTTCCGTGTCCCTCTCTCCCCTATATCGCGATAATACACAACGAGCTGCCCGTCTGAATTTTCTCTAAATCGATTGTCAGTCCACCTGGTGTGGATCCCACAAAGCGCAGCAATACTTCAAAATAGCACGCAAAAGTGTAGTGTAGGTAGTTTCTTTATTAGAACTGTTGCATTTTCTAAGTATTCTACCAATGAAACGTAGGCTTTGGTTCGCCTTCCCTAAAATATTTCCTATGTAGTTTTTCCAATTTAAGTTGTTCGTAATTCTTACTCCTAGGTATTTTAATTAAATGTAGGGCCTCAACGATTGACTGATTTATCATATAACTGAAGTTGAACGGATTTCACGAATTTCTGTCTCACTTATTATTAACGGTCAATTGCCAATTTTTGTACCATGCAGGTACCTTACCTAAATAATTTTGCAGTTGGTTTTGATCTTCGGATGACAGCATCATTCGCCAAGTGTAAGAGAGCTACTCGGATTGTATCCTAAATCGTTTATAAAAATAACGATCAGTATGGGCCCTATAACACTTTACTGGGGAACGCCAGATACCACTTCTGTTCTACTCCATGACTTACGTCAGTTACAACGTATTGTGTCCTTCCAGACAGGAAAGCACGAAGCAAAACGCACATCTGTGGCGATATTCCATCAGCAACAGCTGATTAGATAATATAGGTACAATCTTCCCCCTTTTGACCTTGAAATTACATATGCCAGCGGGTTCAAGGTCAATGACCTGTTGTTACGTGTTAGGTAGTAGGAGGGGGAAAAAGGGCCCCAGGGAAGCACTCCTACCCCATCCTCGTGCGAGGTGGGAAAGCAATATTTAGAAAAAAGTAAAAAATAAAAAATAAACAAATAAATAAAAAATAAATGTATGCAGGCGAGGAACGTATTTTGAAGTACGCCGATAAGTCGCTGCCAGGTGAGAGGTGTCATGTAATAAGTATGCAGACTTCCAGACATACTTGCCTATTGTTAAGATAACAGCGCGTGGCAGGCCAAGATGACCTCTCACCACTTGCTACTTTGCTGTCTGAGCTTGAATTAAACAATCAGCATTTCGAAATCTTCTCACTGCCCCAGAAGAGTGAGTGAGTGTGTGAGTGTGTGTGTGTGTGTGTGTGTGTGTGTGTGTGTGTGTGTGTGACAGAAAGTATGTGACTCTCCAAAATATACTAATGTCGAAGTACCTGAGAGAAGAATACACTGTTTTAAATACGAGTACTAACCTCCACAAATTCGATTGTGGAGGATCACAGCAGTACATTTCATTCAAAGCTATATACACTGTATAATATACTCCAAAATATACTTGTCGAAGTACCTAAGAGAAGAATACACTATGTTTTAAATACGAGTACTAACCTCCACAAATTCGATTGTGGAGGATCACAGCAGTACATTTCATTCAAAACTATATACATTGTATAACAGCCATTATAGAATATTGGAACGAGTATATGACGAAATCTCCAGAAGTAATTAAAAACGAGTATCTGATTATAAAATGTAATTAAGAAATCGCAATATGCAGTGGTTGAAGAAGTGTTTATTTTAAATTCTACATCTACATCCACACTCCGCAAGCCACCCGACGGTGTGTGGCGGAGGGTACCTTCAGTACCACTATCGATTTTCCCTCCTATTCCAGTCACGTATTGTTCGCGGAAAGAAGGATTGTCGGTATGCCTCTGTGTGGGCTCTAATCTCTGATTTTATCCTCACGATCTCTTCGCGAGATATACGTAGGAGGGAGCAATATACGGCTAGACTCCTCAGTAAAAGTAAGTTCTCGAAACTTCGACAAAAGCCCTACTCCACAAACCGTCAAAAATGACAAATAACTGCAGGTGGTTGCTTAACTGTCCAGTCGCCGACCACCAACAGTGTACGTAATTATGTACAGGCTGAATATGCGACGATGTTAATAAGTTTCGTTGGTACAGTATCCTAGGGACCCTAGATTCGAATATGGTAAAGCTAATTAACCAGCCCAGAAAAGAGTGGAATGTATTAAATTACTTTTAATTGTGGCAAATTCTACATAGCAAGAAATGTGCACTGGACTGAGTTAACATCTTTACATTTGCAGACCACATATTAAAAGCAGACCGCAGTTACCAAGTAAACCATGAAGTGCTGGATTACATCAAAAGCGGAAGAAGACTAACTTCCTTGAAATAATGCAAACGAAATAAAAGGCGAATTCACGAAACTTGGTTCTGAATGATCAGACAATTCTCAGACTCACCAGCGGAACCTGCGTACACTCCTCATACCACTTCTAGACCATCTAAACTACCCTCTCCTACTCACTTGTCCCATTTTTCAAACTTCTGTTTGATAGCCTAACAACAACATTATTTCGTATAATCCCAGCTGCCTGCTTAATATCAATTATAACTGCTTAATGTGTTTGTAAATCTAGTCATTTGAGCCAGTAACTAAAGCAGTTAAAATACATTATATAATCGAAACTTTCATTCAGCTTAATCTCACTCTCAAATTTATATATTCGACCTATAAAATATAACCTCATTTGTTCAGTCAATTTTGATGAAACATGTCAACAAAGCTTATTATTTCCATTGATACTACTTATTAGGTCAAGTATTTTAATTTGTTATACTTTATGTGGTATATTTACCCATGTTCAATTGTTTTATGCAGTTATTTCAGTGGAATAATACGTCTCACTTTATTTCTAAACCGTGAACTTCTTTTCTTTCTTTAATGAACTGAGATACTCTGTATATACCAGTTTAAGATCTATCAACCTTAAATTTCACAGCTCTATGATTTATCTCCATAGTCAGTACCTGATGAAAGAGTATCGACCGAAACCCGGTTCGTCAAATAATACAAATATTTTAGAATATTAGACATTTGTCTCGTGTTTCATTCAAAACCTTAAATATATTTAATTTTGAAATAAAGTAGTTCTGTTTACACACGTCAGTTGAGTAGATTCAATTTGGTTACTATTGCTTCTTTCCAAGTGAAAAGGCAACAGATGGTTGCAAGAAAAGTGAGTATAGGAGCCAATTTAAAGTGTTTGACGTCTGTTGGATCTGTGGGTGAGAGTTCCGCAATACTCTATTTTGCTTTGCTGCTTCGTTGTTCGGAAACGGTATGTAGGGTGCAGTGGGAGTAATATTAATGCATAAAGAAACAAAGAACAAACATTTAAATAATATATGGTACTTAATCTGAGGCTTTAATGAAAGTCCAGCTCCAGTTGCATTTATTGGTGCTTTATTTAAGCCCATACTACCGGTTTCGGCCTCTATGTCAGGCCATTTTCAAGTGTGACAAACCTGCATATAATGTGTAGCAATAAGTTTACAAAAATTACATGGTACATGATAGAATGTTACATATATAAAAAGATACTGTACAGAAGCAGAAGGAAACTTACGTGATGCCGTAGAGAAAGCAACGTCAAGTAATTAAAACAATAGAACTCAGAGAATTTAAAACTTTTTGCGCCCAATGGCGACAGGAGAAAAATGGGCGTATCATATTTAACATTCCAAATCATTATAATCGGCATGTTCTGATGTGTTCTGCTATAAACATAACATCATTGCAATCATAAAATTCTAAACATTAGTTGATAAGATGTAAAGGTCAATAAGAAAATTATAAATATCAGTTAGGATAAAAACGGAACATTTAGCGACCAATGAGGCTATGTGAAAAGTGGGCGTGGTGTCAATTTAAAATTTTGATACAGGAAGTATAATAATTTAGCTTAAGGCCAATTGTATTCGATTTAGTTTACATTAAAGTTGGTTGTATTGTTTAAACGAGGTACAAAAATTCTTGGGATGTAAAATGATTGCAACGAACGAGGCGTCCAAGCCGATAGTTGAGGGGCGGCCTCTAGCGAGCGAAATTTGAACCAGGAACGTTGGCGCGGGCTCCAGATGCTCCAGAGCTGTTTGGACGTGTACATTTTTGTACCTCGTTTAAACAATACAACCAACTTTAATGTAAACTAAATCGAATACAATTGGCCTTAAGCTAAATTATTATACTTCCTGTATCAAAATATTTTTAAATTGACGACACGTCCACTTTTCACATAGCCTCATTGGCCGCTAAATGTTCCGTTTTTATCCTAACTGATATTTATAATTTTGTTATTGACCTTTACATCTTATCAACTAATGTTTAGAATTTTATGCTTGCAATGATGTTATGTTTATAGCAGAACACATCAGAACATGCCGATTATAATGATTTGGAATGTTAAATATGACACGCCCATTTTTCTCCTGTCGCCATTGGGCGCCAAAAGTTTTAAATTCTCTGAGTTCTATTGTTTTAATTACTTGACGTTGCTTTCTCTACGGCATAACGTAAGTTTCCTTCTGCTTCTGTACAGTACCTTTTATATATGTAACATTCTATCTTGTACCATGTAATTTTTGTAATCTTATTGCTACACATTATATGCAGGTTTGTCACACTTCAAAATGACCAAACACAGAGGCCGAAACCGGCAGTGTGGGCTTAAAGCACCAATATATGCAACTGGAGCTGGTCTTTCATTAAATTCTAACACAGTTGGGGCAACAGCAAGCATCCAGTCATGGAGAAACTAATAATATTAATCTTAGGCGTTAAGGAAATATCAAAACATTATGACACAGTGAAACACAATTTGGTTTGTAGCACATTTGGTAAAATTTCATACTGCTTCTGTGTCAAAGTTTCGACAAGTCTCCTACAGAGTAACCTTCAGGCGACTTTTCCTACCCAGTCACCTTCAGGTGTAGTCCTTATTTGAAGATTACAACTAGGTACTTGTCTACATGTCGCCACAGAACGACGCTTCGACTCGGCTGATAAACCTAGGAAAAGGTCATCAAGGAAATTAGGTGAGAAAACTTGTATTCCCGTACTCTCATTTTCGTACATTAGCGACTGCTCGCTTGATAATGCTAATGTTGCAGCATTGCGGTGAAGGAGTAGTCTGCGTGGCGAAATGTCGTGACCAGGGGTCACCGTCAGAGACTTTGCATAATTACCGTTGCAGAACGAGGCAAGCGTTCGGCTGCGATAAGACACGAAATAGCTGTGTGGCGTGTTTATCTCTTCATCTGCGTCAACTTTCTCCCTGCAATATGGCAGCTCTTTTGTTGTTGTTATTTGGAGGTTTAAGGGGGACAAAACTGCAAGGTCATCAGTCCCCCATTCCATCATTGGGCGTCACAAGAAAAGGCAGAAGTGTGGATAAGAGCAAAGGGGAGGAACATGCCGCCGCCCCCCCCCCCTTAGTCAGTAAAAGGACGAAGGCAACAAGAGGCAATACAAAGTGAGACAATCACACAGAAACACCGAACAACGGTCAAGGAATGGAAAGTAAAAGCCGATGTCCGTGGTTGACCGAACGTGAGACTAAAAAGGGGAAAGGTCAGCCACAAAAACATGTTCAAATGTTTGTAAAGCTTGTTGTTGTTGTTGTTGTTGTTGTTGTGGTCTTCAGTCCGCAGACTGGTTTGATGCAGCTCTCCACGCTACCCTGTCCTTTGCAAGTCTCTTCATCTGAGAATACGTTCGGCAACCTACATCCTTTTGAATCTGCTTACTATATTCGTCCCTCGGTCTCCCTCTACGATTTTTACCCCACACGCTTCCTTCTAATGCTGAGTTGACAATTCCTTGATGTCTCAAAATGTGTCCAACCAATCTATCCCTTCTCTTGGTCAGGATATCCCAGAAACTCCTATCCGATTCGATTAAACACCTCATTAGCCACGTGATCTACCCACCTAATTTTCATCATTCGTCTGTAGCACCACATGTCAAAAGCTTGTATCACCTTTTTATCTGAACTCCTTATCGTCCACGTTTCACTCCCATACGATGCTACACTCAAGACAAATGCTATCAGAAAGGACTGCCTGACATTTAAATTAATATTGGATGTTAACAAGTTTCGCTTCTTTAGAAACGCTTTTCTTCCCGTCGCCATTCTGCATTTTGTATCTTCTTTACTTCGGCCATCAGAAGTTATCTTGCTACCCAAATAAAATTCATCTACTACTATTATTATTGTCTCATTACCTAATCTAATTCCTTCAGCATCGCCTGATTTTCTGACATTGCATTCCATTACCTTCGTTTTACTCTTATTATTGTTCATCTTTTATCTTCCTTTCAAGAGACTGTCCATTGTAAAGCTTATGGGACGTAAATGCGGGGGTCATCAGTCCCTAAACTTACGAACTACTTATGAGCTAGCTTATACTAAAGACACCACAGACATCCATGCTCGAGGGGGGGATGGAACCCCCCGACGGGGAACGGCCTCGCACATCGTAGCATAGCGCCTCAATGCCCTCGGCCGCTAAGTCGCGGCAAGTCAGCCACGCGGCAACATGTGGAGACCTCCAATCAGAGGACATGAGGAATACAGTTTACAGAAACAAAGCTTTAAGTAGAGTGGTAAAAACCACTGTGCCGAATAAAACTTAAAACATTGTCAGCTATTTTGGCGTAGTCACTTAAAACATCAGATAAAAGTGCAGGAAGATTAAAACTCAGCCGCAGGGCGGTTAAAGACAGCAGTCCATCAAGATGTGGGCTATTGTCAGACGAGAGCCTCAGCGACACTCCGGTGGGTCCTCGCCACGAAGAAGATGGCCGTGTGTCAGCCAAGTGTTGCCAATGCAGAGGCGGCACAGGACTACAGAATCCCGACGACAGGGCCGCATGGAGGAACGCCATAGAGCCGGTGTCCCCTTTACAGCCCGAAGTTTATTGGGCACCGTCAGGGTACGCCACTCAGTACCCCAAAGCTTAGAAAGCCGATGGCGCAAACCAGATCGGAGATCAGAAGGCGTTAGCCTGATATCCAACACAGACTCCTTGACTACTTAGCTTGAATCTTTAACTCAGCGCAAAGTTCCTTAGTGATTGGAAAAAAGCGCAGGTGACTCCCGTTTATAAGAAAGGAAAGAGAATTGACTCACGTAATTACAGGCCAATATCGTTGACATCAGTTTCATGTAGGAATTTGGAGCATATTCTCAATTCGAATATAGTAAATTTCCTTGAAACGAAAAAGCTTCTTTCTATGAATCAGCACGGGTTTAGGAAACATCGTTCATGTGAAACTCAGGTTGCTCTTTTCTCACATGACATCTTGAGAGGCATGGATGAAGGGCAACTGGCGGATTTTTTATTTATTTATTTATTTTTCGACTTCAAAGAGGCGTTCGATGCGGTGCCACACTGCAGACTGCTAACGAAGATACGAGCTTATGGAATAGGTTCACAGATTTGTGACTGGCTGGAAGACTTCCTAAGTAATAGAACGCAGTACGTTGTTCTCGACGGCGAGTGTTCATCAGAGACGAGTGTATCGTCAGGCGTTCCCCAGGGGAGTGTGATAGGACCGCTATTATTTTCTATCTATATAAATGATCTGATGGACAGAGTAAGTTGTAATTTGCGGCTGTTTGCTGATGATGCTGTGGTGTATGGGAGGGTGTCGTCTGTAACTGACTGTAATAGCATACAGGATGACTCAGACCAAATTTCTAGTTGGCGCGAAGAATGGCAGCTAGCTCTCAATGTGGAAAAATGTAAGGTGATGCGCAGGAGTAGGAAAAACAATCCCATAATGTTCGAATACAGCATTAGTAGTGAGCTTCTTGATGCTGTCGCGTCGTTCAAATATCTAGGCGTAACACTGCAGAGCGATATGAAATGGAACGAGCATGTAAGGACAGTTGTGAGTAGGGCGGACAGCCGACTTCGGTTTATTGGGAGAATTTTGGGTAGATGTACTTCACCTGTAAAGGAGACCGCGTATAAAACGCTTGTACGACCACGTCTTGAGTATTGCTCAAATGTTTGGGACCCGCAGCAGATCAGTTTAAAGGGAGGCACAGAAGCAGTTCAGAGGCGAGCAGCTACGTTTGTTACTGGTAGGTTCGACCAATGCGCGAGTGTCACGGAAATGCTCCGGCAACTCAATTGGGGATCGCTAGAAGAAAGACGACGTTCTTTTCGTGAAATTCTGTTGAGGAAATTTAGAGGGCCGGAATTTGAAGCTGAGTGTAGAACGTTCTTGCTGTCTCCTACTTCCATTTCGCGTAGTGATCACAAAATCAAGAGAAATTATGGCTCGTACGGAAGTATATAGGCATTCTTTTTCTATTCGATCTATTTGGGAGTGGAATAGGAAAGGAATTGCCTAGTAGTGGTACAGTGTACCTTCCGCCACGCACCTTACGGTGGATTGCGGAGTATGTGTGTAGACGTAGATGACAGCCTGCTTAGCGAGCCTGTCGGCACGTTCATTCCCTGGGATACCAATGTGACCTGAAGACTACACAAAAACCACTGACGAACCGTACTGGTAAATGGCAGAAAGCGTCTCCTATATGGCTACCACCAGGGGAGAATGTGGGTAGCACTGCTCTAGAGCACGAAGGCTGCTCAAGGAGTCGCTGCAGATAAGGTGAGACTCACCTGAGCAGGACCATATGTGCTGGAGAGCCTGGTAATTGGCCACCAGCTCTGCAGTGTAAACAGAGCAGCCATCTGGCATCTAGCACTTTTCGATGTGGTCGCCATGGAAGTAAGCAAAGCCAACACGGCCCTCAACCATTGAACCATCCGAGAAGACAAGGTCATGTTCAGGGACCTCAAAGCGCCTCAGTGGGAACAGAGCCTTTGGGTCCATGGCCCAAGTCCAGCCAAGTACGCGGCCTTTGCATCCACCATGAAGGTGTATGTGCACAGGCCCGATATGGAGATGGTAAAGGTAAAGACTAGTTCTAACATGAGACCGGATGCGGAAAGCAATCTTGTGACCTGAACGGGAGCGCCGTAGTTGAGGATGAACGATCACGTCTGAGAAAAACAGATGATGGTTCAGATGGCTTGGCGAGAAATGCACATGGCCTATATAGGCCGCGAGAAGTGGGAGGTGGGACACTGGCCTGCACAAGTAGACTTAACGGGGCTGGTACAGAAGGCCCCTCTTACAATGCGAACCCTACAGTGGTGGATGAGGCCCAACAGGCACAATGCCGAAGGTGATGCCGAACCATAGGCAATGCATCCAAAGTCGAGCTGCGACTGTACCAGCGCTTGATATAGCCCTAACAGTGTGGAGCGATCAGCACCCCAGGTGGTACGGCCCAGCTGGCGAAGAACATTCAGATGGCGCCAACTCTCCTGCTTCAGCTGACGAATGTGTGGAAGCCACGTCAGCTGTGTGTCAAAGACCAGCCCTAAAAGCCTATGGGTTTCCACTAAGTTAGGTAAGTAGTCGTGAATGTAAAATTCGGGGTGAGGGTGAACAGTCTGACGCCTACAGAAGTACGTAACACTAGTCTTTGACACAGAAAACTTGAAGCCGTGGGCAAGAGCCCAGGACTGCGCTTTCCGAATGGCTCTCTGCAATCTGCGTTCAGCGACTTGGGTGCTGGAAGAGCTAAAGTAGATACAGAAGTTGTGAGCATAAAGGGAAGGGGATACTGACGACCCAACTGCTGTCGCTAGGCCGTTAATGGCTAGGAAAAATAAGGGAACACTCAAAGTTGTGAGGAACACCATTTTCCTGCACAGAAGAGGCGCTACAGGAGGCACCAACTTCGACACATAAGGACAGCTAAAACGTTTTAAGGAGGGAGCCCTGGAGGCCCATGCATGTAAAGTATTGAGTATGTGGTGTCGCCAGGTTGTGTCATATGCCTTGTGCATATCGAAGAAGACGGCTATAAGATGTTGGCGCCTGAAAAAGGCTGTGCAGATTGCTGATTCGAGGTACACCAGATTGGCGTTGGTAGAGCGACCCTGGCGGAAACCACCCTGGCATGGAGCCAATAAACCCCAAGTCTCAAGGATTCAGCATAACCGCCTCCTGACCCTGCGCTCCAACAGTTTACACAGAACGTTGGTCAGGTTGATGGGTCGATAACTATCCAAATGAACAGGGTTTCTGCATAGTTTAATCACTGGTATGATTATACCCTCCCACCACTGCAATGGGAATACCCTGTCGCACCAGATCCGATTGAAGAGGGCGAGAAGATTAGCCTGGCTGTCTGCTGAGAGATGTCTCAGCATTTGGGCATGGATGCTATCAGGCACAGGGGCCGTGTCAGGACATTGTGCAAGAACACCGAGTAGCTCCCACTCACTGAATGAAGCGTTTTAAGTTCAGTGCGGCGGGCGTTCCACCCCGCGCCTTCAATGTATGGAAGGCCGATGGGCAGTTCCCTGAGGTAGAGGCGCAAGCATAATGCTCAGCAAACATCTCTGCAAGCGTGGCTGGATCCGTACATCTAACTCCATTCGTGGAGATCCCAGGGATTCCTGCTGGTTTTGGATATCCTTTTAAACGTCTGATCCTGCTTCAGACCTGGGAGGTGGAGGTACCTGACCCAATAGTGGATACGTATGTCCCCAACATTCCCTTTTCCATCTTCTAAAAAATGGTGAGCACGAGCACGGAGCCGTTTAGACGTGACGAGGTGCTCCAGGGAGGGGCTGCCGCTTGTATAGCTGTAAAGCATGCCTGCGGTCTTTAAAAGCCGCAGCAACTTCTGGCGACCACCACGGAACTTTCACCGCAGGCATCCAGACGATCGAGGAATAGTGGCTTCGGCAGCAGAAACAATGGTACGAGTGACACACTCAACCACCACATCGATGTTATCGAGTAGGTGAAGGCCAACGATGGCAGCAGAGGTGTTGCCTTGCCAGTTAGCCCTGTGTAGAACCCACCTGGGGATTGACGTTGTGGAAGTGACAAAAAGATCAGAAATGATCA
This sequence comes from Locusta migratoria, assembly GCA_026315105.1. Lineage (NCBI taxonomy): Eukaryota > Metazoa > Arthropoda > Insecta > Orthoptera > Acrididae > Locusta > Locusta migratoria. The sequence continues at coordinate 958,714,896 of CM048744.1, read as the reverse complement.
CTGCAACACAAGACATTGTGAACTCTCCAGTGGACAGATGGCGCAAGGCTGTGGCGGCACATCGACAGATCAATGGCAGAGAACGTGTCACGCGCCACACCAAAATGTGTGGGGGCACCAGTGTTTAACAGGCGGTGGTTGAGTTGATCTAGTAAATCCTCTACAACCCTGCCACGGCCAGAGATTCAGCACATACAAGGGACTGTGGGCATTGAAGTCCCCCAGTAGCAAGAAAGATGGGGGGAGTTGCGATACAAGTGCAGAGACAGCGCCATCTGGAGGGAGGTAGAGACTGCAGACAGTAATCTCTTGCGGTGTCCTTACCCTGACATCCGCAGCTTCTAAAGGTGTCTGAAGGGGCACGGGTTCGCTACAGACAGAGGTAAGGACATAGACAAACACTCCACCTGAGATCCTGTTATATACGCTGCGATTACGGAAGTATACCCTATACCCACGAATGAGTCCAGTGCCAGATGTCACCAGGGCCACATCGTAAACAGCGCTAAGTATCTTAATTTGTGTGAATTTTAATTTGCCAGTCTAGTTCATTTTCGTAGTACTTCTGTTATAAGAGGTTTATTCCCACGTACTTGCAGATTTCGTTTGCACTTCTGTTTTTAATAGTTTATTCTATCGTATTTGATGAATATCGTTGTGTTTAGTCTTCTTCTTTGACTGCTGTATTTCAAAACAAGTCAGAGACCGTTACTAAAGCTCGTTATCAGTCAGTCCAGTGCCAGCTGCCACATCGTAAACAGCGGTAAGCTTATATTCCCGCGCGTTTGATAACGGTGTATTTCACAGCTATTCTTGTTTATTTTGATAACTGCCGGACTCAGTTTTGTTGACTTGACAGTATAGTTACCACTGACCACAGTTAAGTCAGCAGCCAACCGCTTTTATTAGAGTACTAGGCTTCTTAAAAGGTGATTATTTAGTTTTCTACTTTCTGCATTAATTGTATCGATAGGATGGATAGGATGTGTGCCTGCTGTGTGCGGATGCAGGAGGAGTTGGCCGCGGTTCGCGAACAGCTGAGCGTGCTGTTGTCTACGGTCAGCCGTCTTCAGGCTGCTGTCTCGGGGTGCAGCGATGGTGGGGAGTCTGGTGCGTCGAGTGGGACACCTCAGGTGTCTCACGCTACGCTCTCTGTCCCTGCTACCGATGCCCTTCAGGTGTACCAGACGTCGTCGAGCCGCCTTCTCCGCAAGGGGAGTGGCGGGTTGTACGGCGTTCGCGTCGCTCGAGGCGGAAGGCCAATGTGGAGGCTGGACGTCCGTCCGCGCCCGTTCGTCCTGTGAGTGAGCGTGTGGCCAATCCTTCAGCAGGGTCTGAGCAGGTGCACGGGGGGGAGGGGATTATTAGTTATTGGGAGCTCCAATGTTAGGCGCATGATGGAGCCCCTTAGGCAGATAGCGTCCAGATCCGGAAGGAATTCCAACGCGCACTCGGTGTGTCTGCCGGGGGGCCTCATCCGAGATGTGGAGGCGGCCTTGCCGGCGGCTATCGAGGGCGCACCCTCGGGTGCAGTCGAAGCAAGTCGTGGCTCACGTCGGCACCAATGACGCTTGTCGCTTGGGTTCTGAGGACATCCTCAGGTCCTACGAGCGGCTGGCGGAATTGGTGAAGGCTGCTGCCTTCGCACGCGGGGTGCAAGCAGAGCTGTCGATTTGCAGCATTGTTCCCAGGGTTGATCGGGGTCCTTTGGTTTGGAGCCGAGTGGAGGGTCTGAACCAGAGGCTTCGCCGACTCTGTGAAAGCCATGGCTGCAGATTTCTGGATCTGCGTTATCGGGTGGGGAATTGTAGGGTGCCCCTAGATAGATCAGGGGTGCACTACACTAAGGAAGCGGCTACTCGGATAGCAGAGTACTTGTGGAGTGCACATGGTTTTTATTTTAGGCTAGGCGCTAACTCTGATGAGCAGCATCGCCTGTCAGCATTCAAACAGCGAATTCAGGCCACGTTCGGAACAAAAATTCGAACATAAAAATATTAGCCGCGAACTTACAGAGTATTAGAAACAAAGTTCCCGAATTTGCAGCGCTGCATGGAAGTTATTGCGCTCAGATAGTTTTAGGCACTGAAAGCTGGCTAAATGATGATGTGGAAAGTTCAGAAATATTTAGCGAAGCGTGGAATGTACATCGGAAAGATAGATCTGATACAACTGGAGGAGGAGTGTTCATCGCTGTGGATAAAGATATTGTTTCTACTGAGATAGATGTTGAAAGTAACTGTGGAGTTATCTGGGCACATGTAACAGGTCTAAAAGAAGTAAAGTTAATAGTTGGCTGTTTTTACCGGCCTCCCAGTGCTGCTGTAGCAGTTTTACAATCATTCAAAGAAAGTCTACACCAGGTAGGGCATAGGTATCCGGGCCATGTAATACTAGTCGGAGGAGACTTCAACCTTAAGAGTATAGATTGGGACCTCGCTAGTTACATTTCAGGCGGTACAGACAAACAGTCTTGCGAGCTACTTTTGGACACATTCTCCGAAAACTGTCTTGAGCAGTTAAACCGGCAGCCCACGCGCAATGGAAATATTCTAGACCTTTTAGCCACAAACAGGCCTGACCTTATTAACGCTGTCTGTGTAGAGACAGGAATTAGTGATCATGATATCGTCATAGCGTCGATGATGACCAAAGTTCATAAACCAATCAAGAAGGCTAGGAGCGTGTTTTTGTTGGGAAGAGCCGATAAGCAAATTTTACGATCGCACTTAGAAAATGAAAAGGCATCGTTTAATTCCGGGACTATGGATGTAGAGGAACTGTGGACTAAATTTAAATGCATTGTTAATAAAGGGTTAGAGAAATATCTGCCAGTAAAGACGATTAAGGAAGGAAAAGATCCACCGAGGTAGAATAATAATGTTAGAAAGCTGCTGAGAAAGCAAAGGCTGTTGCACTCTCGATTTAAAAAAGAATACGCAAATGATGACAGGCAAAAGCTAGTAGAGATTCGTGCGTCTATAAAAAAATCGAGCGAAGCATACATTAATTATCACAGCCATACCTTACCAAAACATCTTTCCGAGAACCCGAAAAAATTCTGGTCCTATGTAAAATCGATAAGCGGGTCAAAGCCCACTGTCCAGTCACTAGTTGATCATTCCGGGGCAGTAATAGAAGAAAGCAAACGGAAAGCTGAAGTTCTAAATTTAACCTTTAAGAAATGTTTCACGCAGGAGGACCGCACAAATGTACCATCATTTGATCAACGTACAAATTCCGATATGGGGGACATAGCAATAGGTATTTCCGGAGTAGAGAAGCAGCTGAGAGAGCTAAATACGAAAAAGTCTGCTGGTCCGGATGGAATACCAGTTCGGTTTTACAAAGACTATTCTGCGGCGTTGGCCCCATACTTAGCTTGCATTTATCGCGAATCTTTAATTCAGCGCAAAGTTCCTAGTGATTGGAAAAAAGCGCAGGTGACTCCCGTTTATAAGAAAGGAAAGAGAACTGACCCACACAATTACAGGCCAATATGGTTGACATCAGTTTCATGTAGAATTTTGGAGCATATTCTCAGTTCGAATATACTAAATTTCCTTGAAACGGAAAAGCTTTCCATGAATCAGCGCGGGTTTAGGAAACATCGTTTATGTGAAACTCAGCTTGCCCTTTTCTCACATGACATCTTGCGAGCCATGGACGAAGGGCAACAGGCGGATTGTGTTTATCTCGACTTCAAAAAGGCGTTCGACGCGGTGCCACACTGCGGACTGCTAACGAAGATACGAGCTTATAGAATAGATTCACAGATTTGTGACTGGCTGGAAGACTTCCTAAGTAATAGAACGCAGTACGTTGATCTCGACGACGAGTGTTCATCAGAGACGAGTGTATCGTCAGGCGTGCCCCAGGGGACTGTGATAGGACCGCTATTATTTTCTATCTATATAAATGATCTGATGGACAGAGTAAGTTGTAATTTGCGGCTGTTTGCTGATGATGCTGTGGTGTACGGGAGGGTGTCGTCTGTAACTGACTGTAAGATACAGGATGACTTAGACAAAATTTCTAGTTGGTGCGGAGATTGGCAGCTAGCTCTCAATATAGAAAAATGGAAGGTGATGCGAATGAGTAGAAAAAAACAATCCCATAATGTTCAAATACAGCATTAGTAGTGAGCTTCTTGATGCTGTCGCGTCGTTCAAATATCTAGGCGTAACATTGCAGAGCGATATGAAATGGAACGAGCATGTAAGGGCAGTTGTGAGTAAGGCAGACAGCCGACTTCGGTTTATTGGGAGAATTTTGGGAAGATGTACTTCACCTGTAAAGGAGACCGCGTATAAAACGCTTGTACGACCACGTCTTGAGTATTGCTCAAGTGTTTGGGACCCGCATCAGATCAGTTTAAAAAGACAGAGGCGGTTCAGAGACGAGCAGCTAGATTTGTTACCGGTAGGTTCGACCAATGCGCGAGTGTCATGGAAATGCTCCGGCAACTCAATTGGGGATCGCTGGAAGAAATACGACGTTCTTTACCTGAATTTCTGTTAAGTAAATTTAGAGGGCCGGAATTTGTATCTGAGTGTAGTACGATCTTGTTGCCGCCTACTTACATTCCGCTAGTGATCACAAAAACAAGATAACAGAAATTAGGGCTAGTACGGAGGCATATAGGCATTCTTTTTTTCCACGTTCTATTTGGGAGTGGAATAGGAAAGGAAATGTCTAGTAGTGGTATAGTGTACCCTCCGCCACGCACCTTGCGGTGAATTGCGGAGTATGTATGTAGATGTAGATGACAGGGGTCCGCATTGCCGATAACAATGTTTCCTGTCGGATAATGCAGAAAGTAGTTGTGATGCTCAAAAGTTGTCATAGCTCAGCCACAAACAGAAAAAAACCCGCCGTGTTTCCACTAGACGATGACGTTTTCCGACAGCGGGAAAGGCGTGAATGATGGGAGAGGGTTAATTACACCTCATCGCGTGCATCCACCGGTTGAGACGTATTGGCTTCTACGTCCATCGTTTCTAAGACGTCACCGAGATCGAGGTCCTCGGCGGACCCAAGAATCTCCACCACGTCCTCAGAGGTGGAGGTGGAGGGCGCCGGTGGCGCGGAAGCCACCGTGGTTTTCTTTCTTGTCTTTCTTGGTCATATTCTCCTTGTCCCTCGAGGGCTTTCCCGCTGGTGACGGCTTCTCAGCCTCATTTACAGGGGCTGAGGAAGAACGAGAAACCCCGCGTCCAGCAGCTTGCGGTTTTGCATGTCAAAGGCCAAGATGAATGCACTGGTGAACGCGCCTGCGGAAGTGTAGACCACGACGCTCGAGGTTGGCGCGGAGCTCGTCATCGGACTCGCCCATAGCCGTTCAACGATTCTTCCGTATACAACTCCATTATTTTTTCCTGAGCTGTTTTTTTTTTTAAGCTTATAAAGCAGTTTGACAAATGTCTCAATGTACTTAGAAATTATGTAGAAAAATAAAGATATGTCTTATCTTTTTATGTCTCATTCTATTTTTTTTTTTTTCATTTCATATACAAATCTGCCGACAGTAGATAGGGAAAACTTATTTTCCTACTGCACCTCTACACCCATTCCCCAAAACAAAATGCACCACCATCTTGAAAGGAGCCTGGTTAAGTTCGTGGCGTCTCAGCCTTCTGTGGAAATAAAAGGAATTTTGACAGGGATCTATCGCCATATGCACCTTATCAACTGCCCCTGTGAGAGTCTGGCTCAGCGGTAATAGATCGGATTTTATTGAAAAGGTTCGCGGGTTCGATTCCGGCCGGCGGCATATTTTTTTTATTTTCTCATTGGCGATGCGTACACTATTGACTTCACAATCAACCGCAACATCATATGTTATTTTGTATTTATATGTGCACAACAACAGCATGGGACGTCATTATTTGAAACAATCATATAATCTTGCAAACTTGCCGGCCGCGGTGGCCGAGACTGAGGCGCTTCAGTCACGGTCAGCACGGCCACTACGGTCGGGGGTTCGAATCCCCCCTCGGGCATGGATATTTGTGCCGTCTCTGCATTTTTTTTTTTTTTTTGCAAACTTGGGGTTGCAAAAGGGCGTCGTTCATACCGTGCGCAAGATGCGGTCAAAATTATAGCATCCCCTGTTTCTTCGATGAATATCAACCCGGCACGTGTAATTGATCAATTACAGAAGAATGGAAGTATCGATTTACATACACGACGTCCCTAAGTACACGTTCACTACAGTCCCTTTTTAAATGTTTGTAGTCCCCAGTTTCATCCAATGCCCTTTCTTCTTTTTCTTATATTGAGTGATAATATAAACTGTATGATGTTGCGGTTAATTGTGACGTAAGTCTACATCTACATCAATACTCTGCAAACCACTGTGAAGTGCATGGCAGAGGGTACATCCCTCTGTACCAGTTATTAGGGTTTTTCACATTCCATTCACGCATTGAGCGTGGGAAGAACGATTGTTTAGATGCCTCCGTGCGTGCTGCAATTAATCTAATTTTGTCCTCACGATCCCTACGGGAACAACATGTTTTGTGGTCTTCAGTACGGAGACTGGTTTGATGCAGCTCTCCACAATACCCTATCCTGAGCAAGCCTCTTCATCTCCACATAAGAACGGCAACCTACATCTGTCTGAATCTGTTTACTGTATCCATCTCTTGGTCTTCCTCTGGGATTATTACCCCACAAACTTCCCTCCAACGCTAAATTCACAATTCCTTGATGTCTAAGAATGTGTCCTACCAATCGATCCCTTCTTTTAGTCAAGGTGTGCCAGAAATTTCTTTTCTCCCCAATTCTGTTCAGTACCTCATTAGTTACGCGATCCACCCACCTAATCTTCAGCATTCTTCTGTAGCACCATATTTCAAAAGCCTCAATCCTCTTCCTGTCCGCACTGTTTATCGTCCATGTCTCACTCCCATACAAGGCCACACTCCATACAAATGCCTTCAGAAAGGACTTCCTTAGGCTTAAATCAATATTCGATGTTAACTTTTCTATCCATTGCCATTCTGCATTTTATATCCTCTGTACTGCGACCAACATTTGTTATTTTACTGCCTAAGTACAAAACTCATCTACCTCCTTTATTGCTTCGTTACCTAATCTAATTCCTACAGCATCACCTGATTTTCTTACACTGCACTCCATTACCCTAGTTTTGCTCTTATTAATGTTCATCTTATATGCACCTTTCACCACACTGTCCATTCCGTTCAACTGCTCTTCCAGGTCCTTTGCTGTATCTGACAGAATTACTATGTCGTCGGCAAAACGCAATGTTTTTAATTCTTCACCCTGAACTTTAATTCCTTCTCCAAATTTCTCCTTGCTTTCCTTTACAGCTTGCTCAATGTACAAATTGAATAACAATGGAGAGAGACTACAACGCTGTCTTACTCCCTTTCCAACCACTGCATCCCTTTCATGCCCTTCAACTCTGACAACCGCTGAACAACATGTAGGTGTACGCATTGCCAAGGAGCAGACAATAAAAACTTGCCGCCGGGTGGAGTTGGACCCGCGACCTTCTCAGTACGAATCCGATCATTTACAGCTGAGCCAAACACCGCTTCTTAAACACGCTGTCACAGTTGATAAGATGCATATGCCGATAGTTCCGTATCAAACTTCCTTTTATTTCCTAAACGATTGGTCATCTGCAGTTCCCACTAAGGACACTTTCGTGTCTCACCACGCCCTACATGTACCATAAATTTAGACGAATTCGGCGATGACGAGCGAGCGTCGTCTCATTGTGAAATCGGGACTCACCTGGCCCATCTCACCGAACCACGTTCTCCGGTCGTCCAGGGTCTAACCGATATTATCAGTAATCCAGAAGGGGTTTTGCAGGGGATGTCACGCTATCGAAAAGGTCTCTAAAATCCGCCGTCTCCTGCCCCCACCAAGGCTAGATTTCGCCTCGCTATTCTGATACACTGATTTCAACTGTATTGCAAACGCCGACTTGTCTGTTAGCATCGACAGCTGTATGCTGTAATTCATGATTGAGTAGCCGACCGCGGTGGCCGAGGGGACTGAGGCGCTGCAGTCACGGTCTGCACGGCCACTACGGTTGGGGGTTCGAATTCCCCCTCGGGCATGGATATTTGTGCCGTCCTAGTTCGTAAGTAGTTCATAAGTAGTTTATAAGTTTAGGGACTGATGACCCCGCAGTTAAGTCCCATAAGCTTTACAAACATTTGAACATTTGAACATTGAGTAAAAACGTTTTCATTGCACAAAAGCGTGTATTCAGAATAATTGCTGGAGCGCACCCAAGATCATCTTGCGGACGTGGGATCTTCACAGTATATATATTCACTTATGAAATTTTTATTACCAATCCGACGGAATTCAGAAGCAATAGCAGTGTGTATAGCTACAACACTAGGACAAAAAAATGTAGCTTAATGTTAAGCTTAAGGGGCTTAACTGCGAGGTCATCAGTCCCTAAACTAACAAACTACTTATGAACTACTTTATACTAAATGCGACACAAACATCCATGCCCGAGGGGGGATTCGAACCCCCGACCGTAGCGGCCGTGCAGACTGTTCTGGCGCGCCGCTGACCGCTCGGCCTGTGTGGCTGGCTACTAGGAGAAAGACTTTCAATATTCAATGTTAATTGTAGGTATGGCACAGAAAGGGATGAATTATGCTGCCACGAAAGTATTAAAAAATGAAAGAATTTCTGAATGGCAACTCCACCTACTCATTGGATGAATTTTTAGATATAAATTAGTAAATCTGCAAAACGTTTTCACGTAAAATTTTGTGTAATGTAACATCATTACGAAGTGTCGTATTCATGATCTATGGAACCAAGTTCCCTCCAGTGAAAAAAACACCTTTATATTCTAAACCTTCCCTCGAATATACTCCTAAACTAGATTTACTACTGCCTCAGAGCAGAAGAAAGCATGAAATTAGCCCCAAGTCAGAAGCACTAACGGGTCCTTCAGTTTCAACAACGTTTAAATGTTTTTAAAGCTATGGGACCAAACTACAGTGGTCATCAGTACCTAGATTAACGAACTATTGAAACTAATTTATGCTAAGGACACACACACACACACACACACACACACACACACACACACACGAGGGAGCAGCAGCCGCGCACACGGCAGCAAAGCGCCTTAGAGGGCACGGAAATCCGCGAACAAAATTGTCATTTTGAGCTCAGCTTTCCGAACACTTGCTGGTTCCTTGGGAGGGACGCTTTAGATTTCCTTTAAAGAGGAACTTTAAACTCGTCTTGCAGTATCCACTTTCCTGCCCTGACTTTCCAACCTCGGCTCATGGGCTGAGGCAGGACGTAATCTGTATTCATAGGAAGCGCTCTCCAGCAATGGAATATTTCAGTTCCCCATCCACGCCGCACGACACGCAATTATCTCCAGACACCTCACCTCTGATGTGTTCTTTCGCAGTAGATTTCAGCAGAAAACGAACAATGGCTGGAAATTCGCATAAAATAATAAGATCTTAATATACGAGAAAAATTGAGATGTTTATGCCTATATTTCACTCTGTAGCCAAAACTACACATCGCAAACATAGTGTTTGAATGTGGTAGTAGGTATCAGTCTCCCACAGTGCACTATGATGGTAGAGTGTTGATAACAAGGGGGCCGCGGCGGAGTGGCCGAGCGCATTGAGGCGCTATGCTACGATGCGCGACGTCGTTCCCCGTCGGCGGTTCGAATCCCCCCTCGGGCATGGATGTTTGTGCTGTCTTTAGTATAAGGTAGTTCATAAGTAGTTCGTCAGTTTAGGGACTGATGACCCTGTAGTGAAGTCCCATAAGCTTGAACATTTGAAGGAAAAAGGGTGGAAGATGTAGGAGTTGAAAGTTACAGACACATAAAATTCTTCGTTGGGTGTCAATATTTTGCTCTTCAGCAAAAACTACTGAATGTAGACGAACGATCTCTGTGTTATTGTAGCAAAATCTCCCGTTGTACACCATAGCAGTTTCCTGTAGATAGCTATAAGAGACTGGAAGATATCGTGGTTGAAAGTCGTCAGTTTATATATAAAATTCGGAATGAAGACCAGCGATGACTTTTGACACTAAAATAGCAAAGAGATTACATACAGCGAAACGGGATGCAGATTCTTCACTTGTTTTTCTGTAACAAGCGTACGAATAAAGAAAAATAAGTGCATATTGCAGTCTGAAAAGTAAAACAACCAAGGAAGATGCCAAAGCGTAAGAAAGAAATTTCGCGTTCTCGATGCGTTTCTAAATGACAGAAAACGGCATTGAAAAGTGAATCTACAGACAATAGAAACTTTAAATTTGTACACTTTGTTTATCTTACACTCTAGGCATCAGCGACTTTTCGATATTCCAGTCCTTAAGGGGGTGAAATAGGGGATGAACGATTCTTTGAAAATATGCTATTAGGGCAATTTTGAAGCAATGAATACAAAACTTCGGATTTAGAATTTTGATTGGAATTTTAAAAATATCTTTCGATATTTTTGGAAATTCAACCACTAAGCGGGTGAAATAAGGGAAAATCTTTTAAGGGTGCTATTAATACTATTTTGATGCTAGAAATGCGAAAATTTGAAACCTTGGTTAGAATTTAAAAATGTGTTTTGGGATGTTTTGAATTCTGCCATCAATGGTGCAAGTTGTATCAAAATACTTGATTATGAAAATATTTGTAAAGCTAAATCCATGAAAATTTATATTTAGAAGTAGAAAGAATCAATGCAGACCATCCAATCAACGCGTGCGAAGCAGCGGTAATTAAGCTAGTAATTAAATAAATGAATGAATGAAGATAGCCAAGTGATTGGAAGACTGAATATTTTTCCAATGTGAAAAGTATAAATCAAGGGTAGCCTGGTATTAGCACTACATGTTTAAGAAAAGTGTAAGATGAAATGAATGATTTGTTTTATATATATATATATATATATTTCTGGAATCGAATGTTGCGTAGAATGCAGGTACCTTGTTCCAGAGACTACCAGCCACAGTGGACTGTAGGAGTCTGAGAATGTCTCTCAAAGCTACGATAGTAGCAAATGTGATTTTGTGTTGCATGTTCAAATTTTGGTAAATCTATCTGACTCAACTGCTAGGTTATTAGTCCGTAGCTTATAAACTACTTGAACTATTTAAACTAACCTAGGAACAACACACACATCTATGCCCGAGGGAGGATGCGAACCTCCGACGCGGGAGGCCTCTCAATCCGCATCGTGGCGCTCCAGACCGCTCGGCTACTCCCGCGCGGCTGTGTTGCATGTTTCATCTGTAGGTAAGTAAGTGGTTCGATGTAAGGCAAAGAAAATTAGTTCTGACGATATTTAATTTTCATTACTCGTACAGCATTGGTGTACATATTAATGGACGTTCAACAGTACATGTTTAAATTTTACATGATGGATACGTATTTAGAATGAAAAGTAAGTCTTGCTGCGTGCGTTAGTATTCCGAAATACAGAGCAAAATTTTCTGATTCTTTTAAATACGAACATATTTGCATTTTCTGTCCAAAGATGATCATTTTTCATCTGGTACTGATATGGCGTCGTATGAATTAAAAAAGAGAACATGCTCCACAGAAGATTCGAAAGAACGTTCTCTGAGTAAGTTCTCAATTTCGTATGAATAAAAACTTCGAAGCATATGCTCTGAGCAGGTAGTTCATTCTCGCTACCTCCCCTCCTACTTGAGTAAGTTCTCCGCGTGTCATGTCCGCCACAGATCAGCTGTCCAATCGAGTATTTCTTTAAACTAGCCAAATCAGGCAAATTACTAAGTGTACAAATATGGAGTAGGCATCTACGTGTTCAGAAAGATCTGCACTATGTTTAGATATTAGTTTGTTGTGAAGGAGCATATTATTAAGACTAAATATGCACTTTTTAAGAAAATGTATTCTCCTGGCGATACAAAATTTTCGTCATGTGAGAAACTCGTTTGTTAATGAAGTAGGGTTAACACAATTTGCGAACGATATAATAAGAATGCATCACATATTCATATGTTACAACGCGGAATGCTGTCGGAGTAAGAAACAGGCTGCTAGGTATGTAATTAATCAGTTATTAATTTTCCTGTCGTGTTTACTTACTTCTAACATGCCAGAAGTTACGATTACGAAGTCAGAAAACGCATCATAAATAGGCCAACCGCTTTGGATAGAAACAGTACTTCAGTAGGCCTACCTGGTATTGCAGCAATATTTATTTTGTGATAGAAACTGTGAAGTCCTGGGATACACTTTATTTGGAACTAACAGTATAAGGTCTTACTAACAGACCCTATTTAAAAACAATATTATTTTGCTATGTGGCTCTTTACAACTATAAATATACACGCCAAACAAATGAGTAAACACGCAACTGAATCCATTTGTGTTTCATTTTTATGTCGGTAATGACAACACTTCTTACATCACTCTCGTCACTGTATAAAATGCTGGAAGTGTCACAATTTTTCCGAAGGAAGATATTTGTCAACAAAATGTTTTTATTTGTATTAACTTTATAGATCCCCTCGTATGCCATAGAGCTCACTCCAGAAATCTGAGAATGTTCTCCCGTCGTGAGAAACTTCTGCAGTTTTATTCATATGAAATTGGAGAATGTTCTCTGCTGTGAGCAACTTCTCCCACCCCGTTACTCACGCCGAGAACATACTCGGCTGAAGTATATTCTCCGACTCCCTTTATTCATGCGAACCTGAGTATGTTCTCTGAAATTCAGAGTATAAAGTAGACACTCCATTTTATTCATACTGCCCATGATCTCGTGAACCGCGTTCGCTGGGCTTTCACGTCGATTTGCTTAATAAATGCAATTTAATAACTTATTTTAACAATTCAGTTAGATATCGTCTAACCTGGATTAGGTATGTCCGCACATAGTTGCCGCATTGTGTTTCGTGTAAAATCATTTTCACTATTATCAGGGCAATTAGCCGTCATCATCATTATTAGACGGCTTGGGTTGTTTGACTGCGACAGCGGGATTAAACTGCTACGATCATCCGTCCCCCGCTGGGTAGGGGAAGGAGTGAGGATAGGAAAGGAGGGGAGGGGGGAAGGAAATGCAGTCCGGGAAGTAAATAAATTGTGGTGTCGCACAAGTATAAAGTACGCGCCACCTACTTTGGCCGCGCGCTGCCATGCGCGCACGGCGCGGTGTTCTTACGACGTCAGCCACGAGCGCCCTCTGCTGCAACTCCGCTCGTGGCCAAAACTGCTGCATCGACCACTTGGGACTGAGATAGGAACCAGTTAACACTTGAGAATCAGATAGGCACCAGTTAAGACTTGGCTATCGGATAGGCACTAGGAATCATTAGTAGGCAGACCTCTAATCTATGTATCAGCATTCTGCAGTCAAGAACTATGTAAAAGTGTTACTAAGTCCCTAAGAAATATATATCTCGTTCTAATTTACTCTAGTGTTTCTAGTTTCTGCTGTCCCACTGGCTGGTCACCTCCGTACCTGCACACGCGTGCATCCTTTATTCCTGTGTCGGTCTGTTTCTACTCGGCCACCAACACCTACAAACGGCGGAAACGACACACAAAAGACTGCATTAGCTCGGGCCCCGTGTTCGTGACGCACGTACTCACGAAAGAACCGTGAGCCCGCTGGGGGGCGGGTCAGCATTAGACAACGTACTTGTTGGTACACATTTTGTGTGTGCAATTCTACATGCGGAATAGTGAGGTAATTTGACATTGAACATTTAAGCTTAGTTAGGTTGCAGAGATGTTGTCGATGATCCAAATGGCGAAAACCACTTGTAAAGATAAATAGGAAAACCAACTTCGCTAAGTCCGGCTTCTAAATAACGTCTCTCGAGAAACTTTATTTACCAAGTCATTTTTAAATTTATACTTAATGGAGTGCAGTGTAAGAAAATCAGGTGATGCTGAAGGAATTAGATTGGGAAACGAAGCAATAAAGGAGGTAGATGAGTTTTGTTACTTGGGCAGTAAAATAACAAATTATGGTCGCAGTACAGAGGATATAAAATGCAGAATGGCAATGGGTAGAAAAGCGTTCTTGAAAAAGAGAAATTTGTTAGCATCGAATATTGATTTAAGCCTAAGGAAGTCCTTTCTGAAGGCATTTGTATGGAGTTTTGCGTGTATGGGAGTGAAACATGGACGATAAACAGTGCGAACAGGAAGACGATTGAGGCTTTCGAAATATGGTGCTACTGAAGAATGCTGAAGATTAGGTGGGTGGATGGCTTAACTAATGAGGAGATACTGAACAGAATTGGGGAGAAATTTCTGGCATACCTTAACTAAAAGAAGGGATAGATTGGTAGGACACATTCTTAGACATCAAGGAATTGTGAATTTAGCGTTGGAGGGAAGTGTGTGGGGTAAAAACCGCAGAGGAAGACCAAGAGATGGATACAGTAAACAGATTCAGACAGATGTAAGTTGCCGTTCTTATGTGGAGATGAAGAGGCTTGCTCAGGATAGGGTATTGTGGAGAGCTGCATCGAAGTAGTCTCCGGACTGAAGACAACAACAACAACCAATTGCATTAATGCATTTCGTTTATCTAAATAGATAGTATTACCTCGGAAAGAAAAAGATTCAATGTTACCACTTCAAAGATTTTCATTCGACCAAATTTTATACCATTAAGCAGAGAATATAATAGAGTAATAATCAAAATTTGTTTTAATTCACAATGAGATGACAGAAGTAATGGGTTACCTCCCAATATTGTGTTAACCAAAGCGTAGTAGCAACTATGTGGCACAGAGACAACAAATCTTTGGAAGTCCCCAGCAAGAATACTAAGGTATGCTGTCTCCGTAATCGTAAGTGATAATACTGTGGTAGTGTTACAGATGCACGATTTGTGCTCGAGGTGACCTCTCAAATCAGTGGGATACACGTCGACTGATCTGTGTGCCAAAAATATTCGCTGCATTTTGCAGAATGTTCTTCGAACTAATCTCGTATAACTGTGGTCGGATGACATGCCGCACTTTCAGGCATAAATGCTACATCACTGTTTAGAAATGGCTGCAAATGAGCTCAAATTTCAGTTGAATACACGAAAGATAGCAGGTCATGCACAACTGGGTACAGAAGACGGCTGCATTGCAACAGCTGCAACAAACGCCTAGACGTGCTGTACACTTAAAGGCATGTATCCTGCCAACTGTCTGTGTCGCTACTTTTGTAGGATTTCTACATCTACATACATACTCCGCAATCCACCGTAAGGTGCGTGGCGAAGGGTGCACTGTACCACTACTACGCATTTTCTTTCCTATTCCACTTCCAAACATAACGAGGAATAAAAGAATGCCTATATGCCTCCGTACGAGCCCTAATTTCTCTTGTCTTTGTGATCACTAGACGAAATGTAAGTAGGCGACAGCAACATCGTTCTACACTCAGTTTCAAATTCCGGCCCTCTAAATTTCCTCCACAGAAATTCAAGAGAAGAGCGTCATCTTTCTTCCAGCGATCCCCAAATCAGTTTCCGGAGTATTTCCGTGGCACTCGCGCATTGGTCGAACCTACCAGTAACAAACCTAGCTGCTCGCCTCTGAACTGCTATGTCTTCTTTTAAACTGATCTGCTGCGGGTCCCAAACACTTGAGCAATACTCAAGACGTGGTCGTACAAGCGTTTTATACGCGGTCTCCTTTACAGGTGAAGTACATCTTCCCAAAATTCTCCCAATAAACCGAAGTCGGCTGTCCGTCTTACAACTGTCCTTACATGTTCGTTCTATTTCATATCGTTCTGCAATGTTACGCCTAGATATTTGAACGACGCTACTGCATTAAGAAGTTCACTACTAATGCTGTATTCGAACATTATGGGATTGTTTTTTTTTCTACTCATTCGCATCACCTTACATTTTTCTATATTGAGAGCTAGCTGCCAATCTCCGCACCAACTAGAAATTTTGTCTAAGTCATCCTGTATCTTACAGTCAGTTACAGACGACACCCATACACGACAGCATCATCAGCAAACAGCCGCAAATTACTACTCTGTCCATCAGATCATTTATATAGATAGAAAATAATAGCGGTCCTATCACGCTCCCCTGGGGCACGCCTCACGATACACTCGTCTCTGATGAACACTCGCCGTCGAGAACAACGTACTGCGTTCGATTACTTAGGAAGTCTTCCAGCCAGTCACAAATCTGTGAACCTACACCATAAGCTCGTATCTTCGTTAGCAGTCTGCAGTGTGGCACCGCGTCGAACGCCTTTTTGAAGTCGAGAAAAACACAATCCGACTGTTGCCCTTCGTCCATGGCTCGCAAGATATCATGTGAGAAAAGGGCAAGCTGAGTTTCACATGAACGATGTTTCCTAAACCCGCGCTGATTTATAGAAAGAAGCTTTTCCGTCTCAAGGAAATTTAGTATATTCGAACTGAGAATATGCTCCGAAATTCTACAGGAAACTGATGTCAACCATATTGGCCTGTAATTGTGTGGGTCAGTTCTATTTCCGTTCTTATAAACGGGAGTCACCCTCGCTTTTTTCCAATCACTAGGACCTTTGCGCTGAATTAAAGATTCGCGATAAATGCAAGCTAAGTAGGGGGCCAACGCCGCAGAATAGTCTTTGTAAAACCGAACTGGTATTCCATCCGGACCAGCAGACTTTTTCGTATTTACTTCTCTCAGCTGCTTCTCTACACCGGAAATACCTATTGCTATGTCCCCCATTTCGGAATTAGTACACCGATCAAATGATGGTACATTTGTGCGGTCCTCCTGCGTGAAAGATTTCTTAAAGGTTAAATTTAGAACTTCAGCTTTCAGTTTGCTTTCTTCTATTACTGCCCCGGAATGATCGACTAGTGACTGGACAGTGGGCTTTGACCGGCTTAGCGATTTTACATAGGACAATTTTTTCGGGTTCTCGGAAAGATCTTTTGGTAAGGTATGGCTGTGATAATTAATGTATGCTTCGCTCATCGATCTTTTTATAGACGCACGAATCTCTACCAATTTTTGCCTGTCATCATTTGCGTGTTCTTTTTTGAATGAGAGTGCAACAGTCTTTGCTTTCTCAGCAGCTTTCTAACATTATTATTATACCACGGTGGATCTTTTCATCCTTAATCGTCTTTACTGGCACATATTTCTCTAACCTTTTATTTACAATGCACTTACATTTAGTCCACAATTCCTCTACATCTAAAGTCCCGGAATTAAAAGATGCCCATTCGTTTTCTAAGTGCGATGCTAACATTTGCTTATCGGCTCTTCCCAACAAACACGCTCCCAGCCTTCTTGATTGGTTTATGAAATTTGGTCACCATCGACGCTCTGACAATATAATGATCACTAATTCCTGTCTCTACACAGACAACGGGAGTCACCTGCGCTTTTTCCTCATCACTAGGAACTTTGCGCTGAATTAAAGTTTTGCTAAAAAAGCCATCTAAGTAAGGGGCCAATGGCGCAGAATACGCTTTGTAAATGCGAACTGGTATTGTTTGTCACAAACCAGCCCCATCAACGATGGTACAAATAACATGCAGCTTGTAATTCGCTACAATGACGTTTAATCCTAACAACAGCTAGGTATTAAAGTACGAGCGGTGTTCAAACGAAGAGGTACAAAACGACTATGTGTGTATAATTGATGTCTAATTACCAGAGGCCTGAGCACAAGTGTTCCACTGTTTAACGAGCTGAAGGATCCCCTGTTCAGAGAATTCCTGTGGCTGTAACAAGAGCCAGTCATCTACTGTGTCCTTCGTCGCAGAGCTGAAGCGCTTCCCTATCAGATTTCTTTAGCGGCCCAAACAGATGACAGTCACAGGGCGACATGTGTGGGCAGTAGGGTGAATACTCAAGCTGCCGCCGCCGCTTGTATTCGCCCGTTACACCCTTTGTGACCCTGGAGACGTGTGGACGCGTCGTATCAGGGAGCAGGATCACTCACTCCGTGAGCAATCGAGGACATTTTCGCTTGGAGGACTTGCGATGTGTCTCACATTACATGTCACCGTTAATGTGT
This sequence comes from Locusta migratoria, assembly GCA_026315105.1. Lineage (NCBI taxonomy): Eukaryota > Metazoa > Arthropoda > Insecta > Orthoptera > Acrididae > Locusta > Locusta migratoria. The sequence goes on along the minus strand of CM048744.1, from coordinate 958,696,881 downwards.
TTTAGGTGATTCGATCAGTATCGGACTTCAGACGTCAGATTGAGCATCACTTGTGTGATGTCGCGCAAGTATGAAGTGCGCGCCACGTACTTTCGCCGCGCGCCGCCATGCAAGCACGGTGCGGCGTTCTTGCGACCTCAGCCACGAGCGCCCTCTGCTGCAACTCCGCTCGTGGCCACCACTGAACTGGACGGTCACTTGGCAATCGGACAGGCACTCTAACACTCATCAGTAGGCAGGCCTCTATCTAGTTAAACTATGTATCTGCATTCCACTAGTCTGCTGCCCTCCAAGTTATGTAATGTATTATTTCTACGAAATATATACCTTGTTGTAATCTAGCTTAGTGTTTCTAGTTTCTGCTTTTCCTCTTGCTGGTCACTTCAGACACTGTACCTGCACACGTGTGCATCTTATTTTCCTGTGTCGGTCTCTCTCTACTCGGCCACCGACACCTCGGACAACCGGCGGCAACGAGACACAAAGTCCTGGTCTGGTGAGGAATCAGCCTTGAATTTTGTAGAAGGCAATGACCTCACAAGCGTCTTCTATTCAAACTGCGTGCTCATGGAATACCGCCGCAGTTGTGTAATTGGATTCGTTATTTCCTGCCACACAGGACGTTGTTCGAGTAGAACCGAAGTGATATCTGGCGTTCCCCAGGAAGGTATTATAAGGACTCTACTGTTTCTTATATAACTATAAAACAGGCGTTGCCAGGCTGTTCATTTATCCTACATTCTGATAGTCTACATTCCCTTCCCACCTCTCTCTGCATCCACTTCTTTCTCTCCCATCTCACTGTTCGTTTTCACGTTTCCCCAAATGGGCAAAGTTTTCTGCAAGGTACCCTCTATCATGTACCATACAAAATTTATGTACCCAGTGATCTTTCCTCTTGGTTTAAAGGTCATGTGTGCAAAAGTTCATAAAGATTGGAGCAAAACTATGCATTTTCTAAAATTCCAAGTTAATTACCTTTCGATATGCACTGAACAGAAATTTTATACAGACAGTGACATTCCTCTTGTTTTTAAGATGGAATGTGCACAATTTCATCAATATCGGAAGGAAACTATAGATTTCTACGCTATAGAAACGCAGGGTCACATTTGTTGTTCTTAAATATTCCAGTTTTATTTCATACAACCCTTGTTCTGAGACTAACGAAAACAACAAAAAAGTGAAAACATCTGTGACGTTAGAGCCTTTCTCAAGTTATGGCACGACCAAGGTATTTAGGGATCCATTTTTAATGAAACTGTAGATTTCGCGAACCTGTAGGACACAAAATACTTTCTTAGCTGACGGTTTGTACCTATAAAATTACATTCCTGCCGAATTTCACCTTTATAGGTGAAGTAGTTTTGGGGATGTCGTGTTTAGTCAGTGAGTGAGTGAGTGTCCTTTCGCTTTTATATAGAGATTAAGAAAACAGATTGCTTAATTTTGGATGCAAGATAATTAAGGGAGACTAGCAGAGAAAAATAAATAGTACTGTAATATGCAAATCTGTAATGCTAACTTTATTTGATACAAGGTCTTGCCTGATGCGAAAGTGTTGTGAGCGGTAGACTTCTTTTCGTTTCATCATTTTATGTGTGGGTGGAGGGTCCATTACAATACACTTCATAAACGTCCGAAATTACATGCAAACTTTGTTGCACGTTTCTATCTACTCCCATTTTCCAATAATTAACGTATTAATCTGGGTATTCTCTCGCGATGGCCTCTCATTTATGACGTCAATCTCACGAGCTATGTGTCGTGCTCTTTTGTTTTTGGGTCGGGAACCTTCGTGGGCATACGGCGAACAGTTCACCAAGATTTAATTGCAATCGGATGAATGGTTTATGAACACACATAAGAGAGAGAGAGAGAGAGAGAGAGAGAGAGAGAGATATTTAGGAAACGATCTGAATAGTTCTCTTTGCGGATGATACTGTCATTTATCGTTTAGTAGTTGTGTTGTTAAGGTCTTCAGTCTGGAGACTGGTTTGATGCAGCTCTCCACCCTACTCTATCCTGAGCAAGCCTTTTCATCTCCTCATATGAACAGCAAACCACATCCATTTGAATCTGCTCACTATGTGCGTCTCTTGGTCTCCCTCTGCGATTTTTACTCGCATACTTCCCTCCAATGCTAAATTTAAGATTCCTCGATGTCTAAGAATGTGTTCTACCAAGCGATCCCTTCTTTTAGTGAAGGTATGCCTAAAATCCCTTTTCTCACTATCAGTAAAGTCAACAAAACATCAAAAGCAACAGCAAAATGATTTACATATCTGCATGTGTAAAATTTGACAATTGACCCTTAATAGTGATAAGTGTGATGTCATCCATGTTGTTGTTGTTGTTGTTGTTGTCTTCAGCCCGGAGACTGGTTTGATGCAGCTCTCCACAATACCCTATCCTGAGCAAGCCTCTTCATCTCCACATAAGAACGGCAACCTACATCTGTCTGAATCTGCTTACTGTACCCACCTCTTGGCCTTCCTCTGCGATTTTTACCCCACACACTTCCCTCCAACGCTAAATTCACAATTCCTTGGTGTCTAAGAATGTGCCCTACCAATCTATCCCTTCTTTTAGTCAGGTATGCCAGAAATTTCTTTTCTCTCCAATTCTGTTCCATACCTCCTCATTAGTTACGCAATCCACCCACCTAATCTGTAGCACCATATTTCAAAAGCCTCAATCCTCTTCCTGTCCGCACTGTTTATCGTCCATGTCTCACTCCCATACAAGGCAACACTCCACACAAATGCCTTCAGAAAAGACTTCCTTAGGCTTAAATCAATATTCGATGTTAACAAATTTCTCTTTTTCAAGAACGCTTTTCTACCCATTGCCATTCTGCATTTTATATCCTCTGTACTGCGACCATCATTTGTTATTTTACTGCCCAAATAACAAAACTCATCTACCTCCTTTATTGCTTCGTTTTCCAATCTAATTCCTTCTGCATCACCTGATTTCCTTACACTGCACTCCATTACCCTAGTTTTGCTCTTGTTAATGTTCATCTTATATGCTCCTTTCAGCACATTGTCCATTCCGTTCAACTGCTCTTCCAGGTCCTTTGCTGTATCTGACAGAATTACTATGTCGTCGGCAAAACGCAATGTTTTTAATTCTTCACCCTGAACTTTAATTCCTTCTCCAAATTTCTCCTTGCTTTCCTTTATAGCTTGCTCAATGTACAAATTGAACAACATTGGAGAAAGACTACAACCCTGTCTTATTCCCTTTCCAACCACTGCATCCCTTTCATGCCCTACAACTCTGATAACCGCTGTCTGGTTTTTGTACAAGTTGTAAATAACCTTACGTTCCCTATATTTTACTCCTGCTTGCTTCAGAACTTGAAAGAGTTTATTCCAATCAACATTGTCAAAAGCCTTCTCCAAATCTACAAAAGCTAGAAATGTAGGTTTGCCTTTTCTTAATCTATCTTCTAGGATAAGCCGTAAAGTGAGTATTGCCTCCCGTGTTCCTACATTTCTCCTGAACCCAAACTGATTTTCCCCGAGGTCGGCTTCTACCACCTTTTCCATCCTTCTGTATATAATTCGTGTTAGTATTTTGCAACCATGACTTATTAGACTGATGGTTCTGTAGTTTTCACACTTAAGTCATCCATATGAGCCCTAAAATAAATCCGTTCAACTCCATTTACACAATAACTTAAAGCTACAGACCGTGTATCAGCTAAATACCTAGGAGTAAGAATTACGAACAAATTAAATTGTAAAGTAACATAGAAAATATTTTGTAGGTAAGGCGAACCGTTCCTTTGGCAGACCACTTAGAAGATGCAACAGTCCTCCTAAAGAAACTGCCTACACCACTCTTGCTTGTGGGCCCTATTTTGGAGTATTGCTGCGCACTGTGGGATCCCACCCTAGTGGCACTGACGGGCGATTAAGAGAAAGTTCAGAGAAGGGCTGCGCGTTTCGTATTATCGCGATGTAGGAGAGAGAGTGTCACAGAAATGATGCACGAGTTAGAATGGAAATCATTAAAAGAAAGGCGTGATTCGTTGCGTCGAGATCTAGTTTTGAAATTTATTTCACCAACTTTCTCTTCCGAACACGTACATTCATTGTACCTACAAAGGGAGACATGATCATCAGAATAAGAGAAATCAGATCGAAAACTGAAAGGTTTAGTTGTTCCTGTTCCCTGTGAGTTGTTAGAGGATGGAACTGTATAGAAATATTATAAAAGCGGCTCGATGAACCCTCTGAGATGCACTTCAATGTGACTTGCGGACTATTTGTGTGGATGTAGATGAGATGAATTTGACAGAGCCTTGAAAGACCTAGGTAGGAACAAGGCCCCAGGAGTAGATAACATACCCTCAGAGCTACTAAAGTCTCTGGGAGAGCCAGCCATGACAAGACTATTTGAACTGGTGTGTAGGATGTATGAGACAGGCGAAATACCCTCTGACTTTAAGAAAAATGTAATATTTTGACTGATTCTTCCGTCGCTTCTTGGTAGAACATAATCAAATAAATTAAAAACACAATTTTTTGTGTGTTCTACAAGTTTATTTTTGCTTACTTAAATAGGTTACATAGTTTAGATACAGTATGGGAAGAGATGACAAATGACTACTCTTAGATCGACATACATAGTACAACACTTCTTTGACATTGTGTTATTACAGTTATGAACTTAAAAACTAAACTGTAATACAAGAATATACAATGTGTGGAGGATAAAACAAGGAATAAATTTGAATATAACCAGGTAACAAACTACCTGCTATTACAAACAAACTGATAATGCTGATAAATAAATATATATAAGTGCCTTGTTAATAATTCTGCACTATAATTATAGATGGTGTTGCATATGACAGTTGTAAGGCCAGGTTTGGAGTGGAATCCAGAACTTAAAATGACTAGTTACTTCATTAGATTAAACTAAACAAATCTATCTAATGAAATTAATATTCTAAAAATTCAGGTAGATGAAAATGAGTGTTATGTTGTAAGCTACACTGGGACCAAATTTACAAAACTTAAAAATAAATCATAATAAATAAATACACAAGAGTTTGAAACTGTAGGGGTAAACAAGGAATCCAGTTTTTTGAATAAAATAAAATGTTATGTTTACATTTAAGGTTTTTTGTAATGGAGGAATGGGACAGCCAGTGTGGGAGTTGATGGAAAACTTAGGTAATTGACTGTACTATGAGGAAATGTATGAAGAGACTGGAACTGACAGGGTAGGAGGTAATGTGACTCAGGGATGAATTAAGTGAAATCTAATAGGGGTGAACTGTTTAGTTGTGTTTGATCATTTAATACTAGATCAGGGCTATAGGCTAGGTATTTATTGATTTCAAGAGCTTCCAATAAGTTAAGTTTTTGGCCCTTGTTTGCTAAGTGAAGGACTTGAAACAGTGGCTGGTAGCTATGGCCCTCACTCAGTACATACTCAGCAAATGTGGACTCCTGATTCTGTAGTCTCCAGCTGCGTTGATGTTCAGCTAGTCTAGTTGCTATGCTTCTGCCTGAATGACCAATATAAAACTTATTGCAATCTTTACAAGTAATTTTATATACACCACTGTTGTTTAGCAAATGAGTCTTGTCTTTGCTATTAAAGATGCACTGAGCTGTGGTATTTTTCATGTAGTAGGAAACCCTGTAGTTGCAGGATTTCAGGGGTTTAAATACTTGTTGTGACATTTGTGCTGTAATAATCCCCATTCCAAAGAAATCAGGTGCAGACAGGTGTGAAAACTACAGAACCATCAGTTTAATAAGTCATGGCTGCAAAATATTAACACGAATTATCTACAGGAGAATGAAAAATCTGGTAGAAGCTGACCTCGGGGAAGATCAGTTTGGATTCAGGAGGAACGTAGGAACCCGGGAGGCAAAACTCACTTTACGTCTTATCTTACTTAGAAGATAGATTAAGGAAAGGCAAACCTACATTTTTAGCTTTTGTAGATTTGGAGAAGGCATTTGACAATGTTGACTGGAATACACTGTTTCAAATTCTGAAGTCAGCAGGGGTAAAATACAGAGAAAGGAGAGTTATTTACAACTTGTACAAAAGCCAGACCGCAGTTATTAGACTCGAGGGGCATGAAAGGAGAGCATCAGTTGGGAAGGGAGTAAGACAGGGTTGTAGCCTTTCTCCGATGTTATTCAATTTGTACATCGAGCAGGCGGTGAAGGAAAGCAAGGAAAAATTTGGAATAGGGATTTAAGCGCAAGGTGGAGAAATAAAAACATTGCGTTTTGCTGATGACATTGTAATTCTATCAGAGACTGCAAAGGACCTGGAAGAGCAGTTGAATAGAATGGACAGTGTGTTGAAGAGAGCGTATAAAATGAACGTTAACAAGAGCAAAACAAAAATAATGGAATGCGCTCTTAGAAAATCAGGCGATGCTGAAGGAATTAGATTAGGTAACAAAACAATGAAGGTGGTAGATGAGTTTTGTTACTTGGGTAGTAAAATAACATGCGATGGTCGAAGTACAGAGGATATAAAATGCAGAATGGCAATGAGAAGAAAAGCATTTTTGAAAAAGAGAAATCTGCTAACATCGAATATTAATTTAAGTGTAAGGAAGTCTTTTCTGAAGGCATTTGTGTGGAGAATAGAGGCTTTTGAAATGTGGTGCTACCGAAGAATGCTGCGGATTAGGTGGGTAGATCGCATATCTAATGAAGAGGTACTGAACAGAATTGGTGAGAAAACGAATTTTTGGCATACCCTGACTAAAAGAAGGGATCGCTTGGTAGGACACATTCTTAGACATCGAGGAATCGTAAATTTAGCATTGGAGGGAAGTGTGTGGGGTAAAAATCTCAGAGGGAGACCAAGAGACGCGTATAGTAAGCAGATTCAAGTGGATGTGGGTAGGGTGGAGTAGGGTGGAGAGCTGATCCAACCAGTCTCCGGACTGAAGACCATAACAAAAACAGATGACGCATGCTTCACGTCACGAGTTGTCGCACTACATTATTCCAAAGCGGCATATTCAAACTTCACCCGGTTTTTTTAATAAGACTTTCGCACCTTTCCATTTGAACGCACCTCGTAGATCACTCGGAACATAGTGAAAGCACATTGGAGAATCTAGTGGCATAGGTACGCAGACCAAGTCTTAAATCTGCTGCCGTCGTCGATGATTCTGAATACACCCAATCATTATTTCCCGTCAAGGAGCGATTCTGTTCTGAGAGCAGAGTCCATTCCACGTAAGAATAGTGAACATCATGTTGGAGCCACGGCTAGCGTGCAGAGTGCTTCGTTGACGACCTGGGTACAAGGCATCGTGGAGTCGGCGCCGTAAGCTAACCTTACCATCAGCTCTTACCATCTGAAATAGGGACTAATCTGACGAAGCGACGGATTTCCAGTCGTTCAGGATCCGATAGATGTGATCACGAATCCAGGCAGTTAGCAAAGGCACTATAGGGGGTCGGAAATTGCCAGTATAATAGACTCTTCCAAATTCTGAAGGTATCAGGGGTAAAATATAGGGAGCGAAGAGTTATATTCGACCTAAACAAAAACCAGACGGCGCTTATTGGAGTCTAAGGACAAGAAAGGGACGCAGAAGTTAGGTAGGGAGTAAAACAGGGTTGTAGCCTTACCCCAATGTTGTTAAATCTGTACATTGAGCAGGTAGTGAAGGTATGGCAGGAGAAATTTGGAGGGGGCATTAAAGTGCAGGGAGAAGAAATAAAAACATTGCGGTTTGCTGATGACATGGTAATTCTGTCAGAGACCGCAAAAGATCTGGAAGAGCAATTGAATGGGATGGACAGATATAAGATAAACATTAACAAGAGTAAAACGAAGGTAATGGACTGCAATGTCAGAAAATCAGGCGAAGTTGAAGGAATTAGATTAGCTAATGAGACAGTAAAAATAGTAGATAAATTTTGTTATTTGGGTAGCAAGATAACTTCTGATGGCCGAAGTAAAGAAGATATTAATGCAGATTGGCGATGGGAAGAAAAGTGTTTCTAAATAAGCGAAACTTGTTCCAATATTGATTTAAATGTTAGAAAGTCCTTTCTGAAAGCATTTGTCTGGAGTGTAGCATTGTATGGGAGTGAAACGTGGACGGTAAGGAGATAAGATAAAATGATAGAAGCTTTTGAAATGTGGAGCTACAGACGAATGATGAAAATTAGATGGGTAGATCACGTAACTAATGAGGAGGTGCTTAACCGAATCGGGGAGAAAAGGAGTTTCTGGCATATATTGACTAAGAGAAGGGATAGATTGGTTGGACACATTCTGAGACATCAAGGAATTGTCAACTTAGCATTAGAAGGAAGCGTGTGGGGTAAAAATCGTAGAGGGAGACCGAGGGACGAATATAGTAAGCAGATTCAAAAGGATGTCGGTTGCCGAACGTATTCGCAGATGAAGATACTTGCACAAGACACGGTAGCGTGGAGAGCTGCATCAATGCAGTCTGCGGACTGAAGACCACAACAACAAGTGTTACCACAGTACTTTGGCACAACATTGCGCAGCACTGTCCTAAAGCCAGGTCCACGCCAGCCGCGGTGCGCCGCGCCATGTAAAGACAAGAAATGAAGTTTGGCGCAGTGCGGGGCGGGGCAGGCGCGTTCGCCAAACTGCGCCACTCTGCGCTCTATCGCGCAACAAAGAGCTAGTTTGGCGCAGTGTCGGTACATCAGAGGAAAGAGCCAGTTCGCGCGTGTTCTGTTTGGACGTGTTTCTAGCTTCAGAGCCAGAACGAGGTGGCCGTGTTTCGAGAACAAGTGTGATTTTTACTTCCTATAACAGGAAGCGTCTCCAGTGATATCACACTAAACTAGAAAACTTAATACATCTACAGCAAATAAATCGTAATTTGGAATCTGCAACTTGATTATTAACGCATCAAAAATGAAAATAAAACGTTGTTTAAGAGTACATTGCAGCCGAAACGGAGTGCAGTACTACTGAAGCGAAAAAGGTGACATCCTTGCTGCCTTCATTTACAAGAGAGAAAGAATGAACCAGACATATGCGGGTGCGGTCCGCGGTATGAGGGTTCCACACAAATTAACAGTTTTCGTCTATTTTGCTATGCTTGTGAAACGATACAATTTTAAAAATCGCATTGACCTCTTTTACGGCCCACTTTAGATTTGTAGTTTTATAAGTTTTTGCAAGCATTTTGCAACAAAATAATAATCTAAACAACAAAAAATTAATAAGAGTGTCTGAAACCCTATTAGGAAAATAAATTAGGTAGTGGCGGGTTGCGAACCACTATCCTTCAGCGTCACAGTCCAACGCGTTGCCCACTGCGCTACGGCTAACAGTTTAGAGTTTCGTTCTTCTATCTCATACTATTGATGGCCGTTGTTAACTGGACATTTGTAGACACTAAATTATCATTTATCGTACGATGAACGACGTGGTTCTGTTAATTATTCAGTGCGCCATTGCTTTGAAATGACAACGTGAAAGTTACAATAAGAAAATCTTTAAATACGCATCGCAAGATCGTTTATGCCAGTGTATTGTGGTGTATTCTGGGCGAGGAATGTCACGTGACATCTGCGAACGGCTGGTTTTCGATAATTCAATGGAGGGTGTCAAAACTCCGTTATTTTTGCAAATATCGCTCAAACGATACGAGATATAAAAAAAAAACATAAGGGAGCTAAGTTGTAGAGAATTTTCTCCTCTACAAATTCGTTTATTCAATTTTTGCGTGAAATGAACGGTTTATTTGCAATTAGAATTACAAACGGTTTTTTTTTAGTATTACTAACTTATTTCTTGTCCGAAATATTTCAAAAAGCGATGTTCTCGTCTCTGGTAGCCTATAATTATGTCTGTAAAATTTGGTGCTGATCAGTTGAACTGTCCGTCTTAAAAACAGGGAACACGTTACCGGCAGACAGACATCCTAAAATCTCTTATTTTTGCAAAAATATCTGAAACGATAGGAGATATAAAAAAAACACAAGAGAGCAAAGTTGTAGAGGATTTTGTCCTCTACAAATTAGGTTATTCAATTTTCGTGTCAGATGAATGGTTAAGTCGTTATTTTCGTTTAAATTTCGAGCTGTCAAAATACGATCGCAAACACCCACTTTTAGTGTTACTACCGTAACCTAAAGTGGGCCAAAAATTAACCGAAGATCTCTCTCTCTCTCTCTCTCTCTCTCTCTCTCTCTCTCTCTCTCTCTCTCTCTCTCTCTCTCTCTCTCTCTCTCTCTCTCTCTCTCTTGTATTTCTGAACCCTGATTGGTATTTCCTTCCAGAATGAGACATTCACTCAGCAACAGAGTGTGCGCTGATATGAAACTTCCTAGCAAGTAGGAGGCGAGGTATTGGCAGAATCGAAGTTGTGAGGACGGACCGTGAGTCGTGTCGGGATAGCTCAGTGGTAGAGCGCTTGCCTGCGAAAGGCACAAAGGTCCCAGGTTCGAGTCCCGGCTCCGGCACACAATTTTAATCTGCCAGGAAGTTTCAATATTTCCTTATTCATATGTCTATCGGACTGAATTGCGTGGTTGTACTTCCGTAGCTTTCAAACTATTTAAACTAAGTTAAACTAACCTAAGGACAACGCACACATCCATGCCCGAGGGAGAATTCGAACCTCCGACGCGGGAGGCCTCGCGATTCGTAACGTGGCGCTGCAGACCGCCTTGTTTTTCTGGACAAAAGAGAGAGAGAGAGAGAGAACAACGTTCCACTTCATCTGCCTGCTCCTATCTTCCCAACTGTTTAGACGTATCTGTGTCGGCTCCTGTTATACTTATTTCATATATGTGAGTATAGTGTACCCATTTGTTAAACTAAACCGTAATAAATGTTGCCAAAATTTAATAAAAGAGCATTTTTCATTTCAGTCCGCGGAATTGATATCTGGCTAAGTATTGATTCAGACCGGTTAAGTTGTGCAATAGGGTTGGACGCCATTACGGCTGACTAACATACGTGCAGTTATTGTTGCCAAATTTATTAACTTTCAAATAAAATCATATCCTTTCAAAATTAATGCCCATTTCAGAGCCTGCAATACGTTTCTCTTTATCATGTTAAATATCCGAAGCCCGATAAATTTCTTTTCGCTGAACTTGACTGCACACTGAACTAAAATTTAACGCGCGGTCAGCTGCACGAAACAGATCACGTAGCCAGTCCAAACCCATTTCATGACGTTGATTTAAATTTATAAATATGCATTTTATTACGGCTAAAACACCGGAATAAGTTGATCTGTTAAAAGAAATAACAGGAAGGGCGAAATTTTAACTATCTTTGATCCGAATCCAGACTTAGAAAACTTTCACGAAAATAAATCAGAATAAAATGATTAACCTTGCACCAACTCCAATCCTTGTGGCAGTTCCATTATACTCTTACTGTTGAAAGTTGCTTCTTATCCTCATTGTAGGATGAACGGAAATTCCCTGCAAGTTTTTATGAGTCAGTTAGGTATTAACAAAATGAGTAACAGATACAGATTCAATAAAATTGACCAAATGTAGAAAGTCTTCTGTCGACATGCGACAAGAATTTTCAAACCTCCTTCACTACCTGTAGATTACTTCCGTCAAGCATCTTTTTACTTTCCAGTACGCCGTAGCCCACTTACGCTACGTTTGGTCCCCCTTCAGCCTCATGATGATGATGATCGTGTGGCATTTATGACCGTTAGACCCCAAGCGGGGTCGTGTTCGGCCTGCCTGGTGCAAGTCTTTTTATCTGACACCACTTCGGCGACTTGCGTGTCAATGATGATGGAATGATGATGATGACAACACAACACCCAGTCCCCGAGTGGAGAAAATTTCCAACCCGATCGGGAATCGAACCCGGGCCCCCTGCGTGGCAACCAACCACGCTGTCCACTGGACTACGGAGGCGGACAAGCCTCATGATAAACTACTATGAACGCAGGACTCGCAACTTTCCATTTTTCCTGACGCATGCGCGTACACTGGAACCTTGCTGCACACACAGTAACACTGCGCTCCGTTCTGCGCGCCGCTCCCTGCTGCTCTGTGCTGGGCGTTTGTGCGACATGCCTCGCGGATCGGTACATCCGCAATAGACCCGCCTTGGATGCGGTTGTCCGACGTCCCACTTCATTTCCAAAAATTTCTCAAGTGTCTGTAAATTTAAGCGTCCAAACCTAGACTTACAAAAAGGCTAAGAGGGGGTGACACACACACACACACACACACACACACACACACACACACACACAGCCAGCCAAGGGAGGACTTCAGTCTCTGGCGGGAGATGACGCGCAGTCCGCACACATTGCTTCTTAATCCACCAAAAGTCCCACATTGATTTTCTTTGTGATACTTGAAATTTTCATTTCTCATATAAAATTGTTTATACAGTACGAGTAACAATAAGTGCAAGTGTAGCCTACGAATATTTGTTGATCTGATATAATGCGCACCCTTTAAATAGGACATTGAGATATACACTTTTCCGCCTTTCACGTTGTAAAAACTACTGACGGTATAGAACACCCCACATCGTTTTATCAACATATTTTTTACTTACAATCTTTGCTTTGTCTATGAAAAAAGAAACTGTACTTTTCATTTCGCGCTAGTTTTTAGTTTCGTAACGCTTCTCACTCGATTTTGACGAAATTATACTGTTACAAAATCTGATTTTTGGACACATCGTAGTAAAACATCTCAGCTTTCTAATACATCATTCACCTTTCCATATTTCATAAGTCATTTTCAAATGACGCTATTTGTCAAGTGCGTGAGCATGAGTTACAAATCGTGTATAGAAAAAGTGGTATAGCGGGCAGCTTACCCCTCTATGCATTTTAGACCAAAATTTTTGAAATGGTAGTCACACTTATGTCTCCTTTCACATGTAATTGCGAGTTATCTGAGCGGCGTCATGCCGCGAACATAAGCCTTCGATCTCGGCGGATGTTGGGGGTAGCGTGAAGCACTGCAGAACCGAAAAAAATGCGTGTGTCGCTTTCTCGTGATGTTAATGACCCATAACCAGAAAACAACTACTTTTTCTTGTGTGGCGACCGATTACAACCTGAAAGTGATCTATGGTTTTCCATGAGGTCATACTTTATAAAAGGCATACATCTGATTTCCACGTTATACAACTAATGGAATATGTCTATATAGATCGTGTTTGGAACTAGCGGAGAAGAATACTTTTAGTTGTAACTTTGGTGTTGATGGACTGAAATAAAATTTTCTGACGTACTTATTGGCTATTATAAAAGAAAGAAGCCCAAAATTGTACTCAAATTTGTAGGTATATCTACGCCTAAGTCACATATAGTCTTTTTTTTTTATTTCCTCTATTCTAGCTCCCGGAAAATGTCGTACCACAAGGTAAAAATAATTGTATACAACTTGTGCCCCATAAAATCAATATCACTCACACCCCTCCCCTCCCTAGTCCACCAGTGCTGAAAACCCTTAACTAGCAGCAAAGTACTATGACCCAATAGTAAAAAGATATTGTTATTCATTGACTAAAAATAATGTTACTAATATTTTTCTGAGAGAACAATATTTGAACATGTAACGAAGTCGTACAAGAAGATTTCGACCATTGTAAATAACTGAAGCAGTACTGCGCAAACGCTTGTAATCCGCTTAATAAACAATTCATCATGAAGTGGAAGAAAAAGTTCATTGTTACGCGTTTCGGTTGCCCCAACATCAGAAATCAGAAGTGGTATAGGTACATCTTGTATCCGTCACCCTTTCGATGTCTCATTGAGGGCCTCCCGAAAAGTGCTTTCGTTAGCGGCTCCAGAAGCAAGCGCATGAAGAAGCTAGGTGGGGGAACTTCTCCCTCCGCCTGCATGCGCAGTCCACACCGCTCAGCCGTCACTGGGAGCGAACGAACTAAAAGAACGAAGTAGTTCGTGGCAGAGCCGCGAAATAGAGAGACTGCTCCCGATCGCGAACTACTATGCGCAGGTCTACTGTCAACAATTTCATCTCCGCGAAAAAAAGTTCTTACTTTTTCTCCAGTCCACATATGAGTAAAAGATTAATATCCGAACATAAGTTCGTTATCACAGGATAATATTAGCCTCTTGTATGACACCTAGAAACAGGGGATAGCGATTCTGAATTACCCACAACATAGAACTATTTACCTATCGCCCTGGCATCTTACAGGCTCTACTACCACACTACTTACTGCAGGTTTAGACTTACGGACATTCCCATTTGTCTTCTCACAAAATGGGATATCCTCAGAGACGAATGTAAATGTGAATATAACAAAGTTCCGTATCTCTTAAGAAAGTCGCTTTTAAAAATTCCCATTTAACTGCAAAGGTATTGTAAATTCAAACTCCTGGTATAGTTTTCTGTACTGTTTCAAGATGTAGGGCTTTCGAAATCGTCGTGTAACGAGAAGACAAACTGAATACAACTCACCAAGTAAGACTTGCACGGTGCAGAGGCATTCAACACTGGGTACTCACCTGGAACAGAAGAAAACGAAAATTACGTTCAGAACAAAGGTATCATTAAAACAGTCATTTAAAATACGTCCTCTACAAATATCAGCTAAAACGAAACCGTCATCAGATCACATCCCAACACAATGCCAGCTTTTAAGCAGTTTTCATTCGTAAACAGTGTAACATAAGCAGGACACAAATTCAATAATTTGACACACATTGTAGTCACAGCAAAGCAAGACAAACGGAGTGCTCTCTAGTGATTGTTTACATTCAGTGTTTATGGGGGTCACACATTAATGGTTATGTTTCAGTTGTTTGTGAATAAATGACTGTTCAATGTTAAAATGTTTGTTGAAACTACTTATGAACTACCTTACACTAAAGACTACACAAACTTCCATGCCCGAGGGAGGATTTGAACCCCCGACGGGAAACGGCCTCGCGCATCGCGACATAGCGCCTCAATCCACTCGGCCGCTCCGCCGCGGCTGAATGACTTAACGACGACAATGAAAATTATTGTTCGTGCCAGTTATGAAGTGCAGGATGAAATTAGATTTTTATGTAAATAAAAGGAAATGCCTCTGGAGATGAATCTTCCAATTAAAAATATTCTGGAAACCTGCTGAACGCCCCTCTACACGAACTCTAACAAAATTATTTCCGTTGTATCAAAGGCGACGAATGCAATGTTCTTTTTGTTGATACAGCTTTCTTACAAATTGTTGGACGCTGTTCTTAATGTGTATTTTTCGGAACGGAAGACATTTTTACATGGTTTCCGACATAAATGTATGTTTTTGCATCACGGTTGTTTCGAACTTAAGCAATATTCAGAACCGAATTACACTGATTAAGAAAGCTCCCACTGTACAGACAATTCTTAAAGTAGAAGATATTTATTTTAATTTCTTGGAATTAGTTATTGTATCTCGTACCTTAATCTAACGAATGGTTGATTTGGAGAAAGCTTTTGACATGTTGACTGGAATACACTCTGGAAAATTCTGAAGTCAGCAGGAATAAAATACAGGCAAAGGAGAGTTATTTACAATTTGTACAAAAACCAGACCGATTTATTAGACTAAGGGCATGAAACGGAAGCATTAGTTGGAAGGGAGTAAAACACGAGTTGTAGCCTTTCTCCGATGTTATTCAATTTGTACATCGAGCAGGCGGCCAAGGAAAGCAAGGAAAAATTTGGAATCGGGATTAAAGTACAGGGGGAAGAAATAAAAACATTGTGTTTTGCTGATGACACTGTAATTCTGTCAGAGACAGCAAAGGACCTCGTAGACCATTAGAATGTAGTGGACAGGGTGTTGCGGAGAGCGTATAAAATAAACACTAATAAGAGCAAAACAAAGATAATAGAATGCAGTCTTAGAAAATCGGACGATGCTGAAGGAATTAGATTAGGTAACGAAACAATGAAGGTGGTAGATGAGTTTTGCTACTTGGGTAGTAAAATAACTTATGACGGTCGCAGTACATGTTGTTTGTTGTTGTTATGGTCTTCAGTCCGGAGACTGGTTTGATGCAGCTCTCCACCCTACTGTATCCTGAGCAAGCCTTTTCATTTCCTTATAAGAACGGCAACCCACATCCACTTGAATCTGCTTACTATACGCGTCTCTTGGTCTCCCTCTGCGATTTTTACCCCACACACTTCCCTCCAATGCTAAATTTACGATTCCCCGATGTCTAAGAATGTGTCCTACCAAGCGATCCCTTCTTTTAGTCAGGGTATGCCAAAAATTCCTTTTCTCACCAATTCTGTTCAGTACCTCTTCATTAGTTATGCGATCTACCCACCTAATCTTCAGCATTCTTCTGTAGCACCACATTTCAAAAGCCTCTATTCTCTTCCTGTCCGCACTGCTTATCGTCCATGTTTCACTCCCGTACAAGGCAACACTCCACACAAATGCCTTCAGAAAAGACTTCCTTACCCTTAAATTAATATTCGATGTTAGCAAATTTCTCTTTTTCAAAAATGCTTTTCTTCCCATTGCCATTCTGCATTTTATATCCTCTGTACTGCGACCATCGCATGTTATTTTACTACCCAAGTAACAAAACTCATCTACCACCTTCATTGTTTCGTTACCTAATCTAATTCCTTCAGCATCGCCTGATTTTCTAAGACCGCATTCCATTATTTTTGTTTTGCTCTTGTTAATGTTCATTTTATACGCTCTCTTCAACACGCTGTCCATTCCGTTCAACTGCTCTTCCAGGTCCTTTGCTGTCTCTGACAGAATTACAATGTCATCAGCAAAACGCAATGTTTTTATTTCTTCCCCCTGAACTTTAATCCCTATTCCAAATTTTTCCTTGCTTTCCTTCACCGCCTGCTCGATGTACAAATTGAATAACATTGGAGAAAGGCTACAACCCTGTCTTACTCCCTTCCCAACTGATGGTTCCCTTTCATGCCCATCAACTCTGACAACCGCTGTCTGGTTTTTGTACAAGTTGTAAATAACTCTCCTTTCCCTGTATTTTATCCCTGCTGACTTCAGAATTTGAAAGAGTGTATTCCAGTCAACATTGTCAAATGCTTTCTCCAAATCTACAAAAGCTAAAAATGTAGGTTTGCCTTTTCTTAATCTATCTTCTAAGATAAGACGTAAAGTGAGTATTGCCTCCCGAGTTCCTACATTCCTCCTGAACCCAAACTGATCTTCCCCGAGGTCGGCTTCTACCAGTTTTTCCATCCTTCTGTATATAATTCGTGTTAATATTTTGCAACCATGACTTATTAAACTGATGGTTCTGTAGTTTTCACACCTGTCTGCGCCTGATTTCTTTGGAATGGGGATTATTACATTTTTCTTAAAGTCTGAGGGCATTTCGCCGGTCTCATACATCCTACACACCAGTTCAAATAGTCTTGTCATGGCTGGCTCTCCCAGATACTTTAGTAGCTCTGAGGGTATGTCATCTACTCCTGGGGCCTTGTTCCGACCTAGGTCTTTCAAGGCTCTGTCAAATTCATCTCTCAGTATAGTATCTCCTATTTCATCGTGATCGACTTCCTCTTCCGTTCCTACAACATCGTCTCTAAGTGCATTTCCCTTGTAGAGCTGCTCTATGTACTCTTTCCACCTTTCAGCTTTCCCTTCTTTGCTGAGAACTGGTTTCCCATCTGAGTTCTTGATATTCGTAGAGCTGTTTTTCTTATCTCCAAATGTTTCTTTTATTTTCCTGTAGGCGGTATCTACTTTTCCCCTTGCTATACATTCTTCTACAGATTTACATTTGGCTTCTAGCCACTCCTGCTTAGCCGTTTTGCACTTCCTGTCAATCTCATTTTTTAGTCGTCTGTACTCCATTTTGCCTGTTTCATTTACTGCATTTTTATATTTTCTCCTTTCATCAATTAACTGTAGTATTTCCTGTGATATCCATGGATTTTTTGTAGGTCTTGCCTTTCTACCTATTTTGTCCTCCGCTGCCTTCATTATTTCATCTCTCAATGCTACCCATTCCTCTTCTACTGTTTTATTTCCCCCTGTTTCTGTCAACTGTTGCCTAAATCTCCCTCTGAAATTCTCCAGAACTTCACTTTCCTTTAATCTATCTAAGTCCCATCTCCTTATTTTCCTACCTTTCTGCAGTTTTTTCAGCTTCAGCCTACAGCTCATGACTAACAAGTTATGGTCAGAGTCTATATCTGCCCCTGGGTATGTCCTGCAGTTTATAACCTGGTTCCGGTACCTATGTCGTACCATTATAAAATCTATCTGATACCTTCCGGTGTCTCCTGGTCTCTTCCACGTATACAACCTTCTTTTGTGATTCTTAAACCACGTGTTTGTTACGATTAAATCATGTTCCGTGCAAAATTCTACCAGGCGACTTCCTCTTTCATTCCTCCTGCCCAGTCCATATTCACCTACTATTTTCCTTCTCTTCCTTTTCCTACTACCGAATTCCAGTCTCCCATCACAATTAAGTTTTCCTCTCCCTTAACTGTCTGAATAATTTCCTTTAGCTCCTCATATATTTCTTCGATCTCCTCATCATCGGCAGAGCTAGTTGGCATATAAACCTGTACTACTGTTGTCGGTGTTGGCTTCGTATCTATCTTGACAATGATAATGCGATCACTGTGCTGCTCATAGTAGTTTACCCGCATTCCTATTTTCTTATTCATTATCAGTCCTACTCCTGTGATACCCCCAACTGATTTTGTATTTATAATCCTGTACTCACCTGACCAGAAATCCTGTTCATCCTGCCACCGAACTTCACTAATCCCCACTATATCTAACTTCAACCTATCCATTTCCCTTTTTAAATTTTCTAATTTTCCTACTCGATTAAGGGATCTAACATTCCACGCTCCGACCCGTAAAATGCCAGTATTGCCTTTCCTGATGATCACATCCTCCTGGGTAGTCCCCGCCCGGAGATCCGAATGGGGGACTATTTTACCTCCGGAATATTTTACCCGAGAGGATGCCATCATCATATGTTCATACAGTAGAGCTGCATGTCCTCGGGAAAAATAACGGCTGTAGTTTCCCCTTGCTTTCAGCCGTTCGCAGTAGCTGTGTGGCAAAGCCACATTAGCTGATGTTACAAGGCCAGCTCAGTCAATCATCCAGACTGTTGCCCCTGTAACTACTGAAAAGGCTGCTGCCCCTCTTCATGAACCACACGTTTGTCTGGCCTCTCCACAGATACCCCTCCGCTGTGGTTGCACCTACGGTACGGCTATCTGCATCGTTGAGGCACGCAAGCCACCCCACCTCGGCAATGTCTGTGGTTCATGGGGGGCAGTACATAGGATATAAAATGCAGAATGGCAATGGGAAGAAAAGCATTTTTGAAAAGTGTAAAGAAATCTTTTCTCAAGGCATTTGTGTGAAGTGTTGCCTTGTACGGGAGTGAAACATGGACAATAAACAGTGCGGACAGGAAGAGGATTGAGGTTTTTGAAATGTGGTGCTACAGAAAAATGCTGAAGATTACATGGGTAGATCGCGTATCTAATGAAGAGGTACTGAACAGAATTGCTGAGAAAAGGAATTTCTGGCATACCTTGACTATAAGAAGGGATCGCTTGGTAGGACACATTCTTAGACATCGAGGAATCGTAAATTTAGCATTGGAAGTAAGTTTGTGGGATAAAAATCGCAGAGGGAGACCAAGAGACACATATAGTAAGCAGGTTCAAATGGATGTGGGTTGCCGTTCTTATGAGGAGATTAAAAGGCTTGTTCAGGATAGAGTGGGGTGGAGAGCTGCATCAAACCAGACTCCGGACTGAAGACCATAACAAAACATGGTTCCTGAAAAGTTTTCAGACTTTGCGCTTATTCATCTATAACACATTGTAATGCAAGAAAATCTAAATTGTATTCCATTCAAAATTAATGTTGAACAAGGAATTACATAATTTCAACAATAAGTAATTTCTTCTTTTATTGAGCCTATATTCTTGTATTACAGAACCCTTTGTAGTCAGAGGTGCACTAGGCTGGTTGTTCCATGGTGCAAGTACTTCCTCTTGTGTCCGCAATCCTCTCAACAAGTCTTTGCGATTCTCCTGGAGTTCGCGACCCACAGGTTGAAAAACACTGCCATAGCCCACAGTATTAAACATGCAGAATGCCGTCAGCTCGGCGTGAGCCGGCTGTAGCAGGTCGACTCGGCCCGGCATTGTGAACAGTGCAACTGATAACAATTTGTTTAATGTCTCTGCCCGGCCGGCAGTGTGAACAGTGCAGTTGATAACAATGTGTTTAATGTCTCTGCCCGGCCGGCAGTGTGAACAGTGCAGTTGATAACAATGTGTTTAATGTCTCGGCTCGGCACGGCCCAGCCGGCAGTGTGAACACGGTCTTAAGGCCCTAATGCCATATAATGTGTATTCTATTGTTATTGGGTGCAGGGATAGAGATCTTAATATCCAACCCAAACAAACTTAAAGAAAAAGGAAATTTGAATATTTTGACATACATTCGTCGGTTCTTGGGAAATCATCATATTGACTTAGTTAAATAACTAGTTTTCAAGTCTGAAGATGACCTTGTAAGCAGAAAACCGGTTAATTAAGTGGAAATAAACTTTTAGAACATACACAAAATTGCACTTTGAAGTCAGTATTATGATAATTTACCAAGAATCGACGAAAAAAAAAATCAGTGAAAATATCTTCATTTACATTTTCTCTAAGTTAGAGTTTGGATTAACCCTTACCTGCCCTGGCGGGGTCATTTTTGACCCCAAGAGTTTTCATTTTAATATTTATTCGCTAGGTGACATGGTGGGGGAGACTTAACGAAAGCTGCCAAGTCTAAAGAAGGTAGCCAACGTATTTTTGTACAAATTTGAAAAATCAGAAAAAATCTAAATATTCAGCGTAGGAATTGAAATAAATATGGTTCGCAAATCATCTTTTTTTTATTTTCATATGGCAAGTACCATGCCTTTAGAAGTTCAAAACACGGAAAATAGCCTCTTTCTAATGAAAACTGATTTTTATGTGAATTAATAAAGTCAGATGAATGCAAATCTTTTAAAATAATTTCTTTGTGCTTACTTCTCTGTTTAAATTTGTTTACCTTACAATTTGATATTAACAAGACAATAAATGCTTTACATTCAAAAAGTTATTTACAATTACATTTACCCCAAGAATTTGGGATAAAAATGACCCTGTCAGGACATGAGACTTACTACATTCGCCAGGGCAGTTAAGGGTTAACAACTATATCTCTGTTCTCAATAAAAAATGGTAAACGTTATACGGAATTTTTGTTGCAATTCGTCTATAGTATCACCTCCTAAAATATTTACTGCTGCTCTTGAGACAGCATATATATACAACTACATTCTTCTGAGCAGGAGACGAGTACAAATTTCTCATACAAATTCTCCACTTGACTCCGACAGATTTATTCCCCACTCGGTCTCTCCATATGCGAGAAGCACTGCAACGTGTGTGAGAATAGGATCCCTCCAATTCCGTCTAAAAGCCATCGTATCCGTGCATCTTGTGCAGGTGGACGTGTCTACACAGTACGTGGACAGCCTAACCAACACCACCCAGAGACAAGGCCTCACAACAGCCCGTGCCACGTCACACTGACCAGGCCGCGGCCGCCAGCTTACTGGCTGACCGCTAAAAGGCAGTGGGCTGTGCCCCAGCGGCCAGCCATTCAGCTGGTCGCCGCAGCCTAGTCAGTATGACGTGGCACGGGCTGTTGTGAAGTCTTGTCTCTAGGTGGTTCTGGCCTAACCGCTGCAGCATCGGGTAATCTTGTTAAGTTCTCCCTTCCCATGTAGGGAAAGCTTTAGACCGTTCTCGCTGTTTTGCTTGACAGAACTAACAGCTCTAAGCATATGCCACTGCTCTTTGTCAGTTAACTATATGACGTCGGGCATTATTTGTGTTTGATATTAGGTAATGACTGAAAATTCGTTCACGTCACATCCTTGACACTGTGGATCTTTGGAGTATTGAATTCCTTATCGATTTACGAAATGGAACTTTCCAAGCATCTGCATCAAACAACCATTTAAAGTCTGCTTATTCCCGTCCTGCAGTCAAATCACCTCTGAAACCTTCACACACAAATCGAATCACAGCTCTGCCATTTTTTATGTCGTGCAGGCGATACTACCTCCAAATGCATCTCTTCATATCTCTATATCTTGATAGTTTGGTAAACTTTTACAATGACAGTGCACCTGTGCAATTTATTTTATACAACTGTTGACATTACAAGATTATGGCCGTGTAAAACATTTTTTGACCAGATGATGGCAGAGACCATCGAAAGCTGTCGTTCAAATAACATATACCAGCGAACTTGGCTTTACCGTTTGTGGAACGTATAATATTGGATCGCCTCCTCACAATATAAACAGCTTCGTGGCCGTGTTGTTGAAAGAGTACGAGTATTGTTTGAGGGAAAGTTGGAGGAAAATCAGTGTGGGTTTCGTCAAGTTAAAGGCTGTCAAGACCAGATATTTAGATTAACGGCTATACTACGATGCGCGAGGTCCCTCCCTGTCGGGGATTCAAATCCCCCTCTGACATGGATGTTTGTACCATCTTTACTATTATTTCAAAAGTTTGTAAGTTTAGGGACTGATGACCCCGCAATTACGTCCCATAAGCTTTCCAAACATTTGAACATTTTGAGAAGTGCTGTGAGTGGAAAAGGAAACACACTGTATGTTTTGTAAATGTTCAAATGTCTGTAAATCTATCGGACCAAACTGCGTGGTCATCAGTCCGTAGCTTACAAACTACTTAAACTAAGGTAAACTAACCTAAGGACAAACACACACACACACACACACACACACACACACACACACACACACGGAGGACTCGAACCTCCGACAGCGAGCAACCGCGCGCTCCGCTGCAAGGCGCCTTAGACCTGTATGTTTTATACATCTTGAAAAAGCTTACGATCATGTTTCTAAGAGGAACCTTTTTCTAGTGCTACAAGATTATGGCGTAGGAGGCAAGCTTCTGCAGGTAATTAAAAGTCTTTAGATTGTGAGGCAGCAGTTAGCGTTGATGGTTAACTGAATTCACGGTTCAGGATAGTTTCAAGGAAAAGACAAAGCTGTAGCCTGTTACCAGTGTTGTTCATATGATTTATGAATATGGATAATATTATGATGAAAACGATAGATTGCCAGAGAGATCAAAACAGTTAAAACGGTCTCGCATATGCGAATGACTTATTGTTAGTTGTGACGACAGATTCAATTGAAAAGTTGCCATCTAATATATGAGAGATCAGAAATGTGAGAGTTATTGAAAGAAGAACGCAAGTAATAACTGTGGTAAAGAGATTTAAGCAGGTTGATTAACAGTTAGGAGGAATAAAAAAAGTGGATAGTTTGAAGTACTTACGATTTATTTTCTCACATAACAGCATCGTAGTGGAATAACTGGAATCAAGATGTATCAAAGCTAACGCATTTAGCAATCAGCTATATTCTACTCTCTACTGCAAGAAGAAATCGGTACCAATACTAAATTATCAGTGCACCGTTCAATCTTTCGACCCACGTTGTTGAGTGGGAGTGAATGCTGGGTAGTTACATTGTATTTTATTATTAAAGTTGATTGCAGATACTATTAAACTGAGTGTGTCTATAATGAAAAATCAAAGACAAACTGGGAATGAACACCATGGGTGAAGTCATTTAGAGAAAATAAACTTAGATGTTGCGCTCATGCTATACGCATGGGAGAAGCAAGGCTACCCAAGATACTCAAAGGTTCGGCAGTAGGGCGTACGACGTGTAGAGGTAGACCGAGGAAGCTGATCACTTTACCAAACAAAATCAAATATCTGACAGATAGCCAACTAGCATTTAAAAACAAATTGAAAGAATTTCTGAATGGAAACTACTACTACTACTACTACTACTACTACTACTACATGAATTTTTACATACAAGTTAGTATAAATGAGTGCATGTTTTCGCGGCGATATCCATTAATGAAATCTTCTCGGGTTACAAGCCGCGTCATGTGGTTTACTGCCCACGAGCTTTCGACAGAGAACTCCTCTGCCATTGTCAAGTGGATGACTGTCATTTCGCGGCCGCTGCCGTGCTGATATAGCCGCGCCGCCGCCAGTGACGTCACTGGTGCCCAGTTCCGTGACCATATATTGCAATGTTTTGGTCGCGCCCGCTACAACTCCGCAACTACGGGATCCCAAGCCGTACTGAGATGCAAACCGCCGTCTTTCAAATGTTCAAATGTTTGTAGAGTCTATGGGACTTAACTACGGGGTCATCAGTCCCTAAACTTACAAACTACTTACAACTAAGGACGGCACAAATATCCATGCCCGAGGGGGGATTCGAACCCCCGACCGTAGTGGCCGTGCAGACCGTGACTGGAGCGCCTCAGTCTCCTCGGCCACCGCGGCCGGCCCGCCGTCTTTATTGAGGGTGTTTTCTGAAATTCTGATCTCTACTGCCTCGTTTATTACGATGTCCCAGAAGCTGTTGGTCCGTTTAATAATGGAAGTCTCGTCGAAAGCAATTCGGTGTCCGTTTTCTAAAGCATGAACATAAACAAGGGCAATGGAATGCTTAGAAAATTAGGCGATGCTGAAGGAATTAACCATGTGATGCATGAATTATTAACAAAAGAGGGGAAAAGTCTAATGGGGCTTAGACATTCTTCTTTACTACATATTTTCATAAAATACAAAAATTTATTGAAATTTGCAATTTGTAGGAAAAATACTCATATGCATTGAAGTGGTCACTTTGCACTTGACACCACCTTAATCCCTTGTGTGAGTTTCTCCTTGCATTTAATGAATATCTACTTCGTCTCTTTTTTTTTATGAAATTTGTGGAATATCCTTCACGAAATCTCGCTGTGCTTTGGACTCGCCATCTTAACTTCGGGTGAAAAAGTGATGCTTGTCAGTTCATCTTGCGACACCTACTGTGCATCGTAAGGGCCGCTCGAATGAACTCCATACACTTATGACTCTAAAAACGATCTAGAATGCTTAGAAATGCTTCCAACATCAGCCGGCCATCGCAGCGGACACTATGCACCACAGGGTTAAATTACGTAACGAATCAAACGTGGTAATTGAATTTTGTTACTTGGGTAGTAAAATAACATATGATAGTCGCAGTGCAGAGGATATAAAATGCAGAATGGCAATGGGAAGAAAAGTTATTTTAAAAAGAGAAATTTGTTAACATCGAATATTAATTGATGCACAAGGAAGTCCTCTCTGAAGGCATTTGTGGAGTGTTGCCTTGTATGGGAGTGAAACATGGACGATAACCAGTGCGGACAGGAAGAGGATAGAGACTTTTGAAATGTGGTGTTACAGAAGAATGCTGAAGATTAGGTGGTTGGATCGCGGAACTAATGAGGAGGTATTGAACAGACTTGGGGAGGAAAGGGATTTCTGACATACCTTAACTAAAAGAAGGGATCGAGTGGTTGGACACATTCTTAGACATCAAGGAATTGTGAATTTAGCGTTGGAGGGAAGAGTGTGGGGCAAAAATTGCAGAGGGAGACCAAGAGATGAATATAGGAAGCAAATTTAAATTGATGTAGGTTGCCGTTGATATGAGGACATGAAGAGGCTTGCTCAGGATAGGGTGGAGAGCTGCATCATACCAGTCTCCGGACTGACGACCACAACAAGCAAAACATCAAAAAATGTAAAACAGATGTTACTCGATATCTTGTTTATTAAAGAAAACATGAAAACTCAAGTCAGTAGGCTAGGTCGCACTATCCTGCCAATTTCCATTATTTTCGGTTTAAACGAAAAGTATTCATCCACATATTTGTTATCAGGTATCAGAATTCACTTCATTCACGCCTTCATTTATTTCTACTTAAACGCGAAATTCTTCTGCCCTTGCTGTGAAAATGTACCTTTTGGTGGAAAAAAATATCGTAATAGTATGGGATTTCCGAAATGTATTACCTGTTCCTCATTCATCCAGAGCTATTACACTAGAAAATCAAATTAGATTTTCACCTCTGTGGCTATTTTTTTTAAATATTCAAGCTGGAGAAAAATATACGAGCTTAGGCGGATGAATGTGAATTTGTAGACAGCCTCTTAAAAATCGTAAATGGTGAACACTCTTTTAATGATAATTTGATCGATTAGCTTTCTTTATCAATTTCAAATACAGACATCGTCCGTGAAATTTATGAGAAATATCGATCTTCTTCCTCTAATGACAGTTTGAATCTTTCCACACCTGCAGTTCATGCACCAAACAATGTACATGGTGATCCAAAATGAACATGGTGATCCAATTAAAAGGCAGTTTCAAATCTACCTGCACGAAGTTCAGAATCTTACAAAAGTGTGAAAACATTTATAACGGAAGAAGAAAGTGAACTTTTGGAGTTTCCCCACGGAATTCTTAAACGGCTTAGAGATGAGCGGTCTACGATTTCATGTGCTGACTTTGAAAGAGGGTGTTTTTGTAATGCTCTCAGGAATTTTAATCGTAGATTTAGAAGTTGCAACTGGTGTGAACATTGGGGAGCGAAAACGTCTCACACAGATAATTCAAGGCACATACGCCATTAAACATATTGGTTCGTCTATATAAAGTTTGAGCATTACATTAAATATTTATACGAAAATCAGATCTGCGACGATTGTTGCTTGTGTATCTGTTCTCACGTTAGTATACATTTTCTTTTTTGATTTATTTTATTTTATTTTTTATTTTTGCTATTAATCTTTTTCAACCAGCCTGGAGACAGAACGGAAGCGCCCTTCGTCTTTCTGTTTTACACTCTTTTACTTAGCGGACGCTTTTTATACACTGCTACGAAAATTTAATTGTGAGCTTTATTTATTCTGATTGTAATAAAACCCCAGTTAATTTCAAACATTTTTTCATTCAAAATGACCTACTCCCAATCATTTTTTTTATTCATTGTTTTCAGCAAGATGCGATCAATGGTCATTATTACGGTTCGCTTCGCGATTGCCGAAGTTTGGTTCAAACTCAACTCTTTCCTACATTAAATTTATATTGATTTCATTTTCAGAAGAAGCATTTAATGTTTTTATTCAGATTAGTCCGATATTTTTACGATTTTATTTCTTTATTGTGTCAGTAATTTAACGCTATCGTGAAACTTCGTTACGCAAAGCGTATGATAGCCAAGCATCGATTTACGGCGGATAGTTTAATTTCGTTCCCTATTCCAGCACAAAACAATGTCCTACAGCAGATCCTTCATGTAAAGGGAACTAACTATTCGCCGACTATCTTTTGTAGTGGTGCTTGCAGGTGTTGTCTTAACTTCAGCAATGTGATTATATACTGTGGGGAAACCGGAAAATAGTCACTACGTGTTTGAGATGGGTCATCTAAGACTTGAAACTCAAAATGTAAGAAGTTATCGACGAGAGAATGTGGATATGTGAAAAGTATTGATAAGAAGATGATACAGAAAGTATAGTTCATGATACTAGGGGAACCGTAGAAAACAAAAGCTGTAGTTTAACTGCAATAGTCGCATCACATTGGTGGTCGCGATGTATCTGTGACATACAAGGTCAAAATTGCACTGTTAGCTTTCATTAACCTCCGATGTTGCAGTGAATAAGTAAACGAAAGAGGGAAAAATACATGTAAGTATTACAATACTAGCAACTGAGCATTTGGTTTATGATAATTTACAATAGAATGTTTAGATCTGCTGACGCGCGGGTGGCCTATTCCGAGCATATGTATCAGTGAGATCTTACGCGACCATTCTAGTGTTAAAGTTGGAGATGTTACAGGCCAAACCCGATTTTAGGATGAACTATTTTCGCCTAGGCCAAACCAGTTCTCCCTACATGCGATAGGACAAACCAGTTTAGCCTAGGCCAAAGTAGTTCATCCTGTTAACGATAGGAGAAACCAGTTTAGCCTAGGTTGAATCGGTTTATCCTAGTTAGAATTTACATGCTTTAGGACAAACTGGTACGTCCTAGTCTAGAGTGACCAGATGGCCCACATTTTATGGGATCGTCCCTTATTTAGCTTAAGTGTCCTCTTCTCTCGA
This sequence comes from Locusta migratoria, assembly GCA_026315105.1. Lineage (NCBI taxonomy): Eukaryota > Metazoa > Arthropoda > Insecta > Orthoptera > Acrididae > Locusta > Locusta migratoria. The sequence goes on along the minus strand of CM048744.1, from coordinate 958,668,847 downwards.
CGGGATGTAGATTGTCACCTATTTTATTAACCGTCCCATATATTTTGAAAAGATGTTTCAGTATTTCCACATACCTTTAATGCATGTTGAACAAAGAGACTTTCGGACTTCTCTGTAGTGGAATACTAACAGGTGCTTGGTAGTATAGAAACCAAATTGCCATTCCTTCGAACCGGTTGTTGATAGAAATATCTGGTCACCCTATCCTAGTCTCAACTAATTTTCCCTAGTCAGAACGAATGTCACTGCGAAACGTAATTGGAGTAATACTTTACTAGACTGATGAGGGTCTTTACAAAGTTGGCACCAAACATGGCGTACTTTAAAAACATTTCTGCAGTTATAATTTCATTACAATTTCCCATACTTTTCTGTAAAAAAAAATGGTTTTAACGTGGTTTTTTTAAGGACTGACCTCGACGTCTGCATTCAGAAGTTTTTAGATGTTTTTAGATGGAGATATTGCCGCGAGAGAACACGAACACCAACTGCCGGCGTGGCGCAGGGGATAACGTCACGGACTGCGGAGCACAAGGTCGCCGGTTCAATCCCGCCCACCGGTAGAAATTTATTTCTTTGTAATTGACAATTCCAGAAGGTTCTACATCTTTCTTATGTTCACTTGTAAATTCTACTTGTTTCTTATGTTAACTGTTCTTCTAATTTCTGGTAAATTCTGTCTGTGTATAAATAGCAGAGCACTCTGCCTGAGAGGCAGTCAGTGCTGCGTGTATGTTGAGTTCGTAACAAACGTGCTTTCAGTATAAGTGCTGTGTTTAGTTGCCTTCGAAGTCAAGCCTACTTCCATTGCAACGTGACATTGTTTGGTGGAGGCGCCGGGTACACTGTGCAACAGCTGTATCACCGTGGCTCCGATTAGGCAACGTAAAAGCCGTCGCTTACATGGACTGGAACCGGAATACAAGGGATACACCGAGTACATCCTTCCAAAGGTCTGTATTATTAGAAGAACGATGGAGACGAAACCAGCAATAAGTCAGCTGCACATTAGACACCCGTCGGTGTTCTCTGGAGATGCTGGACAGGACCCCAATAAATGGCTAAAAGGGTTCGACCGAGTCGCCAAGTACAACAGGTGGGATCATACGATGTGCTTGGCCAACGTTTATTTCTACCTGGATGGAACAGCCCAGCAATGGTTCGAAAACAACGAAGACAAGTTGAATGACTGGGAGACGTTCCAGGAGGAACTTAAGACGTTTGGAGACCGCCAGCGACAAATCCGCTCGGCGGAAGAACAACTGAAGAACCGGGCCCAACGACATGGTGAGCCGACACAATCGTACATACAGAGTGTTTTGGCACTGTGTAACATAGTCAATCCGAACATGACTGAAGCGGACAAAATCACGCACCTGATGAAGGGAATTGCAGAAGATATGTACCAAGGTCTTCTGATAAAAGACGTCGCTACGACAGAAGAGTTCATCAAGTGGTGCCAGCGTATTGAAGAGATGCAACAAAGGAGGGTTGGACGCAAGAAGTATGACAGACTCCCAAATGTAGTCCCTATGGCCGTTGTGGAAGACCAGCAGGACTTTGCTTCTCTCGTACGACAAATCGTGAGAGAAGAATTACAACAGTGCATGGCAGCCGGGACTATTAGACCGAGCGAGCATCAGATTTTGGCCATGGATGTGAGCCCTGTAAGTCACGAGGTAGCCGACGCCGCTGAAGACGAGGTATTCCAAACATTAGCTCCTGTCTGCCCCGTCAATCGCACCCGACGTGAAGAATGGGGTAGCCCTGCTATGACTTACGCTGCAGCCGCCAAACGGCAGCCCATGAACCGACCGACGCGACCACAGCCAACTCCCCCGGTAACTATGACGCCCCGCAGAAGAACAGACGTTTGGAGGACAGAAGACAACATACCGCTGTGTTTCCACTGTGGACGCCCTGGACATGTCGTACGCTACTGCAGAGAGAGGAGGCGAGTATTCCATGATTATTTTGCCGCAAGACGTCAGCCGTCGGAGCAGTTCTATCGAAGACAGTCACCTGCTGATGAGTTCAGTCGACCTTTGGGAAGAAGCCCATCGCCGTTCCCTAGACGAGGTCGCTCCCCGACGCGCCGCAGCCGTTCACCGTCGCCGTACAGAGGTACCAGCCGCTCCCCTAGCCGCCGCGCCCAGGAAAACTAAGCGAGGCGACCATCTACGGAGGTGAGGCCGCCGCAGATGAAAATCCTCCATGGACGACAGTCGCCAAGATGTCGGGAAATCTCATCGACGTCATAATCTACGGTCAACCTGTCCGGGCACTTGTTGATTCAGGAGCCTCTTTTTCTGTATTATCGGATAATTACCGCCGCACACTAAAGAAGACAATGTTCTGTGATACGGGAGCAACTGTGCTGAAGGTCGCGAATGGAAAGTACGTCCATCCAGCAGGAACTTGTGTCGCAAGAATAACCATCAACAACAGGACGCAGCCGTTTGAATTTGTCGTGTTAACAGAATGTAGTCACAATGTCATCCTCGGATGGGACTTCCTTCAGGCATCCCAAGCTATCATTGACTGTGGAAGATCTGAGCTGCAAATTGAAGAAGTTGTTCCGCCAGATACACGTAATACAGAATTTTCTGGGAAGTTATTCGTCGTTGAGAATGTGACGATTCCGCCGTTGACAATGAGAAGAGTTGCAGTCACAAATACAGATGACTTGTTGATAGTAAAAATTTTATCAGGCTCACAAAAGAAATTTACATACGAGCGGCTATCATAAGCATTACCGGTGGTCAAGGAGAGATTTGGATCACAAATTGTCACGAGCAGTCACAACTTATCCCCAAGGGAATGTGTATCGGGACAGCTGAACCAATCCAGGACGGTGAGCTCAACGTCATCAATGAAGACTCATGCCCTGCTACTAGTACAGACAACATGCTGGAGGAAACAAACGTGGAACCGCCAATAGGGCCTGGACTGACCAAGGAACAACGCCAGCGGGTGTTAGGTATACTACGCCAATTTTCGGGTGCATTCACACCTCAGCAGGGGAAAAGTCAGACGAAACGGCCCACGATGAAGCACCGTATCAATACTGGGGATCATCCGCCAATTAGCCAGCGTTCGTATAGAGTGTCGCGAGCTGAAAGACGGATAATTCGGGAGGAAGCGGAGAAGTTGTTGCGAGATGACATTATTCAATCTTCGGAGAGTCCTTGGTCGTCTCCAGTGGTCCTCGTAAAGAAGAAGGATGGCACGTGGCGATTCTGTGTCGACTATCGGCGGATGAACAGTGTCACAAAGAAAGATGTCCACCCATTGCCACGTATTGATGACACAGACTGCTTGAAAGGAGCTACATACTTCTCAACTATGGACATGCAGACAGGTTACTGGCAAATCGAGGTTGACGAAGCTGATAGGGAGAAGACGGCTTTTATTACACCTGACGGCCTCTATGAATTTAAAGTAATGCCATTTGGATTATGTAATGCTCCAGCCACATTCGAACGCATGATGGACAACTTGCTTCGACACCCTAAGTGGACGACGTGTTTCTGCTATTTAGATGACATTGTAGTTTTCTCGAAAACGTTTAAGAACATCTGAGTCGCCTGTCAACTGTGTTGAAGTGTGTTCAGGCTGCAGGTCTCCGCCTCAATCCAAAGAAGTGCCTCTTCGTCGCCAAAGAGATAAAAATCCTGGGGCACCTAGTCAACAGATGGTGTCCGTCCTGATCCAGATAAAGTAAGGGCAGTCACAGAATTTCCAACTCCTCAGCACACTCGTGATGTGAGAAGTTTTCTCGGGCTGTGCTCATACTACCGACGTTTCATAAAAGGATTTTGTAACAAGGCACGTCCATTACAAGAACTTCTGCAGGGGACGCCAAATTTTACTGGGATGAGACAAAAGAAAGAGCTTTCCGAGCACTTAAGGAGGCTCTAACTTCCGCACCAGTGCTAGCCTTGTACGACGAGAATGCAGAAACGGAACTTCACACAGACGCTAGTGGCTATAGGATTGGTGCAGTGCTTGTACAGGTTCAGGAAGATGCCGAAAAAGTGATAGCCTATGCGTCAAGAGTACTCTCAAAGTCCGAGATAAACTACAACTGAAAAAGAATGTCTCGCGGTTATCTGGGCTATCAACAAGTTCCGGCCATATTTATTCGGCAAACCATTCACCGTCGTGACAGACCACCATTCTTTGTGTTGGCTGACTAGCTTGAAGGATCCATCAGGTCGACTAGCAAGATGGGCACTAAGACTCCAAGAGTACGATGTCACAGTGGCATTCAAGAACGGGCGCAAACACAGGGATGCCGACTGCCTTTCGAGGAATCCATTAGTGGAACACAACAGCATTAATGAAATTTCAGCTCTCACTGAATTAGATGACGTTACAGCTGAACAGAAAATGTTCAAATGTTTGTTAAGCTTATGGGACTTAACTACGGGATCATCAGTCCCTAAACTTACAAACTACTTATTAACTAGCTAACAATAAGAACGGCACAAATATCCATGCCCGAGGGGGGATTCGAATCCCCGACCGTAGTGGCCGTGGTGACCGTGACTGGAGCGCCTCAGTCACCTCGGACACCGCGGCCGGCAGCTGAACAGAAGGAAGATCCAACACTATTAAAAATTATAGAGGCCTTGGAGAAAGGAGAACCGACCAATGGAGAGTTTCAACTTATAAACGGAACATTGTACAAGAGCAACTACGATCCACTGGACCCCAAATGGTTACTTGTTGTTCCAGCTCATCTCCAGCCAGCTATTCTCAAATATTTCCATGATGCTCCAATATCCGGTCATCTGGGATTCGTGAAGACCCTAGACAATCAGACGCAGGTATTACTGGAAAGGTCTCTACCGATCTGTCAAGCACTATGTGAGTCACTGTAAAGAGTGCCAGCGACGGAAGCATGTGCCGCAATTACCTCCAGGGCATGTCGTACCGATTCCGCCGGCAGCAGCTCCATTCCACCGAGTTGGGATCGATCTTTTAGGGAGGTTTCCGAAGTCGACAACCGGTAACCGTTGGATAATAGTCTGCACTGACTATCTTACACGCTACGCTGTCACCAAACCTGTGCCGACTGCAGAAGCTCCAGAGATCGCAAAATTCCTTGTAGAAGACATTATTTTGAAGCATGGCGCACCACGTGTCATGATATCTGATCGTGGAAAAGTATTTCAGTCAAAACTAGTATCAGAGGTAATATCACGGTGCAACATTGTCCACAGAATGACAACTGCATACCATCCTCAGACAAATGGTCTTACGGAACGTTTTAACAAAACGTTAGCCGACATGCTGTCGATGTACGTCGATGTTGAGCAGAAGGATTGGGATACAATTCTGCCAGTCGTGACATTTGCTTACAATACCGCAAGACAAGATACCACAGGCTTCACTCCGTTTTTCCTGCTCCATGGCTGTGAAGCTGAGACAACAATGGATACACTGTTCCCATTCCAACCGGACGACACTCAGGATGACTATGTTAAACAGCTCATGACCAGGGTCGAAGAAGCAAGACAGCTGGCTCGCATACGGACACTGGACGCCCAGGAGAAGGACCGTCAGCGGTATAACGAAAAGCACCGACCTGTTGTGTACAGCCCAGGAGATCTGGTATGGATTTTTACCCCTGTACGGAAGGTTGGACTGTCAGAAAAGTTATTGAAGCGATACTTTGGTCCGTATCATGTCATACGCCGCCGATAAGACGTCACATACGAAGTTGAGGATTATGAGCCGTCGTCGAAACGTCAAAAACGAAGAGACATTGTTCACGTCTTGCGCATGGAGCCTTACTACGATCCTGAAGAGCAGGTAGACGACAATGGCTTCTTGTTCAAGGACTTTAAGGACGGTAATGTTCGTGATGAAGCCACGACAGGAACGTCTGTCGTCGATAATCGCGGAGAAGGGAAGGATTCTCTTGAACTGTCATACAAAGGACCCATGACACGGACAAGATCCAGGACATTGCAGCTGGCTCCACAGGGATCATAACAGCGGGTCGCTGTTTCTCCAGGAGAGGGAGCAATGCCGCGAGAGACCACGAACACCAACTGCCGGCGTGGCGCAGGGGATAGCGTCACGGACTGCGGAGCACAAGGTCGCCGGTTCAATCCCGCCCACCGGCAGAAATTTATTTCTTTGTAATTGACAATTCCAGAAGGTTCTACATCTTTCTTATGTTCACTTGTAAATTCTACTTGTTTCTTATGTTAACTGTTGTTCTAATTTCTGGTAAATTCTGTCTGTGTATAAATAGCAGAGCACTCTGCCTGAGAGGCAGTCAGTGCTGCGTGTATGTTGAGTTCGTAATAAACGTGCATTCAGTATAAGTGCTGTGTTTAGTTGCCTTCGAAGTCAAGCCTACTTCCATTGCAACGTGACAATATTAACCAGGATATTGAAATACCTTTAAGGACTGCGGCCACAAAACATTCTGTTGGATCAGGACAAGGCTTCGTGACATGCAGCTGCATGAAAGACAGTACAACAAACAAATGCATTTGTAAGAAAAACAAAGTACTGTGCAATTCTAAGTGCCACCACAGTAAACCTTGCAAAAAATAAGTAAATAAGCAAATTTCAGATAAAGTGATATCTGTGAATGAATATACAGTAAGTTGATACAGATGTGAAATTACTGATTCGTTAATAAATGACTTGCATAAATCACATTGACTATTTATATTCCTTTATTCAGTTTGCTTTGAAAAGCTTATAGAAGATACAAAGTAGGCGAAATTATTTCCGACTAGGACGTACCTGTTTGTCCTAAAGCATGTAAATTCTAACTAGGATAAATCGGTTAGACCTAGGCTAAACTGATTTCTCCTATCGTTAACAGGATGAACAAGTTTGGCCTAGGCTACACTGGTTTGTCCTATCGCATGTAGGGAGAACTGGTTTGACATAGGCGAAACTAGTTCATCCTAAAATCGGGTTTGGCCTGTAACAGATACATCGTAAAGTAATCGAGGGCGTTTAGTTTAAGTGCCACCCAACTCCGTTTTTGGATCAGAGGAAAAAGTCGTGACGGGCAGCATCAAACAAGATTGAACTCAAATGCTTAACAACATTAGAAATTTCTAGTGCTGTATGTATTGGTGTTACCGTACCTAGCACAGTGATTCGTTTTGGCTCGTCTATGTTTAGATCGGCTGGCGTGTCACTTTGCTTCGTTGCTGTGTTAGTGGCTGACCTTCAGTAGTTGGCATTTATTTTAGCTAGTCACGGGGGCGCTATTCTGCAGTTTATATGCAGTGAAAGTCGCAAACGATAGCCTACAATAGGCTACACTCACTTCCTGAGCAGTTAACGTTATCGCATCCTTTTATGGTCTCCTGCTGGCCTCCTTCGAGACACTCTTTGTCGGTATCTGCATTTGGGTCCGTGCAGTGAGTATGGTGCAACTGTTTCTGACAAACCCTACAGGCAAAAATCGCACTGACGTGTTTTACGGCCCACTTTAGATTTGTAGTTTCGTAAGATTTTGCAGAAGAAATAAAAACATTGCTTTTTGCTGATGACATTGTAATTCTGTCAGAGACAGCGAACGACCTGGAAGAGCAGTTGAATGGAATGGACAGTGTGTTGGAAGAGAGCGTATAAAATCAACGTTAACAAGAGCAAAACAAAAATAATGGAATGCGTTCTTAGAAAATCAGGCGATGCTGAAGGAATTAGATTAGGTAACGAAACAATGAAGGTGGTAGATGAGTTTTGTTACTTGGGTAGTAAAATAACATGCGATGGTCGCAGTACAGAGGATATAAAATTCAGAATGGCAATGGCAAGAAAAGCATTTCTGAAAAAGAGAAATTTGCTAACATCGAATATTAACTTAAGGGTAAGGAAGTCTCTTCTGAAGGCATTTGTGTGGAGTGCTGCCTTGTACGGGAGTGAAACATGGACGATAAGCAATGCGGACAAGAAGAGAATAGAGGCTTTTGAAATGTGGTGCTACAGAAGAATGCTGAAGACTAGGTGGGTAGATCACATAACTAATGAAGAGGTACTGAACAGAATTGGCGAGAAAAGGAATTTTTGGCATACCCTGACTAAAAGAAGGGATCGCTTGGTAGGACACATTCTTAGACATCGAGGAATCGTAAATTTAGCATTGGAGGGAAGTGTGTGGGGAGGAGATGAAAAGGCTTGCTCAGGATAGAGTAGGGTGGAGAGCTGCATCAAACCAGTCACCGAACTGAAGACCATAACAAGTTTTTGCAAACATTTTGGACCAAAATAACAATCTAAATAATAATTAATTAATTAACAAGAGTGTCTGAAACCCTTTTTTTCTTAAAAGTTTAGGTAGTGGCGCGTTTCAAACCACTGACCTATCGCGTCACAGTCCAGCACCTTGCCCACTACTCTACGGCTATAAATCAAGAGAAGGGTTGTTTAATCTCATACTATTGATGGTCGTTGTTTACTGGTGTTAATATGGCATTTGTAGACAGATTATCATTTATCGTTCGAAGAACGGTGTGTGTGTGTGTGTGTGTGTGTGTGTGTGTGTGTGTGTGTGTGTGTGTGTGTGTGTGTGTTAATTTCTCAGTGTGCCGTTGCTTTGAAATGACAACGTGTAAGTTACAATAAGAAATCAAATACGCGAGGAATGTCACGTGACATCTCCGAACGGCTGGTTTTCGTTAATTCAATGGAGGGTGTCAAATCTCCGTTATTTTTGCAATTATGTCTCAAACGATACGAGATATGAAAGAAACATAAGAGAGATAAGTTGTAGTGAATTTTCTCCTCTACTAATTAGGTTATTCAATTTTCGTGTCAGATGAACGGTTCGTTTGCAATTACAATTATATTACAAACGTTTTTTTTTTTTTTTTTTGTTTTACTACCGTATTTTTTGTCCGAAAAATTTGAAAAAGGGAGGTTCTGGTCTCTGGTGGCCTACAATCATGTCTGTAAAATTTGGTGCTGATGGGTTGAAGGGTTCGTCTTAAAAACAGGGAACACGTTACGGACAGACAGACAGACATCCCAAAATCGCCGTTATTTTTGCAAATATCTTTGCAACGCTACGTGATATGCAAAAAACATAAGAGCAAAGTGTAGAGAATTTTCTGCTCTACAAATTAGGTTATTCAATTTTCGTGTTAGATGAATAGTTAAGCCGTTATTTTCATTTAAATTTGGAGCTGTCAAAAGTCGATTGCAAAGGCCCACTTTTAGTGTTACTACCGTAACCTAAAGTGGGCCAAAAAAGATGACATTGATACTTGCTGTAACACCTTATCTTATGTAAGTCATGGTTAAAATTGAATCGGTCATTTCAAAAAGGTCATTAGTCATGAAAGTAGAATTTTACAGGAGAAGTAAAAAACGTTTTACAGCATAAACCACTTATTTGTTATTTTAATATCAATATTTAGTGATGTGACAAGCACTGTGATGCATTGTGCATTTTTGTTTCGTAATTAATAGTTTAACCACAATTTAAAAATTCCTGACTTATGACCTTTTTGCAATGAACGACCATGAGTTGCAACGAACGATAGAATTACTTGCAAATTTTTGCCTATTTCATTGAAAAATCAGTTAATATTCTACACAGTATAATGAAATGTGAATATTATTATCTGAAGTACTATTTTTCGCAACATTTGTGTTTTTTATAACCACATGAAAATAGAGTACAATAAACCAAGTCATTCTTGATCATCATCATCATCATTATTTGTTCCTCCTACCGTTGGCTATTCTTTCAGTTGGTCATAAAAATCCACACATTCAGCTGGAATATACCTCTTCACTTTCAAAAAATCTTGTATTTTTTTGGCATTGATCGGCACTTGCTTTCCAGGATACGCCAACTCGATGGCAAGTACAGGATGCTTATTGAAGCTATGGAGGAGCTGGAATGTCTCTCTGATGATACCATAGATGAATTGCTCTGTTTTTACTTGCCCAGGATAATGTGTATCATACTGAAAAGTCATTCATTTTGAAGGAGAAAAAGTTTTTGTTCCTTGGGAATTTTTCCCACGCTTCATTCGGAGAGGCAAGTCGTTTTAAAATAGGCAAGCCACCAGTTTTTAAAGGCTAATACAGCAACATTATCAATAGCTTCCACTGAGTATTTACTTGATGCCTTTTTGATCATTATGGCGTACTCTTCAGGTAAGTAGATACGGTCATGACGTCTTACAAAATTTTTTTCCAAATCTCTATCGTTTGGAAGGAAACTATGCTCGTTTATAGGGAAGTAATGTTTCATCTTCCTAAATCTCCCAGTTGATACAAGTGTTAAGCAAAAGCGACTCATTGGGTGATTCTAGTTTTGGCCAGCACACCCGTCAGAAGAGATGAAGCTCATTCACATCTTTTGAGATATACTTCTCGATGTAATTATACAGAAATGAGCAAACCTCATTTGCGCCTTTCTTCGCTTCGCCTTCATGGTACACATAAAAGTGGACTGCTTCGTTTTCATATTATGTATGCCAAAAACATTCTTAATTTAGGACCCTCTTTTCGCGGTTTTCTGCTCTTGACATTTTGAACTTCGATTAGCCCTTACAGGAACATATCTCGTTCATTCTTATCACTGAAACTGTTCAAGTGAGCAATGATATCGATCTTCGCGTCATCAAACAGAGAAAAACAGTCCTTTTTGCACCTGAAAGAGTCGAAGTTATCAATTACCATAATGCTTAAATTGCATACTATGCAGGTACATGCATTTACTTCGATACAGATATCAAATACACGTATTTTACTCACTTCCATTCATCTCCTGTACTCCGACTCAGTTTTCTCACCTTTCCAATTCACGTATTCCACTACCTTTACTTTCGAATCACGAATAATATTCCTTTTGTACTTATCAGCATTTCTTGTCCGTTTCTTGCCTACAGGAGGCATTTCAGAGTCCGAAGAAGACAACAGACATAATTACACCTCGACAATTAAATGGCTTCTGAATGCGACAGTGATGATCTATTATTTGAACCTACAATACTGTAAACACAACAATGGATTGTTGCAGTGATGCTAACCTCAGACGACAAAATATGCGGGAATGCAGCGCAACGCCGCCAATAAATTCTGCGTTCGATTAAATGTAGCCTACCTCCACACAGTCATTGCTTAAACGGCATGAGGCAATGACTCAAGACCTTTTTGCAATGAACGAAGATTTCAAGGGTCGATAGTGACACCATTTGATAGCTGACTCTGCCCTTCTTCTACGTATGAATCCGGCTACACTTTCCCATCCATTTCCAACGGATAACTCATTTTCGTAAAAAAGTTGACTTATGACCTTTTTGCAATGACCGATTCAATTGGAGAAGTGGTCGAATATACGTAATTGCTCATTGGTGCATTAAACACTTTGGAATAGCTAAAAAACATTCTTCATATCATTCTCTTGCTCTAAGATTATCCTGTTATTTTTCAGTGAAAAGCACTTTACTTCTCTAAAAACAGCACAAGTAGGGTTTTATCAACGGTTGGACAAAGGCTAAGTCATATGCACCACTGAATTAAATCGAGCTGTTTACTCGGAAAACTTTTACACATCCGATCGCTACAGAGACTAACGAAATCTGATCTAACATGTTGGTCGCCGATTTTGTTGAAATATTACATGGACGTTCTATATTGAAAATGAAGAGCCTCGTGTTTCGGCTTTTAGCTGGATACTTCATAGTTTTGTAAAAAGATCAAGGTCTAAGTTGTTGACGGAGAATCGTATTTTCAATGATATACATCTAAAGACCGTCTAAAACCCAACAGGTTTGATTAGTATAGTATGAGTTACAAAGTTAATGTTTTCGTAGTTATTAAGATCTGTGTGTTTTCAGGCTGTAGCTTGCATAACCGTAAACGTAATTATCCGGCTGAGTACTGTCGCCAGTCGAGTGGGGAAGTGTATACGACCTAGACACCTGACCGGTTCAAACCTTCAACATGACTGTTTCAATAGAGCTTCTTCTTCTTCTTCTTCTTCTTCTTCTTCTTCGATGTATCTTATGGTATTTTGATATTTCGAATATCCTTCTGTCCAGTTTCGTGTCCTTATGTGAAGGCAAGCACCAGGAAGCATATTAAATAGGTGCATATTATTTTAACAGTAATCCTTTATTGTCCTGACCATGAAAGGGCCCTTTCAGTGTAGAGTTGAGAAGGAAAATCTGTCCAATCTCGAAACATTGGAACGTCCATATCGACAACCTCATATGGAGTGTGTAATATATTTAGCCAGGAGGGTTCCGTTTGTTTAAATAACTGAAGTATTCGATACCATAATTGGTCGTAGTATTGTAACCTAATATTTCATTTTTATATTACATAAGCATTTTATAGCGCTTCTGTCAAGTTATTTTCATCATTATAATTTGCATTACTAGGGTCTTCTAACAAACTAAATTAAGTATTGAAAGTTCTATTAACAATGTAAACATATATTAACACTGCACTAATTGTTGTTTACTTACGATCTTTTCTACTGTTTATTTTGATGTAAAAAAACTTATTACATCTGTCACACCTTTATGTATCTTTGCGTAAAGCAGGAGTCAATGCTTATTGAGCAAATTGTTAAATATTTAAATGTTGTACTTCCGTGTTCTAGAAGGTTCTAGAAATGTGATTGTGTATTTATAAGCGCGAATTGGCACGAACTGAATCAGTCTGTACTAGTAGTCTGAAGTAGTCGGGAGTATTATGGCAGTCTTTGTGGAGTAACATCTTAGTAGTATGGAAGTGTGTTGTGAAATGCTTTATCAGGAATGGATGAACAAACATACTTAAAAATTAAATGAAAGTGTCACAAATGTAGTTTCCTGAAAACCCAAGAACCCGACGTCATAACATAATTTTGTAATGTGTTAATGGCAGGCGAGCTACAAGATCTTCGAGACCAATGAACATGTGCAACAGGTTATGTATAAAAATGTGGCGTTAATTTATGTCCAGTAAAAAAAGAAATGCGCCACAAGTGGGATTACTTCTTGCAGTAGTAATCGCCTCATTCCACTGGAGTCTCTGATGGTGTTTTTGGTTTACCAAATCCATGTCCGTGGCACTTTGCATATATGAGTGCCTTCTAACGGGGAGTGTGACTGACGGAATCGAATCGCAGTTCATGAACAGCACAGTGTAAAAATCTGAAAAATGAATAATTGTTTTGTCCTGCACAAGAGTTGCAGAAAATGTGAAGGTCTGTTCTGGGGCTTACTCGTATTCGGGGGGAGGGGGGGGGGTGACACTTAGAAGCAGACAAAACAAGTACAAAACAAGTATTTCTCGCACCATGCCCAACACACAAACAACCTTTCGCTGCACTGGTGTGTTGTCCGATATATTGATCGTGGAAAACTTATAGATCACGTTGCTAAACACATATCTACCATATATCAATTTGGCACGTGCAAGTTAAGGTGATTGATTTTCTGACATTCCAATAATTCAAGTAAACACACGTCGTGATGTGAAATAATTTTATCACATTTTTTTCACTCGCCAAACAGCTCTCGATGTGGAAACATGAATTCGTGAACAACACTGATGATACAAAGTTTAATTGGTCGAATGCTCAACCGCCGATGGCGCTCTGCTGCACGTGTAGAAGTACGAGTACTTTAGTAATTATATAATAAATAGGCGGCAGCAAGATCGTACTACACTGAGCTTCAAATTCCGGCCCTCTAAAGTTCATCAACAGAAATTCAAGAAAAGAACGTCGTCTTACCTCCAGCGAACCCCAATTGAGTTTCCGGAGCATTCCCGTGACACTCGCGCATTGGTCGAACCTACCAGTAACGAACCTAGCTGCTCGCCTCTGAACTGCTTCTATGTCTTCCTTTAAACTGATCTGCTGCGGGTCCCAAACACTTGAGAAATACTCAAGACGTGGTCGTACACGCGTTTTATACGGGGTCTCCTTTACAGATGAAGTACAACTTCCCAAAATTCTCCCAATAAACCGAAGTCGGCTGCCCGCCTTACTCACAACTGTCCTTACATGTTCGTTCCATTCCATATCGCTCTGCAATGTTACGCCTAGATATTTGAACGACGCGACAGCATCAAGAAGCTCACTACTAATGTTGTATTCCAACATTATGGGATTGTTTTCCCTTCTCATGCGTATCACCTTACATTTTTCTACATTGTTGTATTTTTGTACTATGTGTAACGATAAAAGTAACTAAACCAAATAAACATTTGCCCAGAGACACATATTGTCTCGATATCTATTAAAGATATAAAAATTCATGCCGCGGCCAGGATTCGAACACCGCTTACTAGGCAGACGCAATTACCATTTTTTTAAAGTTTTTTTCAAAAGTTGTAACCCACTTTCCTGGCAATAGTATTACATCTAACTGTGGAAAACAATGTATTAGAGACCATCTATGAGGATGACACACTGCACATGCTTAACATAAAGAATGTATGCATTGATAATGGCAAGTCACTTGCCGAGATCTAGATCTGCAAAATAAATCAATTTCTTACAAATAAGGACCGATTGCTGTAAAAACACACATTTGGATTTTTTTTTCTAAATGAGGAAGTTAACATTTACAGATACATCTTCAAATTCAATTGGAAATGTTGCAGCAGAGAGAAAGGCAGTATTTCGGTTCTTGCAATCATATGTTCCTTGCCTTACTCCTTTAATATTGGCTTCATCATATGGACGTAAGTAGTAAACACTTCATTTTACGAATGACGCACAAATCCACATTGCTTCCTGATCCTATATCATTGAATATACCCGCTGCAATTGCATCTCTCACAAGCTGTTTGCCTTCTTCTCCAGTCATATCTTGTTTCCACCTGGATTCAAAAACTGACATTGCTGCTAGAGAACCAAGGCCCATCTACATCTACATACATACTGCGCAATTCACCGTAAGGTGCGTGGCGGAGGGTACACTGTACCACTACTAGGCATTTCCTTTCCTATTCCACTCCCAAATAGAACGAGGGAAAAAAAGAATGCCTATATGCCTCCGTACGAGCCCTAATTTCTCTTATCTTGTCTTTGTGATCACTACGCGCAATGTAAGTAGGCGGCAGTAAGATCGTACTAACTCAGCTTGAAATTCCATATTAGCATATGGAAGTTTGATGATCCACGAGGGTAGATGCAGGACAAATGTGGGCCTGTATTGTTCACTCCTCCATATATATGCTTCCTTTTGCCTCTCTTAATGGCTACGTATACACACGATTTTCGGTTTGCACGCATCTATGGCAAAGCGCCTTTTGATTTAGGTAGGTTTCATTGGCCTCCTTGTATAACTGTATTCTAAAATCGATACTCCAGTTATGTTGACGTAATTGTATAATGATTTCGCTTAAATTTCACTTGGCGGCAGCGGCTGATGTTGCCAAAATATCTTGACTGCTCTTTGAAAACTCAGTTTCATACAATGAGGCATCTTCCGTGTTTACCATGAAATATTACATTAGCACCGAATGCCGCAGCTGCCGTAACTAAAATTAAACCTTCATTTGTAAGTAATTCTACGATAGTAAACGTCCATTTTTTGTCTGCATGGATTTATACTATTAAATTACCATTTAATGCAGTTCCTGCTCTGTCGTTAATACGTTCTTGTACGAACCACTCTCTGGTCAATAAATCAATTATCCTTGTAAACTGAACATTTCGTTGCCAACATTACTACTCTACGCTGTTAGTACCGTAAGTGAAATATAACCGAGCAACCAACAACATAGGCAGAGGGAAACATTCGTTTGTGTTTACAATTTAACATATAAATAAGGCTGCGTTTGCTCTCTAGTTGACGGGTTATTGTATGCACTTTTCTTCCGAGAGTAAATTGATTGTCCTCATGAAACGAACATTCCGTTGCCAACATCAGTAAGCTGCGCCAACGCCTTAGGTAAAATTTAATCATTACCTCAAGACTATAAAGCTGACGAAATTGTGTGTGTTTATCCACATCGCTGACGTTTCTGCTATCCACTATCACCAATGGTTCTTTGCACATTGAGGTGGTTATTCGTTTAGTGGCAGGGTCGTCCCCCAGCCGTCCGACTTTAGTAAGCGATTTTGTGCGACTCCGCTGCGCTCCGCTTGGTAATACAAGGAAAGTACTCGGGCTCGAACAAACACAAATATACCAAAATCGTGTGACATAATGTAGAGGTTCCTCATTGCACTAGCGATACTCTAGCATCTGCAAAACTTTGCAGTCGCCCATTAGAGGCCTCTTCGTGAGCCACGCCACATTGCACATTGAGCTGCCGGTACACCAGTCGAGCACTAGGAACAGTGCTGTGTGCCTCTGAAGTTGCGTTTTGTGACGTCATTTGTGTAATGAAGCGTCAGATGGGTCGGCGACTATAATACATACCAGGTAACATGCGACTGATTCATCTACACCAATACCATCTTCACGAAGGTTTCTTCGTAACTTCATCTCAACCAGTCACACTATATTAGCAGGATTTTTTTACCAATCGCCGACCTGTCCGATGCTTCACTACACAAATAACGTCACAAAACGCAACTTGAGAGGCACACTGCACCGTCACTACTAGTGTACCGGCAGGTCAATGTGCAATGAGGTGTGGCACACGCAGAGGCCTCTAATGGGCGACTGCAGAGTTTTGCAGATGCGCGAGTACCACTAGTGCAATAAGGGACCTTCACATTATCTCTCACACGATTCTCGTGTATTTATATTTGTTCGATCCCAAGTACTTTCCATGTCAGTATAAATTATGACGGGAGAGACTGCACAGACCGCCTTCGAGAGAGATCGCTACAGCTTGTAACGAGTAGTATCTGTATATAAAAGGCAATGTTCCGAGTGACTGACTTAAATGAATGACTCAACATCGCCCAACCAAAACCACTGATAACTTTAAATTTGCAGAGGGTGTTCATCTTACACCGTTGGTGTCTTAAGAAGCGATTTTTCGATATTCCATCCCTAATGGGGATGAAATACGGGTTGAACAGTTTTTTTTTTTTTTTTTTTTTTTTTTGAGAATACGCTGTTATCAAGTCAATTTTCAAGATAGACCTACATAAATTGGTCTATGGAATCTTGGTTAGAATTTAAAAAAGGCGTCTTTCGGCTTTTTCTGAAAATCAGGCATTAAGAGGGTGAAATAGGGGAGGAAAAGATTTTTGAAAAATGCTGCTATTAGGCAAAAAAGTTTGTATTTTGAGTCTTGGTTACAATTAAAAAAGTACTGGTATAACTCCTCCTCCCCCTCTTCGTCATTGCCTACCCTTCCTGTATCTCTTCTTAGAACTGAGAACCATGCTAGTATTATGTTCAAAATCTTATATCTCCGAAAGTTCTCGGCCTAATGCTTTGAAATATTGATACAACGTACTACTGGAATACGCATCTTTTTACATACCTATTTTTTAAATGTATGTCATATGAATGTATATAAATTATACAATGTGGAAAAGTTGTTACCAAAAATCTCAGAAGTGTCATATATATATATATATATATATATATATATATATATATATATATATATATATATGTGTGTGTGTGTGTGTGTGTAATATATTAAATACTGTAGGTATCTAAAAACATACAACATACAACATTCCTGTGTTGCAGTGCAACGTTGTGACAAATCTGTAGTTCAACTGAAGTTCGTTTTCATATTTTGAAACACATACAAACCAACAGTATATATTATTATTATTATTATTATTATTATTATTATTATTATTATTATTATTATTATTATTATTTTCGATTATTCCCTGTAAAGAGAGCGATTGAACTTGAATAATAATGACTTCTTCTTCCTTCGTTCTTCCCAAATTCTCTTCATGCGTTCACTGTGTTCTCTCTTGCGTTCTTCTGACCACTTTTTTCCTAGTCTGTTCTCCGTATGTTCTTGTTTATGTTTCTTTATAATGTTCCTGAACTGTTCTCTATTGTTTATGTTGTCTTGTGTAATTCCCAGTTCTTTAATATCCTCTTCTGTTTCAGTGATCCACCTCTTGTTTTTGCTCTTGTTTGCTATCTCAAATATTTGCCTTGTGAGCCTGGTTTAATTCTTCCTGATGACATGACCATAAAATTTCATCCTCCTCTTGCTGATGGTGACCGTTATTGTTTCCATGTCTTTGTAAATCTCTCTAGTTGGCCGCTTTATCCAAATTCCTTCCCGAAACTCAACCATATATTTTCCTCAAAATGTTTCTTTCCTGTTTTTCAATCTCTCTGATCTTTGTATGACCATGAATCACCGTAGTTTCTGCAGCATAGAGGGCCTCTGGTAGGACTACTGTGTTGTAATGCCTTAGTTTTGCATTGACCGAAATATATTTCTTATTATAATGGTTCCAAGTTTATATATATATATATATATATATATATATATATATATATATATATATATATATATATATATATATATTTATTTATTTATTATATACGTAACGCGCAGAGCTACAGTTCTCGGAAAGTTGCAAATTGTTTTCCAAAACTGACTCACTAGAGCAGCGCTTGCTCTAGTATTACCGCCGCCCGGACGAAAAAGTTACAATGCCGCACCTCGTAACGGGCATCCAAGTGAGGGGAGCCATAATTACATATAATAAAATATTTATATTTCTGATTTACAAATTTATTGACTGTCTTATTATTATATCTACTGTTATTGTTATATTCAATTAAGACAAAATGACTATTGCGAATCATGACCCTCTGACAACCTATAGCCAGGATAGTGACCTTTCCCACACCGAAAACCTCACCTTGTAATTAGGTAATTTAAATATTTAATTCGTTGAAATAAAATTTAAGTCTTTAAATAATAAAAAAAATCATGTACTTAAATGTATGTATGTTGTTGTTTTGTTGTTGTTGTTGTTGTTGATATGGCCTTCAGTCCGGAGACTGGTTTGATGCAGCTCTCCATCCTACTCTAACCTGAACAAGCCTTTTCATCTCCTCATAAGAACGACAACCCACATCCAATTGTATCTGATTACTATACGTGTCTCTTGGTCTCCCTCTGCGATTTTTACCCAGCACACTTCCCTCCAATGCTAAATTTACGATTCCTCGATGTCTAAGAATGTGTCCTACCAAGCGATTCCTACTTTTATTCAGGTTATGCCAAAACTTCATTTTCTCGCCAATTCTGTTCAGTACCTCTTCATTAGTTATGCGATCTACACACCTAATCTTCAGCATTCTTCTGTAGCACCACATTTCAAAAGCCTCTATCCTCTTCCTGTCCGCACCGTTTATCGTCCATGTTTCACTCCCGTACTAGGCAACACTCCACACAAATACCTTCAGAAAAGACTTCCTTATACTTAAATTAATATTCGATGTTAGCAAATTTCTCTTTTTCAAAAATACTTTTGTTACCATTGCCATTCTGCATTTTATATCCTCTGTACTGCGACCATCGCATGTTATGTTACTACCCAAGTAACGAAACTCTTCTACCACTTTCATTGTGTCTTTACCTAATATAATTTCTTCACTATCGCCTGATTTTCTAAGACCGCATTCCATTATTTTTGTGTTGCTCTTGTTAATGTTTGTTTTATACGCTCTATTCAACACTGTACATTCCATTCAACTGCTCTTCCAGGTCCTTTGCTGTCTCTGACAGAATTACAATGTCATCAGCAAAATGCAATGTTTTATTTCTTCCCCCCTGAACCTTAATCCCTATTCCAAATTTTTCCTTGCTTTCCTTCACCGCCTGCTGGATGTACAAACTGAATACCTTCGGAGAAAAGCTACAAATACCCTTACTCCCTTTCCAACTAATGCTTCCCTTTCATGCCCTTCGAGTCTAATAACTGCGGTCTGGCTTTTGTACAAGTTGTAAATAACTCTCCTTTCTCTGTATTTCACCCCTGTTGACTTCAGAATTTGAAAGATTGTATTCCAGTCAACATTGTCAAACGCTTTCTCCAAATCTACAAAAGCTAAATAATCTTCTAAGGTGAGTATTGCCTCCCGGGTTCCTACGTTCCTCCTGAATCCAAACTGATCTTCCCCGAGGTCAGCTTCTACCAGCTTTTCCATTCTCCTGTAGAATGTAATACAAGTTCGAAAATTACATTATGTGCAAGGCAGAAAGTGAGACATGACTATAATAAATGAGTACAGCATAACCTCCGTTACACTATTTAAAAAGTTACGTAAACATACAAATACTGAAGACTTTTAAATGGAAACAATTTACAAAGCTGCATTCTATGTAAGACAAGTGTAATCTAATTACTACGATTCTTAATATGGGCGTTTCTCGCTTAGGAAGTTCTTTTTGTCGACCATATAATTTTTAATGTTTCCCACTGTCCTACACAGAACATCGCGGTCACACTGATCTGTGCGTGGAAGCAAAATGCCCAAAAAGCAGGGACATTGCCGAACACTACTGGACAGTGAAAAATTGAGCGGAAAACTGAACACTGTTGAGTAATGTAGTACGAAGCCAGAAACGCAATCGCTTCGAAGAGTCGGGAACAGTGCTAAGTAAATGTCAAAGTTCTGCAAACGGACTATTCTTTGCCCTGTGAACAGTACTCCATAAACTTTACTCACAGGTTCGAATTGTGCATTCAAAATTGTCGGCCGTCGGAAACGTAATGCGATTCTCTACACGTCAGGTGCAAAGTAGCTTAACGTACAAGAGATTAGGTAACTAGGTACGATTTTTAATTTTTCTTTCTGGATTTTTTAGCCCTATAATACACAACACAAAACAATTTATACATTACGAAAGGATGCAAGCTGTGAAGTCACAAAAATCTTTTCCTTCACTTTTAATACTGCGGACTGTTTACCTCTAAAGTTTACTTTTATGCACAGACGCTAATATGGCCAAACCATTCAATCGATTTTGTGTAGTTGTCGAGCGCAAAACGTCCTTTATTAGTTCTGATTTGTAAAAAAGCCTTTCCCCCACTTTCAACGCTGATGGAAATGGTAAGAAATATTTTTAAAGGAATGTTAAGGTTTGGAGCACAATTTCGGCACATTACTTGGGCTTTCCTTTTTAACAGAAGTGCAGAAACAACAGATATTACTAGTGCTAATTCTAAGCCCGTTATATCAGCTGATTTGACACCAGTTAAAATGTTTCCCAGATTTTTGTAGGAAGTTATTTTTTTCTGACACTTTTAACCTGTTTATGTCATACAAAAACGTGAAACTAGTTATTGTGTTGATTCAAATGCTTAAATCTAAGTTCGAATGTAGGTAATGCCTGACCAAGCGCGTGGAAAAAGAAATCTATTTAATAGTTTTCTTTCGCATCTTCCATCGGTTTATCTGTTTTCATACTAGTTCAGAACCTTTATGCAAAAAAAGGGCCGAAATAGGAAAATATGAGGGGGAGATATGAAACCTCTTGCAATAGTCTCAGTTTGATGTCTTAGTTAACACATTAAAAGCCCCCGAAGCTCCGAGCTGTGGAATTGTGGTTATGACGTAATCAATATTTTCACTGTGCTCGACCCCCTTTTTTTATGCAGCATCCACAATGGCAACAGCTTCATGCAACAGCTTTTCCACCTCTGTTATTGTGAGAGACTTATTGTTCCATAAGTAATTCTTCACTCCATATCAATTTTATAGGGTTAAAACGGCAGTGAAATGGGGGCACATTTATTACATTGTGACGCTGCTCCTTTGCGATTTCGTCTACTGCATAAGTGGGTGTAATAGGCTTATTTTGTTTCACGAGCGATTATAAAAGAAGTTTCGACACTGACATATCTGCAGCAATGTAACCACTGCACCATAACTTCTTTCCGATCGTTTGAAGCGAGAATGAACGTCTGCTCAGAGCATAAGTTTCGAAGTTTTTATTCATACGAAATTGAGAACTTACTCAGAAAACGTCTTTTCTGTGAACTCGGAAAGTCAAGTTAAACCACTCACAGTAAAACAAATCGCAGCGAAAAAAGCGCACACACAAGATAAACACGATACACAACTTTGTTTACGTTAGAAATGCACAAAGCCGGCAACGCGGGAATGTTGACGTCACGGCACGTGATCACTGGAAGTGTTTATCGCGCTGTGATTAGATCGTTCCTAGCGACTAGCGCCTCGCGCTTCTTGCTCTTCACTTGTTATTTGTAAACGTCAACTGCAAAGTTTCGGCGGCCCGGGTATACGTATAGACACATGACCACCATAATAAAATAGAAATCTGATCGAAAACGGAAAGATTTACATGTTACTTTTTCCCGCGCGCTGTTGGAGAATGGAACGGTAGAGAAATATCTAAAAGAGAGAAAAAAAAAGTGTTTGTACCGCTTATGGGACTTAACTACGGGGTCATCAGTCCCTAAACTTACAACTACTTATGAATTACTTATGAACTACTTACGAACTAGGACGGCACAAATACCCATGCCCGAGGGGGGATTCGAACCCCCGACCGTAGTGGTCGTGCAGACCGTGACTGGAGTGCCTCAGTCCCCTCGACCACCGCGGCCGGCTAAGAGAGATTTGATGAACCCTCTGCCATGTACTTAAACTCTGCGATGTACTTAAATGTGACTGACGGAGTATTTATGTAGATGTAGAAAAATAGCCGAGTATTATAGAGCCTGGAGACAAGCTAGACAACGGAACGAAATTGACGATGACAGCGGCACTCATTGGCGTGACGTAAGAGACCGGAAATTTAATTCCTAATCGCCCTCTCATCTGAACCCATTCACATGCATTACGACTGTATTTAGCATTAATTTTCCAGTTCAGTGATATGAATCTGAGGACAGAACTCTGAGAGGAGCGGAAAAGTACTGGCCTCGGTGGTGCTGAACCATATCCGTAACGGGCGGACAGATTGTTTTACGAAGCACTCTGTCTCGCTCGCCTCCTGATTCTGACAGCAGACGCCTGCCATTGAATTAAGGCTGCCACAGTCTAACATATACAGTCACGACACTTCCGCGGATTTTTGTTATACACTGCGACAGCAGCGCTCCAAGCGGAGGGCAAGCTACTTTAATGAATACGATAGTGAATGAGTGCGAATAGTATCGTTTATATCGATTTTAACACTTTTTTTTTACATTAGAGAACGTATGTAGTTTCATAAAATAGATAATAACTTAAAAATAGCTCCACCTTTGTCTTCCTTACGTCTCCTAAGATCACTGACAAGGTTGGAAACGGTACATTACGGCACAGTTCATTTACTGTTATCTTGTAACCCACAGGGTTATACTAAATAATTTAAATTACTATTAAAATAGAAAAATGGCTAGGAAACAGCGAATACCCGCCCTTTGGCAGAAAGACGTGTTTTTTCTTCTGAAGCACATTAACTTTTCTCCACTCTAATTCCAGTGAAATCAGTGAGGGTGGAACGTAGGAAACGAATGTAGAATGCAATAACTACGGTATTTAACATACCAAAGCAGTCACCACAACTGTCGCTGAAGGAAAACATCAGAAACGTGACAAGAAAACTGAAAAAGCAACAGAACTGTATTCAATAAAGAAGAACCCAATTCCACAATTGTTGCTACAGCTGAACCACAGAATAAGGAGTATACAGAAAGGAAACTCCCGCTGCAGTCTGTCGTCCAAAATTTAGTGCGCATGCGCGGAATCGGCCATCTTGAAAAGCAGTAAACGTGTGATCACTCCCTACTCTGTGGCGTGGTAATGCGCCGTCTTAGTTTGTTAATTCTGTATTTTAGCTGCCTGAATCCCATAAAAGTAAACACGTATTTGGTAAGTGAAAAGAAAGAACTGTGTGTCAGTAGTTGGAGCTGTTCCGTTTTTATTATCAGCTGCAATAAAAGAAAAGGCGGCCAATGGCGTTCAGCACCTAATTGCCGCAATAATTCGAATACAAATAAGGATATAAGTTTCTTCACCTTCCCAAAAGAAGCTGAGCAGTAAGTGAACGTCGCTATATGTGTAGTGAAAGTTAAATGTTATCAGTTTCAAATTAGAGCAATGTGTGCATAATTATTAAAAGTAGCCTTGCTTCTTCTCTTGACTATAACTCTCGCTGTTGCTGTTGCAGTTCAACAGCATCGAAATGTTGACGTACATTTATATTTTATAAGTTTAACGTTGCAGGGAATAATATAAAATGAATGACAAAGAATAGTGTGTAAGTAGGCAGGTAAAATTTTACTTACGACATTGGAGGCGTAGTGTGCTAATGTTGGCAACGAATGCTCTCCGGGTACTCAAACAAATAGGTTAAGGGAATAATTATTTTATGCTGTTCTTGCTCTGTGGTTGACAGTTTCCTCTATATCCCCTTCTGCGATCAGTAAATTAATGATACTCCTAAAGCAAATACAACCTTTATAAATGCCCAGACGTCATTAGTTCTGTGTAATCACGTTGTATTGCTAAGTCTGACTCAATATTTTGTGCGATTTTATTCAAATGTTCAAATGTTTGTAAATCTATCGGACCAAACTGCGTGGTCATCAGTCCTTAAACTAAGGTAAACTAACCTAAGGACAACACACACACACACACACACTCATGCCTCAGGGAGGACTCGAACCTCCACGGCGAGCAACCGCGCGCTCCGCAGCGAGACGCTTTAGACCGCTCGGCTACTCCACCGCGATTTTATTCGTGTCAAATAAAACCTGGCAGTTGTAAAGTCACTTTCTTGTTTATAACTAATTTCCCAAACATAACTCCGCGTTATTTGGGATTTTTCTGGAGATAAGTACCAAATAAAACGATCGTCGATTCCACCGTACATTTTCGTAGTTGTATTAAAATTTAGGCCAATTTTTTTTTCGTTGGATTACAATTAGGTGCAAGAAGAGGGCGCAAAATAGCTGAGAGCTTAATGAAAAGCCGTTTCCTTTCGTAAAAGTAGGTGAGATTAGCTGCAGTTCGTAAAAAGTCCATTTTCAGCCAAAGTACTAAGTGGCTATTGTTCCGCGTTTACTGCTTTTCAATATGGCGTCGAGCGCAACGCTGGGTAACATACAGATCAAAGGCGCCGCCCCCAGCTTTCCCTTCTGTATACTCCCTATTCTGTGGCTGAACCACAAACGGCAAGAATCTTCAAGACAATGTCTTCTTAAGCTAAAGTAATCACACTGAAAAGAATATGCGCTTATAATAAAGACGAGTGAAACCTATAGATGTGGGAATCATTAGACCCCATACCACAACGATACGTGGCAAAAAACTCTTTGTCATAGTAAGAACACACCGAAATAGAAATTTATGTTTCTATTATGTTTATATTGTACTTACTTTCAGCGGAATAAGCTGCAAATATACACATATTCGTAAGTATTAGTTCATGACGAAGTTCTTCGTTATACCACTGAATCAGTAAGTTCGACTGTTTTTACATTACTTTCCGTGTTATGTATGCCTCTTGATATATTACTGATGCTTGTAACACAAAAATTACATTAACTATTTCATTAATTACGCACACAAATAATTACAAACAAACATCACTCTTTCGGTGGCTTACCCACCGCTAGGAGCGCTAGCGTCGTTGCAGCTGTCAGTTGGTAACAACTTTTACAGCAGTGAGTGTCGCGACTGTATAGGTTAGACTGTGAGGCTGCTGCGTTGTCCCACAGAACTGGATGCGGCGCCGCGCCTGCCAGTTGGTGCTCCATTATCACCAGAGGCCTGAGCACAACCACCTTACTGTTTAACGAGCGGAAGGATTTCCTGTTCCTAGACTTACTGTGGCTGTGACAACAGCTAGTCCTCTACTGCGTCGTTCAGTTTGTCATCCGAGTTGAAGCTCCCCTTTTTATTCATTTATTTTGCGGACCAAACAGATGGAAGTCACAGGGCGGCATGTCGGGCTGTAGGACGGATGCTCAAGCTGCCCCCACTTGGTCAGTACACTTAGTGTGACCCTGGAGACGTGTGAAGCAAAATCACTCCCTCCGCGAGCAGACAAGACCGTTTGCCCTTCATGGAGTTTCTTCGGCTACAGAGTGTGTCACAGTACACATAATGTTTTTTCGTACTCGAGGAATTCAATGAGTATCGGATCTCAGCCGGCGAAAAACGGTGAGCATCACTTCCCCTCCTGACTACACAGCCTTTGATTTTTTTTAGAGTGAGGTAGCGACGCATGCTTCCATTGCATCCTTTCTCGCTTTGTTTCTGGCTCTAAGTGATGGCGATGTCACCAGTTCTCGTCACCGGTGACAATCCGCTCCATGAAAGCAGGGTCTTTACGATACCAGAACAGGTGTTGCAATACTGCACAGCGTCGATTATTCGAAGTAATTGGGGGACATGGGTGTTCGGAAAACTGGTTTGTTCGGATGATCGAACTGTACATGCTTATTTGCCAAAAATAAGTACTGCACAGTAAATTTATTCATAAAAACAGGCATCTCGGTAAAGCTTTCCAGTTAAGTCCAGTTTCGTCAGTATTGTAAACGTTTTCGAGAGCATAATCTTCTTCCCTTAACCAATTAATGCCTGAATTAATTTCTACTGCAAGAAAAAAATCCAAAATCATATTAAAAGCTGTACGTGTGTTGTGTGGATGTTGAACCTATCGTTAGATCAGACAACAAATTGTTCCTTGACACAGCAATTTGGTTTAATTATGGCCCTGATACTGATGTATATGCTATTAAGTGAGAAACAGTGCATGGAACTGATTATGTGCGCAACGGATATTTTTAACAAAACAACTGTGACATGTAGCCTTTTGAAACAGACACTGACTATACTCAAAAATTTTGACTGCGAGAAAGATATTAAAAAAACCACAAATCACTTTCTTAATGCTTGACTGTGAGAATTTTATGCAGATCAGTTTCTAATTATTGAAATTTAGTATCAATTTAGTATCATAGTCAATTAACTATCATTTACTATGGCACCAATAATGAAATCCGTTCAACAATATTATTCACATCAATACTGCACTTTAAATCCACTAATAATTAATTATCAAATGAAGGAAGTAGGTTAATTTTCTAACTACGTAAATGAGACATGAAAGAAAGTTTAAGTTACTTATTATTAATAATCAGCATTACATTACCTACATAATACAACTTCTGACTTGCTGGCAAAGCAGCCTCTGCTCTACATCGGAGCCATACACACAACCCAACCGCTCTCTAAGCGAGCTGAACCACTAGTACTACTCTCTCTCAGTGCGAGCTACAATGCTATGCAATACAAGATCTTTGCCAAAGATGAAACTTCATAAAGGACACATATCGATACATACAGTAGAAGCGATATTATACATTTTCTTGCAAGCAAGCTACTCGATACAAAACAGGAGGCACAATATTGGACATTTTCTTACAAAATAATTTTTTATGGACACGTTTCAATATATTGTGCTCAATGTTGAGGTCTTAGACCATTTATAACATCAAATAGAAGAAATGTTATACATAGTTGGTATTATTAGGTATGTGTCAAATTTGCGACAACAGGCATTTGAGAAAACGCTTACAACTCTTCATTCAGGGAATTTTTTTTATTGTTCTCATGAGATTTAATGAAAAAAAATGAACATGCGTTTGAATTACAATTATGGTTACTTATAAATCTAATGCAGAGGATCAACATTTCTTTGCTCATGAAATTGCGTAAAACAATTGGAATTTTTGTTTAGGCAAAGGTCAAATTTGCATTTCGCACAGATAATGACTGTCTGCCCTTTACAGCTGGGTCTTTTGCATCTTTGCCTTCCTGTTACACAAGGCCAATGACCTACTTCATCGGTACGGGTAGATTTATCAGGGACTGGTTTCATTGGACCCCTACGCTTCTTACGTTGGATTTCAGTTTCCATACTTTGTAAGGGCCTACCCCTCTTTTTTCGTGTCATGTCTTTTCCTTGCTTACAGAGAGCATCTGCTATTCTGGATTTGAATTCCAGAAGATCGTTTTGTTTGCGACGGGGGGAATTTCCAAAGCATCACAATCCCTTCGATACAGCAACCACGAATTCACTATCACAAGATCAACTAGGTGGAAAAACAATCTATGGTAATATTTCCTCGACTTTACGAAAACCCTATAACAGGAAATTAGAGCGTCAAGTAAATCCACCCCTCCCATGAATGTATTGTAAACTGTAACAATGCTAGGGCATGGTACATGAGTGCGTGCTTTTACTTTTCGCTCCCATCTTTTTATTGTGATCACCGGATGAGCAGATGCAAATGCACTGGCAACACCTCTGTTGTCAAATCATCGTCCTTTCTTCGTTTTATTTTATCGCTTGCATTTGCCCATAGAAGTGCCCAAGTGCCAGATGATGCATATTTTACACAAACCGTATTTACGTGTTCACTGAAAGTTTTATCTGCTTTATCACATCTAAATATATATAATACTTAAAAGATATTAGAAAAACTAAATATAATTTTCAAAATGAAACTGACCTCTGTATTTTGCTGTATTTCACGGAACAATGAACACAAACACAGGTCTTGGTTAGCAACACGCACAAAATACACAAATGTTGTCATAGAAAGATAGTCAGAGCTCGGTAGATGGTAGCACATGTCACTCGCACTGCGCCGGTCCCTGTAGAATCTGATGCAATCGGCGCCTCAAGGTAGCTATTAGGCCCCGCGCACACTTGACGCAGCAGAGGCAGAGCAGAGGCCTCCGTCCGTCTGTAACGCATGCTTTCTAATGGGGCAGCCTGCCGCACACTTAACGCAGTGGAGGGCAGGCGTTTCCTCGGTCACGCCTCTGTCCGGTTGTCCGAGGCGCACAGTTTTCCTGCGCCTCTCTTCCACCTCTGGCGCAAACTGAAATTTCAACTCATCCGATATGGTTAGAAAAAAATTGTTTTATGTAGACGAATATAAGCTTCATCCTTCTCTGTATTTAGTTTCTTTGTAACACTTTCTGCGTAAAAAAATTAAAAATACTATTTTCCTATTTGTGCGTGTTTTGCGCTAACGCAGCTTCCACAATCGATTTTGCAGAAACTACTCGCTAGAAAAAAATTATTTTTCTGTATTATATAGGCAAAAGCCACCGCATGACGTTTGGGATGTTTTCATTATTGTACATAGTTTTTGTTATAATAAAAAATAAAGTACAACGCCGCGCATATTTTGAATAGTTTGCAATGGAAAAAGTAGTCGCTGGCTAGTTTGCGTTTGGTGCGTTTTACACCATACATTACTGCGAACGAAATGTAGCTAACATATCGAAATTGTTTTTAACGGTGGAAGGAGAACTATATCTCTTTCGATTCTCGAGAAAATACGTGAGATACACTTTTGACGCGCCGCGGTCGGCAGCTACGCGGCACACGCGCGGCTGTTGCCGTCTGCTGTGCCGAATGCGGAGCTGCTTCGTGTCTCTCTTCTTCGTGCGCTGCCGATACGGACCCAAGCTGGAAACGAACAACTTACTGAAACAGAAAGACACCGAGATTGATAAACCGAAGATGCTGATTGCGTATTTTTACGGTCTATAGTCCCTGGTTTCAGTAAACTTTTTGGTAAGCATGAAAGCACTATATAAGCTAAAATTCCCGTTACTACTGAATAATAAGTTTGGCGAAACCAGAAGGTACGTGCAAGGATTTTTTTTTTACTATAAGGGACCTTCTTCAATTTCTTGAAACACAATGTCCACCCCTTCGTGGAGCTTCAGCTCACCGCTAAACCATAGATGATGCTAGGAACGTCTCTCGTCAGTATTTCTCAACCTGAATTCTATACTACTTTCAGAAATTCGACATTTGCATAAGTATTAGCATTAGCTTCACTAATTACTAACAAATATAATGGCTGCTGAAGGTTATTATCATAAGAAATGTTGACAGAGAGAGAGGAATGCAATGTAATAAAATGCTGCATGTACATGCACAGCTGCCGCAAAGAAAAAGAAAAAAGCAAACGTCAGTATCTTAGTACTCAGGAGCATGGAATAGCTACGAATAAAGACCTAAGTAAGGAATCACTTTGCGTGCAAATGCAGTTAAACAAGGAAACTAGGGTTTGCAAAATTTTTCATATCGACATATCTTTCAATTTAAGACATGTGAAAAGCATACCAGGTGTCATCGAGAAGAAAAGTGTTTCTGATCGTATATACTGCGCCACAATCATGATTAAATATGTCAGTTGTATAAAGGTTCTTTCAATTATTGCATTTGCTGTGACACTTGTTTCACTGAATTATAAAATAAATGAAAGAAAAATAAATCTGACTTTAATTAAATTCCTAAAACATATCCCTAATTTTTCTTTAGCGGGTATGATGAGTCACACTATTTTTCTTCTCTGTTAAGTCCTCCTTACTCAGCATGTGACTCTTTGAACTGTCTTCTGTTTAGTCGGAAAGCTCAAGAGCTTAAAATGAGCTTCCATGGACCAGAGAAGTTCAGCATGTATTCGTCACTTTTGCCTTTGCTCAACAGACCTTTCACTGCTCTTATTCTCTATCAGAACACACACACACACACACACACACACACACACACACACACACAAATTAAATTAACTGAGTTTTGAAGGAGATCCAGGAATTAAATCTCATTGCATGGAGAGGTTTGCAGTGGACACACAGCACGTGCTGTTGCAAGCTGCGCTGCCCTCCTCTGCCTGCGCTGCGTAAAGTGTGTGCTGACCAGCAGAGGCCCTGCGCCTCGCCCCTGCTGCGTCAAAGTGTGCGCCGGGCCTAAGGCCGCTATTAGCCGAGGGCAACTAGCGCCGCCACTAGTGTCTCGGGCGACTGAGGGGGCACTGCGAGTTATGGCGCCTATTAGCGGGCAGACACCAGTGACCGAGACACCAGCAAGGTGTCATACAGGGGCCCGGCAACTGCCCCCGACACTTTTAGGCCGGTAACGCACTAGGCAGCCAAAATGTTGAGCAGCCAGCTGACGGCCAGCTGTGCCGAATCGGCAGAGCGATATGGAACACGTGATAATCGTCCACCTCTTGTCTCAAAAGAAACGCAAAGCAAATACGAGATACTGGAATCATCCTCTGTTTGCGGAGCGGCACTCTACGGGTTTATTTAAAAACTAGCTGCTCCCCGCGGTGTTACCCGCGGTTCAATAGTCAGACATTAAAGTTCCAAGAAAGGGCATAAATAACTGCATGACATTGTTAGCACGGAATATATAATTGTCTTGGAACGGATGGAGAGCCAAAAATCTATTGCAATACGTCCCTGTAAACGACGTTTCGAGACTTCTTGCTCTCCGAGTATACGTAGAGATTTGTAGATCTCGATACACGGGAGCAGCCTACGTAGAGCTGTCCTTGCGAGAAACATAGGGTGGCCAGATGAATACCTGCCACTTTTAATATTTGTCCTTGACTCTTGTTTATAGTAATCGAGAAGGCCACTTTCAGTGGGAACTGTAATCGTTTAAACTGGAATGGAAAGTTTGTTGGGATGATGGGAATTCGTAATATTAATACAGTCTCTTCCTTGGCTCCACCGGTGATGATGGTGGCCTGCACGATATGCCTTCTCAGGTCCGTGATGCGTAACTGGTGCCACTGCATAATCGTGATGCATCCAAGTTACGCACCAATAAAACAGGCCCACCCACCTTCAGCTCCAACTTGTGGGATGGCACCCCTGACAGCTCTAATGGAGCAAAGTAACGAAATAAAAAAGAATTCCAACGGAGAAACGAACTGTTGAGATCCTACAAATGCAAAGCGAAGCAACAAAAGAAACAACAAATCTAACGAATAAAGAAACTATCCTGATCCTATAAATACGAACTAAACGAATGAAAGAAACTGTGGGAATCACATATTGCTGAATAAACTGTACAGTGTATAGTTATTATTCTTTGAGCAAGTGAAAGACAGTACATTTATTCTTTGTCTTTATATGTGTTTTTTCGTAGGTTTAGTTTTTTTTGTTTTATTATTGTTTCAGTTGTTGAGCGAGTAACGTTTTTGATATATGAATAAAGGAGTTAAATGATGAATTCTGAATTTATAAATACCCTTACGGGTACTTGTTATGATAAGAATAGTTCCTATAAAGTGGTGACCCCGCAAAAGACAGACAATAGGGAGATACAAAATCAGACAACATCGTCGTCACATAGCGCGACGAAGACGCAGGCAAGAAGACAATTAGAAGAGATCCGCGACGAGCTGCAAAAAAATATTGAAGACTTACAAGCAAAAGTAGTGCAACAAGAGAACACAGAAATGAGTCCGATAACCAATAGATGTGCAACGGTAAACGGACCGCACTTGAAAGTACGCACACCACAGTTTATGCCAGACAAACCGGAACTTTGGTTTGCTATGCTCGATCTGGCTTTCGAACAGAATGGAATTGCAGAAGAACGTACGAAATTTGCAATAGCAGTGAATGCGTTGGATTCCAGAGCAGCTTTTATAGGTGGAGATGTCATCCTTGCACCACCGTTGGAACGCCCATATACAAAATTAAAATCACTGCTGATCGATAGAATGTCCAAGCCACAAAGTCAACGAATACAACGAGTACTCAAGAGCGAAAATATGGGCGATAGGACACCTTCCGAATATTGGCGTCATCTACGTGGCATCGTATCTGAAGCAGACGTATCGGACGTTATGTTACAGCACATTTGGATTACGCAATTGCCCGGAACGGTTAAAGCGGCGGTAGCAGCATGTGAAAAAGAAGATACTCGTTCCCTAATAAAAGTAGCCGACAAAGTTCATGCAACATTGGACAATAATAGTGCGTCAATGTTGGCAATGGTCACAGATAACTCAGAACAACAAATGAACGTAGAACAACAAGAAATGGCATCGATACAGACTAGCAGGAAAGTAGACACCGCTAAGCAGTTATACGAACTCACGCAAAAGCTAAACGATCTGCAAAGCCAAGTGTCACAGTTATTGCAGGTAAAAAACGTTTACAAAGACTGTAGTTCAGCTAAAGTTCAAGGAAACAAACAAGATAGCGGACAGAAGGACGTATGTTGGTTTCATCGACGGTTTGGCAGCAGGGCGACGAGGTGCACGAAACCTTGTGCATTTGAAGGTGAGAACAACGGGGGACTCAGCATGGTGAGTAACTTGTCAACTTCTCTTCTTATATCACAAAGATTGTACGTTGCAGACGTGAGAACAGGACGATGTTATCTAATTGACTCCGGTTCTGATATAAGCGCACTACCAAGTGGTTCTTTCCAAGGTGCATCATCGTATATAAATGACAAAGCTTCAACTGCTACAAAATCATTGCTTCTTGCAGCAGCTAATAAATCTCCAATAGCGACTTTTGGAAAGTGTGAGTTAGAAGTAGATTTAGGTTTTCAACGTAGTTTTAGGTGGAACTTTGTACTAGCTGAAGTATCAGAAGCTATACTAGGTGCGGATTTCCTAAGTAAAAATAATATTGAAGTGCATATCAGTGCAGCACAGATTAAGAAAGATGGTGAAGTGGTCACGGGTATACGTGGAAGATGCACATGTCACGCTACTGATTGTTTTAATGCTGTGGCAGTAAAAAACGAGATTGATAACGCAGGGACGCCAATGCCGAAGTTACTGCATAACACGGTACATCGCATTAAGACGACTCCTGGCCAACTAGTTTCACAACGGCCACGAAGACTGTCTGCAGACCGTTTCGTAGCAGCTAAGACGGAATTTGAAAGTTTGTTACAATCAGGTGTATTACGCAGATCGGACAGCCCTTGGTCGTCACCTATACATCTCGTACGAAAAAAAGACGGCTCTTTGAGGCCCTGTGGCGATTACCGGTTACTTAATGCCCGTACAATCTCCGATCGTTATCCAATACCCAATTTAAGGGATTTTACTAATGTTTTAGCAGGTGCAACAATATTTAGCGTGATCGATTGTAAAAAGGCGTATCATCAAATTCCAGTAGCAGAAGAAGATATACCCAAAACGGCAGTCATCACACCTTTTGGGTTTTTTGAGTATGTCAGAATGCCTTTTGGATTGAAAAATGCAGCACAAACCTGGCAACGATTTGTGGATGAAGTACTCAGGGGACTGCAATGTTGTTTTGCATATTTAGATGATATTTTGGTATTTTCTGCGTCTAAAGCATTGCATGAAGAGCACCTTAAGGGCATTTTCGAACGGCTAAATAAATATGGCATCATAATCAATGAGGCAAAGTGCACGTTTCGCCAAGAGAGGGTCACATTCTTAGGCCACACAGTATCAGCAAACGGAATACAACCTGCGGAAGAGAAGATAGCAACCATAGATAAAATGCCTCGTCCCACAGATTACCAACAACTTAGAAGATTTTTAGGAGCGATTAATTTCTATCGTCAGCACTTACCAGGAGCAGCTGAAGTACAGGCACCCTTGACAGAAGCATTAGCAGGGATGAACACAAGTGGGCGACGACCGTTAGCGTGGACACCAGAAATGCAGCAAGCATTTGAGTTGGTTAAAAATAACTTAAAACAAGCAGTTTTGTTGTCTTACCCATTACCGAAAGCAATGTTAGCTATAGTAGTTGATGCCAGTCAGCAATCAATAGGAGCAGCTCTTCATCAGAGTGTACAAGGTTGCTGGCAACCTTTAAGTTTTTTTTTTTTTTTTTTTTTTTTTTTTTCACGCAAACTCACGCCAACACAAATGAAATGGAGTGCATATGATAGGGAACTCCTTGCAATATATGAAGCAGTGAGATATTTTCGCTCATATGTAGAAACAAGACCATGTACGATTTACACCGATCACAAACCTATTACGTTTGCATTCAACAAGCTCAAGGATAATTGTTCTCCACGACAGTTCCGACAGTTAGAGTTCATCGGTCAATTCACTACAGACTTGCGTTACATAAAAGGGGCAGACAACATCGTTGCTGATTTCTGGTCAAGAATTGGAGCCATTTCTCAAACAATAGATTATGAAAAATTAGCAGCAGCTCAAACCACAGATAACCAATTAAGAGATTATCGGCTAAATACCACCACAGGATTGCGACTGCGTCAAGTCCAACCAGCGGGAGAAAAAGTCAACATCTGGTGTGATGTATCACAAGGCAAGCCTAGACCTTTTATTCCCGAAGGATTGCGAAAAGAAGTCTTTGATAGCATCCATGGAATAGCTCACCCAAGCGCTAACACTGCAGTGAAACTGATAACGGACCGTTTTGTGTGGCCTGTCGTACCTGGGCAAGAGCATGTATTGCATGTCAAAGAAGCAAAATTGGGCGACATGTCCACAAACCAGTGGGAGAATTTCCGCCAACTACCGCACGTTTCGCACATGTCCACATTGACATTGTGGGACCTCTAACATCTTCGGAAGGATACCGTTTTTTGCTGACGGCAGTGGATCGTTTTACAAGATGGGCAGAGGCAGAACCGTTGGCTGACATTTCGGCAGAGACAGTGGCACGGAAGTTTTTATCTATATGGGTTGCACGTTTCGGCTGTCCTGTGTATGTGACTACAGATCAAGGACGTCAGTTTGAGTCTACATTATTTTTAGAACTAGCCAATCTATGTGGTTTTCGCCATCACCATACGACTGCATACCATCCAGCTAGTAATGGCATGGTCGAGAGATGGCATAGGACACTCAAAGCTGCCTTGATGTGTCATACTGAGAACTGGATTTCAGCATTGCCACTAGTTTTACTAGGTCTTAGGACTGCTTACAAACGAGAGTTGGAAGCTTCTACTGCAGAGATAGTTTACGGGGAAACTTTACGTCTACCTGCAGAATTTTTCGTTGCGCCACCAGCGGCAACAACAGAGGACATCCCTTACGTCCTGCGGCTGATACGAGAACATATAACCAACCTTCGCCCTGTGCAAGGCACTCGTCACGGCGCAGAAAAGACATTTGTGCACAAAGGACTTAGGTCTTGTTCTCATGTGTGGTTACGAACAGATGCTGTAAGACCGCCGTTACACCCTCCATACTCCGGGCCACATAAGGTGCTATCAAGAAGTGAACATACCATGAATATTTTATTTAATGATAAGCCGCAAACAGTTTCCCTGGACAGAGTTAAGCCAGCACACATGCTTTGGTCCGAAGAGGATACAGGGGAAGCACGAACAGAACAGAGACGTTATATACAGCTGAATCAACAAGATACACATGTCGATCAAGATTATTACACGCCACCATCGACAGAGCAAACGCCTACTGAAGAAAAGCCAAATATTCCTATTGGTACCTCAAGAGCAGGACGGCGCATTAAATACAAATTTCCATACATTCCTGGTGCTCCGCTTTACCGCAGGGGCGCTATGTGGGAATCACATATTGCTGAATAAACTGTACAGTGTATAGTTATTATTCTTTGAGCAAGTGAAAGACAGTACATTTATTCTTTGTCTTTATATATGTTTTTTCGTAGGTTTAGTTTTTTTGTTTTATTATTGTTTCAGTTGTTGAGCGAGTAACGTTTTTGATATATGAATAAAGGAGTTAAATGATGAATTCTGAATTTATAAATACCCTTACGGGTACTTGTTATGATAAGAATAGTTCCTATAAAGTGGTGACCCCGCAAAAGACAGACAATAGGGAGATACAAAATCAGACAACATCGTCGTCACATAGCGCGACGAAGACGCAGGCAAGAAGACAATTAGAAGAGATCCGCGACGAGCTGCAAAAACATATTGAAGACTTACAAGCAAAAGTAGTGCAACAAGAGAACGCAGAAATGAGTCCGATAACCAATAGATGTGCAACGGTAAACGGACCGCACTTGAAAGTACGCACACCACAGTTTATGCCAGACAAACCGGAACTTTGGTTTGCTATGCTCGAGCTGGCTTTCGAACAGAATGGAATCGCAGAAGAACGTACGAAATTTGCAATAGCAGTGAATGCGTTGGATTCCAGAGCAGCTGTTATAGGTGGAGATGTCATCCTTGCACCACCGTTGGAACGCCCATATACAAAATTAAAATCACTGCTGATCGATAGAATGTCCAAGCCCTTACGGGTACTTGTTATGATAAGAATAGTTCCTATAAAACAATAAATATAACAGGGAAAGAAACAAACGAAGTCTTACAAAGCAAGGAAATCACCAGAGAAAGATTGAATCAGTGAAATCTAACCAGCAAAGTCACCAGCACTAAAAGCAAACGTTCGAATGCTATAAATAATCGAAATCACCAAAGAAACTATTATTCTTTGAAATCCAAAGAGAATACACTTTTAAAGAATTTCGATAACATCACAATGTTCGAACATCTATAGTTGAAGGTGACAGTCCAATACACGTTATCGAAAACCAAGGAGAAAACAATATTTAAGAACCTGGATAATATCACAATTGAATACCCATACGTCCTGAGAAATATTTTCATGAGTGTTATACTGCCTGCCATCTGTTGAGTGCATTTGCTACTACATTTGTTGCAGTTGGCCGGAACACACAACGTTTCATATGTTAACTGCAGCGTACCTCCTGCCATCTGTTGAGTGCATTTGCTACTACTTTCGTTGCAGTTTACGTACGCTATTTATACGTGGCAGTTCGCGCTTTATACACAAAATAGGGCTTGGTATCTATATCCCATTCTACACAAAACGTCAATGTTTTTTCTTGCCATGGTACTTCGAGCATATTTTATTTAAAGTCTTCAGTTTGTATACATACTTCCTTGATTTGTTACAATAAAAGAAAATGAATGTGGCATAAACGCCAACATTCAGATTTCTTGTGTATGGAATTATATGTCAGTTAAGCCGTTTTGGCAGTATCCCAGAATCTTTTTGTATATTCTAAAGTAAAGAAGATAATAACAAAGAAAAAAATTTCACTATAGCAGGACACGAACCATTGCCCAAAATAATTGAAGTTTATGTCATGACACGTTAACCCTCGGGGCTAAACATGACAAACTACATAGCACCTCCGCTGTTGTATTAGAAGCTTCTTGCAACCGCTACGTATTTCTATGGATATATTTCAAATAAATAACTTGTAATAAACATTTTGAAAAGTAGCCTATGTCCTAATCCAAGACATAAGAAATCTCTCTATGAAATTTCATGAAAATCAGTGCTGCAGTTTTAGCGTGATGCGGTAACAAACATTCATACTTTCGCATTTATAATATGTATAGAATTACTCCAAGGATCTTCGATTCTACCCAGATCGCTTTTTTTAACTATACAAGGATGTCAGTCGAATATTTTGATAACCTTCTGGAAAATATAAGAAATTCCATTACGGGTAGTGATACTCCTGTGTGAGCTTGTATAATGCCGGAAGACAAACTGTTGATTAGTCTCAGGTGAGTCGGAAACAAATATGATAATTCTTTGTTAATAATATTAGAAAATAATTGGGCAGGGGGTAATATGGCAATTACATTTCTTCCTTCTCTTCACATCACGATCACTATACTGCTCACAAGACACATCCCAGATTTCTCTTCGTCTTTGAATTTCATGAATCAATTTCTCTGTGTCGATCGTCATGACAACTTTGAGAC
Source organism: Locusta migratoria (assembly GCA_026315105.1). NCBI lineage: Eukaryota > Metazoa > Arthropoda > Insecta > Orthoptera > Acrididae > Locusta > Locusta migratoria. The sequence goes on along the minus strand of CM048744.1, from coordinate 958,630,435 downwards.
AAGGTGTGGCTGCTTCGTCAAGTGCGCCGAGATTTCTGGCAGCCACACGCAATCACTGCGGGGCTCGCTGTTCGCACTGGCTGCCCGCAGTGCGAGGGTGAAGTTCGGGGTGAGAGTTTTAAATTGAGAAAGCTTAATTTTTAAAACTCACAACCATCAACTGCGAACCAAATTCCTAAACATGCAAAAACACTGGAACTGTGATTGCTATTGTTTGACTCGTTTTCTATGGGATGATATCACACGTTCGCAGCTTTCCTTCCCTGCATATGATTAACAAAACAAATTCATAATAAAGTAAGTTCATGAGAGAAAAGGGTGTACTAACTACTTTCTTTGAAAACACGTGGAAGTTCACTTTATGTTGTTTATTACACCATATTAAAACCCTGTGTATCGACACATTTATCAAATAAAGTTATAGGTCGTGAGCCCCCAGACAAAATGAATATTTGTCGCAAATAGTTTTCACACCACGTGGCTGTCTCAAACACCGTTTATGTTCATGCCTATGCGACGACACGTGTTACATTAACAAAACACAGTCACTTTAATTCAGTACGATGCACACCTTGTTCCACCGGCCAAATATTCACAACACACAGTAGCACTCGATACAACTTGGTGCAGTCTACGACGAGCAACCACACTTGGCCATTGCCACACAAAAATCTAAAGTCTCCACCTGGAGATCCACATGCCGACTGCTGCAGAGCGACACCACCCGGCCAGCCACCCCACGTGCTCCCGACTCGTCACTTCCTGCCCTCGCGCACCAAAAGCCCAACTGCCGGGTTTTTTCCCTACGTCATCAACTTCCCCATGTGAGCTGTTCTAACCGACTTCCAACGTTCAGCGCTCAGCCAATACATTTCTAAAACTTTACTTAAAATCAAAATAATTACACTACACATTAAACAAATTTCTTCTTAGGTTTTTATACTAGTATAAACATCCTTTGTACTGTTTATCATAATCGTGCAATTTCTTATATCACAGATAAATGATTTAACTGAATATTTCAAGGTAAAATACACAAGATTAAATGAAAATAAAATGAGAAATAGTTAATACATTACTTTTATAAACAAACATTGCCATGCTAGTTGTGTAACTGTCTTCTATTCATTGCTAATTTATTACTTTTCATTGTCAATTAAACATATTACGCCAGATGTGACTATATCAGCTAATATATTGTTTCTTAACAGGCTATTCTGTAATGAGGGCCTTAAAGGTTCCTGACTGCATCGTATTGCGTCTAATGCCAGTCGTATTAGAATATTTTATTTCACGCTGTGCACTGCACTGTGCCTGGCACTCGCCATTGTCCCTCTCCCCCCTCACCGGAAACGAACCTGGAAAATCCTAAGCTGGAACAAGCCACCAACGTCGGCCTGCTCGCTGGCCTCCCGTCAGCTAAAAGCACACAGCAAATCTCAACGTGGAGAATTTCTACCTATGGCCTAACTATAAATGTTGTTACCCAACTGCGTACATACATTGCTACCATAATTAATAAGATTAAAATTGTGTAACATTTAGTGCATTGGCATGGTCAATGTTTGCAGTGAACTTCATACTGTTTAATTATCAAATGCTATTAATTACCAGTATTTCTATTGGGCGGTAATCTCACAGCAGCCAGCTGGCTGTTTCATTGGCTGCCGCAGCCTGCCTGCCTAGTGCGTTACCGTCCTTAGTCGCCCAGAGACGTCACAGGGCATTGCGGCATATGTACAGCAGCCTATTAGCCGTGGGACACTAGCGGCAACACTTTTTAGCGCGCATATGGAGCGTCGCTATGGCAGCTGTCTTTCAGTAGCCTTGTGAACTGCATACTGTGTGCGCTGTACTTGCTCTATGTTACCGTATTTTATGAATATGGAAACAGTAAACTCAAGTTCTGAGCAAGCAGGAGTAAAATATATGGGAGCGTAAGGTTATTTACAACTTGTACAAAAACCAGACAGCGGTTGTCAGAGTTGAAGGGCATGAAAGGGATGCAGTGGTTGGAGGGGGAGTAAGACAGGGTTGTAGTCTCTCTCCATTGTTATTCAATTTGTACATTGAGCAAGCTATAAAGGAAAGCAAGGAGAAATTTGGAGAAGGAATTAAAGTTCAGGGTGAAGAATTAAAAACATTGCGTTTTGCCGACGACATAGTAATTCTGTCAGATACAGGAAAGGACCTGGAAGAGCAATTGAACGGAATGGACAGTGTGCTGAAAGGTGCATATAAGATGAACATTAACAAGAGCAAAACTAGGGTAATGGAGTGCAGTGTAAGAAAATCAGATGATGCTGAAGGATTAGATTGGGAAACGAAGCAATAAAGGAGGTAGATGAGTTTTGTTACTTGGGCAGTAAAATAACAAATGATGGTCGCAGTACTGAGGATATAAAATGCAGAATGGAAATGGGTAGAAAAGCGTTCTTGAAAAAGAGAAATTTGTTAACATCGAATATTGATTTAAGCCTCAGGAAGTCCTTTCTGAGGGCATTTGTATGGAGTGTTGCCTTGTATGGGAGTGAGACATGGACGATAAACAGTGCGGACAGGAAGAGGATTGAGGCTTTTGAAATTTGGTGCTAGAGAAGAATGCTGAAGATTAGGTGGGTGGATCGCGTAACTAATGAGGTACTGAACAGAATTGGGGAGAAAAGAAATCTCTGGCATACCTTGAGTAAAAGAAGGGATAGATTGGTAGGACACATTCTTAGACATCAAGGTATCGTGATTTTAGCGTTGGAGGAAAGGGTGTGGGATAAAAACCGCAGAGGAATACCAAGAGATGGATACAATAAGCAGATCCAGACAGATGTAGGTTGCCATTCTTATGTGGAGATGAAGAGGCTTGCTCAGGGTATTTTAGAGAGCTGCATCAAACCAGTCTCCGGACTGAAGACCACAACAACAACAACAAATACGGTTGACCGAGATAGAGACTTCAAGGAGCTGAATAAGCTCTTCGAGAGTAAAATAAATACCGAAGACCTAATTGCTGAAGTAGAAAGCAAACCAGCGGTTTGGGATGTCACGACCCAAGCCTATTCCGACAAAAGTGAGAAACTGGGCGTTTGGTGCAGTATTTTAAAGGAAGTTCATTTCAGAGTTCGAGGAGAGACCAGCAAGCGAAAAGAATGTTCTAGGTGAGTTTTCACTTCTTCAATACAGGATTTAGTAATATTCGTAAATAGTTCAGAACTATTCAATATTTGTGCATATTTTTCCATCACTTAGTAGTATTAATGAGTTTTAGCTAACAAGGAAATAGTCTGACATGTCACGTCAGAACTTTCTTTCATAATATATTCATTGCATCAAGTCCAGTGCTGAACTTCTTTTCACCCCCTCCGAAAATTTCATTTCACCCATCATGAGATAATTAGCCCTCAGTTTGAACCACTGCTTTCACCTGATCGTGGACATAACTTTTATTAACGTGTAAGTGTAAAAATTAGACTGCAGTAACGACTTTTCTAATCGCACATACTGTACCTAATTGCCCGTATCTCGATGAGAAGGGTGCTGTGTTCGTCAGTAGCGCCACCAGTTGACCGTTGCTTAAACGTGCGGCGAATAGCGTGACGTCACGAGTGGCGACGCTAGTTGCTCCCGGCTAATAGCAGCCTAAGCCGGCGCAGCTGTTGCTGTGAACAGCTTTGATACTGCCGCTACTTCTACTGCCAGTGCCAAGCCGACAGAACTGCAGGGTTGCCAGGTGTGGCGATTTTTCGCATTCTTGGCTATCTTTTTCTTTTAATAGTAGCCATTCTAGCAGTCTGGCGACTGGCGATTAAATTTGGCTATTGAAGGAATAGGTTGGCGACTTAATGGCTATTTTATTTTACTTCAAGTACAACGAATGTAAAGCAATCACTCTTTAGACATTGCGTCAATGATACCGGCTAAACTTCGGTAGGATGCTGGGAAATGTAATCAACCTACACAAGTTAGCACAAATGTTTTCAAGTATCATGGATGTGTGGGAGAATGTCACAAAGATGTAAACAAACTCAATTTACAAACTCTTGAAGCTAGACGTAAACTACCTCATGTACTCAACTTACGAACGTTCAAGAACAGGCTTTAAATGATATCTCGAAGTATACTACAACACCGTATGTATGGCTCCCGCTGATAAGATGAGGATAAGATTATATAAATTACAGCATGCAAGGAGGCATTTAAACAGTATTTTTTTCCGCGTTCCATAGGACAACGTAACAGAAATACGTAACAACTGCTACTGTGAAGTAAGCCCTTTGCTACGCATTTCACAGTAGTTAACAATGGTTTACAGAGTATAAATGTCGATGGAGAACCCACGGTGATTTCCCAGTCGTTCTCATGGCTGATTTTTCAGTGTCTAATGACGCATTATTACGAATTAAAGTCGACCTCACCTCAAAGTATGAAATGCTTAGTGCATTATTATAAATTACCTCACCTCAAAATGTTGTAATGATTTTGTGTATATTAAAGAAATGTTTGAAAGATTCCAAAACTCTAACATCTGTAAATATTTGTTTTTAAGGAGATGAAAGTAATTGGTAATCGAACCTATGCATGAAAACATCCCTTGTGTTTGATAGAATGATTCTTGAACAGTTTTGTGATGTAATTTTCATAAGTTATGTAATTAATAAATGTGGTAGTTAAATGTATTATATTTACAGTGTGACAATATTTCGACTGCCCTCATTGTCAGTTGGTGGTGAGTGAGTTCAGTTCTTGGATGGACTCTGATAAATGTTTCTGTGAAGTATGAGTTTCCTTGGAAAGTTCAGTCTTGTGTCTGTGAATGTGAGAGTGCCACAGTTTTTACTCAGTTACCATCTTACTCCCTGAATTTCAGGATTATTATTGTCGAGTAACATGCCATAATTACCATAGCATAATAATGTTAACAGATTAAAGCTTGCGATATTTGGCTATTTTTACTGATGAAAAGATGGTTATATTTTGGATTTTATTGATGAAAAGATGGCGATATTTTGGCTACTTTTTGTTTATAATTTGGCGACAGAGCAATAGAAAAACCTGGCAACTCTGGACAGAAGTGTGCCGATTGTTGAAACACAGCGACTGGCGGCTTGGCCGGTCAGCAGCGCCTTGTGAAGGCCCCATTAGAAGCGATGTGGCCCAGTAAGGCGACTACTGTGGGAAACTTTGTTTGGGAGTGAGGGGGGGGGATGGTGGACTGTAGGGTGGGAGAGTAACTGGTGCGAGCGAGTACACTGGAGATGGGAAAACAAACATCTGACGGTTTCGAAACGAATGAAACCGTACCATCTGTGGTTTCGAATCACTGTTTCGAAACCATGAAACCGTGAAGCAATGTACGTTTTGTCATGAAATCTTCGTTCTAGGAGGGCAATATTTTTCAGTATGTGGACAAGTGTACATACAAGAACCTGTAAACCATAGAGTATATATTTACTTCTTGGTCTGTACGGATCATGTTGATAAAGATTTTCTCCCGTGTTGTTGATGTTGCCAACATAGTCACACGAGGCCGCCGGTATGATGGGTAAAAGTTTACCCCGTTAGGAACTCACAAACTGCAATACGGTACGCAGATTACAGTGATAGATCATAAATGCTACTTTCTATACATAATAAATAAATTATAGGGAATAAAGGGTACGCGAAATAATCACAAGTAATGCCATGGAATTACAAAAATAATAAAGTAAGAGGCAATTTCACCACTTTTACGTCTTGACCGTTACACCACTGCCGCAATTCTTTTAACATGAGTGGCGAAAAATTATAACGACAGTAGGTAACTTCGTTTTCGCTCATAAGAAACCAACTCTTTAACACGAGATTAAATATGCGATCTACCCTTGTTAGTATAAAAAATGTCATTTCAGGCTTCATGTTGTATCTTATTTTAAAGAATGTAGTTTCACTCGTGTGTTTTTAATATGGTAGATAAACCTAGAATTTAACTGGTTATTTCAATGCAAATAGCGAACGTTGTTCTATTGTTCTTTTACATTTATAAAGCAGACATTATGTCATTTCGGAATACAGCAGTCTCTTGCAAACGAATCTTGATATCAGTAATCATAAGCTGCAGACTCAAGAGTGTCAAGTACTATTTGACACTCTAAATGGTTTATATACTAGTACCGTAAGTTATGTGTATCTGTGTGGAGCTTCAGTAAAATGAAACACCACATTTCGATACCATTAGTCTGTTCCTCCTTTCTGCATTAGTGGTTTGAAACACCGGTGTTGTGAAACCGACACGAAACCGTGAAACCGACACGAAACCGTGAAACCGACACGAAACCGTGAAACCGACACGAAACCGTGAAACCGACAGGAAGAAACGGTTTCAGTGTATCGACAATCGACCGCGAATGTGATCCGAAACAGAACGGAATGAAACCGCATGGTTTCGAAATCGTGAAAGATGCCGGTTTTGAAACACAAACTGTTGCGTGTATAGAAACCTGGTTACGAAACCATGAAACCGTAGCCAACTCTAGAGTACACAGTTCGGTTAAGCGGCCGTTCGGTTGCCCCACGTTCGGATAATCGACGCTCTAGTGTACTAGTTCCTTTTGCGGTTCGCCGAGCTGCTTCGGAACCCACTGTGCACACTCCTTCCGGTAAGCCAAACGGTCGTGAATTGTCTACACTGTGCCAACGCTGGCCCCTGCCATCACTGCCAGTAATCGCATTGTGTCACGCCGGTCGCTCCTCACCAGGTGGACGAGTTCGGCCGTGACTATCGCGTTTACCTGGTCTGATCTCGGGTCTCAATCAAGAACTCCTGGCCTTCACGAAAACGGGAACTCCACTACTCACTGAGTTCTTGGACACTCAGTGTCCCCCATATTCGGCCACCATCCGGCGATGAATATCGGCTGATTTAACACCCTGCGCAGTTAGAAGTCTGATAACACCTCGCTGCTCCTCAGTCATCGAGTTTTGCCACGTGTACACCATGATGTTCACACACGCACTGCTGCATCGACTGGACCAGTGTTGGAATCGCATGATATTTTTTCCCGTCAGCGAAACACCCAAAAAGCCGTCAAAATCCATCAGAATTAGATCTCTCTGTATTTTCTTGCAAAATAAAGAAATAATATATTTTTAAAACTTTTGATCCCTTACCTTCATTACGCGTCAGAAAAATAAATACCTGTTAAAATTATATATTACCAATTTTCTTGCAGAAATAAAGATAAAATAAAAATTTAACTACAAACAACGTAAGAGCAGCTGCGCGTTCATACGTCTGTTTGACAGACTAAAATGGTAATGTTGACTGTCGTGGAGATGAAAAGGGTTCAGCTGTTTTTAAATGTTCCTTACTTTTTCCATGACAAGCGCAGTTTCAGGCTGCATAGGCAAAGCACTGTGCACTACTAGGTTTTCAGGGCCATCTCTAACAACCAGTCCTTTAATTGCCTGTCATTTGACCATTTCTTTATAAAGCGTCATACACACCGCTTAAGAATCTTTCCTGGCATGTTCAGTAAGTCGTTAAAGCAGAGAAAAACACAGTAACGACCTACAGTACTGATTTTCATAAATAAATTTATCAATTATTTTAAAAGGATGGTAGAAACATTGGTAAAACTACTAGTTAAAATAGCTTCAAGGATTGCAAGTCTATAAAATAGATAAATTCGTATAACTTTTTATAGATCCACAATACTGAAATACCACACCAATGTACTGAGCTCACTATTCAGAATTCCACGAACTAGCTCGTAATGCAAAGCACATCACCGTTGGCGTGCTGCTGCTGCTGAAGCACGAATTGTACCTTTCTATGGAGAGAAATTACAGCCATATGTCCCATAATATTTATTTTAGTTAGTTTTTCGAGTCCTCAGAGATGTTTGTGTTTTAGTGTAACAATTCGTTAATATACTATGCCACTGTCTTGCGGGAATAGAAAGATTTGCATCCATAATTGATATTTCAAAGAAAAAGTTGTATTTTTTCCCCTAATATTGTTTATTAGGGCAGCAATATCCGTAAAAAAAGTAAATTTCTAATAATATCCGTCAAAAAAAATCCGTCAACCGTCAAAGCTAAATTTTATCCGTCATACAACCTGAAATTCCCTCAAATCTGACAGGAAATCCGTCAAGTTGGCAACACTGAACTTTTTGTATCCAGGGTTTGTTCTTCTTTCGTCGTGATCGGCTGCAGCTTGGCAAACTTTTCCATATGACGACTAGTGATTCTCTCAGTAGAAGTGGAAAAGTTTGCCAAGCTGCAGCCGATCACGACGAAAGAAGAACAAACCCTGGATCCAAAAAGGACAGTGGTAAACGTCTCCAGCCATACCTTAAGTGAAGCAAGCACTCAGATACTGGCTAAGGGACTCAATTTTGCGATCGCACCGAAATATGTACCGAAGGAAGACATTATTGAATCAGTTGAGACTTCGGTGTGTCACCTGCCACAGGCCGAGGCAGAGAAGATCAGACAAGAAACGGTACGAATCCTGTCTCAGGCGAAGCCACCAAAACAAAACATTAGCAGGGAGGAACGTCAGGCCATAGTGGAGTTGAAGTTGAATCCTGACTTAGTAGTAATACAGGCAGACAAAGGCAACGCCACTGTCGTCATGGACACACCAGATTATAATAAACGAATGGAAAACCTTCTCGGCGATCCCATCTACAAGAAACTTAAGGGTGATCCGACGGCTAAGATAACCAGATCGACGCAGGCGCTGCTGAAGCAAACCAGGATGACTTTTAACACAGCCGGAAGACTCATCCCACAAGTTCCGCAGGCACCGAGGATATATGGTGTGCCGAAGGTCCATAAAAAGGACTTTCCTTTGCGTCCCATAGTGGCCAGCATTAATTCACCCACGTACAAGCTGGCCAAAGAGTTGGTACCAAAGCTCCGACATCTAGTGAGCCACACAGAGACAGATGTGAAGGATTCGACCCATTTCGTGGCACTTTTAAAAGAGAAGAATGTATCAGCTACGGATCTGATGGTTAGTTTTGATGTGACATCGTTATTCACCAACGTACCAGTGTCAGACACAATGAACATAGTAGAAGAACGCTTAGGACCTGACACCTGTGACCTAGTTCGCCACTGCCTGACGACCACTTACTTCAAGTGGAAAGAAGAATTTTACGAACAAACAGACGGTGTAGCTATGGGCTCCCCACTTTCTCCGATTGCAGCTGACATCTTCATGCAAGCATTTGAAGAAACGGCTCTCCAGTCAGCACCACTACGCCCAGCATGCTGGCTGCGTTACGTTGATGACACTTTCGTCATCTGGCCACATGGGGAAGAGGAGCTAAAGAACTTTCATCAACATCTCAATCAGCAGCACAGCAAAATAAATTTCACGATAGAAGTAGAAAAGAATGGGGTGCTGCCTTTCCTCGACGTCGAAGTCTACCGAAAGTCTGATGGTAAACTCGGCCACAGGGTGTACAGAAAAGCTACCAGCACGGGAAGGTACCTTCACGCCTCCTCCCACCACCACCCCATGCAGAAGAAATCCGCCCTACAAACACTAACAAGGAGGGCCCACAGGATCAGCGATGACGATCACCTACAGGCGGAACTACGACATCTCAGATCCACCTTTGCGGCTAATGGCTACGGACTGGGCGAGATACATAAAACAATGTCCAGGAGGAATGAAAGGAATAGAGGGGAGCAAGAGGAAGCACAATGCATCGCCCTATTACTTACGTGCAGGGCGTCACTGAGCGTGTGGGTAAGGTTCTACGTCGGGCAGGCATCAAGCCAATCTTCCGCAGCACCAATAAGACCAAGGATGTCCTAGGTTCAACTAAGGACGCAGTAGACAAACTGAGCAATGCCGGCGTGTATGAAATAAGCTGCGAGTGTGGGCTGGTTTATATAGGAGAGACCGGGCGAGCAATCTCCACGAGGCTTTCAGAACATGAAAGATACATACGGCTTGGACAGCACACGAAGTCAGCGGTTTCTGAGCATCACAATCAGTGCGGAAAACAGTTATATTTCAGCGAGGCCCGCGTGCTGGCGAAACAACCATTCTCAGCGAGGAGGAAAATTAGAGAGGCTATAGAAATAGCGAAGCGTCCCGCCAATATGAACAGGGAGGATGGCTACAGGCTGCCGGCGTCTTGGCTGCCAGCAGCCGCAACGCTACGTGACGGCACCGCGCGCGGAAGGACTCGCGCAGACTGCCCCGGAGACCACAGCGGCAGCAAACACGCAGAGCACCGGCCCGCCGCCGTCTGCGCCAGGCGACAAGTCAACAGCGGCACGGCACAACCGTCGTCCGTTCTCTCAGGTCCATTCCGCCAATAGCAACTTCTAATACAAAATCCAATCGGAAATGTCCATTTTGACCAATAAGGGGGAAGAATGTAACCCCCAATCACATGGAAAACTAGCCTCTAAAACACCAATCATCATTGCCGATTTCCACCAATGGCGTGAAATAATATAGCCACCAATAAAGGCAAACCAACGTCCCCCTTCCTTTCCCTCATCAGCAGCTATATAAATCCGAAGATATCGTATATTCAGCAGTCAGACACAGACCCTGATGAAGGCCGCCTGCAACAGCGGCCGAAACGTCGGTGGAATTTATAAAATGACGACGCGGTTTCATACCCAGAAGAATTTTATTGATAGTGACAACAACCGCGGAAGCCTACGTTTGCGTCATTACTACTGTGCGCCGTGTTGTATTACCAGAGTTGCGGTAACGTGACAACCTTTCTAGCTGCGTTAGATTGTGCGGCTTATGGCGGGCTTTCTTGTAAAGTCCGACGCAGTGAGAGTAGCAAACTGTGAGCATTGGCCAACTGAGACGTTACGATTACGTCTAATGATTTAAGAATATTGTTATTTGTAACTGGTGAAGCCTTCTTATTGACATTATGAGCTTAAGCGGTGCGTAATTTCAAATAAACGGAACGGGCTCTCAGTTTGACCTGCGGGTTGTTAGGTAATTTATACAGTTTTCCTGGTGTGTGTGTGTGTGTGTGTGTGTGTGTGTGTGTGTGAGGCACGTTGGGGTACTTGTATATCAAGTCTCGTTAGTTAACGTACGGAGCCGACTACATAATATTGTTTACTGTTAGTAAATTGTACCTTTATTGACAGAAATCCACGATCTACTTTTATTTACTTGTTATATTGCTTGTATTTAGGGGTGAAAACTCTTGTACTGGTTCTTGTGGTAATTTTACAGTTTTATTGGAGTTTGTCCTGCACGGATGTGTTTCGAGGGGACGACGTCTTGGCGCATGAGGAGGATTAGCAATTAATTTTGGTCCATGGTTGAAAGCCGCTCCCAGGATACAAATTCTAGGTATTTAAAACCTTGTCTGTCTCCTCACGACGGGTGGCCATCCTGGAGAACAGTTCAATCGTCATACAAACTTATGGAGGGCCTCTATTGTTTACTGAGCGAGGTGGCGCAGTGGTAACACACTGGACTCTTATTCGGAAGGATGGTAGTTCCAATCCACCTCCGGCCATCCAGATTTAGGTTTTCCATGATTTCCCTAAGTCACTCCAGGCGAATGCCGAGATGGTTCGTTTGAAAGGGCACGGCCGATTTCCTTCCACATCCTTACCCAAACGCTCCGAGCGTAAGCTCCGTCTCTAATGACCACGCTGTCGACGGGACGATAAACTCCAAGCTTCCTTCCCTTCCTCTATTGTTTATATTTTCTTATTTATTGCCGCCACGTTATCTGTAATGTACGTTAGTTGAGGCGTTGTTAAAAATGTTTATTTTTTTCCCCAGGAATCAACTGGGGAGAATCTGAGTCTTAGGTTACCTGCAGTTAATACTGTCATTTATCGTCTAGTAAAGTCATCAGAAGGGCAAAAACCTACTGCTAATCGATTTCCGTAGGGTATCTATACGGTAAGAAAATTGGCAGTTCACCCCCGAATAATGAAACGTGTGTAATCGTCCATTTGAGTACAAGATAAACCAGAGAAATCTAATGGTCACAATTTCAAATAAATACCAATTGCTATTAAATTACAGTTAAATAGAAAAGAACAAGTATCGTAGGGAAGGCAAATAAAAGACCGTTTTATTGGCAGAACACTTAGATGATTCAACAGAACAACTAAAGACTGGATATAATGCGTTTGTCCATGCACTTTTGGAGTATTTCTGCACAACGTAGGCCTCTAGTTTTGTGGGTTACTCCTACTGCCTTTCTTGAATATCAGTGTGACCTGTGCAACTTTCCAATCTTTTGGTACAGATCCTTCTTTGAGAGAGCGGTTGTATATGGCTGTTAAGTAAGGAGCTATCGCTTCAGCATAATCAGAAATCTAATGGGCTTACAGTCCGGACCAGAAGTCTTCTTCTTGTTAGTGATTTTAATTGCTTCACTACTCCGATGACATCTACTTCTACGTTACTCATTACGGCCTCTGTTCGTAATTCGAAATCTGGAATATTGGTTTCGTCTTCTTTGGTGAATGAGTTTCTAAAAGCTATGTTTAGAAATCTGCTTTAGTAGCGCTGTCATCGGCAGTAGCGCTGTCATCTGCAGGATCGCCGTTACTATCACGTAGTGAGGGTATTGTTTGTGTTTTGCCCCTAGTTTATTTAACATATGACAAAATCTGTTAGGGTTTTCAGTCAAATTTGGAGAAAGTTCCGTTGTGGTAAGTATTGTAGGCATCTCACATTGAAGTCCTCCCTAAATTTCGAACTTCTGTGTAGGATCGCCAATCCTGGGGATTTTGTGTTCGTTTAAATTTAGCACGCCTTTTCCGTTGCTTTTGCATCAGTGTCCTGACGTTTTGTGTACAAATGGGATCACCACCTTTTGTTAATTTATTTGGTATAAAACTGTAAATTGCTGTCGATACCACTTCTTTGAATTTGAGCCACATCTGGTCTACACCTACGTTTAGTGTTAGAAACGAGTGGAAGCTGTCTTTCAAGAAGCATTTTAATTTATTTCTATCTGATTTCCTGAACAAATATAGTCTTCGTTTATTGTTGGTAACTTTGGGTCTTTCGATATTCAATCTCGCTACGGCAGCTCTGTGTTGACTAATACCTGTATCCGTTTTGAGGCTCGTTATGAGCTCAGGATTATTTCTTGCTAAGAGATCAAGTGCTTTTTCACATCCATTTACTTTTCTAGTTGGCTCATGAACTAATTGTTCGAAGTAATTCTCAGAGAATGCGTTGAGTACAATTTCACACGATGTTTTATGCGTACCTCCTGATTTGAAAATACAATTTCGCCAATAGATTGAGGGTAAATTAAAATCGCCACCTACTATTATCGTGTGAGTCGGGTACGTTTTTGTAATTAGTAAATTTAGAGGTCTCTGGAACTACGACGAAAACGAATTCCTACAATGTTTAATGTTGACTCTTTACATTATTTCCAGGGACCGGTACATGCACACACCTTTGAATTTTCACTGAACTGTTCCTCTCTTTTGGCTGCACTTTAAACAGTTAAGATCTATAATCCATGCAAAATTTCAAGTAAATTCTCGTTTTATCTAACGTCTGAAGTCAATAGTGCACGCCTCAACAGTGGAGAACACGCCTCAATACTTGGCACGCGTAATTTTCAAATGCATTCGGGCGGCAATATGGTATCTTGCATCCTAGAAGTTCTACCAACGATCGAAAATACTAACACGCATGCCAACAATCGTTTATTTTATATAAGTTTAATAAATTTAATTCTGGGTTTAGTTACGGATTAATGACTGAATATTACAAACCTAAGTAAATGAAAGGAATTATTGGCAGAATCCTTAAAAGATGCAACAGAACTACAGAACTACTAAAGAAACTGCATACACTGCGCTTGTCCGTCCATTTTTGGAGTATTGCAGCCCAGTGTGGGATCCTTATCAGGTGGGTTTGACGGAGGACATCGAAAGAGTCCAAAGAAGGGCAGCTCGTTTCGTATTGTCACGATACAGGGGAGACAGCGTTACGGAAATGATACAGGATCTGGGATGGGAATGATTACAACAACGGCGCTTATCGCTGAGGCGTGGGTTACTTGCGAAACTCCAATCGCCAACATTCTCCTGTGAATGCGAAAATATATTATTGACTCCTACTTAGATAGGTGGAAATGACCATCAGAATAAAATACGAGAAATCAGAGTTCGAACGTAGAGATTATGGTGTTCTTTCTTCCCGCGCGCTATTCGAGAATGGAATGGGAGATAAATAGCACAACGGTGGATAGATGAACCCTCAGCCAGGCACTTAAATGTTATTTGCGGAGTATCCCATGTAGATGTAGAAGTCAACAAAATCACAATTCCCCTCACCACCAACGTGCAACAGAGGAACAACCAGCAGCTGCAGTTTGATCATGCTGGTCTTATTACCGCTAAATAAAAAATCCACGTAAAAAGTAACAATCTAAATACGAAATATGACTGCATCTTACCGCAAGTATTCACTATTCGGTTTAGGAGACTTCCCCCTTGTGCGGCTTGGGGAGACATGTGATTTTTTGTTTCCACTTCGTTATATTTTTATGGACTCTCAGAAACTTCATTCTGGAAAGATTGCAGGCACTTTTAGAAGTACAACGTGTGCGTACACAATTTTTCGGGAACGTTTGCGTGTGGTAAAGCGTGGTTGGAAGACAATCGTACATGGCATTTTTTATTCCACAGTTTTTACAGGTTTGAGCTGCGAGAATCTTGTACAAACAAATTCATACAAAGTCCCAAAGAATACCATTTCCTTATCAACCTATCGAACCAACTTCACTGCAATGCGTCCGTGCAGATATCGCTGTACAAGCTAAAACTTCCAATATTTGTACTGTAACAGAAACATCTGTAGTTAGGTTTAGTAAAGTCGCTGATGATGTATTGCAGCTACATGCCTTTGACACATGTTCACAAAAATATTGGTAGAAAACTAGAAATACTTGACAATGGTATCAAGTCGATAGTTTCTATTATTCTACATCTACATGGATACTCTGCAAGTCACATTGAATTCATAGAATCGCTTCACTGATATTTCTCTACAGTTCCATTTTGTAATAGCTCGCGGGAAAAAGAAACATCTCAATATTTCTGTTTTCGATCTGATTTATTTTATTATTATGATCATGCATCCCTATGTAGATGGGTGCTAACAGTGTGTGTTCGCATTGGGAAGAAAAAGTTGCTGAAAGAAATTTCACAAATAGATCTCGCCGCAACGAATAATGTCTTTCTTGTAATGATTTCCACCCCAACTCGTGCATCATTTCCGAGACACTCTCTCCCCTACAACGCAATAATACACAACGAGATGCCCTTTTCTGAACTTTCTCTATATCGTCCGTCAGTCGCATCTGGTGTGGATCCCACAACGCTCAGTAATACTCCAACCAAGTTTCTAATTTCATTTATTTGTTGTAAATTTTTCGAGTTCTACATTTGGCTCATAGGCATGTTTCAGCGTTGTAGTTGACTAATTCTTTTATTACCGTAGGGTTTACCCTAATTTCTCGAAGAAAGTTGAACATCCGACAAACGAAAAAGTTCGTGTATCTATCTTGCTTTGGCGGATGTAGTGACGACTGCGTTCTGTTAATGTTAAAAAAGAAAAACCTTAAGCCGTTTTTTAAAATTTATTCGACTAGTTTCGAGAATACACTAGTCTCTTCTGCAGACCCTTTAATAATCCATGCTATAATGCATACTAGCCCTCCATTGCGTGTATTGCATATCAAACTATCACTTCGAGATGCTAGCCTGATATGCAATACACGCAATGGAGGGCTAGTATGCATTATAGTATGGATTCTTAAAGGGTCTGAAGAAGAGACTAGCATATTCTCATAAATAGTCGAATAAATCCAAAAATAACGGCTGAAGATTTTTCGTTTTTAACAAACGAAAGGTGTTACCGTTTACAATTAAATACAGTACTTCGCGATGTTTACATACATTGTTAGTCACAACTAATGACCAGTTCAAAGAACCATTTACTGAAATGTGGTTTTCCGGATATTAACGTCCATGGATCCAAGCTTTGTATTTCAATGCGCCGAAGAAGTTCTTAACTAGCACAAGGAATAAAATGGTGACCCAGCTCGCGTGCTACGTAGCAGGCGCTTCTTGGATCGATGGTGGTATCGTCATCTCTTGGCCTCCAAGTGCAAAGACCTCGCGGCACGAAGCAACGTCTGCACGCCCGGAAAGCAATGGACGACTGATCTCTTTGCGATTCAAATGCATGTGCCCGAAGGAACTATCAAAAGCGGTTGCGAACTCAGACTACGAAAACCATAGCTGTCACGAAGCTGTTCATTGTGTATTAGTTGTAACTAACTATAACATTTGTTACTCTTTATAAACGGCGATATCTATCGCAATAAAATCAGATTAGAGCCCACACAGAGGCATACCGACTATATTTCTTTCCGCGAACAATACGTGACTAGAATAGGAGGGAGAACCGATAGTGGTACTCAAGGTCCCCGCCGCCACACACCTATCGGGTGGCTTGTGGAGTATGCATGTAGATGCAGCAGTTGCCCATATTGTTCCAATTATGATCTGAAAATGAGTTTGGAGCCAGGGTTGTCAGGTTTTTCCATTGCTTTGTCGCCAAATTTTGTACAAAAATAGTCAAAATTTCGCCATCTTCTTATCAGACAAATGTCAAAATATAGCCATCTTTTCATTAGTAAAAATGCCGATTACCGCAATTTTAATCAGGTAACTTTGGTATAGTAATTATGTTGTGTGACTCGACAATAATAATCCTGAAATTCAGGGCGTAAGCTGATTACTAAGTAACAAGTGACACAAACTCTGACCTGTAACATTCACAGACACCAGTATGGACTTTCCAAGGAACTGCGTTCTTCACAGAAACATTTGATTCCAACCAAGAACTGAACCCAGACACTGATCAATGAGACCAGTCAAAATATCATCATATTATAAATGTAATAGAGAGAGACTCGGGAAATGCAATATATACTAAATTTAAACACAGTTACATTTAAATATCATATTTATTAACTTCAGAACTAATGACATAAAACTTTTCAAGCCGGCCGCGGTGGCCGAGGGGACTGCGGCGCGCTAGTCATGGTCTGCACGGCCACTACGGTCGGAGGTTCGAATCCCCCCCCTCGGGCATGGATATTTGTGCCGTCCTTAGAGTTAGCTAGATCATAAGTAGTTTGTAAATTTAGGGACTGATGACCCCGTAGTTAAGTCCCATAAGCTATACAAACATTTGAACATTTTTTAAAAACTGTTCAAGATTCATTGTACCAAACCTACACAAGGGATGTTCTCATGCATAGTTTCGATTAGCAATCACTTTCATCTTCTGCCAAACTGATATTTACAGATGGTAAATAGAGTTATTGAATGTTTCACCTACCTTAACTACATACAAATTCATTTTGAGGTGAGGTGGACTGTAATTCATAATAATGCACTAAACATTTCATACTAGGTGAGACAGACTTTAATTCGTATTAATGTGTGGTGGAACGTTGCAAAATCAGCCATTAGAACGACAGGGAAATTTTCGTGTGTTCTACATCCACATTTATATTTTGCAACCCACTGTTAATCACTGTGAAGTATGTACCAAATGGCTTGTCTCAGTTATTAGGAATTTCTGTTGACATTTGGAGCGTGAAAAAAATTGCTGTTCAAATGCCTGTGTGCATGATGTAATTAATATAACCTGATCCTCGCGATCTCTCCTGGAGTAACATCTACTTCGTTGTAGTATACTTCAAGAGTCTTCGTTTAATGCCTCTTCCTGGACCATTGTAAGTAGCCTCCTTGAGGTGGTTTACGTCCATCTTCATTGAGAATGGGAGTTCAGTTTCTTTGTATCTCTGTGACACTCTCCCATAGATTAAAGATAGCCTACCTGCAGACATTTGTCCCAACTTCTGTGGTACATTTCTCCAGAATTCTACCCATATTTAGTCGGTGTCATTGACGATGTTTCTCACGAAGGATTGCTTTACATTCTTTTATTTGATGTAAAATGAAATAGCCGTTAAGTCGACAACGTAGCCACATTTAATCGCCGGTCGCCAGAAAGGCAGAACTGCTACTATTCTGAGAAAAACGTAGCCAAGAATGCGGAAAATAGTCACACCTAGCAACCCTGTTTGGAGCAGGCTATTCAGATGGGTCAACAATACCTCTTTCCAATTTTTCGGAAGAGCAAGTACAGAAGATCAATACCTCCAATTATTGTTAAATTTAAGGACTCGACTGCTGTCTGTAAAGTCTTGGATGATGACATGGTATCTGAGAATCGGTGAAGAGTGAATTTCGTTACGCCTCTCCTCCACAACCGGTTTTCTTACCCAACAGACCGGGATGTTTGGGGTCTGCCTTTAAAAGGATTTGTCCCACTCGACAATCTGTCATGTCTTTCTCAAGGTACTTCAACGTATTAAAAAAAATGTTCAAATGTGTGAGGTCTTATGCGACCAAACTGCGTGGTTATCAGTTGCTAGACTTACACACTAATTACTTGAATAACTAACACGCTAAGAGGAGGGAAGATTGGAAACCTCGATCGCAGCGGCCGTGCAGACCGTGACTGGCGCGCCGCAGATCGCTCGGCCACTGCGGCCGGCGCTTCAACGTCTTCACTGATAATCCTCTAGGACAGCACATTGTTTAATTCTACATAATTTTCACTGAATTTTTGACACGAACAACGGTTGCAGCAAAGCAACGGGGCCTAGAAATAAAAGCGATCTGGAGACAGATATTCAAGAATTTTATTTATATGACGATCGCAGGAACTCCCTCGAGACCCATAAGTCTTGCTTTGATAAATTTGTCTGAAGGGATGTAAAAGAGGGGAGGGGGGGGGGGGGGAGGAATGGAGTGCAATTTAACAGAAATAATTTCTGTACGTAAGTGACAAAATTAGGGCAAAATTCAATTCCATAGATAATTTTACTAATTTTAATTATGTTTCTAAACAATATCATTTTTTTCTGTTTTCATTTTGACAGGCTATGTCACTGTTCTTTCAGGACGGCGAAAACGGTTCAGTAATAAAAATTAACCAATTTCTCCACAAATACAGGTCTGTAGAGAGGTTGTACTTAAATTGTAGTAAAAAATGTGTGATGCTATCCAAATAACTTAAACAGGACGTTACTGTCACGAGTAAACGTAACTATGAGCAGTCAATTTTAATATAAAAAGAAAACCGAACTTTTACCATCTTGCGCGAATGGAGTGTTAGAGCGAAATGCTGTCTTCGATATGTAGCTGCTGCGTTACGTAAGATGCATACGCTTTATAAACGGACGGAAGTTAACGAGGAAGCTTTTTTCAGGACGCCCTTCGACGTCTACTGACAACGATCCAATCGAAGACACTGTCGGTGAAATAGCAGAAGAATGTAGCATTTCAGATGGATCGTCAATCTACATCTACATAGATACTCTGCAAATCAAATTCAAGTGCCTGGCAGAGGGTTCATTAACCACTTTCATAACTTTTCTCTACCGTTCCATTCTCTAATAGCGCGCGGGAAGAAAGAACACCTAAATCGTTCCGTTTTCGATCTGCTTTCTCTTATTTTATTGGGATGGTCATGTCTCCCTAAGTAGGTGGGTGCTAGCAAAATATTTTCTCATTCAGAAGTAAAAGTCGGTGATTGAAACTTCGCAAATAGATCACGACGCAATGAATAACGTCTTTCTTTTAATGATTTCCACCCCAATTCGTGCAACATTTCCGTGACGCTTTCTCCCCCGTAACGTGATAAAACAACACGAGCTGCCCTTCTCTGAACCTTCTCAATATCTTCCGTCAGTCCCTCCTGGTGAGGGTCCCACAAGGGGCAACAGTACTCCAGGAGAGGACGCACAAGTGTGATGTAGGCAGTCTCTTTGGTGGAGCTGGTGCATCTTCGAAGCGTTCTGCCAATGAAACGTAACCTTTGATTCGCCTTCCCCACAATATTTTCTTTGTGTTCTCTCCAGTCAAAGTTGTTCGTAATTGTAACTCCTAGGTATTTTGTAGAATCTACGACCTTAAGGTTTGACTGATTTCTCGCGTAATTGAAGTTCGGTGGATTTCTTTTAGTGATCATGTGTGTTACTTCACACTTTTCTTTATTTAGTGTCAATTGCCAATTTTCGCACCATGCAGAAATTTTGTCTAAATCGCTTTGCAGTTGCTTTTGATCCTCTGTGGACTTCGCTAACCGATAAATGACAGCATATTGGAATACATAGTGTTCCTGCAAAGTTCGTCCCACGGATCAGTAGTCAAGACCAGAAAGGCAACTGCCTGGTGTTCGTCTCAGCAGTCCAGTGTACAACGTGGTAGCAGTGGACAGCGTGGTACATGACTACGCAGGGGGGGGGGGTCGATTCCCGGTCGGGTTGAAGATCCACTCGGTGTTTAGGTGTTGCGTCGTCGTCAACATCGTTTAGTCATCATCGCCCACGTGGCGTCACCTAAGGGCTTGCACCACGCAAGCCGAACTGGGGTTTAACAGCCCAAAATGCTACACGAAACCATAATTGCCTAATGTACACAAAATGAAATCACTGTTGCCTGAGCCTCCGTGCTCTTCAGATCTGCCCCTGAGGACTTTTTATTTCCAAAGTTGGAAAACCTGAGCATGTGTTTAAGATTGCCGTAAAGCCAAACGGGGCAATCTAAAAAATGTTATTGGTAACCTATAAGAGAGTTATGTCACGTTTTATTTCCTGGGCGTTGGGTCTGGTGGTATTGTGATAAAGGATTCGAAGTCAGAATGTCGCGGGTTCGAAACCAGGTGGGATCACAGATTTTTTTGAGTGTGTTTTAACCTTACCTTCAACTCTTAACGAAATGAGGAGTCCACGTTACACTGAAGGTCCCCTTTCCTCGGATTGATAACAGGGGTAGGTTAGGGTCATGCAAGTCGCCGAAGTGGTGTCCAGTTAAAAGATTTGGACCAGGCCACTGAGCCACTATTATTAGTATTACCTTTTGGACGGTCTAAAATGCATTAACTGTGTACATATGACAACTGAAAACTGTCAAAACCGACCATAAATTAATCTTATCTTTTTCACCCCCTTTTCAAGTCTAAAATTCAGTTATAAGATAAAAATAGAGCCGATATTTCATTTTTAACCACAAATGGTTAGTGTTTACTAACAAATGTTCGCTTTTCCTCCAGGTCCAAAACTTCCGGAATGTCTTCCGTTCACTGTTACACGCGCGCAACCACACGACGCTGTTGGCATTTCCTCGTAATTGTTTACAATCGAATCATCATGATTCAGCTTTTCATTGAATAGGTGAATGTACAATAGTTACTTTCTCCTTTCTTCAAGACTAACAAAACGCACATAACAACAACATTCACAACCGAAAATTAAGGTAGTGCTTATTAGAAGGAAAACTAATTTTTCAGGATTATTCGAGTTGTTGTTGTTGTTGTGGTCTTCAGTCCGGAGACTGGTTTGATGCAGCTCTCCACAACACCCTATTCTGAGCAAGCCTCTTCATCTCCACATAAGAGCGACAACCTACATCCGTCTGAATCTGCTTACTGTATCCATCTCGTGGTCTTCCCCTGCGATTTTTTCCCCATACACTTCCCTCCACCGTCAAATAGTTTCTGTTTAGGTGTGCAGATTGAAACCACTGTCAAATACGTTTTTTGGACTTCTTTAAACAAATTCGCGCCGTTGAGAAATTCAAAATCGTGTTACGAAACACACACAAATAATACATCTGAGAAGGTAGATAAGCGCTGGTATTACATCTTCATGGGATACTCTGCAAATAACATTTAAGTGCCTGGCTGAGGGTTCATCTATCCACCGTTGTGCTATTTATCTCCCGTTCCATTCTCGAATAGCGCGCGGGAAGAAAGAACACCATAATCTCTACGTTCGAACTCTGATTTCTCGTATTTTATTCTGATGGTCATTTCCACCTATCTAAGTAGGAGTCAATAATATATTTTCGCATTCAATGTTGGCGATTGGAGTTTCGTAAGTAGCCCAAACCGTAGCGATAAGTGCCGTTGTTGTAATGATTCCGATCCCTGATCCCGTATCATTTCCGCAACGCTGTTTCCCCTGTATCGTGACAATACAAAACGAGCTGCCCTTCTTTGGACTCTTTCGATATCCTCCGTCAAACCCACCTCATAAGGATCCCGCACTGGGCAGCAATACTCCCAAAAAAGGACGGACAAGCATAGTGTATGCAACCTCTTTAGTAGTTCAGATGAACACCAACAATTGTATGTATATTATACAACCAAGATGCGACAAGTATTTCTTAAAATGAGGCAGAAATGTAAAACTTAGGCCAAGCAGATATTGGCGTAATGTTGCTGCTTACAAGTTAGTGTACAGTCGCCCCTTAAGTGAAACTGATTTCATCTCGTAGGTCCATGTAAATAAAAATGTATTTTAAAATCTCTGCAGCTGTTATGAACGGTGCATTGACACTAGATAAATGAACCTTTCAGTCGTAAGTTACATTTGTCGTAACAGAAATGAATTTAAAGGTATTTTTTCCTTAGTTTCCAGATATTTAAAAGGAACGCGTACTCCTGAGTTCACCCTGAAAAAATAGATAAATAAAAGCCGTGCTCTCAGGTACACAACCCATTCGCTGTCCTGGGCGCTTTAAAGCCATGGATAGCCGCTTCCGCCTCGACACTGCCGCTTTAAGCAGTTCTGAGCATCAAACGCTATTTAGCCGCGAGCGCGTCTGTCGATACGGTCGTGAACAGGTATTTAGCTGATGGTTTTGCTTTATACATTCGTACTATTGTAATTAGAATAGTACTGAAAAATCAAATTTAGAGAGAACCCACGTGAACAGTTTTGTTTTACTTCCGGATAAATTGTGTCTTCAAACTTTACTTGTGTTTGCACTAAATCTGTGTCAGTAAGAAAACCGCGTGTAGATTGACTACTACTGTCTTGAATGTATTTCCACGCGAAAAATTAAAACAAAGTTTCATGTATAGTTACTTCAATAATGATTGTTGTGGAATAGTAATGGCGTTTCAACAACTTATTGAAGAAGCGTCATGTGCTACGCAGTTTTTAACATATACGTGCGGGCTGCATTCATTAAGACGTCTATCAAAATCAATCGAAAAGCCTGGTGTTTGAAGAGACGAAAACGTTTTAGACACATACCTGAATTCGTTCATAATACAAAACTCATTCTTGGACACTTCCCTAGACAAATGATAGTGAAATTAAGTGCTCGAACAGTCCGCCTCCGTAGCTCAGCGGTAGCGTCGCTGACTACCACGCAGGGGGCCCGGGTTCGATTCCCGGCAGGGGACTGGGTGTTGTGTGTTGTCCTAATCATCATCATCATCATCATCATCTCATCATCATTGGCACCTAAGTCGCCCACGCGGCGTCAAATAAGAAGACTTACAATAAGGCGGCCGAACAAACTCGCAAGGGTTCTCCCGGCCAAGAAAGCCATACGCTCATTTCATTTCCAGTGCTCAAACAAGCAGCAGCTCCACCACTATCTAAAATAAAAATTTATTTTGCGTAATGGGTTACAGTCTCACCACGATTCGAAAAATTTCATAAAGGCAACTGTTTCTCAACCTCGCTCAGGCATTCGAAACTTCTGCCGACATCAATACCGCAACTTAACTCCGTGAACACTTCCAACTCTTACTCCTAACTTTTCAACATTCAAACTTTACTTCTGTGAATTGCCTTTTCGTTTTGTACTTTGCCCAGCAAATTTGCCCGTGTACACCAAAGCTGACAGTTCTTTGTTGTTACTTCACAATTATTTTCTTCCCGGATCGCACAGGGGCAAGAACAGGTAGCATGATACAACTACTCCTTGTAAGAAAATTACAAAAAAAAATTGTTTACCTCAATGAGGGACATTAAATCTCGACACCCCCTAGGGCGGGAGATGGGGGCTGACTTTGAAATCTTAAACAGAAACCCCTATTTTTATTGCAGACTAGCTTAGTTCCCGCTGTCTCTCACGCGTAGACTGGATGGTCTGCATTGATTGTTTCTACTTCTAAATATAAATTTTCATAGCTGTAGCTTTCAAAATGCTTTCACAATCAATTTGATACAACCTGCCACCTCTATTGCACCATTCATTGCAGAATTCAAAACATCCCGAAACATACTTTTTTTTACATTCTAACCATGGTTCCAAATCCAAATTTTCGCATTTATAGCATCAAAATACTCTTAACAACGTTAAAAGATTTTCCCTTACTTCACACGCTTAATGGCTAGATTTTCAAAAGTATCTAAACACGTTTTTTTAAAAATTCCATTCAAAAATCGAAATCCTAAGTTTTGTATTTCTTGCTTCAAAACTGCCTTAATAGCAACGAATTTTGAAAAAAGAAAAAAAAAAAAATACATTCCCTATTTCATCTCCTTAGGAATGGGAATATCGAAAAATCGCTGATGCCTACAGTGTAAGATAATATCTATGAATTTCAAGTTTCTATCGTCTGTAGATAGAATTCAGTGCCGTTTTCTGTCTTTTAGAAATGGATCAAGAACGCGAAATTTCTATCTTACGCTTTGAGATCTTTCTTGGAAATTTCACGTTTCAGACTGCAATATGCACTTATTTTTATTTATTCCTATGCTTTTTGCAGATAAACAGCCGAAGAATGTGCATCACGTTTCGCTGTATATAACCTCTTTGCTATTAGTGTCAAAACTCATCGCTGGTTGTCAATTTTATATAAGCTGACGACTTTCAACCAATACATCTTCCATCCTGTTATAGCTATCGTCACGGAACTGCTATAGTGTACAACGGGAGACTTTGTAGTACAACAACACGGAGAGAGCGTTCGTCTCTATTGTGTAGTTTTTGCTGAAGAGCAAAATATTGACACCCACACGTAGAATTTTATGTAAGTCGGTATCTTTCACGTCCCATATCTTCCACCACCTTATCGTTATCAACCCTCTTCCATGGTAGTGCACAATGAGAGACTGATACCTACTACCACATACCAACACTATTAGTTTGCGATGTGTAGTTACGGCTGCAGAGTGAATTATAGGCACAAACACCAAAATTTTTATATATATTGGGATGTTGTGTTGTTGTGGTCTTCAGTCCGGAGACTGGTTTGATGCAGCTCTCCACAATACCCTGTCCTGAGCAAGCCTCTTCATCTCCACATAAGAACGACAACCTACATCTGTCTGAATCTGCTTACTGTATCCATCTCTTGGTCTTCCCCTGCGATTTTTTCCCCACACACTTCCCTCCAACGCTAAATTAACAATTCCTTGATGTCTAAGAATGTGTCCTACCAATCTATCCCTTCTTTTAGTCAAGGTATGCCAGAAATTCCTTTTCTCCCCAATTCTGTTCAGTACCTCCTCATTAGTTACGCGATCCACCCACCTAATCTTCAGCATTCTTCTGTAGCACCATATTTCAAAAGCCTCAATCCTCTTCCTGTCCGCACTGTTTATCGTCCATGTCTCACTCCCATACAAGGCAACACTCCATACAAATGCCCTCATAAAGGACTTCCTTAGGCCTAAATCAATATTCGATGTTAACAAATTTCTCTTTTTCAAAAACGCTTTTCTACCCATTGCCATTCTGCATTTTATATCCTCTGTACTGCGCCCATCATTTGTTATTTTACTGCCCAAATAACAAAACTCATCTACCTCCTTTATTGCTTCGTTACCTAATTACTTCATCACCAGACTTTCTTAGACTGCACTCCATTACCCTAGTTTTGCTCTTGTTAATGTTCATCTTATAGGCACCTTTCAGCACACTGTCCATTCCATTCAATTGCTCTTGGATAAGATTGGGATAAGATTTGGATTCTCCGTGAAAAATTATGTAACCATACAGTGAAACTTTTTGTTTCCGTTTCATGATTGATGGTGCTGTGATGGCCACAAATGAAAAAGAGGTAAGAATTGTTGAAAAAGTGTAATATCTTAAATACACATCAAATTAGGAAAATCCAAATGCGGTTATTGATATTTTTGATAATGCTATCAGGTGACAGATCCCACAGTCGAATGAATCACATACCTTGATCACGCCCTCAGTCCGTGATCAGACTATTCATTGTACTTCAATGATTCGGACTGTACACATCTCTACACAATTTTTCCATGATGTTTACGATTAGGTGTCATTTCCTCGTACATAGAAATGATGGAGTTCGGCAAAGGTATACTAATCTGTCCCTCGGTAGGAATGTTCCTTCTGCAATGCCCTTTCGCAATGTTGTCAAACTATTTGCTGAAACTAAGTGTTGAAGAGAGAATGAGTTCTATGTCTATATGCTCGAGATGTTACCATTTCTTAACAATTTTCAGCCAATTTTAATTTTTGGCGGTTACAGAACATGTATCGAAAAAGGTTTCATACGAAAGTTACATAATTTTTCACGGAGAATAGAAATCGGCAATAAAAATATGGGTTCCTTCTTAAGATTTCAAAGTCACCCCGCCCCACACCCTTCCGTCCCCAGGGGTGGTGCAGGTGGGGGTCGAGCTTTGGTTGATGAACTGTTTTAAAACCCGTTTGTATTTTCCCAAAGATTGCGAGAAAAAACGTTAAGTGCCTCACTCTGTTTATAGCACAAAAGCGTTCGTGGTAGTCTCTTCTCACTATTGAACTAAGGCACTGACAAGATTTCAGTATACAGCACTTGTCAGTTGCAAGACAAACTGTTGTTCGGATACAGTTTTGGGACTGCAGTCGGATGACATCGACCTCCTGCCACATTTCGGCTGACAATCGCCAGAGAAACTATACGGAGAGGAAGCCCTCCTAAACCACAGTCCTACGATCTCCTCCCAGTTCCGTAAGTCCGTTTTATACGATGAACGAACTTTTAATATATAACAAGTTGTGTTAATGGCGGCCGTCTGTCGTTTGAACGTCTGCAGTAGTATGATCGCGCTACTATCGAAGCGCATAATTACAGCGATAAAGAAATAGGGCCAGTTCTAAATTTGGTACTAGTGGATTCATTGCGCATGCGCGAGCTAGTAGCTGTCAGCTGCAGTCACCGCTCCAGTTAGTCCGCCATTTTCCTTCGTAGTTACATATATTTTGCGTTTTGTCGAAGTTTATGATCAGAATGTATACCGCAATGTATTTCTAATGGCGGCATTCACACTGTCCGTCACCGGACCGCCACCTCACGTCAACGTTATGTTAAGCATTCTCGAGAAGATTGTTTTGATTGAACGGTCGTCTGCTGACATCGGAAGTTAACCTATTTTCGTCACGTGATTTTCATATTGTAGTGGACGATTACACGGTTTGCACGCAAATTTGCCTTATTAATCTTTATTCTATTATTATACTTTGGTTTAGCGGTAAATTGCAAATGTTTCATGACGACTTAAATATTTATCTCAATTGAGTGTCCACCTAAAAGCGAGGTCGTATATCTGCAACCGAAAAATGGTTTATGTTTTCCAATATTGTAACAGAAACGAGTGTAGCCAATTGTTTGTTTGAATAAGATTGTAATTTGATGACGCAATTTTCATTAAATTGCATTTTAAATGAAACAGTCTGCCCAAATGAAGGACAAAAATTCAATTGTGCATGACGTTGTGAACAATGTAAGTGCGCAAATCGTAGCAGATAAAGTACACAAGGTCTATTTATGCTTTTATAAATATTGACTGATGTGTTCATATGTTTATTTTTTCGCTTGAAAATAGATTTTAAAGTTTTGAAATTTTGTTTCATTTCCCAGCACTTTACCACACTAAGTTGACCAAAGCATACATTGCAAAGTTTTCTTTGGCCGTCAATAACATTTAGCGTTGTTTCCTCAATTCCAGTATTAAACTATGATTTCCTTCATAACAGATCGCCAGTCATAACCTTCACTTTCAACATCGAGTATTACTGTCCGATTAGTCTAAACACGCAGCCAAAAGTCTTGCATGAGTTTGTAGTTCAGGGCTACTACGCTAGGAGCGCTTTAGTAGACTATAATCTTGTTCACTTTCGTTCATTGTTTAAAAAGGGCTTAAGATGATAGCAGATGTTCTCCGCCTTAGTACCGGTAGACTACACTAGAGGCGCTTCTGAAGGTGCCGCTCGCACATCCGAGGGTAGCGTGGAGGGGAGGCTGAGGGGAGAGCTCGTACCGCCTGCCACTAGGGCACGGATGTGTCCGGTGTGCCGGCATTTGAGGGGAGGTGGTGGTGGGGGCAGCCGCTACCTGCCGCCTGCTCTGGCCAGTTTAAAGGGCTGCTTCTGACCACAGCGGCATCATGCGACATCTTACGGAACTGCTTAAAGCCTCCCACCTCGCACCCCTGTGCGTGTGACCGGGCCCTTACGGTGGTTTCTCGTCTGTTTATTTTTGTCTGTGCAATCGTTCAGCCATCCTCAGGTGTCAGAGGCAGGAAGTCGTCCGTTATCCGGCTGCAATCCCGCATTCCTTACGAAGGGGCAATTTCAAGACACGAACTTATTGTCCGTTTCCCTTGTCCAGTTACCCTGTTGACATAATGAAAATGGTCTGAGCTATACTGTAAACAAGAGGGAGGAGAGACTTTCAGTTACTTCGAAATGAGAATTAGGTAATTGGAATTTTATGTCATAACGACAAGTGTTACATAAGAAGAACTACAGTTCAGTGAAATAATAGTTAAGCGTTTGCTTAGTTTAAAAAATGTTCAAATGTTTGTTAAGCTTCTGGGACTTAACTACGGGGTCATCAGTCCCTAAACTTACAAACTACTTATGAACTAGCTAATCCTAAGGACGGCACAAATATCCATGCCCAAGGGGGGATTCGAACCCCCGAACATAGTGGCCGTGCAGACCGTGACTGGAGCGCCTCAGTCCCCCCGGCCACTGCAGCCGGCCTTAGTTTAAAAGATACAGTGATGTAGAAGTATCAAACTAATCTTAATAATGAACACACGAAGGAGGAAGATTATGTTGCGTTGATACACTTTTTTACTTTATAGTTGTGTGTCTCGGTTGCACAGTGGTAGAGTGCCAGACTATGAATCCTAAGGTCCCAGGTCCCAGGATTTTTATCCTTCTTTTTCCACTTCTTTCACCTCTGGCAGTGTTGCTGATGTGAAAAATATCGAGTAGCACCGTGGTTCGGAACATACATTAAACTGTAGGTCCCCCAATAACTGGCTAAATCAGTTTGAATGTCTGAAGAAGGCAACGGCATACCACCTCCAAACGGACCATACCTAATGAAGCACTGTTGTGTTCAAACCAATCTTCGGATTGTTGACTGTTTTACCTTTTAGTATATTTCTCAAGGACATTGACAACGGATAGAAGGGTGAGGGGCGATGTTGATTCAGTAGTACATTTGGATACTGGTGTAAATGATCTTCAGAAATGATTCGCCTACCCCTATTCCCCAAGAGCAAATTAACCCTTTAATGCATTACTGTTTATTTGAAGCTATGAAAAATACTGCGTTTGGTGTATAGTTCATATGTACTAACAAAAATCACAGCTATATAGTGCTTCCATGCTGTACCCGAGGTAGTAAACGCAACAGTAGTAGGTGATTGACTACTTTTACATGGCAGAGGAGGAATTCTAATGTATACGAACGCACATTTTAGGAGTAACTCAATGCAGCTAACTGTCGAAATGATTCAGTAGCACTCTGCAATTTATAATTTCTACGACTAGCTACTAACACATGTAACACTATGTATACATAATCAGCTACAAATGAATTTGTGGTCAAATTTTGATCAGTTTGAGAGATAATTGGAAAAATAAGGTATACAGCTGACCAGCTAGACTATGCATCAAAGGGTTAACGATGCCCCTGCTGGGTCTGAATTTATTCCAATCTTACGTTAGTCCCTAAACTGCTCCCTGCCCATTTCACCTGTGCTCTGGTCTATAGCTCAGTTCTTATGTAGCTCAAATGCTTACGACTTCCTTTATCCTAAACAATGTGCCCTACAACAGTATTGTCCAGGGACATTTAGTATATTAGGAAACTACCATCTCGTGCTTTCAGCAGCTATGCTATACGGACACGTTTCCACGTGAGATGCGGACGAGTATCCTCGTACAACATGTAATACGCTAGCTCTTGGCGCTTTGTATACACACTTCGTTCTGGCGAACTTCGTAGGAACTTCGCAGTGATGTATCCGGTTCCCTGCTGTTTTCAGAATCTCTTGAAGTCTAACTGATGCACTTTACATTATTATTATTATTATTATTATTATTATTATTATTATTATTATTATTATTATTATTATTATTATTATTATTATTATTATTGCCTGTGAACGTTTCCATTCAGCCCGTCTATAATCGTACACATGACTACACCCCAAGAGTTACAAAGAGAATTTACAATGATTTAAAAAAATTAAAGCAGAATGCGTTCAGCTGCCAAATAATTATTATATACAGGGTGTTACAAAAAAGTACGGCCAAACTTTCAGGAAACATTCCTCGCACACAAAGAAAAGAAATATGTTGACATGTGTCCGGAAACGCTAATTTCCATGTTAGAGCTCATTTACTCTTCAAATCAAATTAATCATGGAATGGAAACACACAGCAAACGCTAATTTCCATGTTAGAGCTCATTTACTCTTCAAATCAAATTAATCATGGAATGGAAACACACAGCAACAGAACGTACCTGCGTAATACAAAAAATTAGTTACGTGTGCAATAGAAGAGCTCCGTTTTTTGACGAGAGATTTCATCAGATTAATAACCTAAATCGTGTATTTTCCTATCTGTACAACATACATGATGTACAAAATAAAATTCCCAAAGGTGTTCTTGAAGAATGTGTTAATTTGAAAGAGTCTGACAGACTAAAGATAGTATTAATGCTACTGATATATGCAATGAAGCCATTGGTAGAAGAGTCTCCATGGACTCTTGACCACAGGACGTCTGAGTTGCATTTGTAAAAATGGACTTATAGACATTGTACCTAGTTTAGTTACTGCACTATGAGTCCTCCGTTAGCGAGGATACATGCATCGACCCTCTGTCTCATGGAATTCGTGATGCAGCCCTGGAGAATGGCGTATTGTATCACAGCCGTCCACAATACGAGCACGAAGAGTCTCTACATTTGATACCGGGGTTGCGTAGACAAGAGCTTTCAAATGCCCCCATAAATGAAAGTCAAGAGGGTTGCGGTCAGGAGAGCGTGGAGGCCATGGAATTGTTCCGCCTCTACCAATCCATCGGTCACCGAATCTGTTGTTGAGAAGCGTACGAACACGTCGACTGAAATATGCAGGAGCTCCATCGTGCATGAATCACATGTGTCGTACTTGTAAAGGCACGTGTTCTAGCAGCACAGGTAGAGTAACCCGTATGAAATCATGATAACGTGCTCCAGTGAGCGTAAGTGGAAGAACATGAGGCCCAATCAAGACATCAACAATTCCTGCCCAAACGTTCACAGAAAATCTATGTTGATGACGTGAATCGAGGAAGTACAGTACACACTAACGAAACAATTGGGTATTTTGACACTTGTCTGCACGAATTATTTCAATTTACATTTAAAGAGAAATACTAAATTGAGCTCTAAAATGGAAATTAAGCGTTTCCGGACTGATGTCCACATCAGACACTACGCTTGTACGACGTTATTTTGCAGTATTGCTGCCCCCATGTGGGATCCTTATCAGGTGGGTTTGACAGAGGACATCGAAAGAGTCCAAAGAAGGGCAGCTCGTTTTGTACTGTCACGATACAGGGGAGACAGCGTTACGGAAATGATACAGGATATGGGATGGGAATCATAACAACAACGGCGCTTATCGCTGCGGCATAGGCTACTTACGAAACTTCAATAGCCAACATTCTCCTCCGAATGCGAACATATATTGTTGACTCCCACTTACATAGGTAGAAAAGATCATCAGAATAAAATACGAGAAATCAGAGCTCGAACGGAGAGATTCAGGTGTTTTCTTCCCGCGCGCTATTCGAGAAATGGAATGGTAGATAAAATAGTAAAACTGCGGTTTGATGAACCCTCTGCCAGGCACTTAAATGTGATTTGCAGAGTATCCCTTGTAGATGCAGATTACATGCAAGTGGTTGCTGCATTTTATGAATTAAAATGTTCAAATGTTTGTAGAGTCTATGGGACTCAACTACGGGGTCATCAGTCCCTAAACTTACGAACTACTTATGAACTAGCTAAGACTACGGACGGCACAAATATCCATGCCCGAGGAGGGATTCGAAACCCCGACCGTAGTGGCCGCGCAGTACGTGACTGGCGCGCCGCAGACCGCTTGGCCACCACGGCCGGCTATGAATTAAAACGATAGTTGCTGCCATGGATAAATTACTTCTTTTAAATTGTTGGACGAACTATTTTTCCTGTATGTTTAGGAACGGGACACTTCCCATTTTTACAATTTTTCCGACAGAAAAACATTTTTGTCATCGAGTGTTACGCATTTCGCGCAACTCAGAAGGGAATTATCCTCGTTAACGGAGGTCTCTCAGTAATTTGTGAAGATGTAGACCTTTCTTTTCGAATTTTTCGGAGTAACATTGTATGATGATCTTTTACCTGCCTATTGGTTCATTTAAACAGTTTTTAGACTTTGCGCTTATTCTTGATTAACACACTGTATTATAAAACAATCTGATCAATTCATAATGAATGTTACATAAGGAATTCCAACATTTTAACGCTAAAGAGATTTCATTTAGGCATACGTTTTAGTACTACTCAACCTCAAGTGGTTTTGTGTTGAAAGTACTTCCTCCAGTGAAGTGCTGTTCGCGACCCACAAATTGAGAAGCACTGCTGTAGGCTGAGGAGGAAGAACGATTTTTAAGTAACAGGCTTAACATCAAACGAGGCGACTATGTTACAGACTGAACGCTGAAAGCATTATAGTAAATGATGAATTATTATTATTATTATTATTATTATTATTATTACTATTATTATTATTATTACTATTATTATTATTATTACTATTATTATTATTATTATTATTATTATTATTATTATTATTATTATTATTCGCACTATCCAATTTCAATTTTTAGTAGTACCACCTTTAATAACGATATCACACACTGCTAATGTCACGAACATGGAAAACAGCTGCTTTGAAATTTGCGGGGCTGGTAAAATAGTCAAAGTGTTACTGCTGCATGCGACAAGCTTGCTTGTAGATCAGCCGGCAACGACTTTGGCACATGTGATTAAATAGATCTTGCCGGGGGTAGTTCTAAAAATCCCGATTATGCTGAAAATAGGGAATGCGATGGAACATGGAGATTAAGCGTCGTAGGGGGATCATCTTACGCTAACGGATACCCGCTGCGTCACTCCTATTACAGCAGTGGACTTTGTACCTTCTTAAAGTTATCTGTGTTGACTGTTGTCGCACTCTGCTAAAGTCGCGCCAAGTCATGGTCAAAATGACGTTTTAGACCTGGACAAAGTAATCGCCCACGCTGTTGATGAAATAGATGTACGTTGTCTTGAGAGTAAAGAGCTCTAAGGAACAAGTAAAAAAAAAAAAAAAAAAAGAGATTCTATCCGGGAAGATGACAAAGACGTGGTTAGAAAGCCTTATTTATTGCCTTCTAAAAATTTTAACTGTTTGTACAGTATGTATATATTTTTTCGAGGAAAATGTTAATATACAGGGTGTTACAAAAAGGTACGGCCAAACTTTCTGGAAACATTCCTCACACACAAAGAAAATATGTTATGTGTACATGCGTCCGGAATCGCTTAATTTCCATGTTGGAGAGCTCATTTTAGTATTTCTCTTTAAATGTAAATTGAAGTAATTCGTGCAGGCAATTGTCAAAATAGCCAATTGTTTCGTTAGTATGTATTGTACTTCCTCGATTCACCGCCAGTTGGCCCAATTGAAGGAAGGTAATGTTGACTTCAATGCTTGTGTTGGCATGCGACTCATTGCTCTACAGTCGAGCACATCAGTACGTAGCATCAACTGGTTGGTGTTCATCACGAACGTGGTTTTGCAGTCAATGCAATGTTTACAAATGCAGTGAATCGAGGAAGTATAGTACATAGTAACGAAATAACTGGGTATTTTGACAATTGCCTGCAGGAATGATTTCAATTGACATTTAAAGAGAAATACTAAATTGAGCTCTAACATGGAAATTAAGCGTTCCGGACACATGTCCACATAACATATTTTCTTTCTTTGTGTGAGAAATCTTTCCTGAAAGTTTGGCCGTACCTTTTTTTAACCCCCTGTATTTGGAAGAACGACTTTTGGTGATTTTCAGTTCAGAGTAGTACGAAGAATAAATAATACCCATAAATAATTTTACTTTTCCCATTAATCAGCTGTCTTTCCAAACACCTGTACATTATAAAGAAACGCCCACTTTCCCCGTGCAGATGTCAAACTGCACTTCGCTCACATGTACCGCTGTCTACTCACAAGCAATTTTGGCGCCCAGGCGGAAACTACTATTCGTCTCAGGCCAGAAATTACGGAAAACAAATGCCAATAACGAGGAGTCCAATAAATGGAAGTTACCGCCCAATAAGGAGCTTAAGAGCATCAGAATGGGATAAGGCGGAGTCAAAACAGGCTGTAACGTATATCGATAGTAACGATTTCCAAGTGACGTCAAAGAATATCGGTTAAAAGTTTTGACGCTGAAATCGTCTACTAACACTACCCGTCGCCACCTGTCATTATTATTATTATTATTATTATTATTATTATTATTATTATTGTCGTCCTTATTGATTGTGTGTCTGTGAGATTTCTAAGTCTGATTTCATTATTTCGAGTAGCACTGCTAACGTTTATATAACGATTTGAATGTGTCTTTCCGCAAGTAACGTTCTACAAGCGGGTCCATATGTCTAGAATCGAATTACAATGCTGGTCCATGTAAACTAGCGATTTGGTGAAATATCTTTAAAGGAAACTACAATAATACATAGAAAGTAGGCGCAGACAGATGTGAAAACTAAAGAACCATCAGTTTAATGTCATGGTTGCAAAATATTAACACGAATTATTTTCAGAAGGATGGAAAAGCCGACCTCGGGGAAGATCAGTTTGGGTTCAGGAGAAATGTAGGAACTCTGGAGGCAATACTTACTTCACGGCTTATCCTAGAAGATAGATTGAGAAAAGGCAAATCTACATTTCTAGCTTTTGTAGATTTGGAGAAGGCCTTTGACAATTGATTGGAATAAACTCTTTCAAGTTCGCAGGAGTAAAATATAGGGAACGTAAGGTTATTTACAACTTGTACAAAAACCAGACAGTGGTTGTCAGAGTTGAAGGGCATGAAAGGGATGCAGTGGTTGGGAAGGGAGTAAGGCAGGGTTGTAGTCTTTCTCCAATGTTATTCAATTTGTACATTGAGCAGGCTATAAAGGAAAGCAAGGAGAAATTTGGAGATGGAATTGAAGTTCAGGATGAAGACTGAAAAATATTGCGTTTTTCCGACGACATAGTAATTCTGTCAGAGACAGCAATGGACCTGGAAGAGTAGTTGAACGGAATGGACAGTGTGCTGAAAGGTGCATATAAGATGAACATTAACGAGAGCAAAACTAGGGTAATGGAGTGCAGTCTAAGAAACTCAGGTGATGCTGAAGGAATTAGATTGGGAAACGAAGCAATAAAGGAGGTAGGTGAATTTTATTACTTGGGCAGTAAAATGACATATGATGGTCGCAGTACAGAGGTAATAAAATGCACAATGGCAATGGGTAGAAAAGCTTTCTTCAAAAAGAGAAATTTGTTAACATCGAATATTGATTTAAGCTTCAGGAAGTCCTTTCTGAAGGCATTTTTTGTGGAGTGAAACATGGGCGATAAACAGTGCGGACAGGAAGAGGATTGAGGCTTTTGAAATGTGGTGCTACAGAAGAATGCTGAAGATTAGGTGGGTGGATCGTGTAACTAGTGAGGAGGTACTGAACAGAATTGGGGAGAAAAGGAATTTTCGGCATACCTTGACTAAAAGAAGGGATAGATTGGTAGGACACATTCTTAGACATCAAGGAATTTAGCGTTGGAGGGAAGTGTGTGGGGTAAAAACCGCAGAGGAAGACGAAGAGATGGATAAAGTAAGCAGATTCAAACAGATGTAGGTTGTCGTTCTTATGTGGCGTTGAAGAGGCTTGCTCAGGATATGGTATTGTTGAGTGACGCATGAAACCAGTTTCCGCACTGAAGACCACAACAACAACAACAACAACAACAACAACAACAGTTTTGACGTTATTTGATGCTTGAAAAATTAAGTGAATATTTTAAAGGTAGTTCTACATATTTTACATGTGATGTACCATCGTGTCTCGTTTTTCCCTAACAATTACAGAAATGTTAGAAGACACTACGGTTCATTATCAAGAAAATGCGTTTTCCAGTGTGCTGTTGCAAAAATAAAAATATAATACAGAAAGTCGCTAGTTCCTCCGAAAACTATATTCAAAGTTGTTAAATCATTGATGGTGATCCATATGTCGAATGGCTACTGTTCCTTTGACGTTGGGCCTGGGGTAAACAGGCCACGCTTGACAGTGGCGTCCAGTAGGAATCGCTTCTAGCAGCCGCGCAGTGCGCCTGCAGTACGCCGGCAGCTGCGCTAGCGGTCGCGTGCTGGGACGCTATCGCCGGCGGCAGGACTGTACCTTGAGGCGCGCTGCCGGCGCTGGAGTCCGCGTGCCCCGGGTACCTGCTGGCGACTGGCGACTGGCGCAGTCGTGGCGCGGTGGACCGCCTTATCGACCGCGGCGGTGTGCGCGCCGCGCCGCGCAGCTGGTCTGCCGGCAGGCCACATGCGGCTGCCGCGGCTCCCCACTGCGCATGCGCCGCTGCCGCCGCCAGACAGCGCGGCGTGCGCCCGCCACACCGGCGCGGCGGGCCGCAGATCTGCCTCGTCTGACGCGCGGTTTCGAGTTTCGGGTGTCTGCGCGCAGCTGTGCGGCCACATGGCACGAGGTCGCGGCTGACGGAACCGCTTGTTTTCTTTGTTAAGTGGCTGTATCGAGGCACTTCGTTCTAATTAAGTTCTGCTGTCAAGAGGAGACGAGCTATCTAAATTCTTGTACGAATACTGTGGTACACGATTAGACATTTTGTGATGATATGCTTCTGAAGGGGAATGGGGCGAAAAATGGGAAGAAGGAGGTGGTGTGCGAGGACGATAGGAGGAGGAGGCGGAGGAGGAGGGGGGTGGGGGTGCGAGGACGAGAGGAGGACGAGAGGAGGAGGAGGAGGAGGAGGAGGGGGCGGTTGGGCGGACGACAGTAGGACGGGTGGGGGTGGGCGGTTGGGCGGACGACAGTAGGACGGGTGGGGGTGGGCGGTTGGGAGGACGACAGTAGGACGGGTGGGGGTGGGCGGTTGGGAGGACGACAGTAGGACGGGTGGGGGTGGGCGGGTGTTGGGAGGACGACAGTAGGACGGGTGGGGGTGGGCGGGTGTTGGGAGGACGACAGTAGGACGGGTGGGGGTGGGCGGGTGTTGGGAGGACGACAGTAGGACGGGTGGGGGTGGGCGGGTGTTGGGAGGACGACAGTAGGACGGGTGGGGGTGGGCGGGTGTTGGGAGGACGACAGTAGGACGGGTGGGGGTGGGCGGGTGTTGGGAGGACGACAGTAGGACGGGTGGGGGTGGGCGGGTGTTGGGAGGACGACAGTAGGACGGGTGGGGGTGGGCGGGTGTTGGGAGGACGACAGTAGGACGGGTGGGGGTGGGGGGTGTTGGGAGGACGACAGTAGGACGGGTGGGGGGGGGTGTTGGGAGGACGACAGTAGGACGGGTGGGGGGGGGTGTTGGGAGGACGACAGTAGGACGGGTGGGGGGGGGTGTTGGGAGGACGACAGTAGGACGGGTGGGGGGGGTGTTGGGAGGACGACAGTAGGACGGGTGGGGGGGGGGTTGGGAGGACGACAGTAGGACGGGTGGGGGGGGGGGTTGGGAGGACGACAGTAGGACGGGTGGGGGGGGGGGTTGGGAGGACGACAGTAGGACGGGTGGGGGGGGGGTTGGGAGGACGACAGTAGGACGGGTGGGGGGGGGGTTGGGAGGACGACAGTAGGACGGGTGGGGGGGGGGTTGGGAGGACGACAGTAGGACGGGTGGGGGGGGGGGTTGGGAGGACGACAGTAGGACGGGTGGGGGGGGGGGTTGGGAGGACGACAGTAGGACGGGTGGGGGGGGGGTTGGGAGGACGACAGTAGGACGGGTGGGGGGGTTGGGAGGACGACAGTAGGACGGGTGGGGGGGATTGGGAGGACGACAGTAGGACGGGTGGGGGGGGTTGGGAGGACGACCGAAGGACGGGTGGGGGGGGGTTGGGAGGACGACCGAAGGACGGGTGGGGGGGGGGTTGGGAGGACGACCGAAGGACGGGTGGGGGGGGGGTTGGGAGGACGACCGAAGGACGGGTGGGGGGGGTTGGGAGGACGACCGAAGGACGGGTGGGGGGGGTTGGGAGGACGACCGAAGGAGTGGGGGGTGGGAGGACGACCGAAGGAGTGGGGGGTGGGAGGACGACCCAAGGCGGGGGTGCGAGGGGGGAGGACGACCGAAGGCGGGGGGTGCGAGGGGGGAGGACGACCGAAGGCGGGGGGTGCGAGGGGGGAGGACGACCGAAGGCGGGGTTGCGAGGGGGGACGACGACCGAAGGCGGGGTTGCGAGGGGGGAGGACGACCGAAGGCGGGGTTGCGAGGGGGGAGGACGACCGAAGGCGGGGTTGCGAGGGGGGATTTTTTTTTTTTTTGTGGTTTTAGGGCGCACAACTTCTATGGTCATTAGCGCCCAGCCAAGAACATAGATTCGCTATGATCTAAAAAATGTAGACTGTCAGAACATCAACAAGAGGCTAAAAACGAAAGATAAAAGACAATTAAAAGAGTTAAATATCCTTGGATAAGTTGGCCAAGTTGATAAAACGCAAAACTCGAGCAGCTGCTCGTGTGTCATCAGCTAAAATTTCCTCCAGAGTAGACGGAAAGTGAAGGGCTACACGGAGATTATTAAAATTAACACAAGTCAGTAAAAGATGTCGCACTGTCAGCAGTTCACCGCAGGAGCATAGCGGTGCAGGTTCGGCGGATAGCAAGTGACGGTGGCTGAAACGGCAATGACCGATCCGCAACCGAGCCAGGATGACCTCCTCCCGCCGAGAGGGGCGTGAGGATGTCCTCCAAGCGGTCGGGATCGGTTTGACAGTTCGCAATTTATTGTTGTACAGTGAAAGCCACACACTGTGCCATTGCGACACGATACTCCGGCGAAGAGCCCGTTGAACATCGTCCGATGGGACGCAAAAGGTAGCCATGCGAGGCAAAAGAGCTGCTGCCTTGGCTGCTGTGTCGGCGGCCTCATTCCCGGGCACACCCACATGGCCAGGGACCCACAGGAAAGAAACGTGACAGCTGTCATCCGCCAGCAACTGGAGGGAGCGTTGGATCCGATACACGAGAGGATGGTTCGAGAAAGGATCCTTAAGACTCTGCAGGGCACTAAGGGAGTCAGAACATATGGCATAGCAAGGGTGGCGGTGGCGGCAGGTATACAAAACGGCCTGGTGGAGGGCGAAAAGCTCAGCCGTGAAGTTTGAGCACCAGTCAGGGAGCTTGTATTGGAAACGGTTGTCCCCGACGACGAAGGCAGATCCGACACCGGCAGTGCTCTTGGAACCATCAGTGTAAATAAATACGGCATTATCGAACCGCGAACGGAGTTAGACAAGCCTCGAGCGGAATACAAAATCCGGAGTGCTCTCCTTGGGGAGCGAACTAAGTTCGAGGTGTGTGTGAACCTGGGCCTGATGCCACGGTGGCAATGGGCTTTCGCTCAACCGAAGGGTGGAAGGAAGGGTAAAATCGAGCCGCTGTAGCAGGCGGCGAAACCGAACTCCCGGTGGAAGCAAGGCAATCGCAGACAACTGATATTGGCGATCGAGTGAGTCGTCAAAAAATAATCTGTAAGATGGATGGTTGGGCATCGACCGTAGGCGGCATGCGTACCGAGACAAAAGTATGTCACGCCGAGTAGTCAAGGGTAATACAGCAGCCTCGGCATACAGACTTTCAACAGGGCTGGTATAAAATGCACCGGTCGCCAGACGTAATCCACGATGGTGAATAGAGTTGAGACGGCGGAGAATCGACGGCCGTGCAGAAGAGTATACAAGGCTTCCATAGTCGAGCTTCGACTGAACAATGGCCTGGTAAAGGTGAAGCAGGACGGTACGATCCGCTCCCCATGACGTGCCACTGAGGACACGAAGAACGTTAAGGGATCGGGCACAACGGGCAGCCAGGTAGGACACATGTGTGGACCAGCAAAGTTTCCGATCCAACATGAGTCCCAAGAATTTTGTAGTCTCCACGAAAGGGAGAGCAACAGGGCCGAGACGTAGAGAAGGTGGAAGAAATTCCTTGTATCTCCAGAAATTGATACAGTTTTCTCAGTGGAGAATCGGAAGCCGTTTGCGATGCTCCAGGAATAGAGACGGTCAAGACAGCGTTGGAGAGAACGCTCCAAGAGGCACGTCCGCTGGGCGCTACAATAAATTGCGAAATCGTCAACAAAAAGAGATCCGGAGACGTCGGCTGAAAGGCAATCCACGATCGGATTGATTGCAATGGCAAAGAGCGCCACACTCAAGACGGAGCCCTGTGGTACCCCATTCTCCTGGCAAAAGGTATCTGACAAAACAGAGCCCACCCGTACCCGGAACTTGCGATCCGCCAAAAACGCTTGAATGAAAAGAGGAAGGCGGCCCCGAAGGCCCCATGTGTGCAATGTGCGGAGAATGCCCGCTCTCCAACAGGTATCGTATGCCTTCTCCAAGTCGAAGAACACTGCTACTGTTTGACGCTTCTTTAGAAAGTTGTTCATAATGAAGGTCGACAACGTAACGAGGTGGTCAGCAGCAAAGCGGTGTCGACGAAAACCGCATTGGATATTAGTCAGGAGGCGGCGAGATTCGAGGAGCCAGACCAACCGAGCGTTAACCATGCGTACCATCACCTTACAGACGCAGCTCGTCAGAGAAATGGGGCGATAACTGGAAGGAAGGTGTTTGTCCTTCCCTGGTTTTGGGGATGGGGACAACAATGGCTTCACGCCAACTTGTGGGAACATGACCTTCAGTCCATATGCGATTGTAGGTACTAAGAAGAAAGCACTTGCCCGCAGGAGAGAGGTTCTTCAGCATCTCAATATGAATGGAATCGGGCCCGGGAGCAGAAGACCGGGACAGGGCGAGAGCACGATCTAGCTCCTGCATGGTGAAGGCGACGTTATAATTTTCACAATTAAAAGAGCGGAAAGAAGGCGGCCGTGCCTCCTCTACCTGTTTGCGAGGGAGAAAGGCAGGGTGGTAATGGGCAGAGCTCGAAACCTCCGCAAAGAAACGACCCAATGCGTTTGAAACATCAGCTGGGTCCACGAGGACTGCGTTCTCCACGGTCAGGCCAGGAATCGGGGAGTGGACCTTGATGCCGGACAAACGGCGTAGGCCACCCCAGACAACCGTGGAGGGAGTAAAACGGTTAAAAGAACTAGTAAAAGCAGTCCAGCAAGCTTTCTTGCTGTCGTTTATGATACGACGGCACTGCGCTCTCATATGTTTGTAATTGATGCAATTCTCCAAAGTTGGGTGGCGGCGGAAGGTGCGTAAAGCACGGCGCCGGGCTCGAAGCGCGTCGCGGCAGGCTGCAGTCCACCAAGGGACCTGTACACGACGTGGAGAAGAGGATGTACGAGGTATGGAACGTTTAGCAGCAGTGAGAATAACCTCTGTGAGGTATTCGACCTGACTGTCACAGTTGGGAAAATTCTGATTGTGAAAAACAGCCATGGAAGAATAAAGCCCCCAGTCGGCTTTAGAAATGTTCCAACTGGTGGGACGTGGAGATGGGGAATGATGTAGGAAGTGGATGATACAAGGGAAATGGTCACTCGAGTACGTGTCAGAAAGTGCATACCACTCAAACCGACCGGCAAGCTGAGGAGTGCATATTGCGAGGTCTATATGGGAATAAGTGTGTGTTGTGTCAGAAAGGAAGGTCGGTGCACTGGTGTTGAGGCAGACAAGATCGAGGTGGTGGAGAATGTCCACCAAAAGGGAGCCTCTCGGACAAGGTGCCGGAGAGCCCCATAGGGGGTGGTGGGCATTAAAGTCGCCTACCAATACGAAAGGTGAAGGGAGCTGGTCAACAAGGTGTAGCACATCCGCCCTAGTAAGGGCAGATGACGATGGCGAATATATATTACAGAGGGAGAAGGTAAATGTGGATAAGGTAATGCGGACGGCAACTGCCTGTAGGTGAGTGTGCAAGGAAATGGGATGGAAATAGACGTCTCGAAGGAGCATCAGAACCCCTCCATGGGCTGGGACACGTTCCACGGGTGGCAGGTCGAACCGCACAGAGGTGTAGTGTGGAAAGTCTGCACGATCACGTGGACGCAACTTAGTTTTCTGGAGGCAGACTAGAAGCGGGCAGTGCAATCGAAGGAGTAGTTTTAACTCCTCCCGATTAGAACGAATGCCGCGAATGTTCCATTGAAGGAGCGCCATGATAAAAATGAGAGAAGAAATAAGGATAAAAACCAAGTAGCGAGCGGGGTCACCTCGACGGCCGCTGAGGACCGGATTTCGAGGGAGCACTGCTATCGCTGTCTGGGGGCAAAGGGTCATGTTCCATTGGTTCGACCGACGCGCCTGCCACCTCCCTGAGTTGATCAGGAGGGGCAGTTTCCACCGCCGGTAAAGGGCCGGGCGCCCGGCAAACGGAGCGTCCCGGTGAAACAGAAGACGGCCGAGGCCGGCAACTGTTGGACGGCGTGACAGATGGGTCACGCCTCGGCGGGGAAGGAGAGGAACTCTTTTTCTTGTCAGCTCTTCTGGAAGAGTGACGGCGGGAAGAGGCAGTTGACGGTTGGGAAGCCTGAGAACGCAGAAAATCCTCACGGACGGGTTCCTTTTTCAAGGTCCGGGCATCTTGTTTAGGTGCCCGCGGTTTACTAGAGTTTGACGAAGACTGTACCCTAGAAGCAGCAAGAGGGAGCGGGGACGTGGAACGGGCAATCTTCGGGCTGGCGGATCGCACAACTGTGTCAGCGAAAGTGAAGTCACATGTCTGGGTACTGGAATCCTTGGTAGGTCGAGTTGAGGTGAGTACCTTACTGTATGTACCCGCTGGGAGGACAGTGGGCTTTCGACTCGCCAACAACTTACTAGCGGCAGATGTCGATACCTTCTCCGTAACCCGAATTTGCTGGATTACCTTCTCATCCTTGTATACAGGGCAGTCGCGAGAGGAAGCCGCATGGTCACCGTTGCAGTTTAGGCAGTGAGGGGACGGAGGTGGGCAACCCCCCTCATGGGCGTCCCTACCACAAGTGACACACTTTGCTGCATTTGGGCAATGTTCACGGGTATGGTTGTACCTGTGGCACTGAAAACAGCGCGTTGGGTTAGGTACATAAGGGCGGACGGAGATGACTTCATACCCTGCTTTGACTTTCGACGGGAGGTCAACTCTGTCGAACGTCAAAAATACAGTACGAGTCGGTGTCAGATGGTTATCGACCTTTTTCATGACCCTGTGGACGGCTGTCACACCCTGATCGGACATATACGATTGGATATCTTCATCAGACAACCCGTCAAGGGATCTCGTGAACACTTGCCCCCGTGACGAGTTGAGTGTGCGGTGCGCTTCGACCTTAACTGGAAAAGTGTGCAACAACGTAGTACGTATCAGTTTTTGGGCTTGGAAGGCACTTTCCACTTCCAGCAACAATGTGCCATTGCGCTGACGTGAACAGGTTTTAACAGGGCCAGCAATTGCATCTACACCTTTCTGTATAACGAAAGGATTGACAGAATTGAAATCCTTTCCGTCGGTGCGAGAGACAACCAGAAATTTAGGTACATTAGGCAGAGTCTTTTTAGGCTGAGG
The DNA here is from genome assembly GCA_026315105.1 of Locusta migratoria. NCBI lineage: Eukaryota > Metazoa > Arthropoda > Insecta > Orthoptera > Acrididae > Locusta > Locusta migratoria. The sequence goes on along the minus strand of CM048744.1, from coordinate 958,586,477 downwards.
CGAGTCTAACTTACGTTTATGGGTCAACGTCACGAAAGAAGATAAGGAAGTCATCGCGGAAGTGTCCCCCGTGATTACCGGCGTCTCCGATGGCGCGCTCCTTCCTAGTGGGGGCCCTCTCCGAGGGCTTACCCGCCTTAGGTGATTGTTCACACCTCAGGTCACACCTCCCGAGAACTGACGGAGGGACCAATCGGCACGTTCGGAAGGTACCAGCTCGGGTAATCACCCCTCCCTGGGCCTGGCCTTTACCAGGGGGTACGTACGTGCCTTACTTGTCTACCCGGGGCGGGGAATTACGCGTTACCCCGTCACCTGCTACGCATGATAATGCGTGGGTCGGCCTTCAGACACGCACAGGGAGGAAAGAAGAAGAGGATAGGAAAGGAAGAGAAAGAAGGATAGAAAAGAAGTGTCTCAAACGCCGAGGCGGAGACTAATGAGGAGAAGAAGGCTAGGAGAGTACAAGGAGAGAAAGACAGAAAACGAAGGGTAAGAAAGGAAGGAACGAAGGAAGAAAAACCACAACAAGAACCACCGTATCTTACGAAATATGCCCGTCTCCGGGCGAAGGCATAAACCGGGAGGGAAAGTGAAGCAGCCTGGGGCAGAAGAAAGGCTGCTCCGGCTCGGGGCCCCGTGCGCGCCACACACATACCCACAAAAGAACTGTGGGCCCCCTGGGGGGTGGTGCGAGGGGGGAGGACGACCGAAGGCGGGGGTGCGAGGGGGGAGGACGACAGAAGGCGGGGGTGCGAGGGGGGAGGACGACAGAAGGCGGGGGTGCGAGGGGGGAGGACGACAGAAGGCAGGGGTGCGAGGGGGGAGGACGACAGAAGGCAGGGGTGCGAGGGGGGAGGACGACAGAAGGCGGGGGTGCGAGGGGGGAGGACGACAGAAGGCGGGGGTGCGAGGGGGGAGGACGACAGAAGGCGGGGGTGCGAGGGGGGAGGACGACAGAAGGCGGGGGTGCGAGGGGGGAGGACGACAGAAGGCGGGGGTGCGAGGGGGGAGGACGACAGATGGTGGGGGTGCGAGGGGGGGAGGACGACAGATGGTGGGGGTGCGAGGGGGGGAGGACGACAGATGGTGGGGGTGCGAGGGGGGGGAGGACGACAGATGGTGGGGGTGCGAGGGGGGGAGGACGGCAGATGGTGGGGGTGCGAGGGGGGGAGGACGGCAGAAGGCGAGGGTGTGAGGGGGGAAGAGGAACAGAATTCGGGGAAAAAGTTCTGGCATACCTTGAGTAAAAGACGCTACCGATTGGAAGAAAACACTCATTTACATTAAGGAATCGTGAATTAGCATCGGAGGGAAGTGTGTGGGAGTGAAATTTGGAGAGGGAGACTGGGAGAAGAATACATTCAACAGATTCAAATGGACGTGGGTCACTGTTCTGATGAGGAGTTGAAGAGTTTGCTCCAGATGTAGTAGGGTGGAGAGCTGCGTCAATCAAGTCTCCGGACTGAAGACTACAACAAAAACAACAGCTGCCTGTAGATATCGGAATAAAGAATTTGTAAACTAGTGCCCAGCCGGGATCTAGACATTCGCTCCAACTACTACGGCCATCTAAAATCTGCGTGTATAAGAATACTTACCGACAACCGCAAGGCCCATATCCGCAACCGCGGCACTTTTATCCGCATCTGCGTGGTCGTTATCCACATCTGCAGATTAATATTGCGTAATAGTAATAGATAGCAGTATTTTAAACCATGATATTCAATAATTAATGTTAGAGTGTCATTTCTGCGACAACTAAGCTTCTTGATTTCTAGAATCACATTAACTGTTCCATACCTATTCCGAAACAGGCTATTCCAAACAGGAAACCATTGGCGCTCTGGATACACATAATAGCGCTTCGGAACCCTCTGTGGTCAGAGCACTACGTCAGTTGTTTAATACAGCCATCATCTTAAATTTCAGTGGTAAAAAACTGACCGGCATAGAGGAGATTTTACTATGTTTACATTCAAAGGAAGAAACTGGCCTTTCGGAGTTTTACAAAAGGTACATTTTATTTTCCCCATATTAATGCAGAAGAGATTGTGCGACACAAAGCAAGTTCAAATGTTTGCAGAACTAATGGGACTTAACTACGGGGTCATCACTCCCTAAATTTACAAACTACTTATGAACTAACTAAGACTAAGGACGGCACAAATATCCATGCCCGAGGCGGATTCGAACCCCTGACCGTTGTGGCCGTGCACACCGTGACTGGAGCGCCTCAGTCCCCTCGGCCACCGTGGCCGGCTCATTTTAAGTGTTAAATCCGCTGTCTACTACTAATTGGTAACTGGCCTCTTAGCAGCCAACCAGCCAGCTTCGCGATCGCGTTGCCTCGGCACTACTCGTATCACGTGACCTGGCGGAGTGCCCACGCCTGTCTTTCTCGCGGTTCGCACCGCTGCCAACGGGAAGACAGGCCCCAGCGCAGACGTCATGCCACGGAAGCAAGGTAGTTCCGAACCGGAGCGATCACTAGCTCAGTGGCTGCCCGCTATGACGCAGTGGGATGTGCCCCAGCGGCCGGCCAATCGGCTAGCGATCGCGCCGGCTCAGAACTACCTTGCTTCCGTGGCATGATGTGTGCGCTGAGGCCTGTCTTTCTCGTCGGCCACAGGTTCTCACCGAGGCCTTCGAGAAAGACAGGCCCCAGCGCAGTCGTCATGCCACGTAAGCAAGGTAGTTCTGAGCCAGCGCGATCGCTAGCCGATTGGCCGGCCGCTGGGGCACATCCCACTGCGTCATAGCGGGCAGCCACTGAGCTAGCGATGGCGCCGGCTCGGAACTATCTTGCTTACGTGGCATGACGACTGCGCTGGGGCCTGTCTTTCTCGTAGGCCTCAGTTCGCACGTTGAGACCTCAGAAAGTCGCCACGTTGGCCACACTCGTTCAGATACACGCTCTGTGTGCCGACGGAAATTGGATATAGCAGCTGTAGAAACCACGTTGATATATTTAAAGAAACACACAGAATCGTGTTGATGCGACATTTACTTTTATTTGTATTGATAGTAAATTTATTCAGATTTCATTGACTCGTTTCTTGGGAGTTATTGGTTACTTACCTTTCTGACGATCATAGACCTAGGAGATCATGTGCCTCCAACAGATTCTGAACTTTGTACCTTCCATCTCGTCTCCTGTGAATCTTAGCGGTTGCAGACCTCCACATGGTCTTGCCACTTTGGTAGTATCATCTGTGATCCTCGCAATAATTTCGGCTCACTGTAGTTGCTAAACTTTCAAAGCAACAACCCATCACCTCTCCGTCTGACAGGTCTCGAAGGGCCCCACCAGGTGCCCAACGGTAGCCGTGTCATTCACGACAATCCTGTCAAATGATGCGGAAAGGGGGGCGGGCAATGTCAATGCCCCACATTCCAGGCCGCTGTGTCGGTTGTTCCGACCGGAGACGCTACTCTGTCAAGTAGCTCCTCTAGTGACCTCACAAGGGCTGAAAGCACCCATTTGCCAACAGGGTTCGAAAGACATTAACTTAAGTGATCAGAGGCACCGTCATTAGAAGACCATAGATTTTTAGGTCGTAAAAAGAGCATTTTAGTTGCCTAAAATAGGCTCTGTCATTACCTTATTTAGGCCGTATAAAATTAAAACAGATCCCAAAAGGTATTCATCAGAAGAAATAAAAGTAATGTGAAATACATAATAGTTACTTATAAGCAAATTTTGATTTGTTTACAGTAAGGAAAACGAAAACGTGCACAGCTAAACAACGCAGTAAACAATATTCAAAGATAAAAATATAATGGAGATGAGTGAAATTTTTTGTAGGTTTTCCAGAGAACAGCCAATGAGCTCGTCGGTTAGTATTCATTCGTATGCCGAAAATGAACTTCCATACTTCAATGGATGACAGTAGCGTAATTCATCCACATCTACATCAACATGGGATACTCCGCAAATCACATTTAAGTGCCTGGCAGAGGGTTAATCGATCCACAGTTATACCATTTATCTCCCATTCCATTCTCGAATAGCGCACGGGAAGAAAACACCTGAATCTCTCCCTTCGAGCTCTGATTTCTCGTATTTTATTCTGATGATCATTTCTACCTATGTAAGTGGAAGTCAACAATATACTTTCGCATTCGGAGGAGAATGTTAGCGATTAGAGTTTCGTAAGTAGCCCACGCCGCAGCGATAAGCGCCGTTGTTGTAATTATTCCCAGCCCAGAACCTGTATCATTTCCGTAACGCTGTCTCTCCTGTATCGTGACAATACGAAACGAGATACCCTTCTTTGGACTCTTTCGATGTTCTACGTCAGTAGCGGCGCTGGGCGTCGGCGACGTCGGCCACCACCGACGGCCTCGCGCCTGTGGGGGGCCTCGCAAAGCATGGTTAAAATTTTAGTTTTCTTCTTTTTTATATTTAATGCTTAACGGCGCTTTCCAACTGCTAGGTTATGTAACGACGACCTACATCTAATTTACACTAGCTTAACCAATGGACGAACACAACATTCCTACCCAAGGGTGGGATTCGATCCCCGTCGAGAGCGATCTCGCTCACCGTGGTATGATGCCTTAGTGCGCTCGGCCATTCCCGGCCGGCAGCTATTTAGTTGTCCGTATTTATTTCCATATGAGTGCAGCAGTTAAATACCTACAAAACAATTACTTCAGCACATTTTAGAAAACTGTTTGGAATAATTATATCCAAACGTTTATATAACAATCAGAATCGGCCGAGAGAAGCTTCACAAAGTTAAAATTGATTAAGACTAACTTGAAAAGCACAATGATCCAAGAAAGACTATCTGCGTTGTCAGTACTATCATATAAAGCCGAAATAGCTGCTAGTATTAAGATGTGATCTTAAAAAAATTCAGAGACGAAAAGGTGAAAAGTTCCCCTAATAAGTGTTTATTATAATTTTTGTCATTGCAATAATACTCGAGTATTATACTAATAGAATTTCAGTATAATGATTATTGGTGTATAATTCAGCTCATTTAACATTTTCTTCTTTAATGAAAAAATGAAAGGGGCCTCGCAAAGACGAGTTCACCGACGCCCAGTTTTCGTCTAGCGCCGCCACTGTCCTCCGTCAAACCCACCTGATAAGGATCCCACACTGGGCTGCAATACTCCAAAAATGGACGGACAAACGTAGTGTATGTTTTTTTCTTTGTTGTTCTGTTGCATGCTTTAAGGGTTCTGCCAATAAAACGCAGTATCTGGTTCGCCTTCCCCACGTCATTTTCTACGTGTTCTTTCCAGTTTAATTCTGAAGTAATAGTAATTCCTAGGTATTTTGTGGAGTTTACGGCCTTCACTTTTGACTTATCTTGTAAACAAAGTTTCCGCACAGGTTAGGCAGGAATGCTGCAGCCAATGGAACTGGATTTTCCCGCTAAAGCATGAATGCTGCCACGCGAAGGTCATTCTGGCCGTAGTTGTTCTAGAAAACATGCTCCATTTTTACCGTACTTTTTCAGGCAACTGACACTTCATTAATTTCCTTTTTTACTTCCACTAGAAAAACAATGTTCACGTAGAGAAGTTTACTTGAGCTTTCTAATTCGGAAATAACATTCGCCGTAATTACATAGTTCGCTCTAATAAAACTCCCGTTGAACTGAAGGGTCTTTCATCAATTGTGTTGCGTAAGTTACAGAAGGGGGCAACCTCCGGTAGATTTGGAGTTACCTTCTGGATTACTGGCAGGTACTTACTGTAGAATTCTGCCGTGCTAATCATGTGCCCCAGAAGAAGTAGATTCGGGTGGCAAGGGGACATCTGGGAACAGTTGGGGACATCTGGGAACAGTTGGGGACATCTGGGAACAGTTCTTCGAAAGCCAGCAACCATAACGGTGCTTAACGAAAAGCTTTTTTTTACCTTGGATATTAGCAAATATAGAGTTCTAGCCTTCCTTTCTGCGCTACACGGTTAATACATGTGCTACGCGTATTACATCCAGTATCAGAGGGTACAGAGCACTTGGAGCAAATGAAACGCTGCAACCGTACGTTCTGCGGCATTTCTCAAAGTCAGAAGAACTATATTTTCATTTACGCCATGTTAATATAGTACCTTCAACCCGTAGCTGAAGACGTATGCGAACGTTTGTTGGTTACTCTTTGGGAGTTGTTTTGAACAAACAAATGTTTGTCAAGCTTATGGGACTTGACTACGGGGTCATCAGTCCCTAAACTTACAAACTACTTATGAACTAGCTACAACTAAAGACGGCACAAATATCCAATGCCGAGGGGGGATTCTAACCCCCGACCGTAGTGGCCGTGCAGACCGTGACTGGCGCGCCTCGGTCCCCTCGGCCACCGCGGCCGGCTGTTTTGAACAAATTAAATAAGCTCTCCATGTCGCATCTGGTTCCAACTTGCTAACCTTCAGATTTTCAATGTGACATACGAGATTGTTGAAAAATCCATATGGGAAAACTCCCCAATATATTTCCGAATTCTATGCAGCGCATCCGTATATTTTACGCAACTTTGCCGGTTGCTGACCGATGAAAGTAATTTAATTTTCTATTTTTTGCTATATGGCTGCTGTTGAAAACAGTAGATTGGCAGGACGGTATTAAAATAGGTGAAAACAAAATAAGCAGTCTCGCATATGCGGATGACTTCGTTGTAATGGCCGATTCAATTGAAAGGTTACAAACTAATATTTCAGAACTCGATCAGAGGTGCAAGGATTATGATATGAAGATCAGTATCTCCAAAACGAAAGTAATGTCTGTGGGAAAGAGATTCAAACAGATTGAGTGCCAAATAGGAGGAACAAAGAACAGGTAGACAGTTTCAAGTACCTGGGATGTATTTTCTCACAGGATGGCAACATAGCGAAAGAACTGGAATCGAGGTGCAGCAAAGCTAATGCAGTGAGTGCTCAACTAAGATCTACTTTCTTCTGCAAGAAGGAAGTAAGTACCAAGACTAAATTAGCAGTGCACCGCTCTATCTTTCGACCAACTTTGTTGTATGGGAGTGAAAATTGTATGGATACAGGTTACCTTATTCATAAGATAGAGGTTACAGATATGAAAGTAGCAAGAATGATTGCAGGTACCAATAGATGGGAGCAATGACGGAAGGGTGTCCATAATAGGGAAATCAAAGAAAAGCTGGGAATGAACACCATAGATGAAGCAGTTAGAGCGAACAGACTGAGATGGTGGGGTCATGTTACACGCATGGGGGAAGCAAGGTTACCTAAGAGACTCATGAGCTCGTCAGTTGAGGGTAAGAGGAGTCGAGGTAAACCAAGAAGAAAGTACTTAGATTCGGTGCAGAATGATTTTGAAGTAAAAGGCATAACATCAGACGAGGCATCAATGTTAGCATTGAATAGGGGATCATGAAGGAATTTAATTAGAGGCACTATGCTCAAGACTTAACGCTGAAAGGCATAATCAGTCTCTAATAATGATGATGACGATGATTATGATGATGATGGCTGCTCAAAAGTTCTGCCTCGGGCATTGATGTTTGTGTCGTCTTTAGTATAAGTTAGTTCGTTAGTAGTTTGTAAGTTTAGGGACTGATGACCCCGCAGTTAAGTCCCTTAATCTTAAACATTTGAACAGAAGTTCTGCTTGTCAGGTGAAAACCAGGTCAGTTCTCATTGGCCACGTTCTACTCCAAGAAGCAAAAATCTAACATACTGGATCCTTCATTCAACGCTTCGCAGGGCAGTGGAACGTGGAATTCCACGTTGCGGTGTCACCACTTCCTCCTTCACGTGCGTTTCCACGTCCCGTGAGAGGACGGCTTAAGGGTGGACCAACACCATATTGTATTCAGATAGGGTATGGCTGTTGATAGCAGGAGACCATGCACGTAACAAACTGGTCACAGTACCCTGAACTTGCGCCAACACTTTTTTAGTCACTATGATGCTGTTATTGCTGTAAGCAACGAACAAAAAAAAGCTGTCATTCCCAAATAAGTAGAGCGTGGATTCGTCCTGAAACATCTGATGCAGGTCCTGTCCCCAGGGAAGTCATTCCGTTAAGCCACGATGTATGTGTTCAAATGCTTGACAAGCTTAAGGGACTGAATTGCGAGGTCATCAGTCCCTAGCCACGATGTAATGAACGGACATGCAGTAGTGTCACAGCTGATATTGCACGATGTGTTCCGCTGTTGCGCCAGAGGCGTGGAGGATGGTCCGTCTGCAATGCCGTTCGGATGAGATGAGGTGTAGATCTTATTGGGGGTTGGGCGACTTGACCCACACCTTCCGTGAATCATTGCATCACTGAAACACGTCGTACCAACCACACGACCAGCAATTTCCCGGATGGATGCGTCATTATCCCTAGAGTCATTAGTGAGCCCTCTTTCAAATTCACTGATGTGACCAGTGGTATAGCGTGGATTTCTGCCACCCGGTTTAAGTGAATATAAAAATAAAATAGGGACGCTGCAATTTATTTTCCCTAAATAATTTTTGTTTCTTCTGTTTTTTTTTTACGCTATGCTGAACAAATCCTATTTGCAGATTATTTATACGACTTAAGTTTCATATCTTTTAGACCATTTTCAAATCAACTAAATTAAGTTCTACAATACACCCGTTGGCCATGTAGTTAATTTTTCTGGGTTTTCTGGGTATCCTTGTGTTAATTTGTAGAGCTAATGATTTTGAAGGCTTTTCACTGAGAGAAACAGATTTGTTTGTAGGTAAGGCAAAGAGGTGAAGTAGTTGTGACGAAATATCCTTGTCTACAGAATTAGGGCGAACTTTTTAGTATTTACAGAGCTATCAATGAAAACTGAATTAACGGTTCCTTTACCGATAGTGATGTAGCGAAGATTATGTAACGAAGTAATGTTCTCACTTCACCTAGAACGCAGTGACAACGGACGGTCTCACGGGTGTGGCGAAAACATTGGAAGGAGCTTCACAGCTTCACTACGTCCTGATCCCCGATGCTGACGAATTACAGTGGTTGAAATAATTTAAATCGAAAGTTTACTCGCAATATCCTGTACTAGGTATAGATGTTCTCCCAGAAGAGACATATGAAAATTCGTGTCTAGCTGCGACTCAAACCAGGATTTTCCGATATTCGTAATCAGTCACCTTGTAACTTTCTGTTATACGACCACTTTTCCAGGACCGACCGAAGTTTGTGTGCACCAAAATGACCATATATACAGTCGCTACGTTCTGGATTCGTCCGTCTCTTAATGTCATAAGTATTGTGTCAAATAGAAAGCAACGAAATCAAATCAATTTGCGCTATTAATATAAAATTTAAGACCATATGGTCTATAAGTATGTAAAAATATTATTTGTAATGTCAATTTGCTTTGAAGATACAATTTGTTGCGGCTGCCAGACACTTCACCGGTGTTGCCTCATGCCTGCAATCTATCACTCTCCTTTGTCCACATCACACACGAGCTATTTAGAAAGCAATTGTAACTACAAGTATTATTCCGAACATCTCTGTGTTGCAAAATTCTGGCATGAACTATGTTTAGAAGCGGTTGCACTAACTTGCGTATGTTGACTAATACGTAAAAAAATATGGAATTTTTTTTTCGAATGCTTTTATTTCGAACTACGATACCTTACAAAACGTATTACTTTTAAAATGTAAATATGTCATGTACATTTTTCCAATCTGTATTTGCAAAAGAATATTCTGGAAACATCTTTTTTTAAAACCAAACCCAGGAATGAATATTAAAGCGAACTGATTTCAACTGGATTGACTTATTTAGAAGTTTTAAGTATCAAGGAATTGTGAATTTAGCTTTGGAGGGAAGTGTGTGGAGTAAAAACCGCAGAGGAAGACCAAGAGATGGATACAGTAAGCAGATTGAGACAGATGTAGGTTGCCGTTCTTATGTGGAGATGAAGAGGCTTGCTCAGGATAGGGTATTGTGGAGAGCTGCATCAAACTAGTCTCCGGACTGAAGACCATAACAACAAGTATTTTTCATAGCACAATTAAAAATGCTAGGGGAACTTAATGTCTGAATGCAACGTAATAAACACATGTTGTAATTTCCTGACAAATCTGCTAGTGCCCTTGCACTCTCCTTTACAGAAAGTACACTTGATACCGTCGAGTAAGTTACAGATCGGGCGTTTCCTGCAGCCCCCAAATATGTGCCGCCCGGGGCCATGGCACCCCATCCTCCCCCGGGCAACCCCCAAGCTACGCCACTGGATGCGACATTTCGGGCAGCTGTGATTGGGCGCTCTGGCTGTATGAAACATGGGGGAAGGTTAGGCGATATGTGGCTTCCTAAAATTATTATTAAACCTCTTGTAAAATGTGTTGTAGAAACAAACGAATAAATAGGCCTCAACATACATAAATTAACTAGCTGGTACCAGGCGCATAGCTGTCACAAAGAAATAATGTTGAGGATATCGTTTTCATATCAGTATTTCTGACATCATATCTCCTGAACTATGAGTCGTACAGCGATATAATTTTGTAGATACATTAAGCGGCATATCTGGATACTGTTTGTAAAATATGTTGCGAATTAATTTAGTGGCAAAGACGTTATAATTTTAATCGTCTTTCATAATACGAGAGTTTTTCACGCATCTCCATGTTCATGACGTCACATCTAAATGCAAGCAGTATGTTGAAGTTTCATCGCAATGGTGTGAACGGTACGGCAGCGCACATTCACTAGATAATTCCTCAATAGATGCAATAATTTTTTTAAGTGTGTGAATCGCCTACTGTGAGTAAAGGGGACCGAAGCATCAGATTTACACGGTTGAGATGCAGCCCACAACAAATTCTTCTTTGCGGCAGTCTTCTTTCATGCTTGCGACTGTTTTTGTTTATTAAAAACCTAATGCGAACTATTCTCGTTCTTATACAAGCTAATTTCTTAGCGTACCAAAGGAAACTTCGTTTTAATCATCGATGTCAGAGTTTTAACTACTTTGTTACACTTCGAAAAGGTTTTTTTTTTTTTTTTTTTGTGGTTTTAGGGCGCACAACTTCAATGGTCATTAGCGCCCAGCCAAGAACATAGATTCGCTATGATCTAAAAAAATGTAGACTGTCAGAACATCAACAAGAGGCTAAAAACGAAAGATAAAAGACAATTAAAAGAGTTAAATATCCTTGGATAAGTTGGCCAAGTTGATAAAACGCAAAACTCGAGCAGCTGCTCGTGTGTCATCAGCTAAAATTTCCTCCAGAGTAGACGGAAAGTGAAGGCCTACACGGAGATGATTAAAATTAACACAAGTCAGTAAAAGATGTCGCACTGTCAGCAGTTCACCGCAGGAGCATAGCGGTGCAGGTTCGGCGGATAGCAAGTGACGGTGGCTGAAACGGCAATGACCGATCCGCAACCGAGCCAGGATGACCTCCTCCCGCCGAGAGGGGCGTGAGGATGTCCTCCAAGCGGTCGGGATCGGTTTGACAGTTCGCAATTTATTGTTGTACAGTGAAAGCCACACACTGTGCCATTGCGACACGATACTCCGGCGAAGAGCCCGTTGAACATCGTCCGATGGGACGCAAAAGGTAGCCATGCGAGGCAAAAGAGCTGCTGCCTTGGCTGCTGTGTCGGCGGCCTCATTCCCGGGCACACCCACATGGCCAGGGACCCACAGGAAAGAAACGTGACAGCTGTCATCCGCCAGCAACTGGAGGGAGCGTTGGATCCGATACACGAGAGGATGGTTCGAGAAAGGGTCCTTAAGACTCTGCAGGGCACTAAGGGAGTCCGAACATACGGCATAGAAAGGTTGGCGGTGGCGGCAGGTATACAAAACGGCCTGGTGGAGGGCAAAAAGCTCAGCCGTGAAGCTCGAGCACCGGTCAGGGAGCTTGTATTGGAAACTGTTGTCCCCGACGACGAAGGCAGATCCGACACCGGCAGTGCTCTTGGAACCATCAGTGTAAATAAATACGGCATTATCGAACCGCGAACGGAGTTCGACAAGCCTCGAGCGGTATACCAAATCCGGAGTGCTCTCCTTGGGGAGCGAACTAAGTTCGAGGTGTGTGTGAACCTGGGCCTGATGCCACGGTGGCAATGGGCTTTCGCTCAACCGAAGGGTGGAAGGAAGGGTAAAATCGAGCCGCTGTAGCAGGCGGCGAAACCGAACTCCCGGTGGAAGCAAGGCAATCGCAAACAACTGATATTGGCGATCGAGTGAGTCGTCAAAAAATAATCTGTAAGATGGATGGTTGGGCATCGACCGTAGGCGGCATGCGTACCGACACAAGAGTATGTCACGTCTATTGGTCAAGGGTAATACAGCAGCCTCGGCATACAGACTTTCAACAGGGCTGGTGTAAAATGCACCGGTCGCCAGACGTAATCCACGATGGTGGATAGAGTTGAGACGGCGGAGAATCGACGGCCGTGCTGAAGAGTATACAAGGCTTCCATAGTCGAGCTTCGACTGAACAATGGCCTGGTAAAGGTGAAGCAGGACGGTACGATCCGCTCCCCATGACGTGCCACTGAGGACACGAAGAACGTTAAGGGATCGGGCACAACGGGCAGCCAGGTAGGACACGTGTGTGGACCAGCAAAGTTTCCGATCCAACATGAGTCCCAAGAATTTTGTAGTCTCCACGAAAGGGAGAGCAACAGGGCCGAGACGTAGAGAAGGTGGAAGAAATTCCTTGTATCTCCAGAAATTGATACAGTTTTCTCAGTGGAGAATCGGAAGCCGTTTGCGATGCTCCAGGAATACAGACGGTCAAGACAGCGTTGGAGAGAACGCTCCAAGAGACACGTCCGCTGGGCGCTACAATAAATTGCGAAATCGTCAACAAAAAGAGATCCGGAGACGTCGGCTGAAAGGCAGTCCACGATTGGATTGATTGCAATGGCAAAGAGCGCCACACTCAAGACGGAGCCCTGTGGTACCCCATTTTCCTGGCAAAAGGTATCTGACAAAACAGAGCCCACCCGCACCCGGAACTTGCGATCCGCCAAAAACGCTTGAATGAAAAGAGGAAGGCGGCCCCGAAGGCCCCATGTGTGCAATGTGCGGAGAATGCCCGCTCTCCAACAGGTATCGTATGCCTTCTCCAAGTCGAAGAACACGGCTACTGTTTGACGCTTCTTCAGAAAGTTGTTCATAATGAAGGTCGACAACGTAACGAGGTGGTCAGCAGCAGAGCGGTGTCGACGAAAACCGCATTGGATATTAGTCAGGAGGCGGCGAGATTCGAGGAGCCAGACCAACCGAGCGTTAACCATGCGTTCCATCACCTTACAGACGCAGCTCGTCAGAGAAATAGGACGATAACTGGAAGGAAGGTGTTTGTCCTTCCCTGGTATGGGGATGGGGACAACAATGGCTTCACGCCAACTCGTGGGAACATGACCTTCAGTCCATATGCGATTGTAGGTACTAAGAAGAAAGCACTTGCCCGCAGGAGAGAGGTTCTTCAGCATTTCAATGTGAATGGAATCGGGCCCGGGAGCAGAAGACCGGGACAGGGCGAGAGCACGATCTAGCTCCTGCATGGTGAAGGCGACGTTATAATTTTCCCGATTAAAAGAGCGGAAAGAAGGCGGCCGTGCCTCCTCTACCTGTTTGCGAGGGAGAAAGGCAGGGTGGTAATGGGCAGAGCTCGAAACCTCCGCAAAGAAACGACCCAATGCGTTTGAAACATCAGCTGGGTCCACGAGGACTGCGTTCCCCACGGTCAGGCCAGGAATCGGGGAGTGGACCTTGATGCCGGACAAACGGCGTAGGCCACCCCAGACAACCGTGGAGGGAGTAAAACGGTTAAAAGAACTAGTAAAAGCTGTCCAGCAAGCTTTCTTGCTGTCGTTTATGATACGACGGCACTGCGCTCTCATACGTTTGTAATTGATGCAATTCTCCAAAGTTGGGTGGCGGCGGAAGGTGCGTAAAGCACGGCGCCGGGCTCGAAGCGCGTCGCGGCAGGCTGCAGTCCACCAAGGGACCTGGACACGACGTGGAGAAGAGGATGTACGAGGTATGGAACGTTCAGCAGCAGTGAGGATAACCTCTGTGAGGTATTCGACCTGACTGTCACAGTCGGGAAAATGCTGATTGTGAAAAACAGCCATGGAAGAATAAAGCCCCCAGTCGGCTTTAGAAATGTTCCAACTGGCGGGACGTGGAGATGGGGAATGATGTAGGAAGTGGATGATGCAAGGGAAATGGTCACTCGAGTACGTGTCAGAAAGTGCATACCACTCAAACCGACCGGCAAGCTGAGGAGTGCATATTGCGAGGTCTATATGGGAATAAGTGTGTGTTGTGTCAGAAAGGAAGGTCGGTGCACCGGTGTTGAGGCAGACAAGATCGAGGTGGTGGAGAATGTCCACCAAAAGGGAGCCTCTCGGACAAGGTGCCGGAGAGCCCCATAGGGGGTGGTGGGCATTGAAGTCGCCTACCAACACGAAAGGTGAAGGGAGCTGGTCAACAAGGTTTAGCACATCTGCCCTAGTAAGGGCAGATGACGATGGCGAATATATATTACAGAGGGAGAAGGTAAATGTGGATAAGGTGATGCGGACGGCAACTGCCTGTAGGTGAGTGTGCAAGGAAATGGGATGGAAATAGACGTCGTCTCTAAGGAGCATCAGAACCCCTCCATGGGCTGGGACACCTTCCACGGGTGGCAGGTCGAACCGCACAGAGGTGTAGTGTGGAAAGTCTGCACGATCACGTGGACGCAACTTAGTTTCCTGGAGGCAGACTAGAAGCGGGCAGTGCAATCGAAGGAGTAATTTTAACTCCTCCCGATTAGAACGAATGCCGCGAATGTTCCACTGAAGGAGCGCCATGATAACAATGAGAGAAGAAATAAGGATAAAAACCAAGTAGCGAGCGGGTTCACCTCGACGGCCGCTGAGGACCGGATTTCGAGGGAGCACTGCTATCGCTGTCCAGGGGCAAAGGGTCGTGGTCCATAGGTTCGACCGACGCGCCTGCCACCTCCCTGAGTTGATCAGGAGGGGCAGTTTCCACCGCCGGTAAAGGGCCGGGCGCTCGGCAAACGGAGCGTCCCGGTGAAACAGAAGACGGCCGAGGCCGGCAACTGTTGGACGGCGCGACAGATGGGTCACGCCTCGGCGGGGAAGGAGAGGAACTCTTTTTCTTGTCAGCTCTTCAGGAAGAGTGACGGCGGGAAGAGGCAGTTGACGGTTGGGAAGCCTGAGAACGCAGAAAATCCTCACGGACGGGTTCCTTTTTCAAGGTCCGGGCATCTTGTTTAGGTGCCCGCGGTTTACTAGATGTTGACGAAGACTGTACCTTAGAAGCAGCAGGAGGAAGCGGGGACGTGGAACGGGCAATCTTCGGGCTGGCGGATCGCACAACTGTGTCAGCGAAAGTGAAATCACAAGTCTGGGTACTGGAATCCTTAGTAGGTCGAGTTGAGGTGAGGACCTTACTGTATGTACCCGCTGGGAGGACAGTGGGCTTTCGACTCGCCAACAACTTTCGAGCGGCAGATGTTGATACCTTCTCCGTGACCCGAATTTGCTGAATGATTTTTTCATCCTTATATACAGGGCAGTCGCGAGAGGAAGCCGCATGGTCGCCGTTGCAGTTAAGGCAGTGAGGGGACGGAGGTGGGCAATCCCCCTCATGGGCGTCCCTACCACAAGTGACACATTTTGCTGCATGTGGGCAATGTTCACGGGTATGGTTGTACCTGTGGCATTGGTAGCAGCGCGTTGGGTTTGGAATATAAGGGCGGACGGAGATGACTTCGTACCCTGCTTTGACCTTCGATGGGAGGTCAACTCTGTCGAATGTCAAAAACACAGTACGAGTCGGTGTCAGCTGGTTATCTACCTTTTTCATCACCCTGTGGACGGCTGTCACACCCTGATCGGACATATAGGACCGGATGTCGTCATCAGACAACCCGTCAAGGGATCTCGTAAAAACTACCCCACGTGACGAGTTGAGTGTGCGGTGCGCTTCTACTTTGACTGGAAACGTGTGCAATAACGTAGTCCGGATAAGTTTCTGGGCTTGGAAAGCACTGTCCACTTCCAGCAACAATGAGCCATTGCGCTGACGCGAACAGGTTTTAACAGGGCCAGCAATTGCATCAACACCTTTCTGTATAACGAAAGGATTGACAGAATTGAAGTCTTTTCCGTCGGTGCGCGACACAACAAGAAATTTCGGCAAATTAGGCAGAGTCTTCTTTTGCTGAGGCGAGTCTATCTTACGTTTCTGGGTCAATGTCAGTGAAGAAGAGAAGGAAGTCATTGCGGAAGTGTCCCCCGTGATTACCGGCGTCTCCGATGGCGCGCTCCTTCCTAGTGGGGGCCCTCTCCGAGGGCTTACCCGCCTTAGGTGATTGTTCACACCTCAGGTCACACCTCCCGAGAACTGACGGAGGGACCAATTGGCATGTTCGGAAGGTACCAGCTCGGGTAATCACCCCTCCCTGGGCCTGGCCTTTACCAGGGGGTACGTACGTGCCCTACTTGTCTACCCGGGGCGGGGAATTACGCGTTACCCCGTCACCTGCTACGCATGATAATGCGTGGGTCGGCCTTCAGACACGCACAGGGAGGAAAGAAGAAGAATAGAGGAAGTGAAGAGAAAGAAGGAAAGGTGTCTCAAACGCCGAGGCGGAGACTAATGAGAAGAAGGCGAGGAGAGGACAAGGAGAGAGAGACAGAAACAAAGGGTAAGAAAGGAAGGAACCAAGGAATAAGAAACGACAACAAGAAAACACCTGAACTCGTGAAATACGCCCGTCTCCGGGTGAAGGCATAAACCGGGAGGGAAAGTGAAGCAGCCTGGGGCAGAAGAAAGGCTGCTCCGGCTCGGGGCCCCGTGCGCGCCACACACGTACCCACAAAAGAACTGTGGGCCCCCTGGGGGGACTTCGAAAAGGTATTCGCATGAAAACCAGAAAATATAATTTCGAACTGTTTTACTATGTTCACCCATTCTGCCGCGGTGGAGTAGCCGAGCGGTCTAAAGCACCTCGCTGCGGAGGGCGCGGTTGCTCGCCGTGAAGGTTCGAGTCCTCCCTGGGGCATGAGTGTGTGTGTGTTTGTCCGTAGGTTAGTTTACCTGGGTTTAAGTAGTTTGTAAGCTACGGATTGATGACCACGCAGTTTGGTCCGATAGATTTACAAACATTTGAACATTTTTTTTACCCATTCTGTTGTCGGATTTTAAAGAGCTCCTCGCAAATAGATATCCAAGAATCAGTACTTGTTCTAGGAACTGAACACATTTCAATTCGGGATTCCAAGGATTTATCAATTAGCCAACACTTACATGCAAGATAGCCTGCGAGATAGTGAACAGATTCCGGCGAAACATCATCTGCATCAGTGTTTGTTTTCCCCATTTCGTCGATTGTTCTTAGGAATTCTTCCTCCCCTTCCATAAAATGTCCAATGTCACTACTTTCACACTGAGCTTTCACCTGGTCGTCTTCTGTCACGTCAATACAAAGTTCAGTGGTAATGAATTTTATGATTTCGTCATCGTGCGTTTCGGTGTCTGCAGCAACTGCACTGATTCCCTCATCAGCAACTGAGGCACTGCTTGAGAACGGAACGTCGTCAGCATTTCCTGTTAAAACAAGAAGCCGAATTCTGTGTTTGACCTCAACCTTCTTCTTTACAAGACTTTCACAGTAGTAATTAATTTTATCTTTTTGAATAATTCACGCCTGACAGCTCTGATCCTTTTCAGGGCAGCGTCACGTTCTTTTAGGGTCAAATAACATTGCATTGTCGGGGTCCGTAAAGGATGATCTTTATTTGCATAAGGCTGGTGTCTATATCATTCCTTGCAGTGGCAATTGATATATTGGTCAGACAATCATAACTGTGGAAGACCGGTGTATTTGACACGAACGTCACACACGCTTGCGACAGCCGAGCAAATCAGCTGTTTCAGAACATTGTCTCGGCACCGGTCATCCTATGGAATACAACACACAAATTCTGACATGCACTGCCAACTACTGGGATAATGATATTAAGGAAACTGTTGAAATTAAACTAGCAAGCGACCCTATAAACAGAGCTGGAGGTTTTTCTTTAAATTCTGCTTGGAATCCGACTCTGCCTCTCGTAAAAGAAAAAACAGAGGGACTGAATTAATACTGCCTTACCTGTTCATTAATAATCATTATCGATACAGTATTAGTTTGAAGGAAGACATGTCTGCAGAAGAAGTCAGACAGCTACTAGATTAACCTTCCAGCATTTATGATGATTACTTAAGTTGCTTCAGTAATTGCAGAGATGATCTAATCTATCTACATCAACATGGATACTAGAAGTCACATATTAGTGCGTGGCAAGGGGTTCATCGAACCACTTTTCTATTTCTCTATAGTTCCCTTCTCTAATAGCTCGCGGAAAAAAACACCTAAATCTTTGTTTTCGATCTGATTTCTCTTATTTTATTATGATGATCCTCTCTTCCTACAAAAGTGGGTACTAACAATATATGTTCGCTTTCAGAAGAGGAAGTTGGTGAAAGAAATTCTCGCAACAAATAACACTTTCTTTTAATGATTTCCATCCCAACTCGTGCGTCATTTCCATGACACTCACTGTCCTATATCGCGATCCTTCAGTAAATCCAAATGAATTATTTTATTATACCAGTTCTATTTGAATATAGAACAAAAAGTGTTGACTTATTCAGCTCCAAGTACTTCAGACAAGGTCGACAATGAATCAGTGCCTCTTATGGTGTTTTTGCATAAAGATGGCATGTTGTCTATAGCTACAATTCAAATAAATCCAATTCCTGATCGCAAATTACCCACAGAGGCGGAACCAAGGAAGTTGCCTAGACGTACATCAGAACAATTTGTAGCCAGTATGGATATCTCTTCCGTGATACAGAAGGGCAACAAATGTGTGCTGCTTCTACAAATGTTGCCAGAAAGTAAATTAAGATGATATGAACGAAATTCAAGAACAAAAAGAAATTGAGTACGAGTTGACGCATCCGCCATTTTCATTCTCGTGTCTCGTAAGTTAAATACACTGCGGCGCTATAGGATTTGCGCCACGGCACTTTAGCACGACATTACGGGTGGTTGTCTTGCCATAAACTGCACAAATCATTCTAAAGGTGGCTACAGAACGTTTAGTTTCCCGAGAGATTCTAAGAGAAGAAAAAATGGATCATTAAATGACAGCGCAAAAACTGGGAACCCAAACCGAGCCCACAGTTATGAATTTTAAGTAAATAGTTATTACTACTTGAAGCAATATTTAATAGTAAAAATTGTTTGTGATATTTGAACTTACGGTTTTATTTAGCTCTTCTAAAAGTGCCTCTTAACAGAGAAGCAGCCTGTATGGAATTAGCAGCTGGAAAATTTCATATTACAGCAAAGCATCCCAGAACATACTATTTTAGACACAATGTCTGTGTCTTACATATATTGAGAAATACACCTCATAAAAAGTTTTGTACTGACATTGCACAAATTGTTGACGATACTTCTATTATGTTGTTGCGAGAAAGTATTACTAACCCTAAACCGGAAAATATATATATACACAAGGAAAAAAGTTTCGTTACGCCTGTGGCAGCGTACTGTACTGATACAGGCAACTACCCTTGAATGCTATTTGTGGTATTTCGAAGTTTTAGCGTCATAACTTGTAGTATGCAATTTGACAGAATAGTACGGTACCTGATGTTTTATCACGAAATACACCCTCAATTCAATTTCTTATTAGTAAAGGCCAATATTGACGCTTATCTATAAGAGGCTGTAACACAACTGGCAAAGAATACTGGGTAAATTTTACTTACGGCTGCGGCGGCGTAGTGTGCTAATGTTGGCAACGAAATGTTTGCTTTATAACGATTATTAAATTACTGACAAGACAAGGGTACTGATACATACGAAAACCTATCAACCTTAGAGAAGGAACAGAATTATTTATTTCATGGTCAACACATTCTACATGATTAGATTTGCAAATAGCATTCAAAGGTTGTTGCCAACATCGGCACCGTATGCCTCTACGACCGTAAGATCCTGTACACTAATATTCGTTTTAGTTTTAGTGTTTGTAATACATTCTGAAACTTTCTCAGTAACATAATAGAAGTACTTTCAGCAATGTGAGTACAAAAATCCGAGTGGTGAATTTGTCACAGCAGGCAACAAACACTTACTGCAAGACGGCAAACAAACCTCGCATATTGATAGTCATCAAATATAAGCCAAGGGTGCTTAAAAATTTTATCTAGATGACCAGTTTCGGCAGCATTAAACATAGTACGTGATTTTTATCACAGAAATATATGTTTCTTGCTCTTTTTCTGTATTTGGACAGAAGCAGCAATAATAAAAGGTGCGATTTTTGCGACTAATCCACATATCGATGTAAACAAGAGCGGAATGCAAGCTCAAAGTACGAGGTATGTCCGCAAAGTAAGTTCCGTTTGGTTATATAAAACAAACTTGTACAGATACAGAAAAATATTTATTGTACAAAAATATACAACTATTAAACTACTTTTCTACATAGCTTCCGAAATTTGGTAGGCATTTGTCATAGCGTGGCGGAAGTCTTTGTATGCCTTCTTCGTAGAAGGTTGCCGCCTGTATATTCAACCATGTGGTAACATGTTCTTTCAGCTCATTATCGCTGAAGTGTTGACCACCAAGGACAGGTTTTAGGTGTAATTCTCTTAAGAGTTGTTTGGTCACATTCGCCTTGTGAGGTCAAGCGGCAACGTGAAGGGAAGAAGAAGACTCCTTTCATCTTTTCTTACACCTAAAATCTGTCCTTGGTGGTCAACACTTCAACGATGAGGAGCTGAAAGAACATGTTTGCCACAGTGATCATTATATAAAAAAGCTGTCATAACAAAAGAAAGAGCTCTTTTAGTAGCGGTAGCAAAAGCCAAAAAGAACGGACGAACTAAAAAGAGCGACCTACTTCGCGGCCGAGCTGCGAACATCGTATACATCGTAATTTAAGTTATTTAACGGACAATCTTATACGAGGCATGTCCACAAAGTAAGTTCCGTTTGGTGATATAAAACAAACGTGTACAGATACAGAAAAAATATTTATTGTACAAAAATATACAACTATTAAACTACTTGTCTACATAGCTTCCTAAATTTTGTAGGCATTTGTCATAGCGTGGCAGAAGTCTTTGTATGCCTTCTTCGTAGGTTGCCGCCTGTGTATTCAACCATGTGGTAACATGTTCTTTCAGCTCGTCATCATCGCTGAAGTGTTGTCCACCATGGACAGGTTTTAGGTGTAAGAAGAAAGTCGCTAGGAGCGAGACTGTACGGAGGATGATCAAAACGTCCCAGTGAAATTCCCGTAAGAGTTGTTTGGTTGTTAGGTAGGGCGGCAACGTGAACGGAAGAAGACTCCTTTCATCTCTTCTTACACCTAAAATCTGTCCTTGGCGGTCAACACTTCAACGATGATGAGCTGAAAGAACATGTTTGACACATGGTTGAATACGCAGGCTGCAACCTTCTATGAAGAAGGCACACAAAAACTTCTCCCACGCTATGACAAGTGCCTACAAAATTTCGTAAATTATGTAGAAAAGTAGTTTAATAGTTGCAGATTTTTATACAATAAATATTTTTTCTGTATCTGTTTACGTTTGGTTTATATAACCAAACGGAACTTACTTTGTGGACATACCTCGTATATTAAAAGAATCTACGAAAATTAGTCAGTCGACCAGACCAAACTACCTGGCCGATTTCCATCAGTATTGCTTTAAACGAAGGGTATTCAGCCACAAATTTGTATTCAAGTATCAGAATTTGCATAGCTCTCGCCTTCCTTTTTCTATATTCAAACGTGATATCCTTCTGTATATTTCTTATGGGGATGTCCTTGCTGTAAACTGAAGTCAGTCGGTCAGGCCGTTCTATCCGACCGATTTCCTTCATTTTTGCTTTAAACGAAAGGTATTCATTCGCAGATTTGTCATCAAGTATCAGAATTAACTTAAGTCTCTCCATACATTATTTTTAGTCAAACGCGGTATCCTGTTCTTGCACTGAATATTTTCATTTCCCCCCCCCCCCCCAGATATCTTCGGTTCTAATTAAGGTACGCAGTTCTTTTTAACCTGAAAAAAAAAAAAAAACCTCAGCGGATCGTGCTATTTCATTTTCACTTTTAAACACTTGTATTGATTGATTCTAAATACCTAAAGAAAGCTAAGCGTGAACATTTAACGTTACTTCCATTTTTCCCAACTTTTTGTCATTCCACGAACGGTGAGAAGTATTCGCACGGGTCCTCTAGTTGTGTCTTATCAAATTCCGACACTTCCGGAGACAGGCTGAGACCAATTTCTGAGCAGCGACCATTACTATTTTATTAACTTCGCTCTCCTGTACAACTGCTGTAAATAACTACCTTTTTCACACGACGGCGAACAAAACACTCTTACAGTACAAACCTAATTATTCAATTCCAAACATTTTGGAATTCGGTACTGTTTTTCTAGCGACCAAACACTCATCGGAATAGCCTTACACAATAATGTTTAAGTCCACGTGTTAACTATAAACACTTGGTAGTTGTTAGTCTCTAACGACAAAACATTTGTCACAGTGACCGTCTATTCTCTCACAACCTAGTCCACAAATAAGAACAGCCATACACTTTCGTGTTTAAACCAACAAATTGACGGTTTACATTCAACTCCATACGCAATGGAAATTTCTAACTTATATCAATCAAACAACCGCTATCGTAACCATCTGTACTCTTACACTGTACTCTACGATAAAAATTATCCAATTCCAGGAACTTCAAAATTATTAGTCTCTAGCAACCAAACACTAACCAATGTACCTATCTGCTTAAAACAAAACACGGTTATTTCTGACCAAACATGAGTCATTTTTTTTTTTTTTTTTTTTTTGTGGTTTTTAGGGCGCACAACTTCTATGGTCATTAGCGCCCAGTCAAAAACATAGATTCGCTATGGCCTCAAAAAAAAACGGGGACTGTCAGAACTTCCAGAAGAGGCTAAAAACGAAAGATAAAAGACAATTAAAAGGGTTAAATATCCTTGGATAAGTTGGCCAAGTTGATAAAACGCAAAACTCGAGCAGCTGCTCGTGTGTCATCAGCTAAAATTGCCTCCAGAGTAGACGGAAAGTGAAGGGCTACACGGAGATGATTAAAATTAACACAAGTCAGTAAAACATGTCGCACTGTCAGCAGTTCACCGCAGGAGCATAGCGGTGCAGGTTCGGCGGACAGCAAGTGACGGTGGCTGAAGCGGCAATGACCGATCTGCAACCGAGCCAGGATGACCTCCTCCCGCCGAGAGGGGCGTGAGGATGTCCTCCAAGCGGTCGGGATCGGTTTGACAGTTCGCAATTTATTATTGTACAGTGAAAGCCACACACTGTGCCATTGCGACACGATACTCCGGCGAAGAGCCCGTTGAACATCGTCCGATGGGACGCAAAAGGTAGCCATGCGAGGCAAAAGAGCTGCTGCCTTGGCTGCTGTGTCGGCGGCCTCATTCCCGGGCACACCCACATGGCCAGGGACCCACAGGAAAGAAACGTGACAGCTGTCATCCGCCAGCAACTGGAGGGAGCATTGGATCCGATACACGAGAGGATGGTTCGAGAAAGGGTCCTTAAGACTCTGCAGGGCACTTAGGGAGTCAGAACATATGGCATAGAAAGGGTGGCGGTGGCGGCAGGTATACAAAACGGCCTGGTGGAGGGCGAAAAGCTCAGCCGTGAAGTTTGAGCACCGGTCAGGGAGCTTGTATTGGAAACGGTTGTCCCCGACGACGAAGGCAGATCCGACACCGGCAGTGCTCTTGGAACCATCAGTGTAAATAAATACGGCATTATCGAACCGCGAACGGAGTTCGACAAGCCTCGAGCGGAATACCAAATCCGGAGTGCTCTCCTTGGGGAGCGAACTAAGTTCGAGGTGTGTGTGAACCTGGGCCTGATGCCACGGTGGCAATGGGCTTTCGCTGAACCGAAGGGTGGAAGGAAGGGTAAAATCGAGCCGCTGTAGCAGGCGGCGAAACCGAACTCCCGGTGGAAGCAAGGCAATCGCAGACAACTGATATTGGCGATCGAGTGAGTCGTCAAAAAATAATCTGTAAGATGGATGGTTGGGCATCGACCGTAGGCGGCATGCGTACCGACACAAGAGTATGTCACGTCGATTGGTCAAGGGTAATACAGCAGCCTCGGCATACAGACTTTCAACAGGGCTGGTATAAAATGCACCGGTCGCCAAACGTAATCCACGATGGTGGATAGAGTTGAGACGGCGGAGAATAGACGGCCGTGCTGAAGAGTATACAAGGCTTCCATAGTCGAGCTTCGACTGAACAATGGCCTGGTAAAGGTGAAGCAGGACGGTACGATCCGCTCCCCATGACGTGCCACTGAGGACACGAAGAACGTTAAGGGATCGGGCACAACGGGCAGCCAGGTAGGACACGTGTGTGGACCAGCAAAGTTTCCGATCCAACATGAGTCCCAAGAATTTTGTAGTCTCCACGAAAGGGAGAGCAACAGGGCCGAGACGTAGAGAAGGTGGAAGAAATTCCTTGTATCTCCAGAAATTGATACACACAGTTTTCTCAGTGGAGAATCGGAAGCCGTTTGCGATGCTCCAGGAATACAGACGGTCAAGACAGCGTTGGAGAGAACGCTCCAAGAGACACGTCCGCTGGGCGCTACAATAAATTGCGAAATCGTCAACAAAAAGAGATCCGGAGACGTCGGCTGAAAGGCAGTCCACGATTGGATTGATTGCAATGGCAAAGAGCGCCACACTCAAGACGGAGCCCTGTGGTACCCCATTCTCCTGGCAAAAGGTATCTGACAAAACAGAGCCCACCCGCACCCGGAACTTGCGATCCGCCAAAAACGCTTGAATGAAAAGAGGAAGGCGGCCCCGAAGGCCCCATGTGTGCAACGTGCGGAGAATGCCCGCTCTCCAACAGGTATCGTATGCCTTCTCCAAGTCGAAGAACACGGCTACTGTTTGACGCTTCTTCAGAAAGTTGTTCATAATGAAGGTCGACAACGTAACGAGGTGGTCAGCAGCAGAGCGGTGTCGACGAAAACCGCATTGGATATTAGTCAGAAGGCGGCGAGATTCGAGGAGCCAGACCAACCGAGCGTTAACCATGCGTTCCATCACCTTACAGACGCAGCTCGTCAGAGAAATAGGACGATAACTGGAAGGAAGGTGTTTGTCCTTCCCTGGTTTGGGGATGGGGACAACAATGGCTTCACGCCAACTTGTGGGAACATGACCTTCAGTCCATATGCGATTGTAGGTACTAAGAAGAAAGCACTTGCTCGCAGGAGAGAGGTTCTTCAGCATTTCAATGTGAATGGAATCGGGCCCGGGAGCAGAAGACCGGGACAGGGCGAGAGCACGATCTAGCTCCTGCATGGTGAAGGCGACGTTATAATTTTCCCGATTAAAAGAGCGAAAAGAAGGCGGCCGTGCCTCCTCTACCTGTTTGCGAGGGAGAAAGGCAGGGTGGTAATGGGCAGAGCTCGAAACCTCCGCAAAGAAACGACCCAATGCGTTTGAAACATCAGCTGGGTCCACGAGGACCGCGTCCTCCACGGTCAGGCCAGGAATCGGGGAGTGGACCTTGATGCCGGACAAACGGCGTAGGCCACCCCAGACAACCGTGGAGGGAGTAAAACGGTTAAAAGAACTAGTGAAAGCTGTCCAGCAAGCTTTCTTGCTGTCGTTTATGATACGACGGCACTGCGCTCTCATACGTTTGTAATTGATGCAATTCTCCAAAGTTGGGTGGCGGCGGAAGGTGCGTAAAGCACGGCGCCGGGCTCGAAGCGCGTCGCGGCAGGCTGCAGTCCACCAAGGGACCTGGACACGACGTGGAGAAGAGGATGTACGAGGTATGGAACGTTCAGCAGCAGTGAGGATAACCTCTGTGAGGTATTCGACCTGACTGTCACAGTTGGGAAAATTCTGATTGTTAAAAACAGCCATGGAAGAATAAAGCCTCCAGTCGGCTTTAGAAATGTTCCAACTGGTGGGACGTGGAGATGGGGAATGATGTAGGAAGTGGATGATACAAGGGAAATGGTCACTCGAGTACGTGTCAGAAAGTGCATACCACTCAAACCGACCGGCAAGCTGAGGAGTGCATATTGCGAGGTCTATATGGGAATAAGTGTGTGTTGTGTCAGAAAGGAAGGTCGGTGCACCGGTGTTGAGGCAGACAAGATCGAGGTGGTGGAGAATGTCCACCAAAAGGGAGCCTCTCGGACAAGGTGCCGGAGAGCCCCATAGGGGGTGGTGGCCATTAAAGTCGCCTACCAACACGAAAGGTGAAGGGAGCTGGTCAACAAGGTTTAGCAAATCTGCCCTAGTAAGGGCAGATGACGATGGCGAATATATATTACAGAGGGAGAAGGTAAATGTGGATAAGGTGATGCGGACGGCAACTGCCTGTAGGTGAGTGTGCAAGGAAATGGGATGGAAATAGACGTCGTCTCGAAGGAGCATCAGAACCCCTCCATGGGCTGGGACACCTTCCACAGGTGGCAGGTCGAACCGCACAGAGGTGTAGTGTGGAAAGTCTGCACGATCACGTGGACGCAACTTAGTTTCCTGGAGGCAGACTAGAAGCGGGCAGTGCAATCGAAGGAGTAATTTTAACTCCTCCCGATTAGAACGAATGCCGCGAATGTTCCATTGAAGGAGCGCCATGATAAAAATGAGAGAAGAAATAAGGATAAAAACCAAGTAGCGAGCGGGGTCACCTCGACGGCCGCTGAGGACCGGATTTCGAGGGAGCACTGCTATCGCTGTCCAGGGGCAAAGGGTCGTGGTCCATAGGTTCGACCGACGCGCCTGCCACCTCCCTGAGTTGATCAGGAGGGGCAGTTTCCACCGCCGGTAAAGGGCCGGGCGCCCGGCAAACGGAGCGTCCCGGTGAAACAGAAGACGGCCGAGGCCGGCAACTGTTGGACGGCGCGACAGATGGGTCACGCCTCGGCGGGGAAGGAGAGGAACTCTTTTTCTTGTCAGCTCTTCTGGAAGAGTGACGGCGGGAAGAGGCAGTTGACGGTTGGGAAGCCTGAGAACGCAGAAAATCCTCGCGGACGGGTTCCTTTTTCAAGGTCCGGGCATCTTGTTTAGGTGCCCGCGGTTTACTAGATGTTGACGAAGACTGTACCTTAGAAGCAGCAGGAGGAAGCGGGGACGTGGAACGGGCAATCTTCGGGCTGGCGGATCGCACAACTGTGTCAGCGAAAGTGAAATCACATGTCTGGGTACTGCAATCTTTGGTAGGTCGAGGTGAGGTGAGTACCTTACTGTATGTACCCGCTGGGAGGACAGTGGGCTTTCGACTCGCCAACAACTTACGAGCGGCAGATGTTGATACCTTCTCCGTAACCCGGATTTGCTGGATTACCTTCTCATCCTTGTATACAGGACAGTCGCGAGAGGAAGCCGCATGGTCACCGTTGCAGTTTAGGCAGTGAGGGGACGGAGGTGGGCAATCCCCCTCATGGGCGTCCCTACCACAAGTGACACACTTTGCTGCATTTGGGCAATGTTCACGGGTATGATTGTACCTGTGGCATTGAAAACAGCGCGTTGGGTTAGGCACATAAGGTCGGACAGAGATGACTTCATACCCTGCTTTGACCTTCGACGGGAGGTCAACTCTGTCGAACGTCAAAAACACAGTACGAGTCGGTGTCAATTGGGTATCGACCTTTTTCATCACCCTGTGGACGGCTGTCACACCCTGATCGGACATATACGATTGGATGTCTTCATCAGACAGCCCGTCAAGGGATCTCGTAAAAACTACCCCCCTTGACGAGTTGAGTGTGCGGTGTGCTTCTACCTTAACGGGAAACGTGTGCAACAACGTAGTACGTATAAGTTTTTGGGCTTGGAAGGCACTGTCCACTTCCAGCAACAATGTGCCATTGCGCTGACGTGAACAGGTTTTAACAGGGCCAGCAATTGCATCTACACCTTTCTGTATAACGAAAGGATTGACAGAATTGAAATCCTTTCCGTCGGTGCGAGAGACAACCAGAAATTTAGGCACATTAGGCAGAGTCTTTTTAGGCTGAGGCGAGTCTAACTTACGTTTGTGAGTCAACGTCACGAAAGAAGATAAGGAAGTCATCGCGGAAGTGTCCCCCGTGATTACCGGCGTCTCCGATGGCGCGCTCCTTCCTAGTGGGGGCCCTCTCCGAGGGCTTACCCGCCTTAGGTGATTGGTCACACCTCAGGTCACACCTCCCGAGAACTGACGGAGGGACCAATCGGCACGTTCGGAAGGTACCAGCTCGGGTAATCACCCCTCCCTGGGCCTGGCCTTTACCAGGGGGTACGTACGTGCCCTACTTGTCTACCCGGGGCGGGGAATTACGCGTTACCCCCGTCACCTGCTACGCACGATAATGCGTGGGTCGGCCTTCAGACACGCACAGGGAGGAAAGAAGAAGAGGATAGGAAATGAAGAGAAAGAAGGAAGAAGTGTCTCAAACGCCGAAGCGGAGACTAATGAGGAGAAGAAAGCCAGGAGAGTACAAGGAGAGAAAGACAGAAAACAAAGGGTAAGAAGGGAAGGAACGAAGGAAGAAAAACCACAACAAGAACCACAGTAGCTCACGAAATATGCCCGTCTCCGGGCGAAGGTATAAACCGGGAGGGACAGTGAAGCAGCCTGGGGCAGAAGAAAGGCTGCTCCGGCTCGGGGCCCCGTGCGCGCCACACACGTACCCACAAAAGAACTGTGGGCCCCCTGGGGGGCAAACATGAGTCAGCTTACCCTTCTAATTAACACTTTTTTTAATGAATACAGTGCAAGTGCTTCACATCAACTTTAACTGCATCTACGCTCATAATCACCGAAAAAACGGAGACCTTTAGAGATAATATTACTCTCACTTTCAAAGATGCTTTAACTTACCTCACGCAAAGTTCAACAGCACAGCATATTCGGAGCCACTTTCTATCTGCCAACCTTGAGTTTTACAAAAATTCTAATGTTTGTAAATCTATCGGACCAAATTGCGTGGTCATCAGTCCTTAGCTTATAAATTACTTAAACTAAGGTCACACACACACACACACACACACACACACACACACACACACACACACACACACACACACACAGAGAGAGAGAGAGAGAGAGAGAGAGAGAGAGAGAGAGAGAGAGAGAGAGAGAGAGAGACCCATTCCCCAGGGAGGACTAACCTCCGACGGCGAGCAACCGCGTGCTCCGCAGCGAGGCGCCTTAGACCACTCAGCTACTCCACCGCGGCCCTTGAGTCTTACCTCGTACGTTAATTTAGTCACATATGCAGAAAACCATCGCCGTAATTACTCACGTTATACTGTTCACAATCCAATGACTAAGGACAACACACCCCAGCTCGATGAAGCATTAAGCAACATCACAGTCGGTAATCATGGGAATACACAACATATTCGCCTACAAAACAACCAATACAATCTCCATGTATTCTATATTCCTGATCAATAGTAATTCTCTCCATCCATTTATTGAAATCCGAATAAAAAAAAAAAAAAAAATGAACATTCTAACGACGACGGTTCCCGACATCGCGCATTCGCATAAAAGAAGGTACCACTAACAATACAGTATAAAATGAATGACACACACACAGGATAGTGTGCACAATATGCACAGTAACTTCAACCAAAACATTTTGAAAATGAATTCCTTTGGGAAATGTTGGTATCTAGCGATCAGTTAATTATCACAGTGCACACTTAAAACTCTTAACTTGCATCCCGCAAAACTCTCACCCCCCCTGGACATACTTTTAGGCTTTTTTTTTCAGACCCCAATCGTAAAAGATCAACACACAACAGAGAAAATAGACAATGCATACAATTAGTAGAATAATAACTAGTCATTTTATAAGCACCACACTTTTAAGTTGATTTCTATTAAAACTAACGTAACAGGTGAACACCCACAAGTGGGTACACGATTTTGCTGCTGTTTAGTGTAGAATAAAATCATCCAAACGAAAATTTCTCCTCCAGTCGACTTACGACACAGTCAATTAGACAACCTCGAGTCCAATATCCGCAACCACCTGATATTAGTTCTAAGCCGTCTTCTTTAGAGCACCAACGTAAAAGATGAACATCCTCCACAACAGACAGGCAATGCCTCTATTTATTATGATAATTGGAATGTTTCTAATGTTTGTATAGCTTATGGGACTTAACTACGGTGTGATCAGTCCCTAAACTTACAAACTACTTATGAACTATCTAACACTAAGGACGGAACAAATATCCATGCCTGAGGGGGGTTCGAACCCCCGACCGTAAGTGGCCGTGCAGACCGTGACTGACGCGCCGCGGACCCCTCGGCCACCGCGGCCGGCCATTATGATCATTTCTAGCCATTTTTACAACAACGTGAATCCCAAGTTGATTTCTTTGGAGCCCTAATGTAACAGATCATCATCAAGAACTGTAAACAGACTCTGCGTCGAATATTAAGAGCATTTCAAACACATTTTTCTAAAATTCTGATCCAACTAAAATGCGCCATCTTAACAACACAAGATCAAACCAGTGACAGAACTGTCCTTGCAATCATCTCTAACCTACAACAAACGGACATGAACAGTTCTAAGTCCTCCCTATGCACTTAAATTACTGCAGACGATCTTAACAGCGATAGATAAGAACGACAAAGCAATTCAGTAAGGTTTCGAACTCTCAGCACCCCAACAGCCGTATTAGCTGGATACATTCCGAACATCCATCTTGTAATATCCAGTTAAATGATCCCATAACTTTCTGCAATCCATAGTCCACCACACCGTATTTCTGAATCGCTTTTTATCAGTTACAATAGCACTTACCTCTTGCGTTCAACACTCAATTGTATAGAAACAACAAATAACGGGTCGTCCTGACGAGTCATAACATCATGCAATCCTAGCCAATCCTTTCTCTCTCTCTCTCTCTCTCTCTCTCTCTCTCTCTCTCTCTCTCTCTCTCTCTCTCTCTCTCTCTCTCTCTCTCTCACACACACACACACACAGAACAGGGAAGTATTCGGATTAACATCAAATTCATATATAAATTGATTTACAGTCTCACTGCAAAGTAGTCTACACCATTTGAATCTCATAAAACAAACGAAAATTTTATAGACCGCCAAGAGCAAACCTTTCGAGGTTAAATGTACATTCATATGGTCCACATACACAGCCCGTTTACAGTAATTAGTCCACTTTAAGTCACTGAACTATAGGAGTTTTTGAAATAATTTATACTGCAGCAGTCGCGTTTTACTAATATTTTTATTAGCACGACGCGTTTCGGCAGCAAGCTGCCATCATCGGGTGCATTTTACAGTTACTGGTTCATTATTGTTTTATTACGTTTTGTGTTGTGGGTGCCAGTGAGGTTATGGTTGGACGTTTTAGCCTGCTCAGGAAGATATAGCTATTTTAGTATTATGTTTCACCATTATAGCTTCTGGATAATCCAGAAACGCGTCGTGCAAATAAAAATATTAGTAAAAAGTGACTGCTGAAGTATAAATTATTTCAGAAAGTTTATAATACAATCGCAGACCTCAGAACAATCCACATAACATTGATAGATTTATATAGGAGTTTTACTGAGACTGATGCTTCTAAACTGAAGAACATGTTACTTCGCAATCCTTGTAGGTACGCTACCGAGATGTTTCCATTCGTATCGTAAACTTCACTAACAGACGAGATGCTTGCACCACAACCCTAACAAAGACGTATTACTAAGTACAAATATACATATCTACAAATATGACTTCCAATGCTGTACAACGAAAGTATTATTAATCAGTTCTGAACTCAGCATTTGACGGTGGAAAAATGACATCTCCATAGCAAAATACCGGAAAGAGTGAACATTCCACAGCCTACCGAGAGACAACAACCTACCCATGATAACAGATCCATTAGGGACCCAGCGTCAATCCACTAATTAATGACTGAACTGCATGCATAGATCTTGAAAGCGAGCCTGCGTAGGAGGCTCGTTGACGGATGTACACTTTCGCCACGGTATCGGGCGCGCCGCTTTCGTGGAGTCCATCATCGCGCCGTGTCGCGTGTGCTACTTTCGCTTTTCTGGAAAGCAAGCTCCCCGGATGCACGTCACCTACTTCACAATTATCGCCGCAACAGGCTGCCTACGACTCAGAGATTTCTACATGGCAATTGACAATAAATAAAGAAAAGTGTGAAGTATTACACATGACCACTAAAAGAAATCCGCTGAATTTCAATTACGCGATAAATCAGTCAAACCTTAAGGTCGTAGATTCTACCAAATACCTAGGAGTTACAATTACGAACAACTTTGAAGAGAAAACATAGAAAATATTGTGAGAAAGGCGAACCAAAGGTTACGTTTCATCGGCAGAACGCTTCGAAGATGCACCAGCTCCACCAAAGAGACTGCCTTACATCACACTTGTGCGCCCTCTCCTGGAGTACTGTTGCCCCTTGTGGGACCCTCACCAGGTGGGATTGACGGAAGACATTGATTAGGTTCAGAGAAGGGCAGTTCGTTTAGTTCTATCACGTTACGGAAGGGGGGGGGGGAGCGTCACGGAAATGTTGCACGAATTGGGGTGGAAATCATTAAAAGAAAGACGTTATTCATTGCGGCGTGATCTGTTTGCGAAGTTTCAATCACCGAATTTTAGTTGTGAATGTGAAAATATTTTGCTAGCACCCACCTACTTAGGGAGACATGACCATCCCAATAAAATAAGAGAAATCAGATCGAAAACGGAACGATTTAGGTGTTCTTTCTTCCCGCGCGCTATTAGAGAATGGAACGGTAGAGAAAAGTTATGAAAGTGGTTAATAAACCCTCTGCCAGGCACTTGAATGTGGTTTGCAGAGTATCTATGTAGATGTAGATGTATATGGCAGTAGAAAAAATCTAAAAAACCGCGTTGTAGGATGAAATTTTATATTCTTTTGCATAACGAAAAACATGACTTTCCCGTTTCGCTAAATACCCGGCCGGATCATTTTTAGTGTCCAAAAAAGAGGACATGTCAGGGTCAAAGACGACGTCTGGTAACCTCACCCTAAATCAAATATCAAAAGAGATTTCTCTAAGATCACCCAACGTAATTGGCTATAAGCTTGCTCAAAAGGAGCTGAGAGGTATTGGTTTACAAGATGAGTTAATCGTATACCAATAGAGCGTACAGTAATGTTCTGCGTGGTGGTGAATATGCAGCACATTATCGCAGTGATTTTTTTAACTGACACGGTGGTGAAATGGGATAGGATATCACAGAAACGGTGATGAGTTTTGCGCCTACCTAGTTGTGTGATGTATAGCCCTTAATCACTAAGGTTAGTACTGTTTTAACTCCGGAAATACGATTGCGCCGTCCTTACTCAGTTTCCTCTGATAAACCGAAAACGCACAGACTCAGGATGAGCTGACTGAAGCACCCTCTCCCGTAGAAAAAATTACACTGTCGTCGACTATTACCAGTTAGAACGAATATCAGTATGTAGCTTTGAACTGTTTTGGAGGAACATAATATTCGTTATGAACATCTGCATGGACTAAAGCAGACGTCAGGTTCCTGGTTTTGCATAGTTTTAAATGTGAATTTCATTCTCATCCCGTAAGTAGTTGTCTACCACCTCAATTAGCAGTTCTTTTAAAATGAAAGAGTTCAATTACGAAATTCAGTAAAACGGTCTGAATTCCGTAAATCTCTCAATGTTTGTGTTAGAGTGGACGGTGTGTGTGGGGGGGGGGGGGGTCGCAGTTTGGGGTGGAGTGGTCAGTCACTGGCCAAGGGGGGGGGGGGGGCGCACCTCTGGCTCCCATCTCCCATCTGTCTTCAGTTTGACCGAAAGATGCCATTCATAAGAGGTATTTCTTAGCAGAAAGACAACGCTGCACAAAAATGAAGTGTTAACTACGGTACTAGTATGTATTTTTCTATTAATTTTATCTGGTACTATGTTGAAGATATCATTCGAGCAGTTACGGCGTGGGGGGGGGGGGTTGTGGCGACCAAAGTTGTTAGTCTGGTTGGTGGCTTCAGAACTCAAATTTCGCACTCAGGCAGTCATTGACATAATTGCGTAAATTTTGTCAAGTCATTGATGTCTGTTCTCTTTCTGTGGTCAAGGCAACTGTCATAGTTTACATTAGTTACAGGTTATGAATCATGTCGTAATGATATATTACCATCGCAAGTGGATGTGCTGAATAGTCAGAGCAGGGGAGAAGCCGCTCATAACTCAGTCTGAAATGAAAACAAATGAGCGGTCCGTAAAATATCTTGCAACAAAGGAATTCAAGTGTAAAAACCAAAATGGGATGTAATAGTCTAACGTGCCGTACTTGTGGAGAACAAATTATACGTCCCTTCTTTATGCCTTGCTGTAGTAAGCGGACGTAGCCCAACGACACAAAATTGAAGATAGCGCACAGACGCGTCGGTGATCAGGACGGACAATTTGTGAGCAAAAAATTTGAGAGAGAGAGAGAGAGAGAGAGAGAGAGAGAGAGAGAGAGAGAGAGAGAGAGAGAGATTTGAACACGGCTCTGCTGCTTCGCAGTACAACACCGCGACCACGGAACCAAGTAAGCTACTTGGCGAAACCAAACAAGCTACTTGGCGAAACCAAACAAGCTACTTGGCGAAACCAAACAAGCTACTTGGCGAAACCAAACAAGCTACTTGGCGAAACCAAACAAGCTACTTGGCGAAACCAAACAAGCTACTTGGCGAAACCAAACAAGCTACTTGGCGAAACCAAACAAGCTACTTGGCGAAACCAAACAAGCTACTTGGCGAAACCAAACAAGCTACTTGGCGAAACCAAACAAGCTACTTGGCGAAACCAAACAAGCTACTTGGCGAAACCAAACAAGCTACTTGGCGAAACCAAACAAGCTACTTGGCGAAACCAAACAAGCTACTTGGCGAAACCAAACAAGCTACTTGGCGAAACCAAACAAGCTACTTGGCGAAACCAAACAAGCTACTTGGCGAAACCAAACAAGCTACTTGGCGAAACCAAACAAGCTACTTGGCGAAACCAAACAAGCTACTTGGCGAAACCAAACAAGCTACTTGGCGAAACCAAACAAGCTACTTGGCGAAACCAAACAAGCTACTTGGCGAAACCAAACAAGCTACTTGGCGAAACCAAACAAGCTACTTGGCGAAACCAAACAAGCTACTTGGCGAAACCAAACAAGCTACTTGGCGAAACCAAACAAGCTACTTGGCGAAACCAAACAAGCTACTTGGCGAAACCAAACAAGCTACTTGGCGAAACCAAACAAGCTACTTGGCGAAACCAAACAAGCTATTTGACGAAACCACGACGCAGCGACTCTGCTAGTTCGCTGAATGATGCACATGTTTAGCTTCTAACGTTAAATCTTTTTTTACTTTCCTTCTTTTACACAGTACCTTACACCTGATGCTTGAACTGTTGGTTTTTTTTTTTTCTTTTCTTCCTACGGCCTATTTACTGGGCGATGTAACCACTAAATCTGCGAGGGGTGCGATGGCATTTTCCCCTTGTAGATGCTGACTTTAACAAACTAAAATTCAAGTCAGGCACAAGTCCTCGACAGCATAGTGGCGAGTTCCAAGAAGTTTAATTCATGCCGATGTGTACGAGGAACTTCCGGGTGAGGATAATAGTCCGACGGATGTAGGTCGGATAGCACTTGTCTTATCCGCGCAGGCCTGCAGCTACTTACTACAGACTAGAATCTACAATTTCACTGCTCTGTGGTTTACTGACAGTGGTGAGGTATGAACATTGTTACTAAAACGAATATTAAATTTCGGTTACCCGTTAAATAGCAAATTCCAATGCTGTATATGCAACAACTACTGTTGTTTATCATGATGTGGTCTTCAGTCCGGAGATTGGTTTAATGCTGCTCTATCCTGAGCAAGCCTCTTCATCTAGCGCCCGAATCAAAACTGAGCTATACCGAAGGATATAATTGTAGGCCGCCCGAGACCAGAATCCCCCTTTTTCAAATTTTTCGGACAAAAAATACGGTAGTAATACAAAAAAGCCGTTTGTAATATAATGTAATTGGAAACGAGCCGTTCATCTGACACGAACATTGAATAGCCTAATTGGTAGAGGGGAAAATTCTCTACAACTTCGCTCTATTATGTTTTTTCATATCTTGCATTGTTGCAGGGAGATTTGCAAAAATAACGGCGATTTGACGATGTCTGTCTGGCTGTAACGTGTTCCCAATTTTTAGGTCTAACCGTTCAACCGATCGGCACCAAATTTTACAGTCATAATTGTTGGCTACCAGATACCAGAGCCTCGCTTTTTTTTCAAATATTTCGGACAAGAAATACGTTAGTAATACCGAAAAAAGCCGTTTGTAATGTAATTTTAATTGCAAATAAACCGTTCATCTGACGCCAAAATTGAATAAACGAATTTGTAGAGGAGAAAATTCTCTACAACTTTGTTCCCTTATGTTTTTTTTTTTCATATATCGTATCGTTTGAGAGATATTTGGAAAAATAACGGTGTGTTGACACCCTCCATTGAATTAACGAAACCCAGCCGTTCGCAGATGTCACGTGACCTTCCTCGCCCAGAACTCTCTCTGGCATATGCCATCTTGCGTTGCGTATTCGATGATTTTCTTATTGTAACGTTATCATTTCAAAGCAATGGTGCACTGAAAAATTAACAAACACACGTCGTTCTTCGTACGATAAATGAAATCTTCAAATGTTTGTAGAGCTTATGGGACTTAACTACGGGGTCATCAGTCCATAAACTTACAAACTACTTATGATCTACCTAATACTAAGGACGGCACAAATATCCATGCCCGAGGGAGGATTCGAACCCCCGACCGTAGTGGTCGTGCAGACCGTGACTGACGCGCCTCAGTCCCCTCGGCCACCGCGGTCGGCACGATAAATGGTCATCTAGTGTCTACAAATGCCATATTAGCATCAGTTAAAAGACCATTAATAGTATGAGATTAAACAGCACAATTCCTAATTGTCAGCTGTAGCGTAGTGGGCAATGCGTTGGACTGTGACGGTGAAGGTCAGTGGTTCGAAACCCACCACTATCAAATTATTTTTTCCTAAAAGCATTTCAGACTGTCTTATTAATTTTTATTACTTAGATTATTATTTTGGTCCAAAATGTTTACAAAAACGTATGAAACTACAAATTTAAAGTGGGCCGTAAAACACGCCAGTGCGATTTTTTTTAACCATTTGCACTGTGACATACGTTACTTTATGGACAAAGTAACAAAACTCACCTACCACTTATTGTCTCGTTACATTATCTAATTCCTGCCACATAGCTTGATTTTCTTAGCGTACATTCCATTATCTTTGCTTCGCTCTTCAGTAGTTGCAGGGGGCAACAGTCTGCTAAAGTGGTTTTGCCATACAGTTAATGTGAACTATACAGCCGTTATTTTTCTCGAGGCATTCAATCTTACTACACTACTGACCATTCAAAAATGCTACACTAAGAACGACTAGAGATACCACAGCCAAAGTTATTTGCGTTATAACATGTTGTACAACCCGATGTGAAGTGAAGACGATAATGAAATGAGTATTCGATTTCGGTTAGGGCCAGTTTCGGTTTCGGCTAGAAATCAACCGAATCTTCGGCTTGGCCGAAATTAACTTTCTTGAACTTGATGAAGCCCGGTAGCGTAGTGGATGGATTCAGTCAACAATAATGCTTTGCCTCAGGTGTCGGCGTTCCGTTTAACTGCTAGGCGTCTCTCCTACCGCGTAAATAAGGTGGGTATTTTGTAGTTAAGCACAATAGAAAACAATCGTACATTATAGTGATATACTATGTCTGTAACAATTTAACTTAGTATTGTATGTAATGGAACGGGTTATCATATTCGTATGGTGTAAAGTTTTATTAATGAATTTCCTTGAAAGCTAAGTTTTTTTTTTTTTTTTTTTTAACTAATATAGGTTTAGGAAACATTGATCATGTGGTACACACCTTTTCCTGTTGTTTGCTTAAATTTATACTGACAACAATCATACTGTTAGTCGGAACTGTGACTTTATTTTTCGAAATACCTACTTTCTGCAGGACTGAATGAAGCTGCCATGTATAGAGGAATGCCAAAATAGGCTTTATTTATTTATTTTTACTATTTTGTGTATCAACCAACCGGTTGCGTATTTTTTAGGCTCTTGACCTATATTTCGTTGCCACTAAGGACAACTTCATCAGAAGAATAAAAACAGTTACTTGAAAAACACGACGTCAAAAATATTACGAGCTACCGGGCGCCGTGGCTCAGCGCGCCCGGTCAGAGTGCTGAACGTCCTCTGTAACAAAAAAGCTGAGCCAAATGATCAACGAACGACCAAGTACGAACAGTAACAACGACCGCAGATCATAGATCTACCTGAGGTAAAAAAAAAAAAAAAAAAAAAAAAAAAAAAAATCAGGTTTGCTCAGGTCGATTACAATAAAAATTAGCATTCTGGCCATACAAATAACACCAGTAGGCTAATTGTTATTGTAATAGACCTGAGCAAACCCGTTCGTAATATTTTTGACGTGTAACTGTTTCTATTATTCTGATGAAGTTGTCAATGGCAACGAAACCTAGATCAAGAACCTAAAAATTACGCAACCGGTTGGTTGATATACAAAATTGTTAAAAAATGGATTACGGTTGCTATTAATCAGCCATGTTCATAATTATAAGTAAAGCTGTTTGTCGATTGCAAAACCGGAAGAGAAGATGTCAATATAAACCTAGCACTCAAGTAAAAAATCGTAAAGGCTACTTGCTACTTATGGAAGCAAACAAATGATTACTTTCTACGTATTTTGTATTGTGGTAGTCATGTTGAGGCTCTGGCATTTTCTAGTATCTATTTGGCATGTTTGTTGTGTAGGCCCTACAAGAATGTATGCAAGACACTGGAATTTGTGGTAGTTATACAGCAGACTTGTTAAATCCAGGTGAACTCGACCAGGATCAACTCTAACTGTGGAAATTTACTTGTGTAAAAGAAGAAAATTGACCTTGAAAAGA
The DNA here is from genome assembly GCA_026315105.1 of Locusta migratoria. NCBI lineage: Eukaryota > Metazoa > Arthropoda > Insecta > Orthoptera > Acrididae > Locusta > Locusta migratoria. The sequence continues at coordinate 958,547,358 of CM048744.1, read as the reverse complement.
ATACAAGTGTAAAGAAAGAATACAAGTGTAAAGAAAGAATACAAGTGTAAAGAAAGAATACAAGTGTAAAGAAAGAATACAAGTGTAAAGAAAGAATACAAGTGTAAAGAAAGAATACAAGTGTAAAGAAAGAATACAAGTGTAAAGAAAGAATACAAGTGTAAAGAAAGAAAAATCCACCTTTTCTAAAACAACGTTTTTAAAAAGTAATCTGCATTGGTAGCCTAAAGGTTTTAATGTCTTTTCATTATTTACTTCGCGTTATAATGATGGAGTGCCTCTTTCTGTGAAGATAGTGTGTGAAGCTCGTATTTATGAGAGCCTCTCAATTCCGAGACTCTAAATATCGAGATTCCCAATGTCCCGAGTTCAGTTTACTTACTGTCTAACTTCGCTTAATTTTTCTTTAGGTAGAAAAAGTCACAATGAGGAGAAAAGAATCCAATTTGTTAGTACGGTACGTTAATAAAATCACCGTCGATTTGCCTCGCCTCTCATGTCATCTAGGACTTCTGATGATTAAACTGCAGTTTATGCGGCTCGCGCTCGCTAGGTTCGAGGATTTCGATGAGGCGTTTCTGTGATTGTAATTGCTTTTCCATTTATAAGAGATTTTTAGATAATTGTATTACGGCCATGAGTGACCTATTATAAATACACCACAGCAGTAACCAAAGAGCAGGCATAGCATGCTGTATTTACTTTATGATCTGTACGAAACAGTGATCATTTTAAGCGAAAGTTAGGTTCCGTATAGGTTAAACTAGAAGTTTTCTTTTTCTTTCTTTTTTAGTATGAGAGGGCGCGTTCTCCGGTTCAGAAGCAATCAATTTACAGTTTTGTGCACGATGTATTTATCACTTCAGTCCGAGCTACCTCGTTTGAAAGCTTTCTTGGAATTACCGCAATTACATTTACAGACCGGACAAGGGTACATACAAGAACCTGTGAACCATAAAGCAAAGCTTTTTTATTTATTTTATTTTTACTCTATAGTATGGCTACAAAGCCGCCTTCGCAGGAAACAGGCTCTGAAATAACAGCCAATCCACATTTGTCATTATCTTCTTGTCGACACCCATACTGATAGGAACTGTAACTTGTTGATGGATTTGTTTACATAGTACAATTGTAACGCTTCTTATTGACCGCAACATCGCGACTCCTGATTGGCTGCTCTGCCGTTCCTTAACCTAACGAGCACGAGCCACATAACTGCAGTTTTACCCTCCTGATTAGGCTTCCACACACTTCTTGCTTGGTACGGGGAGGATATCTTGAAAAATGTGGGGAAAACCAGTGATTTGTGGTGTGAAGTAAATATACAGAAATTTTAACTTAATTACGCAAGTTTCGGTTTCGGCCGAAACTAGAAGAGGAACCGAATATTCGGTTAAAGTGTCGGGCACAAAACATGTTCGGTCGGACCCTAAAATAAATGTTGTCATAATGGATTCGTAGTGTTGCATTACCAACTCCTGTTGTTCGCACTTTCTCAACATCACTGGATGTTCAAGGTACATCCAAAAAAGCAGAAGTTGTTAATAGTACCACTCTCCACCCAGATTTCGTCCTTTGACAAAACGACTGCCGACAGCTCAGTAAGATTTGTTAGCGCGAGATGCAAATATGCTCCCTGTTATACTAAAATACACCTCTCTTTAATCTTGTTAAATGTTCGCGTGGGTTTACTGCTGTTACATTGCTGATGGAGTTTAATTTAGGAGAGTGTTTCCTCCACCTTGATAAAATTATCTGCAATGTTTACGACGTAATGACAGTATGTTTAGCCTGTTAGCATATTCGTGACACTTTAGCACAACATGCCGTACTCAAAATACCGTGTTTTACACACACACACACACACACACACACACACACACACACACACACCTAATAGGTAATTTTAAAGAAAGTTTATAATCGAAGTTGTTCGATCTGAAATGATATGTTGAACATAACTGTAAATCGATTGAGTGTTTCTGAAACCCTTTTCTTTAACCTATATACCTAACCTTCTTAGGGCTACGCTACAGGTAACTTTTTTTTAAAGTGAAAGTTTATAATATATATTATAAATAAAAATTCGCGCCTTCGGCACTCACATACGAAAAAAAATCTTACGGTTAACCTACACCTAACCATCAGAGAGAAGCTACAGATCACTTTTTACACACAAAATATTAATCTGATTTGTTTGTAAACAAACTATCGTCTTTAACTCAACCACCACATAAACACGCCTTCTAGAAACACGCACGCACCCCAGAACTACCGCACTGCGATGACGTCACGGGCCAAAGTTGACGGGCGGTATTCCCGTCTACAGGTGAGCCCTTTTTAAACACAAAATCGTAATTTATAATGTCTCTTCTGCTTGTAAACAAACTATCGCCTTTAACTCAGATATGACATAATTGGTCAAAGCCGACGGGCAGTATCGCGGACTTAAATTGACCCGAAAACCCGAGCACCTTACGACGAACATAAGAAAAAATTAGTTTTTTACGCTTATTTTCCAAATATTTTAAAACAGATATTGATATGTACATACAGTGCTGATCCTAAAAATATTGAATATAACATTCGTTGTGAAGGTCGCTTTTTCTAGTAAAATTTAATTTTTTGGATTAGGTTTAACTGCAAAATTTAAAGCATTTATGGTAACCGGTAAAAGATTTTTAATTAAAAACAGTAAATAATTTTTCAGAATTTTAAAATATTATGTACCGTACCTGAATAGATAGCAATTTTTTCAGGATGTCAGCATAAAGTACACCCCCTCCCCCCCGCCCTTGGCAATACAATGGTACAAGTATAAATTTGTCAGAGCAGTTTAACATTTTTCGTGACGAAGTTCGTTTTCCAGTTTCATTGTGGTGTCTCACATTTTATGCAAGGGTTGCAAATCAAAGTATTGATCACACCACAGAGTTTGCCTTACCTTGCACTGGCCATCCCGTAACTCGCCGAACAGTCCTGCTGTTGTACACCCCAGAGATGAATATTTTGGCTTCTTCCGGTACACTAAACTACGGCCGTTTCACTGCCGCATTTGTTGAGCATCGATTCGAAATCTCACACGCGAGCACGAACTGGCGTCCGCACCGGGGACAGCATTACCGACTCGACCGCAGCCGTCATACAGGGCGCAGGGCTCACTCAGTGGGCCGCGCGTGCTTCCTTGAGACGCGGAGTCACGCGAAGGGCCGATTGCAAGTGGCTAGCGCGCGTGTGACGTCACCAGGGCGTCTCCCCACCTCGCCGGCCGCGGGAGGGGATGGCCACAACAGACCGGCCGACGCCAAGGCTGCAGTGCGCAGTTTCTCCTATACAGTACTCTGCGAACAACAATGCGCTGACGCAACCAACAGCTGCATATGAAGCAATTCTACGTACAAGATACTGTTTCAAGTTAACCATCCGTTTCGTATATAAAATACGACAGAGTTTAAAATATTATATGTACTAAGGCGGCCAACTTTTGCAAAACTCAATGCGGGACATTTCGGGGATGTGAAATATGACTACATACCTGCCAACTCTCCCGATTTAGGCTGGAGTCTCCTGATATTTCACTTTTTCTCCTGCCTCCTGATTTTGCCATTATTTCTCTCGATTTTTAGCTTTTATCCTGAAACCCAAGATTTTTTTTTTGGCCAATTGTCAAAATTCCTTTGTTTATTTATCAGTTTAATATAAATGCGTATCGAAATTCATAGAAATTAGGAGTTGTGCGTGACTGGTATAACGATTATTTCTGCACGTATTTGCAAATACATGTGTAGTGTTTCCATGACCATGTTGTACTCTTTCTGTCATTGTACGTAAGTGAAACCACTTCCAAGGCTTTTAAATCTATGGCTACTTTTTGAGTGGATAGTTAGGAGCATCAGTTCCATACGTGAAATGCAGAAAGGCTACTTTCTTGTAAACAGCTATTTTACGTGATTCTAGGATTTCAATTCGGTGTTGTGTGTTCCATCATCATCATCATCATCATCATCAGAGACTGATTATGCCTTTCAGCGTTCAATCTGGAGCAAAGTACCTCTAATAAAATTCCTCCATGATCCCATATTCAATGCTAACATTGATGTCTCATCTGATGTAATGCCTTTTACTTCAAAATCATTCTGCACCGAATCTAAGTACTTTCTTCTTGGTCTACCTCGACTTCTCTTACCCTCCACTGACGCGCTCAAGAGTCTCTTAGGTAACCTTGCTTCTCCCATGCGTGACCCCACCATCTCAGTCTGTTCGCTCCAACTGCTTCATCTATGGTGTTCATTCCCAGCTTTTCTTTTATTTCGTCATTATGGACACCCGCCTGCCATTGTTCCCATCTATTGGTACCTGCAATCATTCTTGCTACTTTCATATCTGTAACCTCTATCTTAGGAATAAGGTAACCTGTATCCACCCTTCACTCCCATACAACAAAGTTGGTCGAAAGATAGAGCGGGTTCCAGTATGGCAAAAAATATAACCCTTTTTTAAGCAGTTTTTGGAACATTATTTGTATTTTGTACTCTTTGTCAATGTGATATTCCACATCACATGGTGGAAAAAGCGATGTACCAGAATACTTGCAGAGAAAATGAAAAGTGTGTGACAAAAAATAAAAGACTGAAATTGCTGAGAAAAGTGAAAGTTATCACGTGATACATGAAGAGTGCTTATTTACGTTGTTTATTTTAGAGTATGGTTTACCAATTAAATGCAATGATCATGTGGGTCACTGGTTCCATAAAATGTTCCAGGCAGCAGTACAGCTCAAAAATACAGCTGTGAACGTTTTTGTTTTAATCAAGAAAATCAATCACTTTACCTAGACTGGCTACAAATAAGGATGTAATCAACTTTTGGGCTAATGCAAGTGTTTTTTGTAGCCATTATGTAGTGTTGTGAGATGATAGGAAAAGGCTAAAATCAGTTATCTTACGGTTTGTAGTAAAGTGCGCCGCAGTTTTTTATAGAACGTATCTCCTGATTTTTTGAAGAATCTCCCGATTTTTAGAACTGGATCTCCTGATTTTTTACATTTTGAAGGTTGGCAGGTATGTGACTAAGATCAAGTGACTCATTGTGCCAGTTATTCTGAAGTTAGGAAAGAAATTTATGCGAGCAGAGTAGGCCTACTATTTTACTCTTAAAGTAACATATCTGACACGAGTGACATTTTATTCTTAATTTTATATCCTTATTTACAGTTCGTAAATATTTTCTCATGCTCCTATTTTGAGCCGCGGTGGAGTAGCCGAGCGGTCTAAAGCACCTCGCTGCGGAGCGCACGGTTGCTCGCCGTGGAGGTTCGAGTCCTCCCTGGGGCATGGGTGTGTGTGTTTGTCCGTAGGTTAGTTTACCTAGGTTTAAGTAGTTTGTAAGCTACGGACTGATGACCACGCAGTTTGGTCCGATAGATTTACAGACATTTGAACATTTCCTATTTTGAATTTTAGTCAGGCAATTTTTACATATTCCTTCTCCGTTACGTTTTTTGCCCAAAGAATTACGTTTTATAATAACCTCGAATTAAATGCGATAAACATTACATTTTAAAACCATTTGAATTACTCTGTTGCAGAAGTTATTTCGATTAAGTGCAGAGTTAATTGTGACGTACTACATGCAATGCTCACTCACTTTCGTTGTAGCATTTTCAGAATTTCGCCACCTTTTTATTCCCGAAGGAAGTAAGATGAATGCTGATATTGTATTTGCAGGTCAGATTTTAAATACGTTTATACAGACTGATAACATTACCTCATATTTGCCACCTTGAGCGCCGGAAAATATTCAAAAAAATGTTCAAATGTTTGTAAAGCTTATGGGACTTAACTACGGGTCATCAGTCCCTAAACTTACAAACTACTTATGAACTACTTACGAACTAGGACGGCAAAAATATCCATGCCCGAGGGGGGATTCGAACCTCCGACCGTAGCGGCCGTGCAGACCGTGACTGAAGCGCCTCAGTCTCCTCGGCCACCGCGGCCGGCCGTAAAATATTCAATTACACTTATTGAAACGTAGTTAAGAAGGCACAGAAAATATGTCAAAAACAGAATTTTTAAATATCTTATCCTATCATCAAATGCAATGCCAGCTTAAAACAAAACACCTTGCACTGCTAGAGCATTTGTCATTTTGAAATAGTCAGATGATGTATATTTTTTCTTCGGACCTTAATGAAGAATGCTGTCATTTATTCGTAGATGATGCATTATGTAGTTGACTTGCAAGCAATAAGACATAGCGTGCTCTTAGACGAACAATTTTAACATTACTGGAATGCGGGACGATTTTGCCGTTTTGCGGGACATTTTCAGTAATTATCCAAATGCGGGACAACGAGTCCAGATGCGGGACTGTCCCGCAGAACCCGCGTTGGAGTAGCCGAGCGGTCTAAAGCGTCTCGCTGCGGAGCGCGCAGTTGCTCGCCGTGGAGCTTCGAGTCCTCCCTGGGGCATGGGTGTGTGTGTTTGTCCTTAGGTTAGTTTACCTTAGTTTAAGTAGTTTGTAAGCTATGGACTGATAACCACGCAGTTTGGTCCGGTAGATTTACAAAGATTTGAACATTTTGTCCCGCACAAATCGGGACGGTTGGCCGCCTTAATATATACAGTGAAACGTCCCTTAACGGACACTTCCCAATAGCGGACTCCTCTCAATAGCGGACATTTTAAAATTCCCCTGCAAAACAACATTAGCCCTTATGCTAAAATTATTCCGAATAGTGGACATTCTCAGTAACGGACACGGACATTGTAATATGTCCCGCAACAACAATCAAAACTTCCAAATAACGGACAGCGTGAAAGAATCGGTGCACTCATGCGTAGGCCTATCGTCATTTCGAGAGTAACTGGTTCCCAACTCTGCCGCAAAGATTCCCTCTAAATTTGCTCTAAAATCCCCCTAAATCGGAATAAATACTCCTAAAAAAGCAAACGGGGGGAGGGAGGGGGGCTGTCGGCTAGGAGCTACTGCTGTTGTTATGGTCTTCAGTCCGGAGACTGGTTTGATGCAGCTCTCCACCCTACTATATCCTGAGCAAGCCTTTTCATCTCCTCATAAGAACGGCAACCCACATCCACTTGAATCTGCTTACTAAACGCGTCTCTTGGTCTCCCTCTGCGATTTTTACCCCACACACGTCCCTCCAATGCTAAATTTACGATTCCACGATGTCTAAGAATGTGTCCTACCAAGCGATCCCTTCTTTTAGTCAGGGTATGCCAAAAATTCCTTTTCTCGCCAATTCTGTTCAGTACCTCTTCATTAGTTATGTGATCTACCCACTTAATCTTCAGCATTCTTCTGTAGCACCACATTTCAAAAGCCTATATTCTCTTCCTGTCCGCACTGCTTATCGTCCATGTTTCACTCCCGTACAAGGCAACACTCCACACAAATGCCTTCAGAAAAGACTTCCTTACCCTTAAATTAATATTCGATGTTAGCAAATTTCTCTTTTTCAAAAATGCTTTTCTTCCCATTGCCATTCTGAATTTAATATCCTCTGTACTGCGACCATCGCATGTTATTTTACTATCCAAGTAACAAAACTCATCTACCACCTTCATTGTCTCATTACCTAATCTAATTCCTTCAGCATCGCCTGATTTTCTAAGACTACATTCCATTATTTTTGTTTTGTTCTTGTTAATGTTCATTTTATACGCTCTCTTCAACACACTGTCCATTCCATTCAACTGCTCTTCTAGGTCGTTCGCTGTCTCTGACATAATTACAATGTCATCAGCAAAACGCAATGTTTTTATTTCTTCCCCCTGAACTTTAATCCCTATTCCAAAATTTTTCTTGCTTTCCTTCACCGCCTGCTCAATGTAAAAATTGAATAACATCGGAGAAAGGCTACAACCCTGTCTTACTCCCTTCCCAATTGATGCTTCCCTTTCATGCCCTTCGATTCTAATAACTGCGGTCTGGCTTTTGTACAAGTTGTAAATAACTCTCCTTTCCCTATATTTTACCCCTACTGACTTCAGAATTTGAAAGAGTGTAGTCCAGTCAACATTGTCAAATGCTTTCTCCAAATCTACAAAAGCTAAAAATGTAGGTTTGCCTTTCCTTAATCTATCTTCTAGGATAAGACGTAAGGTAAGTATTGCCTCCCGGGTTCCTACGTTCCTCCTGTATCCAAACTGATCTTCCCCGAGGTCAGCTTCTACCAGCTTTTCCATTCTCCTGTAGATAAGTCTTGTTAAAATTTTGCAACCATGACTTATCAAACTGATGGTTCTGTAATTTTCACACCTGTCTGCGCCTGATTTCTTTGGAATGGGGATTATTACATTTTTCTTAAAGTCTGAGGGCATTTCGCCTGTCTCATACATCCTACACACCAGTTCAAATAGTCTTGTCATGGCTGGCTCTCCCAGAGACTTTAGTAGCTCTGAGGGTATGTCATCGACTCCTGGGGCCTTGTTCCGACCTAGGTCTTTCAGGGCTCTGTCAAATTCATCTCTCAGTATAGTATCTCCTATTTCATCTTGATCTACTTCCTCTTCCCTTCCTACAACATCGTCTCTAAGTTCATTTCCTTTGTAGAGCTGCTCTATGTACTCTTTCCACCTTTCCACTTTCCCTTCTTTGCTGAGAACTAGTTTCCCATCTGAGTTCTTGATATTCGTAGAATTACTTTTCTTGTCCCCAAATGTCTCTTTTATTTTCCTGTAGGCGGTATCTACTTTTCCCCTTCTTATACATTCTTCTACAGATTTGCATTTGGCTTCTAGCCACTCCTGTTTAGCCATTTTGCACTTCCTGTCAATCTCATTTTTTAGTCGTCTGTACTCCATTTTGCCTGTTTCATTTACTGCATTTTTATATTTTCTCCTTTCATCAATTAAATTTAGTATTTCCTGTGTTATCCAAGGATTTTTTGTAGGTCTTGCCTTTCTACCTATTTTGTCCTCTGCTGCCTTCACTATTTCATCTCTCAATGCTACCCATTCCTCTTCTACTGTTTTATTTCCCCCTGTTTCTGTCAATTGTTGCCTAAATCTCCCTCTGAAATTCACCAGAACTTCACGTTCCTTCAATTTATCTAGGTCCCATCTCCTTATTTTCCTACCTTTCTGCAGTTTTTTCAGTTTCAGCCTACAGTTCATGACTAACAAGTTATGGTCAGAGTCTATATCTACCCCTGGGTATGTCTTGCAGTTTATAAACTGGTTCCGAAATCTATGTTTTACCATTATAAAATCTATCTGATACCTTCCAGTGTCTCCTGGTCTCTTCCAAGTATACAACCTTCTTTTGTGATTCTTAAACCACGTGTTTGTTACGATTAAATCATGTTCCGTGCAAAATTCTACCAGGCGACTTCCTCTTTCATTCCTCCTGCCTAGTCCATATTCACCTATTTTTCCTTCTCTTCCTTTTCCTACTACCGAATTCCAGTCTCCCATCACAATTAAATTTTCCTCTCCCTTAACTGTCTGAATAATTTCCTTTAGCTCCTCATATATTTCTTCGATCTCCTCATCATCGGCAGAGCTGTACTACTGTTGTCGGTGTTGGCTTTGTATCTATCTTGACAATGATAATGCGATCACTGTGCTGCTTATAGTAGTTTACCCGTATTCCTATTTTCTTATTCATTATCAGTCCTACTCCTGTGATACCCCCAACTGATTTTGTATTTATTATCCTGTACTCACCTGACCAGAAATCCTGTTCATCCTGCCACCGAACTTCACTAATCCCCACTATATCTAACTTCAACCTATCCATTTCCCTTTTTAAATTTTCTAATTTTCCTACCCGATTAAGGGATCTAACATTCCACGCTCCGATCCGTAGAATGCCAGTATTGTCTTTCCTTATGATAACATCCTCCTGAGTAGTCCCCGCCCGGAGATCCGAATGGGGGACTATTTTACCTCCGGAATATTTTACCCGAGAGGATGCCATCATCATATGTTCATACAGTAGAGCTGCATGTCCTCGAGAAAAGTAACGGCTGTAGTTTCCTCTTGCTTTCAGCCGTTCGCAGTAACCGTGTAGCAAAGCCACATTAGCTGATGTTACAAGGCCAGCTCAGTCAATCATCCAGACTGTTCCCCTGTAACTACTGAAAAGGCTGCTGCCCCTCTTCAGGAACCAAACGTTTGTCTGGCCTCTCCACAGATACCTCTCCGCTGTGGTTGCACCTACGGTACGGCTATCTGCATCGTTGAGGCACGCAAGCCACCCCACCTCGGCAATGTCTGTGGTTCATGGGGGTGGAGGAGCTACTACTTTTCGATAAGAAAATAATGAAAGTTCATGTTTTTGAGACCTCTCTCTCTCTCTCGCTCTCTCTCTCGCCATACCGGTATATTAAAAAAAAAAAAATTAAGAAATTTTTATTGAGATGTGGTTCAACAGCTCTAAGATATTTGATATTTGAGGAAATGCATACTGTAAACCATCAGCTGTTTATTATTTGTTAAACTTCTACCGGTTTCGGTTATTAAGCATTTTCACGGAAGAGAACTAGACAGACTGATTAAACAGGTGCATTATATGCCTCCTTATGCATACTGGCATGCATGTCACACAATAAAAATAAATAAGACGTCATCACACAGCCTGGCATTGCTTTATGTTTTTAATCAAGACTTAACGCCTAGTGACGTCTTATTTATTTTTATTGTGTGACATGCATGCCAGTATGCGTAAGGAGGCATATAATGCACCTGTTTAATCAGTCTGTCTAGTTCTCTTCCCTGAAGATGGTTTATAACCGAAACCGGTAGAAGTTTGACAAATAATAAACAGCTGATGGTTTACAGTATGCATCTTCTCAAATAAAAATTAAGAGCCAAGCCCACAGGCACGAACGTAGGGGTGCATACCGAAAGACAGCTCATAATAAGAAATAGTTACAATCTTACCTTTCAGCAAAGGGTCCGTTTCCCAGATCTTCGCATACTTTTGTACATACTTTCTCTTATTTTTGGCAGCCATTTTGACCAATAAAACAACGCATTTACATCACAACTTGAGCTGGTCATTAAAGTAAAAATAATGATGGATTACCAATACAACACAATGATCGCTAACGCACTAAATTGCCGGTCATAGCACGTGACTTAGCGGTATTTCAGTGCAGTGTCCTCGGAAAATACCAGTCCGTTACCTACTAGAAAAATTTTTTTTTTTTTTTAAATAAAAAAAAAACTGGTATTGTTGAGCGACAAGAGGGGGTTGGAGAAAGGGAAAATATGCACCGCCTCCGTGCGCTGTAAGTAAACAGTGCAGCCAACATGAACTGTAGAAACAATGAAAACAGCGCGACAGTAGTGACAGAAGAGCAACAGTGTATAATCAACACAGGCTGACAGTGCGCTGCACGGTTGGCAATGAACATCTGCAGTCAGTACGGCAACACGACTTCCGATTGCTACACACATATTTGATGCAAAATAAATAAATAAATAAATTCTCTCCTTCCCCCTAAAAATCCCCCGACACTTCTTTTTCCCCCTGAAAATCCCCTAATATTTCCTTCCCCCTAAATTCCCCCCTGAAAAAAAATTTCCTCCCTAAATCTGGGGGAAATCCCCCAAGTTGGCAACCCTGGTTGAAGTTCCAGCGTGTTTCTTGTTGGTATTGCGTGGTTTCGTGGCATTGCCATCTATTGGAACTTCTTGGAGGTACAGTACGTACAGTATTGATCAAAGCACCGCAGACGTACCCTTGTCGAAACCGACAGTGAGAGTGGAGCGCTAACCACTTTCCGCCTGTTGTCGGTACATCAAAAATTCAAATGTTTGTAAATCTATGGGACTTACCTGCTTGGTTATTATTAGTCCCTAGCTTACAAACTACTTAAACTAAGTTAAACTAACCTAAGGACAACACACAACCATGCCCGATGGGGACTCGAACCCCCGACGGCAAACGTCCGCGCTCACCGCAGCACGGCGCCTCAGTGCGCACGGCCATTCTGCCGCAACTGAGGAAATACGCGTCTGGTGGACACGGTTACGAAACATACCAAAAATATGTTGCTTTTCTCGCGGATCGGTACATAAATCTGTTAGTACAATTAAAAAATTGAACAATATCTCACTGAACACCAATATCAAGTTACAAACCCCATATTTATTACATCATGAATACTCATACCAAGGAACACTACGAAAAAACGTAAATTTTGTGAAGAAAGGTCAGGGATAAAGTTCAAATTCATACCTTTGGTAATAAATCGATTAAGCACTGTACACACATTTTTCGTTTACGTCTTCCCACATATTTGCAAGTTTCTCTTCAAAATTTGGATGATCCACTCTCAATACTTCGGTTGGTCTTATTTTGTGCGATGTAGATGGAAGCTGCCACATTTTTCCAATCTGTATAATATATTACATAAAAGATAGGCCTTGTAACTTAATAGAATGTTTAAGAGAAAAAGCAATTAGCTGCATGTAGTTGTAGTCGCCAGTAATAAACGTATATAATTTGGAAATACGTGTCTAATATCCACGCAACAAAACTTGTGTTACTGGAAATCATAAGCACTGTGATACTCAAGAAAACTACAATTGCTTCACGTATAACACTCACCGTCAAAAATCAATCACACCACAGCACTAACAATGAAACTGTATGAAGCTACAGAGGCACTCCCGTATATAGCGCAAACAGTATTGCCAATCTAACAAAATAAAAATTGATGCGTGTCTCTCAGGCACATACTTCCTTTTAAGGGTTAATAGTAAACGCACTGTTGTGTTATAGCATGGGCTTGGGCAGGACAGGGGAGAGACGATAGGTGTATGTTTTCATTCGATGGCTGCCACAGCCAGGTTTCAAAAGTCTAAAAGGCTTTGTCTATTGCGTCTTGAATAGTTTCTTGTCCTTCGTATGTGTATTTTCGATTTGAAGTTTTGTGCTTGCGCTACATGCTTGAAATGTCCAGAGAAGAAAGTGGCCAAAAACAAAAAAGAATCATTCTACAGTCGGTAAAAAAAAAATCCCGACTTCGGGCGCGGAATGAAAAAATAATGTGAAGTTGCTGCGGATTTAAACGTCGGTGCGAGTGCCATTACTGACTGGAAAAAAATTCAGAAAATTTAAACATTTTGTACCATTCAAGCGTCAGGGTTCACATCCTCCTCAATTAGAAGAGGGTTTATTTTTGTGGCAAGAACAAATAAAAGCCAAAGACGTGACAGTTTCAGGTCCTCTACTTCGTCAAAAAGCGATGACTTTTTATGAGCTGATTGAAGAAAAGGAGCAAGAATTTCTCGGAAATGATGGTTGGCTGGATCAAGAAACGGCGTGGAATTCGCACTTTTTACGGTCATACTGCGCGGTATTGGCGCAGTTCGGTTTTGTTTCACGCGTGAAGAGGGGGTACTTTGGTTTATCCGAGATTTTCGTTATCCTATCCGGCCGCCATCTCGATCATTTCGGATAAACGGTAGTTTACTGTTTTGTATTTTCTTCGTTTTATGCCGGCCGCGGTGGCCGAGGGGACTGAGGCGCTACAGTCACGGTCTGCACGCCCACTACGGTCGGGGGTTCGAATCCCCCCTCGGGCATGGATATTTGTGCCGTTCTTAGAATTAGTTAGTTCATAAGTAGTTTGTAAATTTAGGGACTGATGACCCCGTAGTTAAGTCCCATAAGCTATACAAACATTTGAATTTTTCTTCGTTTCTTAACAGCGGACATTGCTTAAAATGGACATTTTATTTTCCCCATTGGTGTCCGTTATTCAGAAGTTTTACTGTATATATTTAGCAGCAATAAGATGAATTATAAAAGTTATTTTAGACTTTTATATCTTTTTTCCGAACTAGTTCGTTGTCTTGCATCCAGGAAAAAATTATATTTTATCAAGAAATAAGTGACGTCTGTTCTTTCGGAACACCACACACACACACACACACACACACACACACACACATATATATATATATATATATATATATATATATATATATATATATATATATATATATGTGTGTGTGTGTGTGTGTGTGTGTGTGTGTATTACTCTTACGGGAATTAGTTTGTGAAACTACGAGTTTGAGTACTGTGGGCAGGGCGAAGCTGGGAATTTGTGCCTGACGGGAGGAGACGTTCTTAGGTAGTCCTTGGAGGTGCGATTATCACTGTGTCCCTAGTGGTGTAGTGCAACTGCGTAGAAAGCGTGAGACCTGGGTTCCAATCCCGGCTGGGTAGACATTTTCAGCTTTGCCCATTCGCAGTTCACGTCATATATTCTGTGAATATGAAAGAATAACAACTTTAGGATTAGAAGTAACGAACGCCACACATAGATATAAATAATGAGGTGCTGAACAGAATTGGGGGGAAAAGAAGTTTCTGACATATCTTGTGTAAGAGAAAGGATCGAGTCGACAATTTAGCATTGGAGGGAAATGTGTGGAGAAAAATCGCCGAGGGAGATCGAGAGATGAATGCAATAGTCATATTTAAGTGGATTGGGTTGCCGTTCTTAATCAGAGATGAAGAGGCTTGCACAGGACAGGGTGGGGTGGAAAGCTGCATCAATCCAGTCTCCAGAGTGAACCTCACAGCAACAAAAATAACTTTTTATGATCAGCCCTCACATCCAAATAATTTAGGGAAGACATGTTACCCAGAGAAATTTTGTAAATTTTTTTTTTTTTCACCAGGTAGAAACTCTATGGACTGACGAGGAGAACACACGGAATAAAAAAGATACGGAGATGCATGGTTTCAAAGCTAGAGATTTCCGGTATTTAGTCAGTCACTTTGTTACGGAGACTGCGATCTCAAAAATGTTCAAATGTTAAGCTAAGGGATCTAACTGCAGTAGTCACCGGTCCCTAAACTTAAAAACTAGAAACTACTTAAACTAACGTATCCTAAGAACAACACTCACACACACACACACACACACACACACACACACACACACATACACCCATGCCCGAGGGAGGACTCGAACCTCCGACGTGAAATGGTCGCGCGCCCCGTGCAACTCGCCTTAGCAATTCCACCCCGGCGACTGGCTGTACCAATCTGTACCATGCATGTGTTGAAAATGGTTTCTATATGGCTCAACGCTCACTGTCTTTGACACACGATCGCCAAACATATGAGATAAGATTTGTTAATGAACCTTCACGGATCTCAAATCTAATTGCGCTTGTGGATTTGTAATTGGCAAGAAAAAAATCTTAAGAATATCAACAGTTTTAGAAAATAAAACTGTTGCTGTTGTTGTGGTCTTCAGTCCGGAGACTGGTTTGATGCAGCTCTCCACAATACCCTGTCCTGAGCTAGCCTCTTCATCTCCACAACCTACATCTGTCTGAATCTGCTTACTGTATCCATATCTTGGTCATCCTCTCCGGTTTTTACCCCACATACTTCTCTCCACGCTAAATTCACAATTCCTTGATATCTAAGAATGTGCCCTCCCAATCTATCCCTTCTTTTAGTCACGGTATGCCAGAAATTCCTTTCCTTCCAAATTCTGTTCAGTACTTCCTCATTAGTTTCGCGATCCACCCACCTAATCTTCAGCATTCTTCTGTAGCACCATATTTCAAAAGCCTCAATCCAATTCCTGTCCGCACTGTTTACTGTCCATCTTTCACTCCCATACAAGGCAACGCTACATACAAAAACCTTCAGAAAGGACTTCCTTAGGCTTAAATCAATATTCGATGTTAACAAATTTCTCTTTTTCAAGAATGCTTTTCTACCCATTGCCATTCTGCATTTTATATCCTCTGTACTGCTACCATCATTTGTTATTTTACTGCCCAAGTAACAAAATTCATTTACCTCCTTTATTGCTTCGTTACCTAATCTAATTCCTCCAACATCACCTGATTTTCTTAGACTGCACTCCATTACCCTAGTTTTGCTCTTGTTAATGTTCATCTTATATGCACCTTTCAGCACACTGTCCATTCCGTACAATTGCTCTTCCAGGTCCTTCTCCTTGCTTTCCTTTATAACTTGCTCAATGTACAAATTAAATAACATTGGAGAAAGGGTACAACCCTGTCTTACTCCCTTTCCAACCACTGCATCCCTTTCATGCCCTTCAACTCTGATAACCGCTGTCTGGTTTTTGTACAACTTGTAAATTACCTTACGCTCCCTATATTTTACTCCTGCTTGCTTCAGAACTTGAAAGAGTTTTATTCCAATCAACATTGTCAAAAGCCTTCTCCAAATCTACAAAAGCTAGAAATGTAGGTTTGCGTTTTCTTAATCTATCTTCTAGGATAAGCCGTAAAGTGAGTATTGCCTCCCGTGTTCCTACATTTCTCCTGAACCCAAACTGATCTTCCCCGAGGTTGGCTTCTACCAGCTTTTCCATCCTTCTGTAAATAATTCGTGTTAATGTTTTGCAACCATGACTTATTAAACTGACGGTTCTGTAGTTTTCACACCTGTCTGCACCTGCTTTCTTTGGAATGGGGATTATAACATTTTTCTTAAAGTCTGAGGGTACTTCGTCTGTCTCAAACATTTTACACACCAGATAAAACAGGTGTGTCATGGCTGGTTCTCCCAGAGACTTCAGTAGCTCTGAGGGAATATCATCTACTCCAGGGACATTGTTTCGACTTAGGTCTTTCAGTGCTCTGTCAGATTCATCTCTCAGTATAGTATCTCGTATTTCATCCTCATCTACTTCGTCTCCCCTTTCTACAATATTGCCGCTAAGTTCATTTCCTTCATTGAGCCTCTCTATATACTCTTTCCACCTTTCAGCTTTTCCTTCTTTGCTGAGAACTGGTTTTCCATCAGAGTCCTTGATATTCATAGACCTTTTTCTTTCTTATCTCCAAATGTTTCTTTTATTTTCCTGTAGGCTTTATCTATTTTCCCCTATTTATACATTCTTCTACATCCTTGCATTTGCCTTGTAGCCACTCCTGCTTAGCCATTTTGCACTTCCTGTCAATCTCATTTCTTAATCGTCTGTACTCCATTTTGTCTGTTGCATTTACTGCATTTTTATATTTTCTCCTTTCATCGATTAACTTTAGTATCTCCTGTGATATGCAAGGATGTTTGTTGGTCTTGCCTTCCTACCTATTTTGTCCTCTGCTGCCTTCACTATTTCATCTTTCAATGCTACCCATTCCTCCTCTACTGTTTTATTTTCCCCTGTTTCTGTCAATTGCTGCCTAAAGCTCCCTCTGAAATTCTTAAGAACTTCAGGTTCCTTGAATTTATCTAGGTCCCATATCCTTATTTTCCTACCTTTTTGTAGTTTCTTCAGTTTCAGCCTACAGACCAACAAGTTATGGTCAGAGTCTATATCTGCCCCTGGGTACGTATTACAGTTTAAAACGTGGTTCCGAAATCTATGTCGTACCATTATAAAATCTATCTGGTATCTCCCGGTGTCTCCTGGTCTCTTCCGCGTATACAACCTTCTTTTGTGATTCTTAAACCAGGTGTTTGTTATAACTAAATTATGTTCCACGCAAAATTCTACTCGACGGCTTTCTCTTTCATTCCTTTTGCCCAGACCATATGCACCTACTATCTTCCCTTCCTTGTCCTACTACCGAATTCCAATCTCCCTTAATTGTCTGAATAATTTCCTTTAGCTCCTCATATATTCCTTCGGTCTCCTCATCATCTGCAGAGCTAGCAGGCATATAAACCTGTACTACTGTGGTCGGTGTTGGCTTCGTATCTACCTTGACTACGATAAAGCGATCACTCTGTTGCTCATAGTAGTTTACCCGCATTCCTAGTTTCTTATTTTTCTGATTTTGTATTTATAATCCTGTGCTCGCCTGACCAGAAATCTTGTTCCTCTTTCCACCGAACTTCACTAATCCCCACTATATGTAACTTCAATCTATCCATTTCCCTTTTTAAATTTTCTAGCTTCCCTACCCGATTAAGGGATCTAACATTCCACGCTCCGATGCGTAGAATGCTAGTGTTGTTTTTCCTGATGATCACATCCTTCTGAGTAGGCCCCGCCCGGAGATTCGAGTGGGGGACTATTTTACCTCCGGAATATTTTACCCGAGAAGAAGCCATCATCATATGTTCATACAGTACAGTCGCATGTCCTCGGGAAAGGAACGGCTGTAGTTTCCCCTTGCTTTCAGCCGTTCGCAGTAACTGTGTGGCAAAGCCACATTAGCTGATGTTACAAGGCCAGCTCAGTCAATCATCCAGACTGTTGCCCCTGTAACTACTGAAAAGGCTGCTGCCCCTCTTCAGGAACCACACGTTTGTCTGGCCTCTCCACAGATACCCCTCCGCTGTGGTTGCACCTACGGTACAGCTATCTGTATCGTTGAGGCACGAGCCACCCCACCTCGGCAATGTCTGTGGTTCATGGGAGTGGAAAATAAAACTAATTACTACGATCTAAATGTTGAATGTACTAAATGTTCAAATGTTTGTAAATGTATCGGACTCAACCGCTGGTTTATTAGTCCGTAGCTTACAAACTACTTAAAGTAAGGTAAACTAAGCTAAGGAGAACACAAACACACTTGCCCGAGGGGGGGCTCGAACCGCCGAAGGGAACGGCCGCGCGCCCCGCAGCATGGCGCCATGATGCGCACGGCTAATCCGCAGCGGCGTTGAATATACTAGGTAAATAATTCGTAGGTCGTTATTTATTTATTTTTACAACATTTATTTATTTTTTACAACATTTATTTACAATGATCACATTACTGCTCAAGATTAGTACTGAAACAAAGGAAGTAGGTTACAAAAAATGTTCAAATGTTTGTAGAGCTTATGGGATTTAACTACGGGGTCATCAGTCCCTAAACTTACAAACTACTTATGAACTAGCTAATACTAAGGACGGCACAAATATCCATGCCCGAGGGGATTCCTACCCCCGATCGTAGTGGCCGTGCAGAATGTGACTGGCGCGGCGCAGAACACTTGGCAGCAGGTTACAGTTCACTTGTTCGCTCACAGCTTGAATACTGCTCACTGGTATGGGATTCGTACCAGGTGCGGTTGATAGAGGAAGTAGAAAAGATCCAACGGAGAGCAGCGCGCTTCGTTACAGGATCATTTGCTAATCGAGAAAGCGTTACGGAGATAATCGATAAACTTCAGTGGAAGACTGCAGGAGTGACGCTCTGTCTCTCGGTACGGGCTTTTGTCGAAGATTCGAGAACATACATTTACCGAGGAGTCTAGCAGTATATTGCTCCCTCCTACGTACATCTCGCGAAGAGATCACGAAGATAAAATAAGAGAGATTAGAGCCCACACAGAGGCATTCCGACAGTCTTTCTTTCCGCGAACAATACGTGACTGGAACAGGAGGGTGAAGGGTACTCAAGGTACCCTCCGCCACACACTATTAGGTTGGCTTGCGGAGAATGGATGTAGATGTAGAAGTCAGACTGAACGCAATATTCACATTTGCGAATACTGTATGCAATAAAATAGAACAATCATTTCCGCTAAGAAATATTTTTTTGTGAGTCAAATTTTATGGCATCTGGTATGTTATTTAAAATCTGTATTGATGAACAGTGGGCATCTTTCTGATCCATGGAAAGTGACTTCAAATCTTTATAAAACTTATTCCTTTTTCTAGTGTTGATCACATGAATTGAGCTGACAGTTTAAAAAAAGGTATATTTTTAATGACAAATTTCATTATAGAATAAAAATAATGGGAAGTAGTAGTTAGTACTCCCAGTTCTTTAAATAGCCCTCTGCAGGTGGTTCTGCAGTTGACACTGCAAATGATTCGTACTGCACGTTTTTCGGTTGTCGATGACATTATGGATTGAAAGTACACATAATACGCTACCTTTTTTCATTTTTGTATCTCCTAAGGCAACATTCGCATCGGAAACAGGGACTTGTTAAGATGCTTCAGCAGTTCTGTGGTATGCTCCTCCCAGTTAAATTTATTATCAAGCTGTAATCCCAAGAAACTGTCACTGTCAACTTCATCTATCTTCTTGTCGTCATACTTTACGCATATACCCCAGGAAACATTTCAAAAGTCCTAAAATGCATATTTCAAGATTTAACAACAGAGAATTGGCTTGGTACCATTAATCTCAATGAAAACTGCATTAGCCGACCTTTCAAACGCAATCCTTGATTAATTATTTAATGCAATATTTGTGTCATCTGCAAATAAAACAAATACACGATTGAAATACGCCCAGGCGTTAACGGCGAAGTTGACTGGAGCACCGTTATGTAGAAGCGACAATAACCCTTCGAATCATCAGTGGCACAGTATGAGAAGAGTTTGTTACACTTGTGCGAAGACACGTTTCTGAGAAGACGGAGTGTGTTGACAGTTGTGAGAAATCCGGAACACCCAGGTAAAGGCACAGGCTGCCTCGGAAGTTCCTACACAGGTCCTTTCGCCGTACCTTTCGCCAAGTAAAACAGAAGTGATATCTGGCGTTCCACAGGGGAGCGTTATAGGTCCTCTACTCTTTCTCGTGTTTATAAACGATTTAGGAGACAATCTGAATAGCTCCCTTAGAGTATTCGCGGATGATGCTGTCGTTTATCGGTTAGTGAGGTCAACTGAGGATCAAAAGCAACTGCAAAGCGATTTAGACAAAATTTCTGCATGGTGCGAAAATTGGCAATTGACACTAAATAAAGAAAAGTGTGAAGTAATAAACATGACCACTAAAAGAAATCCGCTGAACTTCAATTACGCGAGAAATCAGTCAAACCTTAAGGTCGTAGATTCTACAAAATACCTAGGAGTTACAATTACGAACAACTTTGACTGGAGAGAACACATAGAAAATATTGTGGGGAAGGCGAACCAAAGGTTACGTTTCATCGGCAGAACGCTTCGAAGATGCAACAGCTCCACCAAAGAGAGTGCCTACATCACACTTGTGCGTCCTCTCCTGGAGTACTGTTGCCCCTTGTGGGACCCTCACCAGGTGGGATTGACGAAAGACATAAGACATTGAGAAGGTTCAGAGAAGGGCAGCTCGTTTTGTTCTATCACGTTAAGGGGGGGTGGGTGGGAAGCGTCACGGAAATGTTGCACGAATTGGGGTGGAAATCATTAAAAGAAAGACGTTATTCATTGCGGCGTGATCTGTTTGCGAAGTTTCAATCACCGACTTTTAGTTCTGAATGTGAAAATATTTTGCTAGCACCCACCTACTTAGGGAGACATGACCATCCCAATAAAATAAGAGAAATCAGATCGAAAACGGAACGATTTAGGTGTTCTTTCTTCCCGCGCGCTATTTGAGAATGGAACGGTAGAGGCAAGTTATGAAAGTGGTTAATGAACCCTCTGCCAGGCACTTACATGTGATTTGCAGAGTATCTATGTAGATGTAGATGTAGATGTAGACTTGCCACCGCTTTGCTTAAACGACCGCCCTGCTTAGCGTCGGCTAAGTCTGAAAGCAAAGTGGCTCTCGTCAAATTATAAATCGCAACTAATATTTTTCTGTACCATGTATACGGGAAATGTTTTCATCTGTCGTGATGTAGGAGTTATTAACATTCTTTCATAGCAAGGCCGTTTGTTTTCTACAAGCATTTGACAGCCCTCACGAAAAGCACAGCTTTATGAATCTATACATGTTATAAATTTGGCTGCATGTGTGTATTTATGTTCCCCATCTCCTAAACTACTGGACCGATTTGAACCATACTTGCAGGGGCGCCGACTCCGTGGGTGCTCCGGGGCTCGTGCACCCCCCAAGAATTTTTTGGGGGTGCTGAGCAACCACACAAAATTGAGGTGGAAAATAAAATTGTATAAATTTAAAAAAAAAAAAAATATCAGGAAAAATCAAGACATACCTTATGACTCAAGAGGCAATGCAAAACGTGACCATAGCGAGAGACGATGTTTCATATGTGAAAGAAATAATTAGTTTTGTACGCTGGTCCCCAAGCGAGTACTAATGAGTGTCCGTGTTTTACCCACTATCTTTATTCATCCTCAAGCACATCGGTCCTTTTGACCTTTTGGGTGTACGTATTTATTAACATTCAATTGTGTTCTTTCAGGAATTTAGCTTGAAGAATCTGAGCCGGCCGCGGTGGCTGAGGAGACTGAGGCGCTTCAGTCACGGTCTGCACAGTCACTACGGTCGGGGGTTCGAATCCCCCCTCGGGCATGGATATTTGTGCCGTCCAAGTTCGTAAGTAGTTCATAAGTAGTTTGTAAGTTTAGGGACTGATGACCCCGTAGTTAAGTCCCATAAGCTTTACAAACATTTGAACTTTTTTTTTTTTTTTTTGAAGAATCTGATGCTGATGCTAAAGTTAATCATTTTTCATTTATCTTTGTCACTTCCCTTGTTATTAAAATTATAGATTCAGTTGAAATGTGTAGTGCCTTTCTCTCACGATTAAAAAAACCTTGGACTATATTAATACAGTCAGACATGTTCAAATGTTCAAATGTTTATATAGTCTATGGGACTTAACTACGGGGTCATCAGTCCCTAAACTTACAAACTACTTATGAACTACTTACGAACTAGGACGGCACAAACATCCATGCCCGAGGGGGGATTCGAACCCCCGACCGTAGTGGCCGTGAAGACCGTGACTGGAGCGCCTTAGTCCCCTCGGCCACCGTGGCCGGCGTCAGACATGTCATGAAGTATCTCGAAGTGATGAAAGTTTCGATGAAGTATACAGCTCTTGCTTGAAACTGACCAAAAAAATTTGATGTCGGACTTAAAAATCTCAAAATATTTCAAAGATCTCTTTAAACCTCGGTGACGGTGTTCTACCAAACGCTTTTGTCAGAAAGAATAGCTTCGCACAAAAAGTGTTAGATTAGAAATTATTTCATTGGTCGTATAGAAGTTTTGGGGTGTCACTTATATCGAAATATCCACTTCGGCCAATTAGATAGTTTTATTGTAGTGTCCTAATGCAGCCATGCTTTCCTTTTCTTCCTCCTTCTTCTTTCTTCTATCTTTAAAAGGCCAGACAACTGCCTATATACTTTTATCAAGTATTGCTCATTCAAAAATGCATGAACATGATTTTCAGGAGTGTCGGTTTCGAACACTTATGGACCGTGATACAGAGCACCCACACTGATTTTCAAAAGTCGTCGCCTCTGCATACCTGGTACACATGTTCCATACTATCAGGCAACAATCGCTGTCGGGGTCAGAACCACCTACGACACATACGTCAGGAGAAATTATGTCATAAAGAATGACATTCGTGAAAAACAGCCACATCATGCGATAATATTCTACATCTGCTCCTAAATTAATAGACCGATTTCGACCAAATTTGGTGCACATATTCTTTAAGGTCAGGAATCATTTTCTATGGAGGCAAGAAACGGATAAATTCGGGTACTCGATGCAATCCGTGTGGCCGAGGGGACTGAGGCGCTTCAGTCACGGTCTGCACGGCCACCACGATCGGGCGTTCGAATCCCCCCTTGGGCATGAATATTTGTGCCGTCCTTAGTTGTAGGTAGTTCATACGTAGTTTGTAAGTTTAGGGACTGATGACCCCGTAGTTAAGTCCCTTAAGCTTAACAAACATTTGAACATTTGAACATTTTGATACAATCCGTCAGTTTTGACCAATGACGTCATAGAAAATGCAAAGATACATCACTTACAGCATGGTGCGGCAAAACATCCAAATATTCTTGGAATTCATCCACTCAACGAGACGTCTGCGATAGCTAATGCAAAGACACGCTACATACAGCATGACGCGGAAAAACATCGAAATTTTCGTCAAATTCAAGGGGGCTAGCGCGGGAAAATGGAGGTTTTGGGCGGGGACATACTAAAATCAAACATACGAAAAGGAAAACAATCGAAATTCATTAGAAATGCAAAGAAAATGGCATAATTAAAAGTAGGAAATTCAAGTATATAAAAGGAAATTGGTATCGACAACTTGCAAGATTGTGCTCCTTGGACCAAATATATTGTATTGTGTAGTTGTAGTCCTGAGTCCGTAGAAGATGGAAAACTGTGGCGTACACACACCCATGCCCCAGGGAGGACTCGAACCTCCACGGCGAGCAACCGCGCGCTCCGCAGCGAGACGCTTTAGACCGCTCGGCTACTCCACCGCGGCCCGCCTGATATGCAAAACACTGATTTATTATACACTCAAACAAGTTTCAGCACCTCTGTGCCATTATCAGTGGGTTTTCCATTTATTTAATGCTGTGAAAACAAATACATTGATTTTTACTATTGTACTATGTAAATTTAGGCCTAAAAAGTCGTCAGTTATTTTGGTATTTTACCTTATTTTACATTCTGTTGTCATGTGAGACCCTTTCTACATATTTATGTAGTGGTAGCGTTGTCATCTGCAACAAAAAAAAAAAAAAAACCAATCACGCCATATGGCACCCACTGCGACTCCCGCCTATGCCTGCCAGCTAGCTGTTAAGCCGATCGACACTGCAAAACTCTTCTTACTGCGGGCGCGCATATAGAATCATAATAAAAATATAAACCTGACAACAAAATAAATTTAACCCCCATACTAGAACCCTGTGGTTCATGGTGTGGATTCCTGTAGACAGTCCTAGTTCATGAACCACGGGCAACGTATTAGTGGCCAAGTAAGTGGTCCTGAAACTTGGGATAGCAGTTACTTTGGAATAAGGTTGAGCGTCTCGGACGTATTCTGAGTCGTGGCCACCTTTGTGCTCACACGGCAAAAACTACCAAATCCACCGGTTAGTCCTTCAACCGTTAGGGGTAAAACCCAGTGGGGCCCTGGGCAAGTAAGGCTAGCAACCTGCTTCCCAGGTACTTCAATATCATGCTGGCAACAATCAGAGCAAAATACTTCGGACCTTTGGAGGTGATGGAGTCCCACCTCTACTTGACAGACCAGGAACTCCTCCAATACGACTTGGCAAACCATCTGGAATAACATGGGGATTACAATGGGAAGAAGGTAGAGCTGGCGGAGGCTTCAAGTAAGATGGGGTTAGATGTTTTAGCTGTTAGTGACGTTAGAGTAAGGGGAAAGAAAGAGGACGAAGTCGGAGAATACAAGGTCTACCTGTCAGGAGTCAAAGTAGGAAGAGCACAGTGGGGTGTAGGGTTTTAAATCAGGAAAGCAATCGAACCCAGCATAATTGCAATAATGTATGTAAATGAACGACTGATGTGGATAGATTTGGCCATCTCCAGCAAGAAAATTAGGATTGTGGCAGTATATTCACCCTGTGAAGGGACAGATCAAGATGAGATGGGCAGATTTTACAACGCACTTAGTGATGTAGTTGTTAGAGTGAAGGATAAGGTTAGCGTTTTACTCAAACGTTCAAATGTTTGTATAGCTTATGGGACTTAACTACGGGGTCATTAGTCCTTAAACTTACAAACTACTTAGGAACTAGTTAATACTAAAGACGGCACAAATATCCTACCCGAGGTAGGATTCGAACCCCCGTCCGTAGTGACCGTGTAGACCGTGACTGACGCTCCTCAGTCCCCTCGGTCACCGCGGCCGGCGCGTTTTACTATTTATTATTGGTTTATTGGTTTTTCTGTTCCATAGGACCCACTTGAGGAGTAAGACTCCATGGTCATGGAACAAGTCAATACATTGTTACACATGAATGGTAATAGGAAAATTTTAAGTAGACCTTTGCACACGACAATCTTAAGACAAAGTGAAAAGAATCAATAAAGAAAAAATGAATTAGCTTAATTGTTTAACTTTTCTAGGAGTTCCTCGACAGAATAAAAGGAGTGAGCCACGAGGTAACTCTTCAATTTAGATTTGAAAGCATGTGGATTAGTGCTAAGATTCTTTAGTTCTTGTGGCAGCTTATTGAAAATGGATGCCACAGAATACTGCACCCCTTTCTGCACAAGTGTTAAGGTGGTGTGGTGCAAATGTAGATTAGACATCTGTCTAGTATTCACCGAGTGAAAGCTACTAACTCGTGGGAATAAGCTGATATTATTAACAACAAACGACATTAAAGAAAAAACGTATTGTGACGCCATGGTCAAAATTCCCAGACTACTGAAAAGGGGCCGACATGACGTTCGCGAACTTACACCAGATATTGCTCGAACCGCCCGTTTTTGAGCCAGAAATATCCTTTTTGCATCAGGCGAGTTACCCCAAAAAACAATGCCGTACGTCATAAGTGAGTGAAAGTAAGCGAAATAGACTACTTTTCGTGTTGAAAAATCACTTATCTCAGATATTGTTCTAATGGTAAATATAGCAAAATTTAGTTTTGGAACAAGATCCTGAACATGGGCTTTCCATGACAGCTTACTGTCTATATGAACACCTAGAAATTTGAACTGTTCAGTCTCACTTATCACATGCCCATTATGTGTAATCATAATGTCAGCTTTCGTCAAATTATGTGTTAGAAATTGTAAAAACTGAGTTTTACTGTGATTTAACAGCCATGAACTTATCTCCTGAACTGCATTATTTGATACTGTGTCAATATTACGAGCAACATCCTTCACTACCAAGCTGGTATCATCAGCAAACAAAAATATTTTACAATCACCTGTTATACTCGAAGGCATATCATTTATATAGATAAGAAACAGCAATAGTCCCAAAACAGACCCCTGGGGCACCCCATACTTAATTGTGCCCCATTGGGATTGCACGTCATAGCCATGGTGATTTCAATGCCAGGATAGAAAATCGAACAGAAGGTTATGAAAAGGTTATGGGTAAGTTTGGAGAGGATATGGAGGCCAACAGGAACGGAAAACAACTCTTGGATTTCTGTTCCAGTATGGGCTTAGTTATCACAAACTCCTTCTTTAAGCATAAGGACATTCACCGCTATACTTAGGAAGGAAGGTTAACCAGATCTGTCATTGGCTATATAATAACAGAGCAGGAATTCAGGAAGACAGTCAAGGACACACGTGTTTTCAGGGGGTTCTTTGATGATACTGATCATTATTTAATCTGCAGTGAAATTGGTTTTGCGAGGCCAAAAGAGCAAACAGTCAGGTCCATGTGTAGAAGGATAAGAGTGGAGCAGCTTCAAGACAAGGAAATTAGGCAGAAATACATAGCAATGATCTCGGAAAGGTACCAGTTAGTTGAATGTAATGATTTACAGTCACTGGAAGAGGAATGGTCAAGGTACAGGGACACACTACTGGAAGCAGCTAGAGAATGTCTTGGAACAATAGTGTGTAAAGGTAGGAAGAAACAGACAGCTTGGTGGAATGACATAGTCATGGCAGCCTGTAAAAAGAAAAAGAAGGCATATCAAAACTGGCTCCATACTACAAATCAGGCAGACAGAGAAAGTTATGTTGAAGAAAGAAACAAAGCCAAACGGATAATTGCAGACTCCAAGCAAAAATCATGGGAAGATTTTGGAAATAAGCTAGAAACCCTGGGTGAAGCCGCGGGAAAACCATTTTGGAGATTAGCTATCTTCGAGCCGGCCGCGGTGGCCGATGGGACTGAGGCGCTTCAGTCACGGTCTGCACGGCCATTACGGTCGGGGGTTCGATTCCCCCCTGGGGCATGGATATTTGTGCCGTCCTTAGGATTAGCTAGTTCTTAAGTAGTTTGTAAGTTTAGGGACTGATGACCCCGTAGTTAAGTCCCATAAGCTATACAACATTTGAACATTTAGCTATCTTCGAAAGGGAGGGAAGAATGAATTAACAAGTGTTTTGGACAGGTCAGAAAAGCTGCTAGCCAATCCTGTGGATGCCTTGAGCAGATGGAGGGAATATTTTGAAGAATTGCTCAATGTAGGTGAAACGTTCAATGATGTGTCAGATTTTCAAGTAGAATAGGATAGGAACGACGATGGAAACATGATCTCATTTGAGGAAGTGGAGAAAATAGTCAGTAGATTACAGTGTACTTCCTCTTCCGCGTTTTTGTAGATAGCACACTTGCACATATAGTAAACGTATTCTGCGGATTTTTCGTTACAATCACTTCTCACTTTAGAAATTCGCCATTCAACTGGAGGACAACTGAAAATCAACCAAAACGTACGCACATCAATACAGTATACACAGGAGAATTTCTAAAGTGATAAGTGATTGTGACTGAAAATTCGCAGAATATGTTTATTACATGTGCATGTGTGCTATCTACAAAAAACGCGGAAGAGGAAGTACACTCCAAAAGAAACTGTAAGTAATAAGCAGTATGCAGACGATCAAAATTTTACGTTTTAACACTATAAGTAGCGTTTTTTAAAATCCTCACAAGGTTCAAAGAGATAGAATTTTGGTTGCAGATGACAACGCTACCACTACATAAATATGTAGAAAGCGTCCCACTGACGACGTTTTAGGCCTAAATTTACGGTAGTACAATAGTAAAATCAATGTATTTGTTTTCACAGCATTAAATAAATGGAAAACCCACTGATGATGGCACAGAGGTGCTGAAACTAGTTTGGGTGTATAATAAATCAGTGTTTTGCATATCAGGCGACCTCATACCCATTTTAGTGCAAACACGGCAATAAGAGGAGCTGCAAATCGAGAAAATGATGGGGCAAACAGATTTACCGGCCCACACTGTCCATCCGCGACCTGCATATTAAGCCAACCCGTTCTTCAGCTGACTCGGTGAGCACACTATTAGGGTACTGGTCCTACCTGTTTTTGTAGAACCGCTCTCGTTGCTGATGTTCCCTTTGCAAATTGATGGCACACTGGCGTATCGGTGTAAGGGGCGCAGGACGGAATCCTCCCAACGGCAGGTAGACGAACAGGGGATAGGACTGAATCCTCCCGAACTATTCTAGCACAGTGGCACCTCCTGCAGGTACCAGCCCCCAGCACCCACCAACCAGCGTTCAGCGTTCATTCATACTGTCATCCGGTATGGTCAGTGTTGATCACATAACAAGTGTTGAAGTTTGGCATTATAAATCTCGTCTCCATGCGTAAGGTCTCTACTGCTGCTACCCTTTCTTCCAGAGTTGCATCATTCGTGCAGACGAATTTGGTCAGTTTTTGTTGTTGTTGTTGTCTTATGGAATGTTTACGTTGGAGCTTTTTACCCAGATACCACTAGCAATAAACAAATTTTTGTGAAAAATACGCGAATACAACTGTCATTCTCCATTGTTATAATGTTTTCGTTGTACTTGTTTATAACGGCCTCATGCTTTCCTTATCTCTTTAGCGTTTCGGGGTTGATTAATTGAATTTTTTTCTCGTGTTACCTTTTTCTACTTATTACCTCCAAATTTGAAGATAGTCTTTTTTATAATTAAAAGTTTAATTTTGCAAGAAATTTAATAAATGAAATTAAGCTTCTAGTGGGAATCGAAACCGAGTCGCAAAAATAGCAGTCTGTTCGCTTACCTACTATGCCCCAGCACCACATTAAACAGTATTGCTCATAATACATACAATATCCGCGAACGTCTTTCGGGAGTATTTCCTATTTTCCGATTTCCTATTAAGGTTAGTTTTATTAGAAACTACAGATGTTCATAACTTGCTTCTGTTGTTGTTGTTGTCTTCAGTCCGGAGACTGGTTTGATGCAGCTCTCCACAATACCCTATTCTGAGCAAGCCTCTTCATCTCCACGTAAGAACAGCTACCTACATCTGTCTGAATCTGCTTACTGTAACTTGCTTCTATTCACGTTACGTCAAGCCAGTTCAATGAGACTCATGTCCCGCCCTGCCGTTGAAAGCAGAATTTCTTCTTCCTTAGAAAAAAAAATTAGCCTGCGTTGTCCTCTGTTTATAATTCGACGCTGTATCAAATAAACTTGTATACCAACTGCTGAAAATGTTGCACATATCTTTACATTGTAAGAACCAAGTGATATTACTGTACGTTTACTCTGACTCTAAAGTTAACTGGGGCTTAATTCTCACTCTTACTTTACTGTACAATGTAGGATCATACACTGGAAAATATGCTAGATAGCTTTGCTTGCCTGGAATATTCATAAAGGTCTGGCCACCTGGTCTCGGGCCGCCACCAACTACCTGCTTAAGCAGGTTATGGGAGGATTCAGTCCCGTCCTTTTTCACACCCTTGCAGGCTCGGGAGGATTCAGTCATATTTTTCTGACCGCGGGAGGAATGGATCCTGCGCCCGGTGTAAGTGCTAGAGCTGAAAATTTCTAAGTCTTTACGGGTCGGTAGCTTCTTGAAAAAAATGTAGGATGCCAATTACGGTGTTTTATTAACGACGTCACCATAATACAACGTCAAAAATGTATAACTTTTACCCTAACCAGTACGAATTATTAACGACACTAAGAGCATGGCTGCTACTTGTACAGTACAGAACAGGCCCTAACAGCGACTGCCCACTAGAGTTGTGGCGATTCGTCAATGAGTCGCGCATTTGAAAGAATACAAATAAAGAATCGTAAGAATCCAATCGTGATCAGGACGAATCGTCGTTCAAAAGAATCGCCTGTCTCGTGACGATTGCGACTGCCGAATCTTGCCGAATTGTGCCGAATGCTGGAGAGAAAAGTGGGGACGAATCGTCGTTCAAAAGAATCGCCTGTCTCCTGACGACTCCAAGATCCATCGATTAATGATTCCAAAGCAAGTGGCGAATCGTGCCGAATACTTACGAAAGCCAGAAAGCGTGTGAAGAAAGGAAGCACAGAACGAAGATCCTGAACCGTTAATTATTAGCCTACTCACGAATTACAGATGACAGAAACAAAACTCAGCGAAATACACAGCTGCCAATACATACTAATATACGTCTTTTAAACAGTTTACGTATTATGTATTTAAAAGAGCAATGTTTACACATTTATATTTCACGTATCCCGGAAACGGTTGTAACGATTTGGATTATATTTTGTGTTTAGAGAGGTTTAGGCTTTTCGAGTTCATCTACATAGTTGTAGTTTTTGTAAAAACTCAATTTTACAAAAATATTCTCTTTATATAAAAACGCGATTTTAAATGTTTTTACCATTTTGATTTTTACCATTTTGATTTTTACGTTATAAGCTTTCCTGAAAGAAACCGATTTTACAAAAAAGAAACATTTTAATAAACGTGAATTTCTTGCATCTCGAAAGAAATTTAATATTTAGAGATGGATTCCATAATAAGTATTTTATAATGATTAGATATCTGTTAATTACCATAGATTTATTTAAATTTATATTTAAATGGTCGAAGTATTCAAACGAAAACAATTATAAGGTTACAGCAGGACTCGAAATAAGTGACCTACGTTCACTAAACCTACAACGCTGCTAAATGAGCTATGATGGCAGCAGAAATAGTTGGTAGTGTAATACATATTTATAACCGCTCGCAAAACTTCAGACTATTTTCTCGAGAATTTTTGAGAGCTGAATCGAATGGGTTTGCCTCATTATTATTTTAAGTCTGAACTTTACGCACCATAAATATTAAAAAATTCGATACCCATTTTGTCACCTTTTCGGCATTTTGTAAGAATCGTGCCGTCGCAGACCAGAAAGAATCGTGAACGAATCGTAGGAACAGATGCAAAAGGTTAAGATTCCACAGACATGTATTGCCATCTATGAGCAAGATTTAGAAGTAAGAATCGCGCCAATGCAGACTAAAGAATCGCGAAAGAATCGTGAACGAATCGTAGGAATCGATTCACAATGTGGGATTGAATCGCAAGAATCGATTCCTAAAAAATAGTCGTGTTGCCCAACTCAACTGCCCACCATTGGCGCGCAGCCGAGGCCTCCTCACTATTTCGTCCCTTGTCGGCATTTCTCGTGATAGCTCGTGTACCAAGTCGTAATTCAATTGTTTCTCCGTTAATACACAATTAAACAAAATAAAATGACTAATAAGCAAAACTAATAATACTTAGACCGCTACTAACGTCTGTATGGCACCAACAGTTAGTTATAAACAATTACTAATAAGTACAATACTAACCATTTGTGCCGTTTATCGGGGGCTTCCTCAGGTTATGTGCTGCCCAGCGTAACGGCTAGTCTCATGCAGGCGCCTTCCAGAATCTCCTACCCAACCTACTGCCACTCCTGCCGTGGGAACAACGACGCCTCTGCCTGCCAGCTAGCTGTTACACCGATCGCCACTGCAAAACTCTTCTTACTGCGGGCGCGCATATAGAATCATAATAAAAATATAAACCTGACAATAAAATAAATTTAACCCCCATACTAGAACCCTTACAAACTGAAATTTACCTATTTAGGACAATTCCACTAGACTACATTTTTTTTTTTTTTTTTTTTTTTTTTTTTTTTTTTTTTTTTTTTTTTTTTTTTTAAATCTTTCATACCGAAATATTGAGACGGTATCGACAACTAGGATCAACCTATACAGGTTAATTCCAGTTGCCGATATCAATTTCCATATGATCATATTGTCATATTAAGCCGGTATCGACAACTAGAATTAACATATATAGGTCAGTTCCAGTTGCCGATACCGGTTTCTCAATTAATGGAAAAAAAATCTTGTATCTCGATAACTAAAAATAACCTTGG
The DNA here is from genome assembly GCA_026315105.1 of Locusta migratoria. Lineage (NCBI taxonomy): Eukaryota > Metazoa > Arthropoda > Insecta > Orthoptera > Acrididae > Locusta > Locusta migratoria. Next base: position 958,514,921 of record CM048744.1, on the reverse strand, counting down.
GTTCATACCAGTTGACGATTCCATTTTTCTTTGTTCATACAGGAACGTCTCATCGGTCAATTTTAGTTCCTACCACATCAGATGATTAAGAAATACTCTGTAATCATTCACCAAAATTCCAGAATGAAGATTTCACTCTGCAGCGGAGTGTGTGCGGATATGAAACTTCCTGGCAGGTTGAAATTGTGTGCCGGAAGCCGGAACTGGGACTCGAACCTGGGACCTTTGCCTTTCGCGGCAAGCGCTCAACCTACTGAGCTATCCCGACACGACACAATATCCCGCCCCACAACTTTACTTCCGCCAGTACCTCGCCTCCTACTTTCCAAACTTCACAGAAGCTCTCCTGCGAACCTTGCAAGACTAGCACTCCTGGAATATGGTGGAGACATGGTTTAGCCACAGCCTTAGGCTTTGGAAAGTAGGAGGCGAGGTACTGGCGGAAGTAAAATTGTGAGGCGGCATCGTGAGTCGTGTCGAGATAGCTCAGTCGGTAGAGCGCTTGCCCGCGAAAGGCGAAGATCCCAGGTTCGAGTCCCAGTTCCGGCACACGATTTTAATCTGCCAGGAAGTTTCAATCACCAAAATTGTCGCGTAATGCAGTAGTTTTTCGCGGATGTCATTGTTTATGACGTTATATCTGCTGAACTACGTGTTGTGCGGGATTCTTACACTTACGGCGACAGTTCTTTGGGTCTGAAGATCGTGTGTGAAAAAAATTCATTAAGATTGGAACAAAACTGTAGATTTGTATGCAGTACATACACACACACAAACAAACACACAGACACACTGCTTTATGAATAAAGAAGAAGAAGATTCGAATACAGACAAATCGTTTTGGGATCTAAGTATGTGAAACAGTCTATTTTTTTCAAACATTTTCACTGTGAAAATACATTTTTGTTTTCAGGAGGAACGCCCATGCCGGTCGTGGTGGCCGAGCGGACTGCGGCGCACCAGTCACGTTCTGCACGGCCACTACGGTCGGGTGTTCGAATCCCCCTCAGGCATGGATATTTGTGCCGCCCTTAGTATTAGCTTGTTCATAAGCAGTTTGTAAGTTTAGCGACTGATGACACCGCAGTTAAGTACCATTAGCTCTACAAACATGTTTGAACGCTCATCGATCTATTCTGTAGTAAGATCAAATTACTATATTGCTCTTCAGCTTGCATAAAGTTGTGCCTTTTCGCTCATGTTTGCGTTATGTTCAACTTGTCGACAACTGGAAGTTACACACCTACAGCGTGAAGTTGGCGCAATTAGTTTCATTACAAAATGAATTTCTTAGACTTAAGTGTTACTATGTAAATTTGCAGCCACGATTATGTCGATTGTCGATGTTTAGATTTGCATATACGTCCTCCTTTTTCACGCAAATTACAAAATTTACATATAGAAGCCCACTGGCAGATGTAAACTTAAGAGCTTGTCTTCGAATTAACATTTTTGAAATGGTGGTATCAGACATTGTTACTCTAGTGAAAAGCAAAACAATATGAACTGATATTCTGTGTGTTTTAAAGTTTAATATTAAGCAAAATTACAATGAAATACAAAGTTGTCAATTTAAATTTCGTACTAAAACGGCAATTTTCTCACTGTTTGTTCACGGGCGGTTCCTTGGATTGGGGATAGCAACTTCTATGATTTTTGTTTATTGCAAATCATAGTTTTTTTAATACCCTATGTTCCAATACAAAAAGTTATGGTGTCAGTCTTTGAAACAGGAACATGTCTTTTTTTTGTGGTCCGACAGGCGTATTGTAGCTGCAGTTATTGAATCACTTTCAAGCAGAATTTAAAACTTGTTTGTGAGACATTGTATTTAAACGTCCAATTTCCTACTAAGAATCGATATGCTTGTTTTACTTGACATACGAAAACGTCTGTCTTGTCGAAACCAAGATTTTTTTCATATATTTCGCCAATTCTGCGAACAGGAGTCACCAAACGAATGGTCAGAAAGTGAACCGAAAGCTACGTTGGACTTTTGGAGCCGAAGCGCGGTACCACAGACAAATATATGTTACTCTGTGGCGGTACCTAAATAAGCAGGTAAGAATTCACGACCGTCGCCGAACGTCTCTGGGGAGGCATCGTGTCTTCCGATGGACGGATGCCGGACACTTGCCACGCCGGACTTTTGCCACGTCGGACTTTTGCCACACCTGACCCTTCGCCAGGTAGTAGGATTAGCGATCCCTCAGGCAAGGGACGCCCTTCCCCGTACTGCTGCTGTTTGCTTCCAAACCTCCGTCTCCGATCTTACACGATACAGCCAATACGACATCTCGCCGAAATTTACAACTTCTTTTCAGTATCCCGAAATCGAAATATTTATAACTTTTGAGAATCGAAAGCAATACCGTCGGCTATGTCAGTGTGTAATTAGATCTTCCAACCATAAATATGGATCCATTTTCCCTCCGTTTATACGGTTGCTTTCTTCCACACTTACTGATTGCGATAGAAACAGTCCACCGGCATGGAAGGAACATGAAAGGAATGATATAAAGGTAATTCGAATGTTCGCTTATGATTCAAGTTTGATCACTGCAGTTGTACATATATTAATTACTACAACTGTGTGACAAATAAAAAGATCGATACACTTCATAAATTTACTCTTTTGTGGCGAAATATTAGTTAATAAAGTGAATTGGGACAATGTTCAGATCAATGACAGAAAATACGTTTACAAAATATGATAAGAGGGTCTACGTTTGACTAATCACCTAAAAACGACATGCAGATTTGAAATAAAGAAATAAAGGAATACAGAATTCTATGCTTGTAAAGTACACTGTTGTTCTACATTGTTTAGCTGACTCTCAGAGGAAATACCCTAGTTTTTAATGGAAAAGCCATAATTCCTATGATCTGCACTACAAAAGAAACAAAAAGAATAATATAATATGTGTACTAGCTCACAAGCGAAACTGAATTCGACAGTTCCTGTCAATTAGTGTGAGCAGATGTTAAATTCGACTACCGGAATAAATTAATAACTGCCGCGGCTGAGCGGCCAAGCGCATTGTGGCGCTATGCTGCGAAGCGTGAGGCCGTTCCCCGTCGGGGGTTCGAATCCCCCATCGGGCATGGATGTTTGTGTCGTCTTTAGTATAAGGTAGTTCATAAGTAGTTTGTAAGTTTATGGACTGATGACCCCGCAGTTAAGTCCCTTAAGCATAAAAAACATTTGAACATTTTAATTTACCGACCCCGGCACTCTCATGATGCAGCCGCTGAACATTCCATAGAAAACTTGAGTCTCAACACAAATAGGTACATTACTCATACAATTATAGTTGGCGGTGACTTAAATCTACCATCCGTATGTAGACAAAAATACACCTTCTGACCAGATACATCTTCCGAAATTGTTCTAAATGCTTTTTTTTTCAATTATTTTGAACAATTAGTTCACGAGCCCATTAAAACTGTAAATGGTTTTGGAAACACACTTCAGCTCTTATCCACAAATACTCCTGAGCATCACGAAGGATACAGGGATAAGTGAACCCATAGTTGTAGCGAGCTCAAATCTGTAACAAAGATTTTCACAAAAACTAAACGCTAAATACGTCTACTAAAAAAGATAAAAATTCGGTTGACTCCTTCCTAGGAGACAGTCTCCATTTTTTGACTATGTTAGTGAAGACTAAAGTGGCTTGCATGCAAAGAAATAGTATCAACAGCACTCGAGGGATTCATACCAAATAAATTAATGAGACCGAACTGATCCCCCGTGGTACACAAAACAGAACAGAAAACTGTTGCAGAAAATGTAGATGAATGCAAAATCCCCAACATTTCCAAAGCTCGAAATTTAGCGCGGCTTTCAATGAGAAATTTGTTTAACAGTTTTCACAACGAAACTCTTTGTAGAAATGTCGCGGAAAATCCAAAGAGATCCTGGTCGCATGTTATCTAAACCAGCGGAAAGACTCAGTCAATGCCTTTACTGCGCGAGAACGAAAGTAATGTTACTGATTATAATGCCACTAAAGCGGAGTTATTGAATGCAGTTTTCCGAAATTTTTCACCAAAGAAGATGAAGTAAATATTCCACAATTCGAAATGAGATCTGCTGCAAACATAACATAGAATTAGATACCCTTTGTGCTGCAAAGCAAATCACCTTATCAAATAAGTGATATTGCATACGAAATAATCAAATATGTTTTCAAAAGTTTCTAATGCATAAGAAAAATACGTCTAATACATTTGTTTATGATATTAATTTGTAACAATTATTTTGAAACGGTAAGGTCCTTGCCTTGTTTCCGTAGTTTTTACTGGCCCGATTAAGGATAATCAAGAACATGCTGAGAAACTTTAATGTTTAAGGACTACAGTTAAATGTACTTCTTGAGATCTACGTCGGCTATTATGTTATTTCTATCCTTGTCTAATTTTGGAGATATGGGAATTATTTCAACACAACAGCTGCCGAACGTGTCAATCTTAAGAGAAGATCTGTTTTAAGTGTGTATTTTAGGTGCAATTCTAAAGTTCAGAATGTTTTTAAAACCTTATCAGTTTAACAAAAATGATATTTTTAGGAGCTAACTGCGGCTCTGAAGTTACAGGAATAATTTTAGAACTCACAATCATTGACGGTATGGACATAATATTAGAAGATAGAAAAAAAATTCTCTTAGCGTGTCAACTGTAGGAGTTTTTACCTATATAGGAAACTGCAAATTGATAAGCGGTAGATTTAACTATAAGTTCTGTTTGCAGGAGGACCATTTGAATGATGGTTAATGTATTTGCTTCATTGCGTCAAATTTCAACGCATATTGATTAAACGCTAGTGAACCGAACTGTGACCAGCTAGATTCACCATTAAGTTATTTAAGGATACTGACGTCTGATACACTCTTTTTATTTTTACATCTTATAAAAGTCGCATCGTTAGGTGGTCCTCACAGGTGTTCTCTACGTTCAATACGTCTCCGTTCTTCGAAAGCAGCTTTTCCGTGAAATGCTCCTGTTGTTGGCATAAGCACATCCACACCCTATTATCGCGTAAACCATTGCAGTGGGAAAAAGGCCTGCCCTTGGCCGTTGTAATAACTTCCATACTGACGGTCACGCTATGAAATTCAGAAGCGACCAGTGTGCAGATGTCTGGACACCGGCCACGGAATTCCGGGGCTGGGTGGTAAGCGGGAGTTTGTGACACTTGCGGGGAGTGACACTTGCGGGGAAAGGGAATGTGTAGACACTTGCGGGGAGACCCGGACACTGCAGGTAGTGAACAGGGTGTTCCAGAAGTAGGGATACGCCACCCTTACTGCACGCCCTCCAGCCGCTACCTGTGCCGTATTCAGGGAAAGGCCCACCGAGCGAGTTGGAGCAGTAGTAACGGGACGTTCGCTAAAAATAGCGTATATTACAAGATTCACGTCTCTCGCATTCCGGCCCAAAATTAGCGTGGGCTTATATTTCGTATTCATTGTAAAATGCGAATTTTTCCGGTACCTACTGTTTACTTGGTACATATTTAAGGGCAGAAAATAAAGTTATCTCGCAATATTTCTGATTAAATAGTGTTTCACACCAAAATACCATTTATGACAATTTCGGATTTACTGCATTTTGAGTCAGGATTCGCATCTATATTCGAATTTATCGCAAATGCGAATTTTTCATGTCCCTAGTAATACCTCTAAAAATAAACATCTGATCAAGGCACTAAAAGCAAAGGCAGATCTTTAGGTGTATTTCTACAAATACCTAAGACACAATTTGACCGTGGAATTATATACAATCTCATTATAAAGGTTTTTTGTAGGTGGTTTTGAGCAGCTTTTAAAAATGTTAGAAATTGCATTATGAAATATAGACTGCTACACCTTATGTTTATTATGATATATCGATTTCGGCTAATTTCAGGTCATCTTCAAGTCTCAAACAACAGGTGTTACTTATGCATTTTTCCAATGGCACTCATAACCTTTAACTGTTTACACACGAGGTCTAACGTTGTTAATCGCGTTAGCGATGAAAACAGAACCCAGAATCTTTGCGTCTAAATGTTACATATATTGGTGTGATGTCTTATTTCGAAAGAACAGACATCACACCAATACATATATAGCTCTCGGTAAAATGGAACGGTATGATGTCGTTACGTAGCACAGCACGGCCGACTAGAAACGCAGGAGAAGTGCAAACAACGTTCTCTCCTCAGAGGTATGATTATAATTGGGTTCGGTGTAGACTTCTACAACATGCAGTCTACACAGCGAAGATTACATCAAAAATTTAACTTTTCGTCTACTTTGGCGATAGCAACCAAATTTTAGAATCGTGTCTACTATGTAAAGATTTAGCAACACAAAACGCTTCAACTCCATAACTTCACTAGTTTTCGAGTTCTGAATTTTTAATATGTTTTTAATGTTATTATAGAAAAATAAATTTGGGGCACACACTAAAATTTTCGTATGGCAAATTTTGTAGGTACATTCACAAGACATAATTCAACGGTTCTGTGCAGTGCGTTCTGTGTTGACAGTGTGGAAACTTGACAACAGCAGTGCTAGACTTCTTGGTGTGCCTGTACCCAGGAAAAGCCATCAGCCGCCCCAAGGGCCCCGGGTTCCCCGCAAGTGTCTCTCCTCGCTAGTGTCATTCCCCGCAAGTGTTCCAACCCCGGTAATGGGGCGGGGGCAGGACGAGGTCGGGGCACCCGACCCTTCGGAGCAGGTAAAAGTGTGGCAAATGTCCGGCGTGGCAAGTGTCCGGCGTGGCAAGTGTCCGGACACCCCGATGGACAAGGGCGCCGACGCAGGGTGTGTTGTGGCACAGACAAAGCTCTGTGGTTCTGGGAAGGCAAGCGCAGCGCTGCGGGGTGCTGCCATTTTGAGGCTCCTTGGGGTGGGAAGGACGTTGTGGCAGGCGGGGATAAGGTCTGTATTTTTGTAACGGGAGCAGCGTTTCTGACTTCCGAGACCTGCAAAGAAGAGCCGACAGGGACGGGAGAAAAGGTGGCTGACTCTACAGCATGAAATTCTACTCAAACTGGATGTGAACGGAACGGCCGCGTGACGCCAAATGGTAATGAGTAACCTACAGCCGCAGACATAGTTACTCTGTGAATTTTATCCATTATGGATGTTGAACTCCATGACTGTTCATTATAGGTTGTGGAAATAAAATCCGCTGCCTGTCACAATTATTGGTGGTTTATTAAAACACTACCGGTCTCGGGCTTGTGCTCATCTTCAGGTGTTTACATTTAGTGTTGTTGACTGTTTAAAGAAAACGTAAATTACATTGTGCTTAACATACAGATATACATATACAATTATCATATAGATATACATATACATAAAGCATGTATGGTATGTGGTGGAGTGATTTGTGTTAAGGTTATAAGTGTACTCACATATAAGTAGGGTATCCAGTTCGTGTTCGTACATTTCTCATGGATATCGATTTAGAATAATACAGTAGCAGCAACATAATGCTAATTTGCAGTCCCATATCTAGGGTTTTGTGTAATGTGTATTGTGCAAAACCCTTGACATGGGAGTGCAAATTTGCTGCTACTGCATTATTCTAAACCGATATCCATGAGAAATGTACGAACACGAACTGGATACACTATTTATATGTGAGTACACTTATAACCTTAACACAAATCACTCCACCACATTCCATACTTGTTTTATGTATATGTATATCTATATGATAATTGTATATGTATATCTGTATGTTAAGCACAATGTAATTTACGTTTTCTTTAAACAGTCAACAACACTGAATGTAAACACCTGAAGATGAGCACAAGCCCGAAACCGGCAGTGTTTTAATAAACCGCCAATAATTGTGACTGGCAGCGGATTTTATTTCCACAACCTATAGTTACTCTGTGCTACAGTGCAAATTACTTTGTCTTCACGTAACTATTTTGGCGTCAGAGGTAGTTACCTATGACCGAGGGACTTCAGACTGTCGACTTGGCGTGCAATTCTTGGATGAAACGTTCCGTAGATCTACCTTATTTCATGTCCTTGAACAATGATTTCTTTCATAACTTATTCTGTCTGCATTACTTATTGCTCAATATACAGATCGAACAACACTCTAAATGTACTACAACCTCTTCTCACTACATTCACAACTATTGTTCCCTTTAAATGTCAATTGGCTCTTGTATCTGCAGTCATGTTTTCGTACTGATGTTACACTGTAATTCCTTTTTATCCCTTTTGTAACCTACATCTACATTTGCAAATCACATTTAAGTGCCTGGCAGAGGGTTCATTAACCACTTTCATAACATTTTTCTATCGTTCCATTCACTAATAGCGCACGGGAAGAGAGAACACCTAAATCTTTCCGTTTTCGATCTGATTTCTCTTATTTTATTGGGATCGTCATGTATTCGTGTGTAGGTGGGTGCTAGCAAAATATTTTCACATTCAGAAGTAAAAGTCGGTGATTGAAATTTCGTAAATAAATCTCGCCGCAACGAATAACGTCTTTTAATGATTTCCACCTCAAATCATGTAACATTTCCGTGACGCTTTCTCCCCTGTAATGTGATAAAACAAAACGAGCTGCCCCCCTCTGAACCTTCTTAAAGTCTTCCGTCAGTCCCACCTGGTGAGGGTCCCACACTGGGCAACAGTACTCCAGGAGAGGACACAGAAGTGTGATGTAGGCAGTCTCTTTGGAGGAGCTGTTGCATCTTCGAAACATTCTGCCAATGAAACGTAATCTTTGATTCGCCTTCCCCACAATATTTTCTATGTGTTCTCTCCAGTCTAAGTTGTTCATAATTGTAGCTCCTAGGTATTTGGTAGAATTTACAACCTGAAGCTTTGACTGATTTATCGCGTAATTGAAGTTCAGCGGATTTCTTTTAGTGGTCATGTGTATTACTTCACACTTTTCTTTATTTAGTGTTAATTGCCACTTTTCGTACCATGTAGAAATTTGATCTAAATCGCTTTGCAGTTGCTTTTGATCCTATGTTGACTTCACTAACCGATAAACGATAGCATCATCCGCGAACAGTCTGAGGGAGCTATTCAGATTGTCTCCTAAATTGTTTATAAACACAAGGAAGAGTAGGGGACCTTAACGCTTCCCTGGGAAACGTCAGATATTACTTCCGTTTCACTCTATGACTTAACGTCAATTACTACGAACTGGGTCCTTTCGGATAGGAAATCGTGAATCCATCGCACAATTGGGGCGATATTCCATAAGCATGCAATTTCATTAGAAGCCGCTTGCGAGGTACAATGTCAAAAGCCTTCCGGAAATCCAGAAATATGGAATCGATTTGAGTTCCCTTGTCGATGACACTTATCACTTCATGTAAATAAAGGGCAAGCTGTGTTTCGCAAGAGCAATACTTTCTGAATCCGTGTTGACTATTGGTTAATAGGTAGATCTCTTCGAGGTAGTTCATAATGTCGAACAAACTTTATGTTCCAAAATTCTACTGCAAATCGACATCAATGAGATTAGCCTGTAATTTTGGGGATCACTCCTATTGCCTTTCTTGAATATTGGAGTGACTTGGGCAACTTTCCAGTCTTTGGGTATGGATCTTTCGCTGAGTGATCGGTTGTATATGATAGCTACGTATAAAGCTATTTCATCAGCATACTCTGAGAGGAATCTAGTTGGTATACAATCTGGGCCGAAAGATTTTGTTTAGTAACTTGTTTTACTACTCCAGGAACATCTACTTCTAAATTTCGCATGCTAGCAGCTGTTCTTGGTTTGAGTTCTTCTTTGGTGAACAAATCTCGGTAGTATTACCATTGTTATCGCGCAGTGAAAGTATTGTTTGTGTTTTTCCGTTAGTGTACTTCACATATGACCAGAATTTCTTTGGATTTTCTGCAAGATTACGAGACAGGATTTCGTTGTGGAAATTACTATAAGCTTCTCGCACTGAAGGCCGAGCTAGGTTGTTAGTTTCTGTGAATGATTGTCGGTCTTGGGGATTCTGTGTCTTTTTAAATTTTGCATGCGTTTTTCTTTGCTTATGCAACAGTGATCTTACTTGTTTTGTGTACCACGGGGGTCAGCCCCCTCTTTTATTAATTTATTTGCAATACATCTCTCGATTGCTATTGATAGTATGTATTTGAAAATAAGTCACAACTGATCTACATTCGCATTTTTAGTTTTGAAAGACTGGAGACTATCATTCTGGAAAGCGTGAAGCAAATTTTTATCTGCTTTATTAAATAGATATTTTTTTCGTTTATTTTGGGTGCATTTGGGCATTTCGACATTCAGTCTCGCTACTACAACTCGATGTTCGCTAATCCCTGTATCTATTTTGATGCTCTTTACTGTTGTTGTTATGGTCTTCAGTCCAGAGACTGGTTTGATGCACCTCTCCACCCTACTGTATCCTAAGCAAGCCTTTTCATCTCCTCATAAGAACGGCAACCCACATCCACTTTAATCTGCTTACTGTACGCGTCTCTTGGTCTCCCTCTGCGATTTTTCCCACACACACTTCCCTCCAACGCTAAATTCACAATTCCTTGATGTCTAAGTATGTGTCCTACCAATCTATCCCTTCTTTTAGTCAAGGTATGCCAGAAATTTCTTTTCTCCCCAATTCGGTTCAGAACCTCCTCATTAGTTACGCGATCCACCCACCTAATCTTCAGCATTCTTCTGTAGCACCACATTTCAAAAGCCTCTATCCTCTTTCTGTCCACACTGCTTATCGTCCATGTTTCACTCCCATACAAGGCAACACTCCATACAAATGCCTTCAGAAAGGACTTCCTTAGGCTTAAATCAATATTCGATGTTAACAAATTTCTCTTTTTCAAAAACGCCTTTCTACCCATTGCCATTCTGCATTTTATATCATCTGTACTGCGACCATCATTTGTTATTTTACTGCCCAAGTAACAAAACTCATCTACCTCCTTTATTGTTTCGTTACCTAATCTAATTCCTTCATCATCACCTGATTTTCTTAGACTGCACTCCATTACCCTAGTTTTGCTCTTGTTAATGTTCATCTTATATGCACCTTTCAGCACACTGTCCATTCCGTTCAATTGCTCTTCCAGGTCCTTTGCTGTATCTGACAGAATTACTATGTCGTCGGCAAAACGCAATGTTTTTAATTCTTCACCCTGAACTTTAATTCCTTCTCCAAATTTCTCCTTGCTTTCCTTTATAGCTTGCTCAATGTACAAATTGAACAACATTGGGGAAAGGCTACAACCCTGTCTTACTCCCTTTCCAACCACTGCATCCCTTTCAAGCCCTTCAACTCTGACAACCGCTGTCTGGTTTTTGTACAAGTTGTAAATAACCTTACGCTCCCTATATTTTACTCCTGCTTGCTTCAGAACTTTAAAGAGTTTATTCCAATCAACATTGTCAAAAGCCTTCCCCAAATCTACAAAAGCTAGAAATGTTGGTTTGCCTTTTCTTAATCTATCTTCTAGGATAAGCCGTAAAGTGAGTATTGCCTCCCGTGTTCCTACATTTCTCCTGAACCCAAACTGATCTTCCCCGAGGTCGGCTTCTACCAGCTTTTCCATCCTTCTGTGTATAATTCGTGTTAATATTTTGCAACCATGACTTATTAAACTGATGGTTCTGTAGTTTTCACACCTGTGCTCTTTACTAGCTCAGCATTTTTGTTGCTAGGAGATAAGGGTATTTTCACAACCATTTACTATTCTAGTGGGTTCGTGAACAAATTGTTCGAAGTAGTTTCCAGAAAAAGAATTCAGAACTAATTCGGCGATGTTTTATATTTGCCGCCGGTTTTGAAAACGTATTTATGCCAACATATCGAGGGTAAATTAAAGTCGCCACCGATTATAACAGTATCTTCGTGTACCTGTTTGAAATGTGATTCTAGCTTTCTTTGAATATTTCGGCAATTGCATTGTCTGAGTCAGGGGGCCGATAGAAAGATCCAATTATTAATTTATTCCGGTGGTCAGGTATAACCTCTACCCAGACCAATTCACAGGAAGTATCTGCCTCAATTTCGATGCAGGATAAACCGTTTGTAACAGCAATAAACACGGAACCCCTTTTTTATTTATTCTATCCATTCTGAAGACCATTTGGCCCTTTGTAAAAATTTCGGCCAAACTTATCTCAGGCGTCAGCCAGCTTTCAGAACCTATAACGATTTGTGCCTCAGTACTTTCTATCAGCACTTGGAGCTTTGGAACATTCCCAACACAACTACGACAATGTACAACTGTTACACCAATGGTTTCTATATCTGTATTCTTCCTGTGTCTGACTTGCACCGCTTGAGACTGAAACCCGTTTTGTGTTTTCCCGAGCCTCTGTAACCTAAAAAACCGCCCAGTCCACGCCACACAGCCCCCGCTATCCGTGTAGCCGCTTCCTGAGTATATTGGACTCCTGACCTATTTAGCGGAACCCGAAAACCCACCTCCCTTTGGCGGAAGTCGAGGAATTCGCAGCACACACGGTCGCAGAACCGTCTGAGCTTCTGATTCATACCCTCCACACGGCACTGAACCAGAGGTTCGCAGTCAGTCCTGTCGACTATGCTGCAGATGGTGAACTCTGCCTTTATCTTGCAAGCAAGATTGACCTTACCACCTCTGATAGCCGCTCAAAACCAGAGAGAATCTCTTCCGATCCAAAGCGATACACAGTGTTGGTCCCGACATGAGCCACCACCTGCAGCTGGCTGCACCCTGTGCTCTTCATGGCATCCGGAAGGACCCATTACACTTCTGGAATGACTCCACCAGGTATGCACACGGAGTGCACATTGGACTTCTTTCCCTCCATAGCAACCATATCCCTGAGGGTTTCATCACCCGCCTGACATTGGAGCACCCAACTACTAACAAACCCACCTTTGTGAGTGCCCTGACCTTGCAGGCAGAGGGGCGACTATAGGACAAGCGACACCATCTGCGTCAGGAACATCCCTGCCACAGACAACGCCTCGAATCTGTTCGTAAGACTAACCGGGGAGGCCTCCAGTTCGGTCCCCTGGGAAGTCTTACCCCGCCTGACACGCGCTGAGGAGATCTCCCAACCTATGTATGTTTCAAAGAAGGACGACTGTTGTGATTTAAACTGTGAGAGAATACACCAAACTGTGACTTTGACTGGAATCTAAGTATACGCAGTGGACACTAAACTGTTCCATTGAAGCGAAGATGACTAAATATACACCGAGAGGACACAAAAGTTTGATAAATAGACAGCTTCGAAAAATATGTACCAACACTAAACTGTTTATTAACGGCGAATCTGAAAAATATGTATGCGAGCTAATAAATCAAAATATTAACACTGATCTGTCAATTAAACGCTAGCACACTAAAGTTTGATGAACTGTAAGAGAAAGCACGCACGAAATGAAAATACAGGATGTCCAGAAAAGGGCTCCCTGATTTCAAAATTAAATATCTCGAAAACAAAGATCAATAGAGGAATGCAGTAAACGGTATGTTTATTGTGAAACCTGTAAGGAGTTTGAAATAATAGTTACAAAAGCTGCTAACAGATGGCGCGTACGCTGTACAGCTCATATCAGCATACATGAGTGAAATAATCGTATGAAAACACTCTTTACAAACAATCACATCACAATGTTTTCAAAATGTTCACCGTTGGCACTAAAGAGGAGGCGCAAAAGAAGAATGAAATTCGCCATCACATTTCGTAGTGTCTCAACCGAAATGGATTCACATGCCACAGAGATCGCCGATTCAAGCTCGTCCAGCGTGGCGGGATGCTTCGGGTAGACCATGTCTTTCACTGTGCCCCACAAAAAAAAGGTCACAGGGAGTCAAATCCGGCGAATATGGAGGCCAATCCATGCCTGCACCAGTAAATTTGGGATATTCCAAACCAATGACTCGATTCCCGAAGTATTCCTCAAGAATGCGAAACACTTGTTCGGTCCTATGTGGTCGGGCTCTATCTTGCATAAACTATTCAGTACATTGTCGATCCTCTAACGCTTGCTGTGTGGCGACAAATTGTTCCTAAATTGCAACGTAACGTGCACGAGTGACCGTTTCTCGAATGAAAAAAGGGCCAATAATGCCTCTGCTACATACAGCAGCACCCACAGTAACTTTAGGAGAATACAGGGATTTCGCTTCACACCAATATGGCTTTTCGGAACCCCAAAATCGCCGGTTCTGCTTATTCACGTATCCATTCAGAAATCCTTCACTATGAATCATTGTGAGCATCTGATTAGCAAAGGCAACTCTTTGTTGAATAGCTGGTACGGGTATGGCCTGGTACGTTTGAATTTTGAATGAAAACATGTGTAAGCTCATTCTCAGTATTTTCTGCGTGCTGGAACGCTTCAAACCAGTCTCAGAAGCAATTCTACGGACGGATGACATTGGATTTCGCTGAATAATTCCAGAAACTGTGGCGATATTTTCAGGCGTAATTATGGTTTGCTTGCGGCCAACATACCCCACTAGATCATCAGTTACGCTGCCTGTTAGTTGAAATTTTGCGAAGAGCGTACGAATAGTTTTCGCATCGGGTCCTTTTGGAACATTAAATCGTGCTTGAAAACTTCGCCTTGTTGCCGTAGGACTCTCTTCTAACCTGTAATACTCTTGTTGTTGTTGTGGGCTTCAGTCCGGAGACTGGTTTGATGCAGCTCTCCACAATACCCTATCCTGAGCAAGCCTCTTAATCTCCTCATAAGAACGGCAACCTACATCTGTCTGAATCTGCTTACTGTACCCACCTCTTGGCCTTCCTCTGCGATTTTTACCCCACACACTTCCCTCCAATGCTAAATTCACAATTCCTTCATGTCTAAGAAAGTGTCCTACCAATCTATCCCTTCTTTTAGTCAAGGTATGCCAGAAATTTCTTTTCTCCCCAATTCTGTTCAGTACCTCCTCATTGGTTACGCGATCCACCCACCTAATCTTCAGCATTCTTCTGTAGCACCATATTTCAAAAGCCTCAATCCTCTTCCTGTCCGCACTGTTTATCGTCCATGTCTCACTCACATACAAGGCAACACTCCATACAAATGCCTTCAGAAAGGACTTCCTTAGGCTTAAATCAATATTCGATGTTAACAAATTTCTCTTTTTCAAGAACGCTTTTCTACCTATTGCCATACTGCATTTTATATTCTCTGTACTGCGACCATCATTTGTTATTTTACTACCCAAGTAACAAAACTCATCTACCTCCTTTATTACTTCGTTTCCCAAACTAATTCCTTCAGCATCATCTGATTTCTTACACTGCACTCCATTACCCTAGTTTTGCTCTTGTTAATGTTCATCTCATCTGCTCCTTTCAGCACGCTTTCCATTCCGTTCAATTGCTCTTCCAGGTCCTTTGCTGTATCTGACAGAATTACTATGTCGTCGGCAAAACGCAATGTTTTTAATTCTTCCCCCTGAACTTTGATTCCTTCACCAAATTTCTCCTTGCTTTCCTTTATGGCTTGCTTAATGTACAAATTGAATAACAATGGAGAAAGACTACAACCCTGTCTTACTCCCTTTCCAACCACTGCATCCCTTTCATGCCCTTCAACTCTGACAACCACTGTCTGGTTTTTGTACAAGTTGTAAATAACCTTACGCTCCCTATATTTTACTCCTGCTTGCTTCAGAACTTGAAAGAGTTTATTCCAATCAACATTGTCAAAAGCCTTCTCCAAATGTACAAAAGCTAGAAATGTAGGTTTGCCTTTTCTTAATCTATCTTCTAGGATAAGCCGTAAAGTGAGTATTGCCTCCCGTGTTCCTACATTTCTCCTGAACCCAAACTGATCTTCCCCGAGGTCGGCTTCTACCAGCTTTTCCATCCTTCTGTATATAATTCGTGTTAATATTTTGCAACCATGACTTATTAAACTGATGGTTCTATAGTTTCACACCTGTCTGCACCTGCTTTCTTTGGAATGGGGATAACAACATTTTTCTTAAAGTCTAAGGGTACTTCGCCTGTCTCATACATCTTACACACCAGGTGAAACAGGTTTGTCATGGCTGGTTCTCCCAGAGACTTCAGTAGCTCTGAGGGAATATCATCTACTCCAGGGGCCTTGTTTCGACTTAGGTCTTTCAGGGCTCTGTCAAATTCTTCTCTCAGTACAGTATCTCCTATTTCATATTCATCTACATCTTCTTTCCTTCCTACAATATTGTCTCGAAGTTCATTTCCTTTGTAGAGCCCCTGTATATACTCTTTCCACCTTTCAGCTTTCCCTTCTTTGCTGAGAACTGGTTTTCCAACAGTGTCCTTGACATTCATAGAGCTGTTTTTCTTATCTCCAAATGTTTCTTTTATTTTCCTGTAGGCTGTATCTATTTTTCCTCTATTTGCCTTCTAGCCACTCCTGCTTAGCCATTTTGCACTTCCTGTCAATCTCATTTCTTAGTCGTCTGTACTCCATTTTGCCTGTTTCATTTACTGCATTTTTAATTTTTCTCCTTTCATCGATTAAATTTAATATCTCCTGTGATATCCAAGGATTTTTTGTGGGTCTTGCCTTCCTACCTATTTTGTCCTGTGCTACCTTCACTATTTCATCTCTCAATTTTACCCATTCCTCCTCTACTGTTTTATTTCCCCCCGTTTCTGTCAATTGTTGCCTAAAGCTCCCTCTGAAATTCTTAAGAACCTCAGGTTTCTTCAATTTATCCAGGTCCCATATCCTTATTTTCCTACCTTTTTGTAGTTTCTTCAGTTTCAGTCTACAGTTCATAACCAACAAGTTATGATCAGAGTCTATATCTGCCCCTGGGTACGTCTTACAGTGTAAAACCTGGTTCCGAAATCTATGTCTTACCATTATAAAGTCTATCTGGTATCTCCCGGTGTCTCCTGGTCTCTTCCACGTATACAACCTTCTTTTGTGATTCTTGAACAGGTGTTTGTTATAACTAAATTATGTTCTGTGCAAAATTCTACCAGGCGGCTTCCTCTTTCATTCCTTTTACCCAGACCATATTCACCTACTATCTTTCCTTCTCTTCCTTGTCCTACTACCGAATTCCAGTCTCCCATAACAATTAAGTTTTCCTCTCCCTTAATTGTCTGAATGATTTCCTTTAGCCCCTCATATATTTCTTCGATTTCCTCATCATCGGCAGAGCTAGTTGACATATAAACCTGTACTACTGTTGTCGGTGTTGGCTTCGTATCTATCTTGACAATGACAATGCGATCACTGTGCTGGTCATAGTAGTTTACCCGCATTCCTATTTTCTTATTCATTATCAATCCTGTAATACTCTAGCACCAGAAAAACGCGTTGTTCAATAGAGTACATGGTTTTAATCTATTCCTTCGGTACGCTAACCTCCTTTCACGTTTCAATAGAGGAACTGGGCTTCGGATCACTATTTATACTAGGCATTACGTATGGCGATTACAGCGCCATCTGTTAGCAGGTTTTGTAACTATCATTTCAAACTGCTGTATAAATTTCTTACAGCTTTCACAATAAACATACCGTTTACTGCTTTCCTCTATCGATCTTTGTTTTCGAGATATTTAATTTTGAAATCAGGGAGCCCTTTTCTGGACACCCTGTAAGTCGCTTGTATTAAGAAGCCGGTTAACTTACGATGTGGAACTGTTGCTGTGCGAGGTATGTGCTGGCCGGCGGTCACTGAGCAACAGTATAGCTACACGCTTTTACTGGGTATTAAACTTTCTCTTTCCTTTGTTACGTCTGTAACAATTGTCGTGTTAAGCTCCCTTTGTCCAGTGTAACATAACGATGATATTACGTTAGCAGTATGGTCCCGATGCAGTTTTCAGCTAACACAACATGACATTCACTTGAACTTCAACGGAATTCTTGTGTGTGTAGCCTTCACACCGGGAAAAAGAATGCACACTATATTGGGTTGTATCACAGTAGCTTGAACGCATCTAACAAGGAAAGTACTTGGATTCGAACAAACACATATACATCAAAATCGTATGAGATATAATGTAAATATCCGTTATTGCTATAGCGATACTCCCGCATCTGCAAAACTATGCAGTCGTCCGTTAGTGGCTTCTGCGAGTGCCTTGCCACATTGCACTTTGAACTGTCGGTTCGCCAGTAGGGACGGTGCAGTGTGCCTCCAATGATGCGTTTTGTGACATTTGTGTGGTGAAGCGTCAGATGGGGCGGCGATTGGTAATCATTCCTGCTAATGTATTGCGATTAGTTGAGATGAAGTTACGAAGAACCCTTTTTCGTGAAGAAGGTATTAGTGTAGAAGATGAATCATTCGCATGCTTTCTCGTATCTGTTATGGTACAGAAATATGAGCTTAAGTTAGATACTGTTGTAATACTAACACATAATAATGATAATAGGGATGATAATGACGAACAACTATTGCAAGCGGTAGTGCTACAGTTAGTGCGGGAAGAGGCGATGGAATCAGTGGCACTGAATACCAACAGTCTTCCGAGAAGAAGGTTAAAGTTGCAACTGTCATCATGGCTTTCGATGACAATACGCAAGAGAACATGTACGATGATTATTACATAAGTTATAGTTAAGATATCTGCATTACGTATGGCGTCTACAGTTACATCTACAGTACTATCTAGAGCATGATCGCAAAGTTTTGCAGAAAAACGACACCCACCAGCACACTGAGGTGTACGTAGAGATCTTGCAAGCAAACGTTCATACAGATATGTCTGTTCGAGCCCATGTACTTTCCTTGTGATTCAGTTTTAATGTATCGTATTCCAAGTTCGATTACTGACACTTCTATGATTTTACCAAGATAGTAGTTTAAAAAAGACATTCGATCCCTCAATCTCTATATAAAAGTGGAAGGACACTCATTCATACATTCGCTCCTTCACTCACTCACTCACTAAACACGAAATCTCGAAAACTACTTCACCTATGAAACTGAAATTTGGCAGGAATGTAGTTTATAGGCAGTAGACGTTAGCTAAGAAACGAATTTTCGATAGGACCGATAGTTCAGGAGACATGTCGTCATAAACAATGAAAACTTCGCCGTCTTGCGGCACGTGATACTGTGACTTTATCAATCCACTATTTAAGAAGAAGAGCACTTTGCGACTTGCAACAAACCTTAAACATAATTTCAAACCTTTAGGAAATTTGTTCTCGCTGACAACCATAGCAAAAATGATGAAAGGAAAAAAAGTTTCTCGCTCACTACTTTTCCGCTGTTCACGGAGTAAAACTGCGGCATTCGGTATAACGTTCAAATTTATAATTTCTACACTACATATTGTACCTGCAGGAAATTTTACAAACAGTATACACACATATAGTTGAATGCACCTTCGAAATTATATCACAGTACGACACGAAGTTTATGAGATACGAGCACATAAACAGTAACGTTCATGGAAAATCGCCCTATCACGCACCAAATTTTAATCTATTACTTACTTACTACTAATTACATTCGCAACAGATTTTTCAGACATACAGCACTTATACAAATTAATATATACCTGAGAAATTATACAATTTTACAACATATAACTCAGTACATACGAGATCATATCTACTGCGATGGGTAAAAACTTTTCACATCAGGCATCACGTTTTATTACATTTCACTTATTTACTGCTAAGACGCTCCTGTATTCCAGTGAGCTTAAGGAAATTCCTGAAAGCTGACAGTGCTGTTGAAAACTTTGAAGCAACTTTGAACTGTGAAGTGCATACCGCTGTAGGAAGAAGCAGTAGATATCTATAGAGCTACAAGGAAAGGAAGAAAATGAAACACAGTACATCCGACGAAAACCCATGATTTCCGACAGATACGGCTTTTAAATTTACGAGAGTGCAGTTTGCTGTGGGACTTGCATTTTCTATTATAAATCACAGGGCAATCTACTCAGTACTGTGGAGTGTATTCGAAATCTTAATATTTCTCACATGGACAGCTTTATATTGCTTGCTCAGAAAAATATTCATATTATATCCTGGACAAGTCACAAGAAATATTGTTTATATTCAGGAAGGAAGAAATACCATTTAACTCCCCGTCGACAGCGTGGTCATTAGAGGCGGAGCTTACGTTCTGATTGTTTGGCTAAGGATGGGAAAGGAAATCGTAATTTGAAGTGTTTCTATATACTATGCTTATAAGCATGATGCAGTACAGCAAATCTCCAAGAGTACAATACGAAGTTTCAAGGGGTTTCATAGATCAACGAAGAGTACATTGGGGCAACATATAATCTTTATTTCATCAAAATCGGATCAGGGGAAGAAAAGATATCGTAATTTGTAGTTTCTGGTGTATGCTACGCTTGAATTGCAGCGTGGTATAGCACAGATCCGATAGAGGCGCTGTTACTTACATAGTACACCAAATAACTAATAGATGGCGATGCTGCGTTTTTTATTCACGTAAGTAAGGTGTGATTCACTGAAACAAGGGATACGATTTTCCTTACGGCAGCGGTGTCGTGTATTGATGCTGAATCCTTTTTGAAAAATCAGTCACATACAATGAGGGGAATAATTCTTCGTGTTGATAATATGATAAATAATTAATTTTGTTCCGATCAGTAAATTAATAATCCCCCTAAAGCGAATATTTCGTTGCTAACATACTACAACGTTGCCACTGCAAGTAAAATTTAACTCAGGTACGACACAATTTTTTTTTTATTAGCTGTATCCCGCATGCCTTGCAATGCCATGAAAAATGTGCGACTTTCCAAGGGTATCATTTTAATTTAAAACATAACGACGTTAATTCGTGTCTATCAATGTTTTTATTTACTAAGAATTCGATGCATGGAAACACGAATTTATGTAGTTTTCTTTCTGATTTCGATGCGTACTTATTACATCTTGACTCCATTATGTTTAGGAATGCCTAGAAAACGATGTAGTACAGTACAGAACAAATTGAGGCCCTTTTAGTTACGTAGTGCACCAAAGAAACTAATAGTTGGCGCTGCTGCATTTTTTAATTTTTTATTTCTTTTCGATGGCTATGCCATAGAACAGCAACTCAACCGTTAAAGGTGCTGTTGGTTTTGTAGTGCCGCAAAGAAACAATACATGATCGTGTTGTGCGTATTCCTTCAGTAACAGAAGTATTTTGAATTAAGAGCCGCAATCTTATCTCTGCAAATACAAACTAACATTGAACAGCGAGTTGCTGATTACACTTCGTATATTCACAGCTTAACGATATTTCTTTGCTCCTTTTGACAGGGAACGTCTGAATATAAAACATAACGACGTTCCTTTACGTCTATGGATGCTCCAATTTACATAAGATTTCTTTGTAGGAAAATCGAATTTATGTAGTTCCCTTTTTGATTTCGGTGTATCCTCATTACATTTTGAGTGCACTCTGTTTAGGAAATGCCTCGAAAACGCCATAGTACAGGAAAGGAAAAAGTGGGGCGACGTTAGTTACATAGTACACCAAATAACTAATTATGGCGTTGCTGCATTTTTTTTCTTTTCATTCTCATAACTATGGCATAATAGACTACAAGAAGGGGTACAATTTTACTTACGGCGGCGGCGTTGTGCGCTTATGTTGGCAACGGTAGTTGAATACTTTTTCAAAAATCAGTCACGTAGAATGAGGGGAATAATTCTTTATGTTCACGATGAAATAAATAATTTATGCTGTTCTAGTCAATAAATTAATCATCATCCTAATCCAACTAGTTCGTTGCCAACGATAGCAAACTAAACCGCTGCCACTGCAAGTGAAATTTAATCCAGGTAGGAGGTAAAATAGTCCCCCATTCGGAACTCCGGGCGGAGACTACTCAGGAGGTTGTGATCATCAGGAAAGACAATACTGGCATTCTATGGATCGTAGCGTGGAATGTTAGATCCCTTAATCAGGTAGGGAAGTTAGAAAATTTAAAAATAGAAATGAATAGGCTTAAGTTAAATACAGTGGGGATTAGTGCAGTTTGGTGGAAGAGGAACAGGATTTCTGGTCAGGCGAGTACGGGATTATAAATACAAAATCAGTTGGGGGTATCACAGGAGTAGGACTGATAATGAATAAGAAAATAGGAATGCGGGTAAACTACTATGGGCAGTGCAATGATCGCATTTTCATAGTCAAGATACATACTAAGCCAACATCGACCACAATAGTACAGGTTTACATGTTAACTAGCTCTGCCGAAGATGAGGAGATTGAAGAAATGTATGAGGAGGTAAAGGAAATTATTCAGACAATTAAGAGAGAGGAAACCTTAATTGTGATGGGAGACTGTAATTCGGTAGTAGGAAGAGGAGGGGAAGGAAAAATAGTAGGTGAATATGGACTGGGAAAAAGGAATGAAAGAGGAGATTTCCTGGTAGAATTATGCAAACACTTGGTTTAAGAATCATGAAAGAAGGTTGTATACGTGTAAGAGACCAGGGGACACTGGAAGGTACCAGACAGATTTTATAATGGTGAGACATAATTTCGAAACCAGGTCTTAAACTGTAAGACATACCAAGGGGCGGATATAGACTCTGACCATAACTTGTTGGTCATGAACTGTAGGCTGAAACTGAAGAAAACTGCAGAAAGGTAGGAAAATAAGGAGATGGAACTTGGATAAATTGAGAGAACCTGAAGTTCATAAGAATTTCAGAGGGAGCTTTAGGCAACAATTGACAGAAACGGGGGGAAATAAAACAGTAGAAGGGGAATGGGTAGCATTGAGAGATGAAATAGTGAAGGCAGCAGAGGACAAAATAGGTAGGAACGCAAGACGTACAAAAAATCCTTGGATATCACGGGAAATACTAAATTTAATTGACTTGAGGTGAAAATATAAAAATGCAGTAAATGAAACAGACGACTAAGAAATGAGATTGACAGGAAGTGTAAAATAGCTAAGCCAGAGTGGCTAGAAGGGAAATGCAAATCTGTAGATGAATATATAAATAAGGGAAAAATAGATATCGCCTACAGGAAAATAAAAGAAGCATTTGGAGACCAGGAAAGCAGTTGTATGAATATAAATAACTCAGATGGAAAACCAGTACTCAGCAAAGAAAGGAAAGCTGAAAGGTGGAAAGAGTATATAGAAGGGCTCTACAAAGGAAATGAACTTTGAGATAATATTGTAGTAAGGGAAGAGGATGTAGATGGCGATGAAATAGGAGACACTATACTGAGATAGGTTTCAGAAATTACAGCAACCAGTCGCCTTTTGTTTCTTCTTAATGAAGATTTATTTAAACCATTACCGGTTTCGAGCTGCCTAGCAGCTCATCTTCAGATGGTATAAAATATTACAAGTTACATTTCAATAGTTATGCACTTTACATGTAGTTTGTCCATATTTGGTCCGCTTATTGATAGAATATCAGAACACTTCTTTTCCATCATCATGCCACAACAAATCACACGAATTTTAGGTGGTAAAATTAATAAATATTTCACACACATTACTTTTTAGCCACTAGCATAACTTACAGCTGTAAGTTATGCTAGTGGTTAAAAAGTAATGTGTGTGAAATATTTATTAATTTTACCACCTAAAATTCGTGTGATTTGTTGTGGCATGATGATGGAAAAGAAGTGTTCTGATATTCTATCAATAAGCGGACCAAATATGGACAAACTACATGTAAAGTGCATAACTATTGAATTGTAAATTGTAATATTTTATACCATCTGAAGATGAGCTGCTAGGCAGCTCGAAACCGGTAATGGTTTAAATAAATCTTCATTAAGAAGAAACAAAAGGCGACTGGTTGCTGTAATTTCTGAAACCTATTTCAATAAACAGTCGCAGGTTCCTACACAATGGATAAAAGTTTCACTATACTGAGAGAAGAATTTGACAGAGCACTGAAAGACCTAAGTCAAAACAAGACCCTGGAGTGGACGACATTCCCTCAGAACTACTGAAGTCTCTGGGAGAGCCAGCCATGACAAAACTATGAGAGATTCCAGTACTGCCACGTGGCTTTCCAACACTAAAAGGACAACGCAACCTTGTTAATTTTATTAGATTATTTGTACGTTATCGAATTAATAACTTGTGGCGAAAGAGAAATATTCTGTTACTTGGTTGTGTGAGGCCTGTAACAGGGGGGGGGGGGGGGGGAACACGCATTCAGAGCTAACGGCGACCGGTGGTGAGCACGAGCACAGACAAATATATGTTACTCTGTAGGACGAGGGTGGCGCTGTTATTTAGAGAGGCAGCGGTTCCCGAGAGACGGCTTACGGCCGAAGGCCACAGCAGGTAGGTCTGAGGCGTGGGCCTTCCAAGTAACTGGCTGGTGCCATCGACGCTGGCGGCGTCTAGGGGGGAGCGTCTGTAGCAATACGTCTCCATGGGCGGTGTACGGTGCTTTGCGAACGGAGGGCTGAGACGTCTGGCGCCAAGTTAGCGAACGCCAGTATGGCACCCGCTAAGACACTTTACGTCTCTGGCGCCACGTTGGCGGGCGCCGCAATTATACAATAGCGAGAGAGTTGGCCGTTTGCTGGGAACAACTTACTGGCTGTATTTTCGACAGTGCCTGAAGGCCATCTGCCGCTACCGCGAGAACGCTGGACGGAAGGGCGAGGGCCAATCAGTGCAAACGTGGGAGAGCTGGTCATTAGCTTATGTTTTATAGTAAGGAGCTTTGGCTGTCCGACTCCCGAACGCAAGCCATGATTGGCCGTAGTATGGCGCCTTGCTGTAGAGATAGGCGGAGCCTAGAGGCTTTGCAGAGAGGAGACGTAGATTTTAGAAGTGGAGAGAAGGACACTAGTGATTGAGGAGCCGAGGTGAACAGACGCTTCTCATCTGCTCTCAGTTTATACTTGTCGTCGACCAGCTACACTTAGAGTTTGTGGTACAACTTATGGAGATGCTCCAAAACTTGTGCTAATAGCGCTGAGTATTGGCAAGTCAAGAGCAAGGTCAGCCTGCCTGATATTAGACGCACCGACGTGCTGATTGCGATTGTCACAGTTCTGGTGTCATCTCTGCCTACAGTACATTCGTGTTTTACACGTAAATTGTCTGTAGTGGCACGGCATAGCCGAACGAGTGAGATCGTAGGCACAGAGATCCGCCAGGGTCGAAGTATATAAATGAATTGCTGTTCGTTAGTCTCGCTAAAACTCGAGAACGGCTGAACCGATTTGGCTAATTTTAGTCTTGAAATACTCGTGTAAGTCCAGGAAAGGTTTCAACGGTGTTAAAATATGGAAAAGAGGAAAACCGGGAAAAACTGAAACAGCTTTTTCCCGTGAGCTATCAATACCGTTCGTCCAATTGCGATGAAATTTTATACATTTTATGTTGAAAGAAAGAGGAAGGTTCACATTAAATAAAAAATTGGAAAAGTCGTCCGGAAAGTAGGAAAATTTAGGAAAACCTAAAGCGATTTTTTCTATGAATAAAAATCAATTGTTACATGTTTGTAAAGCATCACTTGAGTACGGCTTGACAGGACAAGGTTTGCATGATATAATTTTTTGGAAAATCTACCGGAAAATTGGAAACAGCAACAATAACAATTCGCACGACGAAAAGGGGTAATTCATTTTTTGTTTTGTTCATTATGGTCTTGGAAAAGTTTTCTGTAAAAAAAATAGGGACAATTAAAAAGGAAAGTCGCAAATTTCGAATCAAGTTCCTTTTTCAATGTGTTTCTAAATGTACTCAACACTATAAGTTGAGAACCGTTCATCCGATTACAACAAAATTTTGATCATTTGACGTTCAACGAAAGATGAACGTTCTTATGTACTAAAAATATGGGAAAGTTGCCCGGAAAATTTGAAATTCGCGAGAAACTGAAAGACCTTTTCCCAATGGGATATTAATACCTTTCATCTGATTGCAATAAAATTTTGCACATTCGACGTTCAAAGCGAGAGGAAGGTTTGAGAGAAGTAAAAGTTTGTAATTGTTGGCCAGAAAATAGGGAAATTTATCATGACGATGATAGTGACATTGTTGAGATGTATTTCGGTTTTAATAACAGTAGTTGTTTCACTCGATTTTTTCGTTTCTTAACCCTATTAATTGGTATTATTCGGCTCAAATTGTGACCACATTTGATGCAAAACTTGAAAGTATCAGCGGTTATTGTTAAACATTCGTCGCATCTTAACAAATTTTTTGTGCAACTAGGACAGGTACTTCTGTTGTTCTGCCGGAACCCTAAAGAACCATCATATACACAGGTTCCTCTTTAACAACCGTTGGGAAGAATGCCGGACACTTGCCACGCCGGACATTTGCCACACCTCACACTTCGCCAGGTAGTCGGATTAGCGGCCCCTCAGGCAAGGGACGCCCTTCCCCGTACCCCTGCCGTTTGCTTCCAAACCTCCGTCTCCGATCTTACTCGATACAGCCAATACGGAAGAGATCTTTTTCTTTGACATCTCGCCGAAATGTGCAACTTTTTTTCAATATCCTGAAATCGAAATATTTATAACTTTTTGGAAACGAAAGCAATTTTGCCGTCTGTGTCAGTGTATAATTAGTTCTTCCAACCACGAATATGGATCCATCCTCCCTCCGTCTGTACGGTAGCTTTCTTCCACACTTACTGATTGCGATAGATACAGTCCATCGACATGGAAGGAACACGAAAGGAAAGATATAAAGATAATTCGAAGAAAAAAGGGAAGATGATAGGAATAGGAGAGTCTATTTGAAAGATCACCTAAGTCGAGATACAATTTTAAAATATTTGAAATAAGGAAATGAAGGAATATAGAATGCTATGCATGTAACGTACACTGTTGTTCTACATTGTTTAGCTTTGGTATCTACTGAGTCGCAGAGGAAGCACCCTAGTTTTTAAGAGAAAAGCCATAATTCCTATGATCTGCACTACAAGAGAATCAAAATAACAACTTACGGAAATCATAATATGATATGTGTTCTAGCTCACAAGTGAAACTTAAGTCGATAGTTCCAATAAGTTAATATGAGCAGATGTTATACTCGACAACCGAAATAAACTAATAACTGACTCCGTTTACCGACCCCTGCACTCTCATGATGTAGTCGCTGAACAGTTCATAGAAAAGTTGAGTCTCATCACAAATAGGTACACTACTCATACAATTATAGTTGGCAGTGACTTAAATCTACCATCTGTATGTTGACAAAAATACACCTTCAGACGGGGTGGCAGATAAATCTTCCGAAAATGTTCTAAATACTTTTTAAAAATTGTTTTGGACAATTAGTTCACGAGGCCATTGAAATTTTAAATGGTTTCGAAAAAGCACAAATACTCTAGAGCATCACGACGGGCACAGGATAAGAGAACACAAAGTTGTATTAGCTCTCGCCACGGCAGAGCGGCTGAGCGCATTGAGGCGCTATGCTACGATGCGCAAGGCCGTTCCCCATCGGAGGTTAGAATCCCCTCTCGGGCATGGATGTTTGTGCCGTCTTTAGTATAAGCTAGTTCATAAGTATTCAAACAACTTACGGGCATGCTGCCAGGTGACGTCGTGCAGATGTGCCTTGAGAATGGCAGGGTGTGCTCCTGCCGAAATATCGGCGGTTGTCGACAGCATACCCGTAAGTTGTTTGAACATTCATTACGCCGGGAAAAGTTAAAGTTCATAAGTAGTTTGTAGGTTTAGAGACTGATGACCCCGTAGTTAAGTCTCATAAGCTCTACAAACATTTGAACATTTGTAGCGAACTCAAATCCGTAACAAAGATATTTACCAAAACTAAACGCTAAATACATCCATTAAAAAGAAAAAAAAAAAAAAAGAAAAAAAAAAAAAAGAAAAATTTGGTTGACATCTTCTTAGGAGACAGTCTACTTTTTTCTAAATTAACTATGTAACTGAAGACCATATGTGACTTACATTCAAAGAAATAGTATCAACAGCACTGGAGGGATTCCTACCAAATAAATTAATAAGCGACGGAACAGAAAGCTTTTGCAGAAAATTTAGAAGAATGTAAAATCACCAAGATTGCCGAAGTTTTACTGAAGCTCGAAATTTTGCGTGGCCTTCAATGCGACATTTATTTAATAGTTTTCACAACGAAATTCTTTGTAGAAATGTGACGGAAAATCCGCAGAGATTCTGGTCCTATGTTATCTACACCAGCGGAAAGACTAAGTGAATGCCTTTATTGCGCGACAGCGACCGTAATGCTACTGACAGTGCCACTAAAGCGGAGTTATAAAATGCAGTTTTCAGAAATTCTTTCGCCAAAGAAGACGAAGTAAATATTCCACAATTCGATATGAGAACTGCTGCAATCATAACATAGAAGTAAATACCCTTGGCGATACAAAGAAAATCACCCTATGAAATAAGTGATGTTGCAGACGAAATGATCAAATATGGTTTGAAAAAGTTTCTAATGCATAAGAAAAATAGTCTAATACAGCTATGATATTCCTTTGTAGCAATACTTTGAACAGTACGCTCCTTACCTTGCTTCAATAGCTTTCAGTGGTCTTGTTAAAGATAATCAACAATATGGTGAGAAACTTTAATTTTTAAGGACTACAGCTAAATGTACTGCATGAGATGTACAACTACTGTAAAGTTATTTCTATCCTTGTCTAATTTTGTAGATATGGAAATTATTTCAACACTATAGCTGCTGAAATTGTCAACCTCAGAAGCAGATCTGTTTTACGGTGTCTCTTTTAGATTCTTTTTAAAACGTCAAGTGTACCTTTTCAGTTTAACAAAAATGATATTTCGAGGAGGTAGTTGCGGCTCAGATCAATGTCTGATACCACTATTCCAGAAATGCTAATTCGAAGACAAGCTCTTAAGTTGAAATCTGCCAGTGAGCTTCTATATGTGAATTTAGTACTTTGCGTAAAAAAAAAAGCAGCATATACATGCAAATCTAAACATCAACATAATCGTAGCTGCAAATTTACATAGTAAAACTTAAGTCTAAGAAATTCATTTTGTAATGAAACTAATTCACGCTGTAGGTGTGAAACTTATAGTTGTAGACAAGTTGCAATAGTGTGAACATAACGCAAAAATCAGCGAAAAGGCACAACCTTATGCAAGCTGAAGAGCAATATAGTATCTTGATCTTACTACAGAATAGTTCGTTGTGCGTTCCTCCTGAAAACAAAAATGTATTTTCACAGTGAAAATGTTTGGAAAATTATTGAGACGTTTATTTCACTGCTATCATATAATGATACTTCCATAGGTGAGATTTAGTCAATAATTAAATCACTAAAGACTAAGGACTCTTGTGGATATGATGAGGTATCTAGCAGAATTCTAAAGTACTGTTCTCCATATGTTAGCCCAGTACTAAGCCATATTTGTAATTTTTCCTTTCAGAATGGTCAGTTTCCTAACAGATTAAAGTACTCAGTAGTGAAACCGCTTTATAAAAAAGGAGAAAGGGATAATGTAGACAACTATAGACCTATTTCTATGCCATCGGTTTTTTCTAAAGTTATTGAAAAGGCTGTATTTTCAAGATTAATTGATCATTTCAGTTCACATAATTTATTGTCAAACGTGCAGTTTGGTTTTAGAAGTGGTTTAACGACTGAAAATGCTATATTTTCGTTTCTCTGTGAGGCACTTGATGGGTTAAATAAGAGGCTACGGACATTAGGCGTTTTCTTTGATTGAACAAAAGCGTTTGATTGTGTTGATCACAAAATATTGTTGCAGAAGTTGGAACATTGTGGAATACGGGAAGTAGTCCACAACTGGTTCACCTCTTACTTTAATAATAGACAACAGAAGGTAATTCTCCGCAGTGTAGAAAATGGCTATGACGTGCAATCCCAATGGGACACAATTAAGTATGTGGTGCCCCAGGAGTCTGTTTTGGGACCATTGCTGTTTCTTATTTATATAAAAGATATGCCTTCGAGTATAACAGGTGACTGTAAAATATTTTTGTTTGCTGATGATACCAGCTTGGTAGTGAATGATGTTGCTCGTAATAGTGTCACAATATCAAATAATGCAGTTCAAGAGATACGTTCATGGCTTGTAGAAAACAAGTTGATGTTAAATCAAAGTAAAACTCAGTTTTTACAATTTCTAACACATAATTTGACGAAAGCTGACATTCTGATTACACATAATGGGCATGTGATAAGTGAGACTGAACAGTTCAAATTTCTAGGTGTTCATATAGACAGTAAGCTGTCATGGAAAGCCCATGTTCAGAATCTTATTCCAAAACTAAATTCTGCTATATTTACCATTAGAAAAATATCTGAGATAAGTGATTTTTCAACACGAAAAGTAGTCTATTACGCTTACTTTCACTCACTTATAACGTACGGCATTGTTTTTTGGGGTAACTCGCCTGATGCAAAAAGGATATTTCTGGCTCAAAAACGGGCGGTTCGAGCAATATGTGGTGTAAGTTCGCGAACGTCATGTCGACCCCTTTTCAGTAGTCTGGGAATTTTGACTCTGGCGTCACAATACGTCTTTTCTTTAATGTCGTTTGTTGTTAATAATATCAGCTTATTCCCATGAGTTAGTGGCTTTCACTCGGTGAATACTAGACAGAAGTCGAATCTGCATTTGCATCACACCACCTTAACACTTGTGCAGAATGGGGCACAATATTCTGCGGCATGCATTTTCAATAAGCTGCCACAAGAACTAAAGAATCTTAGCACTAATCCACACGCTTTCAAATCTAAATTGAAACGTTACCTCATGGCTCACTCCTTTTATTCTGTAGAGGAACTCCTAGAAAAGTTAAACAATTAAGCTAATTTCATTTTTTTCTTTATTGATTCTTTTCACTTTGTCTTAAGATTGTCGTGTGCAAAGGACTACTTAAAATTTTCTATTACCATTCTTGTGTAACAATAAATGTATTGACTTGTTCCATGACCATGGAGTCTCACTCCTTAATTGGGTCCTATGGAACAGAAAAACCAATAAATAAATAATGATGACTTTCTTCCATTATACCCCTTAAAAGCATTTTATTTATAACACTAAGCATATCAAGACTTCTTTGCACAGAATGAATATATTAGACATACGGAACAGAAATGTTAACGCGTCTGAATACTTTGTAGTTACACAACCATCATGCTACTTTCAACTCTTTAAAACAACTACTTTTCATGTTAACAGAAGACTCCATCCTAAAGCTTCAATTAAAGACAATAGACTGTTTCACATATTTTAAATGTTTAATCTTAGATCCCAAAACGAGGTCTGTATTCGAATCTTCTTCTTCTTCTTTATATTTAAAGCAGTGTGTCCGTGTGTTTGTTTGTGTGTGTGTATGTACTGCATACAAATCTACAATTTTGTTCCAATCTCATCATCATCATTAGAGACTGATATGCCTTTCAGCGTTCAGTCTGGAGCATAGTACCTCTAATAAAATTCCTCCATGATCCCCTATTCAATGCTAACATTGATGCCTCGTCTGATGTTATGCCTTTTACTTCAAAATCATTCTGCACCGAATCTACCTTCTTCTTGATCTATCTCGACTTCTCTTACCCTCCGCTGCCGAGCTCATGAGTCTCTTAGGTAACCTTGCTTCTTCCATGCGTGTAACATGACCCCACCATCTCAGTCTGTTCGCTCTAACGGCTTCATCTATGGTGTTCATTCCCAGAGTTTCTTTGATTTCCTCATTATGGACACCCTCCTGCCATTGTTCCCATCTATTAGTAGCTGTAATCATTCTTGCTACTTTCATATCTTCAACCTCTACTTTATGAATAAGGTGTCTTGTATCCACCCAACTTTCACTCGCATATAACAAAGTTGGTCGAAAGATAGAGCGGTGCATTGCTAACTTCCTTCCTTCTTGCAGAAGAGTGTAGATCTTAGTAGAGCACTCACTGCATTAGCTTTGCTGCACCTCGATTCCAATTCTTTCACTATGTTGCCATCCTGTGAGAAAATACGAGGGGCGTCCAGAAAGTAAGTTCTGTTTGGTAATAAAATGAATTGTACACAAATACAGAAGTAATTTTTATTGCACAAAATTCTACAACTCTTCAACTACTTTTCCACATAACTGCCGAAATTTTGCAGACATTTGTCATAGCGTGGCACCAGGTTTTGTATACCTTCTTCATAGAAATCTGCCGCCTGTGTCTTCAACCAGTTGGAAACAGTTTCTTTCCCGGATCCATAGCGAGAGCACTAATTGTAAACCTACGGTTCTCCTGGATCTTATCATCAATCGCGTGAACCAGTTTTTCTATAACCAAAGGTGGACGCCCACTTCGTTCTTCATCGTGCACATCACTAGGCCCGCCAGTGAACTGTCGGACCCATCTTCTCACCATCTAATCACTCATTGCATTTGGTCGGTAAATATAGCAAATTTGCCGATAAATTTCACTTGGTTTCACTTTCCTCGCATTCAGAAATCGAATCACCCACCTGATTTCACAAGCGGCGGGATTTTCAATCAACGACGACATTTCAAACAAACACAACAAAGCGTACGTAACTGACAGCGATCTCCAAATGGTGCACGTTCTTTTCCTTTATACACATCGTCTACAGCGCCTGTGCGGAACTGCAATCGCAGCGCTGCAGCGGAGATAAATTGAAACGGAACTTACTTTCTGGACGCGCCTCGTACATCCCAGGTACTTGAAACTGTCAACCTGTTTTAACTTTGTTCTTCCTATTTGGCACTCAATCTGTTTAAATCTCTTTCCCACATGCATTACTTTCGTTTTGGAGATGCTGATCTTCATATCATAATCCTTGCACCTCTGATCGAGCTCTGAAATATTAGTTTGCAACCATTCAATCGAATCGGTCATTACAATTAAGTCATCGGCATATGCGAGACTGCTTATTTTGTTTTCACCTATTTTAATCCCGCCCTGCCAGTCTACTCTTTTCAACATATGATCCATGAATAGTACGAACAACAGTGGTGACAGGCTACAGCCTTGTCGTACCCCTGAAACTACCCTGAACCATGAGCTTAATTTGCCATCTACACTAACTGCTGCCTGACAGTCTACGTAAAGCCCTTTAATTGCCTGCAGAAGTTTTTCTCCTATGCCGTAATCTTGTAGAACTGACAGTAGCTTCCTCCTAGGGACTCGGTCATAAGCCTTTTCTAGATCTATGAAACATAGATATAATTTCCTGTTCCACTCATAGCACTTTTCCATTACCTGTCGTAAGCTAAAGATCTGGTCCTGACAGCCTCTAAGAGGCATAAACCCACAGTGATTTTCATCTAACTTGTCCTCAGTTAATACTGGCACTCTCCTATCAACAATACCCGAGAATATTTTGCCTACAACGCTAATTAACGAGATACCTCGATAGTTGTTGCAATCTTTTCTGTTTCCATGTTTGAAAATTGGCGTGATTACCGCTTTCGTCCAGTCTGACGGAACCTGTCCCGATTCCCACGACTTTTCAATTATCCTGTGTAACCATTTGAGAACTGATACTCCACTGTATTTGACGACTTCCAGCTTAATTTCATCCACCCCAGCCGCTTTATTGCACTGTAATCTACTGACCATTTTCTCTACTTCCTCAAATGAGATCCTGTTTCCAACGTCGTTCCTATCCCATTCTACCTGAAAATCTGACACATCATTGCACGTTTCACCAACATTGAGCAATTCTGCAAAATATTCCCTACATCTGCTCAAGGCATCCACAGGATTGACTAGCAGCTTTCCTGAACAGTCCAAAACACTTGTTAATTCCTTCTTCCCTCCCTTTCGAAGATTGCTAATTACGCTCCAAAATGGTTTTCCCGCGGCTTGACTCAGAGTTTCTAGCACATTTCCAAAGCCTTCCCATGATTTCTGCTTGGAGTCTGCAAATATCCGTATTCCTCTTCCAGTGACTGTAAATTATTACATTCAACTAACTGGTACCTTTCCGAGATCATTGTTATGTATTTGTGCCTAATTTCCTTGTCTTGAAGCTTCTTCATTCTTATCCTCCTACACATGGACCTGAT
Source organism: Locusta migratoria (assembly GCA_026315105.1). Lineage (NCBI taxonomy): Eukaryota > Metazoa > Arthropoda > Insecta > Orthoptera > Acrididae > Locusta > Locusta migratoria. The sequence goes on along the minus strand of CM048744.1, from coordinate 958,481,006 downwards.
TTTCTGTTTTTTGGCCTCACAAAACCAATTTCACTGCATATTAAATAATGATCAATATCATCAAAGAACACCCTGAAAACACGTCTGTCCTTGACTGTCTTCCTGAATTCCTGGTCTGCTATTATATAGTCAATGACAGATCTGGTTACCCTTCCTTCCCAAGTATAGCGGTCAATGTCCTTATGCTTGAGGAAGGAGTTTGTGATAACTAAGCCCATACTGGAACAAAAAACCAAGAGCTGTTTTCCATTCCTGTTGTCCTCCATATCCTCTCCAAACTTACCCATAACCTTTTCATAACCTTCTGTTCGATTTCCTATCCTGTTGTTGAAATCACTCATAATTAAAACACTATCCTTATCCTTTACTCTATCAACTACATCACTAAGTGCGTTGTAACATCTGTCCATCTCATCATTATCTGTCCCTTCACAGGGTGAATACACTGCCACAATCCTAATTTTCTTGCTGGAGAAGGCCAAATCTATCCAAATCAGTCGTTCATTTACATACCTTATTGCAATATGCTGGGTTCGATTGCTTTCCTGATGTAAAATCCTACACCCCACTGTGCTCTTCCTACTTTGACTCCTGACAGGTAGACCTTGTATTCTCCGACTTCGTCTTCTTTCTCTCCCATTACTCTAACGTCACTAACAGCTAAAACATCTAACCCCAACTTACCTGAAGCCTCCGCCAGCTCTACCTTCTTCCCAGTGTAATCCCCATTGATATTAATAGCTCCCCATCTCATTCCAGATCGTTTGCCAAGTCGTATCGGAGGAGTCCCTGGTCTGTCAATTACAGGTGGAAGTCCATCACCTCCAAAGGTCCGAGGCATTTTGCTCTGATTGTTGCCAGCATGATATTGAAGTACCTGGGAAGCAGGTTGCTAGCCTTACTTGCCTAGGGCCCCACTGGGTCTTACCCCTAACGCCTGAGGGACTAACCGGTGAATGTGGTAGTATTTGCCGTCTGAGCACAAAGGTAGCCACGACTCAGAATATGTCCGAGATGCCCAACCTTATTCCAAAGTAACTGGTATCCCAACTGTCAGGACCACTTACTTGGCCACTCATGCGTTGCCCGTGGTTCATGCACTAGGACATGACTATAGGAACCCACAACACGAACCACAAGCATCTTAATTAAATTTTTCACGCATGGCCTTCGGACCCAGAGGACGGTCGCCGTATGTGTAATAATCACGTACAACACATAGGTAAGCAGATATGACGTCATAAATAATGATATCCGCGAAAAACTGCTGCATTATGCGATAATGTTGCACATTTCTTCCTAACCACTTTACCGATTTGAACCATCTTTGGTACACATATGCCTTACCGTGAGGTAACAAGTGCCTTATGGGTAAGAACCACATACGACACATGGTTGAGGAGATATAACGTCATAACGCTAGAAGTTCCAAGACACTGAGACATAATGCGACGAGACTTTCAAAAATGTTCAAATGTTTGTAATTCTATGGACTTAACTACTTGGTTATTAGTCCCTACCTTACAAACTACTTAAACTAACTAGCCTAGGGAGAACACACACATCCCTGTCCGAAGGAGGATACGAACCCCCGACGCGAGAGGCAGCGAGATCCGTAACGTCGCGCGCCAGACCGCTCGGCTACTCCCGCGCTGCGACGACGAGACTTTCAGAATAAACTATATGAAAATGAGAGTATTAGCGACTCGCAACAAAGTTTCAACATAATTTCAAACTTTATTAAACTCTCGCTTACAACTTTTCCGCTATTCATGGAGTAAAACGCCAGATACGTATCTGGGGTGAAACTACGGCATTTGGTATGTCGCTCCATTTTATAATTTGTACAATACATATCGTACTTGGATAATATACTATACACATGCAAGTGATTGCACCTTCGAAATTGTATCACAGTACGACACATAGATGCCGCGGTGGAGCGGCCGAGTGCCTTGAGGCGCTGCGCTGCGATGCGCGAGCCGTTCCCCGTCGGGGTTTCGAATCCCCCCTCGGGCATGGATATTTGTGCTGTCCTTATATTAGGTAGTTCGTAAGTAGTTTGTAAGTTTAGGGACTGATGACGCCGCAGTCAAGTCCCATAAGCTTCATAAACATTTTAACCCTTCGACACATAGTTCATGAGATATGAAGACTACTCTTCCTTGTGTTTATAAACGATTTAGGAGACAATTTGAATACCTCCCTCAGACTGTTCGCGGATGATGCTGTCGTTTATCGGTTACTAAAGTCAACAGAGGATCAAAAGCAACTGCAAGCGATTTAGACCAAATTTCTACGTGGTGCGAAAATGCGCAGTTGACACTAAATAAAGAAAAGTGTGAAGTAATACACATGACTCCTAAAAGAAATCCCCTGAACTTCAATTATGCGATAAATCAGTCAAACCTTAAGGTCGTAAATTCTACCAAATACCTAGGAGTTACAATTACGAAGAACTTTGAGTGGAGAGAACACGTAGAAAATATTGTGGGGAAGGCGAACCAAAGGTTACGTTTCATTGGCAGAACGCTTCGAAGATGCACCAGCTCCACCAAAGAGACTGCCTACATCACACTTGTGCGTCCTCTCTTGGAGTACTGTTGCTCTATGTGGGACCCTCGCCAGGTGGGACTGACGGAAGACATTGAGAAGGTTCAGAGAAGGGCATCTCGTTTTGATTTATGACATTACAGGGGGAAAAGCGTCACGGAAATGTTACACGGCTTGGGGAGGAAATCATTAAAAGAAAGACGTTATTCGTTGCGGCGAGATCTATTTACGAAATTTCAATCACCGACTTTTACTTCTGAAATTGAAAATATTTTACTAGCACCCACTTACACAGGGGGACATGAGCATGAAATCAGATCGAAAACGGAAAGATTTAGGTGTTTTTTCTTCCCGCGCGCCATATTAGAGAATGGAACGGTAGAGATAGGTTATGAAATTGGTTAATGAACCCTCTGCCAGGCACTTAAATGTGATTTGCAGAGTATCTATGTAGATGTAGAAACAGTAACGTTCATGGAAAACCACCCTATCACGCATCAGGTCTCAATACATTACTTATTAACTACTTGCCATACTCGCAACAGATTTTACAAATGTACAGCGCTTTTACAAATGAATATCTACCTGGTCAATCATACAGTTGTACAACACATAATTCAATAAATATGTCTCATCATGCATTACGTTGTAATCCATTTCTTATTTAGTACTAAGACACTCCTGTATTCCTGTCAAACTATGAAAATGTTTGAAAGCTGACTGTGCTGTTGATACGTGGCTACAGGCGAAAGCAATGGACTTGGAAGGAAGAGAATGAAATATGTACATCCAACGATTAGCCAAAATTTCCGGCATATCTGCCTTTTAACTTCAAGAGACTGCAGTTTTCAGTAAGATTTGCACTTTCTATTATCATTAATAAATGAGAGAGCACTCTATTAAGTATTGCGGAATGGATTTGATATCTCCTCACACGGACAATTATATGTCGCTTACTCAGGGGTGACATTGCCAAAGAATTTATTCATGCTAGATTCTGGACAAGTAACAAGAAATATTGTTTATAGTCAAATTTTGAATTACATGTATGTATGAATTTACATTTTATTGTATTTTTATTACTGCCTTTCTTTGCTTATAATTTTGTACATTATGCAGCACAGCCTTATTTCTTATATTTTCTATCAAAAATATAGGATGTTTTTAGAAAAAAGGAGGATGGACAAAGAGAGAATGGATGCGAAAAGTACTACCTCAAGGCTAGGGCAGGGCTGTGTGTTTTGTCAAACAAACAAACAAACAAAAAGTTCAAATGATTGTTAAGCTTATGTGACTTAACTGCGGGGTCATCAGTCCCTAAAGTTACAAACTACTTATAAACTAACTTATACTAAAGACAACATAAACATCCATGCCCGACGGACGATTCGAACGGGGAACAGCCACACGCTTCGGAGCATAGCGCCTCCATGCGCTCGGCCACTCCGCCGGGCTGCTTGTTGCCCTTAGCAGTGTAAGCAGTTCGTCAGTCTAGGGACATGACTAATGCAGTTTGGTCGCATAGCTTGACGAACTTTTGAGTTTAAACATCAATTAGACTAACTTAAGGCTTGAATAAATAAATAAAAAAACCGGGTAACTCCGGGTTTTCAGCTAGCTATAAATCTGTCTAAGAAATGTTTCAAAAAATGACTGTGTAAGGTACTGTGGCAAACCGAAAGACGCCAAAGATATTTGCTGATTTCTATCACCATCAAACACAACTGTTTTTACTCCGAACTTGGCATAAACAGGGAGAAACAAGCAGCATGATTTCCAGCAAAATGACGAAACAATTAGCAGCCAATCTTTGGATATCAATTACTTTGCCATATTATGGAATACACTGAACTCTAAAATGTTCGAATGTTTGTAAATGTTTCGGACCAAACTGCGTGGTCGTGGTCGTCAGTTCGTAGCTTACAAACTACTTAAACCTAGGTAAACTAACCTAAGGACAACACACACACACACCCATGCCCCAGGGAGGACTCTAACCTCCGACGGCGAGCAACCGCGCGCTCTGCAGCAAAACGCCTTAGACCGCAAGGCTACTCCACCGCGGAACACTGAACTCTTGTTCAGTACAATGAAAGAACTCTAAATAAATATGCAGCGGCTCTTACTCAGATGTCTGTACCACCGCACTTCCTTTAGAAGTGTGTGTTTCGATTTTTATTCAGAAAAGGCACCCCTGGTGTTGAAACTACAAGAAGCCTCATACAAGCAAGTGGGGAAAACCTTATTGCGAGGGAAATTTTAATGGATATATGTATTTGAAATAATAGAGTACCAACTTTTTATCATCAGTATTAACCAATCTCAATGAAATTTTTGCAGGAAGTAGTCTTGATGTGTTTGCTTACCTCTACACATTAAAACTATCGAAGCTTTATCGTCACATTGAAGTATCAATAATTGAAGAATATTTACGGTTGAAATTCGAAATAAACACAAAAAGCAAGTGATGAATATTTCTTGTCTTGTCTTATGAATATACCTACAAAATCTTCCGTGTGCAAACTGAGGCGTGAGAACCAAAAGTTAGTTTACTGGAATACCATTAAGAGCATATTAAAAATTCATAGCTCGAAAAACAGTGAAGTTATGTTCTTAACCTTGGCTATTGCTACATATTTACATAATAGACACCATTTCAAAATTATATTGCTATTGGAAAATTAGAATAAGAGTTAAATTTTTGGGTGGAGTTTCCCTTTAAAATCTTTGCTGTATATCTATAAATGTGAATGTCTGTTCGGCGTTCGTTTATCACGTCTGAACCACAAGACATAAAGAGCTAAAAATTTGTACAGTTAGCAATGTCTACCCGGAGAAGGCTTTAGGCACGGTTTTATGGCGATCGAATAGCTATTTATCTATATATATTAATGTGAATGTCTGTTCTGTGTACGCTTATCACGTCCGAATGACAAGACGCAGAGAGTTAAATATTTGTACAGTTACTAATTTATACCTGAAGAATGTTTTAGTCACGGTTTTATAGCGATCTGATAGATATTTAGTAATTTGAAGAATATAACGCGAAATGCGGAACAATAATTACTCTTTGAAAATTATATTTACCATTTGAAAATGGTTTCATTGGTTGCATTGTTGCTTGAGGGTTGATAATGATAAAAGGGTGGAGTATATTGGGATGGAAAGTTATCGGTGTATATAAAATTCTACGTGTGTATGTTAATATTTCGCTCTGCAGCGAAAAGTACAGAACGCAAACGAATGGTTGGTGTGTGTGTAATTGTTGCCCGAAGTCTCCTGTTGTACACCATAGTAGTTCCATGCTGATAGCTGGCCGCGGTGGCCGAGGAGGCAGAGGCGCGCCAGTCATGGTCTGCACGGCCACTACGGTCAGGGGTTCGAATCCCCCATCGGGCATGGCTATTTGTGCCGTCTTTAGTGTTAGTTAGTTCATAATTAGTTTGTAAGTTTAGGGACTGATGATCCCGTAGTTAAGTCCCATAAGCTATACAAACATTTGAACATTTGCTGATAGCTATAAGGGGGTGGAAGGTAAGGTGGTTGAAAGTCGTCAAATTATTAAAAATAAATTCGGACTGAAGGCCAGCGATGACGTTTGCGACTCTATAGCAAGGAGGTTACATACAGCGAAACGCAATGCCACAGACCACATCTTTGGTCTATGCGTGCTACAATGTTTTCAGCTCTTTCTCTGTAAGGATGAGCATACCATTAAGGAAATATAGGAATAAATAAATAAAGCAGTGAAAAAGAAATTTATTTTAGTACATCTCTTTAAAAGAAATGGATTTGACATTTTGCGCATTACATCAAGTACAATACTACAAATAACGTAGTTTACCAGAATGCCCTAAAATGAAATTAAACTGAATTTGGACACTATTCTCACCATACGTGTTGAAATATTGCAACAAAGGCTATAAGGAATAATGTATGTATTATTTATTGTAAATCATTAAGCACTTCACATAATTTTATTTTTTTATTTGAATGTCGATTAAAATGTTTGTTTCTAAAGAAGGTATTGTATTGCATTTCATCCTTCAAAACCAGTCTCATAGCACACTATCGAAAGATAGCTTGTCTATCATAATCAACCAACAAGCGAGCGGAGTCGCGGGTTTAAGCTACTAACCTAATTAGGATAATCGCCTGATGACGGCACATTGTCTGCACTTCTCCTGCGCTTGCACTCACGCTTGCGTTGTGCTACGTAACGACATCGGACCGTTCCATTTTACCGTCAGCTCTCAGCGCAGACGACGAGCGAGCCCAAAGCTACCTGCCGTGGACAGGCCGGTGTACCCTACTTGTGGAACAGACTGTCCACTACCTGCAGTGTCCGGGGCTCTGGCACAGACAAATATATGTTATTGTATTGGTGTGGTGTCTGTTCTTTCGGACGTCCGAAAGAACGGACACCACACCAATACAATAAGTATATAAACGCGACGACGGCGTTAGCTTCAGTTATTTCACCGCAGATGTGGTCATACGTCCGACCTCGCACGGGAATCCGTAATGGCGAGTGTAAGAGGGCATGGACGATAGGGGCGCTACAAACATAGCGTGCGACGTGTGAGAATTTGAGACGGGCAGGAGGCGAGCACGGGTGGCCAAGTGGTTAAGGCGACCGCTGGCCCGAAGAGATGGCTCAGCGCGCCCGGTCAGGGGGCTGAACGCCCTCTGTAATAAAAAAAAAGCTGAGCCAACCATTCAACTAACACCCACGAACAAACTGAACGAACGACCGCGACCCATAGATCTACAAGATGGAAAAAAAATGCGGGAGACCCGGGTTCTATTCCCGGTCCGGCTCACATTTTCACTTGTAACCATTGCTTAATATCAATGCTCAAATGCGGCCACTGTCAATCCTTTCTTTCCTATCCTCCTTCCTTCCCTTCCTTTACCTATCATTTGCAAATATATGACTCTGTGGCTCTGGGCAAGTGCCAACACTTTCCGTCTCTCGGCAACTGTCGCAAACTGCACGTTGGCTGCCGTGTGGCCGGCGGCGGCCACAGCTGGTGACTCTGGCGCGCCTCTGACGTCATCGCGGCAGTCAACGTGTTAAACTACAGAGATACGGATTTTTATCGGTCTGCCATGGAGCACAGTGAAAGGTTTTTCAAGACCACTGTGTCGTTTATTAGGCATTGATGGTGATTTACAATACAGTTGTGAGAGCTTCTCTGTCTATATCGTCTTTGTTTTTTTTGTTTCGCCAAGAGCACGGTGGCTGTAAAAGTCCCATACATCAATGCGTGGATGAGTTACGGCAGCTAGAAGAGATATCGCACGTTTCCTTCGTCAGTATGTGGCTGTAATTCTTGGCACGTTAGTTTTGAATGCTACTTTTCTGATCACTCGGTTGCACAGTGGTAGAGTGCCAGACTACAAATCCAAAGGTCGTGGGTTCGATCCCCGCCAGATCCTAGAATTTTTATCTGTCACTTTCCACTTCTTTCACCTCTGGCAGTATTGCGCATGTGAAAAATACTGAGTAGCACCGTGGTTCGGAACCCACGTTAAACTGTAGGTCCCCCTATAACTGGCTGGGTAAGTCAGTTCGAAGGTTGGAGGAAGGCAACGGCATACCACCCCCAAACAGAGCCATGCCTAGTAAAACGCTGTGGTGTTCAAATCAATCTTCGGATTGTTGACTGTTTTACCGTTTTTACCTCCAGTGCCTGTAGGCCTTCCATTCTATAAAGATTTTATTGCAGTTTTAATGTCGAAAAGTCCGTCACGTGACGTGGGACATAAAATTCAGACCGGGAGCAAAAACGTTAGCTGTTGGTTTCAAACCACAACATGGCAGGGAGACGCCATTGATCTGGGAGACGCGCGGTCTTTGTTATCTGTGTCAGAGAGTAGAAACTTTGTGGAGTGAGTATTGTGTTTGTCTTCTCTAGGACATGCTGGTTCTGCTCATCAACATTAAGCTACGACTGTCACGTGATGTCATTATACAAATACGCGAACTTGAAAATTGAAGTGCCGATTTCCTTCGATAATTTTATCAGCAGGCCAATGAAACACTGAAGGTGCCGTTGCCTTCCTCCGATATTCGAAATGACTTACCAGCCAGTTACGCCCGACGAACACATGACGCAGCACAGATAGAGGAAGGCAGCGCAGCCTGCAACGCAACACTGCACATGCTGCATGTCCACTGCAAACCTAGCGATGCAATTAGATTTAATTCCTGAATCTCCTTAAAAGGTCAGTTAATTTAATTTATGTGTGTGTGTGTGTCAGTACAGTGATAAGGTGAGTATAAGAGCAGTAAAAGGCCAGTTGAGCAACAGAGAAAAGTGACGAATATATGGCGAACTTGTCTGGTTCATTATAAGCTCTTGAGCTATTCTGACTAAACAGACGACAGATTAAAGAGAGTCACATGCTGAGTAATGAAGACTTAACAGACAAGAAAATCAGTATGTGACACGCCATACTCACTAAAGAAAAATTAGGGTTATGTTTTAGAAATGTAATTAAAATCAGATTTATTTTTCCCTCATTTCTTTTATAATTCAGAGAAACAGGTGTCGCTACAAATTCAATAATTGAAAGAATCTTTATCAACTGACATATTTAGTCATGATTGTGGTGCAGTATATACGATCAGGAACACTTTTCTTATCGGTGTCACCTGGTATGCTTTTCATATGTCTTAGATTGAAAGATATTTCTATAACATTTTTTGCAAATCATAGCCCCCTTTTTTTAACTGCATTTGCACGCAACGTGTTTCCTTACTTAGGTCTTTATTCGTAGCTCTTACATGCTCCTGAGTGCTGAGATACTGACGTCCGCTTTCTTCTTTGACGGCAACTGTGCTTGTACGCCCAGTATTTTATTACATTGCATTCCTATTTTGTCTCTGTCATCATTTCTAATGATAATTACCATCAGCAGCCATTATATTTGTTAGTAATTAGTGAAGCTATGCTATTACTTTTGAAATTGTTGAATTTCTGAAAGTAGTATAGGATTCAGGTTGAGAAATACTAAAGACAGATGTTCCTAGCATCATCTATGGCTTAGCAGTGAGCTGAAGCTCCAGGAAGGGATGGACATGGTGTTTCAAGAAATTGAAGAAGGTCCCTGATGGTAAAAAAAAAATCGTTGCCCTTCCCTTCTGGCTTCGCCGAACTTATCATTCAGTAGTGATGGGAATTTTATGTTACATAGTGCTGTCATACCTGCCACAAAGTTTACTGAAACCAGAGACTATAGACCGTAGGAATACACAATCATTATCTTCGTTTTATGAATCTCGGTGTCTTTCTATTTCATTAAGTTGTTCATTTTCTGCTTAGGTGTGTATCGGCAACATACAAAGAAGGAGACACGAGGCAGCTCCGCACTCGGCACAACAGGCGGCAACAGCCGCACGTGTGTCGCGTAGCTGCCGACCGCGTCGCGTCCAACACGTATCTCATAGAGCCCTGTATTGGGAGAGTAGCGCCAACCTTTTATGTGTGACTAGCCGACAACCGCCGGCTGCTATTGGTCAGTTGAGCGCGGGTGGGGCACGTCCGCCATTTTAGGGCTAAGCAGTCCATCAGCGTAAATGGCATATTTCACTTAACTAGCTGTTATTTTAGCATTTAGATGTATTGGAAATGTGTAGACTCATTATGTATTAAATTAAGAGCGTAACATAGCGTATTCCACTTTTATATGGTGAAAAATGCCGCAGTGTTGGCAGTGAATTGTTATAATAAGACAGTTCGAGGCAGCAAGGTTTCGCATTCCATAGGGAGAATACTAAAAAGAGGAGATGCCAAATTTAATCTCGTCTTAATTAATTAAGTTTTTTCCCCATACCTTTAGTTTCTTGCAAGCAATGTTGGACGGACAATCATGTAAGAGAAAAAATATTTTTAAAAGATATACATACTTGAAAATCTAACATAATGTGCCGAATTTGACGAATTTCGTATTTATACTTAGCCCGCATATTACGAAAGTTTGGACGGTAAATGAAACCGTCCATTAAATAGATCTCCAAAACTCGAATTTTAAGATATGGTTCATTTTACTGAAGTACCCAGCAGTGCGATAATAATGTGTAAAAACTTAAACCTTCTCAAAATGTTAGCTCAGTTAATGTTATGTGATAATATCACTTGTAGGTTAGCACACAACACCTATCAACATTAGGCACTAGATTAATGGAAAGCAATATGTATTAATTACATCTACTTTGATGAAAACAAATATATTAGAGATAAAAACGTGAGTCCTTAGCTAAATTGAAAGCAGGAACGTCACTTATTGCGAAAGCAGTGCATTCGGTACAGGGTTTAAATTTTACTTATCGTCCTGGCGGACTCGCGTGATAATGTTGGCAAACATGTCACGTTGGCATTAGCCAATCGCGTTACAATGCAAATGTTTTCTCATGAAGTCTTCGTTGTACGAGGACAAGTACTTTCACTAAGCGACAATGGTGCTTACAAGAACCTGTCAATCACAGAGCAGGAACGGCATTATTTACGTCACGAACTGTACTAAACACAAATCAAGTCATTCTATTCTGATTTCTAAGAATATAAACATCTTGGCAATGAATTTCTTTCTTATTCTTTTTGTTGACAACATACCCACGTGAGACCGCCGGAGTGGTAGGTAAAATTTTGCCGGTGTAGGAAATATAACTGTCGCGCATCTGAATAAAAGTTTAATTTTGTCTCCTACAATTTCTGGCCTCGAACTATATGGTTCTGTAGGAATACTCACACAGTACACATTGACGATGTTACGAGTACAGTAGTTAGACCCATACTATTACAAAATATACTCTTGTTTCATGGTTTCAAAACAGTGCTTCGAAACCTTACACTATACGGTTTCATTTGTCCTAAAACCGTCAGATGTTTCAGTTTTCCCATCTCTAACTATTACATTACAGTTTAACATGGGTTTTCATTTTTTAGCTTTATTTTACGCCTGATCAGTTTTAGACGAACCGCAAGCATGGCGTAAAGAAAATCATGACCTAGTACAGCCATCGACCTCAAATTAAGAAACGGAAGCCATCAAAAGACAGGGGTATGCAAAGTGAAATGTTAACTTAACTTGAAGTCTCTTATCATTAAAGTAAAACTTAGCATGAAACAATTTTACAACTAGTTTGCTCAAAAATAAAAGGTCTTGATGTCAAATCTCGATCTCAGATTACCAATTTTTCATTAATATTCGCTGTAGACGTGATGAAATGATTAAAAACTTGGGTTCGTTGTTTACTTAACGCACTGTCATACCACGTCGATGTTGGACCGGTTCCTATCATCATAAATGTTAATTTAACAGCGCCGTGCATAGCGCTGCTATTGCGAGATAGGCCTACAATGGCGGCGCTCGCCCGGTTGGCGGTACTCTCCCAATACAGGACTCTAGTATCTCATGTAGTTTCTCGAGAATGGAAAGAGATATGACTCTCCTTCCACCATTAAAAACTATTTCGATGTGTGTAACACCACAAAGCGACCATAACATTAGAATCACGGTATTCCGACATTTTTCATCGTTATGTAATTTTAATAATTTGTCAAAAGGTAGAATTTTCACATTTTTCAAAATTTTAAATAAATTCAAATTATATCAGCGTAATTCAGAGTATCCAGGGAATTCTTAGGTCAAAACATCTCGTATATCAGAGATCATTAGTCAGATTGCTATTATAAAAAGACCTCTATGTGCTCAGCTTTCTGTATGTGCTTAGCTCACTACGTGTTTAGCTCTCTATGTCACTAGATTGCACTACGAGCTTAGCTCTCAGTGGGACTGTCTCTCAGTGCTTAGCTTAAAGTATTATACGCGGTTTAATTCCAAGATAGGGAAAAAACCGAGAAAAGATTAAATTTTTATTATAAACTTTTATATCGTGATCATACGCGAAAGCGAACATTATCTTTGGACTCTGATCGGGATAGGCTAGGACGGAAAAATTAGAAACTCCTGCCTCCCGTAATAAACTGATGAACATTCTTGAGATGAAATTTGAACTTATTGGCGAGTTTAATGCAATACCTTTTCAAAGACGTATCTTGAAGAATTAAAGTTCGTAATCAAAGTATAGGATCCAAAGAGATTAATACAAACAAACTTCGATGAAAATAATCACGAATTTTGAACTTATAAAGTGTGTTCTGTGAAAGTTTTGTGAATGTAACTGTTGATTTGAGAATAGAGAATCTATGAACCTTAAAAAACTCTTAAACGGTTATTCGAGTATTTAGTTCCCTAATATTGTCCCAGCATATTCTAAAAGTGAAAATTTATCTGTGACATTCCTAAGAAATTAATTAATGTGTGAAGGAATATATCCAATAGTTTTGGTCAGGAGAAACTTATAGTGAAATTTTCTAAAGAATAATTCTATAAAGGAAAAGGATGAGGCAAAAACAGTATCTTTGTGACGGACGTCAAATTAACTGAACTACCGGGACTCAATGATTCAAATTTTTATTCTTTGGTTTATTAAATATCAGCCCCTGAGAAACGGATTTTCATGCTCATACATTACAAAAAGTCTTTAAGTTTAAATGAAATCCAGAACGAATATTTACAGTGAAAAATTCAACAAAGATATAAATTTTATTAACTGTGAAGAAGTACCAGGCCTACCAACTTAATTTCCATACTGAGGTGACAAATAGAATTTTGAACCTATACATCCAATACAACTGTGAAAATCAAGACTTAATCTACAGCTTAAAAGTCGCAAGCTAAAGCCAAATATAAAACGAAGTCAATACAACTGTCGCCTCAGTCACCAATACAAACCATGCCGCCGCCCAGTCAAATGTGTTGGCTACATTTGGTGCGCAGTAATGTATGGTGTAAAACGCACCAAACGCAAACTTGTCAGCGACTACATTTTTCACTGCAAACTCTTCAAAATATGCACGGCGTTATTATTATTTTTTTATTATAATAATAACTATGTCCAATAACGAAACGAAAATCTGACCAACATCATGCGGTGACATTTGGCTATAAGATACAAAAAAAATTTTTTTTTCTAGCGAATAGTTTCTGCAAAATCGATTGAGGAAACTGCGTTAGCGTAGAACACGCACAAATCCGAAAATATTGTTTTCAATTTTTTTTCCGCAGAAAGTAAAAGTGTACAAAGAAATTAAATACAGAAGCTGAAGCAGAAGAAAGGGTGAAGCTTATATTCGTCTACATAAAACGATTTTTTTTTCGAAGCATATCGGATGACTTGAAATTTCACTTTGCGACAAAGGTGGAAATGTTCAAGTGTTTGTAGAGCTTATGGGACTTAACTACGGTCCCTAAACTAACAAACTACTTATGAACTAGCTAATACTAAGGACGGCACAAATATCCATGCCCGAGGGGGAGATTCGAAACCCCGACCGTAGTGGCCGTGCAGACCATGACTGGCGCGCCGCAGTCCACTCGGCCACAGAGGTGGAACAGGCGCAGGAAAGCTGTGTTACAGGGGGGCCTACAGTTTAACGTGGGTTTCGAACCACGGTTCTACTCGACATTTTTCACGTCAGCAACATTGCCAGAGGTGAAAGAAGTGGAAAGTAATAGATAAAAATCCTAGGAACTGGCGGGGATCGAACCCGCTACCTTTGGATTCATACAGAATAATCGTCGAGTTAATTTCTCCGATTAGTGACTACCAAACCCGGAAAGGCACGAACTGTGTATGGTGTTGCTGAATGAAATTATGATCCAATTTTGAATTAAGCAATGACCGTGAGTTGGAGGTTCCTGTCTATTACCTCAAATCAACATATTTTAAATCAAGGGCATTAATTAAATAATGAGTTCGATAAACTTCCTTCTGAATTGCTGATTTCACGTATATAATACATCAAATGTCCTTTTAAACTCCGACGAATCTCTTTAAATCGTCTACATTCAAATATGGGTGACTTTACCAATGACGTCGTAGCTTTCTCGTTTCTTCCTTTCCTAGCGCTTTCCACATGGAAAATAGTATTTAGCGTCTCTGGTTTGATTTACATGGAAATTCTAATGTTACTGAGGCGGCACTTGTCCTTTTGATACGAACGTTACATAAATTTTGTTATGAATTAAATGACTGATAGCTGAAGTAATTTCAGTAATAAAGAAAATTTATATTAATTTCAGCATAAATAATTACTATTTTGCGGGTATATTATGATCGGAAGATGTTATACTTAAAAAATATAAATTCACCATAATATACAATAACGTAAACATATTTTATTTGGTAGGTGAGCAAAACCTTTTTTGATGTGTTTGCTTTTACAGAGCACGGTTTACAATATTTTTAAACTGTATCCTTAACTGATCTACGTCGATCATACTGGAACTAAATTATGTTCTTACATTGTCCAAATGAGGTGCTAATAACTGTTTATCTGTTCTTTCTTGGAAACGTATCCACAGACTTTATGGTTGATTTACTCGGAGACCATTGTTGCTATCATGACATCATCATCATCAGTAATCTCTGCATCTACAGTGATAATATTTGTGTGACGTTTCTCACATTTCAACTGCTATTTAATACGAGATTTTTCCAATTTTTTTTTTTTTCGCATGACGAATTTAGGCAAGCCAGGAGTTTTTTTTACAATAAGCAACAGTGAACGCGAACGCTGCCACGGGCTGGATCGGTACGTTGTTAAAATGTTTGTAAAGCTTATGGGAGTGCAGGGTCATCTGTCCCTAAACTTACAAACTACTTATGAACTAGCTTACACTAAAGACGGCCCAAACATCCATGCCCGAGGGGGCATTCGAACCCCCGACGGAAAACGACCTCACGTATCGTAGCATAGCGCCTCGGCATGGTACGTTGTACCGTGTGAGAGTAGGTCTTCGCTGGACAGCGAGTAGACAGAGGGGGTCCACATTCGTTCTCCAATTGCGGGAACTGGCCCTTAATCAATACTGTTGTGATATTTACTGTTTAGGTCTGCTTTTTAATAACTCTAACATTACTGCATATCATGGCCAGGTTTGCAGAAGAGATACTTAAACCTAGGTAAACTAACCTAAGGACAACACACACACCCATGCCCCAGGGAGGACTCGAACCTCCACGGCGAGCAACCGCGCGCTCCGCAGCGAGACGCTTTAGACCGCTCGGCTACTCCACCGCGGCCTAAAGATGTAGCTGATGTGGACTACCTGGCCGTAGATGGCAGCACAATAGACCTAATGTGAAAAACGTACGTTTTTGGAGGTGTCCAGGAACTTTTGATCAAATATTGTACTTACGAAAACCGCTTGGAAATTGTATGTGCCTAACATTATTGAAGCCGGAGGCTAAATATAATATCTGGTAATGGGAGTTTGGGGCAGCAGGGGAGCTAAGGTAGCTTGTTTGTGCCGCGGTGGAGTGGCCGAGCGCTCTAAGTGCCTTGCTGCGGAGCGCGAGGTTGCTCACTGTCGGAGGTTCAAGTCCTCCCTCTGGAATGGGTGTGTTTTCCTTAGCATAAGTTAGTTTAAGTAGTTTGTAGACCTTCTGACTGATAACCGCAGCAGTTAAATCCCTTATTTACAACTATTTGAACATAGCTTGTTTAAAATTCCTTTAGTGGCATCGATTTCTGCAAGTCTGTGTTGCAATCTTGAAGTCTGTAATACACTGAATTCAAATGTTGAAATGTTTGTAAAGCTATTGGACCATACTGCTATTGTCATCAGTCCCTAGACTTACAAACTACTTAAACTAACTTATGATTAAGGAGAACACACACACATCCATGCCGGAGGGTGGACTCGAACCTCCGACGGGGAGCAGAGACGCACTCCTAATACACCGATATACGCAAATTGTTTGTCTATGTAACATATTACATAGTGTCACATATACATCATAATTACATATGTTTTAATATTTAAATATCATATAGTACTATAGTTAATTGCTAGTACATGGGTGTGTCGAAAATAAAACAATTTTACATCTCCTGTAAAATATGCTGCATCCATGTTTCAAGCCTAAAACTCAGACTAACAAAAACTTGTTGCAATGTAATGTTAGAGATCTTCTATAATCGATGCTTGCACTGTAAAATCGATGTATATTGTATAGTTATGCCGAGTAACATCAGATTTCAAAATGACCTTTGTAAAACGATGACTTTTCTATAGTGGAGTTATTGCAAATATTACAGTTTGTATTTACAGTGTCATGGATAAAATAACCCATTAATATTACAATAAATCGTCTATAGTAAAGTCATTGTTTTAAAGAGGCTATTTTGAATTCTGATGTCACTGGGCTTAACTGTACAATATAGGGGATGGCGGGGCAAGATGGGGAAGTTAACTTTGAACCCTTACAAAAGAGACAAAACTAAATGATTCAATACAATTTTGTTTCTAATTTTTTAATTCAACTATTGAATTACAATAACATGCAAAGAAACCTGGAAACTTGTTACATTTTGTTATATGTATCTCGATTAGAAAAATAAATTGCAATTCCCCGGCTTGCCCCATATGCATGGTAAGATGGGGAGCTAACGTGAATTCATCTCTAACGCTTAAGTAAAGATTGGAATAACGGAATAATGAGAAGATAACGTTTCAAAACATGGCTTTTATTTAGGCCCATTATTTTCACATAGTACAGAAATGTGAACAGCCTCGTCGGCATCACCTTCTATCCCTGCACAAGAGTCGTGGGGCCCAGTGTCCGCATCCCGTACACAGTATCCAGCCTCTATCAGAGAAGTAGTAGCAGTGTAATCAGTCTTTACCCTCTTCCTCGCTGTCATTCAACCTCAGCTTATTGAATCATTGTTTAAGAAGTCAGTAACGCTCATCACTTTTTCTTTTTGGTATACAAGTTTCATTACACTTCTTTGAGAAGAGTTTTAGTTTAGATGCAAAAGTTTTGGGGGATTACTTTCTTTAATTTCTTCAGGTAGTTCAATCTTACAAGGAGTCTCAGTTAAAACAACTATACCTAAGACATAATATATATATAAATGAATGTTTGTCTGTGTGTCCTCTATGCGTTCATAAATCATTCATTCAATTGCAATAAAACTTTGCTGAACTGTTTACTGTACGCCCACGAAGTTTCCTGACCCAAAAACAAAAGAGCGCGACACATAGCTCAGGAGATATGACGTCATAAATAATGAGAGGCCACCGCGTGAGAACACCCAGATTTATTTATCAGTTACTGGAACATGTGAGTAATCAGGGACCTGCGACAAAGTTTGCATGTAATTTCAGACGCTTATGAAGCGTTTTGTAGCCCCCACAAAAATGATCAAAAGAAAATAAGTCTACCACTGTACGTGCCGTAAAACTAATGCATAATCTTGCATCAAATAAAGTTAGCATTACAGATTTACATGTTACTATTTATTTTTGTCTGCAAGTCCCCCTTAATTCTCACGCATCCAAAATTAAGCAATCTGTTTCCTTAATCTTGATCTATATAAAAGCGGAAGGACACTCAGTCACTGACTAACACGAGATCTCGAAAACTACTTCACCCATGAAGCTGAAATTTGGCAGGAATGTAGTTTATAGATAGAAAACGTCAGCTAAGAAAGTATTTTGTGGTAGGTGCATGGCGGAGCATACTTCTCCTACAGACTCGCGAAATCTACAGTTTTATTTCGACCTTCACAAAATTTCTCATGTTTGACCTTTAGGACAAGAGAAAGGTCACCGTACACCTTAAATTTCATTAGGTGCATGGTGGATCCTTAAATACCTTGGTCGCACCATAACCGATATCACATATCCTCTTTTTTGTTGTCTTCGTTATTCTCAGAACAAGGGTTGTATGAAATAAAACTGGAATATTTGAGTACAACAAAGTGCGTTTTTCAATTTGACCCTGCGTTTTTATTGCATAGAAATCTATAGTTTTGTTCCGATATTGATGAAATTTTTTACACTCTACCTTAAGAACAAGAGGAATGTCACTATATGCATAAAATTTAGTTCGGTGCAGGGCGGAAGATACTTAACGGAATTTTACAAAATGCATAACTTTGCTCCAGTCCTTATGAATTTTTGCATACATGACCTTTAAACCAAGAGGAAGATCACCAGTTACATAAATGTTTGTATCGTACATGACAGAGGGTACCTTGAAGAAAACTTTGCCGAGAGATGGAAAGGTGGAAACGAATAGAGAGATGGGAGGGAAAGAAGTGGATGCAGAGAGAGGGGCGAAGGGGGTGGGGAAGTAGACTACGAGAGTGTAGGATAAATAAATACTCGAGCAACGCCGGATTTACAGCTGGTTTGTAATAAATTAGGAAATTGTATTCGGCGTTTAATGTATTTGTTCAAAACCAGCAGCGAAGTAAACACTTGATACGATAAGTAGGTAATGATTGGAAAAATATTAGGGGCAAGATGGGGAAGCTCCCAATCTTGCCCACAAACATACGTTTTAGGGCCTCGAAAATTATAAAATATTGCAAATCAGTATAAAAATTGTACCTACGCTACGTTGCAAAGCTCACAGAACCCGTCCCGACAGTGAAGTATAGGAATGTCAGTACAATGGGAGCTGTGTTACGAGGAAGTTGACGTAGCTGTACACAGATGGCCGCATTCTAAGTGTAGTTTATAGCCCTTCCCCGTTTTACCCCACCTCCCCGTCTTGCTCCGCCTTCCCCTAGATAGGTATTTCAATGTAAACATCGATTACAGAAGATCTATGACAGCACATAGTAACAAGTTTTTGTTTGTAAAGAGATAGTTTGAGTGATGGGCTTGCAATATCGATTTAGCATCTTTTACCTTAGACATAAAAATGTTTTCATTAATTAAAACGTCCGGGCTAAGTTTCCGTGGTCCATCCATAAAACTTCTAACTCCCGACGTTTCGTTGCCTACTGCGGGCAACATCTTCAAGGGTCTTCAAGGGTCATCGACTCACCGGCAACTTAGCCCGGAAGTTTTAATTAATGAAGACGCCGGCCGTGAAAGCCTACATTCTACGATATAAATGTTTTATGTGCGACATACCCAATCGAAGCAGAGATGGAAAGTAAACCTAAGGAAATATTACTATATGATAATGAAATATTAAAAGAGGTGTAATTATGTTAAATGTGATACTAGGTAAAATTTTATAGTTACTTACAATTTATGTATATCAGTGTTATATATGTATTACTGACTTGAAGATGACAACATAGATTTGCTCAAAACGGTATCAATAAAGGAATTATATAAGGAACACTTTGTTGGGGCGAGCTAGAACTGTTTAATAAGAGGTTTTTAGCCAAGATCGCTTTCTTCTTTTAATTATATGGCCCGTTTCTAATATGTATACCAATGTGCTATATTAGAAATTGTTATTATAGCAGTGATGTAAAAAATAACGATAGGTCTGAAGATGCCGTCTAACACGCCGAGCCGGCCGCGGTGGCCGAGGAGACTGAGGCGCTTCGGCCGCTGCGGTCGGGGGTTCGAATCCCCCCTCGGGCATGGATATTTGTGCCGTCCTTAGTTGTAGCTAGTTCATAAGTAGTTTGTAAGTTTAGGGACTGATGACCCCGTAGTTAAGTCCCTTAAGCTTAACAAACATTTGAATATTTAACACGCCGAAACTGTCATATAATTAAAAGAAGAAAGCGATCTTGGCTGAAAACCTTTTATTAAAATAAAGGAATTATAAACAAGCGGTCTTGGATCCTATGCTTACGTAGATTCCTATTCCCTTGGTAAGTCAGTTTGTAGTTTTTGAGTTGTGTCAGGTTTACGAAAGATGCGGCAGATTCACAGCTTGTTATTACGACTGATGATAGTTCTTAAAGAAAGGACTTACCCATTATGCGCGTACATTCGAATTACCTTGGCCCCCAGTCTGTTGTTGGCCTTGGCTGCTTCTAAGTTTCGATGTGACACTAGATCGATAACGCCCACCGCCGCCGTCCAAACACATGAGAAACTCGTTAAGCAGGCACTCACTTACGGGCCAGCTAAATCGCTAGCTAACAGAGCCGCTGCCACTCTGTAAGCGATTCCCTGTTTCATGCATGACACAATATCAGGCGCGGTTCGCCGAACATCTGCCAAAGAGCGGCCAAGGGCATCCTCGATCTCTCGCCAGGAGCTTTTTTTGCCGACAAGCTGTTCCCAGAGAAGCGGCACTGGGCTATTCATCTCGCCCCTCATTTCTGAGCGCCAAATAATTCACCTTGTGCTTTAATTAAACTTTTTCCATTCTAGATACTGTTGCTAGACAGCACACGGATCGACCTCTCATGTGTAGACGAAAAGTATATTTGTTCAGAAAAGCAGATAGAAATACACTAAATTGCTTTTTGGAAGATAGTTGATACTCAACTAAACCCTGAAAAATCAAATCAAGTGTTTGTAGAGCTTATGGGACTCAACTGCGGGGTCATCAGTCCTTAAACTTACAAACTACTTATGAACTAGCTAATACAAAGGACGGCACAAATATCCATGCCCGAGGAGGGATTCGAACCCCCGACCGTAGTGGCCGTGCAGAACGTAATTAGCGCGCCGGAGACCGCTCGGCCGCCGCGACCGTCCTAAACCCTGAACGTAAGTGTATACCAGATGTGGCTCCAATTCAAAGAAGTAGTATCGACAGCAATTGACAGTTTTATAGCAAATCAATTAATAAAAGAAGGTCGTGATCCCCCTTGGTGCACAAAACAGGTAAGGATACTACTCCAAAAACAACGAAAAGGCATGCAAAATTTAAACGAACACAAAATCCACAGGATTTAGCGAGGACGTCAATGCGAGATGCTTACAATGCATTCCACAACGAAATTCTCGAAATTTGACTGAAAACCCAAAGAGATTTTGGTCATATGTTAAATATACTAGGGGCAAAACACAAACAATACCCTCACTACGTGATAGTAATGGCGATCCTACCGATGATATCGCTACTAAAGCAGAGTTACTAAACACAGCTTTTAGAAACTCATTCACCAAAGAAGACGAAACCAATATTCCAGATTTCGAATTACGAACAGAGCCCAGAATGAGTGACGTAGAAGTAGATATCATCGGAGAAGTGAAGCAACTGAAATCACTTTAAAAAAAAAAAAAAAAAAAAAAGAAGTCTTCTGGTCCGGACTGTATACCCACTAGATTTCTATGTGATTATGCTGATGGGATAGCTCCTTACTTAACAGTCATATACAACCGGTCCCTCAACGAAGGATCTGTACCAAAAGATTGGAAAGTTGCCCAGGTCACACCTATATTGATGAAAGGCAGTTGGAGTAACCCACTAAACTACAGGCGTATTCCATTAAGGTCAATTTGCAGCAGGTTTTTGTAACATATCCTGTATTCAAATATTTATGAATCATCTCGACCAGAATGATCTATTGACCCAAGGTCAACACGGATTTAGAAAATATCGTTCATGTGAAACACAACTAGCTCTTTACTCACACGAAGTAATGAGTGCTATTGACAACGATATTCAAACTGATACCGTATTTCCAGAAGGCTTTTAACCAAAGTGCGTGGTTAGGAATATCGCCCCAGATTTGTGACTGGATAGGGTATTTCCTGTCAGAGAGGACACCGTTTGTAGTAATCGATGGTAAGGCATAGCCTAAAACAGAGGTGATATCCGGCGTTCCGCAGGGTAGTGTTATTGGTCCTCTGCTGTTCCTTATCTATGTAAACGATTTGGGAAAAAATCTGAGTAACTCTCTTAGGTTGTTTGCAGATGACGCCGTCATTTATCATCTAGTAAAGTCATCTGAAGATCAAAAACAACTTCAGAACGATGTAAATTAGATATCAGTATGGTGTAAAAATTGGCAATTCACTCTACATAAAGAGAAGCATGAAGTCGTCCACATGAGTGCGAAGAGAAAACCCTTTAAACTTTGTTTACAAGGTAAATCAATAGAATGTGAAGGCCGTAAATACCTCTAAATACCTAGGAACTGCTATTACATCAGATTTAAACTGGAAAGAACACGTAGATAATGTCGCAGGAAAGGCGAACCCGAGACTGCGTTATATTGGCAGAAGGCTTAAAAGCAACAGAACTACTAAAGAGTCTGCATATATTACGCTTGTCCGTCCTCATTTGTAATACTGCTGCCCAGAGCGGGATCCTTATCAAGTGGGCTTGACGGAACCATCGAAAGAGTCCAAAGGAGAGCAGCTCGTTTTGTATTGTCACGATACAGGGGAGACAGCGTTACGGAAATGATACAGGATCTGGGATGGGAATCATTACAACAACGTTGGTAATCGCTGCGGCGTGGTCTACTTATGAAACTCCAATCACCAACATTCTCCTCCGAATGCGAAAGTATATTGTTGACTCCCATCTACACAGGTAGAAATGATCATCGGAATAAAATACGAGAAATCAGAGCTCGAACAGAGAGATTCAGGTGTTCTTTCTTCCCGCGCGCTATTCGAGAATGGGATAGTAGATGAATAGTACAAAGGTGGTTCGATGAATCCTCTGCCAGGCACTTAAATGTGATTTACAGAGTATCCCATGTAGATGTAATTTCATACAAGGAGGATAATGCTCGTGCTTATAATTAAATTTCAACTACGGACGTAGTGGGGGTACTGTTTGTGTTTTGCCCCTGGTATATTTAACAAATGACCAATATCTCTTTGGGTTTTCTGTCAAATGTCGAGAAAGAGTTTCCTTGTGGAAAGTATTGTAAGCATCTCGCATTGAAGTCCTAACTAAACCCTGGGGATTTTGTGTGGGATATGTTGCGATTTCAGAGTTTCTATTAAGATAGGAAACTAAGAAGAAAGTTTAAATTACCGTGGATGAAATGAGTAACCTGCAAGTGACATTTAAATTCTGCCTTTTCACAAACAGTTGGCTGTTTATAACCGAATATGTACCGATTTCCGAGTAAGTAATCAGAAAGAAACATTAGGAAACAATTTTAGTTACAGTCAATGAAACGAATACAGTACCACTGACATTTATATTATTCCTTGTAGCTAATAGGTGTCTCCTTGATCATTTTCATTTGTAGAGGATAAGTCAAATATAATTTCTTTAAGGACATTAGATTGTCATCAACTATTTGTAATTCACAGTTACGATTTCTGTCGAAAAGTCCATTTTCATGTGCCACATAATAATTTTAAATTGTCAGACATGCCTGAGAAACGTGTCATCGTCACATAACCGTACATTTAGTTTCACAAAACAGGTTGTCAAGTTGCATAATTGAGCACCTATCGTAAATTTAGTGCATCAGTGCACGGAAACGAGGCATTACACAAAAGTGAAACCTATTCCTTGGTCAACATACTAATATGATCCTGGTTTCATTTCCTTTACACATCACGTAGCATCGCCATATACAGTAATACACGCTAGAACCATAAATGTGAGCCGGCCCCAGTGGCCGAGCGGTCTGCGGCGTGCCAGTCACGGTCTGCTCGGCCGCTGCGGTCGGGGATTCGAATCTCCCCTCGGGCATGAATGTTTGTGCCGTCTTTAGTATAAGCTAGTTGATAAGTAGTTTGTAAGTTTAGGGACTGATGACCCCATAGTTAAGTGCGAGTGAAACTGGGGTTGGAACACTTGCGGGGAGTGACACTTGCGGGGAACCTGGGGCCCTTGGGGCGGCTAATAGCTTTTCCTGGGTACAGGCACACCAAGAAGTCTAGCACCGTCAACATAACACGAAACTTGTTCTAACTATATATTAATCCGTTGAGTGTTCCTCCTGCAAACAAAACGGTATTTTAACAGTGATTATGTTTGGAGAGTTATTAAGACATTCTCTGCTACTACAAGAGGATGACTTTCAACAGTCATACCTCCTAAAAGCATATTATTCAGAACACTAAGCATATCAAGACACCTGCGCAAGCAATAAATATATTAGGCATCCTGCACAGATACGTTGATATAATTGACCGCTATGTAGTTAACCCCACTATCACGCAACTTCCATCTCTTTAAAAATAGCTACTATGCTTTTTAATAGGAGATGCAACCTTAAACCTTCAATTAAAAAACGTTAATAATAAGTCAATGAGTATTTTACATACTTGATGCGTTTATTCGAAACCCCAAAACGATTTCGCTGTATTCAAATTACAAATACAGCTAATAAATGTATGAAATACGGAATGTATAAGGGAATGTCACACACCGAAAAATGCTAAAGATAAATTCTATTTTCTATCATCGTCCTATAGAACCATTTTTACTCCGAACTTGGCATAAACCAACACGGAGAAACAAGTTGCAAGACTTCCAGGAAAAATGAAGCGAAATTGGCAGCCAATAGTTGGTTATAAATTGCATTGCCTGTTAACTGTATAAATGTAAATTACGGAATACGCGGAACTCCTGTTCAGTACAGTCAAAAAGGTCTAAGGTAATAGGCAGTGGTTTACAATCAGATATCCGTATCACTCTACTCCTCAAGAAGTCTGTGTGAAGATTTATATTCAGAACATTCAAGAAAAAGGCTACTGTGATGTTGAATCTACAAGAATCAGCTCATTTACTCAGGAAGGGAAAACGTTATGGTGCCCGTAAATTTTAATGGCTGTATCTCTTGTAGTAACATTCATTTTTTGATAAAATGTTAAAATCCAATAAACTAGAATTTTGTTTTCTAAACTCAGTGGCAACTTTTTTTGTCGAAATGTTTGCAGGAAGTAGTCTTGATGTTGTTCAAATGTTTGTTAAGCTTAAGGGACTTAACTACGGGGTCATCAGTCCCTAAACTTACAAACTACTTATGAACTACCTACAACTAAGGACGGCACAAATATCCATGCCCGAGGGAGGATCCGAACCCCGGACCGTAGTGACCGTGCAGACCGTGACTGAAACGCCTCAGTCTTGATGTGATTTCATACTTCTATGCATTAAATTGATATTATAAAACATGTAATTTGTGTCAGAAATTTCGAGGCCGGTCCGGTGGGCCTTTACCTGAATACGGCTCACGTAGCGGCTGGAGGGCGTGGAGTAGGGGTGGTGTATCCCTACTTCTGGAACACCCTGTCCACTACCTACAGCGTCCGGGTCTCCCCGCAAGTGTCTACACATTCCCTTTCCGCGCAAGTGTCACTCCCCGCAAGTGTCACAAACTCAGTGAAACTAGTTGCAACATAATTGATTTTCGTGCATGTCACAAATCGTCGTCTGTTTACGTGTATGTTATGGTCACGGCGTCGAGTGCCATGATTCGACCACAGAACTCGACAGTCGACCTAAATTCACCCTCTGTTAACTTCCAGCGGCGCTCACGGTATTTAGCGCAGTCCTTTCATACGGCCACAGACAAATATATTACTCTGTGATACGGCGCAGTGCTGTGTTCCCCGCTAATCCGCTTACCGGGCCTCGCCGTGCTGCCTCTGTCTTCAAAGTAGCCGCCTCGTCGCGTCTGACCCATCTGCCGTTACCTGCCTATTTTCCCAGAATGTTTAACCACCCAACACGCTGCTAACGCGTAACTGCTGGCTGGCAAACGAACACTCTCAAAAATGTTCAAATGTTTGTAAATCTATCGGACCAAAGTGCGTGGTCATCAGTCCGTAGCTTACAATCTACGTAAACTAAGGTAAACTACCCTAAGGGCAACACACACACACACACACACATACACACACACACACACACACACACACATGCCCCAAGGAGGACTCGAATCTCCGACGGCGAGCAACCGCGCGCTCCACAGCGAGGCGCCTTAGACCGCTCGGCTACTCCACCGCGAACTAAATACATCGACACCAACTCCAGAACTCTTTCACGAAAGAAGCCGAACCAAATGCTCCAGAATTCGTGTCGAGAACAGCTGCCAGAATGTGTAATTTAGAAGCTGATACCCCTGGTGTTTTAAAGCAACGTATATCATTTAACAAAAGTAAGTTTTCCGCTCCTGATTGTATACCAATTAGATTCCTTTCAGAGTATGCCGGTGCATACCTAGTTATCATATATAACCGCTCGCTCAACGAACATTCCGTACCCAAAGACTGGAACTTGCACAGGTTACGCCAATACTCAAAAAAGGCAATAGTAGTGATCCGCAGAATTACAGGCCTATATTATTGACGTCGGTTTGCAGTAAGATTTTAGAGCATATTCTTTTATCAAATATTATGGAAAACCTCGAAGAAAACGACCTATTGTTCCATAGTCAACAGGTATTCAGAAAGTATCATTCTTTACTCACCGACAAGAGATGTCAAATAGATTCCGTATTTCTAGATTTCCGGAAGGGTTTCGACACTGTACCTCACAAGCGTCTTCCAATCGAACTGCGTGCTTATGGAAAAAAAAAAAAAAAATTTGTGCGATCGGATTCGTGATTTCCTGTCAGACAGGACACAGTACTTTGAAATTGATGGAAAGTCATCGAGTAGAACGGAAGTGACATCTGGCGTTGCGCAGGGAAGTGTTATGGATCCCTTACTGTCCCTTACTTTTATAAACGATTTAGGAGACGACCTGAGTAGCTATTTTAAGTTGTTCGCGGATGTTGCTGTCATTTATCGATTGATAAAGTCATAAGAAGATCAAAAGCAACTTCAAAATGATTACAAACAACTTAAATTGGAAAGAACAAGTAGGAAATATTGCAGGGAAAGCAAACCAAAGACTACATTTCGTTGGCAGAACACTTAGAAGATGCAACAGTTGTACTAAAGAAACTGCCCACATTACACTTGTGCGTCCTATTTTGGAGTACTGCTGCGCATTGTGGGATCCACACCAAGTGGGACTGACCGACGATTTAGAGAAAGTTCGGAGAAGGGCAGATCGTTCTGTATTATCGCGATATAGGGGAGAGAGGGTCACGGAAATGATCCAAGAGTTAGGGTGGAAATCATTTAAAGAAAGGCGCGATTCGTTGCGACGAGATCTATTTGCGAAATAACATTCACCAACTTTCTCTTCCGAAAGCAAACAGACTTTTTTAGCAGCCATCTACATAGGAAGACATGATCATCAAAATAAAAGAAGGCAAATCAGATCGAAAACGGAAAGATTTATGTGTTTCTTTTTCCCGCGAGCTATTAGAGAATCGAACCGTACAGAAACATCAGAAAAGCGGTTCGACGAACCCTCTGCCACGCACTTTAATGTGGCTTGCAGAGTATTTATGTAGATGTTCCTGGTGATCAAAAAGTCAGTATAAATTTGAAAACTTAATAAATAACGGAATAATGTAGACAGAGAAGTTAAAATTGACACACATGCATGGAATGACATGGGGTTTTATTAGAACCACATCTACCGTTAGCAGGCCTTTTTTCTTCGAGGAACTGCGTGATTCTGGTTTTGTAACTGCTACCATGACGGGTGAGAGGTACGCCGATATGTTACAGTATCGCATCATCCCCAGCCTGGCTGATAAACACCTGCTGGAACGTACGATTTTTATGCAGGATGGCGCTCCACCCCATATTGCTAGACGCGTGAAAGATCTCTTGCCCGCGTCGTTTGGTGATGACTTTCGTCATGCTTGGCCTTCCAGGTCTCCAGATCTCAGTCCGTGAGATTATTGGCTTTGCGATTACCTGAAGTCGCAAGTGTATCGTGATCGATCGACATCTCTAGGGATGCTGAAAGACAACATCCGACGCCAATGCCTCACCGTAACTCCGGACATGCTTTACAGTGCTGTTCACAACATTATTCCTCGACTACAGCTATTGTTGATGAATTATGGCGAACATATTGAGCATTTCCTGTCAAGAACATCGTCTTTGCTTTGTCTAATTTGTTATGCTAATTATTGCTTTTCTGATCAGATGAAGCACGATCTGCCGGACATTTTTTGAACAGTTTTCTTTTCTTATATATATATATATATATATATATATATATATATATATATATATATATATATATATATTGTTCTAAAAACACCACGCCATTCCAAGCACGTGTGTCAATTTTTACCTCTCTATCTACATTATTCCACGATTTATTAAGTTTTCAAACTTATACTGACTTTTTGATCACGCGGTAGATGTAGACGATTATTATCGAACTACACTACTGCTTCAATCAGTGTCAACTTGGTTTTAAATGTGCTAGTATGTGCCAAACCAACAGTGATTAACACAGTGAAAGAGTGACATTGATGATTCGACTTGTAATCTATCATGCTTAGCCTCTATCCACTAACCAATTAAAAAGATAAAAAGAGAAAAAGATAAAAGTTAGAACTGTAGGAAAAACTTAAAAAATAAAAAAAAACATATAAAAAATAAAAAAAATAAAAAATAAAAAAAAGTAAAAAAAAAATTCAAATATTGAGTGTCATGTAATATTATGTATAGACACACTTCATTTAACTGACACGTTCCACATCATTACGAAGTGTCGTATTCATGATCTATGGAACAAGTATTAATCTAATCTAATCTAAGCATTGAATTGTCGGCAATGCAGACATACAATTTTGCTAGTTTTTTATTCAGGACTTCATGTCACTGCTGCTAGTATTGAGTAAATGGCGCATGCAACGGTAAATAATAAACCGTCGTTATGCTTTTTGCACTTTATTGGCCTTTTACGCACACGTACTGTTCCTAATTCATTATATGTAGAGTTACCACATCTTGGAATGCAGAAATGGGGAAACTTTCCATATTTTAGTATGAAAATTATGAAACTTCTGCTAGTTTAAAATTATTGCACGAGAAAGAATAATATTGCAGAGATAACTAAATTACAGCAGGTTCCATGTTCTGTATATTTTTCACTGCACCGTCCGCCTCGTAACTCAGTGTCAGCGTGGCTGCCCGCCGACGCAAGGGGCCCAGGTTCGATTCCCGGCAGGAAAGTGGGTGTTGTGTGTTTGTCCTCATCATCACTTTCATCATCATCGACACGGAAGTCGCCAAAGTGGAGTCAATAGAATTGCAGTCGGCGGCCGAACGTCTGTGGGTATATTCCGGCCGCTAAAACCCACACGATCATTACTTTTTTTTTTCATGGCACAGAATCCATCATAAAAGTTACTTCTGTTGACGTAATTCAAATGTCTAAAATGGAATATTTCGTTTGTAATCCCTTTTACAGTCACCGTAGTAAGTCTGTTGTTTATCTTTTGTCCATTGTATCTGTGTTAAGGAAAACAACCTCTCGACACAAATTATTCAATTATTTATATGACATTAACGGCCGTAATTTTACGAATTCGAAGTATTTAACACATCAATCGTTTCAGGGCATTGAAATAAATCCAATAACAAAGATGAAAATTTGTCCTGGACCGGGATTAGAACCCAGGTTTGCCGCTTTGGGCTAGTGTTCGCCTTAACTAATTGTGTTATCCAGGCACGCTTCCCTTCCAACCCCATTTCACTTGTATATCTGCCCCAACAGGCAATTGGCAATGTCTGCGCGGACGCATTAAAACGCTCGATCCCTTGAGGGAATCGTGTATAGGCTGCGAGCAAGTGGAATCAAATGGGCAGGGGGTACTACAATCGTAGTGTGCTACAAGGCGAGAATTTGGGTTTGGAGGGAATCGTGCCTGGTTAGCCTAATTCGTTAAGTCGACCGCTGGCCCGAAGCGAGAAAACCGGGGCTCGAATCACAGCCCCGCACAAATTTTCATCTATGCCACTGGATTTATTTCAACGCCCTGAAACGGTCGAAATATTTAAATATTTCGAATTCGAACGTTATTGGCTGGCACTGCGAAGAAGTGTACCGTTGTAACCAGTTCACTGCATAGACCAAATTTCTTTTGGCTTGCTTAAGATTTTCTGCCTATGTGGTTACGATATTGTTCAAATTTGAAAATTAGCCAAAACACGTATTTTTATCAATTACAATATCTTTATCCAACAGAAATTTTATACATTCTTCCACGTAGTCAAGAAAAAATCTTGAGAATCAGATCTCTTAAAACAAGAAAATTGATTGAATGGTTGCAACCACATATTCAGGGAATCAGACTGAAACATCGACTGTAAGCAATATAAATCGATATTTTCCGTTTCAAATGTTAGACTGTAGTTTTAGAAGCGTTATAGGTCGATTTGTACATTGAGGAAGCTGTGAAGGAAAGAAAAGAGAAATTTGGAAAAGGAATTAGAGTTCAGGGTGAAGAAATAAAAACATTGCGTTTTGCTGATGATATTGAAATTCTGTCAGACAGCGAAAGACCTGGAACAGCAGTTGAACGGAATCGGAAGTGTGTTGAAAGGAGCGTATAAGATGAAAATTAACAAGAGCTAGGGAAGGGTATGCAATGCAGTTTTAGAAAATCAGGCGATGCTGAAGGAATTAGATTAGGTAACGAAACAATAAAGGCGGGAAACAGAGCGTCTACAATGTTGCAGTAAAAACCGGATTGAAAATCAAGATACGGAAGACTGAGTTCATCACCAATATCAAATAGGCTTCTTCTACAATCCCACTAGGAAACAATAATATCTGTAAAGTTCCTGCAGTCAAGTTCTTGGGAGAATGGATATCAGCAAGTGAGAGCGAAACCTTGGCCATAGACGCCAGGTGTACCAGGTTAGAGAGGGTCTACAATTCCTGTAAGAATATCTATACCTGCAAGTACGTAAGCAAGAATTTAAAACTGAAACACCACAACTCGGTAGTAAGACCCTCCGCACTCTATGCCTCTGAGTGCCTCTTGATGAATCGAAAGGGCCCATTCAGCAAACTAGTACTTAAAAGAGAGGAACATCCTGAGGAGAATACTAGGACCCAGAATCAGGCATAATAACGAGCTCTATGAACACCAGGAAGATATAGTCACAAGTATGAGGAAAAGGCGACTGACCTTCTATGGTCACATGATCCGCCTGAAAATGTTGAAATGTTTGTCAAGCTTATGGGACTTAACTGCGTGGTCATCCCTCATTGTGCTTGTGCTCGGCCGCTCCGCCGCGGCGATCTGCCTGAATGACACGAGGGTCACCAACAAGATCCTCACAGTGACAAGCAGGGAACAGGCGTCCATAGCCAAGTGGCTCACCTCTGTTAGATAAGACTTAGAGAAACTACAGATCCCATTACAGACAACCGAGAACCGAAGTCAATACCGTCAGGCCATCCTGCAGGGAGTCTTCCCACTCTCTCTCACAAGCAAGAAGTGTACTGGCACCAGCAGACTTAAATGAACGGATGAGAGGAAGCACGCTCACAGCCAGAAGATGAGGCGTGCTGGGCCAAGAAAAGGCAGAAGACACTATCTGAGAGTTGAGATGAGCCTCGTGGTCCCTAGCAGGCCGAAACGAACAAAAAAAAGGCGGTATATGAGTTTTGTTACTTGGGCAGTAAAAGAACATATGGTTGTCGCAGTACAGAGGATATAAAAATGTAGAATGGCAATGGGAAGAAAAGCGTTTGTGAAAAAGAAAAATTTGACAACATAGGATATTGATTTAAGTCTAAGGAAGTCTTTTCTGAAGCCATTTGTGTGGAGTCTTGCCTTGTACGGTAGTGAAGCATGGACGAAAAATAGTTCAGATAGGAAGAGGATAGAACCTTTTGAAATGTGTTGCTACAGAAGAATGCCGAACATTAGGTGGGTAGATCTCGTAACTAATGAAGAGGTGCTGAACAGAATTGGGGAGGAAAAAGAATTTTTGGCGTACCTTGACTAAAAGAAGGGATCGCTTGGTAGGACACTTAGACATGAATGAATCATGCTGTGGTGGCCGGCCGCGGTGGCCGAGGGGATTGAGGCGCTTCAGTCACGGTCTGCACGGCCACTATGGTCGGGGGTTCGAGTCCCCCCTCGGGCATGGATGTTTGTGCCGTCCTTAGAATAAGCTAGTTGTTAAGTAGTTTGTAAGTTTAGGGACTGATGACCCCGTAGTTGAGTCCCATAAGCTTGACAAACATTTGAACATTTTGAACATGCTGTGGTGGAGTGACCGAGCGTTCTAAGGCTGCTAGATGCGGAGTGCACCACTGCTCGCCGTCGTCCTTCGGGCAAGGGTGTATTTGTTGTCCGTAGCATAAGTTAAAGTAGTTTGTAAGCCTAGGGAATGGTGACCAGAGTAGTTAAATCCCATAGATTTACAAACATTTGAACGTTTTTTTGCACAAGAAATATTAAATTTAGCATAGGAGCGAAGTGCGTGGGCAAAAATCGTAGAGGGCGTCTAAGAGACGAATATATATATATATATATATATATATATATATATATATATATATATATATATATATATATTCACATTAATATACAGGGTGTCTCACTAAGTGTGTTTGCCTCTGTAACTTATAAAATAATAGGTGACGGCAAATTTTAATGCGGTAGGTCAACACAAGAAATGTTACACTTTCTGCGGAGCTATGAACATAGTTTATTGTATCATTTTCCAAAGAGTTACATCACAAAGATATAATTTTTTAAATGGAACAATAGTTTTTTTCTGTCATGCACTGGATTGTTTGAAACCAGCTGCGTCCAAATAAATTTAAACTACATTCCTATCACTGTTAGTTTGGGAGCTACAACCCTTCAAAGTTTAGGGGGCGGAGACTACGACAGCGTAGCTCACTGGCTGGTGGTCATGAGACAGTTGGCCGTGCCCCAGGGGATGGCCAGTCAGCTACGCTATCGCAGCCTCCGCCCCCGGAACTTTGAGGGGTTGTAGCTCCCAAACTAACAGTGATAGGAATGTAGTTTAAAGTGATTTGGACGCAGCTGGTTTAAACGAATCCATTACACGATAGAAAAAAATTATATCTTTATAGTGTAACTCTTTGGAAAATGATACAATAAACTATGTTCATAGCCCCATAGAAAATGTAACATTTCTTGTGTTGACCTACCACATTAAAATTTCCCGTAACCTATTATTTTACAAGTTACAGAGGCAAACACACTTAGCGAAACACCCTGTATATATGAAAGTACCATTTCCCAATACTGAAAGTGCGGATATTGGTAGAACTCGCAAAAATATATGCGGATGCCAGATTTAACGTCGAAAATGAGGATAAGTCCACATAACTGCGGACGTCTGGCAACCCTGTACGTACTTTTATGAGGGCGGGCACTGAAGTGAGTGAAAGGATTTGATGTCAACTGGCAGCAGACACTGATGATCAACGATGATGTTCGAAAATAAGTGTGTGGGCTGGGATTCGAACCCGAAAGTCCTGACTACTAGGCAGTTGAGCTACCTCTCACCCCAGGCACCTTTTCAGAACAACTGCACGGGCTATCGTGGCAGACGCATAGAAATTGCATGTATGGTGTGTTCTCTCGCCCATTTGCACCTAGTGGCGAAGACTGGAACAATTGGTTTTTTTCGAAGTATGATAATTGTAGCCCATTATGGATCTCTGTGAGTGGCTGCATTTTAATTACAACCATCATGTTTCGAATTTCACCGATGTAATGAACAACTATTTCTGTTGTCTAATGCCTGGAATTTGGTATCCTTGGCATGTTCTTGTTCCTGTGGACCTTGAAACATTGACTTACATCACGTTTTCAGAGATGTAATATCCCATGCGTCAAGCTACAACTACCATTCCACGTTCAAAGTCTGTAATTGCCGTTGGGCGACCAGAATGTAAACTTAAGGATCGAAATGAAACAGGACCACACAGCAAGCACCAGCTTTCAAATAATAATAAAAAAGTCATCAAAATCGGTTTCACTCAGTCGAAGTTTCTGCGGTAACAATATATATATATATATATATATATATATATATATATATATATATATATATATATATATATATATATATATATATATCGGACTATGCTAAGGAATTGCGACTGTTAATGACAATAAAGGTTCAAATAAAATTATCTGCATCAGCCACTCTTTTTATTACTCCCACGACGCGTTTCGATAGTTTACACTCTCATCTTCAGATGGAACAATGGTTATGTTTACATTGACACTTCCAGGATCCAGCTAGTTCCAGGGCCGCCGAGAGCCAGCACTGGGTCCGGGGCAGGAAGCAACATCGGGCCCAAACTCCAAATATAGCAGTCAGTTTTTTTAAAGAAGGTTTTACGTTGTTTTTAACGCTTTATTTCTGTTTGTTGCAATTTCGCATCATACCGTTGTGGAAGAATAAGTATGTTCGAGAGCGAGTGCCGACTGAGGCAGATTCTACACGAACGGGCCCAGTGCGTGTGATGTGTGTTGCCATTAACTGAACGTTGAATGTACTTGTACGACGACCCTCGTTTATCGTGCTCGTTTTGCGAACAAAGAGCCGAGTTTGTGTTCATTCTCTATGAGATAAAGGTAAATACATAGGGAAGTTTCAATCTGAAAACTTTTTCCATAAAGTTTCGGGATTGCAGCCGGATTCCGTCGACTTCTTGCCACGATATTTCGGCTGACAACCGTTCACCCATCTTCAGGTGAGTGCGTTCTACTGGAGATTGTTAGTTCCCGACGACGCCTATGTAGCAATTTTTGTTATATAGGCGTCGTCGGGAACTAACAATCTCCAGTGGAACGCACTCACCTGAAGATGGCTGAACGGTTGTCAGTCGAAATATCGTGGTAAGAAGTCGACGGAATCCGGCTGCAATCCCGAAACTTTATGGAATATTCCGTACGCCGGGAAAACTTCAAGAATCACATGAAAACATTTTGTTTTGTTAGGTGTGATGAAGTACGGTAGATAAAAATCTCAGCGGACACGAAAATAATGTTTATGTAAAATAGTTAGGCGTCTTTATAGGCACATCCAAGAGATAAAACAGAATGCAGGAAGTACGGTAATATCCATTCATCTTTGTTGCCAACATACTTCATTGCCAGATTGTGTTTGGCGTTTTTTGCGAGCTCGTTATTCGCCTCACCCCTCCAAGTAGAACAATTATCCGTCAGATAAGTCAGACGAACGTCTGCTACTAATATTGGCGTTAATAACAAAATTCTCTTTGTGAGCTTTCCCACCGTTATCCAGGTCCCACATTGATTTTTTCCGTTTTCTGAACGTGCTGCGCATATTTCAGCCACTCACCCAGCGTTAATTCGGTGGCTGCTTCCACGGAAAGTACTTTCACTTCATCCAGTTTGAAAGTTTCGTTCCTTGTTGAAATATAATTGAGGGGTTTGGTGCAAGAGAGAGGTAGTTCCACATTTTTCCAGTTTGTGACAAATTAAAGAAAATGTTTAAAAATTCAGTTTCTACCGAATCCAAGAAATAGTCATCCTTCGTTAGGGAATTGGCTATCTAATAATACTGGTCAGAATACACACATATACATGCACGTTCAATGGAAAAATGTTCAAATGTTTGTAAAGCTTATGGGACTTAACTACGGGGTCATCAGTCCCTAAACTTACAAACTACTTATGAACTACCTACGAACTAGGACGGCACAAATATCCATGCCCGAGGGGGGATTCGAACCCCCGACCGTAGTGGCCGTGCAGACCGTGACTGAAGCGCCTCAGTCCCCTCGGCCACCGCGGCCGGCCGGTCAATGGAGTTCTGAATTTTGGAGCTCCCTTCTTTTTGCTCCAAGTGAATGAAAAAGTCTTTGTAGGACCATTTTTTCCGTAATTAACCACATTTCAATTGGAAAACATTTATTAATAAAGAAAGTAGAGCATTATTGGCATAATACATCACTCCAGTTTTTCTTCAGCCTTATAACTCCCCCCTCAGTCTCCTCAGGATTGTTTAAAGCATTACTTCGAAACTGGCCGTAAAACCACATTTCGTTTTGCCCGACATACTTTCTGGCCAGTTCTTTGACTTTTTTAAACTATTGATCTTTGATGGGGCGGAGACAATCATAATCTTGATGAAGGTAGTCCCTTTTTATGAGACTCGCAGGTCCTTGGTTGCAAATTTGCGTGTTATTGAAGACAGTCATATCTATAGTCGCACTGCATTCAATAACCCCTTTAATGATGTATGTCACTTTGTTGTACACAGCCGAAAAACAAAAGCCATAAAGAAACCAACTCCAGCCAACAAGACGGAGAAACAGCAGTGAGTTGTAAGGAAGAGAACAACACCTGAGTAGACAAAATATTAAGTTCAGAACACATAGGCCTAATGTGCACCAAGTTTTTTAATAACTGTTTTTAATCTATGTATCGAAAACAAACTGTACAAAGATTTTGTATCATTTACAGACCATAGAAGATGCTTTTAAAATAAAAAGCGAAACGCGTCTGGTGTAAAAGAAATATCTATTGCAGTCAGCATAAGACGGATTACCTCTTATAATCATATTTTAACAGCTGCTGCGGTAGATGGCCACACAACCAAACGTAGTATGAAAATTTATATTCAGAAGTAGAAACAACCTATGCAGACCCATTCCACGCGTGCGAAGCAGCAGGAATTAAGCTAGTATACAATAAAAATGACTGAGACCAAGACCTTGCTATATATTTAATAAGTACCAATTATGGTGGTCGCTTGTCTCAACCATGGAAGGTGTTGTGAATCAGTTAAAAGTAGACCACTATACGTAATAAAAGCTTAATTCTAGGAGGAGGTATCCAGATAAGAGTTTATTGTTATAAAAAAAGCTTAATTTTAGCAGTAAAATTAGCAAAACGTGCGTGTGAACTACCGGCTACTCCCTGCTGCAAAACCTTGTTCTCTGGCCCAAATTGAGAACTGACTTGGTTCAAATTACTCTAATAACAGGAAGTTAACGATACAGTGGCCAATACACGTAGCAGCTCACACGAAATTACACACAGGCATTAATAAACAAGGCACCACAATTAAAGTTATTTCATAAATTGGCTAAGAAAAACATTTATGGCGCAACGGAATTTAAACATAAAAAAATTGCATCTGAGCTTGTTCTAAGCACTGGTGAAAAACAATATTAAATAAAAGGGGGAAGGTGCTCAAAACTACCATTTATAGGCAAGTCAAAATTATACTGAACTTAACTTCTTTATTCAGGTCGAACGCAAGTAAAATCGGGAACCAATTTTGTTAATACAATAAAAACGCATCTCATTTACCTATTCTAATACTGACGATGCTCAGCATTGAATCTAACATAAATTACACAGAACTTCACGCTACGTGAGGGAAGGATTTACAAACAACACTCACTCGCTCACACACACGCAATGCAACAGCGAAACTCACCAAAATCAGCGTGCTGAAACGAGGCAGAAGCAGGCGCCGCTATCGTAAGCGATCTCAGCAAACCAGGAGGTATCACACAACACAATATACAATAAAACTGCGAAGAAGGCTCTGGTCTGTCGTGCCGGATTTGAAATGGTGCGTGAGTATAGCAAAGTTAAGTTGCATTTAGATTAGACCGCGAGCAAACACGCTAACGACGACACACAGCTACGTTAGATGATCGCACTCCATGAAGGTGAAGTGGTTAAAAATCGGATTTATTGCACAAAATCACGGCGGACTCTTAAGTTGCAATCTGAGAGTAAACTATCTAGGCACTGGTTTTATGAGAAGTGGCGTGGATTCAGGTGACTAGCTGCAAACCCCTGAAGCCGGAGTTCGGATCCACGTGGTTCCGAAAATCGATAAAATGTATAAATTCAATTTCCGAAAAATAAAGAAAATTAACTACAGCATGCAACCTATAGAAATGTATAGAATTTCATAAGCAAGTTATTGAAGGAGGTTGTACAAAGGTTGGAGAGAATTACTGACAAATACTGAGTGTATACTACAAGTTCTAAGAAGAAATAGCAAAATTAAAATGAGGCAGGGAGAGAAGATCGCGAAATGTTTGTGGAAATCAGAAGGATACACGCATAGTTACTTGCATGATGGGCATGGAAAACACAATAGTGGAAGCTGAAGGCTTTGTTCAAAGAACCAACCACATGGAACACATGTCGCTTACGGAAGGAAATGATAAGAAAGATTTTTACATGCACTGTACAAGAATGAACATATCGTCTAGAAAGAATTTACACAGAGTTCGTACAAAAGGTTTGAATAAACCAGGCCATTATCAAACTGCAACTAGTAAGTAACACATACACTGCATTTATCTGTTGGAAATCACTGGATTGACAAACTGGGGCACATTCCCGTAGACGATCAAAAAAAAAAAAAAAAAAAAAAAAAAAAAAAAAAAAAAAAAAAAAAAAATGCCGAGATAAGTTCAAGAGTCATACTAGACGATGAATCGCTACCATCTCCGCAGTCACAAGAGCAGAATCAACCTTACCTCACTGCGATCTGAGCACAAAGTGACCACCGAGCGACCAGAATGCGCGAAAGCTACCGGAAACTGCCAAAACCCACAGAGACAGTGGTGGTGGGGAGAGAAGATCACGAGCCTCGCCCTGGAGAGGGCTCGTCGACTGGCTTGTAACCAAAGGGTGTAGAAACCTCTTTGGTCGCATCAGCAGTAGGCGTTGGTAACGACTAACTATCGACTCTGAGCCAGAGAGAACCATGCAAAGTGAGCTATCACTACCCACATTCAGACACCCATTAGATTCTCGCACACCCACTTAAAAGAAACTCAATTATACATTCTCACAGGGACAATAATAAATTATTAAAATAACAAAATCCTAGCTATATTAACTAACATTTCAGAAACTAATATTTTAAAACACGAAATAAAAATGCTATTCCTCATGCCTTGTACATAGTGGGGTTCTAGTTTTAACAAAATGCTAATCTAGCGACATCAAATAAATGAAAATTTTATTCAAAATATATGTAGGACGACAGACGGTCGTCTTTCACAGTTAACCCAATATTTTGATTAAGAGAGACCGCTCAGAGTATACTGATTTGCCCTCCCGCCCGTAGCACTGGCGGCGACCGCGCCAGTGTAATGATAAGGCCAGCCAGGACAGTGGAGTCGGCTTCAACGCGCCCCGCGGCTGACGCACCGGCCTTGGCCCCCAGGGGTTGGGAGGGAGGGCGGCGGACTGCCCCCGACCCCCGAGCCGCGCTGAGCCGGCCGTCCATTCACGGCCCCACCCCTCCCCCTCCCCCTCCCTGCCTGATCGATTATGCGCCGCCCGCCACCGCCCCGGCGCTGCCCTGCCGCTTATTCCATTCTGCCCCCCACCCCATCCCCCCGTCCGCGACCCCCTCGCTCGCACGCGCTGCTTTTGCATCGCGGTGCTGCTGATCCGTAATGACGTCATAGCAGCACCTACGGCCCATTGTCCGTTCTATTCGCGTATCTCGAAATTATTCCACGCAGTACTCTGCCCACTGCATGTGACTACTGCTCAATTCTCGTTTTCGGCATCAATGTCACAGACGATACAGAGTTCAAATGTTTGTTAAGCTTAAGGGACTTAACTACGGGGTCATCAGTCCCTAAACTTACAAACTACTTATGAACTACCTACAACTAAGGACGGCACAAATATCCATGCCCGAGGGGGGATTCGAACCCCCGACCATAGTGGCCGTGCAGACCGTGACTGAAGCGCCTCAAGTCACCTCGGCCACCGCGGCCGGCACGATACTATTGTACAGAAACTTCCTGGCAGATTAAAATTGTGTGCCGGAACCGGGACTCGAACCCATGGACGTTTGCCTTTCGGGGGCAAGCGCACTGCCGACTGTGCTATCCCGACACGACTCACGATGCCGCCTCACAACTTTACTTCCGCCAGTACCTCGCCTCCTAGTTTCCAAACTTCACAGAAGCTCTCCTGCGAAGCATGCAAGACTAGCACTCCTGGAAGAAAGGATATGGTTCGAGTCCCGGTTCCGGCACACGATTTTAATCTGCCAGGAAGTTTCATATCAGCGCACACTCCGCTGCAGAGTGAATGTTTCATTCTGGGAATATCCCTTAGGCTGTGGCTAATCCATGTCTCCACCATATACTTTCTTCCAGGTGTGCTAGTCTTGCATGGTTCGCAGGAGAGCTTCTGTGAAGTTTGGAAAGTAGGAGGCGAGGTACTGGCGGAAGTAAAGTTGTGAGGCGGCATCGTGACTCCTGTCGGGATAGCACAGTCGGCAGTGCGCTTGCCCGCGAAAGGCAAAGGTCCATGGGTTCGAGTCCCGGTTCCGGCACACAATTTTAATCTGCCAGAAAGTTTCATATCTTCGCACACTCCGCTGCAGAGTGAAAGTTTCATTCTGGAACTATTGAACAGTTTGTATCTAGAATAGAGCTTTCCAAACTGGGTGTCAAGACACCCTGGGGTGTCGTGTAGTAGTATCAAGGGTGTCGCGAGACTAACAAATTTAGACTCTAAACAAAACAAAAAACTTGTCATAAAATAACACAAAATATACTTCTCTTCATACTACTCTGAAGACTCACCTGCAGCTAGTCATCCTTCTCCTCATTCAGTACACCACAGATCACGTATTAAAGGAATAATCGGTGCACATTAATTGCGTGCTCAGCCGGTAGGCGGCACCTCTACTTCAGTAACAAAGACCTTGTAAAAATAACTAGACTCCCTGACGGCGCTGCTGTCGCGGGATAATTTCTACATCTACATGCATATTCGAAAATTCACCATAAGGTGCGTGGCGGAGGGTACATTGTACCACTACTAGGCATTTCCTTTCCTATTCCACTCCCAAATGGAACGAGGAAAAAAAGAATGCCTATATGCCTCCGTACGAGCATGATCGTACTACACTCAGCTTCAAATTCCGGCCCTCTAAATTTACTCAACAGAAATTCACGAAAAGAATGTCGTCTTTCTTCCAGCGATCCCCAATTGAGTTGCCGGAGCATTTCCGTGAAACTCGCGCATTGGTCGAACCTACCGGTAACAAATCTAGCTGCTCGCCTCTGAACCGCCTCTATGTCTTCCTTCAAACCGATCTGCTGCGAGTCCAAACACTTGAGCAATACTCAAGACGTGGTCGTACAGGCGTTTTATACGCGGTCGCCTTTACAGGTGAAGTACATCTTCCCAAAATTCTCCCAATAAACCGAAGTCGGCCGTCCGCCTTACAACTGTCCTTACATGTTCGTCATGTTCGTTCCATTTCATATCGGTCTGCAATGTTACGCCTAGATATTTGAACGACACGACAGCATCACGAAGCTCACTACTAATGTTGTATTCGAACATTATGGGATTGTTTTTCCTACTCATGCGCATCACCTTACATTTTTCTACATTGAGAGCTAGCTGCCATTCTTCGCACCAACTAGAAATTTTGTCTAAGTCAACCTGTAGGCTATTACAGTCAGTTAAAGACGACACCCTCCCATACACCACAGAATCATCAGAAAACAGCCGCCATGTTAGTGGCAGGCGTCAGATAAATACGAGTGTTATTAGCAGGTAAATCGTGTATTGTATAGCTACTGCGGGATATATACACAATTGATAGTCACATCTGTATAGTTCGACTATCGCAGTGTACATGAAGCACGATGGTGAAGAGCTTCTCAGCGTTTAAATACATAAATCAATTTAAGAAAGGAATAAAAAGATCGAATACTGTATTCCCATTCATACTTCTCAGGAATACAAGTAGCCCTACTACTTGTGTTCAGAGATACTCTTGCTTAACAGACTGTTAGTCAAGACAATAATTGAATGAAATAAATAACAGGCTTTGATAACACTGGTATCTCTTAAAAAGGAGCTACTTTAGGCAGCAATGCTGGCCAGGAAGTTCAAAAAGTTTCATTTTATGATTGTGTAAAATAACTATTTGGGTCACGAAATTAGTTGCTTCACTGTAGTTCGAATTTTTTATTATGAAATTAATATTAGCAATTTGTAACGCAGAATTTAAAGGTAATTTGATTTACATATAGGTATAACAACTGAAAGGGGTTTGCAGACCTGTGTATAGTTCCATATATGAACGGCACATAGCCGCAGAGGATGCACATTGTGAAATTGAACTCTATGACGATAGTTTGAGCAATTCACTCTGCTATAAGGTATTTGGCTTACAGCATTAAAATTGCTGTTTTTCTTGCTTGATACCATAATGCTAATGTTAGATGCCTTAGGTAAGAAATCGTTATGGCATACTTCGTGTTCTTAAAAGAAATTGGTAGTGGCTGAGTGCTGTATTAACAACGTAAGAAGCTATTTTATGTATCTGATGGCATATTTCACTTTCACAATCGATATTTAACATTAGCTGTTTCAGTCAGCCCTGTGATTTTTAGGTGCTTTGAAATATCTAAATATTGGAGAATACAGCATTAAAGCAAAGACGAAAGTGTGAAAATCTTCCGAATTTAATGTTCGTACATAAGTTTCACAACCGTTGAATATACTGAGAAAGTGCCAAAAAATGGTGTCTGACGGTAAATTACGTTCATATGCTGCACTTAAAACGCAAAAAAAAAAAAAAATAAAATAAAATAAAATAAAACACGTTGTAGTTCGGTTTCGTTAGGAAACAAACAACTTTACACACATCTGATAGCTGTTGTATATTTAAGGACTCTGAAGATGTTTTTTAGTTATATATTTCAATTAGACATAGTTTTCGCGACTTAAATGAATACCCTCTGTAATAAAGAAATTTTACACACATTTACAGTTCGCGCGGAAGTTTGCCACTACAATGGCCTCCGAGGCGCTCTTCAATTTGTCCGCAGTTCGCAGTCGTCCGCTTATGCGATTGTGGGGGCTTGTTCAGTAACACTAGACACTCAGGATTCGTTCAAGCAGCTGTCAGTTGCCAGATTCCAGCAAACTGCGCATGCGCAGAACTGCTGCTGATATTCGATAACAGTTTGCTGGAACTGGCAGCTGCTTGAAGGAACCTTCACTGTAGTCTGCTTTCCTTCTCAAAAAGCTGCACCTGAGCATTTTTTAATGGGTTTATCAAAGCCACGTCACCCTCGGTAGCGTTTCTTACAATTACAATTAAATGTCAATCAATGACACAGTGGCTGTAAAAGATGCCACAGATTGTAAAAGCAGTCACAATTGTCCACTGACTAAAGCTATTCAGTAGCGATGTTGGTATGGAGTATGGCCGGTGATTAACTGAGAGTAGTATTTTAAATGCAGTGATCGTTGGTTTCGAACCCTGGTATGCGTTAACATTATTTTCTCTCAGTTACTTGTATGTAACAGATTCTGGGACCAGAAATTTTTTCCAAATATGTCGGGACTTCCGAGGTCGTGGTAAAGCAAGAACCTAACGATAGAACTTAAACAATAATTCATCACTTGTCATAAATACATCCTCTTTATTTCTGAAAATAAAGTGATAATATTGAACTGAAAGGGAACAGCCACTGTGCTGTTTAAATCAGAAATGCCGGCCGCGGTGGCCGAGGGGACTGAGGCGCTCCAGTCACGGTCTGCACGGCCACTAATGTCGGGGGTTCGAATCCCCCCTCAGGCATGGATATTTCTGCCGTCCTTAGTATTAGTTAGTTCATAAGTAGTTTGTAAGTTTAGGGACTGATGACCCCACAGTTAAGTCCCTTACGCTTAAGAAACATTTGAACATTTTTAAATCAGAAATCCGAGCAGCTGACTTCCAAATGCCGTTTTCAATCGACCCAGCAAAACCGTATCTGGTCCTGACATGTACACACGACAGCGAAAAACGGTTTCCGAAATTCAGTTTTCGTGTTTCGGAAGTTGGATCGCATGTAGAAGAAGCGAGTATTATTATGTGAGTTAAGCATTGTTGTCTGTGGTGTTATCTCCGTAGTTCCTAATGTTTCCTTTTCTTGCGATGAGTGTACGTAATGGTTGCAGTCAGGATCAACATTA
Organism: Locusta migratoria; assembly: GCA_026315105.1. NCBI lineage: Eukaryota > Metazoa > Arthropoda > Insecta > Orthoptera > Acrididae > Locusta > Locusta migratoria. The sequence goes on along the minus strand of CM048744.1, from coordinate 958,436,844 downwards.
AACATGCCAATGCGTACGAGGATTTCTGTTTCGTTTACAAACTACATTTAAGCAATGCTATATTTCCGCTCCCCCTCCCCCAATAGAACCATCTAAATTCTACCATATGTATTTAAATCAGTGAAAGGGTGTTGCGCAAAACTGTAAGCTATAAAAGGGTGTCGTCATGACGGAAAGTTTGGAAAGCACTGCTCTAGATAATTACTCTGCAAGTCACATTGAAGTGCATGGCAGAGGGTTCATCGAACCACTTTTATGATGTTTCTCTACAGTTCCATTCTCTAATACTTCGCCGCAAAAAGGAACACCCAAATATTTCCGTTTTCGATCTGATTTCTCCTATTTTGTTTTGATGATCAAGTCTTCCTATGCAGGTGGCTGCTAACCAAACCTGTTCGCTTTCCGAAGAGAAAGTTGGTGAAAGAAGTTTCGTAAACAGATCTCGTTGCAACGAATAACGCCCTTTTTTAAATAATTTCCACCCCAACTCGTGCATTATTTCCGTGACCCTCTCTCCCCTATATCGCGATAATACAAAACGAGCTGCCCTTCTCTGAACTTTCTCTAAATCGTCCGTCAATACCAGTTGGTGAGATCCCACAATGCGCAACAATACTCCAAAATAGGAAACTTAAGTGTGGTGTAGGCAGTTTCTTTAGTAGGACTGTAGCATTTTCCAAGTGTTCTGCCAACGAAACGTAGTCTTTGGTTGGCTTTCCCTACAATATTTTCTATGTGTTCTTTCGACTTAAGTTGTTTGTAATTGTTACTCCTAGGTATTAAGTTGAATTTACGGACCGTAGATTACACTGATTTATCGTGTAAATGACGTTTGACGGACTTTTTTTACTGGTCATGTGAATGACTTCAAATTTCTCATTATTAAGGGTCAATTGCCATTTTTTGCACCATTCAGATATCTTATCTGAATCATTTTGCAGTTGCTTTTGATCTTCTGGTGACTTTACTAACCGATAAGTGACAGTATCATCCACGAACAGTCTGAGAGAGCTACTCAGATTATCTCCTAATTCGTTTACAATACTAAGGAACAGTACAGGAAATCTCGAATCCAATCGCACAATTGTGACGGTATTACATAAGCACGTAGTTTGATTTGAAGACGCTTTTGAGGTACAGTGTCGAAAGGAAATCTAGAAATAGGAAATCTATTTGACATCCCTTGTCGATAGCACACATCACATCATGTGAGTAAAGATCTAGCTCTGTTTCACAAGAATCATACTGTCTGAATCCTTTTTGACTATGGGCCAATAGATCGTTCTCTTAGAGGGAGTTCATAACATTTGAGGAAAGTATATGTTCTAAAATCCTACTGCACGTCAATGATATAAGCCTGTAATTTTGCGGATCACTCATATTTCCTTTCTTGAATAATGGCGTAACCTGTGCAACTTTCCAGTCTTTGTGTACGGAACGTTCGCTGAACGAGCGGTCGTATATGATAACTAGGTATGGGGCTATTGCCTCAGCATACTCTGAAAGGAAACTAATTGGTACACTATCGGGACCGGGAGACGTACTTTTCATCAGTGATTTAAGTTGTTTTAATACTCCAGGGGGAATCTACTACTAAATTACGCACGCTGGCAGCTGTTCTTGATACGAATTCTGGAGCATTTGTTTCGTCTTCTCTAGTGAAGGAATTTCGGAAAGCTGTGTCAATCAGTTCTGCTTTAGCAGAACTGTCATCAGTAGCATCTCCGTTACTGTCGCGTACTGAAGGTTTTGATTGTGTTTTACCGCTAGTATACTTTACATACGACCAGAATTTCTTAGGATTCTCTACCAAATTACGTGACAGGGTTTCGTTGTGGAATTTATTATAAGCCTCTCGCATTGAAGATCGAGCTGAATTTAGATATTTTGTAAAAGTCTACCAGTCTTTGGTCGTAAGCCACAGCTGATCTACACTTACATTGTTAATTTAGAAAGTCAGGAGATTCTCACCGAGGAAAGCGTTAATCGAATTTTTATCTGCTTTCTTGAATAGCTATATTTTTCGTTTATTTTTGGTAGATTTGGGAAATCCGATATTCATTTTCGCTACAACTCTGTTCACTAATCCATGTGTCTGCTTTGATACTCTTTATTAGCTCCGCATTATTAGTTACTAAGAGATCGAGTATATTTTCACAACCATTTACGTTGTAGTGCGTTCATGAACTAACTGCCCGAGATCATTTTCGAAGAATTCGTCCAGTACAATTTCGGACGATGTTTTATGCTTGCCTCAGGTTTCAAACATGTATTTTGCCAATACTCTGAGATTTTCAGCTATCAATCGATCGTTTTTTGTAATTATTTATTAGCAAAGCATGATTTCGGCCAGTAACTGGTCATTATCAATGCATGTGTTTAACTGAAGATGGACACTTTTGCCGTTTCAAATCATACTTGGCGTGGTGTGAGTTATCCATATTAATAACGTCTTCGGTTAAACACATGCACTGATAGTGGGCAGTTACTGGGTCGAAATCATGATTTGCTAATAAAGAATTAAAAAAAAAAAATATCGACTGATAGCTGAAAATCTCAGAGTATTGGAAACATATCACAGTCGTGGAGCGCAAACCATGGAAAGTAACCTGATGTATTTTGCCAACATATCGGTGGTAATTTAAAGTCGCCACCTATTAAAATTGTATTCTGGGGGAACGTATAGGTTAAGTTGCTGTCTTTTGAACTATAAATTAGTCTACTTGAGACCAGACGCGATCCGTGTGTGTGTAGGGAGTGATATATTTTGATTTTCTGCAGGTATGTGTGAGTGTGTGTGTCGGGGTTGTTGTTTTCCTATGTGATCACAGTGGCGGCTGGTGCTTCATGTAATTGGGGGTTCACTCCTTTCAGTGCCGGATCTACGATATTTCTGAACCGTGTCAGAAACGTGATAGTGAACCCCCCCCCCCCCCCGCCGCGTCGCTTGGCGTCCAAAGAGCCACGTGTGTCAATCAATTTATATGCAGATGACACAGCTATCCTCACTTCAGTAAGAAACATGGACCAGCTGTTAACTTGGATGCAACGACAACTGCATTGGTCGAACAGTGGGTGGTTTTCAACAAAATCGCTATCAACGTCACCAAGACCAAGGCTGCAATTTTCACGAAACGAAGACCTGAAGGTCCACACACTCTTCAATTATTCAACCAACAGATCCCCTGGTCTCCGGTAGTGAAATACCTTGAAGTGTACCTGGACAAAAAAACTGCTTCACACGCACCACACAGAAGAGAAGAGGGAAAAGGGGATTGCCGGCCGCGGTGGCCGAGGGGACTAAGGCGCATCAGTCGCGGTCTTCACGGCCACTACAGTCGGGGGTTCGAATCCCCCCTCGTGCATGGATATTTGTGCCGTCCTAGTTCGTAAGTAGTTCATAAGTAGTGTAAGTTTAGGGACTGCTGACCCCGTACTTAAGTCCCATAGAATATACAAACATTTGAACATTTTTTTGGAAAAGGGGATTGGTATGCTGCGTGCCTTAAGACCCTTCGTGAAGAGTAAGGAACTCAACTTCCAAACAAAACTACTCCTCCACCATGCGACACTGGACCCAACTCTGCTCTACGGCTCAACATAATGGGGAACGACATGTGCCTCGAACATCAACAGGCTCCAGGTGCTTCATAACCTCAGTCTACGTTGGATCACACGGGCCCCCTGGTGGGCACGTAACAGCGAGTTACACCAAATGCTTCACGAAGATACGCTACAAGACAAGATCCAGATCAAGCTCAGAGCGACCAAAACATTCACCAAACCGGACTACCCACGAGGAGAAATACCACAACTGAGCACAGTTGGCACAGAATACCACAGACCATGCCATAAATACAAGGTACCACGGGCCATAATGTTCGACCCGCCTTAGAAGACGGTTTCCGCATCCACAACTGACCTCGACACTGCCACGATAAATCTCAACCTGCCCCCAACAGTAATCCGCCCAGCTGGATAAAGGACACAATAAATGAGTGCCCAATCCTAAGTTGAAAGTTACATAAATAAATAAAGAATGACAATTTTTACCCTAACCATTCCCCATAGAAGTAAAGATCGTCAAAGACAATAAGACTTCGTCTACACACACACACACAAAAGGCACCCCTGCTAGGGTTTCTTGGTATCCATTTCTCTTTGCTATATCTGAATTATTATGCCTCCTTGTGTAACATGTATCTAAGAGGTGATTCCATTTCGGCCTGTAGGTGGTTAGAAGACTGGTGTAATATGTCTGAAGCAGTACTTTCCTGTAGACGATGTGTACGTTATTTTTCTTTATGATGGATACATCCAGCAAATTTATTTGGCCTGCTTGTTCCTTCTCTGAACTTTATGTTCTTGTGTATTGCGTTTATTTCTGTGTGTAGTTGGTCTATTTTATTTTCTGGTTCATCTATCAAGCAGAGGATATCATCCATGTACCTCCACAAGTATATTATATTGTATTTGCCTGGTACTATTTCTTAAAATATTCTGTCTTCTATATTATACATAAAAATGTTTGCTAACTTTCTTGAAACTGATCCCATTGGTAGCCCTTCTGCTTGTAGATAGAATTCTTTACTGAATTCAAAATAATTTTGTTCTGTGATGTGTAGGAGTATACTTATCTCTATTATGTGTTCTTGTAGTAACAGATTGTAAGTCCCAAGGTCTTGTTCTATTATCTTGATTGTTTCTTTGACTGAGATTGTGATGTACATGTTTTCAACATCAAATGAGATCAATATAGCTGTGTCATGGATATATAAGTCCTTTTTGTTGTTTATTAGTTCCTCTGTGTTTTTGATTGTTCTGTCATTTTGTGCTTTATGCTGTTATGTGAGTACATTTAGCATATGTCTGGCAAGGGTGTATGTGGGTGCTCTTCTGTAATTAACACTTGCACTAACTGGGTTATTTATTGTATGAAGCTTTGGTTGGCTCCAGAGTTTTGGTACATTAGTACGAGTTTATATTAGACAGAAATCGAATCTGCATTTGGATCACACCTCACTAACCATTATGCAGAATGCGAGCAGTATTCTTCCTCAGCCAATTTTATAAGCGGCTAAAATAATTCAAAAAGCTCAGTAGTAAGCCAAGCAGTTCCGAGGCTGCACTGAAGAGTTTCCTCATGGTTAACTCTTTTCATTCCTGGAAAAACTGAAATATTACGGTAATTTCTGTTTTAAGTTGTCGTTCCTTTTACTTACGCAAAAACCTGTCTTATGCATAGGATTTCTATGGTTTCACTTTATCTATTATACTCCTTTGTTACAATTTGGTGCAGTGCCATTTGACCGTGGAGACTTACTGCACAGTTCGATCGTGTGGAAAGTGATAAATAATAATAAATTATGACATAACTGTTTGTCGTTTAAGTTACTGTCCTTTCTGTCGTTAGACCCCATCGCCGCATCACTGGTTGACCATAGAACACTGGGCCACCCTTGTATTACTTCTCTCGCTTCGTGCGGACCTTTACGCCTGCGCCGTAGGCATCACTTCTGACGCCGGCGTGGTGCGTGGAGCCAACTACGTAGGAAATGTTCCAATGTTTGTAGAACTTATGGTACTTAACTACGGGGTCATCAGTCCCTAAGCTTACAAACTACTTATGAATTAGCTAACACTAACGACGGCACAAATATCCATGACCGAGGGAGGATTCGAACCCCCGGCCGTAGTGGCCGTGCAGACCGTGACTGGAGCGACTCAGTCCCCTCTGCCACCGCGGCCGGCAACTACGTAGGAAACACCATTCTGCGTTCTAATACACTCCTGACAATTAAAATAGCTACACCACGAAGAAGACGTGCCACTGACGCGAAATTTAACCGACAGGAAGAAGATGCTGCGATATGCAAATTATTAGATTTCCAGAGCATTCACACAAGGTAGGCGCCGGTGGTGAACCTACAACGTGCTGAGACGAGGAAAGTTTCCAACCGATTTCTCATACATAAACACCAGTCTACAGGCGTTGCCTGCTGCTTCGTGTAAGGAGAAGAAATGCGTACCATCACGTTTCCGACTTTGATAAAAGTTGGTTTGTAGCCTATCGCCTTGCGGTTTATCGTATCGCAACACTGCTGCTCGCGTTGGTCGTGATCCAATGACTGGTAGCAGAATATGGAACCGGTGGGTTCATGAGGGCAATACGAAACGCCGTGCTGCATCCCAACTGCCTCGTATCACTAGCAGTCGAGATGACAGCCATCTTATCCGCTTGGCTGTAACGGATCGTGCAGCCACGTCTCGATCCCTGAGTCAACAGATGGGGACGTTTGCAAGACAACAACCATCTCCACGAACAGTTCGACGAAGTTTCCAGCAGCATGGACTATCAGCTCCGACACCATGGCTGCAGTTACCCTTGACGCTGCATCAGAGACAGGAGCACCTGCGATGGTGTACGTAATGACGAACCTGGGTGCACGAATGGCAAATCGTCATATTTTAGGTTGAATCCAGGTTCTGTTTACAGCATCATGATGGTCGCATTCGTGTTTGGTGACATCGCGGTGAACGCACATTGGAAGCGTGTATTCGTCATCGCCATACTGGCGTATCACCAGGCGTGATGGTATGGGGTGCCATTGGTTACACGTCTCGGTCACCTCTTGTTCGCATCGACGGTACTTTGAACAGTGGCCGTTACATTTCCGATGTGTTACGACCCGTGGCTCTATATTGCATTCGATCGATTCGAAAACCTACATTTCAGCAGGATAATGCACGACCGCATGTTGCAGGTCCTGTACGGGCCTTTCTGAATACGGAAAAAGTTCGACTGATGCCCTGGCCTGCACATTCTCCAGTTCTCTCACCAATTGAAAACGTCTGGTCAATGGTGGCCGAGCAACTGGCTGGCCACATGCCAGTCACTACTCTTGATGAACTGTGGTATCGTGTTGACGCTGCATGGGCATCTGTATCTGTACACGCTATCCAAGCTCTGTTTGACGCAATGTCCAGGCGTATCAAGGCCGTTATTACGGCCAAAGGTGGTTGTCCTGGGTACTGATTTGTCAGGATCTATGCACCCAAATTGCGTTAAAATTTAACCACATGTAAATTCTAGTATAATATACTAGCTCAAACCCGCGGCTCCGCTCGCGTGTTGGTTGATTATGATAGATGATGCGCGAAACGTCAAATAGATTTTTTTTTTAAAGAGATGTATTAAGAGCAATTTCTTTTTTACTGATTTATTTATTCTTATATCTCCTTCTTCGTATGCTTATCCTTACAGAGAAATTGCTGAAGACATTGTAGCACGCATAGACCAAAGATATGGTCTGTGGCATCACGTTTCGCTGTAAGTAACCTCGTTGCTACAGAGTCGCAAACGTCATCGCTGGCCTTCAGTACGATTTTTCTTTATAATTTGACGACTTTCAACCACCATATTTTCCACACCCGTATAGCTATCGGCATGGAACTGCTACGGTGTACAACGGGAGACTTCGGACAACAATTACACACAAACTATTCGTTTGCGTTCTGTAGTTTTCGCTGCAGAGCGAAGTATTAACACACACACACGTAGAATTTTATATACACCGATAACGTTCCATCCCAATATACTCCACCCTTTTATCGTTATCAATCCTCAAGAAACAATGCAACGAATAAAACCATTTTCAAAGAGTAAATATAATTTTCAAAGAGTAATTATTGTTCCGCATTTCGCGTTATATTCTTCAAATTACTAAATATCTATCAGATCGCTATAAAACCGTGCCCAAAACCTTCTTCAGGTATAAATTAGTAACTGTAGAAATATTTATGTCTGCTTCTTGTCTTTCGGACGTGATAAGCGTACACCGAACAGACATTCACACACACACACACACATACACACACACACACACACACACACACACACACACACACACATATATATATATATATATATATATATATATATATATATATATATATATATATATATATATATATATATATTCTCCGTGTACTCATTAGTAACTGTACAAATATTTAGCTCTTTATGTCTTGTGGTTCAGACGTGATAAACGTACACCGGACAGACATTCACATTTATAGATATAGATTTGTTGAATGAATACTCGTTTATCAACTGCATTTCTTGTTGGTGTAGCAATTTTAATGGCCAGTAGTGTAAATTCCCGCCTCTCCCCCAGGAGGCCGTGAGACGCGGGACCTCAAATATATCCACAGTGTATCCTGCCGCTGGATGGTATTTCGGCTACCGCACAACTGTCCGTTGGAAATCACAGTACTTCACTGTGGTCAGTAACACGTACACACGTGTACAACTTATAAACACTTTTAACTTACATAGCATTTTTGGCTAGGTCAATGCGTCCATTACGAAGCACGATGTCCCAGAAATAAAATAATATGATTCAAATGCTCCGATTAATATCAAAATGTTTTGAAGTTTTCCTTGTTGTTAGGTGATTGCCAGAACCGGTAATCCCCTCCTGTTTCAATTACACTGCTGTCTGGGACGAACAGCGTATTCAAAATTGGTCCGCTCCACTCTTTGGAATGTAGACGGAAAAGAATTGCATAGTCAATCCGCCTACAAATGATTCATCGCAAACTCTGCTCTTTTGAGGGAAACAAAGGACAGGCAGATACATAGATGCTGAGTCAATACACTCCGAGAAAATCAGACTACAATATAATTTTTCTTCTTATTGGAAAGTATTTGACTGTTGAAACTTCCTGGCAGATTATAACTTTGCGCCGAAACCGGGATTCGAACGGTCCGTCTTCACATCTTTAAATCTGCCAGTACCTAGCCTCCTACTTTCCAACCTCCACAGAAGTCCTCCTGCGCACACTCCGCTGTAGAGTGAAAGTTTAAGTCTGCAAACATCCCTAAGGCTGTGGCTAAGCCATGTCTCCACCATATCCTTTCTTCCAGGAGTGCCATTTCTCCTGGTTCACAGGAGAATTTCTGTGAAGTTTGGAAAGTGGGGGGTGAGGTACTGGCAGAAGTAAAGTTATGAGGATGGATCGTGAAGCGTGCTGGGATAGCTCAGCCGGTTGAGCGCTTGACTGCGAAAAGCAAAGGTCCGAGGTTCGAGTCCCGGTTCCGGCACACAATTTTAATCTGCCAGGAAGTTTCATATCAGCGCACACTCCGCTGCAAAGTGAAATATTCATGCTATTTACCTATTACCCTCAATTGTATAGCATGATTTATATGTTAAAATTTTATGTAATATCTTGTTTTTATTTATTTTTCCTTTTGTTTTCTTTTTTTGTTTGCATTTATCTGAACTCTTTAAAGATACCAAAACGTTTAAAAGCAAGTAGTAATTGGATGAAAAATAAATTTAAGTGCTCGGGAGCGGCGGGGAGATGACTGGTAAAGTTAGGCAAGGGTACTCAGTTCAGCTTCCTTGGACACATTTTATTTTAACGAAAGTATAAAAGAAAAAAGAATCCCTTCTTTTACAACTATAGACTGGAGATCCGAACAAGACAATTTTTAAATTTTTTAAAAATTATTAAAAAAAAAAAAACAGTAAACAGTTCGGCTAGGGTCATGCATGGCAGAAGGCAGAAATTAAAATTTGATACGAGCAGGTAATGGACTAAGAGGTCGAGCAACCCTTTACGAAGGTAAATAAAATATGGTAAACAAGACAATGAAAAATCAAGTAAAATTATCAGGCTGAAGGGCAAGTTAAAATATTTTTTGAGATAAATTAATAACGGGCTGAGGGCCCGAAGAAACCTTTTATAATACCAAGGATACAATGAAAACATCACAATAAAAGGGAGCTCTAAAATTTTAATTAATTACTTGGCAGAAAGCCAGACCAAAAATATTTTTTTTTATCATGGGCTAATAACGGGCTGAGGGTCCGAAGCAAACTTTTACAATACGAATAATAGAATACTAAGCAAAGGTGAGCTCCAACATTTAAAAGAAACCAGCTGAATCAGGCTGAAGGATATTGTTAGAAAAAAATTGACACAATTTAGTAAAGGGCTGAAGGCCCGAAACAATTCTTTATCTTACTTATACAATAGTAAGCAATACCCTCAAACAAATCCGGCCCACCGAGCGAGGTGGCGCAGTAGTAAGACACTGGACTCGCATTCTGGAGGACGGTGGTTCAAATCCACCTCCGGCCATCCTGATTTAGGTTTTCCGAGATTTCCCTGAATCACTGCAGGCAAATGCCGGGATGGTTCCTTTCAAAGGGCACGGCCGACTCTTCCCCCATCCTTTCCCGAAAATCCGAGCGTTAGCTCTGTCTATAATGACAACGCTGTCGACGGGACGTTAAATTCTAAGCTTCCTTCCTTCCTTCCCAAATCTGGCTCAATGATGTTACAAGCCAGAAGACTGAGTAAACAAGTTGTGTATCACAGTAAGAGAGACCGAACTTTCCGGAATAATAAAAGATCTCAACCAAGGTTATCTAATACCAAGACACAAACACAAGCACTCGGGCCAGAATCATAACAAGAGACACACGTTTAAATAGCAATGACATAAGGCTCCGAGACTATCAATAATTGACTTTCAGTATGATATAGAATTAATTTAAGAACAGGACTGGCTACTCGTTAGCTTAATACACACTCCATCATGTAAATCTGATGAGCTGACTCTAGAGAGAGAGGGAGGGGGTAGGGGGGCCAACCGCCCACGAGAGCTACAGCTCTGACACGAAGGGACTTACACTAAAACGGACTCAGCGCCAAATTTCAACCGTGGGTTGGCGGTGCCTCAGGGAGGGGAATGGTCTGCAAGCAGATAGTTGAGTTGACGCCGGTATGGTGACTGAGCGCATTCGTTGGATATCATCTCTAATAATAATAATAATTTAAAAAAGTGTGCCATGGACTAAGCGATTAAAATTGAACAAAACACGCTACGACGACCGCAACGAAGAAATCAACCCAAGGAATAAGTATATAAGTAAAAATAAAATAAAATAAAATATACCTTTGAAATAATAGTGAATGAAAAGTGTTAAAATGTTTATTGATTTTAACTGCCGCGTTAGCATTGTCCGTGATGTAGCGTGTGGAGGTCGCACTGCCAGATTTACCGGGGCCGTATGAAACAAGCGCGGCAATATGATGGTTGTTTATATACAAAATTCTTGGTTCTTAATTAGAATTCCTTCTCTTTTTCCATTAATTTCTGTAGCAAAAAAATTGGTCTCTTTTGGGGTAGTTGGCCCCCTCCATTATACCTAGGGCCGATCTTCGTCGTTTTTCAAAATATACTTTCATAATAAGTAAAATCGCATCATTAATCTCTAGGTTATCGCTTTTTATAAAAATAAAGCTATACAACTGCCGCCCGTGCAGATGCGAGCTAGCAGAGGGGCACAAGCCAGATACATTCCCCAGTGGGGTTAAACAAGTTAGTGAAAATTGAATAATTGCTGCACAGAGCAAAATAGAGAATAAATCAAGTAGAAGTGCGGCGCAACACATAACTGAACATCAATAGACGCAGACATAGACAACGACGGGCCCTGGGGAACGGCCACCGATCCTGATACACACACACACACACACACACACACACACACACATTTCCGGAGCAGGAATGTACAGGTCACTTAACTAAATTTCCTCACTCCAAGATAAAACCGGCAACCCACGCGCAATGGAAATATTCTAGACCTTATAGCCACAAACAAGCCTGACCTCATTAACGATGTCTGTGTAGAGACAGGAATTAGTGATCATGATACCGTCATAGCGTCGATGGTGACCAAATTTCATAAACCAATCAAGAAGGCTAGGAGCGTGTTTTTGTTGGGAAGAGCCAATAAGCAAATGTTACGTTCGCACTTAGAAAATGAATGGGCATCGTTTAATTCTGGGACTATGGATGTAGATGAATTGTGGTCTAAATTTAAGTGCATTGTTAATAAAGGGTTAGAGAAATATGTGCCAGTAAAGACGATTAAGGATGGAAAAGATCCACCGTGGTATGATAATAATGTTAGAAAGCTGCTGAGAAAGCAAAGGCTGTTGCACTCTCGATTCAAAAAAGAACACGCAAATGATGACAGGCAAAAGTTAGTAGAGATTCGTGCGTCTATAAAAAGATCGATGCGTGAAGCATACAATAATTATCACAGCCATACCTTAGTAAAAGATCTTTCCGAGAACCCGAAAAAATTCTGGTCCTATGTAAAATCGATAAGCGGGTCAAAGCCCACTGTCCAGTCACTCGTTGATCATTCCGGGGCAGTAATAGAAGAAAGCAAACGGAAAGCTGAAGTTCTAAATTTAACCTTTAAGAAATATTTCACGCAGGAGGACAGCACAAATATACCATCATTTGATTAACGTACTAATTCCGAAATGGGGGACATAGCAATAGGTATTTCCGGTGTAGAGAAGCAGCTGAGAGAGCTAAATACGAAAAAGTCTGCTGGTCCGGATGGAATACCAGTTCGGTTTTACAAAGACTATTCTGCGGCATTGGCCCCCTACTTAGCTTGCATTTATAGCGAATCTTTAATTCAGCGCAAAGTTCCTAGTGATTGGAAAAAAGCGCAGGTGACTCCCGTTTACAAGAAAGGAAAGAGAACTGACTCCTACAATTACAGGCCAATATCGTTGACATCGGTTTCATGTAGAATTTTGGAGCATATTCTCAGTTCGAATATAGTAAATTTCCTTGAAACGGAAAAGCTTCTTTCCATGAATCAGCACGGGTTTAGGAAACATCGTTCATGTGAAACTCAGCTTGCCCTTTTCTCACATGACATCTTGCGAGCCATGGACGAAGGGCAACAGGCTGATTGTGTTTTCCTTGACTTCAAAAAGGCGTTCGACGCGGTGCCACACTGCAGACTGCTAACGAAGATACGAGCTTATGGAATAGGTTCGCAGATTTGTGACTGGCTGGAAGACTTCCTAAGTAATAGAACGCAGTACGTTGTTCTCGACGGCGAGTGTTCATCAGAGACGAGTGTATCGTCAGGCGTGCCCCAGGGGAGTGTGATAGGACCGCTATTATTTTCTATCTATATAAATGATCTGATGGACAGAGTAAGTTGTAATTTGCGGCTGTTTGCTGATGATGCTGTGGTGTATGGGAGGGTGTCGTCTGTAACTGACTGTAATAGCATACAGGTTGACTTAGACAACTTTTCTAGTTGGTGCGAAGATTGGCAGCTAGCTCTCAATGTGGAAAAATGTAAGGTGATGCGCATGAGTAGAAAAAACAATCCTATAATGTTCGAATACAGCATTAGTAGTGAGCTTCTTGATGCTGTCGCGTCGTTCAAATATCTAGGCGTAACATTGCAGAGCGATGTGAAATGGAACGAGCATGTAAAGACAGTTGTGAGTAAGGCAGACAGCCGACTTCGGTTTATTGGGAGAATTTTGGGAAGATGTACTTCACCTGTAAAGGAGACCGCGTATAAAACGCTTGTACGACCACGTCTTGAGTATTGCTCAAGTGTTTGGGACCCGCAGCAGATCGGTTTGAAGGAAGACATAGAGGCGGTTCAGAGGCGAGCAGCTAGATTTGTTACCGGTAGGTTCGACCAATGCGCGAGTGTCACGGAAATGCTCCGGCAACTCAATTGGGGATCGCTGGAAGAAAGACGACGATCTTTTCGTGAATTTTTGTTAAGTAAATTTAGAGGGCCGGAATTTGAAGCTGAGTGTAGTACGATCTTGCTGCCGCCTACTTACATTTCGCGTAAAGATCACAAAGACAAGATAAGAGAAATTAGGGCTCGTACGGAGGCATATAAGCATTCTTTCTTTCCTCGTTCAATTTGGGAGTGGAATAGGAAAGGGAATGCTTAGTAGTGGTACAGTGTACCCTCCGCCACGCACCTTACGGTGAATTGCGGAGTATGTATGTAGATGTAGATGTAGAAGTGCAGCCACCATCGCGATGGTGTAGGACGATATCAACAAACGCCCTGAAAGCATTTCATGGATCCCAGGTGGAAAGCAGCTGGAACGACGCGAAGCGCAGGCAGGGACTGACTGTGGAGTACAAGTTGTTGACTACTCCTGTGCTTAGCGATGAACCAACGTGGGACGCACGGCCGCTAGGAACATGACCGCACAGCCAGGGAGATGAGGTAAACAGCCCCGCCGAGCTGATAGTGGCTCTTAATACAATTCCGTGTCCAGACCTCTGTTCGTATAGTCGCATATATGGCTCCAAAAGACTGACAGGTCGCCACTGCGGGGCCCGTCCTACTTTCTACAAATCCCTCCAGATCCTAGAACGCCACGCCCTCCGCCTCGCATACCGTATCAGACTCCCTTCCCCCACGCGGATCCTCTATGATCTCATCCCCTTCCCTCCTCTCCTACAACACCTTGAACATCTCCGGCTCCTTTACACATCCCGAAAAACAGAGTCCCAAAACCCTCTGGTCTACCCTATTCTTACAAATCCCGGGCCTCTGCCACGCCTCCGCCAAACCGTCTCTCCCGGCCTTCACCTCCATACGCTCCGTATCCTCTCCCAGGGCAATTTCCGCACCCTTCCTCTACCGGATACCGAACTTCGTCCCAATATCTACCCCTCCTACCAACTCTGATCCCTTCCCCGTAGCATCAGCGCCCCTCCCCTCTCTCCCGTCCCTTTTCCTTCCCGCCCGCTTGGCTACCCCTCTCCCATGCCCAGAGTCTCGTCAATCCTTCCCTCCTTACGCTCTCTTCCCTCCCCTTCTCCCCCTCCCCCGCACTTCCCCCGTCCCTGCCCCCCCTCCCCCCCTCCATCCCCTCCCCACCCCCTGCGGGGGCGTCTCGACTTCTTATCTACGTGTTCAGTGCAAGTGTCTCCAGTGTCGTGTGTTTTACTCATTGCCTCCATAATCGCCGTCGCCATGTTTTATTCAGTACGCCGTCCGATGTCTTCATGTGTGAACTTAGTGTCTCTACAATGTACTTTTAACTCGCCACCGTGGCCACCTGTTTTTACTAACTATGTGTTTTTTTTATTACTCCTCGTCTGTTCATCGTTCCCTGATATATGTTTATCCCGTTTAATCCATGTACTTTTTAGTCTGTCGAAAACTCAGCGTGTAAATTGTTTTAACTTTCGGCAATTTTGTTCCTCTTTTTATATTTTATCTCTTAATTGTCAAATTTTTGTATGTCACATGGCTGAAGAGCTGCCACCGCAGCTGCTGCCAGCCTGCCAGCTGTTTCTACAGCTGGCTTTAAAACAACAATAAAGGAAAAAAAACCACTGCGGTACTACTTGGGCACACGCGCCGGGCCCGGCCACAACCAGCCAATTAATGTAAATAACTCGACCCTAGCGACGCCGTGGAGTGTGTCAAATAAACTCTGCATGATACTCACACTCAGATGTTCCCCGCAGCGACTCTCACTGACTGATCCGGTAACCGACCTCCCTGGAACTGCCTCGGCGCCAACCTCGAATAGCTCCATTAGCGGAAAGGAGCACACGAGTAAAGCCCTTTCTACACGGGAAGTGACAGCTTACGAGATTACCCATGATGCACCGGTCACGCCGTCCGCGTACAGTGTAGACGCGTGCACTTGCACAAGATGCACGCATACGATCGCTAGTAGATGGTATAGGATGGATCCTATTCTCACGCGTATGGAAGTGCTTCGCCCATGCGCAGACGACCGAATGGGGAACTCAGCTGACAAACGAAGCCAATTCGGGAATTTGTTTGAGAATGTGTTCTTGTCTCCTGCTAAGAACAACGCAGTTTATCGACGCAGTCGTAAGTATTTTTGGAGGTGATACTATAGAGGAATTGCATTAAAAATTTAATATAACCTATGTACAATTTTTATTGAATACAGAGATATAGCTTTTAATATGAAAACCAAACAAATGTAGAGCAAATGTAAATCACGAAATTTTCACTGATTTATCCATCAGTTCTTGGTAGTACAACATCACATTTACTTAAAAGTAGAATTTTGTGTATCTTCTACACGTTCATTTCCATTTAGTGTCCCGGTTTTCGGCTTACTAGGACATATTCAGACTTTAAACTACGTCGAAAACCGGTTATTTAAATAAAAGTCAATATGGTGATCTACCAAGAACCGACGAAAGAATCAGTCAAAATATCCATATCAGTTTGTTGTACATACCAAGAGCTGTATCTCTGAACCCAATAAAAATTGGACATACAATATATGAAATTTTAACTGCAAATCGTCTTTATTACCATCTTATAAAATATTTGCTATTTTCCCTGAAACATGCTGTAGATAACAGATGAAATATTTGTTTTTGGTGAGCATTATTTGATGCTTTATCAAAGTTAAAGCTACATGTATAGACACCTGAGCTATGTTCATCATATACAGAGGCGCCTCAAACAGCAGGGGCTGGAAGTATGTAATCGCATTTCGTAATGAGGACGTTAACACATATGAGGGACGTAGTTACGCATGAACTGCATGAAAACAATTAAATACAGAATGAAACTTCACTCTGCAGCGGAGTGTGCGATGATATGAAACTTCCTGGCAGATTAAAATTGTGTGCCGGAACCGGGACTCGAAACTGGAACCTTTGCCTTTCGCGGGCAAGCGCACTACCGACTGTGCTATCCCGACACGACTCACGATGCCGCCTCACAACTGGCAGAAGTGAAGTTGTGAGGCGGCATCGTGAGTCGTGTCCGGATAGCACAGTCGGTAGTGCGCTTGCCCGCGAAAGGCAAAGGTCCCAGGTTCGAGTCCCGGTTTCCGGCACACAATTTTAATCTGCCAGGAAGTTTCAATTAAATACAGTTTCACAGTGGCAGTCTAAAACACAAATGTTTTAATCATCACAACATATCATGCAGTTTCGAAAAGTGATGTTAACACGGCGATTCATTTGCTGTAAGTTGACAACAAACGAAGTAGACCCGTGAAGCAGGCGACTCAACAAATGCGTACCGTTTGAACGCTTCTCTGTAGTTCGACGTTCTATCGCAAGGGGCTCTGCAGCTGGCAAAGACTTCCTTGTGCGTGTTGCACGTCTCGTATAGAAAGGGCTTAAGAAGACAAGTGACGCGCGACTGATCTAACAGCGCCGCGAGCGCTGAGAGCACAGAAAAATCGAGCAATAATTGCGCCAGTAATTTAATAAAGGACAGCGTGAATCGAAGAAACACGAGCCGGAACAGCTCAATAAGTTTGTTATTTTAAGAAGAAAAGGAAAATGTGATAGGATATATGTAAGATTTCTTAGTTCCATCGCGGATTTTGACTGGCAGTGAATACCTCGGAATAGTTTCTTGCAGTCATTACCGCCATTCAGAATAAATTCATTCTTAGTGAAAAATAAGAGAAATTATTTTAATCGTTCTTGTTGTTGTGGTCTTCAGTCCGCAGACTGGTTTGATGCAGGTCTCCACGCTACCCTGTTCTGTGCAAGTCTCTTCATCTGAGAATACGTTTGGCAACCTACATCCTTTTGAATCTGCTTACTGTATTTGTCGCTCGGTCTCCCTCTACGATTTTTACCCCACACACTTCCTTCTAATGCTAAGTTGACAATTCCTAGATGTATCAGAATGTGTCCTACCAATCTATCCCTTCTCTTAGTCAGGATACGCCAGAAACTCCTTTTCTCCCCAGTTGGTTAAGCACCTCCTCATTAGTCACGTGGTCTACCCATCTAGTCTTCATCATTCGTCTGTAGCACCACATTTCAAAAGCTTTTTATCTGAACTCCTGATCGTCCACGTTTCACTCCCATACAATGCTACACTCCAGACAAATGCTTTCAGAAAGGACTTCCTAACATTTAAATTTATATTGGATGTTAATAAGTTTTGCTTATTTAGAAACGTTTTTCTTCCCATAGCCATTCTGCATTTTATATCTTATTTACTTCGGCCATCAGAATTATCTTGCTATCCAAATAACAAAATACATCTACTACTTTTATTGTCTCAGTACTTAATCTAATTCCTTCAGCATCGCCTGATTTTCTGACATTATATTCCATTACCTTCGTTTTACTCTTTTTAATGTTCATCTTATATCTTCCTTTGAAGACACTGTCCATTCCATTCAATTGCTCTTCCAGATCCTTTGCAGTCTCTGACAAAATTACTATATCATCGGCAAACCGGAAACTTTTTATTTCTTCTCCCTGAACTTTAATTTCCTCTCCAAATTTCTCCTTACATTCCGTCACTGCTTGCTCTATGTACAAACTGAACAACTAACCTTTTGATTTTAATCATCCTATTCAATAATTTTAGACATATGTGCAACATAAGGTTCCCTTGTATACATTGCCAGCACCTAACTATACATTAACTCATTCGCTAGTCTTATAACACGACTTATATTTACAACTGATCTATTTTGGCATATTATCCCTAAACACTGAGTGGGTTATTTGCTACTTCCTCCTTCTCCTACTTCTCAAACTCTTTATTTTACTATTGCCGTCATCACTGTGACTGTCACTATGCACCCTCTGGATAATGTTGTTGCGCTGCATATAGTCATGTGTGTTATACCTTGTTCTCATGTACTCTTCGTATTTCGTTTTCGAAATACTGTTTCTGTTGTTAGAACTCTCTTAGTGCTACGTATGCAGGGAAAATCCCCTACAACTTGCTCCGTGAATATAGCGGAAATGTAGTTTTCACAGGATGTATTGTAGTCAGGGGCTCGTATTATAAGCAAATCAACAGATTTTAAGAAATACATAAAGAGTGCTCATTTAGTGCAAACATTTATATTTTTAATTGGATCATTGACTATTGATACTAAAAAACTAAACGTAGGGTAGATTAGAATATCAGCGGTGTTCGTTGTAGGAATAAAGTGCCATTAGTTTACCGCGCGGGAGTATCCGAGCGGTCTGGAGCGCTACGTTACGGATCGCACGGCCTTCCGCATCGGAAGTTCGAATCCTTCCTCGGGCATGGATGTTTGTGTTGTCTTTAGTATAAGTTAGTTCGTAAGTAGTGTGTAAGTTTAGGGACTGATGATCCCGTAAACGTAACAAAGATTTGAACATTTTGTTTGCCATTAGTTTATGGGATAACGTATTGTGAAAAGTTTCTACAACAATATTTGTAAAATACCTCTGGTAGCACACAATAGAGAACAATACTAGTGCACACACTAGTGCTGTAGAGCCTGACCAATATAAAGTAAATTGAATATTACAGACTGTGTTCAAAATGACCATTATCAGCGGCAATAGACGCTTCCAGTCTCGTATGGAAAGACTGCTGCCCACGTGTTAACATTTCAGCGAAGATGTCCGAGCAGGGTGCAGTAATACGTCGTTGCATATCTTCAGGTATAGTTGGCTACTTTTGAAGACAATGTGTTTCAGTTTTCCACACAGAAAAAAAGTCTGCAGCAATCATCCGCGAAAAACGCCTTCAAGGTACTGGTCCTCTGCGTCCAATCCAACGATTTGGGAAAAAATCGTAGTAATCCGTGCACTACTGACGTTATAGCCATCATGTACCAACGGTTTGTCCTAGTCTGCAGATTAAGTCTTCTAGCAACCTGCAGATGGTCTGTTAGGAGTTTACAATTCTTGGGAGCGTTCAGTTTATTATCTGTGAAAAATGAAACTATGAGTTGATGATTAACTGTCCCGTAGCAGACATTTACACAGCATGAACGCTGACGTTCCACTTGATGAAGCCAACAGGGATTGTCAACAGACCAATAATCAAATCAAATGTTCAAATGTTTGTAGAGCTTATGGGACTTAACTACGGGGTCATCAGTTCCTAAACTTATAAACTACTTATGAACTAGCTAATACTAAGAACGGCACAAATATCCATGCCCGAGGGAGGATTCGAACCCCCGACCGTAGTGGCCGTGCTGAACGTGACTGGCGCGCCGCAGACAGCTCGGCCACCGCTAGACCAATAATGCATGTTTCTTCTGTTTACCTGGCCATGATGTGGCTTCATCACTAAATAAGATCTGGAGTATGCTGTCGTTATGCTTTTGTACGGAACGGAAAACGATTCTTATAATCGTTTCAATGTAGTTCTTGCTAGAGAGAGATATGATACGGATGGAACTCACGTCGATGGAGATTGCGTAGGATACTTTCCTGACTCATGGAACTTGCTCAGGTGATTGCAGAACTAACGTGCGGATCAACTACAACACCTTGGGAAACATTAATTTCGCCCAATTCTGTCTTCACCTATTTTTTCTTCTGTCAGGTTGTCTATGTGTTACACTACCACATCCTGACTGAAGAGGTTGCTATATAATTGCGGAGATGGGTGACGTCTATTCGGATATGTTACCGTGTACACCGTAAAGCACGAACTGCATTTTCCCTACACTTTCCATATACTATGAACATGTCGGCCTTTGCTCCATTGGTAAATTGAATCACCCACTCACAACCTACAGCTTGGACAGTCACACACTAATTGGCTAGCAGGTCGCAGTGCTCTCAAGGAATACAGAAGCACGATGTGAGCAAACACAACAACATCGTACCTAGCAACTACGAAGTTTGCTTGGGGCAAACAAGTGTCCAACTGGGAGCTTCTCACAATACATCTCGTAAGCGAATGGGCACTAGAGTCGTGAAATAAACACCACTGACATTCTAATTTCCAATACTGTAAAAAAAAGTGTATTTTGCATAAAAGTGCACAGTCTACGTATTACTAAAATCTGTTTATTGGCTAACAGTACAAGCCGCTGACTACCAGTCCATCCTATGAAAAGCACTGAGAGATGGCAGCCCGTCTCTCATCTTTATTAACTGTGTTTATCGTTCGTGTAATGATGTAAAGTGACCACTAGAGCACAAACATTTTTCTTTTGCTCTGGGGAATGCAGTGCAGGGAAGGTTTTTGCTGAGGTGAGAAACAGAGCTGACTTTGTCTTGACGGGGAAAAGAGGAATTCGACGGAGGGGGCCGTTACAGCACTCTCAACCTGCGACCAGCGGCGTGCCGTGGGGGCGTCATCGTAGGGGTCCCAGTAGCAAGGTTACAGCTATGCGGATAAGATGCCTGTTATCTCTACTGCTAGTTATTCTAGGCCGTTGGGAACCAGCATGGCGTTCCGTATTGCGCTAGTGAACCCACCTATTCCATATTCTGCTAACAGTCATTCTAATGAAATTGCGTGCTTATGGAATATCTCCCCAATTGTGCGATTGGATTCACGATTTCCTATCAGAAAGGACACAGTTCGTTGTAATTGACGGTAAGTCATCGAGTAAACCAGAAGTGATATCTGGCGTTCCACAGGGAAGCGTTATCGGTCCTCTACTCTTCCTCGTGTTTATAAACGATTTAGGAGATAATCTGAATAGCTCCCTTAGACTGTTCGCGGATGATGCTGTCGTTTATCGGTTAGTGAAGTCAACAGAGGATCAAAAGCAACTGCAAAGCGATTTAGACAAAAATTCTACTTGGTGCGAAAATTGGCAATTGACACTAAATAAAGAAAAGTGTGAAGTAATACACATGACCACTAAAAGAAATCCGCTGAACTTCAATTACGCGATAAATCAGTCAAACCTTAAGGTCGTAAATTCTACCAAATACCTAGGAGTTACAATTACCAACAACTTTGACTGGAGAGAACACATAGAAAATATTGTGGGGAAGGCGAACCAAAGGTTACGTTTCATTGGCAGAACGCTTAGACGATGCACCAGCTCCACCAAAGAGACTTCCTACATCACACTTGTGCGTCCTCTCTTGGAGTACTGTTGCCCCTTGTGGGACCCTCACCAGGTGGGACTGACGGAAGATATTGAGAAGGTTCAGAGAAGGGCAGCTCGTTTTGTTTTATCACGTTACGGGGGGAAAGCGTCACGGAAATGTTGCACGAATTGGGGTGGAAATCATTAAAAGAAAGACGTTATTCATTGCGGCGTGATCTGTTTGCGAAGTTTCAATCACCGACTTTTAGTTCTGAATGTGAAAATATTTTGCTAGCACCTACCTACTTAGGGAGACATGACCATCCCAATAAAATAAGAGAAATCAGATCGAAAACGGAACGATTTAGGTGTTCTTTCTTCCCGCGCGCTATGAGAGAATGGAACGGTAGAGAAAAGTTATGAAGGTGGTTAATGAACCCTCTGCCAGGCACTTAAATGTGATTTGCAGAGTATCGATGTAGATGTAGATGTAGATCGCGACCAACGCGAGCAGCAATGTCGCGATACGATAAACCGCAATCGCGATAGGCTACAATCCGACTTTTATCAAAGTCGGAAACGTGATGGTACGCATTTCTCCTCCTTACACGAGGCATTACAACAACCTTCACCAGGCAACGGCGATCAACTGCTGTTTGTGTATGAGAAATCGGTTGGAAACTTTACTCGTATAAGGACGTTGTAGATATCGCTAGCGGCGCCAACATTTTGTGAAAGCTAATCATTTGTATATCACAGCATCTTCTTCCTGTCGGTTAAATGTCGCATGTGTAGCACGTCATCTTCGTGGTGTAGCAATTTTAATGGGCAGGAGTGTAGATGCTGACCTCGGGGAAGATCAGTTCGGATTCAGGAGCACGGAAGGCAATTTTCACCTTACGACTTATGTTAGAAGATGGATTAGGGAAAGGCAAGCTTTCGTAGATTTGGAGAAAGCTTTTGACAATTTTGATTGGAATATTCTCTTTCAAATTCTGGAGTCAGCAGGGGTAAAATATATGGAACGGAAGGTTAATTACAACTTGTAAATTAACGAAACGGCTGTTATCAGACTTGACGGGCACGAAAGGGACGCAGTTGTTGGGAAGGGAGTAAGGCAGGGTCGTAAGTCTTTCTCGAATGTTATATACAGAAGGATGGAAAAACTGGTAGAAGCAGACCTCGGGGAAGATCAGTTTGGGTTCAGGAGAAATGTAGGAACACGGGAGGCAATACTCACTTTACGGCTTATCCTAGAAGATAGATTAAGAAAAGGCAAACCAACATTTCTAGCTTTTGTAGATTTGGAGAAGGCTTTTGACAATGTTGATTGGAATAAACTCTTTCAAGTTCTGAAGCAAGCAGGAGTAAAATATAGGGAGCGTAAGGTTATTTGCAACTTGTACAAAAATCAGACAGCGGTTGTCAGAGTTGAAGGGCATGAAAGGGTTGCAGTGGTTGGAAAGGGAGTAAGACAGGGTTGTAGCCTTTCCCCAGTGTTGTTCAATTTGTACATTGAGCAAGCTATAAAGGAAAGCAAGGAGAAATTTGGAGAAGGAATTAAAGTTCAGGGTGAAGAATTAAAAACATTGCGTTTTGCCGACGACATAGTAATTCTGTCAGATACAGCAAAGGACCTGGAAGAGCAATTGAACGGAATGGACAGTGTGCTGAAAGGTGCATATAAGATGAACATTAACAAGGGTAAAACTAGGGTAATGGAGTGCAGTGTAAGAAAATCAGATGATGCTGAAGGAATTAGATTGGGAAACGAAGCAATAAAGGAGGTAGATGAGTTTTGTTACTTGGGCAGTAAAATAACAAATGATGGTCGCAGTACAGATGATATAAAATGCAGAATGGCAATGGGTAGAAAGGCGTTTTTGAAAAAGAGAAATTTGTTAACATCGAATATTGATTTAAGCCTAAGGAAGTCCTTTCTGAAGGCATGTGTATGGAGTGTTGCCTTGTATGGGAGTGAAACATGGACGATAAGCAGTGTGGGCAGAAAGAGGATAGAGGCTTTTGAAATGTGGTGCTACAGAAGAATGCTGAAGATTAGGTGGGTGGATCGCGTAACTAATGAGGAGGTACTGAACCGAATTGGGGAGAAAAGAAATTTCTGGCATACATTGACTAAAAGAAGGGATAGATTGGTAGGACACATTCTTAGACATCAAGGAATTGTGAATTTAGCGTTGAAGGGAAGTGTGTGGGGTAAAAATCGCAGAGGGAGACCAAGAGACGCGTATAGTAAGCAGATTCAAGTGGATGTGGGTTGTCGTTCTTATGAGGAGATGAAAAGGCTTGCTCAGGATAGAGTAGGGTGGAGAGCTGCATCAAACCAGTCTCTGGACTGAAGACCACAACAACAACAACAATTCAGATTGTAAGTTGAGCAAGCTGTGATGGAAAGTAAATAGAAAATTCAGGGCGAAGAAATAAAAACCTTGCGTTTTGCCGATGACATTGTAATTCTATCAGAGATAGTAAAGGACCTGGATGAGCAATTGAACGGAATTGACAGTGTGTTGAAAGGAGTGTATAGGATGAACATTAACAAGAGCAAGACAAGAGTAATGGAATGCATTCTTAGAAAATCAGGCGATGCTGAAAGATTAGGCAATGAAACAATAAAGATGGTAAATGGGTTTTGTTACTTGGGCAGTAAAATAACATATGTTAGTCGCAGTGCAGAGGATGTAAAACGCACAACGGCAATGACAAGAAAGGCGTTTTTGAAAAGAGAAATTTGCTAACCTCGAATATTAATTTGTTAATAAGTCTTTTCTGGAGGTATTTATGTGGAGTGTTGCCTTGTACGGGAGTGAAACTTGGATGATTAATAGTTTAGACAGGAAGAGGATAAAGGCTTTTGAAATGTGGTGCTACAGAAGAATGCTGAAGATTAGGTAACTACTGAACAGAATCGTTGGGAAAAGGAATTTTTGGCATATCTTGACTAAAAGAAGGGATCGATTGGTAGGACACATTCTTACAAGGAGACCAAATGGGTATCGGATTTTAGAATTTTTTTTAATACTTATGGCACGTGAAGTTTAGAACTCAAATATTAATCAGAAAAAGCCAATAGACATAACTCTAAAAAGTTGTCGAGAAAATAGTCTTTCAAGTTTTGCAAGTACAGGTAAGTACCACTAATAAAATCACTTGTGCCATCTTTCAGCGTAGATCAGGTGGTAGGGTTCTGGTCTTACAACCGTTGTGGTTCGAATCGTGGTGTGACAAATTTTTTATTTCTTTTCGTTGTGTTCGCATACTTTCACAATTTAAATATCTAATGAAAATTTTACGAAAACTGCACGTCTTTTTGGGATATTAGTAATTTTCTATATTTCATAAAATATTATTGATAATGATAGTTTTAATCAAAACATAAGCTACATTTTTATAGTATTGGCTTCACTATTAGTTGACAACGTTGTCTCTTTTCAGTTTGTGAAGAGGTACGACGGTGTTTTTGGAAAGTCCATTGTTACTAATGCCTTTCCAAACAGCTAAACCTACTCAACCATAATTTTAGGTGACGACAAGGTGTTCAGCTCGTGTACATACACATAAAAAATCCTGACACAGCAGGTGGAATTATTAATCACAAAATGTTTTATATAACTGAATTCGAAAAAAGAGGTCACAGCATGATTCTAGCCATGGACGCTGCCACCTGATCTACAGCAACTGTTTTAGTTACTGGTACTTACCTGTAGTTGCAAAACTTCAAAGTCGATTTTCTCTATAATTTTTGAGAGCGTCGCATTGCTTTGGCTAATAGTTATTTAAGTTCTGAACATCATGTATCGTAAATATAAAGATATTCCAAAATCCGATACCTATGTGGTCTCGTCGTTAGACATCAAAGAATCCTCAATTTAACATTGGAGGGAAGTGTGCGGGGGAAAAAATCGCAGAGGGAGACCAAGAGACGAATATAGAAAGTAGATGCTAATGGATGTGGTTGCCGTTCTCATAAGGAGATGATCAGGCTTTCTCAAGATAGAGTAGGGTGGAAAGCTGCATCAAATCAGGCTTTGGACTGAAGACCAAACAACAAAAACAACAACAACAACAAAGGCGATTTGACACCGTTTGTCTGTGTGTCTGTCTGTATCATGTTCCCACCCTTCAGATCGCACCAAATTGTACTGACGTATTTGTTGGCTTCCGCCGACTAAAACCTCCCTCTGACGGCATAACCGGACGCTCTTAGACGCTTCTATTTAGCTATGATGCGACAGATCGAAACAGATTTGGAAGTAGGTGATGTTCTGATTTAAATATCTGGTGACTTTTGTTTGAAAATTTTTCGGTTTTTTGAAAATTGTTACACAAATATAAAGATACAGTTATTGATATTATGACTTGCTATAAGTCATTTACGGAGGTTCGAAGTATGATCTGAAGTTTATAGTTCATCTAGGGATGAATATTGTGAAAGGTCAAAGATATATTGGAATTGACATGAAACAATAAAAACGGCTAAAGTTCAGTTTATGCGTACGCGACTGGCACTTGACGTGTAGACGTTGGCAACTGTGCGATGAATAACGGTAGGTGAATGCAGCCAATGAGAAGCCACGTTGAGCGTTTGATGTCTGATAAATTTGGCGTCAGTTTTAAAATATTTTATGGTGTTTGTGGGCAGCGTTTTTGGTAATGTAATTGATATTTCATTCATTATCCGAAGTAATGGGTTTCTTATCAGTTTTTACGTTATATATGAAATATGCGATTGTGTCGGAGTGATATACCGAACAACCGAACATTGAAATGTAGTATTTTCAATTATAATAATTAATTTACTCGCCGTACATGGATAAATCAACAACATCTCAACCATGGAGCAGAAACAGAATTAATTACATATTTGATGGTGAACAGAAAAGGTGTGTGTTCTTTCAAAACCCATTGACAGAATGAAGGGAATAATCTTTTGTGTCTACCATGAAATAAATAAATAATGCTGTTCCTGTCTATGGGTGACATGTTATTGATGTATCCGCGTAAGTAAAGACTGTTGTTGTTATGGTATTCAGTCCGGAGACTGGTTTGATGCAGCTCTCCACCCTACTCTATCTTGAGCAAGCCTCTTCATCTCCTCATAAGAACGGCAACCTACATCCATTTGAATTTGCTTACTATATTCATCTCTTGGTGTCCCTCCGCGATTTTTTCTCCACACACTTCCCTCCAATGCTAAATTCACAATTCCTTGATGACTAAGAATGTGTCCTACCAAGCGATCCCTTCTTTTAGTCAAGGTATGCCAGAAATTCCTTTTCTCCCCAATTCAGTTTAGTACCTCCTCATTAGTTACGCGATCCACCCTCCTAATCTTCAGCATTCTTCTGTAGAACCACATTTCAAAAGTCTATATTTGACAGGAAACTCTGCTGGTCCCCGCATGTGTCCTATCTGGCTGGCCGGTGTATTCGTTCCCTTAACGTCCTCCGTGTTCTTAGCGGCTCGTCATGGGGAGCGGATCGAACCGTCCTACTTCACCTCTACCGGTCCACTGTCCACTCAAAATTGGATTACGGAAGCTTCGTTTACTCTTTCGCACGGCCGTCCATTTTACGCCCCCTAAACTCGATTCACCGTCGGGGTTTACGCCTGGCGATAGGAGCTTTTTACACAAGTCCTGTTGACAGCCTCTATGCCGAAGCTGGCGAATTCCCTATCGACGCGACATATTACTGTGTCGGTATGCATGCCGTTTGCTTTCGATGCCCCACCATCGTTCCTATCCATCATTCTTTAACGACTCCCTCGATAGCCAATACGCGCTGTCTGCGATTGCCCTGCTCCCTCCTGGAGTCCGTTTTCGACGCTTGCTTCAGCAGCTCGATTTTACTCTCCCTTCCACATTTCAAACAGGTGAGAGCCTAGTGCCACCTTGGCTTCAGGCTTAAGTTTGCGTTCACCTCGAACTCGCCTCACTCCCGAAGGAGAGTACTTCGGATGCTTTATACTGCTCGCGGTTTCTTGAACTTCGTCCACGGCTCTAAAATTCCGTTTTCATATATACGGATGGCTCAAACACCAATGAAGGTGTCGGATGTGCGTTTGTCGTCGGGGATGACTGTTACCAGTACAGGCTTAATGACCACTGCTCGAATTTCACAGCTGAGCTTTTTACCCTCTACCAGGCTGTACTATTTATCCGCCGACACCGTTCTCCTTCCTATGTCATCTGCTCTGACTCCGTCAGCGACATTCAGAGTCTGAGCGACCCCTTTTCGGCCCATCCTGTTGTGCACCGAATCAACCGCTCCCTTCAGTCATTAGCTTCTGACGGCCCTCGCGTTCACCTCCTGTGGGTACCTGGCCACGCAGGCGTGCCTGGTAACGAGGCTGCTGATGCCGCTGCCAAGGCTGCAGCTCTCTTACGTCGGACAGCTACGTACTGTGTCCCATCGCACGATATCCAAGGGGCCCTTTCGCGGCGCCTTATATCATCGTGGCATAATGTGTGGTCTTCGCTTACTAATAATAAGCTCCGGACCATTAAACCGCTCCAGGTGGCTTGGATGACCTCCTCACGCCCGGTTGCGGATCGGACATTGCCGGTTCAGCCACCGCCACTTGCTCACTGGTGACCCCGCACCGTTATGTTCCTGTGGCCACCCGCTGTCGGTGCGCCATGTTTTACTGTCGTGTTCCAATTTTACTCCTGTTCGGCTTGCACTACATCTGCCGGACACACTAGAGGAAGTTTTAGCTAATGACGCGCGGGCTGTTGCTCGAGTATTGAATTTTATCACCTTAACCAATTTGTCAAAGGACATTTAGCCCTTCCCTATGTTGTTTTTTATTCTATGTTTTTAGCTGTTTTTCTATAGTCTCATTATCCTTGGGTATATCCAAGTTTTGTTTCAGTCGCTAATGATCCCAGCAGTTGTGCGCCCTAAAACAAGACAAAAATTTCAAAAGCCTCTATCCTCTTCCTGTCCGCACTGTTTATCGTCCATGTTTTACTCCCATACAAGGCAACACTCCACACAAATGCCTTCAGAAAGGACTTCCTTTTCCTAATGTTCATTTTGATTGATTGATTTTTTGTATGTTTATTGAAATAGTTAAATATATTTACGATATTAAATTAAAAAAAGAATGGCATAAGATTGCTGAACTAACTTTTTCGATAGCCACAATTTATTATACACAGCGAAAATTGTAAACAAAAACTTTAAGTATTCACAGAATATATGACGTCAACTGCGATTGGGCAAAGCTGAAAATGTGTACCCAGCCGGTATTCGAACCCGGGTCTCCTGCTTTCTAGGCAGTTGCGCTGACCCCTACACCACTGGGGACACAGTGATTACACACCTGCAAGGACTACCTAAGCACGCCACCCGTCAGATACAAATTCCCAGCTTCTGTGAAAACTTTAAAAACTGTATAATGTTCCTTATGTATTTCCAATGTATTTGTTAAGAGATGATAATTAATACAAACATTCATTCATATACACGAAAAGAGAGCGAACTCGGAAGCGGCCAAAATGCCTTCGCGCGCCCCCAGGAGTGAGTCTCAGTCACTCGCTCTCCGGAAGGTTAAACAGTTTGCGGAGGTAAAAACACCATTCGTAGACTTAACAAGTTTGATTTTAGCTTCCACATAACGGCGTATCAAATTCAGAGGCGATATCGAAATTTTATTTAAAACAGAGAGCACAGTAATATCTCATTGCATTCGCGAGTTATTGGTATCTCACTTCTGCCTAATGCAAAACAGTTATCATAACATTTCAAGGACACTATTGTGCGAGAAATTTTATTTAGACATCGAACGTTTAATGAACAAGGTAAGAGCATATGATATCTACATCTACATACATACTCCGCAATTCACCGTAAGGTGCGTGGCGGACCAATTGTGTGATTGGATTGAAGAATTCCTAAATAACAGAAAGCAGCAGGTCATTCTCAATGGAGAGAAGTCTTCCGAAGTAGGAGTTATGTCAGGTGTGCCACAGGGGAGTGTCGTGGGTCCGTTGCTGTTCGTGATATATATAAATGACGTTGCGGATAACATCGGAAGTTCACTGGGGCTTTTTGAGGATGATGCTGTAGTATATAGAGAGGTTGTAACAATGGAAAATTGTATTGAGATGCAGGAGGATCTGCAAAGAATTGACGCATGCTGCAGGGAGTGGCAATTAAAGCTCAATGTAGACAAGTGTAATGTGCTGCAAATACACAGAAAGAAAGATCCTTTATCATTTAGCTACGCTATAGCAGGGCAACAACTGGAAGCAGTTAATTCCATAAAGTATCTGGGAGTAGTCATTAGCAGGGATTTAAAGTGGAACGACCAAATAAAATCAGTCGTCGGTAAAGCAGATGCCAGACTTAGATTCATTGGAAGAATACTAACGAAATGTAGTCCGAAAACAAAGAAAGTAGGTTACAGTACATTTGTTCGCCCACAGCTTGAATACTGATCACCGCTGTGGGATCCGTACCAGGTGGGACTGATAGAGGAGGTAGAGAAGATCCAACGGAGAGCAGCGCGCTTCGTTACAGGATCATTTGGTAATCGTGAAAGCGTTACGGAGATGATCGATAAACTCCAGTGGAAGACTCTGCAGGAGAGACGCTCTGTCGCTCGGTACGGGCTTTTGTCGAAGTTTCGAGAACATACCTTTACCGAGGAGTCTAGCAGTATATTGCTCCCTCCTACGTATATCTCGCGAAGAGACCGTGAGGATAAAATCAGAGAGATTAGAGCCCACACAGAGGCATACCGACAATCCTTCTTTCCGCGAACAATACGTGACTGGAATAGGAGGGAAAAGCAAATGTTCAAATGTTTGTTAAGCTTATGAGACTTAACTACGGGGTCATCAGTCCATAAACTTACAAACTACTTATGATCTAGCTAACACTAAGGACGGCACAAATATCCATGCCTAAGGGGGGGGGGGGGGATTCGAACCCCCGACCGCAGTGGCCGTGCAGACCGTGACTGGAGCGCCTCAGTCCCCTCGGCCACCGCGGCCGGCGAGGGAAAATCGATAGTGGTACCCAAAGTACCCTCCGCCACACACCGTCAGGTGGCTTGCGGAGTATGGTTGTAGATGTAGATGAACGGTCTGAAATCATCTTTCGACAATGTACTGGATTTCTTTTTGTTATTCGTCATACCCTGTATATAAAAGTATCGAGACAGAGACAGAAATTGTCAAATCTTTAACGATACACAGAATTTGTTTGATGCCAGCAGTACACCCTGCTGTTCCAAGGGAAAGAAGGGAACCAGCTGAAAAATACTCCTGTCTGAGAAAAAAAAAGGAAAAATCTGTCCCTGTTTAAACAACGCTAACAGGAACAGTGCCTCAGTCCACCTTTTTGACCAACATTTTTGGGATCTTTTCTGTCAAAGTTGTTTAAACTGGAACATATGTCCCTACAGAAGTATCTTTCAGCTAGTATTAAGGTTTGTAATTCTCCGTAAATTAAAATTTTGGCTTGAATTTATACGGCCATAGAAGTATTGTGGCTATGTGTCACCTGCAAAGCATTAGTATTTTTTCTGTATTCTGTGGCAGTATACTAAAAATTAGGTGGCAATCAACAGTGCGAAATTTTAATTTTGATGCTTATTAGGTAAGAAACAATAAGGTTGTACATAAGTTTTGTTATTTTAGCAGTAAATTAACATATGATGGAAGCAATACGGAGGATATAAAACGCAGAAAGGCAATGGAAAGAAAAGTGTTTTTGAAAAAGAGAAATTTCTGAACATCGAATATTAATGTACGTGCTAGGAAGTCTTTTCTGAAGAAACAATGAAGTTGTATATGAGTTTTGTTATTTGGGCAGTAAAGTAATATATCATGGACGCAATACAGAGGATATAAAATGCAGAATGGCAATGGAAAGAAAAGCGTTTCTGAAAAAGAGAAATTTGTGAACATCGAATATTAATATACGTGCTAGGAAATCTTTTTATGAAGCCACTAGTGTGGAGTGTTGCCTTGTACAGGAGTGAAATTTGGAAGATGAATAGTTTAGACAGGAAGAGGATAGAGGCTTTTTAAATGTGATGCTACAGAAGAAAGCTGTAGATTAAGTTGGTAGGTCACGTAATAATGAGATACTGAAAAGAATTGGAGAGAAAAGAAATTTTTTGCATAGCTTGACTACAGGATGGTGTCGATTGGTAGGTCACATTCTTACAAGGAAAGTACATGGGCTCGAACAAACATATCTGTATGAACGTTTGGCTACAGGATCTCTACGTACACCTCAGTGTGCTGGTGGATGTCGTTTTTCTGCAAAGTTTTGCAACCATGCTCTAGATAGCACTGTAGATGTAATTGTAGATGCCATACGTAATGCAGATGTCTTAACTATAACTTATGTAATAATCATCGTACATGTTCTCTAGCGAATTGTCATCAAAAGCCGTGATGATAGTTGCAACTTTAACCTTCTTCCCGAAAGACTGTTGGTATTCACTGCCACTACTTCCATCGCCTCTTCCCGCACTTACCGTAGCACTACCGCTTACATTGAGTTGTTCGTCATTATCATCCCTATTATCATTATTATGAGTTTGTAACAATAGTATCTAACTTATGCTCATATTTCTGTACCATAACAGATACCAGAAAGCGTATAAATGATTTATCTTCTACACTAATACCATCTTCACGAAGAAGGGTTCTTCATCTACATAGATACTATGCAAATCACATTTAAGTGCCTGGCATCTTCACCTCAACTAATCGCAATACCTTAGCAGGATTGATTAGCAATCGCCGCCCCATCTGACGCTTCACCACCAAATAACATCACTAAATGCAACTTCGGAGGCACACTGCACCGTACCTACTGGCGAACCTAGAGGCCAACGGACGAGTACAGAGTTTTGCAGATGCGGTAGTATCACTAGTGCAATAAGGGACCTTTACATTATCTCTCATACGATTTTGGTGTATATGTGTTTGTTCAAGCCCAAGCACTTTCCTTGTTAGACATCAAGGAATCGTAAATTTAGCATTGGAGGAAAGTGTGTTAGGGGAAAAATCGCAGACGGAGACACGGAGACGAATATAGTAAGCAGATTCAGATGGATGTGTGTTGCCGTTAGCATGAGGAGCTGAAGAGGCTTGCTCAGGACAGAGATGAGTGGAATCTGCATCAAACCAGTCTCCGGACTGAAGACCACAACAACAACAACTAGAGCTAGCAGTCAGTATATGGATACTTCGCTTTCTGATGATACTAGTTGTTTGATTTTCCCAACTAATAATAATAGTGTCACAATGTAGAGTGACGTTTTGATTGTCCTAATGTTTCCACAACAATATTTGTGTAATATAGTCTCAGTGACTTGGGACTAGAATGGAACAACTAGTAGTAATAGAAATGAATATTCGGTACTTTGCATTATTACCTGGCTAACATACAGTAAATATCTGTGTAAGCGTCTCATCTTGCTGTTACATTTTTAGTATCTCTTGTTGTGAGTCTGAAGAGTAGAGGGGAACAATGTAAATCCAACCGGTTCCTGTTGTTCAGTTGATTATGTTTCCATAAAGGTCACTGGTTGTTTTTTTGTTTTGTTTTCATGCCAGTGTTGTATAAGCGAAGGGGCAAAACGGCTAGAAAAAGCCAGTAGCCAGAGCTGCATCACGGTGAATAACCAAGGTGACTCAACGACCGACTATGTAATGGTAGTGAAAAAACAGTGCTCAATAAAAATAAATTAGGTTTAGTGATAATAGTGACAAATTTAAGAGACTGTGCGCTGTACTGAGAAGTGAAATATTTACCAACAATATCTTGACAAAATGACTAAAATTGTAGAAGACAATTTTTTATTAGCAGTGGGATTGTTTCCCATGATAAATCCAAACCTGTATGGCAAACGTTATGGTGCGCACTGACATATAAGGTTTATTAAATTTGTGTATAATATGGTACTGTACCACATTTTGTATAAAAATTTAATACGTAAATGTGCTAAAGTGTATGTGTAAGTTATCTACGTGCAGGTCAATAATTTCTGTAAATTACTTCGTAAATTGGCTTCAGTCGATGTGCTGAATGCCATTAGTATATTTTTGCAATGTAGTATCTGCTTCTTGTTCCGTGTGTACCGTAATTAATATGACTAAAAATCAGAACATTCAGTTTCTTTTGACCACTGAATGGGGCTCATTACCTCGTTGTGATATACTGTTATTTTGCTGTGAAAAATTATTGTGATTGTAATAAGGATTGTCATCTCATGTTATTTAATGTACGAGAGGTGAAAACGTTGATATTTTTCTTTCATAAGTACCAAATTACGATTGGTTTGTCAATTGTGTTTCCAGCTTTGTGCGTTTTCACATTCTATTATTTTATCTCACGTTGGTATACTCTCTTGATGGCGGTTTAAAAATGAAAACCATTGGAATAAATAAGAAATCACAATTCAGCACTATTCTCTGCTTTTGGTACCATAATTTTCTGTTGTTTATTCTTGACTAACAGAATTGCGAAACAACAAAACTGCTGCTGCATTCCTACCAATGTTTCAGCAATTACAGACCTACAAAACCATAGTCTTTTCTTAAAAATCACTGTAAATATTAATTTTTATTTTGTACTGTTTATGCCAAGAAAGCAGGATTTTTGTTTTAACGAAGGGTGTACAATAGTATATTATAAAAGGGTGTGTGAATGACACCGTAAAGTAATGAATGATTGTGTTATTGATCTATAACGTAATGCAACACAGAGAACAAATAATATTCATAGTGATCTATAAAATACAATTTCTTTATAAATCTTCATAAATTGTGAAACAGTATGAAATAAAAACGGGTTGTGATAATGAAGAAAGTAAATAAACACTGCTCTCATGTTGAGAGTACACAAATTGCTACAAAATATTTATTGACATCATCAGTGCATTATGCACTGTCACTTTCTATAAATATGTATAATTTGAAGTACAAAATTTGGTTTGAATATGTTGCAATTTTTTTTCTTTCTTTAATATCTTTCTCATTTTTTACATTTTATTTCACTAAAAATTTTTCCAAATGTATAAAATATCTTACAAAATATATAGCAAAATTTCACATATAAATTTATGCGAACCATCACTTATTATTAACAGAAGTTCATATTGTAACTCCTAATCGAAACACTTTAAGTCTGTTTTCTTCATAATATTCAGGAATAAAATAAGCAAACATATATTGTCATATTTGCTGAGGAGTTGCACTACTTATTAGTAAACTAGTGATGAATTATTAATATTTAAAATGTGACATGTTCAAGGAGGAGAACTGTGTCATTTCTACACGTTTCCTGCGAACTTGTGGAACACTTGCGGTTCGTAAGAATTAATCTGAGATATGGACAAAACGTACAGAAAGCTGATAATAAATAGTTAAGTACAAGTCTACATATAATACTAAGAATGTAACACGCTGACAAACCCTAAGGAGAAATGGAAGAACATTTATCGTATTTCCAACACACTCCAGCGGAATGAGTTTAGTGTAATTAATAGCCCACTGCGAGTTTGTTAAGGGAACTTAAGTTTTCTTGCAAGTAGTTTATGTAACAAACTGGCAAGGAGGCAATTATGGAAGGAAGCTTAGGCCGTGTAAAAGTCACTTACTCTGGCGACATCTCTGGCCAGTAACTGGACGAGGGAGGCAGTTGTGAAGTTGGGGATGTGTAATCAGGAAGGGTGTAAGTTGAAGCAACTGCTGGCATATACTGAGATTGTTGACCGGCAGCATGCTCAAGCACACAAAAGGCTGGTTGCAGGCAGACACTGAATATGTGTGAAATGTAAAATCACACATTTTTCTGGAAAATTTTTATATACGTCATGACGATGCTACGTTACAAAGAGTAGTGTGGCATTTCCTGTTGGTTTCGGTCGCAAAAGATTTTTTGCCCCCGAACTAAAATTTTGGTGGGCAGTAAGATTTCGCAATTTCGTATATTTGGCATAGGACAGGAGTGTCTTTGATATTAAATTTTCTATGTAGTTGTGATGAAGGATATAAATTTGTTTAATTCTTTATCTGGTAAAGTGAAATGTTTTGCTGGAATACTACTGTGTTACTCCTAAATTTTGACTCGTTACTACCTATGTGCGGAATTACTCCACCAATAGAATGCTTGCGCCTTGTTCACATTGTACCATTATTTGTGGTATGATTCAATGACAAAGTAACTGAATATATCAGGAAGGCTTGAAGCACTTGAGCCAGCTGTGCTAGGGAAGCGATTCCAAGTAGCTATATGTGTTAACTGGTACATGTCATTATAAACTGTTGTGGCATAATATGTGTATGGATTGGTAGCATATTTGGATTATGTGTGTTAGGTCATAGTGAATTGATTTGAATATAATACTGATTGATGGGGTAAATTAATGTTTTTGTAAAAAATTAATACGTTTGTTAAAAATGTACTTTTTTTTGCTTTAGCCAAAGTATATTTTCATGGTCCGATTTTTATGTTGTGGGCTATATGATATGATGAATAGGAAAGGTGGTTGTGAATTTTGGTAATGATTTCATGATTTGGCATTGAACTACTAGAAAGTGAACTTCTGTTGGAAATTATTGTTTAAGATTAGTAATTTGTTTCCTTATAGTCAGGGCAAACGGGTATTATTGAAAATATATGTATACATGAAATGTGTGGTTAATCGTTTTCAACCTTGAATCCTATGGCCCCAAGTTGAAGCTTTCATTACATCACAAAGTTTTTATAATTCATTTACGAAATATTTTGTGTAGAAATATTCAAAATTTGTAGGGTCGGGCGGTCTCGTTTCGCTTGCCAATGGGTTTTTTGGTAGCGCTGAGAAATGGATAGCATTTGAGAATATAAAAAAAAGGGGGGCTTCGTTACTGGTTCGGTGTCCCTTCTCCTAGAACATTCATCTTCGTACATGGACCGTCTTTTTCGATAGTTTTCTGACGCACGAATATACTATAGCAGCAAGTGTTCTTTGCACCATAAAGTTTTTTTTTTTTTTCTGTTTAGCCAGTGCAAATTTAAAAGTAACAGGATTTTTGTAGCAGTCGTGGCGAAAAACTATCTTAGTAACGCTTATTATATGTAAATAATTTTCAGTACCCTCAATCAGAAACCTATGTGTGTGTGAAGAACATTACGATGATACACCTGCTGATTATGTCATTCACACATTGAAAAAATAGGTACTATCTGTTCAGCGAATTGGAAATACTTTGAATCACAAAGCACATGCAGTGGGTCTCACATAATTTTTGACCCTTCATTTTGTATATATTTAGTCAGGTATAATTACAAATATTGTATGGTGATTTTTTTCCGATGTGCACCTGTTTTTTTATTTATGGCAAGAGGCACTTTTATGTTTCTCCATAAGATTTAGTTTGGAGAATACTATTAAATGGCGCCTTTGTTTAGAATGCAATGGAGGATAAAGGTAGATTATTTGTAAGCTGTACGGTTTATAGAGAAAGATATCTTCTTCGCTTGATGACCTTGTTGCATGTAACATTATTAATCGATGATTTATATGGTTTGAAGCTACGCCTATACAAGACATAGATTTCATTGGAAGTGTCGGCGATATTTAACCTATTCTCTACATCTACATTGCATACCGATGAAATGCTGTCCACTTCTGCAGCTTATCTTACAGCCAACAAAGTTTTTATTTCGAATTAATGTATAATGTAATCGAAAAATACATTCCAAATAATATAGCCATAAAAATCATGCTCTTTTAAGAGCTTGGCACTTGGCAGACATAGTTAATTCATAAAGAGACCAATGTATATTTTACAAAATTTGAATATCTTTTACGAAAATAGGCACACTTGTTCGACATCTCAGAATTTAGAAAATGAGACGTCATATTTAGATCTAGGGCTCAGTCTTTGTATAAGTCAATTTTAATGCATCTCTATCTGACGGCATATCAGTTTTTGGGGGGGGACTAAAATATCTCCTACGATACTGTTACAATGGGCTTTCAGAGTCTGAGTACATTAATACAAAGTTGTATAAAACAGAAAGACGGTGTATCCACTGATGATACACGAACATACTATTGCACAATAAAAAATCTAGAGTAGTATGTTTTCCTCCCAGGACTGTAAAGTGCACTCATACTTTGTACATACCGAATAGTTACAAGTGAAAACATACATTGTCGTCCTCTATTGGAACTCGGACTGATAACTGATTTCTTACAAAGTTTCCAGCAATTTTTCTGAGTACAGGTGGTAATAAATAAGTAGTGTGAGAGTTTATTTTCTCTTTCTGCAACGCTACATTGCAGGAAAAGGGGATAGATTAATAAAATAAATCCTTATGTTCAAGTTACAAACTTGGGTAAGTTTTCTCTCTTTCTCAAGAAGGCCAAAAGACTGAACACTAATAGAAATAAGGTAACACTCGATTCTTGTGCGTTCAGCGTTCGAGGCACCACTCGTATGGGAACACAGAAATTTCTTAGCGCACAGCATTTCTTCACTTGGGGTACACCATCGTGTCCTTGCAGTTCGTGCATACGCCTTAGATATCTGCGGTGGGATGGGCTGTTCTCTGAAGGCCCAGAACGCCGTCGCTGGCTCGCTGCCTGACTGGGAAGACGAAGGGCCTCTGGGGCCACGGCAGGCCGCGTGGCTGCCTTCTCAGAGTGATGCTGCTTACCAACCTCAGTCAGACGCAGGGGCGCACTCTGCAAAAGAAAAGCAAGCGATATCTTCATATACACCCGTAATGTCCACGGCTACATCTGTTGTCTTATGCTCTTGAAGCAAGCACACATGACTGAAAATTAGTCACCCCTGCTAGTATCACGTAGATTCCATGAAATACAGACACCTCATCGAAGGGCAAGAAAGGGAAGCATTAGTTGGAAAGGGGGTAAGGCAGGGTTGTAGCACAGAGTAACATATACAGAGGAGAAGCCCCCCTAAACCACTGTCCTACGCTCCCCACGTAGTTCTGTAAGATGCAAGCAGGTGTCAGGCCATTCCCTGGCTTAGGGTGCCTCTCGCACATCAGAGGGTAGCGTGGAGGGGAGGGTGAGGGGAGAGCTCATGCCGCCTGCCACGACGCCACGGCTGTGTCCGGCTAGCTGGCGTTTGAGGGGAGGTGGTGGTGGGGGCAACCGCTACCTGCCGCCTGCCGCCTGCTCTGGCCAGTTTAAAGGGCTGCTTCTGACCTCAGCGCCATCATGGGACATCTTACGGAACTGCTGGAAACCCTCCCTCCCCGCACCCCTGAGTCACAGACAAATATATACAGACGGGAAACCTCCGTAAGGGCCCTGTCCTACGCTCAGGGGTGCGGGGAGGGAGGGTTTTCAGCAGTTCCGTAAGATGTCCCATGATGGCGCTGAGGTCAGAAGCAGCCGCCAGAGCAAGCGGCAGGTAGCGGCTGCCCCCACCACCACCTCCCCTCAAACGCCGGCACACCGGACACAGCCTTGGCCTCGTGGCAGGCGGCACGAGCTCTCCCCTCAGCCTCCCCTCCACGCTACCCTCTGACGTGCGAGAGGCACCCTAAGCCAGCGATCCGCCTGACACCTGCTAGCATCTTACGGAACTACGAGGGGAGCGTAGGACAGTGGTTTAGAGGGGGCTGCGTCTCTGTATATGTTACTCTGTGCCTGAGTGTAGGACCGGGCCCTTACGGAGGTTTCCCGTCTGTATATATTTGACTGTGGTTGTAGCCGTTCTCCAATGTTATTCAGTTTGTACAATTAGCAGGCGGTGAAGGAAAGCAAGGAAAAATTTGTCATAGGGATTTGTTACGCCATGGCGCGCCAATAAGAATAGCCCCTACAAAGCAAACCACCCGGCAAACGTCCACGTACGCAGGTAGCGGAGTACCAGGCGAAGCCGCAAAACTGATTAGTAGAGACAACCATCACGCCTGGTAAACATTGACAGGAAAGCATCCACAAAAACAGCAAAGCTAAACAGGGGACTATCTTCTTCAGAGATCGCAGCTCACACGCCACGTCACCGTCCGCTGACGTATACAGAGTCGCTGTCACTCGCAACAGTGTATCCTTCCGCCAAGCACCAGCTATATCTGGAGGACCACTACTACACCGAGGACCGACTACGCCAGCCCACTGGACCACCTACGGACTCCGACTCGGCCACGATCAACCGATGGTATCACCTTTGTCAGTAAAGAAATAGACTTTGTTACGCTGTACCGGGAATGGGCCCAAAGTGTTTTCAGTTAATATGAACTATTGTGGTGTGCAAACAGACTTGTATATCGTGTTGAATAAACCGTGTTTCGAAGGTTTTGTGTTGTATTAGTCACAACAGGATTAAAGTTCAGAGTGAAGAAATACAAACATTGCGTTTTGCTGATGACATTGTAATTCTGTCAGAGACAGCAAAGGACCTGCAAGAGCAGTTGAACGGAATGGACAGTGTGTTGAAGAGAGCGTATAAAATGAACATTAACTAGACCAAAACAAATATAATGGAATGCAGTCTTAGAAAAGCAGGCGATGCTGAAGAAATTAAATTAAGTAACGAAACAATGAAGGTGGTAGATGAGTTTTGTTAATTGGGTAGTAAAAAATAACATATGATGGTCGCAGTATATAGGATATAAAATGAAGAATGGCAATGGGAAGAAAAGCAATTTTGAAAAAGAGAAATTTGCTAACATCGAATATTAATTTAAGTGTAAGGAATTCTTTTCTGAAGGCATTTGTACGGGAGTGAAGCATGGACGATAAACAGTGCGGACAGGAAGAGGATAGAGGCTTTTGAAATGTGGTGCTACAGAAGAATGCTGAAGATTAGGTGGGTAGATCGCATAACTAATGGAGAGGTACTGAATAGAATTGGTGAGAAAAGGAATTTTTGGCATACCCTGAGTAAAAGAAGGGATCGCTTAGTAGGACACATTCTTAGACATCGGGGAATCGTAAATTTAGCATTGGAGGGAAGTGTGTGGGGTAAAAATCGCAGAGGGAGACCAAGAGACGCATATAGTAAGCAGATTCGAATGGATTTGCGTTGCCGTTTTTATGAGGAGATGTAAAGGCTTGCTCAGGATAGAGTAGGGTGGAGAGCTGCATCGCACCAGTCTCCGGACTGAAGACCAGAACAACGGTCACCTCAGTTCGATCAAGAAGAGAGACCATTACTAGGCAGTCACCGACATAAATGGCAGTGCGAAAAAAAGTAGTAATTTCCTAACGCTGCTTTAAACATAACTATTATTTATTAATATAGAACCTATTCCGGCATAACTGCCATCGACAGGTAATCTGTGAAAATGTGACATTGTCAATTATACATCGAATTTCATGAATATGTAATTATAACTTCCATTTCTAAATGTATATACATCATATGGTCGTGACATCCACAAATTATATATATATATATATATATATATATATATATATATATATATATATATATATATATATATATATATATTGTCGTGACATCCACAAATTATATATGCAGTTGTTATTGTTTCATATTCATAGAATATATGATGTTGTTGTTGTTGTTATGGTCTTCAGTCCGGAGACTGGTTTGATGCAGCTCTCCACCCTACTCTATCCTGAGCAAGCCCTTTCATTTCCTCATAAGAACGGCAACCCACATCCACTTGAATCTGCTTACTACACGCGTCTCTTGGTCTCCCTCTGCGATTTTTACCCCACACACTTCCCTCCAATGCTAAATTTACGATTCCCCGATGTCTAAGAATGTGTCCTACCAAGCGATCCCTTCTTTTAGTCAGGGTATGCCAAAAATTCCTTTTCTCACCAATTCTGTTCAGTACCTCTTCATTAGTTATGCGATCTACCCACCTAATCTTCAGCATTCTTCTGTAGCACCACATTTCAAAAGCCTATATTCTCTTCCTGTCCGCACTGCTTATCGTCCATGTTTCACTCCCGTACAAGGCAACACTCCACACAAATGCCTTCAGAAAAGACTTCCTTACCCTTAAATTAATATTCGATGTTAGCAAATTTCTCTTTTTCAAAAATGCTTTTCTTCCCATTGCCATTCTGCCTTTTATATCCTCTGTACTGCGACCATCGCATGTTATTTTACTACCCAAGTAACAAAACTCATCTACCACCTTCATTGTTTCGTTACCTAATCTAATTCCTTCAGCATCGCCTGATTTTCTAAGACCGCATTCCATTATTTTTGTTTTGCTCTTGTTAATGTTTATTTTATACACTCTCTTCAACACACTGTCCATTCCATTCAACTGCTCTTCCAGGTCCTTTGCTGTCTCTGACAGAATTACAATGTCATCAGCAAAACGCAATGTTTTTATTTCTTCCCCCTGAACTTGAATCCCTATTCCAAATTTTTCCTTGCTTTCCTTCACCGCCTGC
Organism: Locusta migratoria; assembly: GCA_026315105.1. Taxonomy (NCBI): domain Eukaryota; kingdom Metazoa; phylum Arthropoda; class Insecta; order Orthoptera; family Acrididae; genus Locusta; species Locusta migratoria. Next base: position 958,394,811 of record CM048744.1, on the reverse strand, counting down.
TCGATGTACAAATTGAATAACATTGGAGAAAGGCTACAACCCTGTCTTACTCCCTTCCCAACTGATGCTTCCCTTTCATGTCCTTCGAGTCTAATAACTGCGGTCTGGCTTTTGTACAAGTTGTAAATAACTCTCCTTTCCCTGTATTTTATCCCTGCTGACTTCAGAATTTGAAAGAGTGTATTCCAGTCAACATTGTCAAATGCTTTCTCCAAATCTACAAAAGCTAAAAATGTAGGTTTGCCTTTTCTTAATCTATCTTCTAAGATAAGACGTAAAGTGAGTATTGCCTCCCGAGTTCCTACATTCCTCCTGAACCCAAACTGATCTTCCCCGAGGTCGGCTTCTACCAGTTTTTCCATCCATCTGTATATAATTCGTGATATATGATATCAACTGCGATTGGGCAAAGCTGAAAATGTGTACCCAGCCGGGATTCGAACCCGGGTCTCCTGCTTTCTAGGCAGTTGCGCTGACCCCTACACCACTGGGGACACAGTGATCACCGCACCTGCAAGGTCTGTCTACCTTAGTACGCTTCCCGTACTCGTAGTTTCATAATACGAGTTTATTCCGGCTTCAGCTGCCGCCGCGGACGGACGCTTTCGGTCTCTGCTGCGTGTTGTCAGTGTTTACGCCGGTGTTTACTATCGTGTTCTGTGTCTGACTGTGTCAACGTGTTAATACCTGTATCATATCCTTAACGGGATAGTTGTCTGATAATTCGACGGATAGTGGTCTTTATTTGGAATCTCGGTTTTGACCGAATTCCCCCGGCAATATTTCAGCATGGAAAACTCAGTCCGCAAGAATACTGGGGTTTTTGCTTTCGACAAGGAGACTCGGCGGGTTCAACCAACGACGCTGGAGATCGACGACTGGATTACACAGGTACTTGGCATCAATCCTGACTCAGTTCATACCGCGCAACTAGACTCTGATAATTACTGTGTTTTTGTAAAATTTCTGGATGCTGTTTCTGTAGATAGACTGCTCAGTAGAACTGGCAAACATGTTGAATAAGTGCATAGAGACGGCACAAAAAGTAAGGTGTCTGTAAAGACAGCTGACTCGGCATATAAAACAGTTAGAGTGTTAAATGTCCCTATTGAAGTTGACAATGAGAAAATTAGGGACGCTCTGGCTAAATATGGGGAAGTAAAGGAAATTTTTAATGAACGTTGGTCCAAGCAATATAAACTGCAATACTTTAATGGTGTCCGTTCCGTTGAGATGGAGGTGAAAACTAACATCCCTTCATATATATCGGTGGATGGCCAAAGAGCTCATATTGTTTACTCTGGACAAACCCCCACGTGTCATGTTTGTAATGAAGCAGGGCATTTGCGGCAGGATTGTCCCCATCGTGCTGTTGTACTGAAAACTAATTTAATGCAACGCCGTAAATTAACTCTAAACGAAGTGTTGGCTACTGCTAATTCTGTCCACCAGGAGGATATCCCTAATGCTGCAACAAGTCTTGATGACATTCCTCTTGACGGCAGTGCATTTCCTCCGCTCCCGACACGGTCAAGTCAAGATTCGTCCTCCCGCGATAGTGATGTGCAAATTAAAAAACGGCCTATTGCGCTCACTGACGATCACTCAGATGACGATACCTGTAGTTCGCCGGCAATTCGCAAACAGAAATCGTGTAGCGACGACTTCTCGGAAAAAATAGAGAACATGCAAGTGGAATTGTTACCGGATCCAGGCGTATCTCAAGTTTTGGAACAAGCAGGAATGGCTAGCGAAGATAGTGGGATGAGGGAAATCACACAAAATGTCGAACAATCTGCACATTGTAGCTAGGCTAACCAGCTGCCTCAGCGCGTGACAGTGGACTTGGTTGTCGCACATCCACAACAACCACCATCCGCGCCGCAGACAGCAGTAGGAGGAAAACAGGCGGAAGTGTTAGGTCAACAACTTGTGTCTATACAGTCAGTGCGCGAAGAACCGCAACATGATACTGTCGAAACACAACATATGGCGGTGATGAGTAAACAGACTTCCGTAACAGCCGGCGAGGCGGCGGCGGCAGCAGCGCCAACACCGGGCGCGGAAGTTGCAGCCGCTGTCTCTCAGGTTTTCCAGAGACGGGGTAAATTAAAACCACAGCCGAATCTCTCTGTCGCTCGAAATCAGGCATCAACGAAGTCACAGAGAACTAATAGAAAACAGAAGAACATTCGATACGACGTAGTCAGAGAGCAGACGGAAGACGAACTTTCTGACGACGTCACCGACGCACAACCCCGACAAACTAAGCAGTCCAGTGGAAACTAACGGTTAAGAGTCCCTCCACCTGCGTAACATGATAAACGTCTGGATACATTGTAGAGAAACAAGGACTTAAAATACAGCACTCAGACTTTAAACCGAACTCTAGTTACAACCCTAAGCAATGCAAGCGTATTCTCTTACCACGATAAACATTAACAAGATACGATCTGATTTAAAGGTAGCGGCCCTTAAAGAATTCTTGTATGTCTCTGATACTGATATTGCTTTTCTTCAAGAGGTAACGACGACACACCTCACCGTACCTGGATATGTAGAAATCCTGAACGTCTCCCTTGAATCGACTACAGGAACCGCCTTTTTAATCAGGGAGGGTATTCCAGTAACAGATGTAGAAAAATTGGAGTCTGGCAGGGCTATAGCAATTAATATTTACGGAATAACATTTATTAATTTGTACGCCCCGTCTGGGAATTCTAATAGATCAGCAAGTGCAACATTTTATAAAGAAGAACTAATTTATTTGTTACGTAAAAATCCAGTACGTCTTGTAATCGGTGGCGATTTCAATTGCGTCCTAAATCGTAAGGATCAAACACCAAACTTTAATGGATCGGTGGAACTGAAACACCTAGTTAATGAACTTCATCTTAAAGATACGTGGGAAATCAAGTATCCAACGTTAGTCCAATGCACGTATGTGTCATCCTCTTCCTGTAGTAGAATCGACAGAATCTATGTTTCTGAAACCCTACAAAGCTCCCTCCTGAAATCAGATATAATTCCAGCATATTTCAGTGACCATAGTAGCATGCTCGCTTGCTTAAATTTACCTGCACAACAGACTCGTATTTACAGAAATCAGTGGAACATAAATGTATCTTTGTTGGAAGAACAAGACTTGGCAGACGAAATAACAACAGCGTGGAGCACGTGTCTGAGATTTATAGGTAGGTACCCTACAGTGTTAGACTGGTGGACCACGTGCACCAAACCTAGGTTACGTCGGGTTCTTAGAAGTTACGGTTACCAGAGAACTAGGGAGCTGAAAAGTGCAATGGAATATTATTACACTTTGCTCAGAGACCTATACCACCAGGCAAATGTATCCAACATCCGATTACAAGACATCAAGAGAGTCAAAGCGAAACTACTTACACTTAAAAGGCGACAGATGGAGGGTCTTAAAATCAAGTCCAAAGCGAAGTCAATAGTAGAGGACGAAACAACATCTTTGTATCATTTGATTAGGCATGCAAATAACAGACGCCGAACTCTAATAGACGAACTGACGCTAACGAACGGTACGACACTGACAACTCAGAAAGATATTACGGGCGAGGTTCATAACTACTTTAAAACACTTTATTCCCCCGGACAGTTGGATGAAAGATCTACCCAAGACTTCATTCACATCGTGACACCGAAGTTAACGGCAGAGGATAACGACGGAATTCTTTCTGAAATTAGCAATGATGACGTACTTGAGACGGTGTTGAATTCCCCCCTAAATAAATCTCCTGGTCCCGACGGTCTGCCTATTGAATTTTACGTCAAATACTGGTCCATAATTGGTGACAAATTTACGTGTCTTGTAAAAGAGATTCTAAATGGGAACACGATACCTGAGGACTTTAAAGAAAGTAAAATAGTTCTTATCCCGAAGAGCAATAGCAAAAAGAGTTTGAATAAATTCCGCCCAATTTCCCTTTTAAATTCAGATTATAAGATCGTGTGCAGAATTTTGAAACAGCGACTTTCCCTTCACTCAACCAAAATAGTTAGTCGTCACCAATAATGTGTGGCAAATAGAAGTATCTTTCACACCATCTCTGAATACCGAGACATAATCGCCGTAACATGTGTAACCAAGATAAAATGTGCTCTCATGTTCATTGATTTCTTCAAAGCTTTCGATCGTGTAAACTATAATTTTTTATTCGCAGTAATGGAAAAACTGGGTTTCCTCCAAAGTACAGTTAATGTAATAAAACATATGGTGACTGGTATACGGGCGAAAATTGCAGTCAGTGGCCAGCTATCATCACAGATCCATCTGCTCCGTGGAGTTCCACAAGTTCCGTTGGCTATGTATTTGTACGTAATTGCACTAGAGCCACTATTACTAACTGTTCATGCTCACCTCTCTGGTATACCTTTCTCTGGCCAAAAAACTGTCATAAGGGCTTACGCTGACGACGTGGGGGTTGTCGTGAGGGACCGAGTCGAACTGGTCCGGCTGAAACAGATACTTCAAAAGTACTGCAGTGTGTCCGGGGCGCTTGTGAATAACGATAAAAGTAAACTGTTAAATCTAAGGGGTCTTGAAAGAATAGATACAGACTGCGCAAAAGTGGTCAGTACCCACAATGAGTGGGGACAATCCTGACACCATGCCCAATGAAAACGACAGCCGTCAATTGGAAAGATACCTTAAGGAACATTCATGGGGCTGTAATAGCCAATTCTCAACGATATATAGATCAAGTTCAGAGGGTGAAATTTATAAACAGTTGCATTCTTTCCAAGGCCTTCTACATAGCCCAAGTCTTCCATCTACCTAAGACGATAGGTAAAAACGTCATGTCGGTGGTTGCCAGTTACTTATGGAAGGGAGAGATCTTCCGAGTGAATCTGCAGACTGTCACGCTAGACCCCAGTAATGGCGGTCTAGGTCTCGTTGACATACATAACAAGGCATCCGCTCTGTATCTGAAAAGGTTACAGAATATATTTAAAGACAGCCCAGAAAGTATAACAACTAAACTGTTCAAAAGTGTAGCGCCACAGAGTCTTAAGCCCCCTGTAGATGTACAAAGAATTAATAACAAATTACAGCATGTAAGAGCCTTTTACATTGAAGCAAGTTACATTAGCAGCACAATAATGAACGCACCTAATATCAGAGCAAGCGACATCATGCGAGAAAGACGGAGGAACGAAGGGAGAAGTAAAATTGAGGAGAAATATTCCAATTACAACAGGAAGATTATATGGGCAAACATCAATATGAAAGGCCTCAGTTCCGATGTCAAATATACCTGGAATAAAACAGTGCACAATACTGTTACCACAAATGAAAGACTCTACGCTATCGGTCGCAATGACACAAATCTCTGCTTGAAATGTAATCTGGTGGACACAGTACTCCACAGATTCACTTGTAATGCACGCATTAATAATTGGCACTGGTTGCGATCCAAAATCGCGCTTCTGACAAAGGCTACACCTGATAATGTTACTTCGGAGCTTCTCTATCGGCCGCAAATAAAATATTTCCCTCAGACGAAAAACAATGCCATCCACTGGATAATGGGTAACTATGTAAGCTACGTAATTAACAATTAACAATGAAATAGATTTACAGTTATACATGAAAATGCAATACGAAAGAGTTAAAAAATACCCAGAGCAGAAAAAAAATATGGGAACATGTTGAAAATCCTTTTTGAAAGACAAGGAATTGGTTAGGTTTGTTAGCTGATTTTAATGGTTTTTGCTGCTTATTCCACGTTTGTATACATACAGTTGTTTTAATTTCATGTTAAAAGAAAAATAAAGAGAAGAAGGAAAAAAAAAGGAAAAAAAAGTTTGAATACTGTGGGCATGGTGAAGCTGGGAATTTGTATCTGATGGGAGGCGTGCTTAGGTAGTCCTTGCAGGTGCGGTGACCACTGTGTCCCCAGCGGTGTAGGGGTCAGCGCAACTGCCTAGAAAGCAGGAGACGCGAGTTCGAATCCCGGCTGGGTACAAATTTTCTGCTTTACCCCATTCGAAGTTGATGTCATATATTCTGTGAATATGATACATATATATCTTTGAATTTCGTGGTAACTATTTGGTTTTTTGTAAGTTTTATATTTGTTCTCAAAAAGTCTTAAGATTTTCTTACTGACGTTTGACATCTCCTAGACAGATAACCAGCGATATAATACGACTACATATTGTTTGTTTATACTTAAGATAATTTTTGCTATGTGAGTAGTTGGTTGAATGTAGGATTTTAGTATGTATCGGAAAATTTCGTGATCGTCTTCAACCGAAGCTAATACTAAGGACGGCACAAATATCCATGCCCGAGGGGGGGGGGGGATTCGAACCCCCGACCCCAGTGGCCGTGCAGACCGTGGCTGGCGCGCCGCAGTCCCCTCGGCCACCGCGGCCGGCGTATCAGAAGAGATCCCTATATATACAAGGTGTCTCAATCAACTGTTTCACTCAAGATATCGCTGAAACTACAAGAGATATTGAAAAACTATTTTCATGGTCATGAACTTACGGCAGGGGCTTAGGAAAGTAGGTAGTATGAGACGGTCTAAAACGTCAAGAATTATTATTTTCAATGCTAAATTACTTTTTTTAAAATAGATACCTCCTGTTATTTCTTAAGCAATAAACAGCATGAAAAATCACAAGAAGAATGGAGTTGCTTTCATCACGATGCGTCAATTACATCTGTAGAAACTGCGAAGCGAAGTTGACGTTTGACATACATGAGGCGCGGTGCTAACGCGTGTCCACATTCAACCGTGAGTCTCGGGACGCGTCAGCAACGCTCCTCATGTATTTCAAACGTCAACTTCGCTTCGCAGTTTCTCCGGATGTAATTCATGCATCGCGATGCAACCAACGCCATTCTTCTAGTGATTTTTCATGCTACTGATTGCTTAAGAAATAATATGTGGTATCCATTAAAAAAACATAAGTTTGCGTTGAAAATAATATTTTTTTTACGTTTTAGACTGTCTCGTAGTACCTACTTTCATAAGCTCCCGCCGTACGTTCATGATCGTGAAAGTCGTTCTTCAGTATCTGTTGTAGTTTCAGAGATATCTTGGTTGAAACAGTTGAGTGGGACAACTTTTATATACAGGGCTTCTCACCTAAGAGTCGTCAGGCGCATTTTCTCTGGTGTTTGAGCAAATATTTGCAATTCTTTTTTTGTAATTTATAGCTGGACTCAGGCCACTCAAATTCTGCTCCTCACGCCATTGCTACGACGCCCGGTGTTGATGTAGGTTAGTTTTACGTCACGAAGAAAAAGATTTTTAAAGCGAAATTTTTTGTGCTCAATCGATAGAGCAGTCCTAAATTAGTCTAGTGTGATATTCGGTTTATCGGCATGTCGTACAGCTGCACTTGTCGAACCGTCTTCCTTGCGCGAACTGCCCGTCGTGTATGCCGCCACGCCTCGCGCTGCCTACTGCTGCCTAGCTACACAGTCGCTTCCGGAGTACTCGTAAATTCTGGTGTTTTACTGTCTTTGTTAAGACATTTCGATAAACCGACTAACACACTAGACTAATTCGGGACTGCTCTGTCGAATGAATACAAAAATATTTCGCTTTCCTCGTGTTGATAAACGATTTAGGAGATAATCTGAATAGCTCCCTTAGACTGTTCGCGGATGATGCTGTCGTTTATCGGGTAGTGAAGTCAACAGAGGATCAAAAGCAACTGCAAAGCGATTTAGACAAAATTTCTACTTGGTGCGAAAATTGGCAATTGACACTAAATAAAGAAAAGTGTGAAGTAATACACATGACCACTAAAAGAAATCCGCTGAACTTCAATTACGCGACAAATCAGTCAAACCTTAAGGTCGTAAATTCTACCAAATACCTAGGAGTTACAATTACGAACAACTTTGACTGGAGAGAACACACAGAAAATATTGTGGGGAAGGTGAATCAAAGGTTACGTTTCATTGGCAGAACGCTTAGACGATGCACCAGCTCCACCAAAGAGACTGCCTACATCACACTTGTGCGTCCTCTCTTGGAGTACTGTTGCCCCTTGTGGGACCCTCACCAGGTGGGACTGACGGAAGATATTGAGAAGGTTCAGAGAAGGGCAGCTCGTTTTGTTTTATCACGTTACGGGGAGGAAAGCGTCACGGAAATGTTGCACGAATTGGGGTGGAAATCATTAAAAGAAAGACGTTATTCATTGCGGCGTGATTTGTTTGCGAAGTTTCAATCACCGACTTTTAGTTCTGAATGTGAAAATATTTTGCTAGCACCCACCTACTTAGGGAGACATGACCATCCCAATAAAATAAGAGAAATCAGATCGAAAACGGAACGATTTAGGTGTTCTTTCTTCCCGCGCGCTATTAGAGAATGGAACGGTAGAGAAAAGTTATGAAGGTGGTTAATGAACCCTCTGCCAGACACTTAAATGTGATTTGCAGAGTATCTATGTAGATGTAGATGTAGAAAAATCTTTTTCTTCGTGACGGGAAGCAAACTGACGCTTTACACCAGGGGTCGGTAACATGTCCATCGCGATCTACCGCTGGATCGGCAGTGTTTATTAGGTAGATCGCGTGGATACTGAGAGTGTGGAAGAAAAATTTGTTTAACAAAAATGACAAAAGCTTTTTCTCGGAGCAGAAAAAATACGCACTTGTTTAACACAATTTCGTTTTATTTATTAACAATCACAAACAATTTGTTGCATCATCTATCTTAAATGTGTTTTTCCCGCATTAATTCAATAAGCCGCTACCTACGTGCCACCCGTTGCTACTCTATTTCATTCATCTCTGAGCAGTGTGTAATATTGGTTCGTTATGTGGCTGCAGAAGACGGTGAATTTCGTGCCTCTTGCGGGTCAAGGAGGTTACAATATTAACTTCTTCGGTGCCGTCGCTGCCAACTACAAACTTCTGCGTTTTTTTTATAGGGTGTGGATGCGATATTTTACGACTAAGATTGTTACTTTCAGGGATGATTTTAATGACCGATTATCAGATTTTCAAAATATTTCTGCCTTAACCTTCAACTATGAGTATATCTTCTTCCAATAAAAATGTTTTTTGCGAAGATGGAGAACCTCTTGAACATCTAGAATTTATTGTCCGGTAATTCGTCAAGAGAAATACCCCGAAAGAGCTAATGTTGCAGTTAGAGTAAAAGCCTTGTTTACATCTACGTACCTGTGCGAATCATTGTTTTCAAATGAGTTTTATTAAAAATCAACACAGCACAAGGTTAACTGACGAACACTTCGTCCCCTGCATTCCAGTAAGTATTAGAATTATGCACTAAATATCGAGCACATTGTTACGATAGCATTTACTCAAATTTCAACATTAAATTTAATATATTTATAAATATTACGAAATAAAATTTTGTATGTTTTGAATAAATAGCGAAGATATAAAAGTTAATTTTTAAACATGGTTGTTCTACGTTACTGAAAAAAATAAAAATCCGAGATTTAGTCTACTTTGAAACGATGTAGATCGATTCGATACGGTGGTATAAAACAGTAGATCGCGACGTCTTTGTGGTTGTCTACCACTGCCTTACACCTACACCGGGCGTCGCAGGAATGGCGTGAATTTGTTTGGCCCGAGGTTAGCTACACATAGAGAAAACGAAATTGCAAATATCTGCTCAAGTACCATAGAAAATGCGCCTGACGACTCTTAGGTGAGACACCCGTCATATAAACTAGCCACCTTATAGTAGGGGAAGATGTAGAGAGTACAACCTGTAGGGACAGAATAGGGTAGGAATCAGTGGCCGACTAAGGCTGTCGGAGGTCCGGGGCAGCGGCAGAACAAAATGAGGCCCCCTGTCCACTTGGAAATACATGTATTACTATAAAAATACATTACGACTTATCTTAGAAGATCGGCTAAGGAAAGGGAAACCTACGTTTTTAGCGTTTGTCGATTTGGAGAAAGCTTTTGACAATGTCGACTGGAATACACTCTTCCAAATTCTGAAGGTAGCAGGGGTAAAATACAGAGAGCGAAGAGTTATATTCAACCTATACAAAAACCAGACAGCGGTTATTAGAGTCGAAGGGCAAGAAAAGGACGCAGAGGTTGGGAAGGGAGTAAGACAGGGTTGTAGCCTTTCCCCAATGTTGTTCAATCTGTACATTGAGCAGACAGTGAAGGAATGAAAGGAGAAATTTGGAGAGGGAATTAAAGTGCAGGGAGAAGAAATAAAAACATTGCGGTTTGCCAATGACATAGTAATTCTGTCAGAGACTGATAAGGATCTGGAAGAGCAATTTAATGGAATGGACAGTGTCTTGAAAGGAAGATATAAGATGAACATTAACAAGAGTAAATGAAGGTAATGGAATGTAATGTCAGAAAATGAGATGATACTGTAGGACGTAGACTAGGTAATGAGAGAATAAAAATAGTAGATGAATTTTGTTATTTGGGTAGCAAGATAACTTCTGATGGCCGAAGTAAAGAAGATATTAAATGCAGAATGGCTATGGGAAGAAAATCGATTCTAAGGAAGCGTAACTTGTTAACATACAATACTAATTAAATGTTAGGAAGTCCTTTCTGAAGGCATTTATCTGCAGTGTAGCATTGTATGGGAGTGAAACCTGGACGATAAGGAGTTCAGATAAAAAGATGATTGAAGCTTTTGCAATGTGGTGCTACAGACGAATGATGAAAATTAGATGGGTAGATCACGTAACTAATGAGGAGGTGCTTAACCGAATTGGGGAGGAAAGGATTTTCTGGTATATCCTGACCAAGAGATTGGTTGGACACATTCTGAGACATCAAGGAATTGTTAACTTAGCATTAGAAGAAAGTATGTGGTGTAAAAATCGTAGAGGGAGACCGAGGAACGAATACAGTAAGCAGATTCAAAAGGTTGTAGGTTACCGAACGTATACTCAGGTGAAGAGAGCGTGGAGAGCTGTATCAAACCAGTCTGCGGACTGAAAACCACAACAACAAAACTGTAAGAAAGTAATTTTTGAGATTTAGAGGCCCCTCTGCCCCAGGACGAGAGGCACGGGACAGTCCAAAAAAGCTTTCGAGGTTTGTCCACTCCAGAACAAGAGAACTAGGGCGCTCTAAATAAAATTTAAAAAAACTTTCGAGGTATTTTTTGGATGCCCCCCCCCCCCCCCAAGACGAGATGTCCGGGGCGGCCTGCGCCCCCTCCCCCGTAGGTCCGCCACTGGTTGGAATACACCAATACCACCTAGAAGAGAAGGCCTTACAACAGGCCGTGCCTACGTCACAGTTAGAAGCCGCGGCCGTCACCTGACTGGCTGGCCACTGGGGCACGCCCACACTAACCCATACACTTAGAGGCCGATCTCAAAATCGACCACTTGCCTGTCAATCTTGATTGTTGCAGCCAGCCGCCGCCGATGATGGACCAGGAGACATCCCCAGTGCCAGCTGCAGAGGGGCGACTCATCAAACCGGATTGACAAACTTATGACAAACACGCAATGAAAATGGTACCGAGCTTGCACGATACCCAATAACTAACACAACCAAACCCTTGCATGATCTGTCGCAGGTAGCAAGAATCCGCTACTGGTCTTACTACCCGCTCCTGACTGTCGCAGAGATTTTTTTCCCTTCGCACTTGCCTTGGCACTTTTTTCCCTCTGCCCTTAAAACCGCTCTTGTTTCAAAAGCTTTCGACCACTTCTATCATCCTGATGGACCGTATTAATGGGTAATCTTACCCATTACGGCATACATCACAGTACCCGCTCCTGTGACTCCTACATTAGAAATAGTAACACATGCAGAGGTCATCCCATGAAGGCTTTCACGGCCGGCGTCTTCATCAGTAAACACTTCCGGGCTGAGTTGCCATGGTCAATCTATAAAACTTCCTCTCCCTGACGTTTCGTTCTCGACTACGGAGAACATCTTCCGAAGTTGAGTCGACGACTGGCTGCTGGGGGCTGAGGCCGCTCCTTATATAAGATTCTTCCAGTAAGAACTCAAACCACCGCCCTAGGCAAAAGAGGGGGTCATTAAAACACTAGTGGATAGGGCCAATAACATTTGTGAACCAGGCTACTTACAGGAAGGACTAAACCACTTGCGACAGGCCTTTGCGAAAAATGGTTATACAAAGAGCGAGATTAACCGAGTACTTCATCCAAGTAGTAAAATGCACAAAAACAGGAGACAGCAACAACCATCAGCTGGAAAAGTATTTCTTCCGTTCATTCATAACATTACGGATCGCATTGGAAAAGTACTGGCCAAGTTTCGGGTGGAGACTATATTCAGACCTACTAAGAAAATTAATGAATGCCTTAGATCAACAAAAGATGCTCGTCATCCCCTGGCCACACCAGGGGTATATACTATTCCGTGTAGTTGTGGCAAAGTTTACATAGGAACCACAAAAAGAAGCATTAATACACGTTTGACGGAGCATAAAAGAAATTGTTGCTTGGGACAGATCGACAAATCGGCGGAACATGTTTTCACGGAAGGAGATCACGAAATAAAATTTGTTGAAACAAGTGTGCTGGCGAGGACGTCACACTATTATACACGTATGTATAGGGAAATCCACAATCATCAATACAATTTTAATCATAAAGAAGAAGGAATAAAATTGGACAACATATGGCGATCGACGTTGCATAAATCACGTGACAATCGATTGCTCGCAAACGAGAGAACAGGCGATAGACAGAGACAGACACACATCGACGCCACGTGATGTGAGGTGGCGCTCTCTACGATCTTATATAAGGAGCGGCCTCAGCCCCCAGCAGTGGCTTCCGGCCGCCCTTCTCCGTCGATGACCAGCTCCTTCGCCTTGTTCACCTTCTCTCCGTCCAGGTTACTTCCCGTCACGCCGCCATCCTCGTCTCCCTCGACATTGAGAAGGCCTACGACCTTGTCTGGCATTCTGGTCTCCTTTTCAAGCTCCAAACCTACGCCCTTCCTATTAATTACGTCCGTCTCATTGCTTCCTTCCTCTCCAAACGCCCATCCTATGTCACTGTCAATAACCAAAATTCCCATTTGTTCTACCCCTCTGCAGGGGTGCCCCAGGGATCCGTCCTTTCGCCCCTCCTCTATCTGTTATATTCAGCAGATATGCCCTGACTTCAGCCTCCTGTCCATCTTCTTCAGTATGCTGATGACACCGCCTTCCTTGCCCTTGCCCCGTCCCTCACTCGCTCCCAACATCTCCTTCAGTCCCATCTCTCCGAATTTTCCTCCTGGTGTAACCAGTGGCTCCTTACTGTAAACCCTACAAAATCCCAGGCAATCATCATAGGTCGCACCACCCCTTCCTTTCGCCACCGAGACCTGTACCTCACCCTCCATGGTCGCCCCATCCCGCAAACGAAGACCCTCCGCTACCTCGGATTAACCCTAGACAGAGACCTTTCCTGGTACCCTCACCTCAAAACCGTCAGACAAAAAGCCCTCTCCCGCCTTAACCTCTTAAAATGCCTCTCCGGCCGGACATGGGGACTAAATCCTTCCACCATCCTGTATACCTACCGTTCCCTCATGCGTCCCGTCCTTTGCTGCTTCCATCCCGCCTGGATATCCGCTCCTCCCTCCTATTATGAATCCCTCAAAATCCTCGAACGCCACGCCCTTCGCTTCGCCTACCGCATCCGCCTCCCCTCCCCCACACGGATCCTCTACGACCTCATCCCATTCCCACACCTGGTCAAATTCCTTCAACACATCCGCCTCAAGTACATCCACCGAAAGATAGAGTCCCATAACCCACTGGTATCTCCTCTCCTCCTGGATCCCAGGCCCCTGCCACGCCTTTACCGCCACATCCCTCCCTCCCTTCATCTCCACACCCTCTACGTACTCTCCGAGGGGGCTTCTGCCACCTACCTCTCTCTGACGACGTTCTCCAAAACCGTCCTGACATCTATCCCTCCTTCCAACTTTGACCCCTCTCTGTGGATTTCCGCCACCTCCTCCCTCCCCCTCCCCTCCCACTCCCGTCCCCCGTTTGGCTCACCCCCTCCTTTCTCCACCTCCCCGGGAGCTCCTTCCGGTTTCTCCCACTCTCCCTTCCCCAACCTCCTTGCCCTTCCCCCGCGCCTTCTCCATCCTCCCCCCCGTCCCCTGCGGGGCCAGTACAGTGCTGTGTTTTTAAGTGTTCAGTGCTTCGTGTGTATAGTCGCCCTGTGTTTTTTAACGTTACGTTCACCAGTGTTCAGTGTTTTTTTTACCTCAATGTCGCCGTCTTGTTATGTCTCGTCGTCTGCAATGAGTGTTTTTTAGCCACCGTGGCAATGTCTTGTTTTAACAACCATGTATGTCATATTGTCTTTTAACTTTCTCCCAAATTCACATCTTGAAATTGTAAAAGCGCCTTTTTATCACCTTTCATTTTATATTCTGTTTTGTCCATTGTTTACCGTTCGCTCGGCTGTAGAGCAGCATCATCGGCTGCTGCCAGCCTGCCTTAGGGCATTAAAAATTCAATAAAGGACAAAAAAAAAAAAAAAAAGAAAAAAAAAAAAAAGAAAAAACAAACCAGCAGCCAGTTGTCGACTCAATTTCGGAAGATGTTATCCGTAGTCGAGAACGAAACGTCAGGGAGAGGAAGTTTTATATATCGACCACGGCAACTCAGCCCGGAAGTGTTTACTGATGAGGACATGCAGAGGTGACAGAGGTCACCATGCTAGTGCAAGCGTGGAGGGGCTCTGCTCTTTCTTATATGGAAGTATCCCGATTGACTGACTGACTCATCATCGCCTAGCCCAAACCACTGAAGATAGAAACTTGAAATTTGTGGAGGGTGTTGATGATACTCTGTAGGCGTCATTTAAGAAGCGATTTTTTCGATATTCCGACCGTAAGGGGGTGAAATAGGGGATGAAACGTTTTTTTGAAAATACGTAACTATTTAGGCAATTTTGAAGCTAGAACTACAAAATTTCGGATTTTAATTCAGGGTTCGAATTTAAAAGACACGTGTTTCGGCATTTTTTGAAATTCGACAAATAAGGGGGGGAAAATAGGTATCACAAAAAATTGATTTTCAAAAATATGTTGCTGTTAACTACGAAAGTTCGTGAATGGAATCTTGGTCAGGATTAAAAATCCATGATTTTTAGTATTTTTGGAAATTCAACAAGTAAGAGGGTTAAATAGAGGATCAAAAAATATTTTTGAAAACACGTTGCTATTGATACAATTTTGAAACTAGAGCTGCAAAAATTGATATTTGTATAGTTGGTTAGACGTTAAAAAAAAACGTGTTTCGGTATTTTTGGAAATTCAGCCATCAACGGGGTAAATTGTAGAGGGGGTGTTTTTCGAAAAATGTTGCTATTTAGGCAATGTTGAAGTTAGAACTACAAATTTTCGGATTTGAATTCGGGGTTCGAATTTGAAAGACACGTGTTTCGGCATTTTTTTTTTTAAACAACCGGTGCAGACCAACCAGCCTACACATGCGAAGCAGCGGGGGTTCAGCTATGGCGCGCGCACCGCCGTGCCGCGGTCGGCCAGTCAGGTGAAGGCCGCGGCCTCAAAGTGTGACGTAGGCACGGCCTGTTGTAAGGCCGGTATTACACTGTAAAAGATCTTTGACAAAGATCTTTGTCAAAGATTTTATCCAAGATCCTTGACGAAACTACTTCACAGGAGCACATTACACTAGCGTAAAATATATCATCATAGTTGCTCGGAATAAGACTCCAAAATAGTAAAGCGTCTGTATTACAGTACGTAAAATAATGCTGCTCGGGAGTGCATTCATTGGAAAGAACGAAAAATGGAAACAATTTTAGGTAAAATCGTGAATAGCAAGAGGAAAATACGAAAACTGGTCGCACAAATGTACTCCCATGAGCTACACTGCTGGGAAATAATAACCTAAATTATTTAAGAACGTGTGACCAAATATTTTAATTCACCCACATATTTATAAATACTTCATCATAATCGATGTTTCAGGAAGCCCTAAAGCTGTGTCAATGGGTAAATAATGAAACACCGAAATAATTTAACGTGTGTCATGCTAAACATAACTTCGTTAGACACTATTATAATTAAGAAAGAATATTTTCGTAGTTCTTTCATGTTATGCTTCATTGAGGATTATGCGCTGCGAAAGACATTTTTATAGTTTGCTGCAGTCTGACATTTGTTTTGCCTGATTTTCCGAAACATAAAATATCCGTATAAATACCTGGTCTTGTAGTTAAATGTCGAAAAGCATCGTGCAAAGCAAGAAAAAAATATAGAGCTAACTAGTGCAGTACCTCATTACGCAAATCATGAATCCCTTTCCACTGAAGATCCATTTATATCAACATACAAAATCTATTCCAGCAGGCAGTAAAATACACGAATCCTACAGTGTAGGCCTAAGATTTCACGTATTATTCCAGACATAAGTGAACCAAGATGTAAATCACTTTAGGAGGAATTACGAGGTTAGGTTAGAGTACAAATAAAAACATTTATTTCACTTATGCATCTCCATATATCCTTTGAGCCATATAATTTCTTCCCTATCAGCAACCTCAGTGAGTCACTTTGAATACAACTGACAGCAGTAGCTTTTTCTCTATACGATTCTAACCGTATATTTTAGTAAATGTGCTTTGTATTAATAAATATTCCGCACACTTCTCACTTTGAAACGATCACTGTGGCAGTAGCGATACAACAAATACACTTTTACGTTAATTTGTAGGCGTCAAGCAAGGAAAGACGCATGTATACAATGGCGAACTTTTATAAAAGCTAGACTCTCTCGCTAACTTTTATCAAATATCTTTTATAAAAGAAATCTTTTATAAAAGATGACCCATTACACTGTCAAAGATTTGACCAAAGAGCTTTGATAAAAGATCTTTGACAAAGATCTTTTACAGTGTAATACCCGCCTTAGGTGGTGTCACGCAGGTGGCTGGCGGTGACTTACTGCAGACGGCGCAGCGCGCCTCGTCGCCGCCGTCGCCGCAGCCGTCGCGGCCGGAGCAGAGGATGGCGGTGGAGCGGCAGCGGCCGTTGTCGCAGCGGAAGGGGCAGCGCGGCCCGGTGGCGCTGGCGGGGCGGCCGCGCATGCGCAGTCGCCGGCTGGGAGGCGGCACGCGGCACCAGCGCGGCTCGTCGCTGCCGTCGGCGCACGACACCACCGCGTTGCACAGCTCGTAGTCGGGCAGGCAGCTCGCGTTCCCGCCGGCCGCGCACGCGAACGTGAACTGCGGGCAAGCTGCGGGCAGCACACACACAAATCTGTTTAATTTAAAAAAGGAACAAAACAAACAGTTTTTTTTGTTGTAAATTCTTTTTGTTTTGTTTAAAACACGTTTAAAACAATGTTGACAACTATAATGTTTTAAACAATAAAAATGTTTTAAACACATTACCGTGTTTATTCGAGAAATTTGGCGCCCGCGTATTTTGCGCACCCTAGTTTTTAAATTAATTTCTGTACCTACTTCTCAATCCTCTCTTAATTTGTAAATTGTATATTTTAGCATTGAAGCTTTTTAAAAAACAAACAGTTTTTTTGTTTTAAACTGTTTTTTGTTTAAAAGACGTTTAAAACAATGTTGAAAACTATAATATTTTAAACAATAAAAATGTTATAAACAAAGTGTTTTAAAAAAATTACTGTGCTTATTCGAGAAATTTGGCGCCCGCGTATTTTGCGCACCCTAGTTTTTAAATTAATTTCCGTAACTACTTTTCAATCCTCTCATAATTTGTAAATCGTTTACTTTAGCACTGAAGCTTTTTAAAAACAAACAGTTTTTGTTTTAAACTGTTTTTTTGTTTAAAACAATGTTGAAAACTATAATGTTTTAAATATTATTTTTTTTAAACAAACGATTTTAAATAAATTACCGTGTTTATTCGAGAAATTTCGCACCCGCGTATTTTGCGCACCCTAGTTTTTAAATTAATTTCCGTACCTACTTTTCAATCCACTCATAATTTGCAAATCGTATATTTTAGCATTGAATCTTAAAAAAACAGTTTTTTTTGTTTTTAACTGTTTTATTGTTTAAAACACGTTTAAAACAATGTTGGAAGCTAAAATGTTTTAAACAATTTATCGTGTTTATTCGAGAAATTTCGAGTCCGCGTATTTTACGCACCCTAGTTTTTAAATTAATTGTTTCAATCCTCTCATAATTTGTAAATCATATACTTTAGCATTGAAGCTTTTTAAAAACAAACAGTTTTTGTTTTAAACTGTTTTTTGTTTAAAACAATGTTGAAAGCTATAATGTTTTACACAAATTACCGTGTTTATTCGAGAAATTTCGCACCCGCGTATTTTGCGCACCCTAGTTTTTAAATTAATTTCGGTACCTACTTTTCAATCCTCTCATTTTGTATATCGTAAATTTTAGCATTGAAGCTTTTTAAAAACAAACAGTTTTTGTTTTAAACTGTTTTTTGTTTAAAACAATGTTGAAAGCTAAAATGTTTTACACAAATTACCGTGTTTATTCGAGAAATTTCGCACCCGCGTATTTTGCGCACCCTAGTTTTTAAATTAATTTCGGTACCTACTTTTCAATCCTCTCATTTTGTATATCGTAAATTTTAGCATTGAAGCTTTTTAAAAACAAACCGTTTTTTGTTTTAAACCTTTTTTTTAAACAAGTTTAAAACAATGTTGAAAACTATAATGTTTTAAACAATAATTTTTTAAAAACAAATTACCGCTTTTATTCGAGAAATTTCGAGCCCGCGTATTTTGCACACCCTAGTTTTTAAATTAATTTCTGTACCTACTTTTCAATCCCCTCGTAATTTGCAAATCGTATACTTTCGCATTCTAGCTTTTTAAAAACAGGTTAAAATATCTTTTGTATAACTTACTTGAAACAGTAAGGATTATAGAAGCCGTGGTTAAAGTACGAAACAGATTCATATTCCACTTCTACTTCTTGGTTGAGTGCTCGTTAGTGTGTTTCGAGCACAACCAAAAAGTAGAAGTAGAATATGAATAAGGAAGAGACACTTTCACACTTGGTGTATTGTCAATGTTGCATTTTCAATTTACTTTGAGCAAAAGTGCTTTCTTAAGAAATCTGAATACTGTTTTTTAAACACAACATGTTTATTATACATTTTCTCATTTAAATTGTTTTAATAGCAGTTGTTTTTAAATATATTGTTTTAAAAAAGTGATGTTTGTATCAACGAAACATATTTTTGTATGTACAGTGCTGCTATGCATTTAATTTTGTTGTTGTTGCAATAACTGTAAGTTTTTTTGCAATTTTTGTAGTCTTCATCTGAGAGACAAAAACCTACATATATGAAAGCTATAAGAAGAAAATTATAAAAATCACATAAAAAATAGAGTATAATCCATCGTACATTTTATACATATTAAAGCGAAATCGTTTTAAGACATTAACTCTACTTGCTCATCGCGTATTTCCCGTACTGAGGCACGCAACATGTTAGTGTTGTCATTTTTTGCTTTTCAGTTTCTGGTGTTTTTGTGGTGTAAAGTATCGTCCTAAAATACTTGTCAGGCAAAATGTACGGATGCAATATGCCATACGTTCGCGAAAGACATTTAACTGTTCGCGGATGATGCTATCCTTTATCGATTAGTGAAGTCAACAGAGGATCAAAAGCAACTGCAAAATTTCTACATGGTGCGAAAATTGGCAATTGACATTAAAGAAAGGAAAGTGGGAAGTAATACTCATGACCACTAAAAGAAATCCGCTGAACTTCAATTACGCGATAAATCAGTCAAACCTTAAGGTCGTAGATTCTACCATATACCTGGGAGTTACAATTACGAACAACTTAGACTGGAGAGAACACGTAGAAAATATTGTGGGGAAGACGAACCAAAGATTACGTTTCATTGACAGAACGCTTCGAAGATGCACCAGCTCCACCAAAGAGACTGCCCACATCACACTTGTGCGGCCTCTGCTGGAGTACTGTTGCCCCTTGTGGGACCCTCACCAGGTGGGACTGGCGGAAGATATTGAGAAGGTTGAGCGGAGGGCAGCTCGTTTTGTTTTATCACGTTACACGTTACACGGAAATGTTGTACGAATTGAGGTGGAAATCATTAAAAGAAAGACGATCTGTTTGCGAAGTTTCAATCACCGACTTTTACTTCTGAATGTGAAAATTATTTTCTAGCACCCACCTACTTAGGGAGACATGACGATCCCAATAAAATAAGAGTAATCAGATCGAAAACGGAAAGATTTAGGTGTCCTTTCTATTAGAGAATGAAACAGTAGAGAAAAGTTATGAAAGTGGTTAATGAAGCCTCTGGCTTCAGAGAAGGGCAGCTCGTTTTGTTTTATCACGTTACGGGGGGGGGGGGGGGAGCGTCACGGAAATGTTGCACGAATTGGGGTGGAAATCATTAAAAGAAAAACGTTATTCATTGCAGCGTGATCTGTTTGCGAAGTTTCAATCACCGATTTTTACTTACTGAATGTGAAAAATATTTTGCCAGCACCCACCTACGTAGGGAGACATGACCATCCCAATAAAATATGAGAAATCAGATCGAAAACGGAACGATTTAGTGTTCAACATAAAGTCAGTTTCAATTTTTCAGTAACATTTCACAGTCAATGATTAGAAGTTGCAGGATTATTATTTCGTGGCTAATCTAAGCGTTGCAGTTCTTGTCGGCAGTATCGAGTGTGCACGGCGTTAACATTTCCTGTCGCACGCTTTTCCTTTTCGCAATGGCAGTCAAGTTATTCCATTTACTCCTTCGCGTTACCGCCTTGTTTATAGTGCGTGTGTGTGTGTGTGTGTGTGTGTGTGTGTGTGTGTGTGTGTGCGGCACATATACCGGGTTATCAAAAAGTCAGTATAAATTTGAAAACTTCATAAATAACGGAATAATGTAGATGGAGAGGTAAAAATTGACACACATGCATGGAATTACATTGGGTTTTATTAGAACCAAACATATACCGTTATCGGTCCTTTTTCTTCGAGGAACTGCGTGATTCTGGTTTTGTAACTGCTACCGTGACGGGTGAGAGGTACGCCGATGTGTTACAGAATCGCATTATTCCCAGCCTGGCTGATAAACACCTGCTGGAACGTACGGTTTTTTAAGCAAGGTGGCGCTCCACCCCATATTGCTAGACGCATAAAAGATCTCTTGCGCGCGTCGTATGGTGACGATCGTGTGCTCAGCCGCCACTTTCGTCATGCTTGGCCTCCCAGGTCCGCAGACCTCAGTCCGTGCGATTATTGGCTGTGGGGTTACCTGAAGTCGCAAGCGTATCGTGATCGACCGACATCTCTAGGGATGCTGAAAGACAACATTACCATATCACCGGACATGCTTTAAGTGCTGTTCATAACATTTTTCCGCGACTACAGCTATTGTTGAGGAATGATGGTGAACATATTGAGCATTTCCTGTAACGAACATCATTTTCGCTTTGTCTTAATTTGTTATGCTAATTATTGCTTTTCTGATCAGATGAAGCGCCCTCTATCAGACATTTATTGAACTTTTTTTAAATTATTTTTTTTTTTTTGGGGGGGGGGGGCTCTAATAAAACCCCATGTCATTCCAAGCATGTGTGTCAATTTTTACCTCTCTATCTACATTATTCCGTGATTTATTAAGTTTTCAAATTTATACTGACTTTTTGATAACTCGGTATAAGTGCCGCACACACACACACACACACACACACACACACACACACACACACGCACGCACTATAAACAAGGCGGTTTCGCCTTAGAAGCTGTGCCAAAAACACCATGAGGCGTATTTGTGAACAATACCGGTGCCTATATTTTACAGGTACAATGAATGTATCTTCAGTAATTTTGAAAACTGGCAGATTGCACTTGGTATAAGACGCTCGCCAGGCGAAATGTGTGTGAGTACTTACGGAAACAAACTGCTAATGTCATTAGTGCCTACTCTTACACACCCCTTAAACTACGTTACACTAACGTTTTCTAAACACAACACAAACATCCATGTTCGAGGGAGGACTGGAACCTCCGGCGAGTAGTTCATAGCTTAAGGGAACCACCGGCTAAAATAAAGGAATTGTGAATTTACCGTTGGAGGGAAGTGTGTGTGGTAAAAACCGCAGAGGAAGACCAAGAAATAGATACAGTAAGCAGATTCAGACAGATGTAGGTTGCCGTTCTTATGTGGAGATGAAGAGGCTTGCTCAGGATAGGGTATGGTGGAGAGCTGCATCAAACCAGTCTCCCGACTGAAGACCACAACACAGGTCAATTAATAGTCAAAGGTATGCCGAATGTGTAAGTCATTGTCCATTGCGTGGATTACTTTATGAATATGATCCCGTCAAATGATCCCCCCTCTGCACAACAAATTCATCTAGGTAGCGTAGGAAGCTTTCCATAACATAGAACACTGCCACTACTACCAAGGCTCTCCATGCAGCGGAATAGCATCTCGGGAATGGACATATTGGAACATTCTTGTTTAAGATGATATAAAGCTATGAAACACAGAAGCTGAATTAAAGTTTGTGACGAGAAGGAAATCGTGCTTAGACTCTTCCGAGCCGCCTTGATCGCTAGTGTTCAAAATGTTCAAATGTTTGTATAGTCTATGGGACTTAACTACGGGGTCATCAGTCCCTAAACTTACAAACTACTTATGAACTACTTACGAACTAGGACGGCACAAATATCCATGCCCGAGGGGGGATTCGAACCCCCGACCGTAGTGGCCGTGAAGACCATGACTGGAGCGCCTTAGTCCCCTCGGCCACCGCGGCCGGCGATCGCTAGTGTTTCGGTGATCTAGTGGTAAGACGTCTGCCTAGTAAGCCTGGAGATCCGGGTTCGCTTCCTGGTCGCATCACAAATTTTAATTAAATGCTTAAGATTTATCATTAATGTCTGTGATATATTCGAGGCGAAAGTACATCTCAGGAATTGTATATTTGTATTTACATTGATATTATTATCCGTGTGTTCACTGAATCACATAATTCGAAATGAGCTTCATCTGACATCAGGATGCTGCAAGAAACCATTTTTCCCCAATTAGGTATGGTCGATGTGGATGTAGAACAATTATGGTTTCAACAAGACCAACCTCGCATACAACCAGAATCAGAAATTATATCTTGAGACAGACATTTCCCGGTAGAGTAATTTCCCGTCTTGGTGACATTTCCTGGCCGCATCACTCACCTGACGTTTCATGTGCAGACTTTTCCCTTTGTGACTACCTGAAACAAGAAGTGTCCCGAACATTCCTGAGTTGAAGGATAGCATCAGCATCAGAACTGCCGTCGGCAGTGTTCCAGGAAATACGTTATGCCGAGTTGTGTGTGCTACTAACGCCGCCTATATGAATGTGTTGTGCAGAGGGGGCATCATTTGACAGGAGTCATATTCAGAAAGTTATCCATGCAATGGACAATGACTGACACATTAGAAAATGGCATACCTTTAAGTATTAATTGACATAAGAGGTAATAAATAAAATGCAGTCACTGTCTGATGATGTGTTTTTAATATCCTGCGTGGTTATGGTATATCGCCCAAATTTGCAACTGGATAGGGGATTTCCTGTCAGAGAGAACACAGGTCGTAGTAATCGGTAATAAGGCATCGAATAAAACAGAGGTAATATCGGGCGTCCCACAGGGTAGTGTTATTGGTCATCTGCTGTTCCTTATTTACATGTAAGATTTAGGGGAAAATCTAAGTAGCTCTCTTAGGTTGTTTGCAGATGACACCGTCTAATAAAATCATCTGAAGATCAAAACCAACTGCAGAACGATCTGAATAAGATATTACTATGGTGTAAAAATTGACAATTAAGTCTAAATAATGAGAAGTGTGGAGTCGTCCACATGAGTACGAAAATAAATCCGTTAAACTTTGTTTACAAGATAAATCAATCAAAAGTGAAGGCCGTAAACTCCAGAAAATACCTAGAAATTGATATTACTTCAGACTTAAACTGGAAAGAACACGTATATAATGTCATGGGAAAGGCGAACCAAAGACGGCGTTTTATTGGCAGAAGCTTTAAAAGATGCAACAGAACTACTAAAGAGACTGCATACACTACGCTTGTCCGATCATTTTTGGAGTATTGCTGCCAAGTGGGAGATCCTTATCAGGTGGGTTTGACGGAGGACATCGAAAGAGTCCAGAGAAGGGCAGCTCGTTTCGTATTGTCACGATACAGGGGAGACAGCGTTACGGAAATGATACAAGATCTGGGATGGGAATCATTACAACAAACGGCGCTTATCGCTGCGGCGTGGGCTACTTACGAAATTCAAATCGCCAACATTCTCCTCCGAATGCGAAAATATATTGTTGACTCCCACTTACATAGGTAGAAATGATCATCAGAATAGTGTCTTTTTTTTTCAAGGGATCGTCGTCACCATACAATAAATAGGGATTGAGTAGTACAAAAACGTACATTACCTGACGTCACAGGATGGGGGCTATCTGCATAGATAAATTATCTTCAAAATTGAAACGCCAAGATCGCTATATAATTATTTAATTTACTGACGACTGGTTTCAGTGGGCTATGCGTCTATCAGCTGGCCGTATAGCATTCTGAGGTGATCTAACGTTATTTAAAAAATGGAGGTTAAACAGAACGTGCAACATAGCATTTAGTCAAAATAAGAAAAATGTATTTGCTACGTTGCACGTTCTCGTCACAGCTGGAGCATGCGCTCTTCTTACTCATACGGCCCAGTGCCTCTGCACACAGCCTGCGCCTGGTGTGTCCTTCCGCTACACCGCGGTGTCAGTTGGGTTGCATACACAGCGGACAGCGGCGGCTTGATTGCCAGTTATCGCTTTCACTATGTACAGGTCGTTGCGATTTAACATTTAGTAGTTAACAATACAAGTACAACCTCATCTAAAGCTTGCATTCTATGACGAAAACGAAGTTACCAAATTTTACGCTGATCTACTTAAGGACTCGTAAACCGTTCAGTTTATCTATTCTACGAGGGTGAGTCGGCAACTAAGTCGCAAACTGAGGTAGACACGCCATTACAAGCCTGAAAATTGCTTTACTTTTCAGATGACGCCACCATCGCCTTGCGTGACAGAATGCAATTAGCTACCAATTACATTGTTAATAGGAGACCTGTAAATTCTAAACAACAGTTGGTGTAATTCTGTAAATTCTAACAACAACGGTGTAATTTTATTTAAAATGTGATCTGTTCACTATTAATATGTTAATTTTTTAAACTGTCTGTTCAGTAACTATGTTAATGAAAATTTATGTTGAGGTAGAATGAAACCCCACATTTGATCAACATAGCGTACTTGTACCATAATAGCAATTGAACCCCTCTCGCTTCCCCTTTTTTTGGATGGGATTGAGGTAACATTATTCAACGTTGAAGAATGTTGGTATAACGTGCCCTGAGTTATAAAATTGGACGTATCCTTTCTTGCAAAGTATGTATCCTGGTTCCGCATTACGCCTCAGATGCGTTATCCGTTGCCAGCCATTATTATTTGCTTGTGTTTAACAAATTCAATTTGTTTTCAACCTTGTCAATTTTTTCAGAATGAAACTTTCACTCTGTATCGGAGTGTGCGCTGATATGAAACTTCCTTGGAGATTAAAATTGTCTGCCGGAACCGGGACTCGAACGAGGGACCTTTGACTTTTGCGGGCAAGCGCTCTATCGACTGAGCTATCCCGAAACGACTCATGATCCCGCCTCACAACGTTACTTCCACTAATACCTCGCCTGCTACTTTCCAGACTTCATAGAAGCTCTCCTGCGAACCTTGCAAGACCAGCACTTCTGGAAGAGAGGATATGGTTGAGACATGGCTTAGCCACAACCTAAGGTATGCTTCCAGAATGAAACTTTCACTCTGCAGTGGAAGTTTCATATCAGCGTACACTCCGCTGCAGAGTGAAAGTTTCATTCTGGAACCATCCCTTAGGCTGTGGCTAGCCATGTCTCCACCATATCCTTTCTTCCAGGAGTGCTAGTCTTGCATGGTTCGAAGGAGAGCTTCTGTGAAGTTTGGAAAGTAGGAGGCGAGGAACTAACGGAAGTAAAGTTGTGAGGCGGGATTAGCTCAGTCGGTAGAGCGCTTGCCCGCTAAAGGCAACTGTCCCTGTTTCGAGTCCCGATTCCGGAACACAATTTTAATCTGCCAAGAAGTTCCTTGTCAATATTTTGTTCTGGAACCACTATAAATGTTTCTGCAGGATGAAGCCTACCAAAATAACAAGCCCATCCCACAGTACTCGTTCTTGTCTAGTTAGTGGGAGCACCCTGGAATATAACGAGTGCTTGGGTAGGTAGCCCAGAGGCAAAGAGGAGTTATAATTTAACTAGAACCACGATAAGGGTACGTCACAATATTCAGCTGCTGAGCATCGAATTGATATGATTGTCAAATACGATACAGTGTGCAGGATAGCTAGGAGAGATTCAAGTTGTGCGAGTCTAGGATACTTTAAATGAATAAAAAAGGTGGCAGTGTGCCAAATGCGTCAGTCATGCTAAATTTAAATTCAACTAACAACTCAACAGGTGTCGGGGAATACATCGGCAGGGACGTTAATGCATGGGAGGACAAATGTTCAAATGTTTGTAGAACTTATGGCACTTAACTACGGGGTCATCAGTCCCTAAGCTTACACACTACTTATGAACTAGCTAAGACTAAGGACGGCACAAATATCCATGCCCGACCGTAGTGGCCGTGCAGACCGTGAGTCTCCTCGGCCACCGCGGCCGGCCCTGGGAGCACACCAGTAGGTTGCGGACATGGCGGGTGTCCCAGGAATAGGAAGAGGGCACCCCCGTTCTGGACGAAGGCTGGCCAGGAAAAGAGCGAAAAGACACAAGAAATTACGGATACCGGGAATAACAGCCACGAACTTGGAATGTACTGCGACCTACCCCGGTTGATATATATATATATATATATATATATATATATATATATATATATATATATATATATATATATATATCGTTGGTCTCGCTAAAACTCGTGAACGGCTGAACATATTTGGTTAATTTTAGTTTTGAAATATTCGTCAAGTCCAGGGATGGTTTAAACGGTGATAAAATATGGAAAAGTTGTCCGGAAAAGAGGAAAATCGGGAAACACTGAAACAGCTTTTTCCATTGAGCTATCAATACCGTTCGTCCAACTGCGATAAAATTTTGTACATTTCATGTTGAAAGCAAGAGGAAGGGTCGCATAAAATAAAAATTCAGAAAAGTCGCTCGGAAAGTAGTAAAATTTAGGAAAATCTGAAAGACAGAACCTTTTTAGTGGGAGAGATTTTCCGGGCAGGAGGAAACTTCATTGAGCATGTCAGACGACAATTTAGATTCCGTTTTCCTACGTCGAGGTGTCCACATCACGACACTGTACGTAATTTAATTCGCAAAGTCCGGAAAACAGGTTCAATTCATGATGCACCACGAACTGGTAGGCCCACGGTTTTATAACAGAACGGAAGCTCGACGACATTTCGGACACCATGTTGCGGAGTCCAACAAATTCAGTGAGGAAATTATCACAAGAGGGTGAAGTATCTCGTACGACAGCACACGAGGCCGTAACAAAAGAACTGGGGCTGTATCCGTGTAACATTAACTGCAGTGCAACAATTACATTGTGCGGACCATACGAAAAGAGTATTGTGAATGGTTTCAGCGAGTTATTAACAGACATGGAGTTGGTGTTTTAGATCCAACATTTTTCACTGATGAGGTTTGGTTTCACCTATCTGGCTTCATTAATTCTAAAAATTCACGTATTCGGTCATCCGAAAATTCACACGCCTTAAGAGAAACGCCATTGAACGCAAGCAAAACTCGGGGTGTGGGTTGCCATGACATGAGCACCAATTATAGAGCAGATATTTTTCGAAACTACGTCACCACCGAAATCTAAATGTTCCTAGATAAGTATCCATTTATTGCGCTGCTGAATGAAGATAAGATCAGTCATTCATTTTTCCAAGACAACGCTACTGCTCATACAGTACACCAATCCCTACGACTTTTAGGTGAAATCGTAGGAGACAGAATAATAAGACAGCGATAACGGAATATCTGCATTCGATTACAAGTGAAACGTTGGTAAAAGTATTCGATAATAAATGTAAACGTATTGAATTATGCCTTCAAGAAAAAAGGAAATCATTTCCAGCACCTACTGTGATAATTGTGAGTACAGTGTATTTTCCTGTAATTAATGTAAATAATTAATTTCATTGTTTTAATTGTAATAAATTTGAAGTGAATCTCGAAACACAACTGCAGCCAGTAGAGTGAAACCCGGCCGCTAGCTTATACAACGACATGAATATGCTGCCACCCTTTGGCGCCTCGCGAGACAAGAAACACCCATTTTCTTCATTGACGTCAGTTTTAACGTCTTCAAAGTACTCCCCATGAGATTTAATACACAACACGCAGAATCTTTTCTAATCCTTGAAACACATACTGAATGCAATTGCCAGTAAGATGTTTAGTTTCTTCGCCGATACTCGTACTATCTTTTCGGTGTATGTGAAACGCCGTCATCACATGACTATTTTCTACTTGTTACAGGGATCATGTCCGCTAAAGACGGAGACAGAGGCAGTATAGGAGGGTTTATTTTTCGTTCTTTTGGCCAAAAAAAGATCTGTGTAATAATAGAATGTGAGCAGGTTAGATATCGTGGGAGTAATTTCAATAAGAAAATAGGAATGCGGGTAAGTTACTATGAACAGCGTAGTGAACGCATTATCATAGTGAAATACACAAAACCAACACCGACTACAGTAGTTCAAGTGTATATGCCAACTAGCTCTGCCGATGAAGATGATATCGAACAAATGTATGAGGAGATAAAAGAAATTATTCAGTAAATTAAGAGAGATGAGGGAACTCGGTCGTAGGAAAGGGAAGAGAAGGAAATGTAGTAGGTGAATACGGGCTGGGAAAAAGGAATGAAAGAGGAAATCGCTTGATAGAATTCTGTGCAGAGCACAATTTAATGATCACCAACACTTGGTTTACACATCATGGAAGAAGGCTGTATACGTGGAAGAGACCAGGAGACACTGGACGGTACCAGGTTGGCTTTATAATGGTAAGGAATAGATTTAGAAACCAGGTTCTAAACTGTAAGACATATCCAGGGGCAGATATAGACTCTGACCATAACTTATTGGTTATGAACAGCAGATTAAAACTCAAGAGACTGCAGAAAGGTAGAAAACTTAGGAGATGGAACATGGACAAATTGAAGGAACCAGAGGTGGTGGAGGGTTTCAGAGGGAGCATTAGGCAAGGATTGGCTGAAACAGGGGAAAGTAATACAGTAGAGGAAGAATGGGTAGCTCTGAGAGGTAGGGTAGTGAAGGCTTCAGAGGATCATATACGCAGAAGGACAAGGCCTGATAGAAATCCCTGGATAACACAGGATATACTCAACTTAATTGATGAAAGGAGAAAATATAAAAATTCAGCAAATGAAGAAGGCAAAAGGGAGTACAGAGGTCTGAAAAATGTGATTGACAGGTAGTGCAGACTGGCTAAGCAGGAGTGGCTTGAGGAGAAATGCAAGACCGTAGAATAATGTATAAATAGGGGAAAGATAGATACTGCCTACTGGAAAATAAAGGAGACATTTGGAGACAAGAATAGGAGCGTTATGAATATCAAGAACTCGGATGGAAAACCAGTACTAAGCAAAGATGGGAAAGCTGAAAGGTGGAAGGAATATATAGAAGGTTTGTGCAAAGGAAATAAACTTGAAAGCAGTATTGTAGAAATGGAAGATGGTGTAGAGGAGGATGGGAGACGAGACACTATACTGCGAAAAGAATTTGACAGAGCACTAAAAGATTTCAGTAAAACCAAGGCCCCTGGAATAGATGACATCCCATCTGAAAAGCTGATATCGTTAGGAGAGCCAGTCATGAAGAAATTGTTCCACCTAGTATGCAAGATATATGACAGGGGAAATACCCTCCGACTTCAAGAAGAATATAGTAATTCCAATTCCAAAGAAAGCAGGTGCAGAAATGTGAAAATTACAGAACTATCAGTTTAATGGTTACAAAATACTGACACGAATAATTTACAGACGAATGGAAAATCTTAGGGATGATCAGTTTGGATTTATGAGAAATGTTGGAACACGGGAGGCAATACATTACGACTTATGTAAGAAGATAGGCTAAGGAAAGGCAAACGTACGTTTTTAGCGTTCGTAGATTTGGAGAAAGCTTTTAACAATGTCGACTGGAATACACTCTTCCAAATTCTCAAGGTATCAGGGGTAAAATATAGGGAGCGAAGAGTTATACTCAACTTATACAAAAACCGAACAGCGGTTATTAGAGTCGAAGGGCATGAAAGGGAATTAAAGTTCAGGGAGAAGAAATAAAAACTTTGCGGTTTGCCGATGACATAGTAATCCTATCAGAGACCGCAAAGGATCTGGAAGACCAATTGAATGGAATGGACAATGTCTTGAAAAGACATTATAAGATGAACATCAACAAGAGTAAAACAAAAATAATGGAATGTAGTGTCAGAAAATCTGGCGATGCTGAGGGAATTAGGTAATGAGGCAAAAAAAGCAGCAGACTAGTTTTGTTACTTGGCTAGCAAGATAACTTCTGATGGCCGAAGTAAAGAAGGTATAATATGCAGAATTGCTATGGGAAGAAAAGCGTTTCTGAAGAAGCGAAAGCCGGCCGCGGTGGCCGAGGTGACTGAGGCGCTCCAGTCACGGTCAGCACGGCCACTACGGTCGGGGGTTTGAATCCCCCCTCGGGCATGGATATTTGTGCCGTCCTAGTTCGTAAGTAGTTCATAAGTATTTTGTAAGTTTAGGGACTGATGACCCCGTAGTTAAATCCCATAAGCTTAACAAACATTTGAACATTTGAAGAAGCGAAACTTGTTGACATCCAATATTAGTTTAAATGTTAGGAAGTCCTTTCTGAGGGCATTTGTCTTGAGTGTAGCATTGTATGGAAGTGAAGCGTGGACAATAAGGAGTTCAGACAAAAACATGATATAAGCTTTTGAAATGTGGTGCTACAGACGAATGATGAAAATTAGATGGGTAGATCACGTAACTAATGAGGAGGTGCTCAACAGAATTGGGGAGAAGAATTTCTGGCGTGTTCTGACTAAGAGAAGGGATAGGTTGGTGGGACACATCCTGAGACATCAAGGAATCATCAACTAGCATTAGAAGGAAGTGTGTGGGGTAAAAATCATAGAGGAAGACCGAGGGACGAATACAGTAAGCAGATTCAAAGGGATGTAGGTTGCCGAAAGTATTCTCAGATGAAGAGACTTGCACAAGACAGGTTAGCGTGGAGAGCTGCATCAAACAAAGTCAGCGGAATGAAGCCCACAACAACAACAACAACAACACTTCAATTACTTGTTCCACTAGGAAAGTTTGAGACTTTTGCTTGGATTTCTTCAAGGAAACGCTGTACACTGCAAGTGGCGTCTCTTATCGACCGCGCGGCCTCGTGGTAATGACTCGAGGTACACTACGCAATTGAAATCTAAGAACTTAATGAGGGCAGCCTTCACATGCGATCGACTTAGATAACTAGACACTTACTTCTCAGGAAACTTTCATTAAGCTAAGTGGGTCTTAGTATCGATGTCATACGCTCACATACGCCCTTCTGTCCCGAATCTGTTCTATATAGGAATCAACTTCATTTTCTAGATGTTATATAATTATAACATACAGTTATATACAGTTATATAATTCGGTCTTATTCAAGACAAATGTGGCAAATTTTACACTCATGAAATCAAACATTTTTGCTGTGTATAATTCTGCAGCAAAATAATTCATGATGTATACATTTTTTTAAGGAGAACATTTTTATCTTTGTTGTGTTACGATTCAGTTAGAGTGTTTGCATTCCATTACGTGAAGTGACGCTACGTATCAAATAATTATCTTTGAATCAGAGAAAAATACAGTAAACGAAATTACTCGTGAAAGATTGCAGAAATGTTTCGGTAAAACAAAGATTATAGATTTGAAATTAGGCTACTTACAGACAGCACTGTGACAATAATGATGAACATTGTTTCACGTGCAACAAACAATGTAATTACCTTCAGTGCATCAGCATAATTCATGTTAGTACGTTTTTATGAGACAATGAACAGATCAGTTTTGTGGAATTAGAAGATTTTTGCCCAACAAACACCAAAAGTAACGTTCGGTGTTTTATGAATATAGAGAGAGAGAAAATAGCACAGGAATGGAAATGCGCATTGTTTCATTCACTCTACAAAATGGGTGACAATAGAGTCCCTAATAATTACAGAGGTGTCTGTCCACCCCCGTAGCTCAGTGCCAGCGTCGCTGACGACCGCGCAGGGGGGCCCGGGTTCGAGTCCCGGCAGGGAACTGGGTGTTGTGTGTTGTCCTAATCATCATCGTCTCATCGTCATTGGCAAGTAAGTCGCCCACGCGGAGTCAACTAAAAAGACTTAAACTAAGGCGGCCGAACAATCCCGCAAGGGATCTCCCGGCCAAGAAAGCCATACGCTCATTTCTTATTAGTACCAGTCAGTTAC
Source organism: Locusta migratoria (assembly GCA_026315105.1). Classification (NCBI taxonomy): domain Eukaryota; kingdom Metazoa; phylum Arthropoda; class Insecta; order Orthoptera; family Acrididae; genus Locusta; species Locusta migratoria. The sequence continues at coordinate 958,362,219 of CM048744.1, read as the reverse complement.
AAAATTCTCTCCAAAGCGTTATTCGACAAATTAGAACCGCAGTTGGATGCAAACATAAGCGAAAAGGCGTTACAAAAGTATTATCCTGTAATGAATAAATTTCAAACCTGCGAACACTGCTGAAGGTCAAGAATCAAACAACACTGCAGTTAGATTTCTGGACTGCAAGATGGCCTACGAGTCCATTGACAAACAGACCTCTTTGATACACTAAAAGAATGTGGAATATACAAAATAATTAGGGCACTGATGGTATAGACACTCACAGAGCATTTAAAATAAAAGTTATGGGGGAAATTTCAGGAATTAGACAAGGAGATTGACTCTCTCCACTTTTATTCAACGCAGTCTTGAAGAAAATTTTCAAACGATTCGAACAAAAAGTAAATGGGTTTGAATTCAGATAAGCATGAGCAACCACAGTAATCATGAAATGTCTGACATTTGTAGGTTATCTGGCAATGCTCAGTAAAAATATACAAGAAGCAAAAGACGCTCAGGGATACAGATATTGAATGACACAACACAATACACGGAAAGAAAGAAAAACAACAGAAAACGCATGCTCATAAGGTTAGATGATAGAAAAATTCAAATATCTATCGGAGTAGATACAAACAGGAGGATAAATAAGCCATCCAACATAAACAACGTGAACACACTATAATGAAAGAAACAATCAAGACATATCAAATTTAGCACTACAATATAATTGCGTTACCAGAAGAACTCTGCGCATCAGCAACGAACGCAATCGAAGCATCACAAATCTCAGGAGCAGAAAAGAGTGAACGTAAAATCCTCAGAAAAATTTGTCGAGTAATACAGAAAGATAGTATATGGATGAAGAGGCCAATCACAGAATCATACTAACACACAGACTCACATTACAGATCAGAAACGCCGACTAACATTATAAGGACAGTTTCAAAGAGTTAACAACAAGAGACTAACAAAGAGGATTTTTGATGTTGTAAAAGTTTCAGTTTAAAAAATCTTCTACTTTTATGAAACCGAAGACCTTAAACACGCAGGCTTGATTGCAACCCGGCGTCTTGGCTCTGCGCGCCCGGTCAGAGGACTCAACGCCCTCTGTAATGGACTTTACATCTACGCTCCTACTTATTAAATATTTTCGTCGAGCCTACGAAAGGAATGGACGCAGTGTCTCCATGTGTTGGATTAAAGTACACAAGAGCGTTCTGCAGAACGAGATCGCTGACAGAATTGTCTAGGAAGCGGTGTCCACTGGTCTGGAAGAATATACTACCGTTCCCGCGGAGGATATTTTACCAGATTACAGAAAGAAAATTCGGATTGAATGGCAAGCTTTCCAGGAATCTAAAGGAAAATACTATGCAGAAATTACATCAGTGCTCCCATCCCATCCTAGGTGCAATTGACTTACGTGTTCACGGAAGCTTGCAGTCAACACAGCGTGGCTGAAATTCAACCACTGTCGATACGCGCAGCACCTACATCGCATTGGCAAGTGACATCTCCACTTTGCGGCGAAGCGGAAGGCACAAATATATATATATATATATATATATATATATATATATATATATATATATATATATATATATATTCTTTTGGATGCATGAACAAGGGGGGGCTCACATCGAAGTTGCTCACGTATCTTGTGAGCAGGAACTGCCAGTTGCCAACATCCGTGTCAAAATTATTTGTAACCACAGACTCTGCAATGTACAAAAAGTTATGAGCTGATATGTAAAAGATAAAATCATGTTTAATCACAATATGTTATTTCAAAATGCTCTTGTCCTTGTTTTCTGTCATATCTTTAATGTTTGTTATATCAAATTGCTCTTCCCTTCGTTTTGTGCCACATGTTTACTGTTTGTTTGTTTGCTTTTGACAACTGCTTTCATAACTGTACCAGAGGATGTCATGATTGAGACTTCCTGGCAGAATACAATTGTGTGCCGGCACCGGGACTCGAACCCGGGACATTTCCCTTTCGCTGTGAAGCGGTCTACCAGTGAGCTATCCCGACACGACTCGCGGTCCGTCCTCACAAATTCTCTTCTGCCAGCACCTCGCCTCCTACTTTCCAGACTACACAGAAGTTCTCCTGCGAAACTTGCAGAACGATCTCTCCTGGAAGAAAGGATATGGTGGAGACATGGCTTAGCGACAGCCTAAAACATGTTTCCAGATTGAGACTTTCAGTCTGCTGCGGAGTTTGACAACGGTCCGTGTAGCGTGCCTGGATAGCTCAGTGGTAGAGCGCTTGACCGCAACAGGGAAAGGTCCCGTGTTCGAGTCCCAGTTCAGGCACATAATTGTAATCTGTCAGGAAGTTTCATATCAGCGCACACTCCGCTGATGTCATGATGATTTATGCCGACGGGGACCACTCAAAGGCAAATAATAATAATAACTAGTTGACACTTGCGATTAATTCGCACTCTATCCTGTTCAGTCACAGATAAGTAAGATAGTAATGGAGAAAAGGTAGATGGAATACATATGTAAAGATGTAATGAACTTTGAATAGTAGTAGCAAATATTAGTCTCATTGTAATAAAATTCATACAATTTAATACAATATTATTAATTGTGAAACATTTTAAAAAAATCAGATATTGACTTTTTCATGTTTTTTTATAACTTGTTTATTTTACAAAACTCCTTTGAAAACAAGTTATAATGTGACTTCAGCGCAAAAAATAAATATTACTGAATGAGGGAACTCCTGAAAAACCGAAGTATAACTGACCATACGAAAAACAGGTTCTGGTAAATATAATTCTACCCTTGAAGCGTCTGACCTTGTTATTTATTTATAGTAATAGCGGAGGCTACTTTTATTGGGAATTGTCTTCTTATCATTTGTAAAGGCATGGTTGGATCAGAAGGTGTGAGGTTTAGTGCGGGGTATTAGCCCAGTTTTATGGCAGTCAATGAGTTTAGCAGTGATGATGTGACTAAGTGAGTCACCACTAATTAAAAAAAATGTTCAAATGTTTGCAAAGCTTATGGGACTTAACTGCGGGGTCATCAGTCCCTAAACGTACTTATAAACTAACTTATACCGAAGACAACACATACATCACTGCGCGAAGGAGGATTCTAACCTCCGACGCGGGAGGCCGCGGCATCCCAACGTGGCGCTCCAGATCGCTCGGCTACTCCAGCGCGGCCACCACTAATCTTGCAACATTAATTAATCCCTGATTGCCGAGGTGGAGTAGCCGAGCGGTCTAAGGTGCCTCGCTGCGGAGTTCGCGGCTACTTGCCGTCGGAGGTTAGAGTCCTCCCTGGGGCATGGGCATAGAATAAGGAGTATACAGAAAGGAAACTCCCGCTGCAGTCTGTCGCGCAAAATTTAGTGCGCATGCGCGGAATCGGCCATCTTGAAAAGCAGTAAACGCGTGCTCACTCCCTACTTTGTAGCGTGGTAATGCGCCGTCTTTGTTTGTTAATTGTGTATTTTAACTGCCTGAATCGCATAAACATAAACAAGTATTTAGTACCGTGCAGTGCAGTGGAAAGAAAGAACTGTGTGTCAATAGTTGGAGCTGTTCCGTTTTTATTATGAGTAGCAATAAAAAGAAAAGACGGCCGCTGGTGCTCAGCACCTAATTGCCGCAATAATTCTCATACAAATATGGATATAAGCTTCTTCACCTTGCCAAAAGATGCTGAGCGATGAGTGAACGTCGCTATATGTGTAGTAAAAATTAAATGTTATCAGTTTCGAATGAGAGCAATGTGTGCATAATTATTAAAAGTAGCCGGTTAAATTGTACGATGCTTCTCGCCTTGCTGCAGTGTTTATGTTGGCACCAATGGTAACGACGGCAACTCAGATGACCAATAAATGTTTTTTTTTCGTGACAGCTTCATTTAAAACGAAATTTTTTTTCTGATCGGACAAGGGTACATACAAGAACCTGTCAACTATAGAGCAGGTACTGTATTAATTTTGCTGCGAGTGAAACGAGCAGCAATAACATTTACTCTGTACCCCGTGAAAAATATTAACGCAATTCTACACTTCATTGTTCATTTGTTGCCAACATAAGCACTGGAGTCTGGCGAGAAGCGTCGTAAAATTTTGCCAAAGTAGCCTTGCTTCTTCTCTTGACGGTAAGTCTCGCTGTTGCTATTTCTGCAGCAGTTCAACAGCATCGAAATGTCGAAGTACATTTATATTCTATAATTATAAGTTGCAGGGAATAATATAAAATGAAAGACAAAGAATAGTGCGAAAGTAGGCAGGTAAAATTTTACTTACGGCATTGGAGGCATTGTGTGCTATGTTGGCAACGAATGCTTTTCGGATACTCAAACAAATAGATTAAGCGGAATAATTATTTTATGCCGTTCCTGCTCTACGGTTGACAGATTCTTCTATATGCCCTTCTCCGATCAGTAAATTAATTATCCTCCTAAAGCAAATACAACTTTTCCAACATTAAAACACAACTACATCACTGCCATAAGTAAAATATAACATATAGGTATGTTTTAAAGGCAATATTTATTTCCAGTGCTAAGAAATCGACTGTGAATTCAAGGAGAGCTGATTTTCTTAAAAAAGATGCAAAATACTTAAATAAAAACTGCAAAATAGATGAGAGCATAATGAAAAGCCGTTTCCTTTCGTAAAAGTCGGTGAGATTATCTGCAGTTCTTAAAAAGTCCATTTCCAGCCATAGTACTAAGTGGCTGTAGTTCCGCGTTTACTGCTTTTCAATATGGCGTCGAGCGCAACGCTTGGTAACATACAGATCAAAGGCGCCGCCCCCAGCTTTCCCTTCTGTATGCTCCCTATTCTGTGGCATGGGTGTGTGTGTTTGTCCTTAGGTTAGTTTACCTTAGTTTAAGTAGTTTGTAAGCTACGGACTGATGACCACGCAGTTTGGTCCGATAGATATACAAACATTTGAACATTTTTAATCCCTGATTATCGTTGTTGTTGTTGTTGTTGTTATGGTCTTCAGTCCGGAGACTGGTTTGATGCAGCTCTCCACACTACACTATCCTGACCAAGCCTTTTCATAAGAACGCCAACAAACATCCATTTGAATCTATTTACTATATGCGTCTCTTGGTCTCCCTCTGCGATGTTTACCCCACACACTTCCCTTCAATGCTAAATTTACGATTCCTCGATGTCTAAGAATGTGTCCTACCAAGTGATCCCTAATTTAGTCAAGGTATGGCAAAAACTTCTTTTCTCACCAATTCTGTTCAGTACCTCTTCGTTAGTTACGCGATCTACTCACCTAATCTTCAGCAGTCTTCTGTAGCACAATATTTCAAAAGCCTCTACTCTCTTTCTGTCGGCACTGTTTATCATCCATGTTACACTCCCGTCCAAGGCAACACTCCACACAGATGCCTTCAGAAAAGACTTCCTTACACTTAAATTAACGTTCGATGTTAGCAAATTTCTCTTTTTCAAAAATGCTTTTCTTCCCATTGCCATTCTGCAGTTTATATCCTCTGTACTGCGACCGTCATATGTTATTTTGCTACCCAAGTAACAAAACTCATCTACCACCTTCATTGTTTCGTTACCTAATCTAATTCCTTCAGCATCGTCTGATTTTCTAACACTGCATTCCATTATCGTTGTTTTGATCTTGTTAATGCTCGTTTTATATGATCTCTTCAACACACTGTCCATTCCGTTCAACTGCTCTTCATTTGCTGTCTGCTACAGAATTAAAATGTTAAGATTTCTAATTAACGTAATTATACTCGGCGCGGTGGCTGATGAGAGCAATCGTAAATACATGTCCCATTTACGATCGTTTGCCGGGTATAAACCTAAAGCTCCCTCTGAATTTCTCCAGAACTTCACGTTCCTTCACTTTATCTAAGTCCCATACCCTTATTTTCCTACCTTTCTGCAGCTTTTTCAGTTTCAGCCTACAGTTCATGACTAACAAGTTATGGTCAGAGTCTATATCTGCCCATGGGAATGTCTTACAGTTCATCAACTGGTTCCGGAATCTGTGTTTTACCATTATGAAATCTATCTGGTGCCTTCCTGTGTCTCCTGGTCTCTTCCACGTATACAATCTTCTTTTGTGATTCTTAAACCACGTGTTTGTTACGATTAAATCATGTTCCGTGCAAAATTCTACCAGGCGACTTCCTCTTTCATTCCTTCTGCCCAGTCCATATTCACCTATTATTTTTCCTTCTCTTCCTTTTCCTACTACCGAATTCCAGTCTCCCATCACAATTAAGTTTTCCTCTCCCTTAACTGTCTGAATAATTTCCTTTAGCTCCTCATATATTTCTTCGATCTCCTCATCATCGGCAGAGCTAGTTGGCATATAAACCTGTACTACAGTTGTCGGTGTTGGCTTCGTATCTATTTTGATAATGGTAATGCGATCACTGTGTGGCTCATAGTAGTTTACCCGCATTCCTATCTTCTTATTCATTATCAGTCCTACTCCTGTGATACCCCCAACTGATTTTGTATTTATAATCCTGTACTCACCTGACCAGAAATCCTGTTCATCCTGCCACCGAACTTCACTAATCCCCACTATATCTAACCTCAACCCATCCATTTCCCTTTTTAAATTTTCTAATTTTCCTACCTGATTAAGGGATCTAACATTCGACGCTCCGATCCGTAGAATGCCAGTATTGTCTTTCCTGATGACCACATCCTCCTGAGTAGTCCCCGCCCGGAGATCCGAATGGGGGACTATTTTACCTCCGGAATATTTTACCCGAGAGGATGCCATCATCATATTTTCATACAGTAGAACTGCATGTCCTCGGGAAATGTAACGGCTGTAGTTTCCCCTTGCTTTCAGCCGTTCGCAGTAGCTGTGTGGCAAAGCCACATTAGCTGATGTTACAAGGCCAGCTCAGTCAATCATCCAGACTGTTGCCCCTGTAACTACTGAAAAGGCTGCTGCCCCTCTTCAGGAACCACACGTTTGTCTGGCCTCTCCACAGATACCCCTCCGCTGTGGTTGCACCTACGGTACGGCTATCTGTATCGTTGAGGCACTCAAGCCACCCCACCTCGGCAATGTCTGTGGTTGATGGGGGTGGAATAATAATAATAACCGGCCGCGGTGGCCGAGGGGATTAAGGCGCGCCAGTCACGGTCCGCACGGCCACTACGGTCGGGGGTTCGAATCCCCCCTCGGGCATGGATATTTGTGCCGTCCTTAGTTGTACGTAGTTCATAAGTAGTTTGTAAGTTTAGGGACTGATGACCCTGTAGTTAAGTCCCATAGACTCTACAAACATTTGAACATTTTTGAATAATAATAATAATTATTATGTACTATTCAAGTAGAAGGGAAGTGATAGGCTGTGAGGTAAGGTTACTTACTGTAAAGGGTGATACCACACTTGCCTCACGGACTAAGTTGTGAGTAACCTTCCCTCTGGTCTTGCATCTGATGAACGAGAAACGTTTTTCGTAATCTTGTGTTTAAGGTTGTTTTCGTTTTTCTTTGTGTGATTATCGTCGTTACTGAACTAAGTAATAGCCAGCAGCTTTAACACTTTTCAATAAAAATACCGTTCAATTTATAGAACATCTACATCTACATAGATACTCTGCAAATCACATTTAAAGTGTCTGGCAGAGGGGTCATTAACCACTTCCATACATTTTCTCTACCGTTCGATTGTCTAGTAGCGTCAGTCCCACCTGGTGAGGGTCACACAATGGGAACAGTACTCCTTTAGAGGACGCACAAGTGTGATGTAGGCAGTCTCTTTCGCGGAGCTGCTGCTTCTTCGAAGTGTTCTGCCATTGAAACGTAATCTTTGGTTCGCCTTCCCCACAATATTTTCTATGTGTTCTCTCCAGTCTACGTTGTTCGTAATTGTAACTCCTAGTTATTTGATAGAATTTATGACCTTAAGGTTTGTCTGATTTATCGCGTAATTGAAGTTCAGCGGATTTCTTTTAGTGGTAATGTGTATTACTTCACACTTTTCATTATTTAGTGTCAATTGCACCATATAGAAATTTTGTCTAAATCGTTTTGCAGTTGCTTTTGATCCTCTATGACATCACTAAACGATAAACGACAGCATCATCCGCGAACAGTCTAAGGGAGCTATTCAGATTGTCTCCTAAATCGTTTATAAACACAAGGAAGAGTAAGGGACCTATAACGCTTCCCTGGGGAACGCCAGATCACTTCTGTTTTACTCGATGACTTACCGTCAATTACAACGAAATGTGTCGTTTCTGATAGGAAATTGTGAATCCAATCGCACAATTGGGGAGACATTCCATAAGCAGGCAATTTCATAAGAAGCCGCTTGTGGGGTACAGTGTCAAAAGCCTTACGGAAATCCTGAAATATGGAATCGATTTGAGATCCCTTGTCGATGGCACTTAACACTTAATGTGAATAAACGGCAAGCTGTGTTTCGCAAGAGCGATACTTTCTGAATCCGTGTTGACTATTGTTTAATAGGTCGTTCTCTTCGAGGTAGTTCGTAATGTTCGAACAAAGTATATGGTCCAGAATCCAACTGCAAATCGACGTCAATGAGATTGGCCTGTAATGGGGATGACTTCTATTGCCTTTCTTGAATATTGGAGTGACTTGGGCAACTTTGCAGTCTTTGGGTACGGATCTTTGGCTGAGTGGTCGGTTGTAAAAATAGCTACTTTTGTGCCTGGCACAGTAGTTAGTGCTGGTGGCTGGTGTCTTACCGGCTCGTTGGCTGCAGCCGTGCTCGTCCTCGGCCATCACCAGTCGGTGTTGCCGTCGCAGTCTTTGGGTACGGATCTTTGGCTGAGTGGTCGGTTGTAAATAATAGCTAGTTTTGTGCCTGGCACAGTAGTTAGTGCTGGTGTCTGGTGACTTGTCTTACCGGCTCGCTGGTTGCAGCACTGCTCGTCCTCGCCCATCAGACAGTCGGTGTTGCCGTCGCAGTCTTTGGGTACGGATCTTTGGCTGAGTGGTCGGTTGTAAATAATAGCTAGTTTTGTGGCTGGCACAGTAGTTAGTGCTGGTGTCTGGTGACTTGTCTTACCGGCTCGCTGGTTGCAGCCCTGCTCGTCCTCGCCCATCAGACAGTCGGTGTTGCCGTCGCAGTCTTTGGGTACGGATCTTTGGCTGAGTGGTCGGTTGTAAATAATAGCTAGTTTTGTGCCTGGCACAGTAGTTAGTGCTGGTGTCTGGTGACTTGTCTTACCGGCTCGCTGGTTGCAGCCCTGCTCGTCCTCGCCCATCAGACAGTCGGTGTTGCCGTCGCAGTCTTTGGGTACGGATCTTTGGCTGAGTGGTCGGTTGTAAATAATAGCTAGTTTTGTGCCTGGCACAGTAGTTAGTGCTGGTGTCTGGTGACTTGTCTTACCGGCTCGCTGGTTGCTGCCCTGCTCGTCCTCGCCCATCAGACAGTCGGTGTTGCCATCGCAGTCTTTGGGTACGGATCTTTGGCTGAGTGGTCGGTTGTAAATAATAGCTAGTTTTGTGCCTGGCACAGTAGTTAGTGCTGGTGTCTGGTGACTTGTCTTGCCGGCTCGCTGGTTGCAGCCCTGCTCGTCCTCGCCCATCAGACAGTCGGTGTTGCCGTCGCAGTCTTTGGGTACGGATCTTTGGCTGAGTGGTCGGTTGTAAATAATAGCTAGTTTTGTGCCTGGCACAGTAGTTAGTGCTGGTGTCTGGTGACTTGTCTTACCGGCTCGCTGGTTGCAGCCCTGCTCGTCCTCGCCCATCAGACAGTCGGTGTTGCCGTCGCAGTCTTTGGGTACGGATCTTTGGCTGAGTGGTCGGTTGTAAATAATAGCTAGTTTTGTGCCTGGCACAGTAGTTAGTGCTGGTGTCTGGTGACTTGTCTTACCGGCTCGCTGGTTGCAGCCCTGCTCGTCCTCGCCCATCAGACAGTCGGTGTTGCCGTCGCAGTCTTTGGGTACGGATCTTTGGCTGAGTGGTCGGTTGTAAATAATAGCTAGTTTTGTGCCTGGCACAGTAGTTAGTGCTGGTGTCTGGTGACTTGTCTTACCGGCTCGCTGGTTGCAGCCCTGCTCGTCCTCGCCCATCAGACAGTCGGTGTTGCCGTCGCAGTCTTTGGGTACGGATCTTTGGCTGAGTGGTCGGTTGTAAATAATAGCTAGTTTTGTGCCTGGCACAGTAGTTAGTGCTGGTGTCTGGTGACTTGTCTTACCGGCTCGCTGGTTGCAGCCCTGCTCGTCCTCGCCCATCAGACAGTCGGTGTTGCCGTCGCAGTCTTTGGGTACGGATCTTTGGCTGAGTGGTCGGTTGTAAATAATAGCTAGTTTTGTGCCTGGCAGAGTAGTTAGTGCTGGTGTCTGGTGACTTGTCTTACCGGCTCGCTGGTTGCAGCCCTGCTCGTCCTCGCCCATCAGACAGTCGGTGTTGCCGTCGCAGTCTTTGGGTACGGATCTTTGGCTGAGTGGTCGGTTGTAAATAATAGCTAGTTTTGTGCCTGGCACAGTAGTTAGTGCTGGTGTCTGGTGACTTGTCTTACCGGCTCGCTGGTTGCAGCCCTGCTCGTCCTCGCCCATCAGACAGTCGGTGTTGCCGTCGCAGTCTTTGGGTACGGATCTTTGGCTGAGTGGTCGGTTGTAAATAATAGCTAGTTTTGTGCCTGGCACAGTAGTTAGTGCTGGTGTCTGGTGACTTGTCTTGCCGGCTCGCTGGTTGCAGCCCTGCTCGTCCTCGCCCATCAGACAGTCGGTGTTGCCGTCGCAGTCTTTGGGTACGGATCTTTGGCTGAGTGGTCGGTTGTAAATAATAGCTAGTTTTGTGCCTGGCACAGTAGTTAGTGCTGGTGTCTGGTGACTTGTCTTACCGGCTCGCTGGTTGTAGCCCTGCTCGTCCTCGCCCATCAGACAGTCGGTGTTGCCGTCGCAGTCTTTGGGTACGGATCTTTGGCTGAGTGGTCGGTTGTAAATAATAGCTAGTTTTGTGCCTGGCACAGTAGTTAGTGCTGGTGTCTGGTGACTTGTCTTGCCGGCTCGCTGGTTGCAGCCCTGCTCGTCCTCGCCCATCAGACAGTCGGTGTTGCCGTCGCAGTCTTTGGGTACGGATCTTTGGCTGAGTGGTCGGTTGTAAATAATAGCTAGTTTTGTGCCTGGCACAGTAGTTAGTGCTGGTGTCTGGTGACTTGTCTTACCGGCTCGCTGGTTGCAGCCCTGCTCGTCCTCGCCCATCAGACAGTCGGTGTTGCCGTCGCAGTCTTTGGGTACGGATCTTTGGCTGAGTGGTCGGTTGTAAATAATAGCTAGTTTTGTGCCTGGCACAGTAGTTAGTGCTGGTGTCTGGTGACTTGTCTTACCGGCTCGCTGGTTGCAGCCCTGCTCGTCCTCGCCCATCAGACAGTCGGTGTTGCCGTCGCAGTCTTTGGGTACGGATCTTTGGCTGAGTGGTCGGTTGTAAATAATAGCTAGTTTTGTGCCTGGCACAGTAGTTAGTGCTGGTGTCTGGTGACTTGTCTTACCGGCTCGCTGGTTGCAGCCCTGCTCGTCCTCGCCCATCAGACAGTCGGTGTTGCCGTCGCAGTCTTTGGGTACGGATCTTTGGCTGAGTGGTCGGTTGTAAATAATAGCTAGTTTTGTGCCTGGCACAGTAGTTAGTGCTGGTGTCTGGTGACTTGTCTTACCGGCTCGCTGGTTGCAGCCCTGCTCGTCCTCGCCCATCAGACAGTCGGTGTTGCCGTCGCAGTCTTTGGGTACGGATCTTTGGCTGAGTGGTCGGTTGTAAATAATAGCTAGTTTTGTGCCTGGCACAGTAGTTAGTGCTGGTGGCTGGTGTCTTACCGGCTCGCTGGCTGCACCCCTGCTCGTCCTCGCCCATCAGACAGTCGGTGTTGCCGTCGCAGCGCGCGGCGCGCGACACGCAGCGGCCGTCCGAGGCGCAGCGGAAGGAGAGCGGCGGGCAGCCGCCGGACCCGGAGCACTCCTCGTCCGAGCCGTCCGCGCAGTCGCGACGGCCGTCGCACACGAAGAACCAGCTGACGCACGCGCCCGACGACCGGCACTGAGGAAGCAAAACACACGGCATCACGTGAGGCGTCTAGCTTCTCAAGGGCTGGCAGCGGCACAATCAACTAAAGTGGCTCGACGTCTCTCTGTGTACTAGTGGAGATAACAACATTACAGCAGTCGAGACAGTGGTAATAACACAAGTAGTCGCGTTCCGATAGTGTAGTGCACCACCACCTAGAGCTGGGGTGTCCAACTAAATTTCGACGTGTTCCACATTACCAACTTTTATCACTGTGGCGGGCCAGACAAAAAAAAAAAAAAAAAAAAAAAGGTAGGCAGGTAGGTTGTATTTATAACAGGACATTATTAACTTCAAATTAAATATTGATGAAAATAATAATAATAATAATAACAAAGGACCCTCGGTTGCACAGTGGTAGACTGCCAGACTACAAATCCAAAGGTCTCGGGTTCGATCCCCGCCGGGTCCTAGGATTTTTATCTGTCACTTTCCACTACTTTCACCTCTGGCAGCATTGCTCATGTGAAAAATACCGAGTAGCACCGTGGTTCGGAACCCACGTTAAACTGTAGGTCCACCTATAACTGGCTGGGTAAGCCAGTTCGAATGTCGGAGGAAGGGAACGGCATACCACCTCCAAACAGGACCATGCCTAGTAAAGCACTGTGGTGTTCAAACCAATCTTCGGATTGTTGACTGCTTTACCATTAATAAAGGAAAACTTATAAGACCTTTTTTTGCATAGTTTGTAGATATTTGGTGATGTGTCCGATGTAGAAATTTGGAGAGTTCCGCTCAGATGGCCATCTGTCAGCGAAAATCTCGTCTTAGATTAAAAAAAAAAACAAACAAACAAACATACAGATATATGCGCTGCTGTACAAGATCACCTGTTGAAGTGACTGGGATACTGATCGGATATGATATATCTAATATATAAGGCACAGTGTCCGTATGTTTATACGTGTTGCATACAAATCTACAGTTTTGTTCCAATCTTTATGAAATTTTGTACACGTAAGATTCAATCCATGAGGACGGTCGCCGTAAGTGTAAGTTCACGAGATACTACGTCATTAACAATGAAATGCGCGAAAAACACTGCATTTAGCGACGATGCTGCTCATTTTCTCCTAAACCACTAAACAGATTTCAACCAAATTTGGTACAAACATTCCTTAACGTGAGGTAACAATTGATGCATGATTAAGAATCACATACGGCACGTGGTTCAAAAGAGATTACGTCATAACCAATAGAAATCGCAAAAAATGCCATATAATGCGACGAGACTTTCGAAATACACTGTATGAGAATGACAGTACTTAGCGACTTGCAATAAAAATGATCAAAGCAAAAAAGTTTCTCGCTTACTACTTTTCCGCTGTTTATGGAGTAAAACTACGGCTCTCGGTATGACGTAACAATTTATAATTTGAACACTACAAATTGTAGCGACAAGAAATTTTACAGACAGTATACACATATATAGTTGAATGCACCTTATGAATTGCATCGCAGTAAGACTCGTAGTTCATGAGATATGAGAACATCAACAGTAACATTCTGCTGTTCATGGAGTAAAACTACGGCTTTCGGTATGACGTTACAATTTATAATTTCTACACTACAAATTGTAGCCACAGGAAATTTTACAGAGAGTATACACGCATATAGTTGCGTGTACCTTCTAAATTGTATCAATGTACGACAGGTAGTTCATGATATGAGCACATAAGCAGTAACGTTCATGAAAAAACCGCCCTATCACGCACCAAGTTTTAACCTATTCCCAAGAGACTTTACGGACACACAGCCCTTATACAAATGAATGTGTACCTAAAAATGGTAGCAATAAATAAATAACTACCCGGACAGCACCGGATTTTCAGCTAGTTTTTTTTTTTATAAAACTCCATCAGTACATTTTGCAGGCGGCTATGGTAGGCTGTTTTCAGACTTTCAGTAGTTTGAAGTTCAGTCAACTCAATCTGTAGGTTTAACATGGTGTCTTAAATCTTAACTTGAAACGGATTTTGGAACACTTTCATATAGGGCACTTGATTATTAAAATCTGAGAATCTTTCCTCAAACGAATTCCTTGCCTTTCGCAGCAAAGTTACGTACAGTGTTTCTTGATTTCGTGTACACAAGCTCTCAATGACCCAACTGTCATTCCCATGTTTCTCTAAAAAGATGATTTTTTAAAATAAATTCTTGAATGTGTTCATACATTTCCACACATAGTTGATTTTTAGCCTTGAGTTTTAGATGCAGGTAGGAGAGGTATTTAGTTATGTCATCCAGAAAAGACAGGTCATTCCCCCACAACGCCGCCGGTGACCGTGAGAACGACGCGGCAGCCGTCCCACGCTGTGGCAGTGCCAGCCTGTTCCAAGGCGGCCGCGTTCTGTTAGGCCTCGGCAACATGCGGCTCCCGCGGGAGAGTGAAATGGTTCGCTCTAGTGGAGAACCGCGAGGCAGTAACACATGTACAAGAGGGCAGCTTGGCTGATGGGCAACTACTCTCTCGTCCCACGTTCATGTGTATTTACACTAGTCTTGTGTAGTTCGCGAACTAGTTCGGAAGAGCGCTCCCACAGGCGAACTACGCGAACTAATTCGCAGGTACCGAGCGAGGTGGCGCAGTGGTAACACACTGGACTCGCATTCGGAAGGATGGTGGTTCAAATCTTTTGTGTCCCAGCCTCGTCGCCGCTTTTGTGTCTCGTTTCCGTCGTAGGTGTCGGTGGCCGAGTAGGAAGACCGACACAGGAATAAAGGTAGCACGCTTGTGCAGGTACGGAGTGGAGCAGCCAGTGGGACAGCAGAAACTAGAAACACTAGAGTGAATTAGAGTGAGATATATATTGCACAGAATTTATACAATACTTAACTTTTACATAGCTCAGTACTGCAGAATGCTGATACATAGTTGAGCTAGAGGCCTGCCTAGTGCCTGTCCGATAGCCAAGTCTTCACTAGTGCCTATCTGATTCCGAAGTGTTAACTGGTTCCTATCTCAGTCCCAAGTGAACGATGTCGTTCAGTGGTGGCCACGAGCGGAGTTGCAGCAGAGGACGCTCGTGGCTGACGTCGTCAGAACGCCGCGCCGTGCGTGCATGGCGGCGCGCGGCGAAAGTAGGTGGCGCGCACTTTGGACTTGTGCGACACCACAAAATCCACCTCCGGCCATCCAGATTTAGGTTTTCCGTGATTTCCCTAAATCACTCCAGGCAAATGCCGGGATGGTTCCTTTGAAAGGGCACGGCCGATTTCCTTCCACATCCTTACCCAAATACTCCCAGCGTAAGCTCCGTCTCTAATGACCACGCTGTCGACGGGACGTTAAACTCCAAGCATCCATCCATCCATCCATCCATAGTTCGCAGGTCCCTCGCCTCTTAGTTCGTCCGCTCCTTTTCCGAAGACTGGCGGGGAACACAGAGAGGAGGCGAGAGCGCGCAGAATCGCATGATTCCCCTCTGCCAGTTACCTTCACTTCGAGCTGAGATGCAGTTTCATAGTTCACTGCCACAAGAAATCTATTTTAAAAATAAAGTACTACGAGTTCTCTGTATGCAAAGTAGTTGAATGCCATTGTATCACCCATTCGTGTAAATGACTGGTTTATTTGCCTAAGTATTTGATGTCAAATTGCCCAAAAATACGGGTAATATCACACGCTTTGCCAACACTGATTAATTATATATGTATATATACTGTCATAAAAAGAGCTCTTTTAGTAGCGGTAGGAAAGCCAAAAAGAGCAGAGTAGTTGAATGCCATTGTATCACCCATTCGTGTAAATGACTGGTTTATTTGCCTAAGTATTTGATGTCAAATTGCCCAAAAATACGGGTAATATCACACGCTTTGCCAACACTGATTAATTATATATGTATATATACTGTCATAAAAAGAGCTCTTTTAGTAGCGGTAGGAAAGCCAAAAAGAGCAGACGAACTAGAAAGTGCGGACGAACTAGAAGGAGCGAGCGAACTAGGAGCAGCGGGCGTACTAGGAGCAGCCGGCGAACTAGAAGGAGCGAGCAAACGTATCTCGCTTCTTAGTTCGTTGGATTCTTTTCCGAAGACCGACGGGCAATAGCAAGAGGGCGCGTAGCAGAATTAAAAATCACGTGTTTGCCTTCTGCTGATGACTCATTTCGAGGTGAGCGTCTGCCTGCTAGATTACGTAGTTCAGTGCTACAAAATTTCTGTTTTGATGTATTCTGCACTCTGCAATATCTAACTAATAAATTCCATAATGCGAAGATATGGAGACAACTCTAAACTTAAATGCGAGAAATAATCCACAAACTGTTTCTTTTGGTTTGCGTGATATCGTTAGCGGCTCAAGCAGCAAGCGCATGAAGCAGCTAGGTGGGGGAACTTCTCCCTCCACCTGCATGCGCAGACCACGCCGCTCAGCAGTCACTGGCAGCCGCGAACTACAGTGAGCGCTCTCGTTTGCGAACTATTATGCGCAAGTGTAATTTACACTCGAATGCATCGACGAAGCAGGTTAATTTCAAGTCATTGTTCTCACTTAACACTGTGGCTGATAAAAAACTAAGAAAAAAAAAACCTCAATTTCGTTAGGCTACGGATCTCACGGGGCCGCGGGCCACATTGTGGCACGTGGGCCTTATGTTGGACAGTCCTGACCTAGAGAGAAGGCCGCGGCGCTCTCGTGTGACGTCAGGCAGAGTAGGTTGCGCGCGCATAGCTGATTGGCTCGTTGCTTCGGCATAGTGGGCCGTGCCCCAGCGGCTACGCAGTCAGCTATGCGCGCGCAACCTGCTCTGCCTGACGTCACACGAGAGCGCCGCGTCCTTCTCTCTAGCTGGTGTTGCGGGCTCATCCGAACTGGGCAACTTCTACCTTGTAACTATACTGCCGACCCCCTCATCTCAATGTTATCGTACGATACCGTCTGCCTGGTCCTCTCATCTCGATGTCATCCTACGATACCGTCTGCGTCGGATCCGGAATGGTGTGGTTCAATAGTGATAACAGTTGCGTGTGAAGTTAGTTAAAAACGATATAGCCAGCCTAGGAATCAGTGTAGGACAGTGTCTCAGTGATACTGCGATTAAAACAAGTGACAGATTTCATTAATTAAGAGATTTGTATAAGACGTTTCCAGATAATTCTATAAACAATTCTTTTGCCATCGTACATTACTTCAATAAATAGACAGACGAAGGGTACAAACTTTTGTAAAACATAAAGACATGAAAGTAAATAGCATTGTATATATGTGAGGCTCATAAACAAGTTGTATTGATCAGCTAATTATGTTATTTCGACTATTACATTAATTATCAATACTGTTATTCTTTGTATATATTAACTGAAAAGAGATTTTGAGTATATTTTGTGAATGGCCAGAATATTTGATAGTTCAGTATATGTTAGGAACATGTATGATGTACTCATTAACAAATTAATTGACATTTATCATTATTCTTTCAAATGTTCGTTAAGCTTATGGGATTTAACTACGGGGTCATCAGTCCTTAAACTTACAAACTACTTATGAACTAACTAAGACTAAGGACGGCACAAATATCTTTGCCCGAGGGGGGATTCGAACCCCCGACCGCAGTGGCCGTGCAGACCGTGACTGAAGCGCCTTAGTCTCGTGGCCGGCATCCTTTTCATCAATGTAGTTTTCATCAATGTAATCCGCAAATTTTGTGATGTTGTCGTCTTGTGGTTGTTGCAAACGCGAAAATATATGTTCGCTGCCTACTGTAAGTAACAGCACACAGCGAACGTTTACCGCAGGATCGCCATCCACGTTCTTACGCTGCTACACCTCTTCTGCAAGGTTTCAATTTATAAACGCCACAGATCAAACGTGTATTACCACGATCACTAATAACGGGTTGCAAATGATGACTTTCTGCCGTATCATTCGCTTCCGTGACTAAACTGAAGTACAAAACAAAACACTGTGTGATTCTACACAGATGTCAGCGAGCGTCTGTCATTCACAGTTCAGTTAGACCAGGAACGCCTTGGGTCAGACCGTCCTGCTACCTGCGAGTGGAAGTTGCCCAGTTCGAGTGTGGGATTAACTCTTCTTTCCAGGGTACCCTTGTTATGGCCACTAAAAGTTGCCCAGTTCGGGTCTGCCTGGTGTTGCCTGTACCACAGAGTAACATATCTTTGTCTGTACCTGTACCAAAGCCGCCTAGATAGAAGGCCTGTGCGCTGCCTGCCAAGACTAGTCATAACACAAGCAAACAATTTTTCTTAGGTAGCGCTGTGCTGAGCTTGGGAGTACGTACACGTTGCACACTGTGTTTCAGAATGTGATTCACAGACATATTTGTTTTGGTAGAATATATTTGTGAACTAGTAGTAAGATATCTTACCGATATTGTAAACGAACAATTCATATTAGACTTTTGTCTCATACCAGCAGAAATATGCAAGGGGACTCACATAGATAACGCGAAAAACATTCTGAAACACAGTGTGCAACGTGTACGTATTCCCAAACTCAGCACAGTGCTACGTAAGACAAATAGTTTGCTTGTGTTGTGACCAGTGGCGGCTACCCCTTAAGGACTCTGGGGCGGCGCCCTCCCAAAAATATCCAACACAGAATACGTACCAGTTCGTAATCACAAATCGAATCGAATAATTTTCGTGTGGCAGCAGCCCCTGTAAATAAATGATCAATGTTTTTAGACTAGGTAGTCTGCCAGCTAAGGTCAGCGAATGTTTTCAGAATGGGCTGACTGTCGGACGCTACGCGATCCGTCCGCGCCCTGTAGGCTGGCAAAAGGCGCTTGGAGTGAGTGGGGGTACTGGGGGTTGGGTGGGGGTAGTCTGCTGAACCAGGCCGCTTAGGACGGCGTCCGCGCCAAGGGCGCCAAATATAAAGGCGCACCGGCACCGGTCAGGCAGTTTGTAGCAGGTGCAGTGCGTGTGATACTAGCGTCGTTGTTGTGAAGGCGCGTGATATTGCCTAACTGTTTTTCTGGTTTCCTATTTAGAATCAATAATATAAATAGCGTATACTAAATTTTAACATTTGGTAGTCAAAAATTGACTTTTGAGGGAAAGTTGGAATTAAAAAGGTTAGGACCACCGACACTTGATTTGAACATTGTACAGACACAAATTGCGTGCAAAAGCAGTAGTAGTTTCACTATGATATTTAATCCTGCTTTATATAAACATGCAGACTGGCTTTGTGGATGTGAATAAGAAATGCTTTCTTCTGCTACACGTATTTGGTCATGAATGTTGCGGAACATCCTTGTACCACAGATGGGGTAACAGACATTAAACATTTAGCTGATAAAGTTAAAAAACATAAATTAAGTGCACTTCACACAAACAGTAACATCGAATTCGTTATGCTTAGAAAAGTCGATATTAGATGTCAGCTGGATACAGCTTATAGACTGAGGATTAAGAAGTTTAATAAAGATGTTTCTATGAATCGTTACATCCTTAGCATGTTGATCGACTGTATCAAGTTCTGTGGGAAATTTGAACTCGCACTAAGGGGACATGACGAAACAGATGCTTCAGATAATCATGGTATTTTTCGGGGTTTGGTCAATTTCATGGCAGAACTGGATTCCACGTTGAAGGGACATATTAAAATAACCAATAATCGTGTTTTTTGGAGGCTTTCCAAAACAATTCATAACGAACTACTGAACTCTATATATACTGTGTGCCATCAGTTAATTTCCAAAGAAATGTCAGAAACAGATTATATCGCTATTGAAGTTGAAAATTAATGCTATATTCTCCCCATTCGAGAAATGTTCTGAAGGGACAAAATATCGTGTACAATTGAAGAGACATGCCGCCCCTCCTAATAAACAGCCCACCAGCCGCCACTGGTTGTGACTACTCTTGACAGGCAGCGCACACGCTTTGTATCTAGGTGGCGTTGCCAGTACCCGCTCGGTTAGCTGTGTGGTCTAACCGCTTTCCGAGACGGGGAGGCGTACCGGCCCCGGTTCAAATCTGTCCGGCGGATTAACGAAGGGGTCGGACTGCCGGCCAGTCTGGATGTGGTTTTTAAGCGTTTTTCCACATCCCCCTAGGTGAATACCGGGCTGGTCCCCCAGTCCCGCCTCAGTTACACGATTCGCAAACATTTCATAACACTTTACACTTTCACACATATAACACTATACACAGACATTTGGGGTACACATTTCCTCACGGGCAGCAACGAGTGGCGGCAGGAAGGGCAACCCAGTCAATATTAACGGGGCTGAAGAGAAAGAAAGAAAGTATTTTTCAACCTGTGGGACGCGACTCTTGGTCAGGTCGTCGCAACTTCAGAATGCTCTGAATGCTATGGGTCCCTTGAAGTAACCTGAACGGTCATTAGCACAATTGCACTTTATTAAGCCCTCGCACCTTATCTAAGGCTATAAAAAGTCAATGGTATTAATATTCCATCCAACACTTTGTTCAAACATAACGAGTAAGTTACAATAACTCTACACTCACCAACACTATTAATTTTTTTAAATTAAAAAAAATCCCCCTTTAAAACTATTAGTGTCATAGACGTATGTCATACACAAAAGATGTTTACTATTCACCCACAACATATTTTTAGGATGGTCAAGTGCATACTGCAGTTTGCTTAACACTCAGTTACTATCTGGAAAACAGTATTAAGTAAAACACTGCTATTTAGTGCTATCTGGCCTGAAGACGTCAACAAACTATAATGTATCAGAAAATGTTTTGTGTAGCATTCATCTAAAATTGTATACTCTAAGAGAATTACTTTAAAACTTTTATACAGAACCCATTTAAAATTGTATAATTTTTGTACAGCACTAACCTAACTATATATATATATATATATATATATATATATATATATATATATATATATATATATGAATGTTTGTCTGTATGTCCTCTATGTGTTCATAAACCATTCATTCCATTGCAATGAAACTTTGGTGAACTGTTCACCGTACGCCCACGATGGTTCCTGACCCAAAAATGAAAGAGAAAAAATAGCTCAGAAGATATGACGACATAAATAATGAGCGGCCACCGCGTGAGAATACCCTGATTTATGCGTCAATTATTGGAAAATGGGAGTTATTAGTGACCTACAACAAAGTTTGCAAGTAATTTTGGACGTTTATGAAGCGTTGTGTAACTGTCCCCTCCCCCCTCTCCCCCCCCCCCCCCACACACAATAACGAAACGAGCCGCGGTGGAGTAGCCGAGCGGTTTAAAGCACCTCGCTGCGGAGCGCGCGTTTGCTGGAGGTTCGAGTCCTCCCTGGGGCATGGGTGTATGTGTTTGTCCGTAGGTTAGTTTACCTAGGTTTAAGTATTTTGTAAGCTACGGACTGATGACGACGCAGGTTCGTCCGATAGATTTACAGACATTTGAACATTTTTTGAATAACGAAACGAAGAGAAGTTTACCGCTGACAACAGTTTCGCTGCAGATGCCGTAAAACTGTCGTATCTGGCATAATGACCTTGTATCAAATAATGTTAGCATTAAAGATTTGCATGTAACTATTTATTTTTGTCTGCAAGTCTCCCTTAATTATGCATCCAAAATCGAGAAATATGTTTTCTTAATCTCTATGTATATAAAAGCGAAAGGACACTCAATTACTCACTGACTAAACACGAAATCTCGAAAACTACTTCACCTATGAACCTGAAATTTGGTAGGAATATAGTTTATAGGTAGAAAACGTCTGCTAAGAAAGTATTTTATGATTGGTGCGTGGTGAAGCATACTTCTCCTAGAGACGCACGAAGTCTACATTATTTTCGAACTTCACGAAATTTAGCACGCTTGACCTTCATAACAAGAGGAATGTCACCATCTACCTTAAGTTTCATACAGTGCATGGCGGAGGGTACTTTGCAAAATAAAAATGGATCCCTAAATACCTTGGCCGCGTCTTAACTTGAGAACCGATTTCAAAGATCCTTTTTTTATTATTGTTTTCGTTATTCTCAGGACAAGGGTTGTATGGAATATTTGAGAACAACAAAGTGCGTTTTTCAATGTGACCCTGCGTTTCTATTGCATAGAAATGTATAGTTTTGTTCCGGTACTGATGAAATTTTGCACACTGTATCTTAAAAACAAGAGGAATGTCATTGTCTATGTAAAATTTCGTCCGGTGCATGATGGAGGGTACTTAAAGAATTTTACAAAATGCATTGTTTGTGCCCACACAACCTTTAAACTAAGAGGAAGGTTACGAGTAGAACACAGAGTGAGTGAGAGAGTGAATGTGCGTGTGTGGAGAAAAAGAGGGAAGCAGAAAGACAACAACGCCATCTGCCGGATTTTCCGCATGGTTACTGACTGTTAAGTGGCTTCAGTATGCACATGACCATCCTACAGAGTTGTTGTTGGGTGAATGTAAACATCTTTTATGTATGACATATGTCTATGATACTAATAGTTTTCGGGGAATTTTTTAATTAAAAATTTTATTTAAATAGTGTTGCTGAGTGCGAAGTTAGTGTTACTTATTCGTTATGTTCGATCAAAGTGTTGTATGGAATATTAATACCATTGTCTTTTTAAATCCTTTGAGAATGACGTATGTCTAAACGCGTAACGCCTCAATAAAGTGCAAGTGTGGTCAAGACCGTTAAAATTATTTCAAGTGTATCAAAATGGCGAGCACGCCTCACAAATGTCTAATGAAGACTGCAATGACTACGGGTTCCGTAATACAGAAACATAGGCCCAAGTGAAATTTATTTTATATCGAATGTATGTAATTTATTGTTTTAACATTAATTCTGAATTAAATAGACCACAAATTCTTATACAGTAAATACAGCCTGTTAACCGTGAATAAGCTCAAAACCTGAAAACTTTTCTGGAAGCAATCGACAGCTAATGAAGAAGATGAAATCATTAAATCTAAGGAATTTGAAAAAGAATGTACTTCCTCACATAGTGTCTATGCCGTGATGGGACCTTTCTTAATGAACATAATACGCTTCTGACTCATGCCTGAAATGCGAAACACTATATATATCTGTTAGTAATCAACTAAAAATAGGTATAATGCCTTCTGTTCCGAAAATACATAAAAATAACGACTAAAAATTTACAAGAAAGTTCTGTGAAGAGAAATAAAATAAAATTCTTTGCCCTTGAGTTTCCAAAATAGTTTTATTAGGGTATGATAGGGAGAGGGTAGTGTTGGGGGTTGGGATAGGGGGACTAAACTACAGAGGTTAGCAGTGCCCCGGTGGGGAGGGGAAGGAGTGAGGGTAGGAAAGGAGGGAGGGGAAAGGAAATGCAGTCCGGGAAGTAAAGAAGGAAGGAAGACTGCATTAGCTCGGGGCCCCGTGGTCGCCATGCACGTACTCACGAAAGAACCGTTAGCCCCCCGGGGGGGGGGGGGGGAGGTAGAGTTCTCCAGAATATTTATTCTTGGAAGGGGGTCGCCGGAATATTTTTACTTGCAAGGGGGTCACACATTCGAAAAGGTTGAAAAACACTGTTTACTGAGCAGGTACTGCAACGCAGCAACAATGTGACTTACCCGAAGCTATGCCATAGACAACCACAGGGAGTTTGGAAGCGGCGCAGACACAGAGGGAGGTGGCTGCAGTTGGAGTGTCCCAAAGTGTTACATCCAGGACACGGATGCTATTTAAAGGAAAGTAAGAACAAGGTCGTTCGCGTGTAACATCAGCAAGAGATGACCGTTATCTCTGATTAACATCCCCTCGAGACAGGAGGCTGAATGCAACTCAGCTGTAACACACCCTCCAGGCAGATACGGGACGCGCAAGATCAACACAAACAGTGCGAAATTTCCTTCGAGAATGTACGCACGGAGACCTATGACGTGTGTCCGAGTAAAACCACGACACGGTTTAAAGAAACTGGGACGAGGAATATTAGGATTGGAGTCGTAAGGAATAGTGCCGTGTACTGTTCATTGTAATTCAAGATTTTGTGTTCAGCCGGAAATCGTCGTTCATCTGGAGAGAAAGTGGAACTCGTAACAATCCTGCTTATGTGCAGGAATCATCACTGTATCATGGTGGTGTATGAATGGTGCGGGCCATAGACAGTATTTGTGCACGTACGGACCTGTATGTCCTTCAAACGGCGCGTCGACTGCTCAGACGTACAGGTGACGGTGACGCCGTGTGGCATTTATGGCTGTTAGACCCCCAGCTGCCTGGTGCAAGCATTTCTAGCTGACGCCACTTCGGTGACTTGCGTGTCAATGAAGATTAGGACGACAACAGCCAGGCGCCGACCGAAGAAAATTCCAACCCGCCCGGGAATCGAACCTGGGCCTCCTGCGTGCCAACCCACCACGCTGTCCATTACGGAGGCGAACAGAAGTGCAGAGACGAGAGCCTTCCACCTTGTGCAAGTGTTCTACATCTGCATCTACGTGGGATACTCTGCAAATCACATTTAAGTGCCTGGCAGAGGCTTCATCGAACCGCCATTATACTATTTATCTCCCATTCCATTCTCGAATAGCGCGCAGGAAGAAAGAACACCTGAATCTCTCAGTTCGAGCTCTGATTTGTCGTATTTTATTCTGATGGTCATTCCTACCTATGTAAATGGGAGTCAACAATATATTTTCGCATTCGGAGGAAAATCTTGGCGATTGGAGTTTCGTAGGTAGCCCACGCCGCAGCGATAAGCGCCGTTGTAATGATTCCCATCCCAGATCCTGTATCTTTCCGTAACGCTGTCTCACCTCATCAGGCTCCCACACTGGGCAGCAATACTCCAAAAATAGACGGACAAGCGTAGTGTATGCGGTTTCTTTTGTAGTTCTGTTGCATGTTTTAAGGGATCTGCCAATAAAACACAGTCTCTGGTTCGCCTTTCCCATGACGTTATCTACGTGTTCTTTCCAGTTTAAGTCTGAAGTAATAGTAATTCCTAAGTATTTTGCGGAGTTCACGGCCTTTACTTTTGATTGATTTGTCTTCTAAACAAATTTTAACGGATTTCTTTTCGTACTCATGTGGACGACTTCACACTTCTCATTATTTAGAGTCAATTGCCAATTTTTACACCATACTGATACCTTATTCAGATCGTTCTGCAGTTGGTTTTGATCTTCAGGTGATTTTACTAGATGGTAAATGACGGCGTCATGTGCAAACAACCTAAGAGAGCTTCTTAGATTTCCCCCTAAATCGTCTATGTAAATAAGGAACAACAGAGGACCAATAACACTACCCTGTGGAACGCCCGATATCACCTCTGTTTTAGTCGATTACTACGAACTGTGTCCTCTCTGACAGGAAATTCCCTATCCAATCGCAAATTTGGGGCGATATACCATAACCAAGCAATTTGATTAAAGGGCGTTTGTGAGATATGGTGTCAAATGCCTTCTGGAAATCAAGAAATACGGAATCGATTTGCGAACCCTTGTCGATAGCACCCATCACTTTGTGTGAATAAAGAGCTAGTTATGTTTCGCATGAACGATATTTTCTAAATCCGTTTTGACCTTGGGTTAGTAGATGATTCTGTTCGAAATAATTCATAATATTTGAATACAGGATATGTTTTAAAACCCTGATGCAAATTGACGCCAATGAAATAGGCCTGTAGTTTAGTGGGTACTCCTACTGTCTTTTTGAATATAGGTGTGACCTGTGCAACTTTGCAATCTTTTGGTACAAACCTTTCTTTGAGAGAGCGGTTGTATATGGCTGTTAAGTAAGGAGCTATCGTTTCAGCATAATCAGTTAGAAATCTAATGGGTATACAGTCACGACGAGAAGACTTGTTCTTGTTAAGTGATTTCAGTTGCTGCACTACTCCGATGATATCTACTTCTATGTTACTCATTACGACCTCTGTTCGTAATTCGAAATCTGGAATATTGGTTTCGTCTTCTTTGGTGAATGAGTTTCTAAAAGCTATGTTTCGTAACTCTGCTTTAGTAGCGCTGTCATCGGCAGGATCGCCATTACTATCACGTAGTGAGGATATTGTTTGTGTTTTGTTGTTGTTGTAGGTTTTTGAGGTTTGTGTTTTGTCCCTAGTATATTTAACATATGACCAAAACCTCTTTGGGTTTTCAGTCAAATTATGGGGCTCCTACTGTTCTTTATTTTTATAAACGATTTACGAGACAATCTGAGCAGCTCTCTTATACTGTTCGCGGATGATGCTGTCATTTACCAGTTACTGAAGTCTCCAGAAGATCAAAAGCATGTGCAACATGATTTAGATAAGATATCTGCAAGGTGCAAAAATTGACAATTGACCCTTAATAATGATAAATGTGAGGTCATCCATGTGGGCACTAAAATAAATCTGTTAAGCTTCAGTTACACGATTAATCAGTCAAACCTACAGGTACTAAATACCTAGGAGTAACAATGACGGAAAACTTAAATTGGAAAGAACACACGGAAAATATTGTAGGGAAGGCGAACCTAAGGCTACGTTTTATTGGCAGAACACTTAGAAGATGAAACAGGTCTACTAAAGAAACTGCCTACACAACACTTGTGCGTCCTATTTTGTAGTACTCCTGCTCATTGTGGGATCCACACCAGGTGGGACTGACGGACGATTTAGAGAAAGTTCAGAGAAGGAAAGCTCGTTTTTTACTATCGCCATGTAGGGAAGAGAGCGTCACAGAAATGATTCACGAGTTGGTGTGGAAATCATTAAAAGAAAGGAATTATTTGTTGCGACGAGAGCTGTTCGCGAAATAGCTTTCACGAACTTTCTCTTCCGAATGCGAACATATTTTGTTAGCACCGATCTACAGAGGAAGGTATGATCATCAAAATAAAATAAGAGAAATCATAACGAAAACGGAAATATTTAGGTGTTACTTTTTTCCGAGAGCTGTTAGAGAATGGAAGTACAGAGAAATATCATGACAGTGGTTCGTTGAACCCTTTGCCATGCACTTCAGTGTGGCTCGCAGATTATTATCCATGTAGATGTAGATGTAGATGTAGAGCCTGGTTGGCACCTGGCTGCTTGCCATCGCAGTCCATCAGTCTGCTTAGGCACGTTATGTCACTCTAATAATCTATGCGTTCCACAACAATAACCATGCACTTACACATTCTGATCCACCTGTCGCCCGCTCTTCCTCGTCGCGACTGTGCCAAACCTTTGTCATTTATGACGTCCAGCGCATATTAAATGTGTTTTCTGATGTTCGTTATGCGCTGCGCAGCACTGCCTCTGTGTATTCCATGTCGATTCTGCCTCCGGATTAACTGTTATTAAGACATAAGTCAGCCAGCCGAGGTGTGCAAGCGGTCTGCGGAGCGCCAGTCACGGTCTGCACGGCCACTACGGTCGGGGGTTCAGATCCCTCCTCGGGCATGGATTTTGTGCCGTCCTTAGTAATAGCTTGTTCATAAGTAGTTTGTAAGTTAGGGACTGATGATCCCGTAGTTAAGTCCCTAAGCTCTACAAACATTTGAACATTTTAGACATAAGTCAGGTAATGATTACGTTTGTCGTAGTACTATTTACGTTATTATCAGATAATATTTTGCTGTTTTCAGTGGTCGTACAGGCACTTTTGAATTATTCTCATTACACATCACATCTCAGACATCGACACTAAGCATACATTTCAGATATCATCCCAAAGGAGACATTACGCTAATTCCAAGTAATGTAGTCTCTAGGCTTGATAATGGCATGAGTTCGCGAGGAAACTTACAACGGGGTTCAACTATGCCGTATACGCTGAAGTCTCTGTCCTTGGTGTTTAGGTCCAATACGAATTGTTGGAAATGACATTTTATCCGCTGATCCAAATAGTACCAGGTATTTTCTATGACAGGCAAATGCGAGCATGAATGTTCGTCAAAACCTGGAATGTACACTCATGTTCAGAAAAAAGAACACCTTTAAAAACTAAAGACAGCAAGTTCATATCCACAGGACATGTTCATTTGTAAAGGGAGTGGATTGTCGGATACTGTTCTGATTTTTGAAATTTAACCTACTTACAAATAGTTATAAATGGTATTACTCGTAGTTAAAATAACCATTGGACGTCCTACATATTTTGTAGAGGGTATTAGGCCATTCACATGATAAATATTACCTGTAAAGGTCGGCAAGGAAGAATAGAACGATTATCAGCAATGAAAGGAAGGGATGGTAATGTCGGAAACCGACGTCACATTTATGTATGAAGTACAAATGCGCACTTAAATTGTATTTATATCATGGATAGGTAGTTACATATATTTTACATCAGTTTCTAACACATATTGTTGACCATAGGCACCTATACAATCGGCGTGGCAGCAGTCTTCACAAAGAGTACATTGCACCCAATGTTCACCTTGTACATCGCCAGAGAATTTTCGTTAGCAAAATGCACGTGTCGCATATTCAGTTTGGTTGTCAGCGTTGTGGACATTAGCTGGTATCCGAGATTTCCCGACTACACACGGACAAAATAAGAAGCCGTTCAGATGTTTGTAAATCTATTGGACCAAACTGCATGGCCATCAGTCCGTGGCTTAAAAACTAATTGAACTAAGGTAAACTAACTAAGAACAAACGCACACATCCATGTCCCAGGGAGGACTCGAACCTCCGCCGGCGAGGAACCGCGCGATCCGCAACGAGGCGCCTTAGACCGCTCGGCTACTCCACCATGGCTAACAAGCCGTCTAACTGACACATATTGTCTGCAGCATTCGTACATTCAGGCAATTAAGAAGCCACGTTCATGGTCTATAAAAGAATGCATGTTACACGTGGGACATATATTAATAACTAACTACCAAAAAGTAATTTTATTTCCGGAGAACTAGAAATCAGGTTTTTTCCACACAACAGAGCACTCAACTATAATGACGACCCTTACAGATGTTTGCCGACTTTTAGAGGACGTAATTCATGACTTTCACACTAAATTGTCATGAAACTTGCTATCCCACATTACTAGACCTATTCGACAATGAAATCAAAATCTACAAATGGTTGTTAAGCTTATGGGACTTAACTGCGGGGTAATCAGTCCCTAAACTTACAAACTACATACGAAAAAAAAGTACTAAGGACAACACAAACATCCTGCCTGAGGAGGGATTCGAACCCCCGACGGGGACGGCCTCGCGCACCGGAGCGTAGCGCCTCAATGTGCTCGGCCACTACACCCTCCCTTACTCTGTTTGAACAGATCATGTCGTTTCACTATACCCACACATATTTTCGATCTATTATCTATATCTACATTTATAATCCGCAAGCCAGAAAAATCTACAAATGTTTCTAAATCTAACGGACTTAATTGGGTCGGTCATCCTTCCCTAGGCTTACAAAGTACTTAAACTAAAAGTTACTTATACTAAGGACAACACAAACATTCATGTCCGAGGGAGGACTCGAAGCCTCGACGGCGAGCAAGGCGCCCTAGAACGCTCGGTCACTCTACCGCGGCTCAGCAAGCCACCTCATAGTGTGTGGCGGAGGGCACTTTGCATACCATTGTCACTTGCTCCTGTTCCAGTCACGAATGGTTCACGAGAAAAATTATTGGCTGTATGCCTCATTGTGGGCGACAATCACCTTGCGGTCGCTTCACGAGGTCTAGTAGAAGGAAGTAATTTACTGGTTGACTCTTCATGAACCATACGCCCTCGGAACTTTGACAAAAGCGCGTACCGCAGTACCAAACGCCTCTGTTGCAACGTCTGCCACTCGAGTTTCCTAATAATTTGTCACGTTTTCACGCTTACTAAATAAGCCTGTAACGAAGCGTGCTGCTCCCCGATGGATCTTCTCCATGTCTTCTATTAACCCACACTGATGAGAAGTACTCAAGCGACGGCCAGACGAGAGTTTTGTGACCTACTTCCTTTGTTGGCGGACTACACTTCCTGAGGATACTTTCAATGAAACTCAGTCTGGCATTTGCCTTACCGACGATTGATTTTATATGATCGTTCTACTTCAGATCGCCCCTAATGTCTAATCCCAGATTTTTATGGAAGTAACTGCTTCCATTGTGTGTCCTGCTAATGAAAAATTATATAATAAAGGATCTTCGTATTGGAACGCAGCACTTTACACTTGTTGAGGCTCAGTTGCCATTCCCTACACCAGGCGCCAATACGCTGCATGTTGTTATGGTCTTCAGTCCGGAGACTGGTTTGATGCAGCTCTCCACCCTACTCTATCCTGAGCAAGCCTTTTCATCTCCTCATAAGAACGACAACCCACATCCACTTGAATCTGCTTACTATACGCGTCTCTTGGTCTCCCTCTGCGATTTTTACCCCACACACTTCCCTCCAACGCTAAATTCACAATTCCTTGATGTCTAAGAATGTGTCCTACCAATCTATCCCTTCTTTTAGTCAAGGTATGCCAGAAATTTCTTTTCTCCCCAATTCGGTTCAGTACCTCCTCATTAGTTACGCGATCCACCCACCTAATCTTCAGCATTCTTCTGTAGCACCACATTTCAAAAGCCTCTATCCTCTTTCTGTCCACACTGCTTATCGTCCATGTTTCACTCCCATACAAGGCAACACTCCATACAAATGCCTTCAGAAAGGACTTCAGAAAGGACTTCCTACGCTGCATATCACTCTTTATTTCACTACCATTTTTCAGTGTTGCAACTTCTCCATAAACTACAAACCTAGTGACTCGAAAAAACCACGTGTCCGTGCAGCAACAAGAGGCGCATTGTCTGGCTGAAATATGACGTCTGGGGTGTCGTGCAGAAATGGTCGTAGGATGTCATTCACGTAGGTCAAACTGGTACCAACCATGACTTATGTGTATGCCCAATAGCATTCCCCATTCACCATTTATTACGGCATGGACTATGCAAGCGTCATCCAATTCTCGACCTAACTTTGAATAATGTACTTGCTACACGACAGTGGCGTCACTGGAGCAGCAATGGAATCGAATACTGTTTACGAGTGACTCCAGGTCGTGTTCGTTTTTAAATGACGGTCCATTTTGGTTCGCCGCAGACAGTGGAGTGGCATCGCACACAGGGCCAACTCAAGGACTAACGGTGTTGGTTGCCATTGGGTACAACCGCAAATCACAGTTTATGCGTGTCCCGAGCAACTGACTACTTCGACCCTTTCTGCACTACATCCCCGACGGCATTTTTTAAGGAGACAATGTACGACCACGTGTAGCTGCATATGCATGTTTCGTGTCACGGAATGTCAGAATTTTGAACTAGCTCTTAAGATCAGACGACTAATCGTCAGTCGAAGATCTGTGTGATATGGTGGAACGAGGGCTGCAGCATTGTGACCCAATGCCAACCAACACAGACAAATCATGGAACCAGGTGAATGGAACTTGGATGGCTGTACCACAGGAAGCCATTCACGACCTATGTGCTTCGATGCGATCAGACATCGATCAAGTTATTAGGGCCTTTGGAGGAGCTTGTGCATATTAAGAAACGGGAGATTCTAATGCGAGGTGACTCAGATGCTAATAATTTTTTCACAAGATGCTAATGAAGATGACGTATCAATATTTACTTCCTACACTATGTGATCAAAAGTATCCAGACACTCCCAGAAACATTATATATATATATATATATATATATATATATATTACCGACCTCAGTAGTTCAAAAAATGTTGCCGTCGTTGTGTCCCTAGGCTTTAGACCATCACACAGGAATTCCAAACTACATCAGGATCGACTCCAAGTACTATGACAGTCGCGAGGTGAGAAAACTAAAGATTTCATGGTCGATCGACTAACCATAAGCCACACATTAATTAAGCAGTGACGCTAAACGACGCCTCACTTGGTGTAATCAGGCATAAGCATTGGACGATTGAACAGTGGAAAAAAACGTTGTGTGGAGTGTCGATCCGATGGGAGGGTGTGGGTATGGGGAATGCCTGGTGAAATCTGCCAGCGTGTGTAGTTCCATTACACGACCACACAATAACACCACCGCCTCCTAATTTTACTGTTGTGACAGAGTCCTGGCGCGAATCCTACAGAACACCTTCGGGATGTTTTGGAACGCCGACTTGGTGCCAGGCCTGGCCTCAACGACCTACATCGATACCTGTCCTCAGTGCAGCACTCCGTGAAGAATGGGCTGCCATGCCTCAATCAATCTTGCAGCACCTGACTGAACGAGAGTGGAAGCTGTCATCGAGGCTAAGGGTGGGCCAACAGCATATTGAATTCTAGCGCCACGAACTTGTAAGTCATTTGCAGCCAGGTGTCTGGACACTTGACACATAGTGTATCTTTAGTCTTGCCGGCCACGGTGGCCGAGGGGACTGAGGCGCGCCAGTCACGGTCTGCACGGCCACTACGGTCGGGGGTTCGAATCCCTCCTCGGGCATGGATATTTGTGCCGTCCTTAGTGTTAACTAGTACTTAAGTAGTTTGTAAGTTTAGGAACTGATGACCCCATAAATATACAAACATTTGAACATTTATCTTTAGTCTTTCAAAGTATTGTGTGCGTTTTTTCTAAACAGGTCAACACTACCTGAGCACAAACAGGTATTATGTTTAATGTGAATATAAATGGAATTTTTTCATAATATCTTCATTAGGAAAGGAAAGCAAGGAAAATTTGGAATAGGGATTAAAGTTCAGGGGGAAGAAATAAAAACATTGCGTTTTGCTGATGACATTGTAATTCTGTCAGAGACAGCAAAGGACCTGGAAGAGCAGTTGAATGGAATGGACAGTGTGTTGAAGAGAGCGTATAAAATGAACATTAACAATAGCAAAACAAAAATAATGGAATGCGGTATTAGAAAATCGGGCGATGCTGAAGGAATTAGATTGGGTAACGAAACAATGAAGGTGGTAGATGAGTTTTGTTACTTGGGTAGTAAAATAACTTGTGATGGTCGCAGTACAGAGGATATAAAATGCAGAATGGCAATGGGAAGAAAAGCATTTTTGAAAAAGAGAAATTTGCTAACATCGAACATTAATTTAAGTGTAAGGAAGTCTTTTCTGAAGGCATTTGTGTGGAGTGTTGCCTTGTATGGGAGTGAAACATGGACGATAAGCAGTGCGGACAGGAAGAGAATAGAGGCTTTTGAAATGTGGTGCTACAGAAGAATGCTGAAGATTAGGTGGGTAGATCGCATAACCAATGAAGAAGTACTGAACAGAATTGGTGAGAAAAGGAATTTTTGGCATACCCTGGCTAAAAGGAGGGATCGCTTGGTAGGACACATTCTTAGACATCGAGGAATCGTAAATTTAGCATTGGAGGGAAGTGTGTGGGGTAGAAATCGCAGAGGGAGACCAAGAGACGCGTATAGTAAGCAGATTCAAGTGGATGTGGGTTGTCGTTCTTATGAGGAGATGAAAAGGCTTGCTCAGGATAGAGTAGGGTGGAGAGCTGCATCAAACCAGTCTCCGGACTGAAGACCATAACAACAACAACATCTTCATTATACTTTACGAGCAGTGTCTGATCCTTTAGAACCACAATACGGTATTTCTCACAGCAGATACTCTAGGACAATGGCTGGGAGAAGTAGAATGCCAGAATCCATAGAGCTTAAATAGTCTGTTGAACATAAGTTACCCCAGCAGCCAGCATGAAATTTTTCGTTCAGCCGCCTGTAGTGACCGCAAAAACTCGACTCCACGGTTGATGTAGGGATCGAAATTGCTCACGGACTAGGCAACCGCATCCTAGAGCACCGATAAATTCTGATCACTACTTAGGCAGCAGCTTAATTGGCAACACAGTAAGACACAGACATAAATATCATTCATAGTGCGATAACATAAGACAAGTTTTTCGTCTTAAAGTTGAAGGTGATATAAAGAAGTGTTCTGTCTATAAATAGTAAGTAAGTAAAGCAGTCAACAATCCGAAGATTGGTTTGATCACCAGAGTGCTTTACTAGGCATAGTCCTGTTTTGGAGGTGGTATGCCGTTGCCTTCCTCCGACCTTACTTACCCAGCCAGTTATAGGGGGACCTACAGTTTAACGTGGGTTTCGAACCACAGTGCTACTCGGTATTTTTCAAATGATCAATGCTGCCACAGGGTAAAGAAGTGGGAAGTGACAGATAAAAATCCTAGGACCTGGCGGGGATCGAAACCGTGACCTTTTGATTCAGTGTTGCACTCTACCACTGTGCAACCAAGGGGTCTGATATAATTAGTCAACGACTCGTTCTGATCTTAATATGTCATCCACCCCTTCCCCTTCATCAAGCACTACGAGTATACAGAAATTACAAAATTCATTGTATAGCTTTTGGAACTTATCTACGGGGTCATCAGTCCCTAAACTTTACTTATGAACTAGCTAATACTAAGGATGTCGCAAATATCCACACCCGAGGGGGGATTCGAACCCCGGACCGCAGTGGCCGTGCAGGCCGTGACTGGCGCGCCGCAGACCGCTTGGCTACCGCGGCCGGTAGCTACTACACACGCGACAAAATTTTAGGGAAGAATTCTCAGTGTTCACTGTAATGTTATTTATAAGACCATTATTTCGTTCATATCGCCAAGATATAGCTAATCGATAAGCCCTTCCGCAATTGTTATGTAAACGGAGTTTTCTGACGTCATTAAGACGCCGTTGCTACGCAGCATCTAAAAACAAAACGTTTCATATCACTTTTACGGTAGTCATTTCCAGTAAGTGCCGTCTTTTTAATTATGTAGATCTTGACGGGATGATAATATTTCAGCGTTCAAATGACGTTCCAGAAATTAAGTTCAATGCCATAACTTTCTAAGCGTAGAGAACATTGTTCTCTTCTTGCTAGGAGAGATCACTATTAACACTTCATGGGAAACTAATGCTAACAGTTAAAGTATGCATTTACAAGTACGACGTAGTGATGCATAATGTAGAGACACTTTCTGAGGATCTGAAATAATAACAGTCTACTACAGAAGTAACTATGAGTATTCCGATGTTTCAAACAGTAGTTAGCTTTCGCAAATCATCAGACATCAATATACCGGTAACGGCGAATCAGAATAAATAATCTTAACAGAAGATTCTGTGTGATGGAAAGTATGTAGATTTACTTTTCACCCTAGTTCTTTTGAAGTCCAAGGCAAACCTGTATGTGGAAGAAATTACTATTAAGGAACTTGCGATACAGTTTTAAATATAGTATTATCTTTGTAAATTGATGGAACACGACAGAATTATAAAGATAGCAGCATCAATAAACTTCTGTTATGAAAAGGAATTCCTTGGAGAAGCTTCAGTCAACGTTCCATACTATTTGCCTACAGGAAGAGCCATTACAAACTGAAATGAGATATATACTTGGCGTGTGGTTTTGGCAGACCGCTGGGATTACAGGATATACAAGTAATTAACTTAAATAAAACTGATTTCAAGAACGACGAAAAATATTAAGAAATGAAGCGTTTGTTCTTCGTATATGACGCTAAGTGATTCTACAGCTGTTATAAATATAGATTTAGTCGGTGTATTTATGTCCCAGATGGTGATAGGCGTTGTAATCAAACAACACGGACATATGAAAATTTGTGCCGTGGCTAGTATTCGAACCCGGATCTCCTGCTAACTACGAGGTCGCGTTAACCTTGCGCCACCCAGGCGCACGGGCGTCACATACACTTGTGATCAAAAGTATCCAGACATCACAAGAACATTCACTACTGGCCATTAAAATTGCTACACCAAAAAAGAAATGCAGATGATAAACGGGTATTCATTGGACAAATAAATTATACTACAACTGACAAGAAATTACATTTTCACGCAATTTGGGTGCATAGATCCTGAGAAATCAGTACCTAGAACAACCACCTCTGGCCGTAATAACGGCCTTGATACGCCTGGCCATTGAGTCAAATAGAGCTTGGATTGCGTGTACAGGTACAGATGCCCATGCAGGTGCAACACGATACCACAGTTCATCAAGAGTAGTGACTGGCGTATTGTGACGAGCCAGTTGCTCGGCCACCACTGACCAGACATTTTCAATTGGTGAGAGATCTGCAGAAAGTGCTGGCCAGGGCAGCAGTCGAACATTTTCCGTGTCCAGAAAGGCCCGTAAAGGACCTACAATATGCGGTCGTGTATTATCCTGCTGAAATGTAGGGTTTCGCAGGGATCGAATGAAGGGTAGAACCACGGGTAGTAACACATCTGAAATGTAACGGCCACTGTTCAAAGTGCCGTCGATGCGAACAAAAGGTGACCGAGACGTGTAACCAATGGCACTCCATACCACCACGCCGGGTGATACGCCAGTATGGCGATGACGAATACACGCTTCCAATGTGCGTTCAGCGTGATGTCGCCATACACGGATGCGACCATCATGATGCCGTAAACAGAACCTGGATTCATCCGAAAAAAATGACGTTTTGCCATTCATGCACCCAGGTTCGTCGTTGCGTACACCATCGCAGGCGCTCCTGTCTCTGATGCAGCGTCAAGGGTAACCGCAGCCATGGTCTCCGCGCTGATAGATTAGTCCATGCTGCTGCAAACGCCGTCGAACTGTTCGTGCAGATGGTTGTTGTCTTGGAAACGTCTCCATCTGTTGAGTCAGAGATCGAGAGGTGACTGCACGACCCGTTACAGTCATGCGGCTAAGATGCCTGTCATCTCGACTGCTAGTGAAACGAGGCCGTTGGGATCCAGCACGGCGTTCCGTATTGCTCTCCTGAACCCACCGATTCCATATTCTGCTATTAGTCATTGAATCGCGACCATAGCGAGCAGCAAAGACGTGATACGATAAACCGCAATGCAGGTAGGCTACAATCCGACCTTTATCAAAGTCGGAAACGTGATGGTACGCATTTCTCCTCCTTACACGAGCCATCACAACAACGTTTCACCAGGCAACGCCGGTCAACTGCTGTTTGTGTATGAGAACTCGGATGGAAACTTTCCTTATGTCAGCACGTTGTAGGTGTCGCCACCGGCGCCAACCTTGTGTGAATGCTCTGAAAAGCTAATCATTTGAATTGCACAGCATCTTCACCCTGTTGGTTAAATTTCGCGTCTGTAGCACGTCATCTTCGTGGTGTAGCAATTTTAATGCCAGGAGTGTACCTATTTCGTATTAGGTGCATATCAGCGACCTCAGTAGTCATTAGACATCGCGAGATTGCAGAATGGGGCGCTTCGCGGAAGTTACGAACATGGTCAGATGATTGGGTACCAGTACCAGGAGTCTGTCGAGAGTTTTCCACACTCTTAGACATGCAGCACCTGACTGAACGAGAGTGGAAGCTGTCGTCAAGGCTAAGGGTGGGCCAATACCGTATTGAATTCCAGTATTAGCTATGGATGGCGCAACGAAAATGTCATTTTCAGCCTGGTGTCCAAATATTTTTGATTTAGTGTACCTGTACGGCCTATTCAAACACGAACCTTGTCCGACTGATCCAGGTGTGCATACGCAGCTGAATCGTAAGAAGTATGTGTTAGGAACTGTAGAACTCATAAAATACTCTCCATTCCATTAGGACCGGCTGGTACAGGAACCAATTAGATTGTTTAGTAATAAAAGATAGTCGTCGCTGCAACTGATGAGCTGTGTTTTAGGATTCTGATGGGTCTTGTCAATCGAATCCTAGTTTTAATGAATTGACGATGCCAGATTGTGGTTAGCAAGGGTTTTAGTTCAGTTCATCTGATGTGATATTTTAAGACTTTCTGAAGATGCCGCGCAAGGGTGAAACGTGTCTTTTATTACTAAGTAGAACTAATGAGGGTAACTTAGTGAGGTGTATAAAACCTTTCATCGATACTAACTTCATCAAATGTTTAAATGTTTGTAAATATATGGGACCAAACGACTGTGGGCATTATTCCGTAGGTTTACAAAATACTTAAGCTAAGAGCAACACACACACACACACACGTCAGAGGGAGAACTCGAAACTCCGGCGGGATCAGCCTCGTAGTCCGTGACAAAAGTACGTCGAACCACTCGCCTCTTCTCGCGTGGGACTAACTTTATCATGAAATATGTTTAGTCAACTAATGAACAGGCATTTTCTGAGCTAGTGCGAACAGGGAAGTTAAAACGAGTCACCGCGAGGAAATTGCCGCGTGGTCTGGGGCACCACGTCGCGGATTGCGTGGTCGCTCCCGCTGGAGGTTCGATTCCTCCATGAGGCATGGCTCTGTGTGTGTGTGTGTGTGTGTGTGTGTGTGTGTGTGTGTGTATGTGTGTTTTCCTTAGCGTAAGTTGTAGGTTGTAAGTCTATAGCAATCTGGTTCCTTAGATTTACAAACATTTCAACTTCAATCGAGTCGTTGTAAATAACCTGAAATCTATATCACCTGTTAGAACAAGTGTCTTTTAAAAATAAGCAAACACTAGTACTTTCCAAACTGCGATAATTACCAGCTACGGTGTTAAAAGTAATTTTATATGGAATTAACGCAGAGAGATTTAAATGGTGTTTTGGTTACGAAACGAAATTGTTTTAAAACATCATTAGTATTATCTTTGGTAAGACTATAATACCGATTTCATAAATTATAAGTATTTGCATTTTTTTTCAGATACTAGCGCTAGCAAGTGACATAAGGTGGAGATTACAGCTTGCGGAACTAACTTACGAACATCTTTCTCCCTTAGTCCGTCGACAACAGAAATACTTTTGACTTTGTACTTCTACACCATGAGAGTAAAGCTGATACATATTCATCACATATGCTTCAATACGTAATGAAAATGTCTTATTCGAGTTATATATATTACTTGCAACTGACTAACATTTGTTCCATTATTCGCCTCGCAAGAATGAACGAATTAATGAACAACAATGCAATGGTTACTGGTCTGTATTATTATTATTATTGTTATTACTATTATTATATTAGCTTCAGTGACTGGACACGAAGTTAGTAGTGCAATATCTTCCAAAGAATTGTTGCTTGCTTCATTTTCACTATTCATACGGTCAAACTTCGGCATTTTCCGTAACATTTTGATTTACTTCTTAGCTACCAAGCCTATTCGCAAAAGTCTAGCGGTTCTAGGCGCCTTGTTAGGGACTGTGAGGCTTTTACCCCTCGGAGGTTCGAGTCCTCCCTGATCATGGGTGTATGTGTTTTCTTTAGCTTAGTTTAAGTTAGTTCAAGTACTTGGTAAGTCTAGAGACTGATAAGCACAGTTGTTTCGTCCCACACATTTATAAACATTTGAACATTTATTCGCGAATCACTTTGCAGAGAATAAAGTAAAAGGAGTCAACAATCCGAAGACTGGTTTGAACACCGCAGTGCTTTACTAGGCATGGTCCTGTTTGGAGGTGGTATGCCGTTGCCTTCCTCCGACCTTCGAACTGACTTACTCAGACAGTTATAGGGGGACCTACAGTTTAACGTGGGTTCCGACTACGGTACTACTCGATATTTTTCACATGAACATTATTGCCAGAGGTGAAAGAAGTGGAAAGTGACAGATAAAAATCCTAGGACCTGGCGGTGATCGAACCCGCGACCTTTCGATTTTTAGTCTGGCACTCTACCACTGTGCAACCGAGGCGCACTTGCACAGAATATCTTTTCATATATCAATGAATACATCTGCAACATTCTATCGCTCTAAGATACATAGTTCGAGAGATATGGCGTTATATAAAATCTTCTGCTTACAATGGCGTATAGTAAACCTTCAGCATCGTGTTTGACGTTTCGATTTATTATTTCTGTAGAATTAATTATTTTCGCAACACATCTACATGTAATATATTTGTACACGTAAGTACACGCCGGCTTAAGATGCCGCTTTACGTGACGCAGAGACATGCGTAGTGTTGCCAAAATAGATATCTTCGGAATAGTGAAGCAGATTGTATGTCAATTAGGTTCCTATAAGAGTATGCTGATGCAACAGTCCCAAACTTAATATTCAGGTCCAACCACTCATACAACGAATGGTGTACCAAAGAACAGGAAGGTTTCACAGGTCACACCGATATAAAAAAAGGCAATAGGAGTAGTTCACTGAATTACAGTCGAATATCATTAACGTTGAACTGCAGCAGGGTTTTGCAACATGTACTCAGATCTAACGTTATGAATTACGCCAAACAGTTCGATCTATTGGTCCATGATCAACAGGGATTTAGTAAACATCGTTCTTGTGAAACACAGCTGGTTTTCTTCTCGCACGGAGCGATCAATGCTATAGACAAGGGATTTCAATTCCATATTTATAAAAGGCTTTTCACACGAGAGATCGCAAAATTCGATTAATTTTAATCACATTCACCAAAATTGTCAGCAGAGTTAGGTTTTGGGATCTGCATCTAACTGGGATACTCTGCAAATAACATTTAATACCTGGCACATGGTTCATTGAACCACCGTTCCATTCTCTAATAGCGCGCGGCAAGAAACAACACCTGAATCTCTCCTTCTGAGCTCTGATTTCTCGTATTTCTGATGATAATTTCTACCTATGTAAGTGGGAGTCAACAATATATTTTCGCATTCGGAGGAGAATGTTGGCGATTGGAGTTTCGTAAGTAGACCACGCTGCAGCGATAAGCGCCGTTGTTGTAATGATTCCCATCCCAGATCCTGTAACATTTCCATAACGCTGTCTCCCCTGTATCGCGACAATACGAAACGAGCTGGTCTTCGTTGGACTCTTTTGATGTCCTCCGTCAAACCCACCTGATAAGGGTTCCAGCAATACTCCAGAAAAGGACGGACAAGCGTCGTGTATGCAGTATTTTTAATAGTTCTTTCACATCTTTTAAGGGTTCTATCAATAAAACGCAGTCTCTGGTTCGCCTTTCCAACGACACTATCTACGTATTCTGAAGCAATAGTAATTCCTAGGTATTTAGTGGAGTTTACGGCCTTCACGTTTGATTGATTTATCTTGTGAACAAAGTTTAACGGATTTATTTTCGTACTCATATGGACGACTTCATACTTCTCATTATTTAGAGTCAATTGCCAATTTTTACACCATAGTGATATCTCATTCAGATCGTTCTGCAGTTTGTTTTGATCTTCAGATGGTAAATGACGGCGTCATCTACAAAGAACCTAAGAGAGCTACTTAGGTCTTCTCCTAAATCGTTTATGTAGATAAGGAACAGCAGAGGACCATTAACACTACCTTGTGGAACGCCGGGTATCACCTCTGTTTTAGTCGATGCCTTACCATCGATTACCACAAACTGTGTCCTCTCTGACAAGAAATCCCATATACAGTCGCAACTTTATGGCGATATACCTTAACCACGCAATTTGATTAAAAGCCATTTATGAGGTACGGTGTCAAAAGCCTTCTGGAAATCAAGAAATACGGGATCCATTTGCGAAGCGTTGTCGATAGCACCCATGTCTTCGTTTAAGTAAAGAGCTAGTTGTGTTTCGCATGCAAGATATTTTCTAAATCCGTGTTGACCTTGTGTCAATAGATCATTCTGTTCGAGATAATTCATAATATTTGAATACAGGATATGTTCCAAAACCCTGCTGCAAATTGACGTCAATGAAATAGGCCTGTAGCCTAGTGGGTTACTCCTACTGCCTTTCTTGAATATAGGTGTGACCTGTGTAACTTTCCAATCTTTTGGTACAGGTCCTTCTTTCAGAGAGCGGTTGCATTTGGCTGTTAAGTAAGGACCTATGTTTATTTATAGAAACTAGGGTGTTCAGCTCCGATATGTGATAGCAGCACAGGAGTTACAAGTTCAGCTGAGTATTGCTAACACATTTTAAACTCAAATATTAGTTATACTGACATGTGACAGTCTAATACAGTATACTGATGGTCATTTCAAGTAGAATCGATCTGGGATCTTCTTACTCATCTATTTAAACTATTTTTTAATGAAATGAGTTCTTATTCGATTGAAGCTCTCTGAACGCAAAATATTTATATTATTGAAAGATTCTGCTTCTACTCGGGTCACCATGTCAAAGGACTCAGGTCCTACATCGACGTCCGTCGTGTAGCCCACGCACACCATATGCTTACAGCGCCTGACATGTTTATGCTTTTAAGCTGAACTGTTTGACGAGCCCAGCTCGCGGGAAAGTTGGTACAACTCCTACGACATCGCTGCTTTGTCAACATGCACGTGGCTACCCTCTAACGGCAGGTGCCTCTGCACTGCCAGAAGTAAAAATTACTACAACTTCTTACAGTGATCTGATTCACTCATGATTTATTGTTGAAACACTGCATATGGAGTGCGTGAAATCATTACATTTCGAGATGAAGAGCTCAGGTTTATACAAAAACCTGACAGCAATTATTTTACTCGAAAGGCATGAAAGGGTCGCAGTGGTTGGGAAGGGAGTAGGACAGGGTTGTAGCCTTTTCCCAAGCTCTGGAAAAATGCAAGGAGAAATTTGGAGACGGAATTAAAGTGCAGGGAGAGGGAATGAAAACATTGCGCTTTGCTGATGACATAGTAATTCTGTGAGAGACTGCAAAGGATCTGGAAGAGCAATTAAATGGACTGGACAGTGTCTTGAAAAAAAAAGGAATAATATAAACATTAACAAAACTTAAACGATGGTAATGTAATGTAGTGCCAATCAAGCAATGCTGAAGGAATTAGATTAGGTAATGAAACAATAAATGTAAATGTAAACCAGACAGCGGTTGTCAGAGTTGAAGGGCATGAAAGGGATGCAGTGGTTGGAAAGGAAGTAAGACAGCGTTGTAGCCTTTCCCCAATGTTGTTCAATTTGTACATTGAGCAAGCTATAAAGAAAAGCAAGGAGAAATTTGGAGAAGGAATTAAAGTTCAGGGTGAAGAATTAAAAACATTGCGTTTCTCCGACGACATAGTAATTCTGTCAGATACAGCAAAGGACCTGGAAGAGCAATTGAACGGAATGGACAGTGTGCTGAAAGGTGCATATAAGATGAACATTAACAAGTGTAAAACTAGGGTAATGGAGTGCAGTGTAAGAAAATCAGGTGATGCTGAAGGAATTAGATTAGGTAACGAAACAATAAAGGAGGTAGATGAGTTTTGTTACTTGGGCAGTAAAATAACAAATGATGGTCGCAGTACAGATGATATAAAATGAAGAATGGCAATGGGTAGAAAGGCGTTTTTGAAAAAGAGAAATTTGTTAACATCGAATATTGATTTAAGCCT
This sequence comes from Locusta migratoria, assembly GCA_026315105.1. Lineage (NCBI taxonomy): Eukaryota > Metazoa > Arthropoda > Insecta > Orthoptera > Acrididae > Locusta > Locusta migratoria. The sequence goes on along the minus strand of CM048744.1, from coordinate 958,319,152 downwards.
AAGGAATTCCTTTCTGAAGGCATTTGTATGGAGTGTTGCCTTGTATGGGAGTGAAACATGGACGATAAGCAGTGTGGACAGAAAGAGGATAGAGACTTTTGAAACGTGGTGCTACAGAAGAATGCTGAAGATTAGGTGGGTGGATCGCGTAACTAATGAGGAGGTACTGAACCGAATTGGGGAGAAAAGAAATTTCTGGCATACCTTGACTAAAAGAAGGGATAGATTGGCAGGACACATCAAGGAATTGTGAATTTAGCGTTGGAGGGAAGTGTGTGGGGTAAAATTCGCAGAGGGAGACCAAGAGACGCGTATAGTAAGCAGATTCAAGTGGATGTGGGTTGTCGTTCTTATGAGGAGATGAACAGGCTTGCTCAGGATAGAGTAGGGTGGAGAGCTGCATCAAACCAGTCTCTGGACTGAAGACCACAACAACAACAAATGTAGTACATAAGTTTTGTTATTTGGGTACCAAGACAACTTCTGATGGTCGAAGTAAAGATGATATAAAGTGCAGAATGGCTATGGGAAGAAAAACGTTTCTGAAGAAGCGAAACTTGTTAACATCAAATATAAATTAAAGGTTAGGAAGTTCTTTCTGAAAGCATTTCTCTGGAGTGTAGCACTCTATGGGAATGAAACGTGGACGATAAGGAGTTCAGACAAAAAGATGATAGAAACTTTCGAAATGTGGGGCTACAGACGAATGATGAATATTAGATGGGTAGATCACGTAACTAATGAAGAGGTGCTCAACAGAATTGGAGAGAAAAGGAATTTCTGGCATATCCTGACTAAGTGAAGGAATACGTTTGTGGGACGCATTCCGAGACATCAAAGAATCGTGAACTTAGCATTAGAAGAAAGTGTGCGTTGGGTACAAAATCGTAGAGGTAGGCCGAGGGACGAATACAGTAAGCAGATTCTTAGATGAGAGTCTTGCACAGGACATGGTACCGTGGAGACTGCATCAAACCAGTTTGCGGACTGAAGAGCACAACAACAACAGCTCTAGCGGTACTGAGATACCAAGTGTCCACACATGCTAGTACATATTAGTACGTGGATGGCATCTACATCTACATAGGTACTCTGCAAATCACATTTAAGTGCCGTGACAGAGGGTTCACTAACAACTTTCATAACCTTTCTCAACCGTTCCATACTCTAATAGCGCGCGGGAAGAAAGACACCTAAATCCTTCCGTTTTCGATATGATTTCTCTTATTTTATTGGGATGGTCATGTCTCCCTATGTAGGTGGGTGGTAGCAAAATATTTTCACATTTAGAAGTAAAAGTCGGTGATATAAACTTCGCAAACAGATCACGCCGCAATGAATAACTTCTTTCTGTTAATGATTTCCACCCCAATTCGTGCAACATTTCCGTGACGCTTTCCCCCCTATAACGCGATAGGACAAAACGAGATGTCCTTATCTGAACATTCTCAATGTTCTCCGTCAGTCCCACCTGGTGAGGGTCCCACACTGGGCAACAGTACTCCAGGAGAGGACGCACAAGTGTGATGTAGGCAGTCTGTTTGGTGGAGCTGTTCCATCTTCGAAGCGTGCTGCCAATGAAACGTAATCTTTGGTTCGCCTTCCCCACAATATTTTCTATGTGTTCTCTCCAGTCTAAGTTGTTCGTAATTGTAAGTCCTAGATATTTTGGTAGAATTTACGACCTTAAGGTTTGACTTCTTTATCGTGTAATTGAAGTCCAGCGGATTTATTTTATTGGTCATCTGTATTACTTCACACTTTTCATTATTTAGTGTTAATTGGCAATTTTCGCACCATGTAGAAATTTTGTCTAAATCGCTTTGCAGTTGATTTTGATCCTCTGTTCTTCACTAACCGATAAACGACAGCATCATCCGCGAACAGTCGAAGGTAGCTATTCAGATTGTCTCCTAAATCGTTTATAAACACGAGGAAGAGTAGGGGACCTATGACGCTTCCCTGTGGAACGCCAGTTATCACTTCTGTTTTACTCGATGACTTACCGTCGATTACTACGAAATGTGTCCTATCTGATAGGAAATCGCGAATCCAGTCGCACAGTTGGGGCGATATTCCATAAGCACGCAATTTCATTAGAAGCCTCTTGTGAGGCACAGAGGTAGAAATCTAATGCAGGCAATTCAGGCGCTGAGTGTGCCATCCATTCGGTGATACACATGGCAATTACAGTCCTGCTATACATCGAGTCACGCCTGATCGACCTCCTGACGAGGGTTGACAAGTCGATATCCCACACGTACTCGATTGGAGACAAGTCTGGAGATCGTGCTGGACAGGGAAGTTGTTGCACGTTTTGCAGAAGACGTGAAGTGTCACGCGCAGTGCGTAGGCGACCATTATCCTTTCGAATAACACTTCTCCTTCCTCTTGCAAGAATGGCAAAATTGTGGATCTAGCAACAATCTGCACGCAACGAGCGCTGGTCAGTGTACCGTAGACGAATACAAAAGATGAACGAGAGCTGTAGCTTATCGCACCCAGACCATAAGACCTGGTGTAGGGGTGTGTGTCTTGGAAGACAGAGCTAACCAGGTCTACACGCAACCATCACTTGCTCGCTATTCCAAGCCAAGTGATTCTCTGACGGCACCAGTCGAACTGTGCACGTCGATTCTGTGTCTTGAGTGGAAGACGAGCTAGAGATGAGTCCTTTGAAAGTTTCTGATAAAAAGTAATGAATGATAGTAATGATCATAATAATAATTATGCTTCTTCTGAGTCAAATTTGATAATTAAAAGTCTAGTTGATGGTAATAATAGTAAGTGTATTTCATATATTGCTAAGTCAGAGCCACTTGTTAAATAATCTTAAAAGCTTTGCTGTTGTTGTAGGAACTTGTTGAATAATAATGAAAACTGTTAACAAAATTAATTATCAAATGATTAGTGTTGAAATTGCAGCTTATTAATAATGTGTTGTCTGACTCGGCTTCGGTAACTTCTCAAAGAAGTTTCCACGTGCACTGTGTAATATGATTGTTTTTGTGTGTGTAGAGGTCTGAGAGTAATTCTGCACCTCAAGTACAACTCGCTAACCCGACTGTTATGAAGTTGGTTAAAGTATACTTCGAAAAACAAAAATCAGAATACACAATAATGCACGTTCAGATCCTGTAACTGTGTTCATGAAATGTGCATATTGACCTCTGGTAATAAGTGTTAAACATGACTTGAACAATATGATAAAAGATAGGTTCAGAAATGACTGATTGACAAGAATATGGAGGTGCGACAATAATTCCTGAAATACTTCTCTCTACTGTTAACAGTGTCCGCTTCTTATGGCCTACCTGTGAGCAAGAATAAGCTGCCTGTGCACTTGCTCTCCGTATTACTGTAAGATTACACTAACTACGGAATATATATATATATATATATATATATATATATATATATATATATGCCAGGCTATATTTGATTACTATATGATGTAACATCTCTGGAAAGTTGGCAAACAGTGGTGGACGTGAGTGGTGACGATACGGGCCGCCAGAGGGCTCCCGCGAGTGTGAGCAGAGCGCTCACGTGTAGAGGAGAGGGCTGCTGACTGCTGACTGCTGAGGCGACAGCCTTTTGCTCAGTCGCTCTCCGTCGTTCTCAGTTCCTGTTGAGATCTACTAGCAGTCGTTTTTACTTGCAATTAGATACTGAATTGTTGCTAGTATCATTTTGTCTAAGTTTAACTTTTTTTATATAGTTAGCAAATGATGAGCCGTAGTTTATGCCAGTTTTGTATGCACCGCGCGTGTTGCGCACTGATGGTTACTTGCTATTAAAATATTATGTTCTCAGTTTCAGACAGTAACCAACTGTACTTAATACTGTCCTGTTCCAATACGTGTTAGCCTGTCCTGAATCCATGGCATCGAACCTGCAATTTTATTAATCACCGTGCTAAACATGGGCTCAGGGGCATGGAATTGTAAGGAAACGGCGTTGTTGGCTTCCACACGTAACTAATAAGGTAATTATGTATTTTTACGGAAAAAGGGCTGTTATAATGACAAGTTAATACCAAGCGCCACAAGTGTGCATGGTTTACATTATGCATATTTTGAAACATCTTTTATCATAATGGCCCATAACTAAAACGAATCCTGATTACATGCCAGACAGTAGTGTCTACATAATGAAGCTATAAAAACGGTTTTTGTCAAAAAAATTTTGATTAGGAAAAATGCTGTATAATAACAATAAAGATGCCTACAGTGGCATTGTATGGAAGTCAATGGTGGACGATAAGGAATTCAGATAAAAAGATGATAGAAGCTTTTGAAATGTGGTGCTACAGACGAATGATGAAAATTAGATGGGTATATCACTTAACTAATGAGCAGGTGCTTAACCGAATCGGGGAGAAAAGGAGTTTCTGGCATATCCTTACTAAGCCAAGGGATAGATTGATTTGACACATTCTGAGACGTCAAGGAATTGTGAATTTAGCGTTGGAGGGAAGTGTGTGGGGTATAAACCGCAGAGGGAGACCGAGGGACGAATATAGTAAGCAGATTCAAAAGGATGTAGGTTGCCGAACATATTCTGAGATGAAGAGACTTGCACAGGACAGAGTAGCATGGAGAACTGTATCAAACCAGTCTGCGGACTGAAGACCATAACAACAACAACAACAACAACAACAACAACAACAACAGTGGCAGCGTTCTGTTATCATACTGCCTTATGTAATTGGCCCACTTTAGGTTACGGTAGTAACACTAAAAGTGGGCCTTTGCGATCGACTTTTGACTGCTCGAAATTTAAATGAAAATGACGACCTAACTATTCATTTGACACGGAAATTGAATAACCTAATTAGTAGAGGAGAAAATTCTCTACGACTTTCCTCTCTTATGTTTTTTTTCATATCTCGTAGCGTTTCAAAGATATTTGCAAAAATAACGGCGATTTGGGGATGTCTCTGTCTGTCTGTCTGTCCGTAGCGTGTTCCCTGTTTTTAAGACGAACCGTTCCACCGAACAGCACCAAATTTTACAGACATGATTGTAGGCCGCCAGAGACCAGAACCTCCATTTTTCAAATTTTTCGAACAAAAAATACCGCAGTAAAACCAAAAAAAGCCGTTTGTAATGTAACTGCAAACGAACCGTTCATCTGACACGAAAATTGAATAATCTAATTAGTAGAGGAGAAAATTCTCTACAACTTAGCACCCTTATGTTTTTTTCATGTCTCGTATCGTTCCAGACATATTTGCAAAAATAACGGAGATCTGACACCCTCCATTGAATCAACGAAAACCAGCCGTTCGTAAATGTCACGTGACATTTCTTACGTATTTGATGATTTTCTTATTGTAACTTACACGTTGTAATTTCTAAGCAACGGCACACTGAGGAATTAACACACACACATCGTTCTTCGAACGATAAATGATAATCTAATGTCTGCAGATGCCATATTAACATCAGTTAACTACGCCCATCAATAGTATGAGATCAAAGAGCTCGTAGTTTGATGTATAGCCGTAGCCTCTGAAATAAAAAAGCTGAGCTAACAACATCCCGAACATGAACGAACACAAACGATCAGCGTCCGCAACGAAGAGAACTAACAATATATATACAGGCGAAATGCCCTCAGAAAAATGTAATAATCCCCATTCCAAAGAAATCAGGCGCAGACAGGTGTGAAAATTACAGAACCATCAGTTTGATAAGTCATGGTTGCAAAATTTTAACACGAATTATCTACAGGAGAATGGAAAAGCTGGTAGAAGCTGACCTCGGGGAAGATCAGTTTGGATTCAGGAGGAACGTAGGAACCCGGGAGGCAATACTCACTTTACGTCTTATCTTAGAAGATAGATTAAGGAAAGGCAAACCTACATTTTTAGCTTTTGTAGATTTGGAGAAAGCGTTTGACAATGTTGACTGGAATACACTATTTCAAATTCTGAAGTTGGCAGGGGTAAAATACAGGGAAAGGAGAGTTATTTACAACTTGTACAAAAGCCAGACCGCAGTTATTAGACTCGAAGGGCATGAAAGGGAAGCATCAGTTGGGAAGGGAGTAAGACAGGGCTGTAGCCTTTCTCCGATGCTATTCAATTTGTTCATAGAGCAGGCGGTGAAGGAAAGCAAGGAAAAATTTGGAATAGGGATTAAAGTTCAGGGGGAAGAAATAAAAACATTGCGTTTTGCTGATGACATTGTAATTCTGTCAGAGACAGCAAAGGACCTGGAAGAGCAGTTGAATGGAATGGACAGCGTGTTGAAGAGAGTGTATAAAATGAACATTAACAAGAGCAAAACAAAAATAATGGAATGCGGTCTTAGAAAATCAGGCGTGCTGAAGGAATTAAATTAGGTAACGAAACAATGAAGGTGGTAGATGAGTTTTGTTACTTGGGTAGTAAAATAACATGAGATGGTCGCAGTACAGAGGATATAAAATGCAGAATGGCAATGGGAAGAAAAGCATTTTTGAAAAAGAGAAATTTGCTAACATCGAATATTAATTTAAGGGTAAGGAAGTTTTTTCTGAAGGCATTTGTGTGGAGTGTTGCCTTGTACGGGAGTGAAACATGGACGATAAGCAATGCGGACAGGAAAAGAATAGAGGCTTTTGAAATATGGTGCTAGAGAAGAATGCTGAAAATTAGGTGGGTAGATCGCATAACTAATGAAGAGGTACTGAACAGAATTGGTGAGAAAAGGAATTTTTGGCATACCCTGACTAAAAGAAGGGATCGCTTGGTAGGACACATTCTTAGACATCGGGGAATCGTAAATTTAGCATTGGAGGGAAGTGTGTGGGGTAAAAATCGCAGAGGGAGACCAAGAGACGCGTATAGTAAGCAGATTCAAGTGGATGTGGGTTGCCGTTCTTATGAGGAGATGAAAAGGCTTGCTCAGGATAGAGTAGGGTGGAGAGCTGCATCAAACCAGTCTCCGGACTGAAGACCATAACAACAAACATATATATATATAGTTTAGATTATTATTTTGGTCTAAAATATTTGCAAAAACTTGTTGTTGTTGTGGTCTTCAGTCCGGAGACTGGTTTGATGCAACTCTCCACAATACCCTATCCTGAGCAAGCCTCTTCACCTCCACATAAGAACGGCAACCTACATCTGTCTGAATCTGCTTACTGTATCCACCCCTTGATCTTCCTCTGCGGTTTTTACCCCATACACTTCCCTCCAACGCTAAATTCACAATTCCTTGATGTGTAAGAATGTGTCCTACCAATCTATCCCTTCTTTTCGTGAAGGTATGCCAGAAATTTCTTTTCTCCCCAATTCTGTTCAGTACCTCCTCATTAGTTACGCGATCCATCCACCTACTCTTCAGCATTCTTCTGTAGCACCATATTTCAAAAGCCTCAATCGTCTTCCTATCCGCACTGTTTATCGTCCGTGTCTCACTCCCATACAAGGCAACACTCCATACAAATGCCTTCAGAAAGGACTTCCATAGGCTTAAATCAAGCCGGCCGCGGTGGCCGAGGTGACTGAGGCGCTCCAGTCACGGTCAGCACGGCCACTACGGTCGGGGGTTCGAATCCCCCCTCGGGCATGGATATTTGTGCCGTCCTAGTACGTAAGTAGTTCATAAGAAGTTTGTAAGTTTAGGGACTGATGACCCCGTAGTTAAGTCCCATAAGCTTAACAAACATTTTATTTTATTTGCTTAAATCAATATTCGATGTTAATAAATTTCTCTGTTTCAAAAACGCTTTTCTACCCATTGCCATTCTGCATTTTATATCCTCTGTACTGCGACCATCGCGTGTTATGTTACTGCCCAAGTAACAAAACTCATCTACCGTCTTTATTGCTTCGTTACCCAATCTAATTCCTTCAGCATCACCTGATGCAATAGGTTGTAAACCTAGAAATAAAATGTGGGCCGTAAAACACGTCAGTGCGATTTTTTTTTTTTTTTTTTGTTACATGAGAGGACAGCTTCAACTTTTATTCTACTTAGAGAAAAGGTCATCAAAGATTTCGTGTGTTGTTTTGTAGGAGAAAAAAAAATTGAATGCACCTGTTACGAGGCCACGCTCGGCCGATGAGAAAGTAGCGGGACGCTACAGTAGACCGGTGGGAGACGTCACGAAACCATCTGTCCTTATAAACAATGGGGTAGCGGGGCCGGCGCGTTTGCGGTAGCGGGGCAGAGCTTCCGACGTGCGGTATTTGTCCGGCCGACAAAGCCAACGGTGAGCCATTGTGCGCGCGTGACGTCCGCAGCGGAACCCGTGACAGACTATTGAGCGGGCCGCATCTGTCGCGTCTTTACGACGGGGGCAGACCGGGACACCGGGACCCGTGCCGTGCTTGCCGTAGCCAGCGCAGCAGTCGTGTTGCGGAAGGCCAGCGTTACCTCTGAGTCATCAGGCGTGAGATGCGCCCCGCCACGTACTCCACACACGTGCCGACCTCTTGCACCCGACACCGTTATTTGTTGGGTGTATTCCGGTGTCTTCTCATACTCATTTTAGCATCTCCGGGTCCCTTTACTACCCTAATATCTTAACACGTGTCCTGTCATCCTGTTATGGACTACAAGAATGTTACTATCTGGGGTAAGACAGCAGGAAATAGCTTTTTGTGTAATAGAGGGCATTTTTAGATCATACTCTGACCATAACTTGTTAGCCATGAACTGTAGGCTGAAACTGAAAAAACTGCAGAAAGGTAGGAAAATAATGAGATGGGACTTAGATAAATTGAAGGAACGTGAAGTTCTGGAGAAATTCAGAGGGAGATTTAGGCATCAACTGGCAGAAACAGGGGGAAATAAAACAGTAGTAGAGGAATGGGTAGCATTGAGAGATGAAATAGTGAAGGCAGCAGAAGACAAAATAGGTAGAAGGGCAAAACCTACAAACAATCCTTGGATATCACAGGAGATACTAAATTTAATCGATGAAAGGTGAAAATATAAAAATGCAGTAAATGAAACAGGCAAAATGGAGTACAGGCGACTAAGAAATGAGATTGACAGGAACTGCAAAATGGCTAAGCAGGAGTGGCTAGAAGCCAAATGCAAATCTGTAGAAGAATGTATAAGAAGGGGAAAAGTAGATACCGCCTACAGGAAAATAAAAGAGACATTTGGAGACAAGAAAAGAAACTCCACGAATATCAAGAATTCAGATGGGAAACCAGTTCTCAGCAAAGAAGGGAAAGCTGAAAGGTGGAAAGAGAACATAGAGCAGCTCTACAAAGGAAATGAACTTATAGACGATGTAGGAAGGGAAGAGGAAGTAGATCAACATGAAATAGGAGATTCTATACTGAGAGATGAATTTGACAGAGCCCTGAAAGACCTAGGTCAGAACAAGGCCTCAGGAGTAGATGACATACCCTCAGAGCTACTAAAGTCTCTGGGAGAGCCAGCCATGACAAAACTATTTGAACTGGTGTGTAGGATTTATGAGACAGGCGAAATACCCTCAGACTTTAAGAAAAATGTAATAATCCCCATTCCAAAGAAATCAGGCGCAGACAGGTGTGAAAATTACAGAACCATCAGTTTGATGAGTCATGGTTGCAAAATTTTAAAGCTGAAAGGTGGAGAGAGTACATAGAGCAGCTCTACAAAGAAAATGAACTTAGAGACGATGTTGTAGAAAGGGAAGAGGAAGTAGATCAAGATGAAATAGGAGATACTATACTAAGAGATGAATTTGACAGAGCCTTGAAAGACCTAGGTCGGAACAAGGCCCCAGGAGTAGATGACATACCCTCAGAGTTACTAAAGTCTCTGGGAGAGCCAGCCACATGACAATATTTGAACTGGTGTGTAGGATGTATGAGACAAGCGAAATACCCTCAGACTTTAAGAAAAATGTAATAATCCCCATACCAAAGACATCGGGAGCAGACAGGTGTGAAAATTACAGAACCATCAGTTTGATAAGTCATGGCTGCAAAATTTTAACACGAATTATCTACAGGAGAATGGAAAAGCTGGTAGAAGCTGACCTCGGGGAAGATCATTTTGGGTTGAGGAGGAACGTAGGAACCCGGGAGGCAATACTCACTTTACGTCTTATCTTAGAAGATAGATTAAGGAAAGGCAAACCTACATTTTTGGCTTTTGTAGATTTGGAGAAAGCATTTGACAATGTTGACTGGAATGCACTCTTTCAAATTCTGAAGTCAGCAGGGGTAAAATATAGGGAAAGGAGAGTTATTTACAACTTGTACAAAAGCCAGACCGCAGTTATTAAACTCGAAGGGCATGAAAGGGAAGCATCAGTTGGGAAGGGAGTAAGACAGGGTTGTAGCCTTTCTCCGATGTTATTCAATTTGCACATCGAGCAGGCGGTGAAGGAAAGCAAGGAAAAATTTGGAATAGGGATTAAAGCTCAGGGGGAAGAAATAAAAACATTGCGTTTTGCTGATGACATTTTAATTCTGTCAGAGACAGCAAAGGACCTGGAAGAGCAGTTGAATGGAATGGACAGCGTGTTGAAGAGAGTGTATAAAATGAACATTAACAAGAGAAAAACTAAAATAATGGAATGCGGTCTTAGAAAATCAGGCGATGCTGAATGAATTAGATTAGGTGGTAGATGCGTTTTGTTACTTGGGTAGTAAAATAACATGGGAAGGTCGCAGTACAGAGGATATGCAGAATGGCATTTGTGTGGAGTGATGCCTTGTACGGGAGTGAAACATGGACGATAAGCAGTGCGGACAGGAAGAGAATAGAGGCTTTTGAAATGTGGTGCTACAGAAGAATGCTGAAGATTAGGTGGGTGGATCGCATAACTAATGAGGAGGTACTGAACAGAATTGGTGAGAAAAGGAATTTTTGGCATACCCTGACTAAAGGAAGGGATCGCTTGGTACGACACATTCTTGGACATCGAGGAATCGTAAATTTAGCATTGGAGGGAAGTGTGTGAGGTAAAAATCGCAGGGAGAGACCAAGAGATGCGTATAGTAAGCAGATTCAAGTGGATGTGGGTTGCCGTTCTTATGAGGAGATGAAAAGGCTTGCTCAGGATAGAGTAGGGTGGAGAGCTGCATCAAACCAGTCTCCGGACTCAAGACCATAATGCACACAAGACAGCAGGAGATAATTTTCGTGGAATCCGACCTCGGGGAAGATAAGTTTGGATTTAGGAGAAATGTAGGAACACGGGAGGCAATACTCACATTACGACTTATCTTAGAAGATCGGCTAAGGGTAGGGAAACCTACGTTTTTAGCGTTTGTCGATTTGGAGAAAGCTTTTGACAATGTCGACTGGAATACACTCTTCCAAATTCTGAAGGTATCGGGGGTAAAATATAGGGAGCGAAGAGTTATATTCAACCTATACAAAAACCAGACAGCGGTTATTAGAGTCGAAGGGCAAGAAAGGGACGCAGACGTTGGGAAGGGAGTAAGACAGGGTTGTAGCCTTTCCCCAATGTTGTTCTATCTGTACATTGAGCAGGCAGTGAAGGAATGAAAGGAGAAATTTGGAGAGGGCATTAATGTGCAGGGAGAAGAAATAAAAACATTGCCGTTTGCCGATGACATAGTAATTCTGTCAGAGACCGCAAAAGATCTAGGAGAGCAATATAATGGAGTAAATAGTGTCTTGAAAGGAAGATATAAGATGATCATTAACAAGAGCAAAACGAAGGTAATAGAATGCAATGTCAGAAAATCAGGCGATACTGAAGGAATTAGATTAGGTAATGAGACAATAAAAGTAGTAGTTAAATTTTGTTATTTGGGCAGTAAGATAACTTCTGATGGCCGAAGTAAAGAAGATATAAAATGCAGAATGGCTTTGGGAAGAAAAGCGTTTCTAAAGAAGCGAAACTTGTTAACCTCCAATATTAATTTAAATGTTAGGAGGTTCTTTCTGAAAGCATTTGTCTGGAGGGTAGCATTGTATGGGAGTGAAAAGTGGACGATAAGGAGTTCAGATAAAAAGATGATAGAAGCTTTTGAAATGTGGTGCTACAGGCGAATGATGAAAATTAGATGGGTAGATCACGTAACTAATGAGGTGCTTAACCGAATCGAGGAGAAAAGGAGTTTTTGGCATATCCTGAGTAAGAGATGGGATAGATTGGTTGGACACATTCTGAGACATCAAGGAATTGTCAACCTAGCATTGTAAGGAAGCGTGTGGGGTAAAAATCGTAGAGGGAGATCGAGGGACGAATACAGTAAGCAGATTCAATAGGATGTAGGTTGCCGAACGTATTCTCAGATGAAGAGACTTGCACAGGACAAGGTAGCGTGGAGAGCTGCATCAAAGCTGTCTGCAGACTGAAGACCACAACAACAACATGAAAATATTATACGACGGGAGCTTGAAAGTCCGTGCAAATATAAAAGCTACTGACGTGATTGGGGAAAACCAGTTTTATTTTTCGACATAGTCTCCTTTTAGACTTAAGCACATCGTCCAACGCTGTTCTGATTTGTTGATTCCTTCCGAATAATAGGAATTGTCCAAGCCACTGTCATGTAATCAAGCCAGGCAAAAATTCTGAAACCTTCGATTGCAATATATATAGAGAGAATTCCATTAGAAGTTGAAAGATTCGTATGGAACGAGGTTTTCTAAAACGATGTATAAATTGTATTCACCAGTTCTTACTGCACATAGTTGACCACAACATCTTTGGTAACGACCTAAATCTTTTGACCCTCATTGACTCAAATGCAAACATTCTTGTCTGCACTTGGCGAGCAGCTATTGTCCAATGGTGTCACGTTTAGTACCAAATGTTGCCAACACCACTATTTTATTGTCTGGATGAATAGTTTCGGTAATACACAGTTACCATCATAGGATCATTTTTTCGAAGAGGTGAATATTTACAATGTAATTTTAACATAATTGAAACACGTTGAGAGAATTACATATGTTTTAAAAAATCCATTACCTATTTCAGACACAATATTTTTGGCAATTAGCACTTGTATTTTCCCATCAAGGGACTATGACTGATGTAAATTGACAATGCACCACCATGTAATTAGGTTGCAAGGTTTCAGGACTCATATAGGTATTACAATTTGTATACGGTGTTCTATGTACTTCTTACTAGTCATATCTTACACCCTTTTCCTTGACGTCATGGCGCTACCTGGTGGCGAAGAGCTTCTGTGTACCACATAAACATACGTTTTCAGTTATGGTTGTGATGTTGAGCTGGAATCTAAGCGTACAACACCACTAGCTGCATTAATGTGGCGGCCTGTGATGACCTTTTTGTGGTCGCCCTTGATGGGAAAATACAAATGCTTTCACTAATTGTCAAAAGTGTTGTGTCTGGAACAGGTACTATATTTTTTTTTTTTAAACATCTGTAATTTTCTCGCGTGTTTTAATTATGTTAAAATTACATTGTAAATATTCACCTCTTCTACAGATGATCCGATCATGGTAACTGTGTATTACAGAAACTAGTCATCGAAACAATAAAATAGCTATCTTGGCAACATTTGTAACTAATTACTTAAGATCGCTCCTTAAAAAATGATAAAATTAATGGAGTCATGTTTCTTCAAATTAGTGCATTATAGGAGCGAATATGTATTAAATTTGCAAGCCTCAGAAGGAAGGAAGGAAGCTTAAGCGTTTAACTTCCAGTCGACAGCGTGATTTTTAGAGCTCACGCTAGGATTTTTGGGTAGGGATGGAGAAAGAAACTATTCCGGATTTCGCTTAGAGTGATTTAGGAAAATAACGGAAAACCTGTATCTGGGCAGCCTGAGGTGGATTTAAACCACCGTCTTTCCGAATGCGAGTTCAGTGTGCAAACCACTGGGCCACCAAGCTGGGTAAACCGCTCCAGTTACGTATCATTCCAAAACTGGGCAGAAGGTCATAGGACCATAATCGTTGTATTGGTTAGAAGAAAACACCAACTTCAAAATAATTACTAAAGCTATAGTTACGCAAACATGCCATTCAGTGCCATTTTAGTCAAAATAATGAAAAGTGTCAGTTCATAGGGCAAGTCATTGAATAGCTATAGTCGAAGAAGTGTGGTACAACACAGAGATGACGGGAAAATGTGGGAGCAAAGATATTCGAATGCCATTTGACATTAGGTCTTGATGGTAAATAAAACAATGTCAGACTGCATTATAGTGAATCAGGGTCTAGGAATTCAAAAACTAACAAAAATATTAAGAACTACATAGTAGATGTGATAAAGTTAGCAGAAATAAAAGTATTCATGGTGTAATTAGTTACTCTTTGCATTCTTAGATCCCGGTTCACTATAATTCAGCCTGGCATTGTTTTATTTACCATCAAGACCTAATGTCAAGTGATATTTTACGTATCTTTTATTGTTTTACAAAGATATAGTGACAGAAAATGTACCAACGTAATCAGTCTGTTCAATTTACTTTTCTGATGATGGTTAACAAGCGAAAACGGTAAAGATTTAAATTCAATAAAAAGCTAATGGTTGTCAATATGCATTTTAAAAGTATCACACATGTCATGAAAATTTTGAAATATACTGGACTTCGTATTAAGAAAATTAATTGTGACTAAAACAAAGAAAGTCTTTAGTGATGAAGAGTAGCGGAAATGAGAATAGAGGTAAAATGATGAAGATTAGTGTCAAAGAAGAGGAAGAAGAGAAGGTGTTATGTTACAACGACGGATATGAAATGGAGCATATAATGACTAGTACAGGAAAAGTTCTCCTCGTCGAGAGAAAACTACTGGAATACAATTTAGACCTTAATTCGAGAAAAAAAATGATAATGTGTATTTGAAGCACATAAATACATGGAACTGAATCCGTAACAGAAAGGAACAGATTTAGGGTGTGATGATAGAGAAAACTGTAGAAAACTAACCGGTAAGTAATAAGAGGTAAACCTCAGCATTTGATAGCTAAGGAATATGTGTTAAATGGTGACAAGGGCAACACACAAGACGACGGAACACGTATTAAGATATCAGAGCATAGATTTCATGGTACTAAAGGGTGCTGTAGTCAGTAATGTTGAACGCCAGCTCTCTAGTAGGAGTATAGCGGTAAAATTTTCTAACAAGAGCCGCGGTGGAGTAGCCGAGCGGTCTAAAGCGTCTGCGGAGCGCGCGGTTGCTCGCCGTGGAGGTTCGAGTCCTCCCTGGGGCATGGGTGTTTGTGTTGTCCTTAGGTTAGTTTCGCTAGGTTTAAGTAGTTTGTAAGCTACGGACTGATGACCACGCAGTTTGGTCCGATAGATTTACAAACATTTGAACATTTTTCTAACAAAGAAAGTAATTGGGCTCGAACAAACACATATACACCAAAATCGTATGAGAGATAATGTAAAGAACTCTTATTGCACTAGTGATACTCCCGCATCTGCAAAATTCTGCAGTCGTCCGTTAGAGGCCTCTGCGTGTGCTTTGCCGCATTGCACTTTGATCTGTCAGTTCGCCAATAAGGACGGTGGAGTGTGCCTCCGAAGTTCCGTTTTGTGATGTTATTTGTGTGGTGAAGCGTCAGATGGGGCGGCGATTGCTAATCAATCCTGCTAATGTATTGCGAATAGTTGAGATGAATTACGAAGAACCCTTCTTCGTGACGATGGTATTAGTATAGAATATGAATCATTTGCATGCTTTCTCGTATCTGTTATGGTACAGAAACATGAGCATAAGTTAGATACTGTTGCTACAAACTCATAATAATGATAATAGGGATGATAATGACGAACAACTCATTGCAAGCGGTAGTGCTACGGTAAGTGCTGGAAGAGGTGATGGAAGCAGTGGCAGTGAATACCAACAGTCTTTCGGGAAGAAGGTTAAAGTTCCAACTATCATCACGGCTTTTGATGACAATACGCTAGAGAACATGTACGACGATTATTACATAAGTTATAGTTCAGATATATGCATTACGTATGGCGTCTGCAATTATATCTACAGTGCTATCTAGAGCATGGTTGCAGAGCTTTGCAGAAAAACGACACCCACCAGCACATTGAGGTGTACGTAGAGATCCTGTGACCAAACGTTCATACAGATATGTTTGTTCGAGCCCAAGTACTTTCCTTATAAGTGTTGGGTTGATTGTTGTGGAAACCTGCTGTGTGTCGACAGAACGGGGGAGGGAAACAGTAGCTACCTTTACTGGGTCAAGCTGACAGGAATGGACGCACACGCGACGGACTGAATAGCTCACATTAGCGGAAGTTACACGGAACAGTACGAGCTTACGGTATCCCGTCACTTCGTTACGTGAGGAAACAATACCTCAGTCTAACGCAACAACGCGTATCCGGAGCCTTCTGGAACCACCAGCTAACCTGTTAAGTGAACACGGTAAGATATAAAACGCCGACACATTCTATGACAGGGCCGATGTGGTCATGACTGAGTGCGCAGGGTAAATGTCAGGCACTCCATACACGCTATACAGGGTGTTACAAAAACTTTCAGGAAACAATCCTCACACACAAAGAAATAAAATATGTTATGTGGACATGTGTCCGGAAACGCTTAATTTCCATTTTATTACTTCTCTTCAAATCACATTAATCATGGAATTGAAACACACAGCAACAGAACGTACCAGCGTGACTTCAAACAATTTGTTACAGGAAATGTTCAAAATGTCCTCCGTTAGGGAGGACACATGCATCCACTCTCCATCGCATGGAATCCCTGATGCGCTGATGCAGCCCTGGAGAATGGTGTATTGTATCACATCCGTCTGCAATAGGAGCACGAAGAGTCTCTATGTTTTATACCGGGGTTGCGTAGATAAGAGCTTTCAAATGCCCCCATAAATGAAAGTCAAGAGGGTTGAGGTAAGGAGAGCATGGAGGCCACGGAATTGGTCCGCCTCTACCAATCCATCGGTCACCGAATCTGTTGGTGAGAAGCGTACGAACACGTCGACTGAAATGTGCAGGAGCTCCATCGTGCATGAACCACATGTTGTGACGTAAAGGCATATGTTCTAGCAGCACAGGTAGAGTATCCCGTATGAAATCATGATAATGTGCTCCAGTGAGCGTAGGTGGAAGAACATAAGGCCCAATTACGACATCACCAACAATTCCTGCCCAAACGTTCACAGAAAATCTGTGTTGATGACGCGATTGCACAATTGCGTGCGGATTCTCGTCAGCCCACACATGTTGATTGTGAAAATTTACAATTTGATCACGTTGGAATGAAGGCTCATCCGTAAATATGTCAACACAAGCACTGAAGTCAACATTACCTTCCTTCATTTGGGCCAACTGGCGGTGAATCGAGGAAGTACAGTACACACTAACGAAACAATTGGGTATTTTGACAATTTTCTGCACGAATTATTTCAATTTACATTTAAAAAGAAATACTAAAATGAGCTCTAACATTGAAATTAAGCGTTTCCGGTCACATGTCCACATATTTTATTTCTTTGTGTGTGAGGAATGTTTCCTGAAAGTTTGGCCGTACCTTTTTGTAACACCCCGTATATACTCCGGCACTTGAGCTCATAGCCGGTCAGACGAATCGATGGCTTACCCTTCATTAACATTCCCTGACATGTACTAACCCCGGTACAAGTCTGTTATAGAGCTCCAGCACTCTTCTACATCTGCTGACAACCGACCGGCGGGATGCAAGCTTCTGCGTAACTTCGACACCTGCACTACAACCGACTACGGACGCAGAGGAATAGTCTGGGTGGGCTTCCATGGCCTGCACAGCGAAACCTCAGCCTTCCTAGGTGTGACGCCTACCTGCTGGTAGACCAGAAGTCATGGTACATCGCGACCAAGCGACAACCGTCAACGCGGTTCAGTGTGCAGATGAGGCGAGATAGCTCATAGAGTGGAGAACGAGAATCACCAGACGGGACGTGTGAATCATTCAAATGTTCCACCGTACTTCCGTACGTTTCACAACAAACGACGCGGCAGCAGGGCGTCAACCTCCTTAAAGCACAGGCTGGCGCATCCGCCACTGTCATTCCTTGCGAATGCTAAACACAATACGTATCTTTTACGAACAGTGTTGTTTTGTTCTTTAGTGAAATATTTCAGAAGTGCTCGCCATAGAGCCTTAGATCGTGCTACTTTCAGCTTGCATTCCGCTCTTGTTTACATCGATATGTGTATTAGACACAAAAATCTCGCGTTTTCTTTACTTATTGCTGCTTTGCTGTCCAAATAAAGAAAAAAAAAAAACGCAAGAAACATATATATATTTCTGTGATAAAAATCACGTACTACCTTTAAATCTGCCGAAACTGGTCATCTAGATAAAGGTTTTAAGCGATCTTGGCTTGTATTTGAATAATGACTGTCAATATGCGAGGTTTGTTTGCCTTCTTGCAATAAGTGTTTGTTGTCTGCTGTGACAAAATCACCACATCAGATTTTTTGTACTCACATCCCTGAATGTACTTCTATTACGTTATTGAGAAAGTTTCAGAACGTAATACAAACACTAAAACGAAATAGAATATCCGTGTACAGGATCTAAAGTTTACAGTCGGAGAGGCAACAACCGTTGAATGCTATTTGAAAACCTAATCGTATAGATTAGCAAATGCAATGTTTGGGACTGGTTTTGGACCAACAGGTCAACTTTAACGAGGTTACAATATAGCAATACAACCTTAAACCCGCGGCTCCGCTCGTGTGTTGGTTGATTCAAAATGTTCAAATGTTTGTAAATCTTTTGGGACTTAACTACGGGGTCTTCAGTCCCTAAACTTACAAACTACTTACGAACTAGGACGGCACAAATATCCATGCCCGAGGGGGGATTCGAACCCCCGACCATAGTGGCCGTGCAGACCGTGACTGAAGCGCCTCAGTACCCTCGGCCACCGCGGACGGCTGTTGGTTGATTGTGATAGATAATGCGCGAACGTCAAATCGATTTTTTTAAATATGTATTAAAAGAAATTTCTTTTCTACTGCTTTATCTATTTATTCTTATATTTCCTTATTCGTATGCTTATCCTTACAGAGAAAGAGCTGAAGACATTGTATCACGCATAGACCAAAGATATGGTCTGTGCCATCACGTTTCGCTGTATGTAATTTCCTTGCTAAGAGTCGCAAACGTCATCGCTGGCCTTCAGTCCGATTTTTTTAAAATAATTTGACGACTTTCAACCACCATATCTTCCACTCCCTTATAGCTATCGGCAGGGAACTGCTGTGGTGTACAACGTGAAACTTCTGACAACAATTAAACACAGACCGTTCGTTTGCGTTCAGTAGTTTTCGCTGCAGAGCGAAATATTAACACACACACGTAGAATTTTATATACACCGCTAAATTTCTATCCCAATATACTCCACCCTTTTATCATTATCAACACTCAAGCAACAATGCAATCAATAAAACCATTTTCAAAGAGTAAATATAATTTTCAAAGAGTAATTATTGTTCTGCATTTCGCGTTATATTCTTCAAATTACTAAATATCTATCAGATCGCTATAAAACCGTGCCTAAAACCTTCCTCAGGTATACATTAGTAATTGTACAAATATTTAAGTCTCTGCGTCTTGTCGTTCGGACGTGATAAGCGTACACCGAACAGACATTCACACACACACACACACACACACACACACACACACACACACACACACACACACACACACATATATATATATATATATATATATATATATATATATATATATATATATATATATATATATATAGCTATCCGATCGCCATAAAACCGTGCCTAAAGCCTTCCCCAAGTAGATATTAGTAACTGTATAAATTTTTAGCTCTTTGTGTCTTGTGGTTCAGACGTGATAAACATACACCGAACTTCGAAAAACTTACGGGCATGCTGCCAGGTATCAAAATCGACGACGGCCGATATTTCGGCAAGAGACCACCCTGCCATTTTCAAGGCGAAACTGCAGTAAGAAAGCAATGTGCATGTTCTTTAAAATCTCGGTTTTCAATGAGTAAACAGGAAAGACAACACACACCGAGCAAGCAAGCACACAGCGCCGACACGACCAAAGATGAAACCGGTCAGAATATCGATAGTAAACATCAGTTCTCGACAGATGAGGTGGGATTAGTTTTCTCCCTCTGTTTTTTGAGAAGTGAGAGAGCAGCATCCCAAGCGGAATTTAAGCAGAAGCCTCCATTCCTATTCATAAGGTTGTTTTATTTCTATCGCTTCCTTGATAACACAGTCCCAGTAGTTGGAAGTGCATGCCAGAATTTCAGTTTTGTCATATTCCATAGGGTGGCCTGTGTCAAGACAGTGTTCGGCCAAAGCAGATTTGTTAGGCTGTTGTAAACGTGTGTGACGTTTATGCTCAATACACCGGTCCTCAACAGTCCTAATAGTTTGACCAACATATGGCATGCCACAGCTACATGGGATACGGTAGACACCCGCCTTACGCAAACCCAGTTCATCCTAATCGGAACCCAACAGAGCTTTAATTTTTGAAGGTGGACGAAACACAAATTTTACATTATTTTTACGCAAAATGCGACCAATCTTATTAGAAGTGCTGCCAACGTATGGCAGAAAGGCTACTGACGTGGGTGTCGACTCAGTGTTATCATCACTAGCCCGTTGCACATGTGGTCGATAGCGCAACGCTCTTTTAATATGCTCTTCACCATAGCCATTCTGTCGAAATGTAACCTCCAGATGAGACAGCTCAGCGGGCAAACTTTCCGGGTCAGAAATGACATGAGCCCTATGTACTAAGGTTCGAAGAACCCCTTCACGTTGAGCTGGGTGGTGACAACTATCAGCTTGCAAATACAAATCAGTATGCGTTGGCTTCCTATAAACCGAATGTCCCAACGTACCATCCGCCTTTCTCCTGACCAACACATCAAGGAAGGTAAGGCAACCATTCTTTTCCACTTCCATTGTAAAACTGATGTTGGGGTGCATTGAATTTAAATGTTCCAAAAAATGATTCAAGTTCTCACTACCATGAGGCCAAACAACAAACGTGTCGTCTACATATCTGAAAAAACAAGCAGGTTTCAACGCCGCTGACTCCAGTGCACGATCTTCGAAGTCCTCCATGAATAAATTAGCAATGATTGGCGACAAAGGGCTTCCCATCGCAACTCCATCTATCTGCTCGTAGTACTCGTCATTGAATAAAAAGTAAACATTCACATTTATAGAAATAGATTAGGTCATCTGGATACAAGACTAAGAAATAAAATCGAAACAGCGTTGATTGCAATGTCGTGTAAAGACCTTCATTTCTTTAACGAGCCTCTAAAGATGCAGTTGAAACGAGGCACTCGGCTGGATAGCTCTCCTCTCGCCTCGTTCGTTAACTTTTTTTGTCGCCTGTTACAGGTGCAAACAGTGGTTTTAACCCCCGGTTTTACGGAGGCCGGTACAAAGAAAAATGTAAACAGAGTCGGCCGCCGTAATTGTCATTAATATGCATGACTTAAACAGGCGGGCGTGCGTTATCTGGCCATCTGGTGCGCGGGTGGATCAGCCAGCCCTAACGAGAAGTACCACGGAACCTCGCCCCGGAATGTAGCGCGTGTCTTTTGTCCTAATGAAGTGCTGAGCCGGCAGCTGCGAACGATGGCTACTGCGGCGTTCGGTCGCGAAAACACAGCCGCGGCACGTCGATTGATTTTATAATCGGCCGCGGGTAACTCTACAAACAGGGCGACCGCAAATTCAGCGCGTATGCTCAGGGCAACCACAAAATCTCATCAACTCCCACCCCCCACTCCGCGTTGTTATAGGTCGAACGATGTAAATGGGGCGCTAAATTATTACGCAAGTATATTTTCAGAGAACAAGGAGTATAATGAAAACTCCAACAAGCCAATATTAATTTTTTCCCTGAGGTGGAAAAAAATTGGAATTACGTCAGAAACCATAAAACTTCAAATTAAAGCGCAACCCGTGTGATGTAAGGTATGTAGGAAAAAGTGACACAAGGATACAAACGGCTTAGTAGTGCATAACAAACTGCTCAACTGTTTGTTTCCGTGGGCATCCTCCGCAGCAGATGTTACAAAAAGTTATATCATAATTTCCCTTACGTCTTATCTTACAAGATAGGCTAAGGAAAGACAACCCTACATTTTTAGCATTTGCAGATTTGGAGAAAGCTTTTGACAATGTCGACTGGAATACACTCTTCCAAATTCTGAAGGTATCAGGGGTAAAATATAGGTAGCGAAGAGTTATATTCAACCTATACAAGAACCAGACAGCGGTTATTAGAGTCGAAGGGCAAGAAAGGGACGCAGAGGTTGGGAAAGGAGTAAAGCAGGGTTGTAGCCTTTCTCCAATGTTGTTCAATCTATGCATTGAGCAGGCAGTGAAAGAATGGAAGGAGAAATTTGGAGAGGGAATTAAAAGAAGAAATAAAAAGTTTGCGGTTTGCCGACGACATAGTAACTTTGTCAGAGACTGCAAAGGATCTGGAAGAGCAATTGAATGGAATGGACAGGAAGATGTAAGATGAACTTAAAAAGAGTAAAACGAAGGCAATGTAATATCAGAAAATCAGATGATGCTGAAGGAATTAGATTAGGTAATGAGGCAATAATAGTAGTAGATGAATTTTGTTATTCGGGTAGCAAGTTAATTCTGATGCCCGAAGTGGGGGAGATATAAAATACAGAATGGCTATGGGAAGGAAAGCATTTCTAAAGAAGCGAAACTTGTTAACATCCAATATTAATTTAAATGTTAGGAAGTCCTTCTGAAAGCATTTGTCTGGAGTGTAGCATTATATGGGAGTGAAACGTGGACGATAAGGAGTTCAGATTAAAAGATGATAGAAACGTTGGAAATGTGATGCTACAGACGAATGATGAAAATTAGATGCGTAGATCACGTAACAAATGAGGAGGTGCTTAACCGATTGAAGAGAAAAGGAATTTCTGGCACATCCTGATTAAGAGAAGGGATAGATTGATGGGACACATTCTGAGACATCAAGGAATCGTCAAATTAGCATTAGCATTAGGAGGAAGTGTGTGGGGTAAAAATCGTAGAGGGAGACCGAGGGATGAATACAGTAAGCAGATTCAAAAGGATGTAGGTTGCCGAACGTATTCTCAGATGAAGAGATTTGCACAGGACAGGGTAGCGTGGAGAGCTGCATCAAACCAGTCTCCGGACTGAAGACCACAACAACAACATAACCGTCCTATCATCATTAAATCGGAGATCGAGGACCCTGTAGAATATGCACCGACCTCAAAATGCCCTCCATAGATGGCGATCTTGTGCATTTTGGATCCAGTTGTCACGGACTCCTAGCTTACAAAGGTCTTTCTGTAGCTCATAAAAGAGGGTATCTAGCAGAATTCTACTTTTCTCCGTACGTTGGACCAGTACTAAGCCATATTTGTAATTTTTCCTTTCAGAATGGTCAGTTTCCTGACAGATTACTCAGTAGTGAAACCACTTTATAAAAAAGGAGAAAGGGATAATGTAGACAACTATAGACCTGTTTCTATGCCATCGGTTTTTTCTAAAGTTATTAAAAAGGCTGTATATTCAATATTAATTGATCATTTCAGTTCACATAATTTGTTGTCAAACTTACAGTTTGGTTTTAGGAGTGGTTTAACGACTCAAAATTCTTCATTTTCGTTTCTCTGTGAGGCACTTGATGGGTTAAATAAGAGGCTACAGACATTAGGCGTCTTCTTTGATTTAACAAAGGCGATGATTGTGTTGATCGCAAAATATTGTTACAGAAGTTGGAACATTATGGAATACGGGGAGTAGCCCACAACTGGTTCACCTCTTACTTTAATAACAGACAACAGAAGGTAATTCTCCGCAGTGTAGAAAATAGCTATGACGTGCAATCCCAATGTGGCACAATTAAGTATGGGGTGCCCCAGGGGTCTGTTTTGGGACCATTGTTGTTTCTTATTTATATAAATGATATGCCTTCGAATATAACAGGTGATTGTAAAATATTTTTGTTTGCTAATGATACCAGCTTGGTAGTAAAGGATGTTGTTCGTAATATTGAAACAGTATCACATAATTCAGTTCAAAAGATAAGATCATGGCTTGTAGAAAACAAATTGATGTTAAATCACAGTAAAACTCAGTTTTAACAAATTCTAACACATAATTTGATGAAAGTTGAGATTTTGATTACAAGTAATGGGCATATGATAAGTGAGACTGAACAGTTCAAATTTCTAGGTGTTCAGATAGACAGTAAGCTGTCGTGGAAAGCCCATGTTCAGGATCTTGTTCCAAAACTAAATTCTCCTATATTTACTGTTAGAACAATATCTGAAATAAATGATTTTTCAACACGAAGAGTAGTCTACTACGCTTACAGTCTCTCACCTTATGACATACGGCGTTATTTTTTGGAGTAACTCGACTGATACAAAAAGGATACTTTTGGCTCAGAAAGGGACGGTTCGAGCAATATGTGGTGTAAGTTTACGAACGTCATGTCGACCCCTTTTCAGTAGTCTGGGAATTCTGTCACTGGCGTCACAATGCATATTTTCTTTAATGTCGTTTGTTGTTAATAATATCAGCTTATTCCCACGAGTTAGTAGCTTCCACTCGGTGAATACTAGACAGAAGTCGAATCTACATTTGCAACAAATCTACTTGACATTTGTGCAGAAAGGCGTGCAGTATTCTGCAGCATCCATTTTCAATAAGCTGCCACAAGAACTCAAGATTCTTAGTCCTAACCCATGCGCTTTCAAATGTAAATTGAAGAGTTACCTCATGGCTTACTCCTTTTATTCTGTCGAGGAACTCCTTGAAAAGTTCAACAATTAAGCTAATTCCTTTTCATTACTGATTCTTTCCACTTAGTCTTAGGATTGTCGTGTGCAAAGGACTACTTAAAATTGTTCTATTACCTTACTTCTGTTATACTTCATGTATTGACTTGTTCCATGACCATAAAGTCTTACTCCTCAATTGAGTCCTGCAGAACAGAAAACCATATTACATTACATATTATAACCCATCGCTTTCTGGGTCTTCCGACTGAACAGGTACCATCAGGTCTTCCCGTAAGTGCGGCTTTTGCTCGAGAGGTTTCTGGTCTCCTAACAATGTGCCCCTCCAAGCTTATTCTCGGCACTTTCAGTATTTGAACGATGTTCGGTTGCCTCATCAGTTCGTGCAGTACTTGTTTTCTTTTTCGCCTTCATGAGTTCCCTTCCTGGATCTTTCTTTCTAAGACCAACAAGTTTTCTTCATCCTTCTTTGTTGTGCTTAAGGTTTCTGTCCGATACAACAATACTGGCAATATTACCACATTATATGCTTCAAGTTTGGTCTTTTTCTTGGATGACATTTGCTTCAGACTGAAGTAAGTTTTAGACCCATTAATAATACGTTGGTTAATTCCTTGTTTTACATTATTTTTGCCTGTTGAACCATGTGCCAAAGTATTTAAAATTTTCCATTTTACCAAGTTTCCATATCCCTACCTGTAATGGGATGTCATTGGGGTGTTCTCTGGATACGTCCATGACTCCACTATTTTCTGCATTGATCCGTAACCCTATTTTATTCGCATTTTGCGCTAGGTCCTCAACAGTTTCTGCCATCTCTGCCTCTGATTCTGCTAGAACTGCAATGTCGTCTATGCTTACTTGAATTAGATAATTTTTTTCACTTCAGAAGCGTTTCCCTTTTTTACTTATAGAGCATCTTTTGTGGTTGTGAAGATGTGGATAGATTTCGTATTCCGTTAGATAAACTACACTGGACAAATCAATCAGGAAATCAGTTGAAATATGTTGGTTCTGAAGTATTGTCATCTGAACGAAAGTGGTTCATCGTCTTTCTCTCGGTTCTATGGGGAGGAGACAACAAAAAACCAGAAATATAGATAATGTTGACAAAAGAACGTTGCTACGTAGGGGGTAGGTGTTGTGTTTACTCTACCAAAGGAATTACACAAGCAGTTTGGTTCAGATAGTGTAGTGAGCAGGTAATGCAATGCAGCAACAACAAGACTTACCCGAAGCTAGGGCATGGACATCCGTAGAAGTATTTACAATTATTGATACGGTGTCTGTTCTTTTCGGACATGTACGAAATAACAGACACCATATCAATAATTGTAAATATGCCCACAAGAAGCAATGACAATTTCAATGCGGACGCATTCAAACGCTCGAGCCCTTGCGGAAATCCAGTATAGGCTGCGAGCAAGAGGAATCAATGGGCTCAAATGTTTGTAATTCTTATGGGACCAAACTACGTTGGTCATCAGTCCCTAGACTTACAAACTACTTAAACTAAGTTAAAATAACCTACGGAAAACACACACATCCATGCCCGAGGGAGGATTAGAACCTCCGACGCGGGAGGCCACACGATACGTAACGTGGCGCTCCAGACCGGTCGGCTACTCCCGCGCGGCCAATGGGCAGAGGACTAGTTGAGAATTTGGGTTGGAATGGAATCGTGCCTGGATAGCCTAATTGGTTAAGGCAACCGCTGGTCCGAAGTGGGAAATCAGGTTTCTGATCCCGGACCAGCACAAAGTTTCAGCTAGGTCGTTCAATTTATTATAATTCCCCGAAACGGTCGAAATGTTTCAATATTTCGATTTCGTTCATCCATACGAAGGTCGGTAACGGGACAGACGCAGATGGAGATGGCTGCAGCTACTGGAGGGTCCCAGAGTGTAATTTCCAGGACCTGCATGGTATTTCAGACAACTCTCTCTCTCTCTCTCTCTCTCTCTCTCTCTCTCTCTCTCTCTCTCTCGTTCTCAATCCGAAGATTGGTTGGCAGCAATTCTTCTCCTCCACACTTCTCTGTTCTCGGATAGCCTCTTCATTTCCTGATATGATTCCACTCCTATATCTCTTTGAATCTGTTTCAAGTACTGCAATCTGGGTCTTCCTCTGCCTCTTTTTCCTTCTACCATCCCTTCCATAATATTAATTATAAACTCATTGTGCCTATACAGATGGCCTATTAACTTGTCTCTTCTCTTCATTATTGTTTTCCCAAGTGCTATTTTTTCGCCGATTCTTCTAAGAACTTCTTCTTTTGTCATCTTGGCCGGATTTTCTGCATCCTCATCCAACACCACAATTCAAATGCTTCTAGTCTTCTCTTGTCCCAACCCCCGAGTGTCCAGGTTTCCGAGCCATACAATGCCACACTCCACACATACAATTTTATAAATGCTTTTTTGGTCTCTTCTTTTATATTGCTTGATGTAAGAAGCATCGCCGGCCGCGGCGGCCGAGGTGACTGAGGCGCTCCAGTCACGGTCAGCACGGCCTCTACGGTCGGGGGTTCGAACCCCCCCTCGGGCATGGATATTTGTGCCGTCCTAGTTAGTAAGTAGTTCATAGGTAGTTTGTAAGTTTAGGGACTGATGACCCCGTAGTTAAGTCCCATAAGCTTAACAAACATTTAAGAAGCATCCGTTTATTGTTGAAGGCTAGTTTAGCTAGCGCAATTCTAATTTTTATGTCTGCTGAACTTTTGCCATCCGGTGTAATTTTACTTCCTTGTTTCAATGGTACGTCATTAATCTTAATATCAGTTGTAATTTGCTTGTAGCTGCATACCATGATCTTTGTCTTTTTTGTGTTGATTTTCGTGTTACATTTAGCTGGCAAAATCTCATTCATTCTTAATTTCAGACAACAGGAACCCTTAAAAGAAGGCGAGAGCAAGGTCGTTCACGAGTAACATCAGCAGGAGACGGCCGTTATTTCCGGTTAACAGCCCGTCGAGACAGGAAGCTGAATGCATCTAGCTCCAATGCACCCTCCAGGCAGCAATAGGACGCGCAATATCAACACAAATAGTCGGAAATCGCCTTCGGGAACGTGGCCTTTTCGCACGGACGCGTATGGTGTGTGTTCCATTGAAACCACGACACCGTTTACCCCGCAGAAACTGGGCTGACGAACATCACGAACGGAGACGTAACGAATGGCGCTGGGTTCTGATCACAGATAAACCAAGACTTTGTGTTCAGCCTGATGTCGTTCCCTCAGCTGAAAGGAGCGTGGAACCTGAAAAATCCAGTTTATGTTCAGGATCACATCATAGTGGTCGAATGGCATGGGGGAGAGGGGGGAGACGAGTCAGTATTGGCGTACGTACGAACCTCTACGTCGTTCAGAATGGTGCTTTCACTGTTCAGAGGTGTAGAGACGAGACCCGTTGATCTTTTGTTGTGCTCTACGCTGGCACCAAAGCAGATGGGATTTTTCTGGTGGACGATACCGTTCGTCCCCACACAGCTGCACTAGTGGAAAAAATGCTTGAATGTGAGGGAATTAAAGGAACGCAGTGGCCAGCTTGTTCACAGGACTTATACCCGATTGAAAGAATGAAGTAAATCGCAATTTGCGATCAGTTATGGCTTCACTGTACTGGTTGTAGATGGAATACCAAAGTGTGGCGAATGAAAAGTTGTGCCCGGCCGGGATTCGAACCCGGGATCTCCTGCTTCCTAGACAGACGCGTTGACCACTCCGCCACCGAGAACACAGTGACCAGCCCGACTGCAGAGGACTCTTCCCTGCACGTCTCCCGCCATACCCAAATCTCCATTCGCCACACTATCTCTTTCCTATTACCACAGCCCATTTGTTATGTACTGCTCGCAGCCTGAATTGAGTATTTCCGCATCAGGGAGAACAGACCATGAGGTATCGAGACACAATTAATTGTCGTCAGGAGCCCAGCTTCGGCTTGTACACAATTATATATATTTTTGACGACGTTACAGCGTTCAATGAATGAAATAAATCGCAATCAGGCTGCGAGCATTACAGAACAAATAGGCTGTGGTAATAGGAAAGAGACAGCGTGGCGAATGGAGATTTGTGTGTGGCGGGAGACGTGCAGGGAAGAGTCCTCTGCAGTCGGGCTGCTCACTGTGTCCTCAGTGGTGGAGTGGTCAACGCGTCTGCCTAGTAAGCAGGAGATCCCGGGTTCGAATCCCTGCAGGGCACAAATTTTCATTCGCTGCACTTTGGTATTCCATATACACCTAGTACAGTGAAGCCATAACTGATCGCAAATTACGATTTATTTCATTCATTGAACGCTGTAACGTCGTCAATATATATATATATATATATATATATATATATATATATATATATATATATATATATATATATATATATAACTGTAAACCTGACTGAGCGTGTCCCACAACGGTTGCAGAGCTGGATATTGCACTTACGGAAGAATGGTCAAATATCCCTCAAGAGCTGATTGATAACCTCATACTGTACATCCCACGCAGGCGTGCAACTGTACTCACCGTCCGAGGTGATCATATGCCGTATTAGAGGGCAACAAGTATATTTTTTTCACTATTATGCTATTCACATGGTACCTTGCTCTAAGTTAACGCCATGTAAATCTCAAGTAAATTATTGGGAGAGGAAAATATGGTACTGCATCATACACAGATTACATTTGTCAGTAATATATGAATAAACTGCGTTAACATACGTAAATTGTGTATGATATCTTACCTGAGCACCTAATTGTACCTTCAGTCCAGCTGCGAATTTCGCGCACTACGCGATAGTACGGAACCATTTGGAACGTCTTTCAGAAGTGGAGAAACACGGCCATCTCTCTCTCTCGGAGACGTGTATCTACAGCTTTATAGGTCTCTTGAACGAGTAGAGCGAATTTGGTTTTGCACGATCGTTGTTTTAGAAACCCATATTGTTTCCTATAGAGGAGATTTTAGAGTTTACATTCCAGAGAAGCGTCAGGTGTCCTATAAGTAGACTTTTCCAGGGATGGGCGAACGTGCTCACTCTCAAGGAAAAACAGATTTTAGGGCGCAGGTCTTTTATACATTTGTGGTATCTTACTGTAGCCAAGCCAGCAACACGATTTCAACTTCGCAATACCTAAACCCTCTGAGCAGAAAGTTTCGATCACAGTCCTACTCATGGAAAAAATGATTGATTAATGTGGAATTTTGTTCAAAATAGCGATTAATATTTGCAACTTCAGACTAAGCTAAACACGTTCTTACCATTGTCTTGTCTCAGGTCACATCGGCAATGTCTCGGTAGTGTAGAATTTTGAAAGATACTAATCATTCTATGTTTATTCCGTAAATGTGTACGAAGTGATGCATCATTTGCAGAAACGGGGATTCCATTAAACCGAGCAGGAATGAAACAAGCCATTAAGATCGATACCAATCTCTGCTGACAGCAAAAGGAAAAATCAGATAATAGCCTTTTACTCCACTACTACTTTTCCACCTATCGTATTACCAGTCCAGCTGACTTTCTACGTGCCTCAAAAAATCGCAAGGGTAATATTCCGTGCTCAGATCATTTACATAATTCATCCAGTTAATGATGCCCCCAATGTTATGGGATATCCATCAGGAAATTAAATGTTTCGACTCCAAAGCTTTTAGACAAGGTTAAAGAAACAGCTATTTCCCTTCCTGTTCAAGTGGTTTTGGCGACTTACACGCAATCATGAAAGCACGTTTAAGAAATTTCAATGACGAATGCAGAACGTTCTGCAACGGAGGATTAGGAAGGGGAAGGTAATTAATCACAGTTTGAAGTAATTAATATCTTTCACATTGTACATCTCCCTGTTCGGGAATATCTTCAATGCGGTGCGGACAATATCTTCGACACAAACTAATCTCTGCAGGCCAGTGCTATATTTCAGAACAAATGCTTTGTCTAAAATCTAGGAAGTCAAGAGTTAATTCCTAGGTGTCTTCAAGAACAACGATTGTGGTTTTTTTCTTGTATTTCTAGTAGCGTCGGCTTACTATTCCGTTATTTACCATTCAACAGGCACGGGAGGGTGGCCAGACAGGGGGGAGGAGGGGAGGAGGGGAAGAACGTTACGAGAATTACCCTTAGGCAGCTTGCCGGGTATTGACGTAGACATACATGTTATCTTCAAGAATTTTGTAGTCTCTCAAATTTGTTTTTCTTTACATACATGCATTATCATACATGTTCTTGCTATAAAATGTTTTACAATTCACGGACTTGGATGTACTTCAGTGCCTAACCCGTATACCCCCATAGGATCTAACACGACGCCTACTCTACCCGACCAGGTCACCTCGACAGCCTAAACGCAGGACACTTGTGCCGGGAGAGTAGCCATTATTATTACTGCAGGCACAGTTCCGCAGGGCTGTCAATGATCTGATGGTCTTTTTTACGACATGGAAGACAGTGCGACATCAAGTCCCGCAACACAAATTTGATACCCCGGCAAGCATGGCTGCTCGTACGAATAATGATTACACTCATCAAAGATAATGAAATAATCGAGTTATTTGAAATATTTTCCAAAGAAGATGTAAGATCTCTAATATATAAAGCAGAGTGTCCGTATGTTTGTACGTGTTGAATACAAATATACAGTTTTGTTCCAGTCTTTATGAAATTTTGTACACGTAAGCTACAATCCATGAGGACGGTCGCCGTAAGTATTAGAATCACATACGATATATAGTTCACGAGATATGACGTCATAAACAATGAGATGTGCGGAAAACTGCTGCATTTTGCGACAATGCTGCTCATTTTCTCCTAAACCATTGGACCGATTTCTACCAAATTTGCTACACACATTCCTTACCTTGAGGTAACAATTGCTGCATGGTTAACAATGACAACGGCACATGGTTCAAAAGATTTTACGTCATAACCAATAGAAATCGAAAAAAATGCCATACAGTGCGGCGAGATTTTCGAAATACACTGTATGATAATGACAGTACTTAGCGACTTGCAAGAAACTTTAAAAATAATTTCAAACCTTTATTACACTTTTTCTCGCCGACAACCATAGGAAAATGATGAAAGGAAAAACGTTTCTCGCTTACTACTTTTCCGCTGTTTATGGAGTAAAACTACAGCATTCGGTATGACGTTACAAAATGTTCAAATGTTTGTAAAGCTTATGGGACTTAACTACGGGGTCATCAGTCCCTAAACTTACAAACTACTTATGAACTACTTACGAACTAGGACGGCACAAATATCCATGCCCAAGGGGGGATTCGAACCCCCGACCGTAGAGGCCGTGCAGACCGTGACTGAAGCGCCCCAGTCTCCTCGGCCACCGCGGCCGGCTATGACGTTACAATTTATAATTTGTACACTAAAAATTGTAGCCGCAGGAAATTTTACAGTCAGTATACACGCATATAGTTGAGTGTACATTCTGAATTATATCACAGGACGACTCATAGTTCATGAGATATAAGCACATAAACAGTAACATTCACGGAAAACCGCCCAATCACGCACAAGTTTTAATCTATTACTTCTTTACTACTAATGGTATTCGCGAGAGATTTTACAGACATACAGCAAATGAATATATACCTGAAAAATGGCAGGAATAAATAAATAACTATTTTCAGCTAGTGCATTATAAATCATACGATAATGATTAAAAATGGACACAAGCGATGACATATGCGCCGTAAGATGGAACGATAACTTACAGTATCGTCCAATGAATTTTGCAGTTTATATCATATTAAGTAGGTCGAAACAGAAAACTGATATTTGATCAGACAAGCATTTATGTTTCTACAACACATCTACGAATGGTGCAGACCAACTAGATGCAATTTCTGAAGTTTACGGGTTGTCATATGGTGCAAGAAACGGTATTTTCCCGTTTTGATTTGTCGCAGGCAACAATTAATCATTGCTTGTCTGATCACTCCGAGCGAACGTAGATACATTGCAATTTTGGTGTTCTACTACAGGGTCTTTATTTAAGAGTAATGGCAATGCTGTAACTCAGCCTAGACCACAGACAAAAATGTGAATGACTGTACGTGTTTCTGTAAGAACATATTTAGCTGAACATATTATTCTCACTGGTAAGAACAGAAAAAGGCAAGAGCTCTGTAAAATAAAACTGAAAATATGTCGCATATATAACGCACATATGGATGACAAATGCTTTGCAAAGTTTCAAGCATTATTACATTATATTTCATATTCCTTGCTTTCTCAATATGATTACGTAATAGTTCATAAAAAAGATTGGCTATCAAATTTAAAAAAAAAATTTACAAAACTCCTTGCAGAACTGGCAACTACACATATTGCTACAACTGTTATCTGACGTAAGTGAACGTAATAAATTCTGGTTTAAAAATAAGTTCTGTGACATATATGGATTAAAGTGGTTTCTGCACGACGCTATGAAGAATGAAAACCTTTTGTAAATTCATTTTGAATAATTGTCTCATTTAACTGCTACGTCAGTTTCAAAAGTTGCAATATTACTACCCTTAGGAATTCGGAGATGGTAACAGTCGCCATCCGTTAAAATTTACAAGACGAGATAGCGTCCCTGCTTCCCAATTTCGTGTAAGTACTCAGCACGTAATACGGAACGCAGTTCATTAGAGCCATCGCAAGCCGGAAGCGACAGTGGGAAAGAAAAATTCTGGATAATTTAGTGAGTTCATTAGCGATAACTTTCTTTTTCCGTTTTCATCACGTGCGAAAATAGAACTCTCAGAGGAAGTGTTGCACAATGTAAAGTAAATTTTCTCATAGAGAAAGATAAATCTCGGAAAGAAAACAATTGTGAGAAATTAAATGAAAGTGGCACTCAGCAGTTAACTGCATAAACACGAAACGCTCAATCTAAGGGCTGAGATTTTCGTAGAAATCTAGAGGTGAGTAGCTATTTATGAGTATGATGTTCTGACGTGAGTTACCATTAAGAACGTGAGTGCTATTCAAAAGTATTACGTGACTGCTAGACTCCAGTCATATCAGATTGTTTTAGAATTCCCACAGCATTTTATTACTGATAATTAAAGTCCACTTAATTTGGTTAAAATAACAGTCTAGCTCACAAAATGTGTCAATAAATAACGTTTTTGCGATCTAGATTGTTAATTTAACCAGTGGACCAAGTTGTCCTAACTCATGTTCACTTGTTTGTTCGAACGCCGACAAATGCTGTTTACATTTGCAGCTGCTGTAACAGGTGCAGAGAAATGATAGGGACAGTGTGATATTACAGATACAGGGGGAATCTGATTGTTTCCAAGTGAAAGGCGGGTTTTGCCAGGGTGTTGGGTTCCCCAGCCGGCTGGCTAACAGTTTGGACCTAGTGAATGGGATACAGCAGGTAGTCAGGATTTCCCTAATGTGTTCGGAACAGGAAGCGACTGTCTTGAAAGAGCGAGGGCGGCTAACCCAGATTGCAACTGAAATACAATATAGCCACACACATTATTCTAAAAATCCATATAAAATTAGGGAATGAACATATAGCAAATATAATTACATGAACGGATTCAGGAGACTTGGGAGAATCAAACGCCGTAATTACAATTTAAATATCCCTTACAGATAAAAAGCCGATAAATTTCAGTACTATAATAATAACATTATAATACTTATATTCCAATAATTGATACGTAGTGTATATCAGTAACAGTTTAAGAAGCAAATGGGCAGCTTTGTAACACGCTACCTATTTTAAAAGACATACCACGTTATTTCTGTATTCTTTCATTAACTTTGTTTTACCCTCTTATTCTGCTTTTCGTTGAGGTAATAATATTCTTGTGCCAGAATATAGATTCCACCACAGAAGCACAAAACATGAACCCAGCAAAGCGCCTTACATTTATATATGTATTTCATTATATTTAATATTATTCTTAGTAACATTGGTTTTTCATGTTGTAGACCGCCGCTTAAATAATTCATGGCCGACTAAAAATAGTAGATATGCAGCAGATAATTTATATATAAACAATTATAAGTATTTGTGAACAAGAACTGAATATATTTGTATTAAAAGCCATGATAAATTAAATATTAATTGTGTAACTATATTTCGACGGTGGCAGTATATTTGTACAAGACTGAGCAAAGACCTTCCGTCTCAACCGTCTTTTAGTATTGTTAAATATATATTTGTTTGTTAAATGTAAACAACAATTGTAGGGAGGTGGTCAGAGCATTTAATTCTGTAATATTCAAATGTATAATATTTTGGAAGGGAAATTGTATTTTAAAGATGAGGCGTTAGGATGCGCAGGATACAAATTTGGGAGCAGGGAGAGCACGCTTTCGAACGCTTGGGAAGGGACTCCTAACTTGGACGCGGTGGTGAAAGGTTGTGACGCTGGGCGGTCTGAAGCCGCGTTACGAACATGTGATTTGAAGAGTTAGGTATGTGTGGACTTACGGGACTGTGACTAAATAACTTAGTGTCTGGTGAAAAGTGATAAACTATGCACGGTAGTAGTTGCGTTGAGTGGCTTCGGTTGATTGTTATTTAAGTTCCGAACTTCACGTACCATAAATATAAGGAAATTCTAAAATCCGATACCCAAGTGTTCTTCTTGTTAGATGTCGTAATACTTTATCCCAAAGCGGCATTTTGAAATTTTAACCGGTTCGGTTGTTAAGACGTTTCGTACCTTTTCATTAGAACACCTCTCGTAAATTTTTAGTTTCAATGTAGTGCACATTGAGTACTTAATGTGAGGTAGAAATTTCATTTTTTGTACATTCAACAGTCTTCTCACGAATGGGACAAACGTTTGGAATAAAATTAACATGGATAAGAGAGATAAAGACTCTCCATATACACTACTGGCCAATAATATTGCTACACCAAGAAGAAATGTAAATCATAAACGGATATTCATTGGACAAATATTTTATACTAGACCTGACATGTGATTACATTTTCACGCAATTTGGGTGCAAAGATCCTGAGAAACCAGTACCCACGACAACCACCTCTAGCCTTAATAACGGCATTAAGTCAAACAGAGCGTGGATGGCGTGTACAGGTACAGATTCCCATGCAGCTTCAACACGATACCACAGTTCATCAAGAGTAGTCACTCACGTATTGTGTCGAGGCAGTTGCTCGGCCACCATTGACCAGACGTTTTCAATTGGTGAGAGATCTGGAGAATGTACTGGCCAGGGCAGCAGTCGAACATTTTCCTTATCCAGAAAGGCCCGTACAGGATCTGCAATATGCGGTCGTGCATTATCCTGCTGAAATGTAGTGTTTCGCAGGGCTCGAATGAAGGGTAGAGCAACGGGTCGTAACACATCTGAAATGTAACGGCCACTGTTCAAAGTGCCGTCGATGTGAACAAGAGGTGACTGAGACGTGTAACCAATGGCACCCCGTACCACCACGCCGGGTGATACGTCAGTATGGCGATGACGAATACACGCTGGAATGTGCGTTCACAGTAATGTAGTCAACCACGGATGTGACCATCATGATACTGTAAACAGAACCTGGATAACTCCGAAAAATGACGATTTACCATTCGTGCACCCAGGTTCGTCGTTCCATACACCATCACAGGGGCTACTGTCTGTGATGCAGCGTCAAGGGCAATCGCAGCCATGGTCTCCGAGCTGATAGTTCGTGCACATGGTTGTTATCTTGGAAACGTCCCCATTGTTGACTCAGAGATCGAGACGTGGCTGCACGATTCGTTACAGCCATGCGGATAAGATGCCTCTCATCTCGACTGCTAGTGATACGAGGCCGTTGGGATCCAGCACGGCGTTACGTATTGCCCTCCTGAACCCACCGATTCCATATTCTGCTAACAGTCATTGTATCGCGACCAACGCGAGGAGCAATGTCGCGATACGACAAACCGCAATCGCGATAGGCTACACTCCGACGTTTATCAAAGTCGGAAACGTGATGGTACGCATGTCACCTCCTTACTCGATACATCACAACAACGTTTGACAACGTGGCAACGCCGGTCAACTGCTGTTCGTGTATGAGAAATCGGTTGGAAACTTTCCTCATGTCAGCACGTTGTAGGTGTCGCCACCGGCGCCAACCTTGGGTGAATGCTCTGAAAAGCTAATCACTTGCATATTACATCGTCTTCTTGCAGTCGGTTAAATTTCGCGTCTATAGCACGTCATCTTCGTGGTGTAGCAATTGTAAAGCCGCGTCCACACTCGCGCGCCACGAACCCCGAGCGGTGCGCGCGCCGCTCGCCTTCCGTTCGTAGGGATTGTGAGTCGCGACGAACCTCCGGCGATCCATAGGAAACCCACGAACGTGTAGTACTCAGTTTGCAGCCAAGCTGTAAATACGTCTAAGCGACGGGAAAATCTCGGGCTTATGGTGATGAGTGGTGCGGCTATATTAATGGCAAGTTTGTCGAAAAACAAAACGAATCGTCGACGTTGGTGGTACACTGAACTTTATAAAAAAAAGAAATAATGCAGAACTTATGATGGACTTGAAGTCGCAACAAATAAGTGGTCAATATAATTTTTTTTGTCGAATGTCATCTTCTGACTGAAAATCTGCTGCAGAAGATTGGACCGCGTATTTCGAAAGAGGACACTTATTTCCGCGCGGCAATTTCTGCTCAAGACAGGTGAGCATTAATATTTGTTGTACACAATTTGTTTACTTCTTGTTTATAATTCTGTGTATTTGTCGTAATATCCTGAGCAAATAAGCAATGCTGGCAGTGGATATAAAAAAAATGACTGATCGACTATTTCTTGTAATGATCCTTATGCTGAGGATCCCAAAGAATCGATTGTTTCCGATATTCATCAATTACTTTAATTTAAGTCTCCTCCGACCACTCCATAGTTAATCGCTAGAAAATCGATTACAAAATCCCTTTATTGATCTGATAATAATCGAAAGATATCATTTCAAATGTAATATTTTAGTTAACTTAAATATCTCTCTTTCCTCATTAATATATTGTAAAACAATAATCATGTGCACGCTAAAAACGACGAACCTTCCGCGCTCCCGTCCAAATCTGAACGGCGAACCTTCAACAAAGTGTTCGCTGGAAAAACCGACAGCAGATGGATCGCGGTGCGCCGCGCATGCGCAGCGCGCGCGCCCCGTCCAAATATGACGAATTCAGTGCGCACGAGCGGCGCGCTAGTGTAGACGCACCTTAATGGCCAGGAGAGTATTTTTGTTCCCTGAACAGGACGAGGTACTTCCCACGAGTACCGGAGTGGTCACATGTCTCCACGAGACAGCTGTACACTGGAGCGCAGTGAGACATAACGGAGCGCCCGGCCAGGGCAGGGTGAACAGTCTGGTAATGAAGCCGGCTCATTCACCTCAGACGGAACGTGGCCTGGCCTTTACACTCAGACAGCGGGAGACGAGGCCTGCTAATGAGCGATGTCTGCCGGATAGCGCGGTCGCCCAGCTGTGACCGAGCCTGACTCACTCCTCACTATGCTGTGGCTCAACCCAACGGCTCTACTCTTCTGGTGTACCCCATGACTCTTGGAATAACCTTAACCTATCCTCTAAGGATTTTTTTTAATACCCTGGAAACAGAAAAGTTTGCACCAACTATCGAGATATCTCTTTAATTAGCGTTGTAGGCAAAATATTCTCAGGTATTGTTGAAAGAACAGTGCGAGTATTGTTATGTTTAAAGCTTTCCTGGCGTACAGATATTTCCATAAAATCTCGGGCGAACTGCCGGATGTCCGTAACTTCTTGCCACGATATTTCGGCGCAGAGTCTTCTGGCCATCTTCATGTGAGTACCGCCGAAGTACTGGCGAAGACGCACTGAGCTGTGCTATTTATGCCCAACTCAGCTGACATTGCGCATGCGCGTACTTAGCGTGCGCGTTCACTACAACTACGTACGCTGCTCAGAGCGCCCTCCGTGGTGGAGGCTTGCCGCTTCGATATCAGATCGATTATCATCGTCATTCAGTTGCAGGAAACTACGCCGACTAAGAAGTTTTTCAATGAGAGGATTCCATGCAGAATTTATTTGGAAACCGCTGTCTCGATTGATAAGAGTCTCACTGTCAGACAATCTTATTTCCTCAGCTTCATTAATAATTGAGCTCAAAAAGTTTGATGTGTGGGCCACAATTTTCGTTTCATTGTATTTCATTGAATGACCTGTGGAAATACAATGTTCGTCGATTGCGGATTTGGTGGGTTGGAGTAGCCGAGTAGGACGCTGGTGTTCCACGATACGGTCCTGCACAGTGCGCGTCGTCTGTCCTATATATGACTTGCTGCACTCGCACGGAATTCTGTAAACACCTGCTTTATGCAGCTCCAGATCGTCTTTGACAGAACCCAACAGCGATGAAATTTTAGGAGGAGGGCAAAAGATGACTCTTACTTTATGCTTTTTTAGTATTCTGCCTATCTGCGATAAAATGTTCCCAATATATGGGAGATAAGCAGTCGATTTGAAAGCCTCTTCTTCTTCCTTGTTCTGTCGTTTGGAGGTGTGCATCGCTCGATTTACTTGCTTCCTTGTATATCCATTCTTTAGGAATACTGTCTGCAGGTGTTCCAGTTCCGTGTGAAGGCTGTCGGCATCAGAGATGGTATGGGCTCGATGGATTAGAGTCTTAAGGACGCCCATTGTTTGTGCTGGATGGTGGCAACTAGTAGCTTGTAAGTACAAATCTGTATGAGTGCGCTTCCTGTATACCGAATGACCAAGTGAGCCATCACTTCTGCGTCGCACGAAAACATCGCCCGAGATTTTATGGAAAAAAAGTGCGAGTATTAATTGACGGCAAGTTAGATGAAAATCAGTGTGGGTTTAGGCCTCTTAGAGGCTGCCAGGACCAGATCTTTAGCCTACGGCAAGTAATGGAAAAGGGCTATGAGTGGAACAGGGAATTGATCTACGTTTCATAGATCTGGAAAAGGCTTATGACCGTGTTCCTAGGAGGAAGCTACTGTCAGTTCTTCAAAATTATGGTATAGGAGGCAAACTTATGCAGGCAATTAAAGGGCTTTACATACACTGTCAGGCAGTAGTTAGAGTAGATGGCAAATTAAGCTCATGGTTCACGGTAGTTTCAGGGGTAAGACCAGGCTGAAACCTGTCACCACTGTTGTTCATACTATTCATGGATCATATGTTGAAAACAATACACTGGCAGGGCGGGATTAAAGTAGGTGAAAACAAAATAAGCAGTCTCGCATATGCGGATGACTTAGTTGTAATGGCCGATTCGATTGACAGGTTGCAAACTAATATTTCAGAGCTCGATCAGAGGTGCAAGGATTATGATATGAAGATCAGCATCTTCAAAACGAAAGTAATGTCTGTGGGAAAGGGATTTAAACAGATTGAGTGCCAAATAGGAGGAACAAAGTTAGAACAGGTAGACAGTTTCAAGTACCTGGGATGTATTTTCTCACAGGATGGCAACATAGCGAAAGAACTGGAATCGAGGTGCAGCAAAGCTAATGCAGTGAGTGCTCAGCTAAGATCTACTCTCTTCTGCAAGAAGGAAGTCAGTACCAAGACTAAGTTAGCAGTGCACCGCTCTATCTTTCGACCAACTTTCTTGTATGGCAGTGAAAGTTGGATGGATACAGGTTACCTTATTCGTAACGTAGAGGTTACAGATGTGAAAGTAGCAAGAATGATTGCAGGTAATAACAGATGGGAAAAATGGCAGGAGGGTGTCCATAATGAGGAAATCAAAGAAAAACTGGGAATGAACCCCATAGATGAAGCAGTTAGAACGAACAGACTGAGATGGTGGGGTCATGTCACAACCATGGGAGAAGCAAGGTTACCTAAGAAACTCATGAGCTCGGCAGCGGAAGGTAAGAGGAGTCGAGGTAGACCAAGAACAAAGTACTTAGACTCAGTGAAGAATGATTTTGAAGTAAAAGGCATAACATCAGACGAGGCATCAATGTTAGCATTGAATAGGGGATCATGGAGGAATTTTATTAGAGGTACTATGCTCCAGACTAAACGCTGAAAGGCATAATCAGTCTCTAATGATGATGTTGTTGTTGATGATGATGATGATATAAAAAAAGGCTTGGTTGCGCAAAACCGAGGTTTCACTTTTTTATACATTTCGCCTTTCGCCTCTTCTGGGCATCATCAGACGTTGTTGGCGAAATTTATTTGTTTACTTGCCCTTTATTCACATGAAGTGATAAGTGCCATCGACAAGGGATCTCGACTCGATACCATATTTCTGGTTATCAGGAAGGCTTTTGACAATGTGCCCCACAAACGGCTTCTAATGAAATTGCGTGTTTATGGAATATCGCCCAAATGGTGCGACTGGATTCACGATTTCCTATCAGAAAGGACACAGTTCGTAGTAATTGACGGTAAGACATCGAGTAAAACAGAAGTGATATCTGGCGTTCTGCAGGGGAGCGTTGTAGGTCCCCTGCTCTTCCTTGTGTTTATAAACGATTTAGGAGACAATCTGAATAGCTCACTTAGACTGTTCGGGGATGATGTTGTCATTTATCGGTTAGTGAAGTCAACAGAAGATCAAAAGCAACTGTAAAGCGATTTAGACAAAATTTCTACATAGTGCGAAAATTGGAAAGGTCGTAAATTCTATCAAATACCTAGGAGTTACAATTACGAACAACTTAGATTGGAGAGATCACATAGAAAATATTGTGGGGAAGGCGAACCAAAGGTTACGTTTCATTGTCAGAACGCTTCGAAGATTCACCAGCTCCACCAAAGAGACTGCCTACATCACACTTGTGCGTTCTCCTGGAGTACTGTTGCCCATTGTGGGAACCTCACCAGGTGGGACTGAGGGAAGACATTGAGAAGGTTCAGAGAACGGCAGCTCGTTTTGTTTTTTGTTTTATCACGTTACGGGAGGGGGGGCGGAAGCGTCACGAAAATGTTGCACGAATTGGGATGGAAATCATTAAAAGAAAGACGTTAGTCATTGCGGCGTGATCTGTTTGCGAATTTTCAATCATCGACTTTTAGTTCTGAATGTGAAAATATTTTGCTAGCACCCACCTACTTAGGGAGACATGACCATCCCAATAAAATAAGAGAAATCAGATCGAAAACGGAACGATTAAGGTGTTCTTTCTTCCCGTGCACTATTAGAGAATGGAACGGTAGAGGAAGGTTATGAAAGTGGTTAATGAACCCTCTGCCAGGGACTTAAATGTGATTTGCAGAATATCTATGTAGATGTACTGGCGAAATGTTACTACGTATTTATATGTTTGTGACTATTACAGCGCCATCTGTCACAAAACGACAAAAGTGTTCTAAATAAAACATTCATATTTATTTATGTACTAGACGAAATGTAATAAAAATGGGAGTACCTATTTAAATAAATGCAGTTGATAGCCGTTTGACCTATGGCAGCTCCCCCGTCAAGCTAGAAAAGTTTTGTTCTTTGTAGCGTTTTCGTTTGATGCTTATTTCGTGAAATATTTGGCCCGGTCACTATCAGTGGACCACCCTGTATATACCGCAGTAGCTATATAATACAAAATTTATCTCGTAACAAGATCTTAGTCAAGACAATTTAGGATTGAATGAAATAAATAACAGGCTTTTGCTCTTCAAAACGAGCTACTTCAGACAGTACTGGTGGACAGGAAATTGCAAAAGTTTCATTTTATCTGACGCTTGCCACAGTCATGGCTGCCGCCCGAAGCTTACAGGGTGTTATATCCTGCGGGCAGATGCGGGAACTTCGGGACCTGGTTGCTCTACGGAATACTTTTCGTCCGATTTTAAGAAAACGGTTTGGTTTGTGGCTCCAGATCTAAAGGGTTCACCTGTAAATTCAGATTGACCTGTACCGTAGCCAAATATTCGAATAGACCACGAACATGTCGTCATCGGAGCATAGTGTAAATGAAGAAAACAATTGAGATTATGGATAAGTCTTTGATGAGTATTTTCTTGCGTATTATCTACTTATATCTCACATGAACTACGAAAAATGCAAGGAGATACCAACTACATGACTTTTACCAGAAAAAGAAATTAAAGGTGCCTTTACAACGCCAATTAAATTTGGATGTCTAATATATGTTTTGTTTCAATTATTTTTTTCCTGTAATGATACACTCTAATACATGAATGAGAAAAGCTTGTTTCATGAACTGTATACTAATTTCATATCTAACCAGGAATCTAGTTCACTTACTAATATGTGAAAAATGTATGTATTTTCGGCATCTGCCTGCAGATAAAATCAACGACACATGAATAATTTAACACCACGACATTGTGCAGGAATTTTCTTCAAAAATTTATTCGTGATCCATTCGTCAGTGAAGCTTTAATCTATTAATTTTCATTATGAATTAAAATTATCACAGCACAAGAACCGAAGCTCGCTTCTGGACTCCTAGTTTTCTCTGACGACTTTCTTCAGCCAGACTG
The DNA here is from genome assembly GCA_026315105.1 of Locusta migratoria. Taxonomy (NCBI): domain Eukaryota; kingdom Metazoa; phylum Arthropoda; class Insecta; order Orthoptera; family Acrididae; genus Locusta; species Locusta migratoria. Next base: position 958,275,986 of record CM048744.1, on the reverse strand, counting down.
TTCATGTTCCTGTATTTCTGATACCTAATGGAAGTACTATAATGTTTACCTCCCTTCTTCGCTTCGTAAAAACACTCAAAAGTACAGCACTGTGGCATTATTCAAACCAAAACATACGAATATTGACAAGGCTTCTCATGGCAGCCAAGCAACGTATAGGACCAAGATGACTCGATTTGAGCCAATCACGAGCTGCAGACGGCGGCACGCGGCGCGGAAAAGAATGGCCATACTTTCCCTATACAGAGCTTTACTAAGCCAGGGAACCGCCTGACATCTGGTAGCATCTTAAGGAACTACGAGGGGAGTGTAGGACAGTGGTTTAGGTGGGGCTTCTTCTCTGTATATGTTACTCTGTGCAGGTACTAAGCCAGGGCACCGCCTGACACCTGCTAGCATGTTACGGAACTATGAAGGGAGCGTAGGACAGAGGTTTAGGGGGGGCTTCTTCTCTGTATATGTTACTCTGCGATTGTACCCACCTGGAAGGTGTTGGGGTGGCAGCCGCGGTTTCCCGCCCAGCAGGCGTCGCTGCCGTTAGCCCTGTGGACGCAGTCGCAGGCGCCGTCGATGCAGCGCGAGTGTGGGTCCGCCGTCTGGCACTGCAGGTCCGACACGCACGACAGTCCCAGGGACACCGCTGTGGGCCACACCCCTGCCGACACCACACAACAGTTAGCTGCAGGCTCACACACTACACACTTCCACATACATGTTCAACTTTCAAACATCTAAAGTAACACTACAGTGCAACATGGTCTTCAAAGACGTAGCTCACGCACGGATTGTATATGTTAGAATAGGAAATTAAATCAGCCATGCACACGCCGACAGAGAACGGCCGCGCGGACCGCAGCAGGGCACACGGCTATTCTGCCACGACCCTCTCATCTTATCGCTGTGGTCTTGACGCGAAATGTAGATTGGCGGCAGTGGAATCATTCTGCAGTCCCCTACAGTTTCAGTCCCTCTAAATCAGGGCCGTACAAACACGGAAAACAGCACGCGTGCAAAGCGAGGTGCAGAGAGTGTTTGCATAGTGCATCGGTTCAACTCGGCATACTTCTCCTCAACTCGGCTTGCTGGGTAATGCCGTCGCTGTACGCTGCCAGACGGCTTAGTCAACATTGGATTAAGTAAAAGCAAGACAATTACTACAATAATGGAAACAACAGCTAAAAAAAAAAAAAAAAAAAAAAAAAAAAAAAAAAAAAAGCAAATTTTCCCGATAGTCAATTTAAACCGGAATGTGAACTCTCTTACTTTTTCGTTCGTTGTGACGATAAAGCCAAAAGTCTAATCTGCGGTACACTAATTGTGTCAGAAAATTGTCTATCGAAAGACACTACAGCAAATTGCATTCAGAAAAGTATAGTGATATCACAGGGGATGCCAGAGAGGAAGAATTGCGGAAGGTGAAAACTCTTGCAGAAGAGAATTCTGTATCTACAAACGAGATTTACATTTCGAACTGATTGATTTGCAAACCGATGTTCACCGAAACGATTTGTTTTACAACACAAAAGGTTTGCTCCTCTTCCACCAGAATTTGTTGAAGGAAGAATTTCCCAAGTTACACAGCGAGGCAGCGAAGATTATTTCTATGTTTGGCTCCACATGTGTATGTGAAAGGTTTTTTTCTGTTTTGTCTTGTACGAAAACTAGATTGCGTGCAAGTATTTCTAATAGTAATCTCAAAAATGCTGTCAGCCGATCTCTTTTTCCAGATCTTAGTAGCATAATTGAAAATAAAAAAAGAGAACATAGAAGAGATAAATTTGTGTTGATACCAAATTTAAAATTGTTATCATTACAATTATTGATATTATTTAAATCTATTTTATACCAGTAATCGTGTTCCACCAAAATAAGCTCTCCGCCTAGTGTACATAAGTATTTGGCAATGAAGAAGAATACAGGGTAAAAGTTTTGAAAAGGTCGAGACAGGCGGCGCGAGCGACGCAAGCGTTAGGAAAGAGAGAAGCAGCGCAAAGCCGAGCAGTGGGGGGTTTGCACCGCCGTCAACACAGCGCAGCCGTCTTCTGCACCCTGCACTGTGTGATGCACCGGTGCATGCACCTTGAGCGGCCCTGCTCTAAATTACTTCAACAGTTTCAATGTTTTGGTAAGGTAAGAGTTAACAGCCATCATATATTTGATAAAATGCGTCTTTAACTATCAGCTGTTTATTACATACATAGAAATCGACTGGTTTCGGTCAAGGACCATCATCATAGGTAAACAATGTTTGACTGACAGGACAATCCAGTATGACCATTGTATTTTTAGTGAAATTGACTCCTGCTGTTTTCAGCCAGATTTGGTTTATTGACGGCCGCGGTGGCCGAACGGTCCGCGGCGTGCCAGTCACGGTCTGCACGGCCGCTGCGGTCGGGGGTCCGAATCCCCCCTCTGGCATGGATATTTGTGCCGTCTTTAGTATAAGCTAGTTCATAAGTAGTTTGTAAGTTTAGGGACTGATAACCTCGTAGTTAAGTCCCATAAGCTCTACAAACATCTGAACATTTGATTTGGTTTATTTAATGCGACTAATCTCTTTTAATATCTTTTATCTGTGATGATAGTCGTTGACCGAAACTAGTCGATTTTTAAGGATTTAATAAACAGCTGATGGTCAAAGAAGCATTTTATTTTTCAACGGTGTTTCTGGAAAAGAACGTTGTCTTCCTTTAAACCGATCCGGTGGTAATCCCGAACACTTGAGGAATACTCAAGACGGGGTTACACAGACATTTTATACGTGGTTTCCTTTACGGATGAACCACATATTCCCAAAATTCTTCCAAAAAACCCAAGTTGACTATCTGCCTTCTCCACGACTGCCCTTATACGCACGTTGCATTTCATATCGCTGTGCAACGTTACGCCTAGATGTTTAATCAACGCGACTGTGGCATACAGCACACGTCTAATGCGGTATTAGAAATTTATGGAACTTTATTGCCTGCTCATCTGCATCGCCCTCCATTTTTCTACATTTAGAACTAGCTGCAATTCCTCTCGCCGTTTACTAATTTTGTCCAAGTCATGCTGTATCCTACCAGAGTATGAAACACGACACGTTACTGTACACCGCAGCTTCATCAGCAGACAGGCGCAGAGTACTACTCACTATGTCCGTCAGGTTACTTATGTAGATATACAATAATAGCCGTCCTTTCACACTTCCCTGGAGCACCCCTGACGATATGCTAGTCTCTGATGAACACTCTTCGTCATAAAATTATTTCACCTGGTGTGTAGCATGTATGAGACAGGCGAAAAACTCTCATACTTTCAGAAAACTGTAATAATCCCTATTCCAAAGAAAGCAGGCGCACACAGGTGTGAAAATTACAGAACCATCACTTTAATAAGGCATGGTTGCAACTTTTAACACGAATTATTTACAGAAGGGTGGAAAGGGTGATAGAGTTGACCTGGAAGATCAGTTGCGATTCAAGAGAATTGCAGGAATAAGGGACGCAATACTCACCTTACGACTTAGAAGATATATTAAGGAAAGACAAACCGACATTTCTAGCTTTTGTAGATTTGGAGAAAGCTTTTGACAATGTTGTTTGGAATACACTCTTTCAGACTCTGAAGCCAGCAGAAGTAAAATATAGGGAACAGAAGGTTATTTACAACTTTTAAATTACCCAAACAGCACTTGAAGTGCATGAATGGGACTTGGTGGTTGGAATGGTGTAAGACAGGCCTTTCTGTAATGTTATTCAATTTGTATAACATTTGTATAACATGCCTTGTATGGGAGTGAAACATGGACGATAAACAGTGCGGACAGGAAGAGGATTGAAGCTTTTGAAATGTGTTGCTACAGAAGAATGCTGAAGATTAGGTGGGTGAATCGCATAACTAATGAGGAGGTACTGAACAGAGTTGGGAGAAAAGAATTTTTTGGCATACCTTGTATAAAAGAACGGATAGATTGGAAGTCACATTCTTAGACATCAAGGAATTGTGAATTTAGCGTTGGAGGGAAGTGTGTGGGGTAGAAAGCGCAGAGGAAGAGCAAGAGATGGATACAGTAAGCAGATTCAGACAGATGTAGGTTGCCGTTCTTATGTGGAGGCTTGCTCAGGATAGGGTATTGTGGAGAGCTGCATCAAACCAGTCTCCGGACTGAAGACCACAACAACAACAACATTCAATTTGTCCATTGAGCAAGCAAAGCAAAAAGAAATTAGGAGAAAACGCAAGGTTTTTATTTCTTCACCCTGAACTTTAATTCCTTCTGCATATTTTTCCTTGCTTTCCTTTATAGCTTGCTCAATGTACAAATTGAATAACGTTGAGGAAACGCTATAACCCTGTCTTACACCCTTCTCAACCTCTGTATCCCTTTCATGCCCTTCAACTCATAACTGCTGTCTGGTTTTTGTACAAGTTGTAAATAACCTTATGTTCCCTATATTTTACTCCTGCTGATTTCAGAATTTGAAATAGTGTATTCCAATCAACAATGTCAAAAGCTTTCTCCAAATCTACAAAAGCTAGAAATGTGGGTTTGCCTTTCCTTAATCTAAGATAAGCCATAAGGTGACTATTCCTCCCGTGTTCCTACATTTTTCCTGAACCCAAACTGATCTTCCTCAAGGTCGGCTTCTACCAGCTTTTCCATTCTTCTGTAAATAATTCGTGTTAAAATTTTGCAACCATGACTTATTAAGCTGATGGTTCTGTAATGTTCACACCTGTCTCCACCTTCTTTCTTTGGAATGGGAATATTACATTTTTCTTAAAGTCTGAGAGTATTTCCCCTGTCTCATATATCTTACATACCATGTGAAATAATTTTGTCACGACTGGTTCTCCCAGAGACTTGAGTAGCTATGAGAGATTATCATATACTCCAGGCGCTTTGTTTCGACTTAGGTCTTTCAGTGCTCATTTAAATTCACCTCTCAGTATAATGCTCTATTTTATCTTCATCTACTACCTCTTCCCTTCCTACAACATTGTTCCTAAGTTCTTTCCACCTTTCAGCTTTCCCTTTTTTACTCAGAACTGGTTTTCCATCTGAGTTCTTTATATTGACACAGCTGTTTTTTTTTGTCTCCAAATGTTTCTTTTATTTTCCTGTAGGCGGTATCTACTTTTTCCCTAATTATACATTCTTCTACAGACTTGAATATGCCTTCTAGCCACTTCTGCTGACCCATTTTGCACTTCCTGGCAATCTCATTTCTCAGTCGCCTACACTCCTTTTTACCTGCTTCCTTTACTTCATTTCTTCTCCTTTCATCAATTAAATTTAATATTTCTTGTGATATCCAAGGATGTTTTGTAAGTCTTGCCTTTCTACTTATTTGGTCCTCTGCTGTCTTGACTATTTCATCTCTTACAGCTACCCATTCCTCTTCTACTATTTCCGATGTTTCTGTCAGTTGTTCCCTCTCCCTCGGAAATTCTCCAGAACTTGAGGTTCCTTCAATTTATCCAGGTCCCATCTCCTTATATTCCTACCTTTCTGCAGTTTGTTCAATTTCAGTCTACAGTTCATAACCAATAAGATATGGTCTGAGTCTATATCTGCCCCTCGATATGTCTTACAGTTTAAAACCTGGTTCCGAAACCCTTGTCTTACCATTATAAAATCTATCTGGTACCATTTTGTAATCATTATCTGTGATATGTTGAGACCTTATCTGTCTCAGAAATGTGTATCCACTTGTTGTCAGTACAGTTTCACTCATCTCAGTCGTTAATAAGACTAGGACAATGTGCCGTCTGTTACTTTGTACTTCCATAAAACCTGTCACAGTGCAAGTAGATCGCTAATACAGTAAAGGTGACGCTCTCGCGGTACCTCGCAGGCCGATTGTTTCAGATCTCCTCGTTCTTTAATTCAACCACAGGAGTTATAAGGCCCCGGCAGAAGATGTAAAATTATCGTGTTACGTAATTAGGTGCTATGATATTAAGGTTTAAAACCTTTTAAAGGAGGTTCGTCTCGACCAGCTCGGATAGCAAAGCAAGTTATCGCGCCGTTCCGGGAGCACAGCCGGCCATCCTGGATGTTGATTTCAGGCGGTCTCCCACATTTAACTAGATAAATATCGTCTCAGATACGCGCTACACAAAAATTCCACTTTCTCACACGTGAACACAGACGGATTACACAGCCGGCCGCGGTGGCCGAGGAGACTAAGGCGCTCCAGTCACGGTCTTCACGGCCACTACGGTCGGGGGTTCGAATCCCCCCTCGGGCATGGATATTTGTGCCGTCCTAGTTTGTAAGTAGTTCATAAGTAGTTTGTAAGTTTAGGGACTGATGACCCCGTAGTTAAGTCCCATAGACTTTACAAAGATTTGAACATTTTTTTTGAACGGATTACACAGATTTTGTCCCAGGGCGACGTGCGAGACGTTGAGGCAGGGCGGTCATGAAAGGTATCGTGCGACTACCCTTAACTCTGACACAAGCCGTGTGTCAACCCCATCAAGAAACTGGAAAAGAGAATGTTACTCAGCTGGTAGTGCGCCTCGGTTGCACACTGGTAGTGTGCCAGACTACAAATCCAAAGGTCGCGGGTTCGATCCCCGCAAGGTCCTAGGATTTTTCTCTGTCACTTTCCACTTCTTTCACCTCTGGCAGTATTGCTCACGTGAAAAATACCGAGTAGCACCGTGGTTCGGAACCCACGTTAAACTGTAGGTCCCCCTATAACTGGCTGGGTAAGTCAGTTCGAAGGTCGGAGGAAGGCAACGGCATACCACCTCCAAATAGGACCATGCCTAGTAAAGCACTGTGGTGTTCAAACCAATCTTCGGATTGTTGACTGCTTTACCTTTTTTACTCAGCTGGTATACTTGGTCCCTGCAATAGCTGAAACCCGCAAAACCGACGTGTCCTGGTGGTAGCGAAACATTCGGGGAAACCATAGTTTTTGGAAGCGCAAGCGTTAGAACGCGCTGGAGGTGGAAAAAATGTTGAAATGTTTGTAAATCTATCGGACCAAACTGCGTGGTCACGAGTCCATAGCATACAAACTACTTAAACTTAGGTAAACTAACCTACGGACAAACACACGCACAGCCATGCCCCAGGGAGGACTCGAACCTCCTCGGCGAGCAACCGCGCGCTCCGCAGCGAAGTGCTTTAGACCGCTCGGCTACTCCACCGCGGCTGGAGGTGGAATATTTGGATCTAGTGACGAGCATCTTTATTAGTTCCACAGGTATTTAAAATTTGGAAGAGTCTTTGACCATCGTAGTAATTGTGTCTTCTGCAGCGATGCAACCTCATGGCAATATCTGGAAAAATAAAAGCTACATGCAGATATCGCGACAATCTCTGTCATCAAGGACTGTGGTCGCAATTCTTTACCAACTTCACGTACGTTCACAGTCTACAAAATTAATAGTTTCATCTCAACCTAAAATACGAAAGGACCACAGCAACTTTAAGAACTTTGCTTATGAAAGTAAATTTTATTCCAGTCTACACTATGCAGATTTTTTATTCTTTAAACATACTCGCGATGAACAGCTAAACATTTCTCAATCGTGGCAACAGCTTTTGGATCAGAACGTCAAATGACTGCCGTCACAAGTATTTATTTATGATTTGGTATTCGAGTTTATCGGTAAAAATGAGATAAACTACTGATCTTGAAACTTGTGGAAATTAGTCTCTTTTGATTTGGACGGTCTATTGTTATCAATGAAGACATGAAAGAAGAAGTTGATGATGCAGTTCGTCAGAACAGGTTGGTCAGTATTGACGAGTTGCTTCAGAAACTCCCACGAGTTTCGAGATCAGTGGTTTATCACATTGTTACTTCACTACAAAATATCTGACGGTCAGCGGCAGAGTTCTTTGATTCTAGGTTCCAAAAGCTGGTGCCACGACTTGCGAGATGTTTAAGTGTTCGTGGTGGCTTGTTTGAAAAGTGAAAAACTTGCATATTGTAGTTTGTACTACAATTTACGTTCGTAAATGAAGTTGCTTGATCCATTACAAATCGGTTATTACTTTCAAAATAGCCCTCGTAGAAGTAGCTTCCACGCCTTCTACATTCCCTAATTCCAAATCAGATGTGACATATTTCCATTGCCCTGTGCCAGTCTGTGTATAGCTGACGACGAAGCTAACCAACGTATTGTTATAGCTGTGTATGTAGCATGTGTGTCGCTTTCACTGATATCATCCAAATTATTGCGAGTTTCCGTACGAAAAATATCGCAATGGCGTATTTTACGGCCCACTTTAGATTTTCCTGTAGTTTTATGAGTTTTGCAACATTTCGTACGAAAATAATAAAGATATATACATAATAAAAAATTATGGACGATGCGATTACTATTGTGATATGCACTCAACACATTATATCCTATCAGACCGTATTTTATCAAACATACAAAATGATTCGATATTTGAGTGTAGCATAAACTATTATTTTAATATCTCTCGCAAGTTTTAATTATCTGTTTTCTTTAACGTATAATCACCTGTCTTGCTTTCGTAGTATATCCTCTTTTTCAAGTTTATTTTCTTTGCCTGTAATAGTTTACGTTTCAAATCGCCGCTATTTTTGCAAACTCTCTGAAACGGTGTGATTTATGGAAATAACACAGAAGAGCAACGTTGTTGAGAATTTTTTCCGCTACAAATACGTATATTCAGTTTTCGTCTCAAATGAACGTTTAACGAGTTATTTGCAGTTCAATTCCCTGCTGTAAAATGTCCATCACAAACGGTCTGTTTTTAGTGTTACTAACCCATTTTTTGTCCGAAATATTTGAAAAGGGGAGGTTCTGGTCGCTGGTGGTCTACAATTACGTCTGTAAAATTTGGTGTCGGTCGGTTGAACGGCACGACCTAAGAAGTGGGAACATCGTCAAATCGCCGTTATTTTTGCAAATATAACTGAAACGATGCGAGATATTAAATAAACATAACAGGGCAAAGTTGTAGAGAAATTCCTCTTCTACAAATTCAGTTTTTCGTTTAAAGTTCGAGCTGTCAAAAGGCGATCGCAAAGACCCACTTTTAGTGTTACTGCCGTAACCTAAAGTGGGCCAAGTCGCCTACGTTTCGCGCACTTGGAGGAAGCCTTTTACACGTTGACTACCAACATGAGCACGCAGCGGCTACGCATAACATGCAGTTGTCACAGTAGCTCGTTTTGATCGTGAACGGCTGATCGGATGTTGCGGTCCTAAAATGGTGTGTTTCATAAAATTAATTCCTGGTGCAATATTGTACAAGAGCAAACCGAAGCGCCCAATATTGTGCCGATATTATAACCCAGGTTATTGATTAGACAGATAATGAAAAACTCGTTCCTCGTATAACAAACACTCATGTTGTAGTGGAATAAAAACGTCGTGTCACATACATAGTATTTATTAACACAAAAAATCGGACTGTCGTGTTTTACAGCGCTCTTTAGAATTGCCTGTAGTCTCATGATTTTTTGCAAACATTTCGGACAAAAATAATAGAAATTCGTTGTTACGTATTTCACGGCATGCTCACGAAATAGAACAAATACATATTTTATAGGGTGAACTTTTACATACGGACAACTCTAATCATTGAAGAACATAGCTCTATTTAATTAATAAGAATGTCCGAAACCTTTTTAAGAGCCAAGGCGAAAAAATTGGTAGTGGCAGGCTACGAACTACCGACCATGTGCATCACAACCGAACGCTCTGCACACTACACTAAGGAGCACAGTTAAGAACGGGTTTCATAATTCTCGTGCTACTGGAGGCAGTTGCTAACTGCTAATATGGCATTTTAGACACCAAATTATAATGTATTGTACTAAGAACGACGTGTTTTTGTTAATTCTTTAGTGCGATATTGCTTTGAAAGGACAATCCGTAAGTTATAATCATAAAATACAGAAAGCAAGACGGCGTATGCCAGAGACTGTTCAGCGCGAGAAATGTCACGTGACGTTTCACAACGCCTGGTATACGTAAAATCAAGAGGCGGTGTCAAATCGTCGTTATTTTTGCATTATCTTTGTAAAGAAGTGAGTTAGGAAAAAGCATAAGAGAGCAAAGTTGTAGAGAATTTCCTTCTCTACAAATTCCGTTGTTAAATTTTCGTGTCAGATGAACCGTTTATTCGTAATTAAAATTGTATCACAAACAGTTTGTTTAGTGTTACTAACGTATTTTTGTCCGAAATATTTGAAAAAGGGAGGTTCTGATCTCTAGCAGTCAACATTTGTGTGAGTAAAATTTGGTGCCGATCGGTTGAACGGTTCGACCTACAAAGTGGGAACACTTTACAGACAGACACACATCGTCAAATCGCCGTTATTTTTGCAAATATCTCTGCAACGATACGAGATATGAAAAAATCATAACACAACAAAGTTGTAGAGAATTTTCCCCTCAACAAATTCGGTTATTCAATTTTCGTGTCAGGTGAACGGTTAAACTGTTATTTTCATTTGAATATGGAGCTGTCAAAAGGCGATCGCAAAGGCGCTTGAATCTGCTTACTGTATTCGACGATCGGTCTCCCTCTACGATTTTACCCCACAAACTTCCTTCTAATGTAATTTGACGTAATGTCAGTCAGGAGTGCAACTGGAATAATTGCCGGCCGCGGTGGCCGAGGTGACTGAGTCGCTCCAATCACGGTCAGCACGGCCACTACGGTCGGGGGTTCGAATCCCCCCTCGGGCATGGATATTTGTGCCGTCCTAGTTCGTAAGTAGTTCATAAGTAGTTTGTAAGTTTAAGGACTGATGACCCCGTAGTTAAGTCCCATAAGCTTAACAAACATTTGAACATTTGAACTGGAATAATTCATATACTAGGGAATACAAGTATATTCTAAGCCACAGTTGCTTGATGAGAAAGGAAATTTTTTAATACTTCATATGTAATGCACAACCAGTTTCGATGCACTATGGCCGGCCGCGGTGGCCGAGGTGACTGAGGCGCTCCAGTCACGGTCAGCACGGCCACTACGGTCGGGGGTTCGAACCCCCCTCGGGCATGGATATTTGTGCCGTCCTTAGTATTAGTTAGTTCATAAGTAGTTTGTAAGCTTAGGGACTGATAACCCCGTAGTTAAGTCCCATAAGCTTAACAAACATTTGAACATTTGATGCACTATGGTATCATTTTCAAGTGCTCCACGTAAAGAAATGTTTTATATAACTACGAAGTAAAGACAAAAAGTAAGATACATTACAATTTTGGAAATGGTCCGAAGAGTGTTATAACATATGATCTTATATGTATCATTTTGGCCAGCAGCTGTTTTAGGACCAAGTTGTACAGAAGCCTGTGCTTGAAAGAGATGGTCAGTCCAATTCAGCCTAAAAATAAAATAATTGTGTACTGTCTCTCTCATGCACAGGCTTCTGTACAACTTGGTCCTAAAACAGCTGCTGGCCAAAATGATACAAATAAGATGATATGTTATAACACTCTTCGGACCATTTCCAATATTGCAATGTATCTTACTTTTTGTCTTTACTTTGTACTAACATTTCTTTACTGTGGAGCTCTTGAAAATGATGTCATAGAGCATCGAAACTGGTTGTGCATTACATATGAAGTATTAAAAAATTTCCTTTTTCAACAAGCAACTTTGGCTTAGAATACACTTGTATTTCCTAGTATATTCCTTCTAATGCTAAGTAGACGATTCCTTGATGTCTCAGAATGTGTCTCTTCTCTAAGTCAGGACATGCCTGAAACTCCTTCTTCTATCATGTTTTTTTTCTGAACACCTTATTGTCCAAGTTTCACTCCCATACAATGCTACATTCCAGACAAATGTTTTCATAAGGGACTTCCTAACATTTAAACTAATATTGGATATCAACAAATTTCGCTTTTCTTCCCTCACTTCGCCCATCAGAAGTTATCCCGCTACCTAAATAACAAAACTCCTCTGATGGAGGGCATAGAAAAAGTTCAGAGAAGAGCAGCTCGTTTTGTATCGACACATGGAAGAGAGCGTCACGGAAATGATGCATGTGTAGCGGTGGAATTCGTTAAACTTACAAACTACGTATGAACTAGTAGCTAATACTGAGGACGACACAAATATCTATGATCGAGGGGGGATTCGAACCCCCGACTGTATTGGCCGTGCAGACCGTTACTGGCGCGCCGCAGTCTCCTCGACTACCGCGGCCGGCAATGACAAATTACCCCAGAAAACGATGCCATACGATAGCAGAGAATGAAAATAGGTATAGTAAGCTGATTTACTGAGATGTATATCACCAAAATTTGCAATTTTCCTAATAGCATAAGTAGCTGAACTCAAACGTTTCAGCAGATCTTCAATGTGTGTGGTGTTATCCTACCTTTGTTACAGATTTCTGATCAAAATCTATAGTTATTAATTCCACTCACTGTAGGGAGCTGTATGTACTGTGTTTTATCAAAATTTAATGATAGTCCATTTGCCGAGAACCACTTAATGATTTTCTGAAAGACGTCATTTACAATTTCTTCAGTTAGATCTTGTCTGTCAGGTGTGATAACTATACTTGCACCATCAGCAAAAAGAACTAGCGCTGCATCTTCATGGATATAGAATGGCAAGTCATTAAAATATATTAAGAACAGAGAAGACCAAACTTTGTGCCACCCCATTTTTGATTGTTCCCCAGTTTGAGGAATCAGCTGTTTTTTGCATATTAAGTGAATTACTGATGTCAATTTTCTGGCTCGGACTCGGGCAATTCTAGCAGGACAATGCGACACCCCATACGTCCAAAACTCCTACAGAGTGGCTCCAGCAACACTCTTCTGAGTTCAAACAACTCCGGTGTTCACCATGAAACGTGTCCATAAAAAATTATTTTGTAAGAAAATGTCCAATATTGTGCCTCCTGTTTTGTATCGAGTAACTTGCTTGCAAGAAAATGTATAATATCGCTTCTACTGTATGTATCGATATGTGTCCTTTATGAAGTTTCATCTTTGGCAAAGATCATGTATTGCATAGCATTGTAGCTCGCACTGAGAGAGAGTAGTACTAGTGGTTCAGCTCGCTTAGAGAGCGGTTGGGTTGTGTGTATGGCTCCGATGTAGAGCAGAGGCTGCTTTGCCAGCAAGTCAGAAGTTGTATTATGTAGGTAATGTAATGCTGATTATTAATAATAAGTAACTTAAACTTTCTTTCATCTTTCATTTACGTAGTTAGAAAATTAACCTACTTCCTTCATTTGATAATTAATTATTAGTGGATTTAAAGTGCAGTATTGATGTGAATAATATTGTTGAACGGATTTCATTATTGGTGCCATAGTAAATGATAGTTAATTGACTATGATACTAAATTGATACTAAATTTCAATAATTAGAAACTGATCTGCATAAAATTCTCACAGTCAAGCATTAAGAAAGTGATTTGTGTTTTTTTTTTAATATCTTTCTCGCAGTCAAAATTTTTTGAGTATAGTCAGTGTCAGTTTCAAAAGGCTAAATGTCACAGTTGTTTTGTTAAAAATATCCGTTGCGCACATAATCAGTTTCATGCACTGTTTCTCACTTAATAGCATATACATCAGTATCAGGGCCATAATTAAACCAAATTGCTGTGTCAAGGAACAATTTGTTGTCTGATCTAACGATAGGTTCAACATACACAACACACGTACAGCTTTTAACCAGACTCCCCAGATATGAACATTACTGACAATGAGTATATGTGGAATGCTCGTGGGGACCCTACAAGATATTTGGCAGGCAGGTGCATCCGTTTCTTCGGCTCTTCAATGTAGACTGTGTTTGGACACAGTGATCTTCAAAACTGCTCAACCAATGTCCAAGGTGTTTTGATATATATTCACTCTTGTTTTGGTCAACATACAAGAGTTATTACCAACAACAACAACAACAAAAAATGAAAAATATCGCGTAGGAATGAAATACCTTCCAGAATGAAACTTTCACTTTGCAGCGGAGTGCGCATTGATATGAAACTTCCAGGCAGATTAAAATTTGTGTCGGAACCGGAATTCGAACCTGGGACCTTGCCTATCACGGGCAAGCGCTCTACAGACTGAGCTGTCCGGGCATCCCTTAGGCTGTGGCTAAGCCATGTCTCCACCATATCATAGTGTCTGCCAGTTTCTTCTGGCAGAACACGCTAATTTAGAAATCTATTTTCAGAGTTATGTGGGGCGCAACTTGGGGAAACATATATTCTTTGTTTCATTAAAATCGAATCACGGAAACAGATTTAAAGTATTTTATTTCAAAACGCCCTTACTATCTCCTTGTATGTGACCACGCTAGACTGTAGAACTACGAGATGAATATTCGTGGGGTTTTACTGGTACATGAGCGAATCTTATGGCAATATTGAGACTTTTAGTCATCATAATCAGATCAGAAAAACAAAATTGCGTGTAATTTAAAGGTTGTTATTAATAATCATGTCTATCTGTTTGTTTTGAACACGCATGTTCTTCGAAAGCAATAGATTAATTGGTATGAAGTTTCATAGGTAAATGGGACGTAGCTTGGGGCAACGTATAGTTTTTATTTCACTAGAATGAATCACGAAAAGGGAGGATATAGTAATTTAAGGTTTTTGACGTTTGTTCCGCATATTAGTATGGCATAATACACTAAAGAACCAACATTTAGTGCTGTTAATTTCGTTGTACAAAAAACAATCAGCAGATAGTACTGTTTTTGAGCCCATAATTAGTGACAATACTATTTTCGGAAGTTTACCTAAGCGACAGAATTAAGAGCAACAGGCAGCATAATTTTCCGACGCGATTCTACCCGTCTGCTTTCTCCCATGACGTAACCAACGTGTCGAAAAACCCAAATTTCAGTCGTAGCCCATTGTAAATAATCTGTGTTTCATTTGATTAGTGTTGTTAATTAAATCACAGGCCTCATTAAAATTTTACTGTAATTTGGAAGAAGCGTTGCATATCGCAGTTGCAGGCTACTATCGGTACATTTCGAACTTCGCAGTGCCACCGTTGCTTGTTCACTCGCAATAATTTAAGCTGTACTCTTAGGTTACTGCCTAACCTTATCCGTAAAAAATATTACAGTACTTTTGTCAATTAGAATAGACATCTACAGTCTGGCTTGTCAAAAGTACTTTGGATATTACACAACACGCCGAAGCCACGGATCAAAGTCAACGGGAGGAATCACGTGTATTAAAAATTTAACGAAATGTCTTTTATTTTATTTATATCTCACTTGTTGGCTCCGAGAAACTAATTTACTGACTATGCGATGAATATCCTCGCAACAGCTGACTTACCTGCTGAAAAACTGGTGGCAGACAGCATCATGTCCTCTTCAGTAGAGTCTTTTTCAGCTGATGTCACTTGGACTAGCGGAGCAGAAGATGAGCTGGATGTAGGCACACTTTCAGATGATGCCACGGACTGTCCCTGCACCGTCGATTGTTTGTTAGTGGTATCCGATGGTTCCACTCTGTCAGTGACGGATGTCACTTGGACTATCGAAGCAGAAGGTGAGATCGGTGTTGTGAGACTTTCGGATGCTTCGGGCACTCCCTCCACTGTCGACTGCTTGTTAGTTGTGTCCGATGACTCCTCTCCCAGAGTGAGCGATTCTTCTGAGATGTCTTCCGTATCGTCCTGTAGGATTGGTTCCAAGCTGGAGCCGCCAGGAGTCTCCTGTGTAGGGGTCGCTACTTCTGTAGACGGCGAAGCAATTTCTGCGTCATTTGTCGCAGATTCTGTACCCTCAGTCGTCGTTACGATAGGATCGGGAACAGCCGAAGATGAAATCCAGGCGGTATCGGTCGAGACGGACGTGTCCTGAGTTGTTGACACAGGCTCGGAATAGGCTGAAGAGGAGGAGATCCAGCTGTCATCGTTGGAGAAAGACGGCTGGTTATCTGTCGATGTAGCGTAGTTGGCGTCAAACGTCAGATCTGTACCGATACTAAATGGAGGTGGATGACTAGGAACGGATGCGGTAGCTTCAGTGGTGTATGGAGCTTGACTGTCGACAAAGTCTACAGTGATCGGTGAAGAGGCATCGATGCTGTCTTCCGAGTACGATTCAGATTTCGGCGTGGTCCACTGGGCTTCGGGAGAACTATAGGTTGACGCATCAATTGACTGAGCAGTTGGAGAAGCAACAGGATCGCTTTCATCACCTGCAGGCTCTGATTGTGACGATGTGTCGACTGGCGCTTCGGAACTGTCGAGAGTGTTTTCTGTGGCTTCGACAGGAGGTGCTGAAGAGGATAGAACGTCAGGTTCATCTGGTTGCGTACTGGAGACCGGTGGTGATGTCGCATCTGCCATTAAAGGAGAGGTTTCGGCTTCCACTTCGGCTGTTACCTCCCTGTAAGGATCCTCCGTCGTTGACCAAGGGTAAGAGCTGGGCACAGGGTATTTGATAGAGACGTCTGTCTCGTTACCAGTCACTGCTGCAGCTTCGCCGGTGCTGAACGACACCGCCAATGGCTCAACGGAGTCTGACGGCAGTGCTGCGCTTGACCAGACTTCGTCCGTGGGGGATGTGGTGCTTGTCTCCCGTTGGCTTTGCGTCGTGGATGCTGCTGCAGTGGTGCTTGGCGCTCTGATGCCCTCTGTTGTAGACGTGATGGCGGCTGGTGTGGTAGTGTGGCTCAGGGTGTGTGGTGCCTCGGTTCTGGTGGTTGTTGGTGCAGTCGTGGTCGTGGTTGTTGGTGCAGTTTTGGTGGTTGTTGGTGCAGTTGTGGTGGTTGTTGGTGCAGTTTTGGCGGTTGTTGGTGCAGTTTTGGTGGTTGTTGGTGCAGTTGTGGTGGTGGTTGTTGTGGTGGTGGTGCTGGGAGACGGCTGCCCGGTGCTGGGGTCGGCGGGCGCCTCCGGCGGGAAGTCCTCCTCCTGGGAAGGCACGCAGGCGCTGCCGTGCGGCACCATGTGGGCGTTGCAGCCGCACCGGCCGAACAGCTTGGGGATCAGGAAGTGGCAGTGCGAGTTGGCGTCCCACAGCCGGCAGTGCGCGTCGCTGTAGCACACGTCGCCGGGCTTGGCCGCTGAAACAAGAGAACACCGACCCATTAGGAACAGGCGACACACCTGCTGTTTACATCTACATCCATACTCCGCAATTCACCGTAAGGTGCGTGGCGGAGGGTACACTGAACCACTACTAGGTATTTCCTTTTCTATTCCACTCCCAAATAGAACGAGAAAAAAAAGAATACTCATATGCCTCCGTACGAGCCCTAATTTCTCTTATCTTGTCACCGCGGTGGAGTAGCCGAGCGGTCTAAAGGGCCTCGCTGCGGAGAGCACGGTTGCTCGCCGTGGAGGTTCGAGTTCTCC
Source organism: Locusta migratoria (assembly GCA_026315105.1). Lineage (NCBI taxonomy): Eukaryota > Metazoa > Arthropoda > Insecta > Orthoptera > Acrididae > Locusta > Locusta migratoria. Next base: position 958,258,695 of record CM048744.1, on the reverse strand, counting down.
CTGGGGCATGGGTGTGTGTGTTTGTCCGTAGGTTAGTTGACCTAGGTTTAAGTAGTTTGTAAGCTACGGACTGATGACCACGCAATTTGGTCCGATAGATTTACAGGCATTTGATTTTGTTTCTTATCTTGTCTTTTCGCTGGGCCATTTATGTCGGTAACTGCCTAAGAATGGTCTCTCTTCTTGATCGAACTGAGATGACTGTTGTTATTGTTGTTATGGTCTTCAGTCCGGAGACTGGTTTGATGCAGCTCTCCACCCTACTCTATTCTGAGTAAGTCCTTTCATCTCCTCATAAGAACGGCAGCACACATCCATTTGAATTTGCTTACTATATGCGTCTCTTGGTCTCCCTCTGCGATTTTTACCCCACACACTTCCCTCCTTATCCATCTACATCTACATACATACTCCGCAATTCACCGTAAGGTGCGTGGCGGAGGGTACACTGTACCACTACTAGGCATTTCCTTTCCTATTCCATTCCCAAATAGAACGAGAAAAAAAAGAATACTCATATGCCTCCGTACGAGCCCAAATTTCACTTATCTTGTCGCAGTGGTGGAGTAGCCGAGCGGTCTAAAGCGCCTCGCTGCGGAGCGCGCGGTTGCTCGCCGTGGAGGTTCGAGTCCTCCCTGGGGCATGGGTGTGTGTGTTTGTCCGTAGGTTAGTTGACCTAGGTTTAAGTAGTTTGTAAGCTACGGACTGATGACCACGCGCCGGCCGCGGTGGACGAGGGGACTGAGGAGCTCCAGTCACGGTCTACACGGCCACTACGGTCGGGGGTTCGAATCCCCCCTCGGGCATGGATATTTGTGCCGTCCTAGTTCGTAAGTAGTTCATAAGTAGTTTGTAAGTTTAGGGACTGATGACCCCTTAGTTAAGTCCCATAGACTGTACAAACATTTGAACATTTTTTTGATGACCACGCAATTTGGTCCGATAGATTTACAGGCATTTGATTTTGATTCTTATGTTGTCTTTGTGATCACCACGCGAAATGTAAGTAGGCGGCAGCAAGGTCGTACTACACTCAGCTTCAAATTCCGACTCTCTAAATTTCCTCAACAGAAATTCACGAAAAGATCGTCGTCTTTCCTCCAGCGATCCCCAATTAAGTTGCCGGAGCATTTCCGTGACACTCGCGCATTGGTCAAACCAACCAGTAACAAACCAAGCTGCTCGCCTCTGAACTGCCTCTGTGTCTTCCTTTAAACTGATCTGCTGCGGGTCCCAAACACTTGAGCAATACTCAAGACGTGGTCGTACCAGCATTTTATACGCGGTCTCCTTTACAGGTGAAGTACATCTTCCCAAAAGTCTCCCAATGAACCCAAATCGGCCGTCCGCCTTACTCACAACTGTCCTTGCACGTCTAACAGGGAGCCCTTGAGTGCGAGGTCGCATGTTCGACCTGTAGTGAGGTTCGTTTCTAAGGACAGCAAAAATATTATTTTATTCGACATTCCACGATGGTGATGGCGGCTGGTGCAGCAACAGTGGTGGATAATTAAATAATTCGCAGTCACTGTTGCAATATTCTTTATTACTCCAATAACACGTTTCGTGCTGTTAGCGCAACATTTCTCGGAAACAGACAATGCAGAAAATGCAGTAAGTGAAAAAATTATGAAATTTTAAATGTAAAGAAATATTTATGTTTTTAACTTCCTGAAACCTTTCTGGCCATTCTGGTTTTATGAATTTAAAACCTTTCATTCAAATAACGTAACTAGTTTCGACGATCTTTGACAGCATTATCAAACGTAAGAATATCACATATTGCAAGAAACTAAGCTTAAACTAAAATTATCATGTGAATAAATGTTGAAAAAATATAGCAGTACCTTTAATCAATGAAAACATTGTAGTTCTCACTGCCATACCTACCATATGTTACAAATTTCTATTGTTATTTTTTTTCTTTACAGGTATTTTCCGGTATATTCCTGGTGACTACGGCTTAACCACTACATATGTGGTTTATAATAAAATATCAATTTGTCACACTCCTAGACAATAATATCGAATAATTAAATAATTCGCAGTCTCTGTTGCAATATTCTTTATTACTCCAATAACGCGTTTCTCGCTGTTAGCGCATCATCAGACTGGACACAGAGAAATGTTTTATTACAGCCCGTGTACCTGGCGGGTAGCGATTCTAATATGCCTAAGTTGAGTAAATTTTGAAAAGTCAGAACTTACTTGGGTGGAGATGGAGCCACAGAACTACTTACAGCTGCGGTGGAAGTAGCTTAATTTGTGTTCTGTAACTGTGCCACTGCAAAGAGGTAAACGTACAAAGTACGTAACGGGTATTTGAAGTAGAATATACTAAAGAGGTACAGTGTGAACACTAATAGAATGCTTTCATATGATAAAACTCACCCTAATAGCAGAGGAGTCGCTGTCGCGGCAGGTCCACGTTTACAACTGGTAGTATTGTTAATAACTGCGGAACATAAATGCCACCGTTAAACAAAGCGGTATGGGCAGAGTTACGCCTGCGAGAATGGGCGGCTTGCCAAGCAGTAGCTTGGTATTATCAGAGATGTTTGCGACGTGCGGGAAATGAAGCTTGTGAAATGACATATGGTGGTAGTGAAACAATAATAAATGATGAAAACTTAGTTATTAGAGTCCTGGGGGTGGGGCGGAAGAAAGATGCTGGGAATTGTCAAGAGGGGAGTCATTTTGGAAAAAGATGCATGATATCGTAATTACAAAAAATCAAATGTTAGCCATCTTTTTCCAAAATGACTCCCCTCTTGACAATTCCCAGTATCTTTCTTCCGCCTCACCCCAGGCTTCTAATAACTTTGTTTTCATTCATTATTATTGTTTCACTACCACCATGTATCATTTCACAAGATTCATTTCCCGCACAAACATCTCTGACACTACTAAGCTGCCGCTTGGCAAGCCGTTCATTGTCGCAGGCATAACTCTGCCCATACCACTTTGTTTAACGGTCGCATTTATGTTTCGCAGTAAGTACCAAGACTACCAGTTGTAAACGTGGACCTGCCGCGACAGCGACTCCTCTGCTATTATGGTGATTTTTATCATATGAAAGTATTCTATTAATTCCCATACTGTACCCCTTTAGTCCCTTGTTATTCTACTTCAAATGCCCGTTACGTACTTTGTACGTTTACCTCTTTGCAGGGGCACAATGGCAGAACGCAAATTAACCTACTTCCACCACAGCTATAAGACGTTCTGTCGCGCCATCTCCACCCAAGTAAGTTCTGACTTTTCAATATTTACTCAACTCAGTCATATTAGATTCGCTGCCCGCCAGGTACACGGACTGTAATAAAACATTTCTCTGTTTCCAGTGTGATGATGCGCTAACAGCGCGGAACGCATTATTGCATATAATACAGAATATTGCAACAGAGACTGCGAATTATTCGATATTATTGTCTAGGAGTGTGACAAATTGATATTTTATTGTGGTTAAGCCATAGTCACCAGGAAAAGAAAAACCTTTTATTCAAATGACATAACTAGTTTCTATGATCTTTGTCAGCATTATCAAACGTAAGAATATCGCAAATTGCAAGAAACTAAGCATAAATTGAAATTATGTGAATAAATTATGAAAAAAAAATGTAGTTTGTTCAGAAATTGGAGCCAGGCCACCTTGAGGAATGAAAGTGGCCCCCAACTGTATGCTATATTCACAGACTACGGTGTGAAACCATTTGTGACCATAATTTAATGGGTGTTAAGTACGTATGTATTTTGTTTGTCAGCCCGTTAGATGTTACCAATATGTAAGAAACTGTAACAGATACTACGTCTTAATTTGTGTTTACAAGATTTCGACTAATGTCGCCCTCTGGTTGTTATAATTTGTCACGTCTTTTAGCCTTCAGTTGTTATCTTAGCACATAGACAACCATGCCCTTTAGGGGTTGGCTCCACAAACAAACAACTGTAGCCATGCAATACTGCTAAATGCACTGACAGCTCCCAATGGGTACAGATCTGCTACCTGGTGTGTTTAGAACACAGTACTGTGTTCTAGATTCATTTACATTGATCCTGTATATTACAGGTTTCCGGTAAAATCCCTTTAAGTAATGAAAACATTGTAGTTCTCACTGCCATACCTATTTGATTTTACAGAAAGTCTTGTCTGTGCATGCTATATTATATGATTAAGGCAGCACAGCAATTCATTACCATCTATTTCACCATCCAGCTTGCTCTGCTGCTCTATGGTATTGAGTAAAATGTGGTCGCAAATGGTTTGATACCGTATGCTGCGAATACAGCAAACCACTTTCACTCCTCTAGATGGCCTGGCCTCAGTTTCTAAACAAACTACATTGTTTCATAATTATTCACAAGATAATTTCAGTTTATGCTTAGTTTCTTGCAATTTGTGATAATCTTACGTTTGATAAAGATAACGAACATCATCAAAACTAGATACGTTATTTGAAAAAAAAAAAAAAAAAAAAAAAAAAAAAAGTTTTTCTATTCCTGGTGACTATTGCTTGACCACTATATATGTGGTATATAATGAAAAATATTAATCAGGAGGCGGTCTAGAGATGAACGTTCCATGGAATGTAGGCATCACAGTTCACAAATCGTCGATATCTAGGAAATATTCGAAACAAACTCGTATTACGTTGGACTATGAACACCAGATGAAAGACGACTGCCTCACTGGTCACAAAGGTTCGCCGTACCACGATCGCAGTCGAATTCCTTGTGATTGCAGACCGTGCAGGACGTTCAGGTAGGCACTTACTCTTGTGGGGAGCTCGGTTGCACTTTGGTAGAGTGCCCGATTACAAATCCAAAGGTCGCGGGATCGATCCCCGCCAGGTCCTTATCTGTCACTTTCCATTTCTTTCACCTCTGGCAGCATTGCTCATGTGAAAAATACCGACTAGCACCCACGTTAAACTGTAGGTCCCCCTATAACTGGCTGGGTAAGTCACTTCGAAGGTCCACTTCCAAACAGAACCATGCCTAGTAAAGCACTGTGGTGTTCAAACCAATCTTCGGACTGTTGAATGCTTTGCCTTTACCTTAGGACGTGAAAAATGCCGACCTGCAGCAGGAGAGGCACCACTTCACATTTTCATTTCCATTGTGTATACTTTCACAAATAAATTGATAAAACTTTGTCACAATGACGAGGAAGGTCAGGAAGTTAAAAACATAACAATTTCTTTAAGCGTAAAATTTCATAATTTTTTTTCACTTACTGCATTTTTATTAGAGAGACTCTTCGATTAATTTTGCACAGCATACAAACCATATTTATGGGTGTATGAAACTCTAGAAGTTTCCAAATCAACTGTGGTAAAAACTGAGATAATCAACTATAAAATTTGAACATCAAATACACGATGTTACCCTGAGACATATTTTGTCTCGATATCTATTAAAGATATTAAACTGAAGTAGAGACATTGAATTAAAATTTATGCCTCTTCCCGGATTCGAACCAGGGACCTCCTCCTCCACTACATAAATTTCAACTCTGACGCATGTTCCCTTATAAATACGTTCTTTCCTGAGGTGCTGTTCCGCTATCGGAGAGCCTTGGCAGTTTGATACGTATGTAGGCTATAAAGCCCTTTTTAAACGATGAGCGAAGGTGAACAAGATAGATAATACTCTACTGAAGCGCTCCTAGCGTAGTAGCCCTGAACTACAAACTCAAGCAAGATCTTGTGGCAGCGTGTTTAGACGATAAACGTAATAGAACGGTAATACCCGATGTTGAAAATGAGGTTATAAAAGACGATTTGTTATGTAGGAAGTCATAGTTTAATACTGGAATTGAGGAAACAACGCTAAATGTTATTGACGGCCAAAGAAAACCTTTCAATCGATGTTTTTGGTCAACTTAGTGTGGTAAAGTTCTGGGTAGTGAAACAACATTTCAAAACATTCACATCTATTTTCAAGCGAAAAAAATAAACTTATGAACACATCAAGCAATATTTATAAGAGCGTAAATAGACCTTCTTTACTTTATCCACTACGGTTTGCCCAATGACATTGTTAATAACGTCATGCACAACTGAATTTTTGTCTTTCATTTGGACTGACCTTTTCATTTAAAATGCTATTTAATGAAAATTGCATCATCAAATTACAATCTTATTCATATAAACAATTGGCTTCAGTCTTTTCTGTTACGATATTGCAAATCATAAACCATTTTTCGGTTTCAGATGTACGACCTCGCTTTTCGGTGGACAATAATTGAGATAAATATTTAAGTCGTCATGAAACATTTGCAATTTACCGTTAAACCAAAGTATAATAATAAACTAAAGATTAATAAGACAAGTTTGCGTGCAAACCGTGTAATTGTCGACTACAGTGTGAAAATAGCGTGATGAAAATAGGTTAACTTTCGATGTCAGCAGACGACCGTTCAATCAAAACAATCTTCTTGAGAAAGCTTAACGTGACGTTGACGTTAGGTGACGGTCTGGTGACGGACAGTGTGAATGCCGTCATTAGAAATACATTTTGTAATACATTCTGATCATAAACTTCGACATAACGCAAAATATACGTAAATACGAAGGAAAATGGCGGACTAACGGAGCGGCGACTGCAGCAGACAGCTGCTAGCTCGCGCATGCGCAGTGAACCCACTAGTACAGAATTTAGAACTCGTCCTATTTCTTTATCGCTATAATTATCGCGCTTCGATACTAGCGCGATCATACTAGTGCAGCCGTTCAAACGACTGACGGCCGCCATTAACGCAACTTGTTAGCAATCTATTACAAGTTCGTTGATCGTTTAAAACGGGCTTAAGGGAACACGAGACAGAGCTGAAATTTATGTAACGGAGGGGACGTGACTTTAAGTCCGTCCGTTCATTGGCTGCATACATTAAGCCTCAGTGGTCTAATGGTTATGGCGTCCTACTAGTAAGCAGGAGGTACCGAGTTCGAATCCTGGCTGCTGCATAAATTCTAAATCAATGCCTCTACTTCAGCTTAATACCTTTAATAGATATCGAGACAAAATATGTCTCTGGGTAACATCGTTTATTTGATTGTTATATATCACCTGTTCCTGAGATACAAGACAGGATTTCTCGTTAATGTTCTTTGCCGGAGTGCTATTTCGCTGTTGCTTCGCTTGGCAATTTGATATGTATTTATAAGGGAACGTGAAGCACATTTGAAGTTTATGTAGCGGAGGGGGCGTGTCTTAAGACCGTCCGTGCAGTGGCTGTATCTATTAAGGCTCGGTGGCCTAATGGTTATGGCATCTGCTTTGTAAGCAGAAAGTCCAGGGCTAGAATCCAGCGAACATAGAATAACATAGAGAGGCTATACCGCATACGTTAGCGTACAGGCAGTGAAGCCCGGCAGCCATCTTGGTTGGGTGTGGAAACGGAGCTGGGCCGATAAATGCGTAGTTCTTCAAGTGGCGCTCGTCTCAATTACATTGTCATTTGAACCCCTTAGGACAGGAAAAAAAAATTAACAAATTGTTCACGCAGACAGGTGAATACTGAAGAAATGAAACAGTGTTCTTAGCAAGTACAATTCGTATTGCCTTTGTATAAAAATAATAATTCAAACTATAACTTTTATATGAAATTAAAATTACGACATGAAAAAGTTAGTCGCCTGCCACTTTTTTTGTTTTGTGGTCAGGAAATTTTCGTCAGCGAGAAAGTTGTATACAATGAAATGAACTTTATTTTTTATTTGAACAACTTTTTTATAGCTCCTCTGGTTTTCTCACAAATTTGGATACAATAGATCAGTGGAAGTTTTCAAATTCTACTCGTTACTTTCAGCGAGCTTGCCCACCAGCAAGCACAGATTCTGTTGCCCACTCACCTCGTACTTTGTCACCAATATTGATAAATATTTGTAATTTGGGATACAATGTGCGGTAACAATAATTATGAATTTACACTCTTTATTTATATTATTGCTAACTAGCTGAGCCGTTCCGGCTTTGCACGGGTAATCTCTAAAGTATTTTAACTCGAGAACTGCAGAACGTATCGTGATGCGGTTTCCTTCAGTTTCTTCGGTATAATCCTGTATTCAAGGAAGGCTATATTAAATGCCAATACGAAAATGAGAAATAATTGAAATAAGAATAATAACGTAGAACGGTTTACCACTTCCGCACTTTCGTGACCTTTGTACTTTGGCGCAGGTCTCATAGTTTACGCTACATGATACAGTCCTCACGACAATAACAAAAAATAATAAAAAAAAAATAAAAAAAATAAAATAAAAAAAATAAAATAAAATAAAATAAAAATAAAAAAACGCGAGATCATATGTGTAACTTTTATAGATCTCCCACAATCACTATATCTGTAGTCTGAAGCCATCTGGCGCCAGCGCTTTAGAAAAGACAAATGATAAATGTTGTTTTTTATTTTTATTCTTCTTATGTTTGTGAGTTCTGCAAGTTTACACTATGTACACTGGCGTAGCTGGTATACGCTCCAGAGCTGAATGAAGTACAGAAGCGGTAAAGAATTCTACATTATGATTCTAATTTTAGTTTTTTTTTTCATATATATCCGTATTGACATTAAATAAACCTAAGATTATCCCAGGATTCTAAAGAAGAAATTAAAAGAAACCTTATGCCGATACATTCGGTACTCCTCGAGTTATACAAGGTTAAAGGGACAGACAGAGGAAACATGCGCTTCTGTTTTATATAATAGTATGAATTGCTGTCACTAGCGGAAATTTGTAATTATTTACAGCAAAAATAGATTGTCAAAAAGGAACACATTGAAATATATGAAAAGGGAATTAACAGTCAGCGAACTCAGTAAACTTCCCTGTGCTCGCCGCTGTGGCCGGATAGCTCTCGGCCGCCATGTTGGTTGGGTGTCGCTCTCTCAGCCGGCATCATTTCACTGTCATTCACACTGTTTACATGGGCTCCCAAAACCGGATTTCGTAAACCGATTTCCCAATTCCGCTTTTGGATGGTCATGTAAACACTCCAAAATCGATTCTGGAAATCCGCTTCCCTAAAGCGGTATTCCAGTTCCACAATCGATTTTCGTGCCCATGTAAACGCAACCGTTTATGAAGGGTACTTGGCTTGTCAGATTGTGTTTTCTTGTTAAGAATTTTCGGCGCATATTGAAAGGGTCATATTTTCTAATGTGAACTACAAGTATGCATATTAGAGTAAAGATGAATCTGTGTATTTAAATAAAGAAAAATAGCGATTGTGCTGACTAAATCAGGAACTGAATCAGCTGTTTTTCAGTCGCCATGTTAAGCGGATTAGGAAATCCGATTCAGGCTATGCCATGTAAACACGACGACGAAAAACGGTTTACGAAAATCGGTTTTCGTCTTCCGGAAGATGTGTTGCATGTAAACGTAGTGACAGTGATGGCTCTTTAAGTTATTCTGAGCTCGCAGCAGGAATCCCAGTCGCGGCATAAATTTTTATTCAATGCCTCTACTTCAGTTTCAAATCCTTTATAAAATATGAGTTTTTTTTTTTTTCTTAACATAAAGTTTACAATGTAATAGCTTATTCATTTCATCATACATTAAATAAATTCTAGAGATTCATACACATTTTTGACAAAATTCATCGAAGAATCTCTTTTAATTATGAAGAAAAATGTACCTGTAGTAACAAATGCATCCATTAGTAAGTGATAAAATGACGAAATATATATTGCTCCGTTTTTCAACTTCCGCTGCTATGAGTATGAATCCTGAATCATTTCTGGTCATGTTGTCATAGTTTTATGAATTTATTTGTAAAAGTATTACCTTGGAAATTAAAATCTCCTGACGTGCGTCTCCTACTCCAAGTTGGCCCGTTTGACATCCTACCGCCCCCCCCCCCCTTAAAGAATGCACACAGAATCGCATCAGTGTTAAGGAGTGATGGGAAGTGGTGGAACGTCATGGCATGCAACCCAGCGCGAAACACGCTGCCGTGAGGTTTAATCTGAAATTCAGTTCACTATTATATTCATTGCAGTAAATTAAAAAATTTTCCCCAACATTTTCCAGGATTAGCAGGGGTACAACGACGATATTCTGATTAGCCACATGCATATACACCATGAAATGTTATCTCAAGAATGTGATCAAGATGTTGATACACGAGCTTACTTTACATCAGCAACAATACTTATTGGCGTACCAACAGGAATTGTTGAAGTATTTAAATGAATAGCAAAACTTTATGGGCAAAATTCAAATTGAATTCACCTCTGTTATGAGTGTTAGGATTTATTTTTCTGTTCACAATAGGAGGATTAACAGGTTTAGTACTAGCAAATTCATCACTAGATATTGTATTAGACGATTCATATTAGGTTGTAGCACAAGTCCATTATGTACTTCCCATACCCTTTAAGGAGTACCACCATCACAGTCCATGAGTTCTCATCTCCTCATTACGCGAATGTAATTCTACGTGCATTCTTAAAGAGTGATTCCAAGCTGAGCGTCCTTCACGGTTTGAAACTGCCAAGGAGTTCACCTACGACCTTGAATGTGGGAAATTGTTGTGAGCACTTTAAGGAGTACCACCATCACAGTCCATGAGTTCTCATCTCCTCATTACGCTACTGTAATTCTACGTGCATTCTTAAAGAGTGATTCCAAGCTGAGCGTCCTTCACGGTTTGAAACTGCCAAGGAGTTCACCTACGACCTTGAATGTGGGAAATTGTTGTGAGCACTGTGGCACCCCATTGTCATTCTGTGTTTATGATGCTAGTTAATAATTTGTTTGGAACATTTCTTGGATGTCGATGATATCCATTTTTAGACTGTACGTCGTACTTCCTATAGGAGGGTGATCTCTGCATTCGCGGACATGGATTTATTGTCACCCTCCTGACGTACATGCCAATTCTTTAGCAGCTAATATCTTTCCTGATATAGCTGTTAACAATCCGTAATGTGCCTCTCTAGAGACTGAACTTGCCACATCGAACTCTATGGGTCTCTTGTAACATAATAACTACCTGCTAGTTACAAATTAGGGTTAAGAAAAATATATCTTAACGTATTAATAAAACTAACAATAAGAATAAAACAGAATTTTTCTTATGAGACAACTTAAAATCGCGAAAACAGTGCATCGCAGGAAAAACATGTTTCAAGTACAACTTTAATACTGTATATCTGAAGGTGACATAGTGCTACAACTAGCTTCCACCTAAGCGCCCGTCCAGCGTGCGTGGTCTTGAATTTGAATATGAAAATGTGAACCTTCTCCTTCCTCCCTACCAATTTTCATTCCAAATAGAATCAACAACCAAAAATATTAGTTTCGTTTGTTGTAACCGTTGTTCACCACTTGTAGGAGATGCCGCTGTAACAGACAAATTTTAAGTTTAATTTAAGCGTTGGCTTTCGCGACCATTGTCATTGTCAATTAATTCTTTTGTGTTTGTCGCCGTTTGTCAAATTGACACATATAATTTGTACCTGTTTATGGAATTAAGAAACAAAGCATTTGACTAGACATTTCATTTATGATACAAAATTAAATGTTGCTGTTCTAGAGGTTGGGTTCCGCATGAATTGGAGAAATGGATGCGTTACAACGCTGCTCAGACGCACTTTGAGCGCCATGAGTGCGAAGGAGAGGCTTTCTTGCGCCGTATCGTAACTCTGGATGAGACATGGACCACATCGTACGAGCCGAAACTGAAACGCCAATCCAACGAATGGCGTCATTCCGAGTCGCCGTGAGAGTCGAAAGTGCTTCAGAGTCCCAGTATTTATTTTTTTATTTATTGATTTATTTAGCCTGATCAGATTAGGGCCATCAGGCCCTCTCTTACATCGGACCAGGGTTTTACACATACAATATTTCTTTACATGTGAGTTACCTATAACATAATAATGATTTTTACAGATGAACAGTTAATAACATTATTTATACAGGTTGATTACATGTAAAAGGATGTAAATAAAAGGTAATAACTTAACTCTACATATGTAATAACTTAACTCTAAATAGGATTAATACTAACAGTACCACTGAGACACCTTCTGCTGCTGCTACTGGTGTAATAATAGAAGTAACAACATTTATATTAGCAGATACAATATTTACTTTTGAATATATCGAGACTGGTTAACGCATGGCGAATTCTGACAGAAGCTGTACCTGGCGAGAGCAATGGCAGTTGAAGAATATCTGGGAGGAGGAATGGATGTGACGTACCTGGACCGTAGGGTAATAAAGACTGGCGTCATTATTGCTTTAGTAGATAATCCATTAACTGTCGTTTGAAGCTGGCAGTGTTATTCAGTTCTCTGATATACTGAGGTAGATTGTTCCAGAGCCTGGTTCCTGCTACTGAAAAGGATTTTGAGAAACCGGCTGAGTGATGGATAGGGACAGAAAGGGTTTTGCTCTGACAGGAACGAGTAGTTCTTTTATGTTGATCAGATAAGAGTGTTAAGGTCGAGGAAAGATATGAGGGACAGTGTACGTTGATAAGAGAGTAGAGGAAACAGAGTGTATGAAAATCTCTGCGCTTGTCAGCACGGAGCCAGGATAGTTGCTTATAAGATGGTGAAATGTGATCAAAGAGACGGATGTTACATATATATCGAACGCAGGGCAGTATGGTGAAAGTTTTGGTGAATTTCATGTATAACTGTGAGGGTGTTATCGTAACGCATTCGTACCTCCACGGCAGAAGGTCAGTGCACAGTATTACTGTTCGTTTTTGAAGCATCACCTGCGACCAGCTTTGCGAAAGAAGTGGCAACAATTTCTGCGCAACCCACCTATCATTTTGCACGACAATGCGCGAGCGCATACAACACAAGCGGTTGCTGCTCTGTTCGGTCGATGGGACTGGGAAGTACTGTAACGTCCACCATACTCCCCGGACTTAAGTACTTTGACTTTGATTTGTTTCCGAAAATAAAGGAACCACATCGTGGCATCTGTTCCAGAGATTCGATACGCAGCAGACCGCTCCATTCGCACCATCATCAGAACAGGCTTTGTTAACCGATATACTACGCCTTCCACATCGCTGGCAACGGATTCTACACAACGCTGGTAACTGCTTTGAAGGACAGTAAAAGGTGCAAACATGTAACGCTATTGTAGAGATTGTGAAGAAATAGTTGCCACTATTCCACTAATAAATTACCAACCCTCGTAATAATGCTGTCCCAACTGACATGGTGGTCTCAAAAGTCTCACGACGTGTCCTGGTAGAGGAACAACTCTGCAGTATGTATCTATCTGCGTGGGTGCTTCAAAAAGAGTGAGGAGAGTGCTAAACTCCCCCTTTGCCTTTTTCGTCAAAATGCACTGAATTCATCCATAAATGAGCTCACAAAATTTTCCACTTTGCCTACTAAAATATTTATCATTGCCAGAATACAAACTTAAAACTATAATATGCTTCATAGTTTGATCAATCTGGTCGGAAATTGAACGTATCAAAAGACTGATCAACAATAACCTTTAGGTACATAGTATAAGAGTCATCGGGGGATATCACACGATATTTGCACAGGCTAATATTAAGGCTTGTAATGACAGTCCTGGTTACGTACTAAAATCACTATGAAACTGAGTCGTCAAATTAGTCGAGAGGATAATGAAGATCCGGGAATAAAATTAGAGCAGAAGTAATATGGAATGAACTACTACTCACTAATAATTAACAAGTACCAGATTCGGCACTAAATCTTTAGTAACCGATGACTGTAACATCACTTTTTCACTGTAGTGAATGTTGAGGACCTACCAAAGAACTTCCAATAAACCAAAATGTGGAAGAATTTGAAAAATCAGAAGTTGACATAGAAATAACTGTACAGAAAACTGTACAGAATAACTGACAGAATGTGGAACGAATTGAACACATACAAATGATTAATTGTTAGAGCACCTGAGGCAGAGCACCTACAGGAGACAAACAGTATTCATAATCTAAATATGAATTTAATTATAAACCAGGAAACGTAATAGAAGCAGGAAGACGTAAAGAGAAATGAATGAACAGTAAGAATGAAGATGGAACAATAACGACACAAAAGTTTTCTTTCTCTGATTAAATAACTCTGTATTATTTATCTGATATTAAAATAGGAAATGACTCTCTGATTCGATGATTACATTCTCACTCAGTTACGTTGTATTACTAAATGGCAGTTGATGGAAGACAGAAATGACATTTCGAAGGGAAAATCCGAACAAGAACGCACCCAGATTCTAAAGTAGAAGCTATACGAACGATCGAACGGACATTGTGCTGCACCTGACTTGTAAACAGGTCAATAAGTCGTGTTTGCCAAGAAGAGTTTACGTTTAAGATACTGCGTGTGGTTATTATGGTTATTGAACGCAAATACTTTAGTCCTACAATGTGGAAACGTTTGCAAGTGATTTTTTTTTTTTTTTTTTTTTTTTTTTTTTTTTTTTTTTTTTTTTTTTTTTTAAGAAGAGAAAAATCATACTTTCAAGTTTCTTTAATAATGCAGTCCAAAAGAAGATGGCGGCAGAAATCATGAAAAAGTACACATTATACTTATTAGATTATTTCATTGTACATGCAATGGAGATTATTATCGCGTATTTTTACTTGGAAATTCGAACTGCAAATGGTATAAAAGATTTAAACCGCAATCAGAGTAACACGCTAGGTTCATTTTCATACTTTCCAACGGAGGAATATTTTTCTTGCTCAGGTTATGCCTGTCCACCTTGAAATTATGGCTTTAGAAATCTATTTTTGTATAGTTTCACACGGTATTTTGTGGTCAGACCAGTGCCATACAGATATCTGTGTAGCTTTATAAATACGTTTAGTGGAATTTGATTAAAGTCTGAGTTGTTGTATCAGTCTTTCGGCAAGGTGAATATACTGATCCTTTCTAACATTTATAAGGCCTGGTAATACATTTAAAAGGTATGGTAAATTAAATATTATGAATTTAAAAAGGAAAAATGGTACTATGATCTGTGTACTGTACTGGAGGCTCAAACATTGATCTGTCTCCAGCTGTATGAATTGAAAACTAAGGACAAATATAGTGCCAGGAGAAGAAAATCATGATGGAAATTCAGGTTAAAGAATTATGCATCTGAAATTGACAGTGGGTTTACATAGAAAAGCCTGAGGAAGAGTTAGTTTAGTGAGTGAGGAAATGAGAGAAGGTGTGGTTTGTTAAAAATAGATCTTCTGTCCACACTGTGCTGGTGATACATTCAAGGTGACAAAAGTTATTAATTATGAATAACCTCAAAGTCTTGGATGACATAACGAAGGCAGTTATTAACAAGCATTTCACCTCAACCCATCCTATGTACTACCAGTGGTACGAACTCCTGAAAGCAATAATTAATAACTCTCTTTATGAGGCAGTATGGTTATTAAACAGGTTTTTCGAGCGCTGTGCTGGAATGGTGTATGCTTTGCAAAACTCAGAACCCAAATGAAAGCTTCAGTGCTCTTATTTGGAAGAGATGTCCAAAGATTGTGTTCGTTTCCAACTCGACGGTGAAGATTTCTGTTTTGGAAACTACAGCAGTGTTCAATGACAGGGACGTGCAATACTTCACATTCTTAGAATGTTGGCGTTTACACCTGGAGACACCAGCGAGCGGATACTGAAATATGAAGTCTTCAATGCAGAATAAAGAAAAAAAATGCTAGACAAAGAAACATAGCAACTAAAAGAGCTGCATGGGATGATGAAGAACAACCGCAATACGAACAGGGGTACTTTTAGCTTAGGTATGACTGAAGAAACTTAAATTTAAATGCATTTATTAAAACTGAAATTCTTCTGAGCTATTTACCACGTCATGATGATATATTTCTCCAACGTTTCGGATCCGTTACAGGATGCTTCCTCAGGAAACACTGACTTATTTCCTCGTGTGTTTGTCTTATACAGACAATTGTCACCACGGGTAGTTCTGATTGGCAGAATTTTAGTAGCAGGAACGAAAAGTGTAACTTTATTGGTATTGGATCGGTATTTGTGATAGATGGAAATACGCGAGGAAGATGTGCTTATTGGTGTTTGCATCGGTGGTCGTGTTAGGTGGAAAACAGGATAGTGTACGCTTGTTGTTGTATGCATATCGTACATTTGGAGTGTCACAGCCGGCCGCGGTGGCCGAGGGGACTGAGGCGCTCCAGTCGCGGTCTGCACGGCCACTACGGTCGGGGGTTCGAATCCCCCCTCGGGCATGGATATTTGTGGCGTCGTTAGTATAAGGTAGTTGATAAGTAGTTTGTAAGTTTAGGGACTGATGACCCCGTAGTTAAGTCCCATAAGCTTAACAAACATTTGAACATTTGGAGTGTCACATGAGCCCCTCGACATCCTAACTCAATTTACAATGATGCGCTCAAACAATTTCGCTTGCCTCTCGCCGCAGCATAGCTGACGGCCCGCTAGCATGTGCACGGTGGACGTAGACCCCCTTTCTTCGTTACACAGCCTAGATGACAGCCCAGGGCCAGCGGCGGCTGTCCGGTACTCCCTCCTAAGACTGCAGTCCCAGTGACGTCACAGAAATACTTCCCTTTCCCCCCCTTCCCCTCTCGCCGTAGTGTTGGGGCTCGGCGTCCATGGACCGGCACCCCTGTGCCACTCTCTTCCTGCACCCGGCCCTCCGAATTTCCTCAACAGAAATTCACGAAAAGAACGTCGTCTTTCCTCCAGCGATCCCCAATAGAGTTGCCGGAACATTTCCGTGACACTCCCGCATTGGTCGAAGCTACCAGTAACAAACCTAGCTGCTCGCCTCTGAACTGCTTCTGAGTCTTCATTTAAACTGATCTGCTGCGAGCCCCAAACACTTGAGCAATACTCAAGACGTGGTCGTACACGCGTTTCATACGTGGTCTCCTTTACAGATGAATTACATCTTCCCAATAAACCGAAGTCGGCCGTCCGCCTTACAACTGTCCTTACATGTTCGTTCGATTTTACATCGCTCTGCAGTGTTACGCCTAGATATTTGAACGACGTGACTCCACTAAGAAAACACTACTAATGCCGTATTCGAACATTATGGGATTGTTTTTCCTACTCATGCGCATCGCCTTACATTTTTCTAGATTGAGAGCACTTCGCACTAACTGGAAATTTTGTATAAGTCATCTTGTATGCTATTACAGTCAGTTAAAGATGACACCCTTCCATGCACCACAGCAAACAGCCGTAAATTACGAGTTACTCTGTCCATTAGATCATTCATATAGATAGAAAATAAGAGCGGTCCTATGACACTCCCCTGTGGCACGCCTGACGATACACTCGTCTCTGTTGAACACACGCCGTCGAGAACAACGTACTGCGTACTGCTTTATGATAGATCTACGTGTGCCGCGGTGGAGTAGCCGAGTGGTCTATGGCGCTTCGCTGCAAAGCGCGCGGTTGCTCGTCGTGGGTGGAGTAGCCGAGCGGTCTAAAGCGTCTAGCTGCGGAGCGCGCGGTTGCTCGCCGTGGAGGTTCGAGTCCTCCCTGGGGCATGGGTGTGTGTGTAGTTTACCTAGGTTTAAGTAGTTTGTAAGCTACGGACTGATGACCACGCAGTTTGGTCCGATAGATCTACAAACATTTGAACATTTTTCCTCGCCGTGGAGATTCGAGTCTTCCCTGGGGCATGGGTGTGTGTGTTTGTCCTCAGGTTGATTTACCTTAGTTTAAGTAATTTGTAAGCTACGGACTGATGACCACGCAGTTTGGTCCGATAGATTTACAAACATTTGAACATTTACATGTACGTGTGAACGGAAGACATTATTACGTTATGTTTTGACGTGACTTTTACCACATACCGAGCATATATTTATGATCACATAACGTAATATATTTTACGAACCTTCCTTAACATCTCACATCAAACAAAATTGAATACTATCTCTTACAACGAAAGTTATTCACTCTTTAAGCATAGCATGTAATGCGAAGCGGATCTGCGTGATGTTTGTTACTCCGCCAACCACTACTGTGAACTTACTTTCTCCGGTATCAAAGGTAGCTTCCCCTCCCTGTGACATAATAAACAGTGTTGACCTATGACATCTAAAGATGATAGTATGAGACTAAACCTATTATTGTGATCTTCATTTTTTTGACTTTTGGTACAGCTGTTCGGACCTATCAGACCACTGTGCGACTACGCGCGGTGCCGGGCGGATACTCACGGCTGAGACAGGTGTGGCGCCGGAACTGCAGGAACCCCGGCTCGCAGCGGCAGAGGCCGTGGATGCAGGAGCTGTTGGCCACCTTGAGCGAGCACTGCTCCCGCACCAGGCACTCGAAGCCTAGCAGCGTCGCTGAAACACAAGAGACACACACACAGTGAAGGGGCAGTCTGTGTACACTACTAGGTAATTATTACTGTACTTCACGCACCAGTTGGATATATATATCAACACGACATGTTGCGGGACGAGATTACCCCATTATCAAGTTTATAAAACTTATCTGCTGCTAGGAAGCATCGTTAAACACAATAGATGTGTATGTACATTGTCAAAAAATAAAATTTTGCGCAGTACCACATGTTTGGCTGATGGCTGCAAGTTGTGCACTAACGAACAGCTTGCAGCCATCAGACAAACATGTGGTACTGCGCAAAATTTTATTTTTATAAACTTGATAATGGGATAATGACGTCCCGCAACATGTCGTGTTGACATATATATATTTTATTATTGATAACTGTTGCGTGAAGTACAGTAATAATTGAGAAAAAGTTGTATGATGGTGTCTAAACAGATGACTGCTAGGTAACTACCACATATTACTAAAACGTTCCGGGCTATTATGCCATCGTCTTATTGATTTATTATTGAAACCCAACGTTTCGTCCCCAACTGCGGAGGCCATTTCCGAAGGGGATCGTGGCACTAGCCGCTACTGTATGAAGCAAAATAAGGTAGTCTCCTAGTTGACAAACCTGTCTTTCAACCAGGGGATCATCTTAATCAATTTGATAAGACTCGGGGTTTAGGAGCCACAAATGGACACTTCGAAAGACTGTACAGAGAGGCCATAGAAATTGTAAAACACCCCCAATAATTTCAATAGGATGGAGGAGGGCGTGAAACTAAATGAAATCTGGATTCCGGTGTTGAAGAAGAAATGTAACAGTCTTCCACCATGGGACGATATTAACGGATGGCGGCAATCGGCAACGACTAAAAACATCTGACGTCACACCTCTGCGCGCGAGCCCTCGTAAACGGAGTTTGGCTGCAGTCAGTATCGAGCCAGGGTGAGCATCGGACATTCAAAAGTGCCACGATCCCCCTTGAGAACATACTCCGCAGATGGGAACGAAACGTTGAGTTTCAGTAATAAATGCAAAAGACCACGGCATAATAGCCCAGAAAATTTTAGTAATATGGACCTTTCCGGCCGTGAAAGTTTACAACTACCACTAACTCAATCAACTGAATGTGAGTCGAAGCAGTCAAGGCAACAAGTCAATACTAAAGTAACAAAAAAACTAACCGCCACTTCCATTTATCTCTGATGTTATTCGTGGTCTGTTCAGAAAAATAATTAAATTAAAATTTTGTTGCATAAAGGTTTGCTATTCGTCTAATTACTTTAATTCCTGTTGGTACAGCAATAATTATAGTTGTAAAGTGCGCTCCTGCATCAACGTCTATTCCTACTGTAATTATATACATAATTATTCTTTCCGCAGTTGCAGTTACACAATTTGTATAGGTTAGGTAACCGTCTTCTGCAACTGTAAAATAGTCTAATATAGACCAGACGCGTTTCGCTTTATTCTAATATTCTGTTAATATTTACAGTATTTACATTTTCCTTTCTCATAAAAGTTTCTAAAAAATCGCCATTTCTATGACTTGGCAGTGACAGCAAGTGGCGATGTGCTACAAAAGACACATGAAGAGGACAACATAAAAATACTTGTCCACTGAAGATGCTTTAGGATAAAGCGAAACGCGTCTGATCTAGACTACTTTACAGTCGCATAAGACGCTTACCTGACCTATACAAATTGTGTTAATATATGATGTGCTCATAATCCTATTAATCCAATTGAGAATATTGTAAAAAATATACCAACTGTTACAAATAATTCAATTTTTTCACTTTCTTTATAATCAATATGCGAAATGATACCAAAACCTGGTAGAATTAAAATTTAGACTTCTGGGTGCCCAAAGAATCAAAATAAATGTTTATAGAGAATAGGACCTAATAGTATCTAAACCCGATCACGCTTCGCTGTGGCTCAATCTGATGTGAAATGTATTTCAGTTTTCGTGTTAACGTATTAATATTACGATTTTGAATTATGTGCAAACAGAAATATTTTCTACGGTTGCCTCGTGCATTACCTCCTTTGCAGCCGTGTGTTTTTTAAGCGCTCGTCTTTCATTTAACTTCCATGCTTCTAGCACCACGACGAAGCGCCTGCACGCTCATTTTGTCAGTTTTGTGCCAAAAATCTGCTGGCTATTACCCGCAGCCTCCTTACTATGCAGACCAACCTCCTCGTGATTTTTCATGTAATGTTTCCAGTACTAAAATCAATACTGAAAGCGCTCTGTTTCCTAAGTACTGATGGCATCAATCCAAGTTCGACATAATGTTTAAAGACCGCTTTAAATGAAGCTATCCACCACAGCTGTGCGACTTGTAGTAGCAGAGCACTGTTGGGAAAAGTGATCAACATGAAAAAGGAACACCTAATTCTTTCTGGTCTAGATCTGATTTCTCGTATCTTATTATTAGGATCACGTCTCCCTATGTAGGTGGGTGCCAACAAACTATATAATCCGCGAGGAGACTAAGAGAGATGCTCAGGTAGTCTCCTAAATCATTTATCAAGATAAAGAACAGTAGGGGCTCCGTAACATTTCCCTGGGGAACGCCAAATATCACTTTCGTTTTACTTTATGACTTTCCGTCAATTACTACGTACTGTGTCCTTGCAGGCAGAAAATCACTGATCCAGTCGCAGAACTCTTTGAGGTGCAGTGTCAAAATTCTTCCGGAAATCTGTTACTATGGAATCAATCTGAGATCCCTCGTTAATAGCACTCATCACTTCATGCATGTAAAGAGCTAGCTGTGTTTCGCAAGAACGTTTCTTTCCGAATCCGTGTTGCCTCTTGGTCAATAGATCGTTCTTTTCAAGGTAGTTCATAATTCAAGGTTGGGAATAAAATCCGCTACCAGTCACACTAGAGATGGCATTATGTATTTATGACACGGCCGGTTGAAACATTCAGAATTATACTTGTGTAGCATGTAGGTGGAGTTCAATTTAATATTGAATCCAAATCTCTAATGTTCGAAGAAGTATACGTACCAAAATCCTGCTGCAAACCGACGTTAGTGATATGGGCCTCTAATTTTATAGGTCATTCTTATTATCTTTCTTGAATATTGGAGTGACTTGTTCAAATTTCCAGACTTCGGATACGATTGTATATGATAACTAGCTATGGAGCTATGGAGCAGCATACTCTGAAAGGAACCTAACTAGTATGCAATCTGGATCGGAAGACTTGCTTTTGTTAAGTGATTTAAGTTGCTTTAACACTCGAAGGTTTTCGACTTATACATTACGCATGATTGTAGCTGTTCTTGATTGAATTCTGGAGTATTTGGTGAAGGAATTTTGGAAAGCTGTCTTAGCAATTCTGCTTTAGCAGCACTGTCATTAGTAGCGTCACCATTGCCACCGCCTAGTGAAGCTATTAGTTGTGTTTTCTCATGTATTTCACTTATGACTTGATTTCTTTGGATTTTCTACTAAATTACGAGGCCGAGTTTCATTGTGGAAACTAAGCATCGCGCATTGAAGTCCATGCTAAATTTCGAGTTTCCGTAAAGGAATGGCAATCTTATTTAACCCTTTCGGACCCTCTGACTACAAATGTGTACATAACTTGTACGGTGTCTAAGGTGGTTCAGAAGCATTTTTTCTCAGTGGAAAGAAAATGTATACGACACCTGAGTGTTGAATCATTTCATCATACACAATTACTGCCACCTGCGGAAGATCACTATACAAATATTAAAAAGCGAGTGTTGCACTGTGCAGCAGTTTGCGAACTTCAAAGAACACGGAAATTGTGGGTTACTTGTATTCCACTGTATAACTGAAAGTAGAAGTTGTTATTTTGTGATGTAGTTATTGAACGATCAGTTTATTTAGTACAACAGTTGGTACTACAAAAATAATTAATTTAGTCCGTAAAAAGGCCTTGTTTTTCAGTATACGCAGTGTTGCAGTATGAAAATGGGTGTATATAACTGCATATATCTTGCTTCAAAAAATCATTGAAAATTTAGCTGAAGTGTATTACTGCATTAAAAATAATTCCCTTGATAGAGAAAAAAATCAGGTCTGAAAGGGTTGAAGTGGGCATCCTGTTTTCTTCGCTGCTGCAAGAATGATGTAACTTGTTTATGTCTGCCTCAATGGGTCCTCTAATATTTGAGGTACCAGTATCAACTCCTGGAAGTTGTCGGTAAAGCACCTTCACACAGCAGAAACACCTACACGGGGGACGTCGACCGTAAAACATCGAGGACGAGTCGTTCGCTGTTGTGACCTTTCAGGGTGGATCGAGGTAACTCCAGAGTGCGTTGGCAGCGACGGGTAGCAATACCTGTCGAGCCAGTATTTCGGCAAGCAAATTCCTCGGGCGTCCCACCAGTAACACTTTAGCGCAACTTCCTCATTATGTCGCTCAGCGGCTGGAGATACATCAAAGGTTGTCAGGTAGACAGGCGACCTAGTTACCAGGTAGAGCTACAACTGCTGGTAGTTCGATAAGTCGAGGCACGTTCCGTTTGAAGGTTGGATCGACACCGTGTAACGCACAACTTCTTCAGAGCACACAATGCGCGGCTGCAATGGCTGTGCCGTAACAAAGAAGCAGAGCTGAATAAAATTAATTCTATTATTCCGGGCACAGATTCGAGTTGGTGCTAAAACTACAAACTCCTTGATCACAATAACAGATCTACGGATCGTTAATTAAAAAGTTGCCAAATTAAGTCCATTAATTTAGACCGTTTTATTAATTTGCACCAACCAATGAGCATCACAGAATTATTGCTTACTTAGAGAAAAATGGAATGGAGGGATCAGTGTAATTTCTACGTTACCTGTTTGGTTAGCAGTTCCTAGCCGTTAAATTTAAAACCAAGCGGAAGACACACCGCGGCGGAAGCATACCAGCTTTGTCCCACGCCCAAACAGGTGTCCCAACCTGAGTGTCCGAGACACAGAGCCGCAGGCAGGGGCGAAGCTCTTCCAACGATTCCTCTCCCGTACCTGTAAAGTTGGCTACAGGGATTACTTTTGAACAGCGGAAGCACACTGCGGTGTCGTGCCCGGCGAACAGCTACGCACCGCCATTCGGTTGCACAGCTTCAAAGCATTCACCTCGCGGTCAGGCTAGGGCGGAAGTTACCGCCGTATCAGTAAAGTGTGACTCTGATGACCGTCCACGTCGGTTAAAATGATTGGCGTGTGGTAGCAAATTGCTAACGAACAATTTTACCACCATTGAGTTTGTAATGAGGTAAGCTTGGTCGTTTCGCACCTGCTCTGGTTATAGTATTACGAATTTCACGGCTAGCAACATTCTCTCTGGTTCAACCACACTCCGCTCTCTCTAGGGACGGGAAATGTATCTTTTTAAAGTGTGTTCATTTACTGACTTGCTTGTTGTTCGTAATTCGTTGTTCTACAGCAAGGTGGTTTCGTGCCAAAATAATCTTATTTGTGAAATGATATTAAAAATGCAACAGGACTACCTCACATTCGTCAAATCTACCACACTTCTGCCTATTTGATCTGTAACTTTCCTACTGTCCCCTTTTCAATTAATGAATCTTCATAAGGCGATAAAACACCTGCCAAGAGAAGAAGTCTGACGCCTTTACGGTCCAAGGACGGCAAATCAGCAGGTGAGTGTAACTTCCGTCTGAGAGGAAAGGCGATGATAGGCAGCAACCCTTCTTGCTTCATCTTCGTTACAACAACTTCACCATTTACAACCGGAATGTTGTTTTAAATGTGAGTAGCTCTCTCATTCTGTCACCTCGTTTACAGTAAAATGTGTCGTAAGTCAGTCACCAACAGCTGTGAACGAGCATTTCAACTTCAGAGGTGCATAACAGTTTGGTTATTACTGATTAAAAAAATCATAAATGACCAAACTAATTAAGTAAACCGCTCACTTTTCAAACTTATTGACCTCATAAGATGGCAATAAAAAGAATAAATAACTACTCCCCACTCTCAACCCTTTAATGCATGACTTTTTATTTGAAGCTATAAAACTACCACGAGTAGTATGTAGTGCGGATATACTGAGAAAAATATTGAAAGAAAAAATTCCTTAAAATTATTATGCACTACTAGCAACAATAGGTTCATAGTTGGTTAGCTATTAGAGCTTCCATGATGTATCCGATGTAGTAAATGTCATTATTATCGCTCTCATCTTTCCAGAAAGTAAATAATAAAATCATAATGCAACAGTAGTATGTGATTGATTACTTTTACATGGCAAAGGAGGAGTACTGAAGTAAAAAAAGAAAAAGAAAAAAAACTGCACATATTAGGAGTAACTCAATGCAGCTAACTGTCGAACTAATTAGTAGTACTCTGCAATTTATAATTTCTAGGACTAGCTACTAGCATAGGTAACACTGTGTATGTAAGGAGCTACAAAAGACTTTGAAATCTGAAATAGGAACCTCTATCTTTTATTGCACGTTTAGATTGTCCGTGAATAAGTAACTTTTGTACGAAACATTGTTTCCGTTTCATGCTGGATGTCGCTGAAATCGACAAAACTAAAAATGTGTTTTCATCCTGGAGTTTAAAATTGTTGAAAAACGATAATATCTGAAACAAATGCACATCATATTAGGAAAATCAACGTACAATTTCTGATATTTCTGATAAAGATATCATGTAATACCTCCCATAATCGAATAAAGCACAGACTGTGATCTTGCTCTCAGTCTATGGTCAGACTATATTAATATTTCATTGTAGTTCTATGATTCGGACCGTAGACATCTTACGCAATTGTTCCACGATGTTGACGGTTGCCAAGAGAGTAGATATAATTTCCTCGTACTTTGAGGCTCACAGAGATGTTGGTGAAGCAGTCCTATCCAACTGCTCGCTGAAACTGGATGTGTTAAACCCCGAGAAAGAGTCCGGTGTATATTTGGTCGATTTTTTTTTATTTTTGCAGATTACAACGCCATCTACCATTCAACGAAAAAAGAAATGTTTCGTACCAAAGTCAGATATCTCTTGACGAAGAGTCCAAATCTGGTATAAAAAATAGGGCTTCCTACTTAATATTTCAGACAACCCCGTTCCCGTCCCTCGGAGATGATGCAGGGGGGAGGATCGAACTTAACGTTAATCGATGGCCCTCTTCGAGCTGAACAACTTGCATTATAAGTTTTTTTTAATCCAATATGTATTTTCGAAATATTCCGAAAAACAGTTTTAAATGCTTCGTCTCAGTGGCGAATATAACATATATTATCGTGAGAGGGATGCAAGAATTGTGTAAAGCTAAATTAAGCAATTTTAAGTAGATATTCCATCTTACTTTTTATCAGTTTGATGCTCATGTTCACAAGATAATTTGCGCTGAAGCCCCTTTTACTTTACTGCAGTGAAACGTTTTCGTAGTTGCCATTAAATAATAAAAAATGTAGCTTTAAAAAAATTGGCACGAACGTCGCACCGCTAACACCCCACTCTCGACACCAATATAGGAAAGTATGACAGTTTATCACGGCAATGTCATCACCTGTCACAATTCTTCCAAGAAATTCATCTCCACCATTCCCGTACTGTTCCAAAAGTTCAGTTTCGTGTGAGCCACTGTCAACATCCTGCGAACCCACCTGGCACAAAAGTTTTTTAACGTAAACACTTTCAGTTCCTTCCCCGTATCCCAACGCAGCGTGACAATTCGTTCACTGTGATGCGTCTGTCAGCAGTCACCAGTTCGTTAACTCTCTGCACATTGTCTAGAGTGTGTGCAGTACGAGGCCTGTCGCTGCGAGGACAATCCTCAATATTGCTGTGCCCGCTTTCATCACGTAACCTGCTTGCCCACCGACTAACTGTACTGCGATAGACAGCGGCATCTCCATACACTCTTGTCAACCTTTTGTGGATGTTTCCCACTGTCTCGTTTTCACAGCACAGGAATTCAGTGACAGCACGTTGATTCTGATGAATGTCAAGTATAGCAGCCATATTGAAGACATGCTGTGTAGTCTTGGGTAGTTCGCGAACGAACTAGTTCGGAAGAGCGCTCCCGCAGGCGAACTACGCGAACTAGTTCGCAGCTCCCTCGCCTCTTAGTTCGTCCGCTCCTTTTCCGAAGACTGACGGGGAACAGCGAGAGGACGCGAGAGCGCGCAGAATCGCGTGATTCCCTTCTGCCAGTTACCGTCATTTCGAGCTGAGATACTGGTCTGCTTTAGTTTCATAGTTCACTGCCACAAATTTTCTTTTGTAAGTTATTGATCAGTGTTTGAATATAACCCCCATTATATAGTGTAAAATACTACGAGTACTCTGTATGCAAAGTATTTGAATACCATTGTATCACCCATTCGTGTAAAAAATGGGTTTATTTGCTTAAGTATTTTATGTCTAATAGCCCAAAAATATGGGTAATAGCACACGCTTGGGCAACAATGATCATTATATAAAAAAGCTGAGATAACAAAAGAAAGAACACTATTAGTAGCGGTAGCAAAAGCCAAAAAGAGCGGACGAAATAAAACGAGCGACCTACTTAGCGGCCGAGCTGCGAACTAAAAGGAGAGCTACCGGTCGCGAACTAAAATGTGCGCGATCGGCCGCGAACTAAAATATGTGCCACAAATTTTCTTTTATAAGGTATTCAGCAGTGTCTAAATATAACCCCCCATTCCATAGTGTAAAATACTACGAGTGCTCGTATGCAAAGTAGTTGAATACCATTGTATCACCCATTCGTGTAAATAATTGGTTTATTTGCTTAAGTATGTTATGTCTAATTGTCCAAAAATACGGGTAATAGCACACGCTTGGGCAACGCTGATCATTATATGAAAACGCTGTCATAACAAAAGACAGAGCTCTTTTAGTAGTGGTACCAAAAGCCAAAAAGAGCGGACGAACTAAAAAGAGCGACCTACTTCGCGGCCGAGCTGCGAACTAAAAGGAGAGCTACCGTTCGCGAACTAAAATATGCGCGATCGGTGTTGTTGTTATGGTCTTCAGTCCGGAGACTGGTTTGATGCAGCTCTCCATCCTACTCTATCCTGAGCATGCCTTTTCATCTCCTCATAAGAACGGCAACCCACATCCACTTGAATCTGCTTACTATAGGCGTCTCTAGGTCTCCCTCTGCGTTTTTTACCCCACACACATCCCTCCAATGCTAAATTTACGATTCCCCGATGTCTAAGAATGTGTCCTACCAAGCAATCCCTTCTTTTAGTCAGGGTATGCCAAAAATTCCTTTTCTCAGCAATTCTGTTCAGTACCTCTTCATTAGTTATGCGATCTACCCACCGAATCTTCAGCATTCTTCTGTAGCACCACATTTCAAAAGCCTCTATTCTCTTCCTGACCGCACTGCCTATCGTCCATGTTTCACTCCCGTACAAGGCAACACTCCACACAAATGCCTTCAGAAAAGACTTCCTTACCCTTAAATTAATATTAGATGTTAGCAAATTTCTCTTTTTCAAAAATGCTTTTCTTCCCATTGCCATTCTGCATTTTATATCATCTGTACTACGACCATCGCATGTTATTTTACTACCCAAGTAACAAAACTCATCTACCACCTTCATTGTTTCGTTACCTAATCCAATTCCTTCAGCATCGCCTTTATTTTTGTTTTGCTCTTGTTAATGTTCATTTTATACGCTCTCTTCAACACGCTGTCCATTCCATTCAACTGCTCTTCCAGGTCCTTTGCTGCCTCTGACAGAATTACAATGTCATCAGCAAAACTCAATGTTTTTATTTCTTCCCCCTGAACTTTAATCCCTATTCCAAATTTTTTCTTGCTTTCCTTCACCGCCTGCTCGATGTACAAATTGAATAACAACGGAGAAAGGCTACAACCCTGTCTTACTCCCTTCCCAACTGATGCTTCCCTTTCATGCCCTTCGAGTCTAATAACTGCGGTCTGGCTTTTGTACAAGTTGTAAATAACTCTCCTTACCCTGTATTTTACCCCTGCCGACTTCAGAATTTGAAAGTGTGTATTCCAGTCAACATTGTCAAATGCTTTCTCCAAATCTACAAAAGCTAAAAATGTAGGTTTGCCTTTCCTTAATCTATCTTCTAAGATAAGACGTAAAGTGAGTATTGCCTCCCGGGTTCCTACGTTCCTCCTCAACCCAAAATGATCTTCCCCGAGGTCAGCTTCTACCAGCTTTTCCATTCTCCTGTAGATAATTCGTGTTAAATTTTGGAACCATGACTTATCAAGCTGATGGTTCTGTAATTTTCACACCTGTCTGCGCCTGATTTCTTTGGAATGGGGATTATTACATTTTTCTTAAAGTCTGAGGGCATTTCGCCTGTCTCATACATCCTACACACCAGTTCAAATAGTCTTGTCATGGCTGGCTCTCCCAGAGACTTTAGTAGCTCTGAGGGGATGTCATCTACTCCTGGGGCTTTGTTCCGACCTAGGTCTTTCAAGGCTCTGTCAAATTCATCTCTCAGTATAGTATCTCCTATTTCATCTCGATCTACTTCCTTTTCCCTTCCTACAACATCGTCTCTAAGTTCATTTCCTTTGTAGAGCTGCTCTATGTACTCTTTCCACCTTTCAGCTTTCCCTTCTTTGCTGAAAACTGGTTTCCCATCTGAGTTCTTGATATTCGTAGAGTTGCTTTTCTTGTCCCCAAATGTCTCTTTTATTTTCCTGTAGGGGGTATCTACTTTTCCCCTTGCTATACATTCTTCTACAGATTTTCATTTGGCTTCTAGCCACTCCTTCTTAGCCATTTTGCACTTCCTGTCAATCTCATTTCTCGGTCGCGAACTAGAATATGTGCAATCGGTCGCGAACTATTATGCCAATCGAATCTCGCTTCTTAGTTCGTTGGATTCTTTTCTGAAGACCGATGGGCAATAGCGAGAGCCCCCAGCAGAATTAAAATCATGTGTTTGCCTTCTGCTGATGTGAGCCATTTCGTGGTGGGCGTCTGCCTGCTAGATTACATGATTCAGTGCTACAAAAATTCTGCTTTGAAGATATACAGATAACTTCAACGCGAGAAATTGTTCACAAACTGTTTCTATTGATTTGCGTGGTATCGTTAGCGGCTGCAGCAGCAAGCGTATGAAGCAGCTATGTGGGCGAACTAATGTAAGCGCTCCCTATCGCGAACTATTATGCGCAAGAATGAACCTTTCACTCTGCAGCGGAGTGTGCGCTGATCTGAAACTTCCTGGCAGATTAAAATTGTGTGTCAGAACCGTGACTCGAATCTGGGACCTTTGCCTTTCGCGGGCAAGCGCACTACCAACTATGCTATCCCGACACGACTCACGATGCCGCCTCACAACTTTACTTCCGCCAGTACCTCGCCTCCTACTTTCCAAACTTCACAGAAGTTCTCCTGCGAACCATGCAAGACTAGCACTCCTGGAAGAAAGGATAGGTGGAGACATGGCTTAGGCACAGCCTGAAGGAAGTTTCCAGAATGAAACTTTCACTCTGCAGCGGAGTGTGCGCTGATATGAAACTTCCTGGCAGTTTAAAATTGTGTGCCGGAACCGGGACTAGAACCTGGGACCTTTGCCTTTCGCGGGCAAGCGCTCCACCACTGAGCTATCACGACATGATTCACTGCCCGTCCTCACAACTTTACTTCTGCCTGTACCTCGCCTCCTACTTTTCCTTTCTTCCAGGAGTGCTAGTTTAGCATGTTTCGCAGGAGAGCTTCTGTGAAGTTTGGAAAGTAGGAGGCGAGGCACTGGTGGAAGTAAAGTTGTGAGGCGGCATCGTGAGTCGTGTCGGGATAGCACAGTCGGTAGTGCGCTTGCCCGCGAAAGGCAAAGGTCCCAGGTTCGAGTCCCGGTTCCGGCACACTATTTTAATCTGCCAGGAAGTTTCATATTATGCGCAAGTCAAATGCTGTGACGGCGCCACTCACGGGTACAGGTTGAACTAAGTTTGAAACAAGCGGGAGTGACCCTCGTAAATTAATAAGATTTCCATTGGATGTAGACTGGTCAGTGTTAAAACCACGGGGGATTTGTGTGGCGGCAGCTACGGCGCTTCCTGTAGCCGCCGGCCAGCAGCGCCAGGCTGGATGCGGTGGCCAGGAGACCGTGGGTGCATACCGGCCGCGCGTGCCTGCCGCGGATATTGACACGCGGTCGTGGCTGCCGGCATTCCGCTCACGGCCGCCGCGTGACGCGAAAGCCGAGGCGAGCCGGCCGCGGGCAGCACAGCCGAATGCACGCCGCGTGCCACTGCAAGCCCCTGCAAGCCACTCTATTACCTGCGGGCATTCCGCCTAAATACACCCCGCTGGCTTCTCGGAGCGGAGGTATATTTCTAAGGCATTTGACAGCGTGTGGCATAGAGGGCTGATGTACAAACTCTTCAATCATGGCTTCACCGCAGGATTCGTGCGACTAATAGCTTCCTACCTGACGCGAAGAACATTTGTTCTGCGTGCTGATTCCAAAACATCCACTATTAGAGATATCAGAGTTGGAGTGCCTCAAGGCAGTGTATTCGGACCTATACTAGGCACAATATACACTGCAGACTTGCTCACATTGCCGAGAGTAAATTGGGCCATGTAAGCGTTTTTTTTTTTTTCTTTTCTTTTTAACTTTCAATTCCTCTCCCTGACAGGAAGAACGTTTGTTGTGCGTGCTGATTCCAAAACATCCACTATTAGAGATATCAGAGTTGAAGTGCCTCAAGGCAGTGTATTCGGACCAATACTAGGCACAATATACACTGCAGACTTAACCACATCGCCAAGAGTAAATAGGGCCATGTAAGCTTTTTTTTTTTTTTTTTTTTTTTTATTAACTTCTCATTCCTCTCCCTGACGGGAAGAACGTTTGTTGTGCGTGCTGATTCCAAAACATCACTATTAGAGATATCAGACTGGGAGTGCCTCAAGGCAGTGTATTCGGACCTATACTAGGCACAATATACACTGCAGACTTGCCCGCATCGCCCAGAGTAAATACGGCCATGTAAGCTTTTATTTTATTTTTTTTTTTTTTAACTTTTAATTCCTCTCCCTGACGGGAAGAACGTTTGTTGTGCGTGCTGATTCGAAAACATTCACTATTTGAGATATCAGAGCTGGTGTGCCACAAGGCAGCGTACTCGGACCTATACTAGACACAATATACACTGCAGACTTGCCCACATAGCCGAGAGTAAATTGGACCATGTAAGCTTACTTTTTTGTTTAACTTTTCGTTCCTCTCCCTGAGGGGGAGAGGGTGGCTGTTTTAGGGCTACTTTTTGCCCTTTTCAGTCATGGGGTTTAGGGTATTTTTTGCTTTTTTATTACTTTATTAGCTCAGGTGAGCATTTTCGTTTTTGGGGATTTAAAGTTTTTTACAATTTCAAGTTTTAGGTTATATTGTTGGGTGTTAGTGAAGAAGACATATGGCAGGGAGGCATTGAACTTCCTTTGTCTTTTGATTGTAGTCTTCTTCGCCTTTCCAAAGCGTAGATTCTCCTTTCTTCCAGCGTCATTAGTGTCCTAGTAGCCCCCACAACTTCATTTGTTTGCACTGCTCTGTTTATAAGCAGGCGCTTGTTTCGGTGTCGTTGTCCGACTTCTTCTTCGGTTTCTTCAAGGACTTCTCTGAGAGGAGGTATATTTGTAAAGCAACTTACCGCAGGTTTCGTGCGACTAATAGCATCCTACCTGACGCGAAGAACGTTTGTTGTGCGTGCTGATTCCAAAACATCCACTATTAGAGATATCAGAGTTGGAGTGCCACAAGGCAGCGTACACGGACCTATACTAGACACAATATACACTGCTGACTTGCCCACATCGCCGAGAGTAACTTGGGCCATGTAAGCTTTTTTTTTTTTTTTTTTTTTTTTTTTTTTTTTTTTTTTTTTTTTTCAACCTTTAATTCCTCTCCCTGACGGGAAGAACGTTTGTTCTGAGTACTGATTCCAAAACATCAACTATTAGAGATATCAGAATTGGAGTGCCTCAAGGCAGTGTATGCGGATCTATACTAGGCACAATATACACTGCAGACTTTCCTACAACGCCAAGAGTAAATTGGGCCATGGTAGCTTCTTATTTATCTATTTTTTTCACTTTTCATTCCTCTCCCTGAGGGGGAGAGGCGGGCTGTTTTAGGGCTACGTCTTGCCCTTTTCAGCCATGCGGTATAGGGTATTTTTGCTTTTTTATTACTTTACTAGCTTAAACTCGAGGCTCCGCTCGCGTGTTGGTTGACTGTCATAGATAAGCTATATTTCAGTAGTGTGCTATGAGACTGGTTTTGAAGGATGAAATACAATACCTTCTTTAGAAGAAAAATTTTTAATCAACATCAAATAAAAAATAACATTATGTGAAGTGCTTAATTATTTACAATAAATAATACATACATTATTCCTTATAGCCTGTTTCGAAGAATCCAATCACGAAATTCAACAATAATGATTGTCATAATATCACAGATGGATCACTTGATCCAATGCGCGAAACGTCATATCGATTTTTTTTTTTTTTTTTTTTAATAGATGTATTAAAAGAAATTTCTTTTTTACTGCTTTATTTATTTATTCTTATATTTCCTTATTCGTATGCTCATCCTTACAGAGAAAGAGCTGAAGACATTGTAGCACGCATAGACCAAAGATATGGTCTGTGGCATCACGTTTCGCTGTACGTAACCTCCTTGCTATTAGTCGCATACGTCATCGTTTGCCTTCAGTCCGAATATTTTTATAATTTGACGACTTTCAACCATCAAATCTTCCATCCCCTTACAGCTATCGGCATGGAACTGCTATGATGTACAACGGGAAACTTCGGACAACAATTACACACAGACCATTCGTTTGCGTTCTGTAGTTTTCGCTGCAGAGCGAAATATTAACACACACACACGTAGAATTTTATATACACCGATAACTTTCCATGTCAATACACTCCACCCTTTTATCATTATCAACTCTCGAGCAACAATGCAATCAATACAACCAATTACAAAGAGTAATTATAGTTCCGCATTTCGCGTTATATTCTTCAAATTACTAAATATCTATCAGATAGACATAAAACCGTGCCTAAAACTTTCCTCGGGTGTAAATTAGTCACTATACGAATATTTAAATCTCTGAGTCTTGTCGTTCGGACGTGATAGGCGTACACCGAACAGACATTCACATTAATATATATAGATAAATAGCTATCCGATCGCCATAAAACCGTGCCTAAAGCCTTCCCCGGGAAAACATTAGTAACTGTACAAATTTTGAGCTCTTTATGTCTTGTGGTTTCGACGTGATAAACGTACACCGAACAGACATTCACATTTATAGATATAGATTAGCTCAGGTGTGCATTTTTGTTTTTGGGGATTTAAAGTTTATTACAATTTCAAGTTGTAGGTTATATTGTTGGGTGTTAGTGAGGGGGACATATGGCCGGGAGGCATTGAACTTCCTTTGTCTTTTGACTGTAGTCTTCTTCGCCTTTCCCAATCGTAGATTCTTCTTTCTTCCAGCGTCATTAGTGTCCCAGTAGCCCCCACAACTTCATTTGTTTGCACCGCTCTGTTTATAAGCAGGTGCTTGTTTCGGTGTCGTTGTCCGACTTATTCTTCGGTTTCTTCCTGGTGTTGTTTTGTTCCTTCTTCTTCTTCGTTGGACGGCGTTCCTGTGGCACCTGCATCTTGGATGGTAGTCTCCTGCGGCGCCGTCTGTCGATGTAACGCTTCCCGTAGTAGGAGGCGGGCCGCCTCCATTTCCGTGTGCAGCCCCATCCTGAATCTTCCTCTGCCTCTTCTGGTGCCGCCTCGATGTCGATGCTCGTTGGTGCGCTGCCCTCTGTCATTGCAGCGGCTTCTGCTTGACGGTGCTGCAGCGATTGCAGGTTCTACACATTCGTGTGCTGCCCTTCGTCCCATCCGTCTCTCTTACTGGCGGCGGGAACTCCAGATCGCTCAGGAGGGCAATCTGCTGCTTCGAAGACGGTGATGGCTGTCTCTTCTGGCTTCTCCTTGGTCTTTGTTTCTTCACTGCCCCGGTGTCCTTGGGAGGATCCTGGGCGCCCTTTTCACCTACCTCTTTCTACTTTCTGGCGGCATTGCTGTGGGAAAATATCCCGCAGCCGCGCCAGCAGACCACGTGTGCTCCCCCACAGTGGTTGCACGTCGGGCGTTCATCTCGGGAGATCGTGCAAGTGCGGCTGTCGTGTTTCCAGCGCACTTGACCCAGACTTTCGGATTCTTGCAGTATTTTGCGAAGTGGCCGTCTCCTTGGCATTTGAAGTACTGGGGCTTCGCGTCCAGCTCCGCAGGCAGCGGCTCTATCCTCACGTGAATGACAAGGATCTTGTCCACGCAGAAAATCGCGTCTGCGTCGTCTCTCGACATATGCTTGGTCGGATCCACCGCCAAGATGAAGAGTGAAGTTCTCCTCTTGTTCGTCCTGTTATGAAGCCTAATGGCTACGTCGGCGAATCCAGCTCGTTCCAGTCCTATGCAGACAAAGTCTTCTGTGAGGTGCCAGGGCAACCCTTTGAGGAGAACCTTGACCGTCGATTTTTTTTTTTTTTTGTCTGCTTTTTAGGCGTCGGCTGCTCGGGTGCCGAGCCGATGTAGTTCTCAAGGATTGTTCGAAGGCCCTTTGAGTGGTACTCATGCGCAGCTTGCACTTCAACGATGTCGCCACCGTTCAGGCACTTAAATTTCGTGGTGAGGCCCACTTCAAACTTCAGCATATCCAACAGTTCAACCCAGTTTCCATCAGTATAGCGGATGAAAAAAGGGCTAGGCCGGCGTTGCAAGATCGCGGGCGTTCTGCTCGATGACCTTGGAGTCATTCGTCCTCACTCTTTTGCCGTCTGCGTTGCACACGAAGAGGGCGGCGGCTTCTGTATTTTCATAATCGTCGTCTTCTTCCTTCCTTTCAGTGTCCAGCCGTGCAGGTGAAGGTTCTTCTTCATGTGCGTATTCTGCATCTAGCTCCGCCTCAAGCACAAGCCTATGAATGTGCGAAGCCGGGGTAGATGCGTCCTGCTGCTGCTTCTCCTTCTGCGACTTCTTGCCGCCTCGTCCGCTCTTGCCCATAGTGCCGCAGTTGAACACGACACAATTGCTCTTGTCGCTGTTAGAACTGCGACGAACGACAACTTGCTTATACTGCGCGCACCGAGCAAGTTCTCACAGCCTTCAGTAGCGAGCGCTCTACTAACGTGACCACGCGCCGGCATGTATGCTGACGACACGGCCCTAATATGCAGAAGCCGACGGAAGGAGGCAGTACACCGTCGCCAAGACATCGAACGATGGGCAAATGACCGGAGAGTGGCCTTCAACGCCACAAAATCTAAGGCCATGATTCTCACCAGAAGACGACCACCTGAAATCCCAAACTTCATCTTCTTCGGGCAGCCAATACCCTGGGTCAGGACAGCAACATAACTTGGAGTGATCATTGACTCGAAGCTCACGTGGAAGTACTGTGTCATCAACGTCGACAGGAAGACGTCTCAACGAGCTGGTGCATTATGTCTCCTTATCAACCAGCTTTCACCACTCTCGATATGCATTCGACGAGACACCTGTCCTTATAAGAACAATCTGGGACAGCGTCAGAAAAGGTGGTCGAATTAAAAATTTGTGATAACGCCCTTAATGAAGAGTAGGGCTACAGCTTTTGACTGGCCATCGGAAGGTTGAAGCAGGTGCGGAAGGCGCGCAACATAAACATTACGATATGTGGCCCTGCAGCGAGCACCAGTGACGTCACGGCAGGCAGCGCTGCTGTACGCATCAATATGCATACGTCACCATCGTGGCGCAGGAGAATTCGAGACGTGACATAAAGTCGTTGCTGAGGTATGCGCCCATATCAATTGATAAACAGTGCTATTAGGACGCTGTGTAAAATTATAGGACCACAGTGATGTGGTTATGCGTTTAATGGCGCGTTTCGATTAAATCATCTTCAGAATCGTGGAGGGGGGTTTACATAATAAAATTGTATGGCGTCAATAAACGCATGACCACATCACTATCTGTGGCCCTATAATTTTACACAGCGTCTTAATAGCACTGTTTATCAAGAAATGTTCAAATGTTTGTAGAACTTATGGGACTTAACTATGGGGTCATCAGTCCCTAAGCTTACAAACTACTTATGAACTAGCTAAGACTAAGAACGGCACAAATATCCATGCCCGATGGGGCATTCGAACCCCCGACCGTAGTGGCCGTGCACACCGTGACTGGAGCGCCTCAGTCCCCGCACTGTTTATCAATTAAGAAGAGAATTCGGCCGAAAGCTCTTGGAATGAAAATCACCTGACACGGCTAGAAATCCGAAAAATGTTATCACTAAAGCATCTGTTTGCTCAATGAGATTTGCTACACCGCCGCGGTGGAGTAGCCGAGCGGTCTAAGGCACCTCGCTGCGGAGCGCGCGGTTGCTCGCCGTCGGAGGTTCGAGTCCTCCTTAGGCCAGGTGTGTGTGTGTGTGTGTGTGTGTGTGTGTGTGTGTGTGTGTGTGTGTGTTGTCCTTAGGTTATTTTTCCTTAGTTTAAGTAGTTTGTAAGCTACGGACTGATGACCTCGCAGTTCGGTTCGATAAATTTACAAACATTTGAATTTGATTTCCTACACCTTGGTGAAGTTCGCGGGGCTTAAAATGTCTATGGGTTGGTACACTGACCGGTTTGTGTTAATCGGTTTACACGAATACTGGGCTGATCCTCCAATTACAGCTCAGAGAGTAAATACAGCAGCCGGCTGAGGTGGCCGACCAGACTGAGGCGCTCCAGTCGCGTTCTGCACGGCCACTACGGTCGGGGGTTCACATCCCCCCTCGGTCATGGATATTTGTGCCGTCCTTAGTATTAGCTAGTTCGTAAGTAGTTTGTAAGTTCAGGGACTGATGACCCCGTAGTTAAGTCCCATAAGCTCTACAAACATTTGAAAATTTTGTTGTTGTTGCAAATACAGTTAAAATACGATGTCACACATAACAAAATTTTTAAGGTCCATAGCCAAATGTCACTCACCTATGTTGCACTGCGTTATGAGAATTAACCAAATATTCTTGTATATCAATCCTCAATCGAAATATCTAAGTATCAATTGTATTAGAAGAGGGAAGAATTATTCCCTTTCATTGCACAGTGCATGATCTTCTGTCCGTTTCACGACGTCGAGACAGCGCTTTGTGCTTCCATAGTCTCGCCGACAACTTTCCGACGTCATTCGTCGCCTGGGAGAAAAGTAATTAAAACGGCGCGACACTCGTCTTCAAGCCTGTTCGCTGTAACAAATGGAAGTAATTTGAAAACTGAAAGTGATCAACGACGCCGACGCGGCACCGCGTACAAAAGCGGGGAGGCGCGAAGGAAGCAGACGGCGACGATGCTGACAGACGTGGCAGATGGAAGTCTAGGGTCTCAACACTCTGTTCTTTTCTCTGGGAGAAACGAAAGCACGTCACAGAGATACATAAATAAGTTAACAAGTAATTTCACCGAATCATTTCGTGTCAGCATAGATAGCGAGAATATACCAACGTAATCTGTTATGATAAACATTATTTTGTTGTGCTTATCTAACTCTATATCTACATGGGATACTCTGCAAATCACATTTAAGTGCATGGCAGAGGGTTCACTATTATACTATTTATCTCCAATTCCATTCTCGAAAAGTGCGCGGGGAGAATGAACACCTGAAACTCTCCGTTCGAACTCTGATTTCTCGTATTTTATTCTGATGATCATTTCTAACTATGTAAGTGGGTGTCAACAATACATTTTCGCAATCGGAGGAGAATGTTGGCGATTGGAGTTTCGTAAGTAGCCCATGCCGCAGCGATAAGCGCCGTTGTTGTAATGATTCCCATCCCTGATCCTGAGTCATTTCCGTAACGCTGTCTCCCCTGTATCATGACCATACAAAACGAGATGCCCTACTCTGGACTCTTTCGATGTCCTCTGTCAAACCCACCTGATAAAGACCCCACACTGGGCAGCAATACTCCGAAAAAGGACGGACAATCGTAGTATATGCGTGTTTTTAGTAGTTCTGTTGCATCTTTTAAGAGTTCTGCCAATAAAACGCAGTCTCTGGTTCGCCTTTCCCGTGACATCTACGTGTTCTTTCCAGTTTAAGTCTGAAGTAATAGTGATTTCCAGATATTTTGTGGAGTTTACGGCCTTCACTTTTGATTGATTTATCTTATAAACAAAGTTTAACGGATTTCTTTTCGTACTCATGTGGACGACTTCACACTTCTCATAATTTAGAGTCAATTGCCAATTTTTACACCATAGTGATATCTTATTCAGATTGTTCTACAGTTGGTTTTGATCTTCAGATGATTTTATTAGACGATAAATGACGGCGTCATCTGCAAACAATCTAAGAGAGCTACTTAGATTTTCTCCCAAATCATTTATGTAAAAAAGGGACAGCAAAGGACCAATAACGCTATCATGTGGAACGCCCGATATCACTTCGGTTTTAGTCGGTGCTTTACTATCGATTACTACGACCTGTGACCTCTCTGACAGGAAATCACCTATCCAGTCGCAAATTCGGGGGCGATATACCGTAACCACGCAATTTGATTAATATTTGTCAGAAGAGCAATATGTCACGATTTAATTATCTACGTCTAGTGTCTAACAGGTAAGTAACTGTTTTATTTGTTTCGTAGTATATACACCTATTTACACATTCTAGCCAAACCGGTCACACTTCATAGTGGCAAGGTGTGATATGAAATGAAAGGGAATGTAAATGAGAAAGTTCTTCCGAACGTAGACTCACCGAGAAAATGCATCCTTCAAATAAAAGATGGCTCTTCAAATGGAAAGGTACGAAACGTCTTAACAACAAAATCGGTCGAAATTTGAGTATGCCGCTTTGGGATAACGTAGTGCGATTTTGATCGCTGCGAAGCAAACGTCGTCACCACTCCCTAAAAAATTCAAGGTTGTGCCCTGAGCTGGCAAGGTAATGCTCGCCGTCTCTTTCAAAAAATCAAATGTTTGTTAAGCTTATGGGACTTAACTACGGGGTCATCAGTCCCTAAACTTACAAATTACTTATCAACTACCTTATACTAAGGACGGCACAAATATCCATGCATGAGGGGGGATTCGAACCCCCGACCGTAGTGGCCGGGCAGACCGTGAATAAAGCGCCTCAGTCCCCTCGGCCACGGCGACCGGCCGTCTCTTTCGACGTCCGAGGTCCGAACTCATCGAATTCCTGGAGCACGTAAAAGCTATTAACAGTGACGTATACTGTGAGACAATCCGTAGCCTACGCAATTCCATCAATTGCAAACGGCCTGGGCTGCTCACGGCGGGAGTGATTCTGCTCCATGATAGCGCGTATCTACACGTCTCCAGGGTCACAAAAAACTGTACTGGCCAAGCCCCTGCTTGTATTTGGCTCCTATATCTTTTCTTTGTCATCCAAGTCTCCGATGCATGTGTCAATATATCTATAAATGTGAATGTCTGTTCGGTGTACGTTTATCACGTTTGAATCATAAGACTTAAAGAGCTAAAAATTTGTACAGTTACCAATGCCTACCCGGGGAAGGGTTTAGGCACGGTTTTATGGCGATCGGATAGCTATTCACCTATATATATATATATATATATATATATATATATATATATATATATTCTCTTTGAAAATGGTTTTATTGGT
Organism: Locusta migratoria; assembly: GCA_026315105.1. Lineage (NCBI taxonomy): Eukaryota > Metazoa > Arthropoda > Insecta > Orthoptera > Acrididae > Locusta > Locusta migratoria. The sequence goes on along the minus strand of CM048744.1, from coordinate 958,218,712 downwards.
TGGTTTGTTGCTTGAGGGTTGATAATGATAAAAGGATGGAGTATATTGGGATGAAAAGTTATCGGTCTATATAAAAATCTACGTGTGTGTGTGTGTCTGTGTGTTAATATTTCTCTCTGCAGCGAAAACTACAGAACGCAAACGAATGGTCTGTGTGTAATTGTTGTCCGAAGTCTACAGTTGTACAGCATAGCAGTTCCATGCCGATAGATATAAGGTGGTGGAATATATGGTGGTTGAAAGTCGTCAAATTATTAAACAATTCGGACTGAAGGCCAGCGATGATGTTTGCGACTCTGTAGCAAGGAAGTTACATACAGCGAAACGTGATGTCACAGACCATATCTTTGGTCTCTGCGTGCTACAATGTCTTCAGCTCTTTCTCTGTAAGGATAATCATACGAATAAGGAAATAAAAGAATAAATAAATAAAACGGTAAAAAAGAAATTTCTTTTAATACATATCTTTAAATAAAATCGATTTGACGTTTGGCACATTACGCCAAGTGATGGATCTGTGATATTATTACAATTATTATTGTTGAATCACAGTCTAACATATACAGTCACGACACTCCCACAGATTTTTTTATACGCTACGATAGCAGCGCTCCAAGCGGCCGGCAAGCTACGTTTCTGTATACGATAGTTGATGAGTGCGAATAGTATCGTTTAGATTGACCTCAGCACACGTTTTACATTAGGGAACGTATGTAGTGCTTTATAAATAGGTAATAATTTAAAAACAGCTCCCCATTTGTCTTTCTTAGGTTTCACAACATTCCTGATAAGGTATGAAACGGTACATTACAGGACAGATAATTTACAATCATCCTGTAACATACAGGCTTTAAATGAGTAATTTCATTTTGTATTAAAAATAGAAATGCCTAGGAAACACCAGGAGACATGCCCTTTAACAAAGAGACGTCAATTTCTACTCAGGAACGCTAAGTATCCTTCATTACAATTCCAGTAAAATCGGCGAGGGTGGAACATAGAATGCAATAAATACATTTATTTAACATACCAAATAAACCATCACAGCTTTAGCTGAAGGAAAAACGTCACAGACATGGCAATATAACGATAAAAGCAACCAAACTGTTATCCAACAAAGGAGAACGCAATTCAACAATTGTTGTTACATCTGAACCCACAAATGGCAAGAATCATCAAAACATTGGCTTTTTTAAAGCTAAAGTAATTACACTTAAAAGAATATGCACGTATAAGAAAGACGAGTGAGGTGTGAAAATGTGAGAATCATTAGACTCCGTACCAAATTGATACACGTCGAAAACACTGTCATAGTAAGAACAGACCATAATAGAAATTTAATATACCATTATGTTTATATGTAACTTACTTTCAGCTGAATAAGCTGCAAGTATACACATATTCGTAAGTATTTGTTCATGACAGTTGTTCTTTATCCCATTGAATCATTTAAATGATGTTGTTTTTAAATTAATTTCCGTATTATGTTTGTCTCTAGATATTTTAATAATGCTTGCAACGCAAAAATTATAGTAAGTATTTCGTTAATTAGGTACAAAAGGGATTATAAAGAAACATCACTACTTCGGCAGCTTGCCCACCGCCAGGAGCGCTAGTGTCGCAGCAGCTGTCAGTTGGTAACAACTTTTACAGCAGTGAGTGTCGTGACTGTATATGTTAGACTGTGGTTGAATGCCATCTCATCTTCAAAACCAGTCTCATAGCATACTACAGAAAGATAGCTTATCTATCATAATCAACCAACACGCGAGGCCGGCCGCGGTGGCCGAGGGGACTAAGGCGCTCCAGTCACGGTCTGCACGGCCACTACGGTCGGGGGTTCGAATCCCCCCTCGGGCAAGGATATTTGTGCCGTCCTAGTTCGTAAGTAGTTCATAAGTAGTTTGTAAGTTTAGGGACTGATGACCCCGTAGATAAGTCCCATAGACTCTACAAACATTTGAACAACAACACGCGAGCGGAGCCGCGGGCTTAACCTTCTCATGCGTCATGTCCTCAAATTAGGACACTTACATTTTGTCTCATTTCTGTCATATTTTACATCTGATGTGACCGTAAAAGCACAGTCACCCTATATAAGGACTAAGAATGAATGCTAGAATGTCTCCTAGACGGCAGTGTTAGTCGTTGTGCTAACAAATAAATGGAAAATGGAGATTACAAGAATGAGTAGAGGCAGGCCTTCAGATGAAAGCACATTGTTGTCTGTACGTCGAATAGAAAGAAAGTCTGTCATTCGCTGCCCAACGAATTACGCTACGATGGGGTAAAACACTGATCAGCCAAGTCAGATGATCCGAATGCCAAGAGGTGTCATGATTGAGATTGCCGAAGGAAAACACGTAACATTTCAGGAAAGTGTCAACTTTCTATGTGCCCTTAGTGCCTGAAACAATTTCATTGTACGAAAAATACAAAGTGGTGTACACTCTACGTGTATTCTTCAACATTATTAATAGATGTAAAAAGTATCAGATTTCGTCCTCACTGACCTCATTTGAGGACACCTCCCTATTGGTCTACGAAACTTGATTTTAGATAAATTATGATGAATTCTGCACAAGATAGGTCTTAAGTTACCAAATAACGTATCAGAAATTTTGTTCAATGTCGGCTTGATAATTCGTGCATGAGAGGGTTAAGTAGTAGTCGATATAACAAATTAAAAACGGAACAAAACTGGCTGCTCAAAATGGAGAGAGTGAGCGCCGATGTAGGTGTTTAGTTTTCCCGTTGAGCTGCAGAGGGTTACGTGACGGTTGGCGAGTGTTGGCAGTGGAGACAGTGGGAATCGTCTCAGCCGACTGGAGGCCGGTCAGACAGACAGAACGCGGCCTGGCGGAACGGGCCGTGAGCTGCGGGGCATCGTTGGGATGCCGGCTGCTGCACAGGTCGCTGACACGACGGTCAGCCGGGGTCTCGGAATACAGATTCGCCGCCGAGGCCAGCCAGGGGCATGCACCGCCTGCGTCCACGTTCAGCAGCGGTGCCGGAGGCGGATCTGACCAGCACCACCCAGAGAGAAGGCCGCGGCGCTCTCGTGTGACGTCAGGCAGAGTAGGTGGCGCGCGCATAGCTCACTGGCTAGCCGCTGGGCACGGCCCAGAATGCCGAAGCAGCGAGCCAATCAGCTATGCGCGCGTAACATACTCTGCCTGACGTCACACGAGAGCGCCGTGGCCTTCTCTCTAGGTGGTGGTGATCTGACGACCCAGCTGCTAATGGGGCTTGGGCCACATCCGTCGCGGGACAGCTACGCTGTGCTTCTACATATACATAGATACTCTGCAAGTCGCAATGAAGTGCAAGGCAGACGGTTCACCGAACCGCTTATATGATACTTCTCTACAGGTCCACTCTCTAATAGCTCGCGGGAAATGGAACACCTGCATCTTTCCGTTTCCGATCTTTCTCTGATGATGATCATGTCTCCCTATGTACATGAGTGCTAACATTATACACTACTTGCCATTAAAATTGCTACACCAAGAAGAAATGCAGATGATAAACGGGTATTCATTGGATAAAAATATGATACCAGAACTGACATGTTATTCTATTTTCACGCAATTTGGGTGTATAGATCCTGAGAAATCAGTGCCCAGAACAACCACCTCTGGCCGTAAAAACGGCCTTGATACGCCTGGGCATCGAGTCAAACAGAACTTGGATGGCGCGTACAGGTACAGATGCCCATGCAGCTTCAACACAATATCACAGTTCATCAAGAGTAGTGACTCTCAGCCACCATTGACCAGACGGTTTCAATTGATGAGAGATCTGGAGAATGTGCTGGTCAGGGCAGCAGTCGAACATTTTCCGTATCCTAAATGCCCGTACAGAACCTGCAACATGTGGTCGTGCATTATCCTGCAGAAATGTATGGTTTCGCAGGGATCGAATGAAGGGTAGAGCCACAGGTCGTAACACATTTGAAATGTAACGACCACTGTTCAAAGTACCGTCGATGCGACAAGAGGTGACCGAAATGTGTAACCAATGAAACCCCATACCCTCACACCGGGTGATAACGCCAGTATAGCGATGACGAATACACTCTTCCAGTCTGCGTTCACCACGATGTCGCCAAACAGGGATGCGACCATCATGATGCTGTAAGCAAAACGTGGATTCATCCGAAAATATGACGTTTTGCCATTCATGCGCCCAGGTTCGTCGTTGCGTACACTATCGCAGGCGCTCCTGTCTGTGATGCAGCGTCATGGGTAACCGCAGCCTTGGTATCCGAGCTGATAGTCCAAGGTCCTGCATACGTCGTCGAACTGTTCGTGCAGATGGTTGTTGTCTTTCAGACGTCCCCATCTGTTGATTCAGGGATCGAGACGTGGCTGCACGATCCGTTACAGCCAAGCGGATAAGATGCCTGTCATCTCGACTGCTAGTGATACGAGGCCGTTGGGATCCAGGCAGGCGTTCCTTATTGCCCTCCTGAAGCCACCGATTCCATATTCTGCTAATATCCATTGGATCGCGACCAACGCGACCAGCAATGTCGCGATACGATAAACCGCAATCGCGATAGGCTACAATCCGACCTTTATCGAAGTCGGAAACGTGATGGTACGCATTTCTCCTCTTTACACGAAACATCACAACAACATTTCACCAGGCAACGCCGGTCAACTGCTGTTTGTGTATGAGAAATTGTTTGAAAACTTTCCTCATGCCAGCACGTTGTAGGTGTCGCCACCGTCGCCAACCTTGTGTGAATGCTCTCAAAAGCTAATCATTTGCATATCACAGCATCTTCTTCCTGTCGGTTAAATTTCGCGTCTGTAGGACGTCATCTTCATGGTGTAGCAATTTTAATGGCCAGGAATGTATTTATTATATGAAGTCGCGGCGAGTGGCCGAGCGCATTGACGCGCTATGCTCCGATGCGTGAGTCCGTTCTCCGTCAGGGACTCGAATCCCCCCTAGGTCATGGATGTTCGTGCTCTCTTTAGTATAAATCAGTTCATAAGTAGTTTGTAAGTTTAGGGACTGATGACCCCGCCGTTAAGTCCCATACGTTTTACACACATTTTTTATTATATGAAACAGATGCACATTTCCCCTCTCTGTCCCTTTAACGTTTTATAACTCGAGCAGTATTGAACTTATCGTCATGCTGTTTCTTTTAGTTTCTTCTTTAGAATTCTGCAATAAACTTAGGCTGTATTTAATGTCAATAGGAACTCGTGAAACAAGTAAAACAGGAATAATAACGTAGAATCGTTTACCGCTTCTACACTTGTGCCTTTACGTGGTCGTAGAATCGATGGTTGTCGATGTTGAAGATCGTTGCTCTCGTTAGCGGCTGACTGAAATATCATACGGCGAAAACTAATTCAATGCAAATAACGTAGGCAACACACTGAATGGCAGTTTTTTGACACTTTTATTGATTCATCAACACCCACTTGACCCGACTTACGGCTAGCTTACAAGTCTCATTAATTACAACCATTAATGTGACCAGGAACGCTCATTCCACATATCAGTAATAGGAATTTATACTGTTCGTGTGTGGAATACACACGTCTGAGGTGTAGGGTGTAGCACAAATATGGATAAATCACGGTAGATACTCTTTCTGCACGAATAACACTGACAAACTTTTACATAATTGTTCAAAATTAAAGTTTCAACTGGCGTGGCTTGCGCCTCAGATCGCTGCCGAAACAATACTCAAAACTAACATACATTGTACATCATATGGAGGATGAAAGAATACATGCCACGAACGCATGCTATTTATATCTTTCAAACAATGATACTAGACATTGAAGATAAAGGTGAAGCATTGAATTAAAACTTGCGATGCGACCGGGAATCGAACCCGGACCTTCATGCTTACTACGTCTTATCACTTTTTTCCCCTGGTAGATCTATGCATCGCGGTTGTTGGTTCAGTTTGTTCTTTGTTGTTCGTTGAATATTCGGCTCAGGTTTTTGGTACAGAGAGCGTTTAGCTAACTACTAGACCACCGCACCACTAGCGATGAAGGCGCCTCGGAGTAGTCTACGTACGACTTCCCTCCACGTTACAAACTCTTATTCAGCTTCTGTGTTCCATGAAAAATTGCCACAACTGCCAAGGCTCTCCATGCAGCGGAACAGAACCTATTTGTAATGATATGTATGTCATCTTAGTCTAAGGTTGAAAGCAGGAATGTTCCAATATTTCATTGCCGAGCTGCTATTTCAAATGAGAAATATTAGAACATCAATAGAATATTAATAAAGTCCTTCCTCAGACACACAGCCGTACGCCATCCTAGAAAATGGTGTCGTGGGTAAGGACACCTCCTATATTATAGGGTGAATAAACTAGGATAAATCCGTTTGTAAATTTGGAGAAAGCTTTTGACAATGTCGACTGCAATACACTCTTCCATTTCTGAAGGTATCAGGGGTAAAATATAGGGAGCGAAGAGTTGTATTCAACCTATACAAAAACCAGACAGCAGTTATTAGAGTCGAAGTTTAAGAAAGGAACGCAGAGGTTGGGAAGGGAGTAAGGCAGGGTTGTAGCCTTTCCCCAATGTTGTTCAATCTGTACATTAAGCAAACAGTGAAGTAATGGAAAGAGGAATTTGGAGAGGGAATTAAAGTTCAAGGCGAAGAAAAAAAAGTTTGCGATTTGCCGATGACATAGTAATTTTGTCAGAGACTGCAAGGGATCTGAAAGAGCAATTGATTGGAATGGACAGTGTCTTGAAAGGAAAATATAATACGAACATTAACAAGAATAAAACAAGGTTAATGGAATGTATTGTCAGAATATCAGGGAGCCTTGGCAGTTGTGGCAATATTCTATGGTACACAGAATCTGAATCAGAGTTTGTGACGTGGAGGAAAGTCGTACTTACACTATTTCGAGACGCCTTAATGGCTATTGGTAATACGTCTACGTAGTAAGCATGGAGGTCCTGGTTCGATTTCCGGCCGCATTACAAATTTTCGAGACGCAAACCAGTCTCAGGGTTTGTTGTTGTTGTGGTCTTCAGGCCGCAGACTGGTTTGATGCAGCTCTCCACGCTACCCTGTCCTCTGTAATTCTCTTCATCTGAGAATAAGTTCGGCAACCTACACCCTTTTGAATCTGCTTAGTGTATTCGTCCCTCGGTCTCCCTCTACGATTTCTACCTGACACACTTCCTTCCACTGTTAAGTTGACAATTCCTTGATGTCTTAGAATGTGTCCTACCAATCTATCCATTCTCTTAGTCAGGATATGCCAGAAACTCCTTTTCTCCCCGATTCAGTTAAGCACCTCCTTATTAGTTACGTGATCTACCCATCTAATGTCTGTAGCAGCACATTTCAAAAGCTTCTATCATCTTTTTATCTGAACTCCTTATCGTCCACGTTTCACTCCCATACAATGCTACACTGCCGGCCGCGGTGGCCGAGGTGACTGAGGCGCTCCAGTCACGGTGAGCACGGCCACTACGGCTGGGGGTTCGAATCCCCCCCTCGGGCATGGATATCTGTGCCGTCCTAGTTCGTAAATAGTTCATAAGTAGTTTGTAAGTTTAGGGACTGATGATCCCGTAGTTAAGTCCCATAAGCTTAAGAAACATTTGAACATTTTGAATGCTACACTGCAGAAAAATGCTTTCAGAAAAGACTTCCTTACATTTAAATTAATATTGGATGTTAACAAGTTTCGCTTCGTTAGAAACGCTTTTCTTCTCATAGTCATTCTGCATTTTATATCTTCTCTTCCTTTGGCAATCAGAAGTTATTTTACTACCCAGATAACAAAACTCACCTACTAGTTTTATTATCTCATTATCTAATTTAATTATTTCAGCATCCCCTGATATTCTGACATTACATTCCATTAACCTTGTTTTATTCTTGTTAATGTTCGTATTTTATTTTCCTTTCAAGACACTGTCCATTCCAATCAATTGCTCTTTCAGATCCCTTGCAGTCTCTGACAAAATTACTATGTCATCGGCAAATCGCAAACTTTTTTTTCTTCGCCTTGAACTTTAATTCCCTCTCCAAATTCCTCTTTCCATTACTTCACTGTTTGCTTAATGTACAGATTGAACAACATTGGGGAAAGGCTACAACCCTGCCTTACTCCCTTCCCAACCTCTGCGTTCCTTTCTTAAACTTCGACTCTAATAACTGCTGTCTGGTTTTTGTATAGGTTGAATACAACTCTTCGCTCCCTATATTTTACCCCTGATACCTTCAGAAATGGAAGAGTGTATTGCAGTCGACATTGTCAAAAGCTTTCTCCAAATTTACAAACGGATTTATCCTAGTTTATTCACCCTATAATATAGGAGGTGTCCTTACCCACGACACCATTTTCTAGGATGGCGTACGGCTGTGTGTCTGAGGAAGGACTTTATTAATATTCTATTGATGTTCTAATATTTCTCATTTGCCTAAAACAATACAAGAACAATAATTCCAAAGATATTACTCTACATGCGATATGCAAGTTCCTACAAGAAAACTAGGTATGACAAGGTATGACGTCTCCTAAAGTGAAATCCTGGAATGCATCCACTTGTAATATTAGAGTGTATGCATTGCAACACTAACGAAAGATATTTTCATTAGTGGCGGTGAAGGAAAGCAAGGAAAAATTTGGAATAGGGATTAAAGTTCAGGGGGAAGAAATAAAAACATTGCGTTTTGCTGATGACATTGTAATTCTGTCAGAGACAGCAAAGGACTTGGAACATTAGTTGAATGGAATGGGCAGTGTGTTGAAGAGAGCGTATAAAATGAACATTAACTAGAGCAAAACAAAAATAATGGGATGCGGTCTTCGAAAATCAGGCGATGCTGAAGGAATTAGATTAGGTAACGAAACAATGAACGGGGTAGACGAGTTTTGTTACTTGGGTAGTAAAATAACATGTGATGGTCGCAGTATAGAGGATATAAAATGCAGAATGGCAATGGGTAGAAAAGCATTTTTGAAAAAGAGAAATTTGCTAACATCGAATATTAATTTAAGGGTAAGGAAGTCTTTTGTGAAGGCATTTGTGTGCAGTGTTGCCTAGTACGGGAGTGAAACATGGACGATAAGCAGTGCGGACAGGAAGAGAATAGAGGCTTTTGAAATGTGGTGCTACAGAAGAATGCTGAAGATTAGGTGGGTAGATCGCATAACTAATGAAGAGGTACTGAACAGACTTGCTGAGAAAAGGAATTTTTGGCATACCCTGACTAAAAGAAGGGATCGCTTGGTAGGACACATTCTTAGACATCGGGGAATCGTAAATTTAGCATTGGAGGGACGTGTGTGGGGTAAAAATCGCAGAGGGAGGCCAAGAGACGCGTATAGTAAGCAGATTCAAGTGGATGTGGGATAGAGTAGGGTGGAGAGCTGCATCAAACCAGTCTCCGGACTGAAAACCACAACAACAACAACCTAATCTAATTCCTCCAGCATCGCCTGATTTTCTGACATTACATCCCATTACCATTGTTTTACTCTTGTTAATATTCATCTTATATCTTCCTTGGAAAACAGTGTCCATTCCATTCAATTGTTCTTCCAAATCCTTTGCAGTCTCTGGGAAAATTTCTAAGTCATCGGCAAACCGATTTTTTTTAATTTTTATTTATTTATTTATTTTTTTATTTCTTCCCCCTGAACTTCAATTCGCTCTCCAAATGTCTCCTTCCATTCCTTCACGGCCTCCTCAATGTACAAACTGAACATCACTGGGGAAAGGCTTTAACCCTGTCTTACTCCCTTCCCAACCTCTGCGTCTCTTTCTTGCCCTTCGATTCTAATAATTGCTGCCTGGTTTTTGTATAGGTTGAATATAACTCTTCGCTCCGTATATTTTATCCCTGCTACCTTCAGAATGTGAACGAGTGTATTGCAGTCGAAATTGTCAAAAGCTTTCTCCAAATCTACAAACGCTAAAAACGTAGGTTTGCCTTTCCTTAGCCAATCTTCTGCGACAAGTCCTAATGTGAGTACTGCCACTCGTGTTCCTACATTTATAAATTTGTATTTATAGTGATACTAGAAACTGCGTATTGTTAGTGATGTCCATTATATTAAATGTAATGGTGAAGTAAAGAGCCGGTGGTGGTACTCACAGGGCAGACAGCGCGTGTCGTTGTAGCGCGCGTAGTAGGGCTGGCAGGCGCAGGCGCCGGCCACGCACCTGCTGTAGGGCACGGCGCAGTCGCGGTCCGCGTCGCAGCGCGCGCCCAGCGACCGCCACCTGCTGCCGCCGCTGCCCGCGGCGGAGGGGCGCCGCTGCGGGGAAGGCACCGACAGCGCACCGCACACCTGCCACAACACACCAGGCACTCAGGACAAAGCTTATGCCGGCACAAACACTCGCTGACTAGGGTTGCCAGATTGAACTCGAGGCAGGCCCGGAGACCAGACGTGCCCCCCTCTCCCTTGGCCAATGACTCACCTCCCTCCCCCCCAACTGCGACCAACTCCCCCCCCCCAGCGAGGATTACACGTGAATACTAAAAAAAAAAAAAAAAAAAAAAAAAAAACCCTAATCATCTCCCTCCCAGCAAAAGTGGCAGCAGAAGTAGCGGCAGCATCAAAGCTGCTCACATCGACAGCTGCGCCTTCCAAGAGTTGCCGCTTGCGGCTCCGCGCACTGTGAAGGATCGCGCGCCACCAACAAGAAGAGCTTCTCACTGGCTCCATGTGAAGAGAAGGGGCACACTTACCGTCTGCTATTGCTCCCTGTTACGACCACTTGCTGCCGCGTAAAGAAGTAAACTTGAGGGCATAAAATGATTAAACGTAATAGTGCTGTCCTTTCTACGAGAGATAAGATTATTCGAATAAACCAGTTTTTCGAACACCCACGTTCCCCAATTAGTTCGGATAATCGACGTTCTCATGTAATATCAATTAAACATTATACACCAAAGTACAGGATATCAACAACGATCGCGAATTGTTGTTGTGATGGGGGTTTTTAGGGGGACTAGACTGCTATGGCCATCAGTCCCCCGATCGCGAATTGTATAGTGAATTGATCGACAGTGCTATACTACGTACGTGAGAGTTGAGCTCTGACAGTTAGCAGCGCAGTTGCCACGGTGCGCGACGCTGCTCCCGCCAGAGGTTCGAATCCCCCCTAGGGCATGGATGTTGTGTCCTTAGTTTAAGTTACGTTAAGTTCGACGTAGATCGTCGCTACATGAGCATAGTGGCCGAGTAGAAAGAGACCGACACAAGAATAAAGGATGCACGCTTGTGCAGGTACGGAGGTGACCAGCCAGTGGGACAGCAGAAACTAGAAACACTAGAGTAAATTAGAACGAGATATATATTTCTTAGAGACTTAGTAATACTTAACTTTTACATACTTCTTAACGGCAGAATGCTGATACATAGTTGAGCTATGCCTAGTGCCTAGTGCCTGCCTAGTGCCTATCCGATAGCCAAGTCTTCAATGGTGCCTATCTGATTCCGAAGTGTTAACTGGTTCCTATCTCAGCCCCAAGTGAACGATGTCGTTCAGTGGTGGCCACGAGCGGAGTTGTAACAGAGGGCGCTCGTGGCTGTCATCGTAAGAACGCCGCGCCGTGCGTGCATGGCGGCGCGAGGCGAAAGTATGTGGCGCGCACTTTAGACTTGTGTACAATAATGTGCAGTATCCAAACAAAGAAAGATAGTACTCAAAATACAAATGATATGTAACATTAATACATTTATTTAATTCACAACTTTACTGTAAACAGTACTTCTTGTAACTTGTCTAGGATCTAATATGAATAATTTATTTGGTGAACCTACACCTGATCAAGCTACATAAAGTTGTACGATTGAGAAACATTGTCGTGTCAAATCCATTCCACGGTATTGAACAGATTATCCTTTGGTTTATTAATCGTAATAGAAAATGCAAGTTTGACTGGAAACTGTAGTCTCTGGAAGTTAAAAGAAAGATCTCTGTTCAAAGTTGGTTCAAAATTGTCAAGCGCTATCATCTTCATCTTTCAGGAATTTCCTTAAGCTGCCTGCAATAAAGGAATGTTTTAGTGGTAAATATGTAAACGGATTAAAATGTGGTGCATGATCTGAAGGTTATTTACCCATCACAGTACATATGGCCTCATATTTATTGAATTATATGTTCTAGAACTTCCGGCCGCGGTGGCCGAGCGGTCTGCGGCGCGCCAGTAACGTTCTGTACGGCCACTGCGGTCGGGGGCTCGAATCCCCCTTCGGGCATGGATATTTGTTTTGTCCTTACTATTAGCTAGTTCATAAGTAGTTTGTAGGTTTGTGGACTGATGATCCTATAGTTAAGTCCCATAAGCTTTATAAAACATTTGAAGATTTTGTTCTAGAATCCTATAATTTTGCAGTTATATATTCATTTGTATAAGTGCTGTATGTCGGTAAAAACGACTGTGAACAGGGTCATTGTGAAAAAGTAATAGAGTACAACCGGATGCGTGATGAGGCGGTTTCTCATGAACCTAATTGTTTATGATTCCATATCTGATGAACTGTGTGCTGTACTGTCATAAAATTTCGAACATACGTTCAGCAGGATGTGTGCATACTGTCTGTAACATTTTCGCGAATGCAGATAATAGTGTAATAATAAAAAAATAAAAAAAAAAAAAAAACAGTGAAGATGAAGGTTACATTCAAGTCCGCAGATGAGAGTCAAAATTGGCCCGTAGACCCGGAGAATTCATTCCAAACCCGGACACTCCGGGCGGCGCCCGGAGATCTGGCAACCCTACCGCTGACGCGGTTGCTACACTTGTGAGAAGCTGCGGTGTCGCACAAGTCCAAAGTGCGCACCACCTATTTTCGCCGCGCGCCGCCATGCACGCACGGCGCGGCATTCTTACGACGTCAGCCACGAGCGCCCTCTGCTGCAACTCCGCTCGTGGCCACCACTGAACGACATCGTTCACTTGGGACTGAGATAGGAACCAGTTAACACTTCGGAATCAGATAAGCACCAGTGAAGACTTGGCTATCGGATAGGCACTAGGACTCCTCAGTAGGCAGGCCTCTATCTAATCTATGTATCAGCATACTGCAGTCAAGAACTATGTAAAAGTTAAGTATTACCAAGACTCCACGAAATATATATCTCGTTCTAATTTACTCTAGTGTTTCTAGTTTCTGCTGTCTCGCTGGCTGGTCACCTCCGTACCTGCACAAGCGTGCATCCTTTATTCCTGTGTCGGTCTCTTTCTACTCGGCCACCGACACCTACAACCGGCGGAAACGAGACACAAAAGCGGCGACGAGGCTGGGACGCAAAAGAAGCCACATTTGTGACGAGACACACTTGTGAGAAAAATACCTCTTTTGCAACAAACATCTTCACTGGTATCTCTATCTATATAAAACCCAAAGGACACTGATTCACTCACTCACTCACCCACTGACTAAACACGAAACCACGAAAACTACTTCACCTACGACGTTGAAATTTGGCAGGAATGTAGTTTATAGGTAGAAGAGGTCAGCTAAGAAAGGATTTTGCGATAGGGCCGATAGTTCAGGAGATATGACGTCATAAATAATGAAAACTTCCCCGTCTTGCGGCACATGATAGTGTGACTTTATCGGTCCACTATTTGAGAAGGAGAGCACTTAGCAACTTTGAAACAAACTTTAAAAATTATTTTAAACCTTTAAGAAACTTTTTCTCGCTGACAACCCTAGCAAAATGATGAAAGGAAGAAGTTTGTCGCTTACTACTTTTTCGGCGTTCATGCTCTAAAATTACAGCATTTCGCATGGCGTTACAATTTATTATTACACTACTATTTGTATTCGCGAGAAATGTTACAGACAGTATACACACATCCTGCTGAACGTATGTTCGAAATTTTATCACAGTACCGCACACAGTTCATGAGATATGGAATCATAAACAATTAGGTTCATGAAAAACCGCCTCATCACGCATTCGGTTGTACTCTATTACTTTTTCACAATGACCCTGTTCACAGTCGTTTTTACCGACATACAGCACTTATACAAATGAATATATAACTGCAAAATTATAGGATTCTAGAACAAAATGTTCAAATGTTTTATAAAGCTTATGGGACTTAACTATAGGGTCATCAGTCCACAAACCTACAAACTACTTATGAACTAGCTAATAGTAAGGACAAAACAAATATCCATGCCCGAAGGGGGATTCGAGCCCCCGACCGCAGTGGCCGTGCAGAACGTTACTGGCGCGCCGCAGACCGCTCGGCCACCGCGGCAGGCAGTTCTAGAACATATAATTCAATAAATATGAGGCCATATACTGTGATGGGTAAATAACCTATCAGATCATGCACCACATTTTAATCCGTTTACATATTTACCACTAAAACATTCCTTTATTGCAGGCAGCTTAAGGAAATTCCTGAAAGGTGATAGCGCTTGACAATTTTGAACCAACTTTGGACAGAGATCTTTCTTTTAACTTCCAGAGACTACAGTTTCCAGTCAAACTTGCATTTTCTATTACGATTAATAAACCAAAGGGCAATCTATTCAATACCGTGGAATGGATTTGACACGACAATGTTTCTCAATCGTACAACTTTATGTAGCTTGATTAGGTGTAGGTTCACCAAATAAATTATTCATATTAGATCCTAGACAAGTTACAAGAAGTACTGTTTACAGTAAAGTTGAGAATTAAATAAATGTATGAATGTTACATATCATTTGTATTTTGATTACTATCTTTCTTTGTTTGGATACTGCACATTATTGTACATCATGCAAGACAGCCTTATTTCGTATATGTTCTCTGATAAATATAACATGTTATTAGAAAAAAAGGAAATGGACAGAGAGAAGGGACAGGAGAAGTAATATATCAAGGCATGAATAAACAAATACCGGGGCAGCGCAGGGTTTTCAACTAGTCCAATATAAAAATAATTGATTATTCATATTCTGAAAGTAGATATGTAGTAAATCTTTGCAGCTTATTTATATAAAGTGACTATTTAAAATATTTACAAATATGTGGTTAGATTTTTTTTAAACTGGTGTTCATTTCTGTGTTTTTCATGTATCCACGTTTCTAGTACATGCACATATTAAAGGTTACGTAATTTAAAGTAGTCGACAAGAGTCAGTAGAGATGTCCTGTCATTGCGTGATTTATAATTAAATAATTTTTCCTGTGATCTAACACGGCCTAAAAGTAACAATATCAGTTAAATCCTACAGCAAATGATTTTCAATGTTAATAGCAATCCGACCAGTTAAACAGTTACGAAAAAGTGTATAAATATATCTAAAGACTATAATACCGTGCCACTGACTGTTGTAAATTGTGTACAAGATGCTTAATGATTGAAGTGTCTGTGTACTAATTAACAGTGCAGTGGTATATGATCCCCACAAAAAAGGGAAATTAACTGAAAATATTTTAATGGATTTTCCTTGTGACTGAATACCATTTCTTAAATTGCAAGTCGAGCGTATTAAGAAATTACGTTTTTTATTTTTTTTTTTTTTTTTTTAATCCATAGCATCAGGAAAGAAATATTCAGTTGTATTACAGCTGTATCTTTATTAATACACAACATGAATCAATTTTTTGCAGGGTACATGGCAGCAATATGTTCCTCTTATAATGTAAGAATAGACGCTGTGGCCATCAAAAGTATTTATCAGTAAGCATTCATCAGTCTTTCGCACTTCACTACAACTGTCCGCCTCCGTAGGTCTGTAGCAGCGTCGCTGACCGCCGATGCAAGAAGCCCGGATTCGATTCCCGGCAGGGTACTGGGTGTCGTGTGTTTGTCGTCATCATCACTTTCATCATCATAGACACACAAGTCGTCTAAGTGGCGTCACTAGAAACACTTGCATTAGGCAGCCGAACCCCTCTGAGCATATCCCGGCCACTAAAATGCCATACGATCATCTCATTTCACTCCACTGCACATCCGTCGCGAGAGAATAGCAGCGATACTGGTATTTATTACCCACGCCTCTGAACATAACTGGACTGATATTATTAGAAGAAATGAACAGATCTCAGCAGAATCGACGAGGAAGAGCATCTTCGAAAGCTGCGACAAAACCAGGAGGTTGAGCGTGTGATAGCAGAGAATAAATTCGTATTAAGGAAGTCATAGACCGCAAAAATTGTAAATGTAATAAATAATTAAATACATTTGGTGTAAGTGCCACTTTGACGAGGAGAGATTGTCGCAATTCAGGAAGTAGAGGTATCCTTGATTATAGCAGTAAGAAAACTGAAGAAAAGAGGAATGCATATTATTTTACAGACGTAACGAATACTACATCGTCTATCAACCATATATCTCGACTGATGCTTTACAATGTTTCTCTGTGATCCTACGCATACTACATATCTAACTGAATAGCTGGTAGGCTGACAGTTCTGAAAGATAATTTACGATGCTGACAGTAAGATACATAGCATCGGGGGCGTTGACCTCGTTGAGAAATTCGAACTAGCAGGTGTGTGGACATTTTTGTGTTGCATGGCTTTAAAGCCGGGCTGCGTCTTGGACATTATCTTTCGTAAGAGCATTCGTGGTCCGTCCCACGCGTTATGCAAATCAGGGTCCAGTCGCTGGACCCGAGTTAGGAAGAGAGAGAGAGAGAGAGAGAGAGAGAGAGAGAAAGACACGGCAAGAGACCGCATCGCACAGCGTCCTAGCTGGTACCGTTACAAAGCGGGAATCTCCGTTTACAAGTAGCAGCACTTCAACCAATGTTTACTCCACAAGACACTTGCTTCCTCCGGCGTGTAAGTCGCAGATATATTGCCAGGTGTAAAACGCAGATATATTGCCAGTAGAGAATCTGGAACACCACGCCCTCCGCCTCCGCCTCCAGCTTCCATATACCTTCCTACCCTCATTAGTTTAAGTAGTTTGTAAGCTAAAGGGACTAATAGCCACAGACGTTACGTCCCCTAGATTTTCAAATACGAGATATGTCGACAAAGTGAGTTCAGTTTCGTTATATAAAACAAACGTGTACCGATACAGAAAAAATATTTATTATACAAAAATCTTCACCTGTTAAACTATTTTTCTACATAGCTTCCGAAAATTTTTTAGACACTTGTCATAGCGTTTTTGTACACTCTCTTCGCAGAAGGTTGCCGCCTGTGTATTCAAACGTATGAGATTTGCGGAACTTCAATAGCAAGGGCACTAAGTGTTAACTTACGGTTCTGCTTAATCTTTTCTTCAATTGTGTGAGCCGGTTCATCAGTAACCACAGACGGGCGTCCACTTCGTTCTTCATTGTGCACTCGATCACGTCCTTCGTTGAACAGTATGACCCATCTTCTCTAATCCTTGAATCACCCCTTGTCCGCAAACCTCACAGATTTGCCGATGAATTTCTTTGGTATAACTTTCTTTGCACTTAGAAAACGAATCACAGATCTGATATCACACGCGGCGGCATTTACAATTACGGCTGACATGATAAGAAGCACTACAAAGCCACGTCGGCAGCAGCGGTCAGAAAATGGCGTACATGTCTTCTCCTCGAGTCAGAGTAACTGCCGCGTGCGGTCGGAACTGCGATCGTAGCGCTGCCGCGGATTGAAATAGGAACGGAACTTACTTCATGGATCATTTTGAATGTGCTGCTTCACTTGTAACGAAGCATGTTACAGAACCTCCTGATACCACTGTTGGGTTAAAGTGCAGTTTAAGCGGCAGCGGCTAGTCGTCGCGCTCGCAAGGTTAGGGACGGCAGAGCAGCCAATCAGGAGTCGAGTTATGCCGGCCAATGAGATTGCGTGTTTCATGACGAGTAAATTTGGCGTCAATTTCGAAGTTTATTCGAGGATATTGGTGCGGCGTTTGTGTGATTGATTTTCCATGTATAAGAAATTTTTAGATAATTGTCGTATTACGGACATAAGTGACCTATTATTAATACACCACAGCAGTGAAACATGTTTTATTTATTTTGTGACCAGTACGAAACAGTGATCATTTTAAGTGAAAGTTAAGTTAGGTATAGGTTAAACGATAAGGTGTTATTTTTTAAGTATGTGAATGCGCGTAGGGGCCTAAACTCCGGTTCAGAAACACTCAATCGATTTAGAGTTGTACGCTGTCCGAGCTACCTCGATTGCAAGCATTCTTGCAAATTATCGCAATTACTTTTACTGATCGGACAAGGGTACATACAAGAACCTGGCAACCATAGAGCAGGTATAACATGTTTTATTTATTTTATATGTTCATCAAGTGACATCCATATCGATAGCAACTGTAACTTGTTCATCGTCGAAAACTTTTGAATACACCGCTTCGATTTGTTTACATAGTACAAATGTAACGCTCTTTCTTATTGGCCGCGGCGTCGCGACTCCTGATTGGCTGCTCTGCCGTTCCTAACCTAGCGAGCGCGACGACTACTGTTTGGCCACGATAACTTGACGATTTGCGCGGTGGCTGCTGGGAGCTCCATTACGGCTGCTGCGGGGAGTGAAGGGTGAGGGGGAGGCAGCTTGCTGCAGTGCTGGAAACGTTACTCCAACAATGTGTACACTAATCTTCCGCGTCAAGGACCATTGTAATGTTGGCAGCACTTGTAAATAAAAGAATAACTTTCAAGCAGTGCCGATATTCGCCACTTGTGGCAGCACCAGCAAAATCGTCAAGTTATCGCGGCCAAATAGTAGTCGCTGCCGCATAAACTGCACTTTTAACCAACTGTTGCATAATAATAGATATGAATGTAATTAGTCTATTACCATTTTCTTTTCCAAAAACTTTTGATATTCTTTTTTCTAACTTGACTAGCTGGAGTCATTTTCTATTATTTGATGTTGCAGAAGTTTGTTTAATTAGCAAATATTAATTAGTTCGTGTCACAGCTATATTGTTATTTTTCAGATAAAATGCTAATTAGTATTTCTGATAAAACTAAGGAAATTATTTACTCATAATAGTAAAGTAGGTATTATTACGTTTCAGAAGTAATGTTAGGAAAGTTTTGTCTTCATTAGTTTATATATAATTACCGTTAATTACGAAAGTATTGTTGATAATCCAATTTTGTTAAATACGTAAAGGAAACACTATTCATTTTACTCTGTATTATTTAAGCTATCTTTTACTATAGCCAGTTCCATGTAATTGTTTACTTTTCCAATATAATTAATGTAATGAACTCAATTAACAATACGCAATTTCCAGTATCATTGTTTGAAAGATATAAATAGGATACGTATGCGGCATGTAATTATTTCGGTCGCGATCTGAGGCTCAATCCACGCCAGCCTGAACTTTAATTTTGAACAATTATGTAAAAGTTCGTCAGTGTTACTCGTGTGTAAAGTGTTTCTACCGGTATTATGAATGGACTATTAATATTTGTGTCACGTTAAGATGTACACCTCGAGCTTTTGTATTCCATACACGAAGTGGGTAAATTTGTATTATTGACGTGTGGAATGTACTTACCGGGTTTTGGAGACTGTAATTAATGACAACTGTACGCTAGCCATAAATGGAGACAATTGGGCACTAATAATAAATCGTTAAAGTGTCAAAGAACTGTAAAAATGTTCAAATGTTTGTAGAGCTTATGGGACTTAACTACGGAGTCATCAGTCCCTAAACTTATAAGGAAGGAAGGAAGCTTAGGGTTTAACGTCCCGTCGACAGCTTGGTCATTAGGTACGGAGCTAACGCTCGGAGTTTTGGGTAAGGACGGGGAAGGAAATCGGCCGTGCCGTTTGAAAGGAACCGTCCCGGCATTTGCCTGGAGCGATTTAGGGAAATCACGGAAAACCTAAATCTGGATGGCCGGGGATGGAATTGAACCAGCGCCCTCCCGAATACCAGTCCTGTGCGTTACCACTGCGTCACCTCGCTCGGTCCTAAACTTACAAACTACTTATGAACTAGCTTATACTAAAGACGGCACAAATATCCATGCCCGAGGGGGGATTCGAACCCCCGACGGGGAACGGCCTCTCGCATCGTAGCATAACGCCTCAATGCGCTCGGCCGCTCCGCCGCGGCAAAGAACTGCAATTCTGTGTGTTGCCTACGTGTAGTGGATTAGTATTGCCCCACGAAATTTCAGCCAGCCGCTACCGAGAGCAACGACCAACGAGAACATCAAGAATCGACGATCTAAGATCGATTTAATACAAATAAACAATCCCTGAGACGGATTATCGTCTCAAATACGCCAAAGAAATTATTGATAAATCTGAAGCATAGAATTATGCTTACTAGTCAGACGTCTTAACCGTTAGACCACCACACCATCATCATACAAGGCGCCTTGGAACAGTCTAAATACGATTTCCCTCCACGTCACAAACTTTAATTCAGCTTCTGTGTTGCAAAGATAATTGCCACTACTGCCAAGGCTCTCCATGCATCGGAGTAGCACCTCGGCAATGGACATGTTGGAACATCATGTTTATGTGAAATAAATATCAATTTAATACAAATAAACAATCCCTGAGACGGATTTTCGTCTCAAATATGCCAAATTTTAATTCTATGCTTCAGATTTATCAATATGATCTAAGATCAGGTAAGTTACACACTCCGAATACACATTCAATACACAATCGTTTCGTGGTATGTTCATACATCGCAGCCAGTTGGCAGCGCCGCGGTTGCGAAACTGCAGAAATTACGTAAGAGTTTGGTGACCGTTTGTGTCAGACTCTGGTGAGGCTGCCTAGGAGGTCAGCAGCCAGCTCTAGAACTACAAGTGCCGCCATTACAGCGCACAGCAACGGCCCCATAAAAGAGCGCGCGTGGCCCTACGATTAGCCTGCTGCCCCCTGACCCCTGCGCTGTAGGGACCACCTGCCGCAGGGGGCAGAAACCTGCGCAGTGCTGCACGGTAGGGGTAACACTGTTACCACGCGACTAAGGCGGGCGTTTCGTCACTGTGACCTACCGATGAAGCAAATATGCTATATCGACTACAGCGTCTTTCACTTCATCATCTGTGTCGAAGCGCTGGCCGCCAAGAAACTCCATTAGGTAGTGAATCTTCGGTCGTCACGAATTTTGTCATCTACCGCATGAACCAACTCGTCCGAAATCACGGATCCTTCATTAAAAGGACGCACCCACTCGCGCACTTTACTGCCAATCATTATGTTAGGACCGTACACTTCAGTAATCTGCCGATGGATTTATGCCGCTGAAATGTTTCTTGCACTACGGTCGGGGGTTCAAACCCCCCTCGGGCATGGATATTTGTGCCGTCTTTAGCATTAGCTAGTTCATAAGTAATTTGTAAGTTTAGGGACTGATGACCCCGTAGTTAAGTCCCTTAAGCTTAACAAACATTTGAACATTTGTTTCTCACTATCCTTACTTCATAATCGGCGGGCCGATTGATTGTCTTAAACCTTGTGAACGGACACTATCAAAAGCACGCAGCAACAGTAACAACGATCCAGAATGAAACTTTTACTCTGCAGTGGAGTGTGCGCTGATATGAAACTTCCTGGCAGGTTAAAGTAGTGTGCCGGAACCGGGACTCGAACCTGGGACCTTTGCCTTTCGTGGGCAAGCGCTCTACCTACAGAACTATCCCGCCTCACAACTGTACTTCCGCCAGTACCTCGCCTCCTACTTTCCAAACTTCACAGAAGCTCTCCTGCGAAACTTGAAAGACTAGAACTCCTGGAAGAAAGGATATGGTGGAGACATGGCTTAGCCACAGCCTAAGGGATGTTTCCAAAATGAAACTTTCACTCTGCAGCGGAGTGTGCGCTGATATGAAACTTCCGGGCAGATTAATATTGTATGCCGGAACCGGGACTCGAAGAGCGCTTGCCCGCGAAAGGCAAAGATCCCAGATTCGAGTCCCGGTTCCGGCACACAATTTTAATCTGCCAGGAAGTTTCAGTAACAACGATACTGGCGGCGTTTAATGCGCAAGGTATGCCAGGAGTCGTGTCGTTGGCGCCGATTTCATATATTTACCGCGAATCGGACCTTACTTTTGGGATAACCATCGTAGTTATAAACTACCTTATACTAAAGGCAAAACAAACATCCATGCCCAAGGGAGCATTCGAATCCCCGACGGAGAACGGCCTCGCGCATCGGAGCATAACGCCTAAATGCGCTCGGCCACTTCGCCGCGGCAACAAGTGTTTGGTTGGAAACTTTTAACAATACGATATCTCCTAAACGATCGCCACTAACTTTCTAATGTACCATAATTTCAGTTTGTTTGTGTCAACAGGTATTACTCCACTTAAAAACGTGCTGGTCTGCATAAAAGATGTACTTCCTATGTTGTTGTGGTCTTCAGTCCGCAGGCTGATTTGATGCAGCTCTTCACGCTACCCTCTCCTGTGCAAGTCTTTTCATCTGAGAATACGTTCGGCAACGTACATCCTTTTGAATCTGCTTACTGTATTCGTCCCTCGGTCTCCCTCTACGATTTTTATCCAACACGCTTCCTTCTAATGCTAAGTTGACAATTCCTTGATGTCTCAGAATGTGTCCAAGCAATCTATACCTTCTCTTAGTCAGGATATGGCAGAAACTCCTTTTCTCCCCAATTCGGTTAAGTACCTCCTGATTAGTTACGTGATCTACCCATCTAATTTTCACTATTCTTCTGTAGCATCACACTTCAAAAGCTTCTATCATCTTTTTATCTGAACTCCTTATCGCCCACGTTTCACTCCCATACAATGCTACACTCCAGACAAATGCTTTCAGAAAGGACTTCCTAACATTTAAATCAATATTGGATGTTAACAAGTTTCGCTTCTTTAGAAACGATTTTCTTCCCAAAGCCATTCTGCTTTACTTCGGCCATCAGACGTCATCTTGCTACCCAAATAACATAATTCATCTACTACTTTTATTGTCTCATTACCAAATCTAATTCCTTCAGCATCGCCTGATTTTCTGACATCTGACCTTCGTTTTTCTCTTGTTAATGTTCATCTTATATCTCCCTTTATACTAGTACAATCTGTTTATTGGCTAACAATATAGGCACTTGACTATCAATAGATGCTGTGAAAACCGCACATGGATATTGTAGCTTCCTTTTCCGCAGCATTTGTGGTGTAATTTATAGGTGATTCCACCTGTACAGACCAGTCATGAAGCGCACAATAACAGCGACAATGCAGAACGTCGGACATCTGGAATCCACATGAGATTAGCGGCGCGCCTACAAAGGTCGATGCACTTGCTAATCTGGTGGATGCAGGCTATTTACGTCAGCGCCACGTCACGATGACGAAACGCCGGCCTCAAGCTTGGTGAAAAGAAGAGGCGGCGGACTACTTGCTAACGACCGCCAGTGGGTGGCAACGGCCGCAGTGCGGGGCATCGCTTCAGACGCGCCGCCTGAGAACTCAGGCGTTCATCCCGTCCCGCGAAAAGGACTCCCCTTGAAAAGTGACTTCCTGCTATCCGTAGTGAAACTGCGTTCCTTGTCACATCTCACTATGCAGTCAATGAAAGACGACCTATGGTACTAACATATGTTGTTGTTGTTGTGGTCTTCAGTCCGCAGACTGGTTTGATGCAGCTCTCCACGCTACCCTGTCCTGTGCAAGTACCTTCATCTGAGAATACGTTCGGCAACCTACATCCTTTTGAATCTGCTTACTATATTCCTCCCTCGGTCTCCCTCTACGATTTTTACCCCACACGCTTCCTTCTAATGCTAAGTTGACAATTCCTTGATGTCTCAGAATGTGTCCAAACACTCTATCCCTTCTCTTAGTCAGGATGTGCCAGAAACTCCTTTTCTCCCCGACTCGGTTAAGCACCTCCTCATTAGTTACGTGATCTACCCATCTAATTTTCATCATTCGTCTGTAACACCACATTTCAAAAGCTTCTATCATCTTTCTATCTGAACTCCTTATCGTCCACGTTTCACTCCCATACAATGCTACACTCGAGACAAAAGCATTCAGATAGAACTTCCTAACATTTAAATTAATATTGGATGTTAACAAGTTTCGCTTCTTTAGAGACACTTTTCTTCCCATAGTCATTCTGCATTTTATATCTTCTTTACTTCGGCCATCAGAAGTTATCTTGCTACCCAAATAAGAAAATTCATCTACTACTTTTATTGTCTCATTACCTAATCTAATTCTTTCAGCATTGCCTGATTTTCTGACATTGCATACCATTCCCTTCGTTTTACTAATGTTAATGTTCATCTTATATCTTCCTTTCAAGACACTGTCCATTCCATTCAATTGCTCCTCCAGATCTTTTGCAGTCTCTGACAGAATTATTATGTCATCGGCAAACCGCAATGTTTTTATTTCTTCTCCCTGCACTTTAATGCGCTCTCCAAATTTCTCCTTCCATTCCTTCACTGCCTGTTCAATGTACAGATTGAACAACATTGGGGACTGGCTACAACCCTGTCTTACTGCCTTCCCAACCTCTGCGTCCCTTTCTTGCCCATCGATTCTAATAACCGCTGTCTGGTTATTGTATAGGTTGAATATAACTCTTCGCTCCCTATATTTACCCCTGCTGACTTCAGAACTTGGAACAGTGTATTCCAGTTGACATTGTCAAAAGCTTTCTCCAAATTGACTAACGCTAAAAACGTAGGATTCTCTTTCCTAAGCCAATCTTCTAAGATAAGTCGTAATGTGAGTATTGCCTCCCGTGTTCCTACTTATCTCCTAAATCCAAACTGATCTTCCGCTAGGTCGGATTCCACAAGTTTTTCCATTCGTCTGTAAATAATTCGTGTTAGTATTTTGCAACCATGACTTATTAAACTGATAGTTCTGTAATTTTGCCGGCCGCGGTGGCCGAGGAGACTAAGGCGCTCCAGTCACGGTCTGCACGGCCACTACGGTCGGGGGTTCGAATCCCCCCTCGGGCATGGATATTTGTGCCGTCCTAGTTCGTAAGTAGTTCATAAGTAGTTTGTAAGTTTAGGGACTGATGACCCCGTAGTTAAGTCCCATAGACTATACAAACATTTGAACATTTTTTTTTCTGTAATTTTCACTAACACATAAGAAAAACAAATACCTTGCCATATACCAGGTATAAATTTGATAAGTAGTCTTGTGTAGTTCGCAAACGAACTAGTTCTGAAGAGCGCTCCCACAGGCGAACTACGCGAATGTTCGCAGATCCCTCGCCTCTTAGTTCGTCCGCTCCTTTTCCGAAGACTGACGGGTAACAGCGAGAGGACGCGAGAACGCGAAGAATCGTGTGATTCTCTTCTGCCAGTTGCCGTCATTTCGAGCTGAGATGCATCTCAGCTGTAGTTTTAGTAGAGGTAGGAAAAGCCAAAACGAGCGGACGAACTAAAAAGAGCGACCTACTTCGCGGCCAAGTTGCGAATTAAAAGGAGAGCTACCGGTCGCGAACTAAAATATGCGCGATAGGTCGCGAACTAAAATATGCATGATACGTCGCGAACTAAAATATGCGCGATAGGTCGCAAGCTAAAAGATGCGCTATAGGTCTCGAACTAAAATATGCGTGATAGGTCGCGAACTAAAAGATGCGCGATAGGTCGCGAACTAAAAGATGCGCGATAGGTCGCGAACTAAAAGATGCGCGATAGGTCGCGAACAGAATTAAAAATCAAGTGTTTGCCTTTTGCTGATGAGAGCCATTTTTTCGAGGTTAGCGTCTGCCTGCTAGATTACATAGTTTAGTGCTACAAAATTTCTGCTTTGAAGTATTCTGCACTCTGCAATATCTGACTAACAAATTCCATAATGCCAACATATAGAGATAACTCTAAAGTTAAACGCGAGAAATTATCCACAAACTGTTTCTTTTGGTTTGCGTGATATTCTTAGCGGCTCAAGCAGTAAGCGCTTGAAGCAGCTAGGTGGGGGAACTTCTCCCTCCACCTGCACGCGCAGACCACGCCACTCAGCCGTCACTGGGAGCGGACGAAGTAAAAAAGAACGAACTAGTTCGCGGCAGAGCCGCAAACTAATGTGAGCGCTCCTAATCGTGAACTATTATGCGCAAGTCTACTGATAAGCATGAAAGAATGGATACAACACTACCAGTGACTTTTAAGGAGAAGAGAGCGAGAACACACCGGAAACTGAAATAAGTTTTAACCACTAATGAAATCCAATATGCAATCAATGCTATGAAATACAGAAAGTCACCAGGTCCAGGATTAATTTATATTGAAATGGTTAAAGCAGCACCGTAGAAACTCCTTGAGATATTGGCAGTGCTATTTGACAAATGTCTCCTATGTGACACAACCTCCAAAGGAATCGCAAAAGGCCACAATTTCATCAATATTTAAGACGGGTAGAAGAAGAAATCGTGGAAACTATCGAGGTATTAGCGTAATGCCATCCATGGCGAGAGTCTGTGGCCGTATCCTAAAATAAAGAGGATAGAGGCAGAAATAACTGAATCTGAAGAGCAAAACTGATGCTTCTGTACTGACGGAGTATTTACACTCAAAAACCTCTTGGAGAAAAGGTCAGCAAGAGGCCTTGTCACCCTCCTTGTCTTTGTAGACCTGCAAAAGGCTTATGACACAATTCCACAAAACAAGTTGTGGACAAGTCTGATAAATAATGGCGTGTCACCGAGCTATGTGAAAGCCGTCAGACAGTTTTACAAAGGCTGTACGGCAACGGTAAAAATGAGAAACCAGCTTTCTCAGGAGTTTGAGGAGAGAAAGGGACTACGCAAGGGATGCACACTCTCACCTACATTGTTTAATATCTACCTAGAGGAGGCACTTAAATCCTGGAAAAGGAAATGCGGAGGAATGGGTGTCCCCATAAAAGATGTGAACTTGTTCACTTTATTTTTTGCTGACGACCAAGTGTTAGTAGCTGAGGTTGAGGAAGATGCTAATTACATGCTCTGCAAATAATATGAAAAATGGTGTCTTGTCATGAATGTAGGTAAAAATAATATCTGACGGTGGAAGAGAATACAGTTAACGATATACAACTCGGTGCTGATATTGTGAAAGGGTGTCGTAACTACAAGTACTTGGGAGTGACACTGTCGTCCGATGGTAGACGTGTGGATGATATAAACAATAAAATTGGCCAGGGCAAGCCAGCCATAAAACAACTAAATGGTGTTCTCTGGGGAGGAAGGAAGGAAGTTAAGGTTTAACGTCCCGTCGACAGCTTGGTCATTAGAGACGGAGCTAACGCTCGGAGTTTTGGGTAAGGATGGGGAAAAGAAATCGGCCGTGCCTATTGAAAGGATCCATCTCGGCATTTGCCTGGAATGATTTAGGGAAATCACTGAGAACTTAAATCTGGATGGGCAGAGGTGGGTTTGAACCACCGTCCTCCCGAATGCAAGTCCAGTGCGTTACCACTGCGCCACCTCGTTAGATGGGTATTCTCTGGAAAAACAACATAAAGCAAAAAAAAAAAAAAAAAAAAAAAAAAAAAAAAAAAAAAAAAAAAAACCAACATATCATCTACCATTTAATTATTGAAAGGATCACTACGTACGATGCAGAAATGTGGGAAATAACTGAAATGCAAAAGGAACGGCTGTTGGCAGTTTAAATGGATTTCTGGAGACGGAGTTGTGGGTATTCCAGGCCTGATCATGTTAGAAATGACAGGGTCAGAGATATCATGGGAGTGGAAGGCATGATCCTAGA
Source organism: Locusta migratoria (assembly GCA_026315105.1). Lineage (NCBI taxonomy): Eukaryota > Metazoa > Arthropoda > Insecta > Orthoptera > Acrididae > Locusta > Locusta migratoria. The sequence goes on along the minus strand of CM048744.1, from coordinate 958,191,087 downwards.
CTGCATAGAGAGAAAACGCCTGCTCTGGTATGGTCACTTACAACGTATGCCAGACACAAGATGGCCGAAAAGAATATGACAATGGACTCCTCATCAAAGAAGAATGCGTAGCAGACCTGCGAGATGCTGGGAAGATGACGACAACGAAGCAATGGCGGCGAGAGGTCTTAATGAAGGCGTCTGGAACGACCGAAATCGATGGAAATTGCGATGTGAGAAGCGGCGGCAGCCATGCAAACAGCCGTATATACTTTACCATGTTAACGCAAAGTTCACTGACAAACCAGTTAAGTTTTTCTGAGTATGAGACCACATTGTCGAACTTTAAGAATCTGAACGACGCAGCTTCTCTATTCATGTCGGCGGGTCGCTTCGCTATTTCGATGCCTTCTCTGATCTTCCTCCTCGCAATAAAAAGAGTTGGTTCGCTAGCACGCGGGGTTTAGGGGAAAGTGTTGTAACAAATGAAAAACCTTCAGCCGTTATTTTTGACTTTAATTACTAGCTTCGAGATGTAGCTCCGAAGGGTCTGAAGAAGAGATATGTTACTAATGTTTGGAACGCGAAAATTACAGAAACTATTCGGTTAATTACGTAGAAAAGTAATTATAAACAATCATTTCTCTTAGGACACATTGGCCACCCCTAGTGTCGTTGCGACTGTCAAATGTTTGTAGCGCTTATGGGAGTTAACAACGGGGTCATCAGTCCCTAACTTTACAAATTACTTATGAACTACCTTATAGTAACGACGGCACAAATATCCATGTGTGTGTTTGTCCGTAGGTTAGTTTACCTAGGTTTAAGTAGTTTGTAAGCTACGGACTGATGACCACGCAGTTTGGTCCGATAGATTTACAGACATTTGAAGATTTGAGATATCCATGCACGAGTGGGGATTCGAAACCCCGACCGCATCTGCCGTGCAGACCGTGACTGACGCGTCGCAGACCACTCGGCCACCGCGGCCGGCTTGCAATTGTCAGTTGGTACCAACTTTCACAGTAGTGAGTGTCGCGACTATGTTATACTGTGGTAAAACGTTTCTCATGCTGTTAAAATACTTACAATGTGCTTATAAAATGATCTGATAGAAGAACAAAACGGATAATGATGGTTTAAAAACGCTTTTTATTTTATTTATGCCGGCCGCGGTAGACGAGGGGACTGAGGCGCTTCAGTCACGGTCTGCACGGCCACTACGGTCGGGGGTTCGAATCCCCCCTCGGGCATAGATATTTGTGCCGTCCTTAGTCTTAGTTAGTTCATAAGTAGTTTGTAAGTTTAGGGACTGATGACCCCTTAGTTAAGTCCCATAGACTCTACAAACATTTGAACATTTTTTATTTTATTTATTTAATTTTTTTCACGACATGCTTTTTTCCGGGGGTTCATGAACCAGTGGACACACGGGACGCACCACCACTGCCAGTTAGTAAGGTCAATGTGATAGAGCATCGAAACAAATTGGCTGGAAGCGTTCCCGAATAGACGTGCATACCTCAGTTCCAGACCCGCGGCGGTGGCCAGACACATCGTTCGGAGCGCATTGATTTCCAGGCGGCGATGCGTATCGCCGTTGTATGGGCCCCCTGCGGCATCAGAGATGAGGGTCGCCTCTGCCCCCCCCCCCCCCCCCCACGCGGAAGCGGTGGCGACATCCGGCGCGGGGTGCCCGGCGCATCGGCAAGCGGCGTCTGCCTGGCACGGGGGAAGGGAACGGAACGGCTCCCAGCCTTTGTGGCCGCGCGGGCACACAGAAGCACGAGCCGTCAGCAACCTGCACCTGCTGCCGACCTGCCTTCCTACACGGCCAACCGAGGCACACGTAGGAGATAGGTCGCCGTCGTTGTTTACTCCGCTGTGGGGTGATCTGCAGAATAGCCGATTTTGATATCGCTATCATACCTGCTGTGAGGTAAACAATGGTTAAAACTAGCGCCATCTGAAAACCGTGGCTGTGGTATTACAATGCTTTATTACAGGTTCACAGATCTGTAACTGGCTGCAAGACTTCCTAAGTAATAGAACGCAGTACGTATGAAAACTTTTTTTGAAAAGTCTTGGTCGCAATTAGCTTTATTTCATGACGCGTTTCGAGAACATCATCATCAGAAAAAGATTTTAAAAAACGATGGGAAATACAACCATCTTGGTATAGATGCCTGATTACAACTTTAAAATATCATCATGGACGTCTGGTGACAGTGTTGACTCACATGTGAGTCTGGTTCTACACTGTCACCAGACGTCCATGATGATATTTTAAACTTGTAATCAGGCATCTATACCAAGATGGTTGTATTTCCCATCGTTTTTTAAAATCTTTTTCTGATGATGATGTTCTCGAAACGCGTCATGAAATAAAGCTAATTGCGACCAAGACTTTTCAAAAAAAAATTTTCATACATGCCAACGTATGGTCTCTTGTCCACAAGAATGGAAGGTTTTATGAACCAAGTGACCAAGAACGCAGTACGTTGTTCTCGGCGGCGAGTGTTCATCAGAAACGAGTGTATCGTCAGGCGTGCCCCAGGGGAGTGTGATAAGACCGCTATTATTTTCTATCCATATAAATGATCTGATGGACAGAGTAACTTGTAATTTGCGGCTGTTTGCTGATGATGCTATGGTGTATGGGAGGGTGTCGTCTGTAACTGACTGTAATAGCATACAGGATGACTTAGACAAAATTTCTAGTTGGTGCGAAGAATGGCAGCTAGCTCTCAATGTAGAAAAATGTAAGGTGATGCGCATGAGTAGAAAAAGCAATCCCATAATGTTCAATACAGCATTAGTAGTGAGCTTCTTGATGCTGTCGCGTCGTTCAAATATCTGGGCGTAACATTGCAGAGCGATATGAAATGGAACGAGCATGTAAGGACAGTTGTGAGTAAGGCGGAAAGCCGACTTCTGTTTATTGGGAGAATTTTGGGAAGATGTACTTCACCTGTAAAGGAGACCGCGTATAAAACGCTTGTACGACCACGTATTGATCAAGTGTTTGGGCCCCGCAGCAGATCAGTTTAAAAGAAGACATAGAGGCGGTTCAGAGGCGAGCAGGTAGATTTGTTACCGGTAGGTTCGACCAATGCGCGAGTGTCACGGAAATGCTCCGGCAACTCAATTGAGGATCGCTGGAAGAAAGACGACATTCTTTTCGGGAATTTCTGTTAAGTAAATTTAGAGGGCCGGAATTTGAAGCTGAGTGTAGTACGATCTTGCTGCCGCCTACTTACATTTCGCGTAAAGATCACAAAGACAAGATAAGAGAAATTAGGGCTCGTACGGAGGCATATAGGCATTCTTTTTTTCCTCGTTCAAATTGGGAGTGGAATAGGAAAGGAAATGCCTAGTAGTGGTACAGTGTACCCTCCGCCACGCACCTTTCGGTGAATTGCGGAGCATGTATGTAGATGTAGATGTATTCATTATTTTTATTTTATTTTATTAAATGCAAATTGATCTCTTATTCTTAGGGTCACGCTGCCAGTTTACTTACTGTTATTTGACTTGTTTTCTGTCCCTAGCTCTCCTTCATGCGTACACTGGCCTGTTTCTTTTGAACTCATGTCCAAGTTAGCCCATTCCTCTTACGTCTTTATTCAGCTTGAAATCTTTCCAATTGTTTGACTCTGTTGCTTCTTTCTAACAATTGGGACTCTGTGAAGTTCGACTGTTCTAAATCTTTCCTTACATCCTAAATCCATGATGCAGTAGTCCTTTTCTTCCATAAGTACAGTACTTGAATATCTGTTTGTTAATCTTCTTTTATTCATTCTGTATAGTCAGCCTTCTCTTCTGCATACGCTCTGAGTTTCTAGTTTTTCGAGGGTATATTTCATCGAGAGGCATTCACTTGCGTAGAGATTCTCTTTCTTGGCGACAGTGTTGTAGAGGGTTTTCAGTCCACAGGCTCTTTCAATTCTTAGAATTCGGTTCCCTCACCCCCCCCCACCACCATTTTCTAAACCATTATTCTGTTTAGTTTCATCAAAGTACTTCAACGTTTTGACCCTTTCAATCCGTCCTACCTCCTTTTCTAGGAATTTAGGTCCCTGTTTGTCATTTTTCATAAATTTGGTCTGAGATCCTGAGTCAGTTTGGCTGGCTATCTCATCCAAGAAATTAATTTGGTTGGTTGCTTCTTCCGTGCTATCTGGCACCATCGCAAAGTCATCCGCAAACTTGAGACAGTTAACTTTAATTTCTCTGAACTTTTTACCAAGGGAGTGGGGTGTGTTCGAGTTTCAAATTCTTCTCTAGGACACAACTGAATAGGAGTGGCGAAACTGCATCACCCTGTCTCAATATCAAAAGGGCGAGAGAGTTGTCCCAAGAACTTCACCCTACAGGCTGTATTTTATACGATCCCTTGGGCTATATTTGCTAGTTGAGTTTTTATTCCTAATTCCCTTACTATCCTGCCCAAGGTCGTCTCTCTCTGTCCACAGAATCAAATGTCTTTTTGAAGTCTTTGAAAGACACTTCAATATTCTTGTTGCTCAGTATTCTATGACGAATTACTGAATTGGAATGTGTATAATGAAAAACTTTGTTTATGTTTGTTATGTGAAGCTGGGCCACGCTTCATGAATGCTTATATTGTGCGATACCTTAAATTTTAGCATTTTCTCATGTGAAGTTCTTACCAACGACTTTAACAGCATCATATAGTGCACGTCCGAAAAGTATTGTGTTTAAAATACATAAGAGGACATAAGACGATTTAGTCACAGACAAGCAGCCAAACTACAACAAACATAAAACGAAGCCCCGTCTGGAAAACACGTCAATCATCTGAAGACAGTCTTTTAAAAATCTGCAACCAATCATGATTTAAACAAATAAACTTATTTATACTATAATTTTGGCTGCTCAGCGTTTTTAATTACAAACATTATAATGGCTAAAATTTCGTGCGGATTATATTAGGAGGAAAGGGGAAAAATGTTGATGAACATCTGAACGAAAACACTTCTATTTCGAGATGATAGCGTCAGTACAATGGGAAAACTCCGACCTTGGGGAAGATCAGTTTCTATTTAGGAGATATCTCATTTTATAAAATAGGTTAAGAAAAGGCAAACCTACGTTTATAGCTTTTGTAGATTTAGAGAAATCTTTTGTCAATGTTGCTGGAATAGTCTCATTTAAATTCTGAAATCAGAAGGTTTAAAATTTAGGTAACAGCCAATTATTTACAATTTATACAAAAACCAGACACCAGGATGAAAGGCCGTGAAATGGACGCATTGGTCGGAAAGGGAATAAGACAGATTTGTAGCCTTTCACGAATGTCTTTCAATCTGGGCAAGCGGTGATGGAATGCAAGGAGAAATTTGGAGAAGGGATAATGTTCAGGGTGAAGAAACTAGGACTTTGCGCTTTGCCAATGACATTTTAATTCTCTCAAATACAACAATGGCATGACAGTGCCTTGAAAGGAGGGTGTAAATCAACATTTACAAGAGCAACACAAGGGTAATAGGATACAGTCTAAGACAATGCTAATGTAATTAGATCAGGTAACGAGGAAATAAAAGTAAAAGATGAGTTTTAGGCTGAATCAAAGAAGATATTAAATACGGAATGGCTACTCGAAGGAAAGCATTTCTGACGAATAAAAATTTGTTGACATCCAATATCAATAAAAATGTTAGCAATACCTTTCTGAAGTCATTTGTCGGTAGTGTAGGTTCGTATTGGAGTGAAACGTTGACGCTAATAAAATCATACATATGTTGGAAGCTTTTGATACGTGATGCTACAGGTGAATGCTGAAGATTAGGTGGGTAGAAAGCGTAACTAATGGGGTACTGAAAATAATTGCGGAGAAAAGAAATTTGTGGCATATCTCTACTAAGAAAAGGGATCGATTGGTGAGATGCATTCTGAGGAATCAAAGAATCGTGTGCGGTAAAAATTGCAGAGACCGAGAGACAAATACAGTAAGCATGTTGAAAAGTATGTAGGTTGACGTTCTTAATCAGATATGAAGAGAATTGTATAGGACAGAGTAGCTGGAGGGCTTCATCAAACCAGTCCTTAGACTGAAGACCACACCAACAACAGCCTCAGACACTGAACTTCCTACTCCTGTGGGAACAAAATGTTCAAATATTTGTAAATCTATGGGGCCAAACTACTGTGGCCATCAGTCGCTAGACTAACAAACTACTTAAACTAACCTAAGGACAACACACACATCGATGCCCCAAGGAGGGCTCGAACCTCTGGCGGGATCGGCCGCCCTGATGCCTAGAACCTCGCGAGCAATCCCGCTAGGCCATGGCTGAACAATGTCGAACAGCAATTCGAAGCTTTATAAGTGTGAAGCAAGTCTTCGTCAACGTACATGATACGTAAATAAATAATTTTAATACTGTTTAGAAAGAATTGCCGGCCGCGGTGGCCGAGGGGACTGAGGCGCTCCAGTCACGGTCTGCTCGGCCACTACAGTCGGGGGTTCGAATCCCCCCTCGGGCATGGATATTTGTGCCGTCCTTAGTATTAGGTAGTTGATAAGCAGTTTGTAAGTTTAGGGACTGATGACCCCGTAGTTAAGTCCCATAAGCTTAACAAACATTTGAATTTTAGAAAGAATTTTGGAAAGGAGAACTGGTACGGGTGGATCACTATTATTTCATTACAGAATGTACTTCCCGTCCTCATTTCATGGAGTGATGAAAATGGAACAAGGTATTGCTAAAACAGGAAAACAGAACAAGGGATTTAAGAGAGAGAAAATAAATACATAGTCAAGATATTTTTCGAGTTTTAAACACAGGAACAACATTTGTATGCATTGTCAACAATGAAAGGGTTTCGGGCGATTTGCGCACAGAGAATCCGATTATCCGATTATACCATGTAGGCAGAAGGGAATCTACACGTGCTGTTTTTCATCTGCCTGTTCGGTATAAATGTGAAGAGGCCGACGTGATATAGCGAGGTAATCCCGTAATGTGAGCCTGTCAAGATTCATTACAGTGCCGTCGTGATGCCGTCACTGGCGTCGCGTGTGAATAATCGACAGTCATTTATCTCCGACACGCACGAATGGTTCTGACGGACAACTTCTCTTTTATCTTTGAAGCTGTGATATCCAATTTTAGCAACAGTATAGCTTGAAAAATGTTAGCATCCTACGCAAAAAGTCTGAATAAACATCTATCTCATAACTTAGTCGAATGTACTGCAAAAATAATACAGCGATCATTAGATTGATAAATGGATCAGTGCGTCAAAGAGACCTTCTCTCATCTCTCACTACTACTGTACCACGTTTACAAAAGTGTGTAATTGAATATCAAAACACATATATAATTTAGTATAGCAATACAGACAACTAGCTGAAAACCCGGCGTCGCCCGGGTATTTATTTAATTATTCGAACCTTGAATTAGTACTTTTCCTATCCTCTCTCTCTCTCTCTCTCTCTCTCTCTCTCTCTCTGTCTCTCTCTCTCTCTCTTTCTGCCCATCTCCTTTTTTTCTAAAAACATGTTACATTTATCAGAGAATATATAAGAAATAAAAAATCACACGTAAAAGTACACTCGTTTCGAAGAATCCAATCACGAAATTCAACAATAATGATTGTAATAATATCACAGATCGATCACTTGATGTAATGTGCGAAACGTCAAATCTATTTTTAAAAGAGATATATTAAAAGAAATTTCTTTTTTACTGCTTTACTTATTTATTCTTATAGTTCCTTATTCGTATGCTTATCCTTGCAGAGAAAGAGCTGAAGATATTGTAGCACGCATAGACCAAAGATATGGTCTGTGGCATCACGTTTCGCTGTATGTAACCTCCTTGCTCTAGAGCCACGAACGTCATCGCTGGCCGTCAGTCTGAATTTTTTTATAATTTGACGACTTTCAACCACCATATCTTCTACCCCCTTACAGATATCGGCATGGAACTCCTATAGTGTAGAACGGGAGACTTCAGACAACAATTACACACAGACCATTCGTTTGCGTTCTGTAGTTTTCGCTGCAGAGCGAAATATTAATATACACACGCACACACACACACGTAGAATTTTATATACACCGATAACTTTCCATCCCAATATACTCCACCCTTTTATCATTATCAACCCTCGAGCAACAATGAAACCAATAAAACCATTTTCAAAGAGTAATTATTGTTCCGTATTTCGCGTTATATTCTTCAAATTACTAAATATCTATCAGATCACTGTAAAACCGTGCGTAAAACCTAACTCAGTTATAAATTAGTAACTGTACAAATATTTAAGTCTCTGCGTCTTGTCGTTCGGACATGATAAGCGTACACAGGACAGACATATATATATATATATATATATATATATATATATATATATATATATATATATATATATATATATCCGATCGCCATAAAACCGTGCCTAAAGCCTTTCCCGGGTAGGCATTAGTAACTGTACAAATTTTCAGCTCTTTATGTCTTGTGGTTCAGACGTGATAAACGTACACCGATCAGACATTCACATTTATTGATATAGATTTGCTGATTCTGTTATTGACGATTCATACAGTTTTAGATATTCATATTAATTGTTTATAACATAATACCACTTTGAAAGTTAGGCAACTTCCGGTCATATACCTTGTACAAGAAGGAAGATGCCAGAGATGCTTAAAATAACTTTTTAGGTAAGATCGATATTTTGTAGTTTATATCTTAAATGGATGTTGTAATCTCGAAAACCATGCTTTTACGTTGCAGCTAAATAAATTTTCACTTATATGGGAACGAGGAACCATAATAATGAAATGGATACGATTATTTAAGCGGGGGCCTAAATGCTGTTTTGATTATTTAGCTAAGCCAATTTTGTCCATAATATCGTCCACAATAATTAGTGATTCTATTCATTTTGCGATTCTTCTCGGAAGTTCTATTTGACAGTGTCTTCTATTAGCTTGACACGATTATTGTGTACAATTTTCAAGTGTTCTACATACGCAAAAATAAACGAAAAACGATTATAAAACAGTTATGTAAACAGTGACAAATCACTTCAGTTTTCGGGCACAGATAACAGATTATTCATTCTGAAGATCAAATGATCATTCTGTGAAACACAGCAGTAACACAAGTTGTTATCGCTGTGTGCTGCAACAGGCATCCCATCCACTGCTGGGAGTGTGACATCTGCTACGGTACTCTATCATAACTACAGTATCGTCTTGCAGAATATATAGCGAAGCTGCTCCAGTGCTTCAAACTATTTCAACGTTTCAAGTTATATATTGCGCTAAAAATTACTACTAGTAGAATATAAAAGAGGCTAATGCCCATAATGGATGCCTTCATACCTGTATTTTACAAGGCTAACTCATTAATCACGAATACGACACTCCCTTTGACATTATTACAAATATCCTTTTGTATTTTTTAAGTATTAGTGACTGTAAAATTAAGACCTGCAGAAAACCATGCATTTTAAGTAGCTGGGGTCCGTTGTCACCTCAGACTGTGTGATACAACTTCTCGATACTCGGACGAGAGTGAATGCAGCTTGGCTCAAGTGGTGACAGGTCACTGGAGTCCTCTACGATAAAAAGATGCCTCAGCGTCTAAAGGCAAAAGTTTACAAAACCACTGTACGTCCAGCAGCAATCTATGGGACTGAGTGTCGCCCTACGACGAAACAGCAGGAGCAACTGCTGCACACTATGGAAATGAAGATGCTTCGTTGGTTCATGGGGCTGACCCGATGTGACCATGTAAAAAATACAGAAGTCCGGCAAAAGTTTGGTGTGGCGCCCATCACAGACAAACTGAGGGAAGTCCGTCTCTGCTGGTATGGCCACGTCATCAGAAAGGACGACAACTCGATTGTGAAGACAGCACTCCAAGGAACAAGACCACGAGGGAGACCGGCAAACAACTTCAGGGCAGACTTGAACGCTGTTGGTTTAAGGCAAGAAGATTTCAACGACCGAAAGAAATGAAGGAGACGCAGCAAAGAAGCAGACCTTGCAAGTCGGGATCAATGCTTGGAAAGAGAGAGAGAGAGAGAGAGAGAGAGAGAGAGAGAGAGAGAGAATAACTGGAAAAATTGTATAGAGAATTATTATAGATAATAACGTAAGCAACACTGTCATCGATAATAAACATGACGCCGGCCGCGGTGGCCGAGGAGACTGAGGCGCTCCAGTCACGGCCTGCACGGCTACTACGGTCGGGGGTTCGAATCCCCCCACGGGCATGGATATTTGTGCCGTCTTTAGTATAAGGTAGTTGATAAGTAGTTTGTAAGTTTAGGGACTGATAACCCCGTAGTTAAGTCCCATAAGCTTAACAAACATTAAAAAAAATAATAAACATGACACTATGATAGTCCACCATCTCAGCTAGTGGTACAAGCTAACTTTTCTAAATCAATATAATTTTTCTAAATGACGAACATACCTTTCAAGTCGCCTTCAATTGTGATTTACCGGATGTATTGCTACCATCACTCATGTCGACACTAGTTTAACTTATACTATTTAACAATTTTGATATTTATTTTCAAAGTAATATAAGATGTGTTTATTCATATTCAGTTTGTGTTTCGTAGCTAAGTTTGATTTCTGGATCGATACATAGTCATAAAATGCACATATCTTTCGAAAACCATCTTTGTACATGTTGCCTCACTATTGTGTTGAATATCTGTTCAGTGGTAAGTTATCTGACAATGACCTAAAAAGCTGAAAAACGGTTCATAACACACCAGTAAATAAAAAAAAAATAATGTTGTAGTACAAAAATACAATGTGTTCAAGTTTTTAATATGTCTATCTATAATCCTTCAAGTACCGAAGGGATATTCCATAAATACGTGGTATGTGTAAAAAGGTTCGGTGAATAGTGTTATATGTGAACGGCAATTCGGCGCATCTTTACCTGCATGTGCATGGGTCTTCAGAGACTCGACGAGAGTCAATAGACGTGGTGGAGTGACCGAGCGCTTTAAGGCGCATTGCTGTGAAGCGCGCTGTTGGTTGCTGTCGAAGGTTCGAGTCCTCACTCGGACATGGATGTGTGTGTGTGTGTGTGTATGTGTATGTGTGTGTGTGTGTGTGTGTGTGTGAGTTGTCCTTAACGTTCAAAAATATGTTTAAATGTTGGTTAAGCTGAAGAGACTTGCGGGGTCATCAGTCCCTAAACTTACAAACTTCTTATGATCCAAGATACACTACAGACAACACAAACATCCATGCCCGAGGGAGGATTCGATGTCTTTAGCATAAGTTATTTTAAGTAGTTAGTAAGCCTAAGTTCCTTCGATTTGCAAATATTTTGAAAATCGATACACGGCGTGCAATGGTAGTGCAAACAGGCTGTGGCCAGTTAGACGTAGTGTGAGAGGAAGTATCACAGCACAATGGAGCAAGTGTAAACATCAAGATCTGCTACTAACTGGGAAATAATGGTACGGAGACAAATGGAATGTTGTTGCACGTGTACGGTAGGGCAGCCGTGAGCAGACAATGTGTTTACGAACGGTATAAACACATCCGTGAAGAGAAGGAAACAACTGAGGATTATCCACGTTCAGGTCGGCAATCGACGAGCAGAACCCCAGAAATGAACGAAAAAGTGCGACAAGTGCTAGCACAATATCGGCGATGGACTGTCGGAATGGAGAAGTCGGGTATTGGCCAGGACACGGTGCAAACTGTCGCTCACGATGATGTGGGCAAGCGGAGGATTTGCTTCCGATTTTTGCCGCACAATGTCCACGAGTCCGTCGCAGATGTTGTTCCAGTGTTAGCCGCACTTTATCGATCATTTCTGCGGTCCTGATTGTCCATGGCCGAAATGAACATGGCCGGCCGCGGTGGCCGAGGGGACTGAGGCGCTTCAGTCACGGTCTGCACGGCCACTACGGTCGGGGGTTCGAATCCCCCCTCGGGCATGGATATTTGTGCCGTCATTAGTTGTAGGTAGTTCATAAGTAGTTTGTAAGTTTAGGGACTGATGACCCCATAGTTAAGTCCCTTAAGCTTAACGAACATTTGAACATTGATTGAAATGAACATGGGTCATCCTCAGTTGTTTCCTTTCCTACGGTGAAGCGTTCAAACCTTTCGTAAACACATTTTCTGCTCACGGCTTCCCTCACGTAGGACATGCAACAGTACTCCATGTATCTCCGTTGCAGTCTTCCCCAATCTGTAGCAGACTTTGATGTTTACACGTCATTCCATTGCGCTGTGACACTTCTTCTCAGCCGGCCGCGGTGGCCGAGGGGAGTGAGGCGCGCCAGTCATGGGATGCATGGCCACTACGGTCGGGGGTTCGAATCCCCCCTCGGGCATGGATATTTGTGCCGTACTTAGTATTAGCTAGTTTGTAAGTTTAGGGACAGATGACCCCGTAGTTAAGTCCCATAAGCTATACAAACATTTGAAACTTCTTCTCACACTATGTCCAACTGATCACAGCCTGTTTACACTACCAGTCACATCCATTACCCATTGCACGTCGTGTACCGATAATCAAAATGTATGGTGATGATGTCGTGTGGCTCATTGGCCTGGTGGCAAGTATTTCAATTGGACACCACTTCGGCGACTTGTGTGTCCCTAGTCTTCACCAGTTATCCAATTGGAAAATGGGGAGCTACAGCTGAACATGGGATCCAAACCACTTGTCGTTTCTGGCGACTCCACATCGTTGAGAGGTGAAGGATGGGTTAAATTGCAGACTAAAAAAATATCCGACGTCCGAACGGATTTTGAGAACGCGGCCTTTCGGTTTCCAGTCGCGCGTGTTACCTCAAGACCACCGGGCCAGACAATGTTTGTAAATCTTAGTAACTTCTTCGGTCATCAACACCGAGGCTTACAAACTACTTAGACCAGTTTACGCTGAAGACAACACACACACACACACACACACACACACACACACACACACACACTCATGCCCGAGGGAGGATTCGGACCTCGACAGCGAGCAGCAGCACGCTCCGCAGCAAGTCGCCTCAGAGCACTCGGCCAGTCCACCTCGCCTAGTGATTCTCCTGGAATCTGTGAAGACTCCTACACATGCAGATAAATATTGCCAAATTGCCAATTAGATATGACACTATTCACCGAACTTCTTACACATACCACGTAATTACTGAATGCTCCTTCGGTACCTTGAGGGACACATACATATTAAAAACTTGAATACGTAGTATTTCTGTACTACAACACTCTCACACTGACTACGTTCAGCTCGTCGAAGTCTTTTTACACTGCCAGTCACATGCATTGCATGCTGTGTATCGATTCTCAAGTCTCTGAGCCGCGGTGGAGTAGCCGAGAGGTCTAAAGCGTCTCGCTGCGGAGTGCGCGGTTGCTCGCCGTGGAGGTTTGAGTCCTCCCTGGGGTATGGGTGTGTGTGTTGTCCTTATGTTAGTTTACCTAGGTTTAAGTAGTTTGTAAGCTACGGGCTGATGACCACGCAGTTTGGTCCGATAGATTTACAGGCATTTGAACATTTGAACAAGTCTCTGAAGACCCATGCACATGCATGCGCACACGCGCCAAATTGTAGGAGATATGACACAATTAAGGCGACCGCTCGCGAAAAGCGGGAGGCCTGGGTTCGAGTACCGATCCGGCACAAATGTTCAAGTGTTGCAGATCGATTGTCTACCTTTAGAAGATTAGCAGATGTCAGAAAATGTCGCGAATTGCGATGTATATATGTAAATATTTACGACTGCTGCGGACCACCGCCAACGTCTGCTTTTTGGAACAGAAAATTAAAAACAAATCACGGAACTTTTAAGACGTGCCACCAGCGGCGGCGCGTCCTATGTGTTCACTGGTTCAGGGCCAGAAAAAAAACCTCATCGTTAAAAAATAATAATAAATAAAAAAAAATTTCAAAAAATCAGAAAATGAAGTGTTTTTAGATCATAATTTTTTGTTTCGTTTTTCTATCAGATCGTTTTATAAGCACGTTCATATTTTTATCGCATGAGAAACGTTTTACGTCGCGGAGACAGCACGTATACGAGTCGTAGAGCGGCCGGTTAATATAGGTGGCAGTGGCCATAACGTTGCACTGCACATGCGCGGCTGATGTTCAAATCCTCTTCTGAAACCCGTGGAGGCAGCATGCAGGCGCCCCCGCGGCAGGGAGGGGCGAGGGGAAACGCCGCTTTTAACATTGGCGTTGGAGCTGGTAGAGACGCCAGCTCCCGGCTACTCGAGCTCTGGCGGTTACGCACGAATGGTCCCGAAGCAAGATAACGGAGCTACTGCGCACCTCCCGTTGCGCATCGGTAAATCCTCCATTAAGGCAACATCCGCCCTTCATATTTGTTTTTGGCGCATTGAACATTCAACAAAAACACGTCGTATTTGGTAAAATATCTTGTAACTATAAATTAAAGAGACATCAACTGTAAAAGTCTTCAGACAATCCTATCATAAATAATAATAATGTCACTACTCTCCACCCACAAAGAATAGCCGTGTGGTTAGCGGCATCGCATTGCGTCGTCGAAGGTATTGTGTTCGAAAGCAACTGCAAGTAACTTTTTTTTTTTAATCCAATCCGCTTTTCAAAGGGGACAACAATGAGTTTTGTATTGTTACTTGCCACATATCTTTGGACGTTTTCAAAAATGTGTCGCGGTTTTGAGGGTAAATGACATTTATACGCTTCGTTGAAACAAATACTTAACTGTTTGATAAGCGGGGAGAGCAGCCTTTGCGCATACATAATGATAGGAGAGGGTGCTGCTTACAGTGTCACGTGACCCGAAGGTAGCTAGTCTCTTTATTGTAACAGTTTCATTTTTTACAGTTACTTAACAGCGTGCATGCCACGTATTATAAACACATTGCTTACACCATGATGTGCTCCAGTCATTACCATGTGATGTCACTCCTAACGGAATTGAAATATGGAATACGTAACATCTGTGCCCCCAGACATATTTCCTAGCTTGAGCTGCGTACATCATGTAAGTTATTTGAAAGTCATGGCATAACATTGTTCTCTGGATTTTATTCGTGGTCTGCAAATAAAACAGGCTAAGCCATACCAGTACAAACTGCTACCCGTGCGATGGCTGGCCACATCGTTAGTTGGAGAGTAAGTGAATGTATCTCACGTCAGTAATTAACGTTGTGATAGCGTTTCGCTCACACAGACCTTGCAGTGTTGCTAGGGATAGCTTTCCAGTAATTACCAGTAATTTCAGTTCCCTCACTCGCAAAAACGAGAGCGTAAGCATATGGTAGTGGAAAATTAGCCACGAGATTCGCGTTACTCACTCAGCCTCCCCTGCCACTACACGGAGGGGGGTTTGCTCGCTGAATCAACCGCGGCACCCTCGCGCCCCGACCTGTTAGGGGTGGAAACTGATGGCAGCTATCAGGGGCACAGCTCGCAGGCCGGCAGAAGGGTTGGCCCCCCGCAGTGGGGAGGCGTGATCGATCGCCCGCCCCCAACAACACACTGTGTCCCCCTACCCCACCGCCGGCACCTCGAGGGCCCTCCTCGATCCCGGTGGCCGCGGCTTGCTGCAACATTGTCATCCGTTCGACCCCCACACACCACGTAGCTACTTGCACTACGCGTCCTCACCACTGAACAGAGCTGAGAGCACAGAAATTGTTGTTGTTGTTATGGTCTTCAGTCCGGAGACTGGTTTGATGCAGCTCTCCACCCTACTCTATCCTGAGCAAGCCTCTGCATCTCCTCATAAGAACGGCAACCCACATCCATTTGAATCTGCTTACTATATGCGTCTCTTGGTCTCCCTCTGCGATTTTTACCCCACACACTTCCCCACACAATTCCTCGATGTCTAAGAATGTGTCCTACCAATCTATCACTTCTTTTAGTCAAGGTATGCCAAAAATTTCTTTTCTCACCAATTCTGTTCAGTACCTCTTCATTAGTTATGCGATCTATTCACCTAATCTTCAGCAGTCTTCTGTAGCATCACATTTCAAAAGCCTCTGTTCTCTTCCTGTCCGCACTGCTTATAGTCCATGTTTCACTCCCGTACAAGACAACACTTCACACAAATGCCTTTAGGAAAGACTTCCTTACAGTTAATTTAATATTTCATGTTATCAAATTTATCTTTTTCAGAAATGCTTTTCTTCCCATAGAACGAACTTACAAGAATGAAAAATGCTCCTATCTTACGAGCTTAAATTTCATAGAACAGCCAACACAAGAGTTACAGCGCTGCTTGCGGCAACAAACGTAAACTCGGCAACCAATTTAACAGTGATACTTATGAATCTTTTATGAGATCTTTATTTGCCATAAATCGCCTAATAAATTATACACTGATTTTACATCGATGAAGATTTCGACACGTTAAAGAGAGTCATTATCGAATTTGTAACAATTAAAACAAATAACTACAGTGAGTACACTGTACCTAACTGTAGAATAAATGTATTACATTACTTAATCTAGATGTTATCCATATCATCTACACAATACATTGAAAACTGTCATATTGTATATTGGTTGAAGTAAGCTATCAGTAGAAAATAATGTTTGTCAAGTTCATATCTTAATTGGCCAGGCATGGTAAGACATATTTTTCAGATGAGCTGACTCTATAGTGGCGTGCTATAAATGGTATGCACATCACCAGTCCAATACGCCTCAACGTCATGTTGTTCAACACAATGTGCTTTCCTGTCCCACATGTCCAGACAGTGTGTCATCACAGCAAGAGCTCAAGATGGACTGATGCAATAAGCCATAAATATTTATAAATGATCTACCTGCCACCAGGTGGCAGCAGGATGGGGGCATGGATCGAAATGTATTACATCTATGTGCAACATCTATAATTGTCACACTGAATCATAATCCTAAACTACATGTCATTTTTACATTATTTGTATAGAATTTAGGTATAAAAAATCCAGACTGTCATTGTAACACTGTACATTATTCATTTCTGTACTAGTTGAATTTTTAGAATATCAAACCCTTAATGTCCAAATTAAATGAGAACATTGTGTTACAATATAATACAGCAGACCAATACATCTCTTAATTAATATCCGAAAATATCACATTCAAGTTATACCTACATATACAGAAGTACTCTGCAAGCCACATTCAAGTTCATTGCAGAGGATTCATCGAACCGCTTTTATCATGATTCTCTACGGTTCCATTCTCTAATAGCCTACATCTTTCCGTTTTCGATCTGATTTCTCTTATTTTATTTTCATGATCATGTTTTCCTATGTAGGTGGGTGATAACAAAATATGTTCGCATCCGAAGAGACAGTTGGTGAAAGAAATTTCGCAAATTGATCTCGTCGCGTCAAATAACACCTTTCTTTTAATGATTTCCACCCCAACTCGTACAATGAAAGAACGTATAAGTTAGTATTTCCAGTGAGACGTTACTGAATATCTAAGTTACTATTCACCCCCTCCACATTTATTTCGTTTAACTTAATACATGAATATACATACAGTCTAGTGTACCGGACATAAATTGTTTTAATATTATAAAAAATGTTATCTCTCAGAACTGTGTTGCCAAATGTCTAGGTTCCATACAATTTATTATATTACAATAATAGTTTCTAGTTGTTTGTCAAACAGCATGCAAATAGCATACAGATTCGACAATGACTCTTTACCGAGTCGAATCTACTCATCAATGTATATAAGCGATCTATGGCAAATAAAGATCTCATAAGAGATTCATAAGTATCATACAGGGTGTCCAGAAAAGGGCTCCCTGATTTCAAAATTAAATATCTCGAAAACAAAGATCGATAGAGGAATGCAGTAAACGGTATGTTTATTGTCTTGATATCATAGAAGGGAACGACACAACATATATAAATGTTGATTCTGTTGTAGCTGACAATACTACCAGTGCCAACAACTTTCCAACGGAATTTTTAAATAGTCTGTCGCCTTCTGGCATGCCACATCACAAACTGAGGTTAATGATTGGAGCAATTATTCTGCTGCTAAGAAATCTTAACGCCGAAAGGGGTCTTTGCAATGAAACAAGACTAGAGTTCTCCAACTAAAAAATTATGTTATAGTAGCTAAGTCTTTGACTGACTCAAACAGGATTGCCGTTTCATTTGAGACGCAGACAATTTCCTGTAAAACTTGCCTTTGCTATGACCATCAATAAGTCTCAGGGGCAAACGCTCAAGCGTTTTGGCATTTTTTTACCTGAGCCTGCATTCGGACATGGTCAACTTCATGTTGCCTGTTCAAGAGTCCGTGAAAGAAAGTAAAGTTAAAAATTATTTATGGTCCTCTGCAAGGAGGGTTTAATAAAGATGGAAAGATCTACACAAGAAATGTTGTGTAGAAATAAATCATTGACATCTAAATTAACATTTCATTATTTAAATCGTCTTTATTTATTGAGCTAGTGGTGGCTCTTTACCAATGTACTGGCAGTTGTTTCCTCAATTGCATTTTACTTTGAGCAATTTAGCAAGTAAAGGGGGAAACCCCGTGGGGCAGAAAGCAAAAAGGCGTTCTCGCCGCCTGCCCTGGGTAATTCAATTTGAATCAGCAGACACCTTTGCATAGATATTCTTAATTACAATTCATAATATCTAGAACCGCAGTCAATTCTGTTGACTGCCGGGCTTTTACTAGTCTTATGTATTAAAAGAATCTACGAAAACAAAAGTCGATCAGACCAAACTACCCGGCCGATTTCCTTCATTTTTTATTTAAACGCAAGGTGTTCATCCAGAGATTTGTCTTCAAGTATCAGAATTAACATAACTCCCGCCTTCCATTTTCTATATTCAAACACGATATCCGTCTGCATATTTCTTAAGGGGACGTTCTATCCGACCGGTTTCCTTCATTTTTGCTTTAAACGAAAGGTATACATTCGCAGACTTGTCATCAAGTATCATAATTAACTTAAGTCTCTCCATATTTTATTTTTATTCAAACGCGTTATCCTTTTGTCCTTGCACTGAATATTTTAATCGGTTTGATTCACGATATCTTCGGTTCTAATTAAGGTATGCTGTTATTTTTGACCCAACAACACTCAGCGGATCAAGCTCCTTAATTTCCACTTTTAAACACTTGCGTTGATTGATTCTGAAGAAAGCTATGCGTGAACATTCAACTTTACTCCCATTTTCGCAACTTTTTTGTCATTCCACTAATTAAAGTACGCAGTTCTTTTTGACCTAACAACACTCAGCTGATCAAGTTCTTTCATTTGCAGTTTTAAACACTTCCATTGATTGATTCT
Source organism: Locusta migratoria (assembly GCA_026315105.1). Lineage (NCBI taxonomy): Eukaryota > Metazoa > Arthropoda > Insecta > Orthoptera > Acrididae > Locusta > Locusta migratoria. Next base: position 958,171,818 of record CM048744.1, on the reverse strand, counting down.
GAAGAAAGCTATGCATGAACATTCAACTTTACTTCAATTTTGCCAACTTTTTTGCCATTCCACTAACAGTGCGAAGTATTCGTCCGGGTCCTCTAGAAGATCTTTTTTTTTTTTTTAAAAAAAAAAAGGACTTTCACAGACATGAACGTAGGTACTATAAGACATTCTAAAACGCAAACAAATAATATTTTCGACACAAACATGTTTTTTAAATGGATACCCCATATTATTTGTGTTGTAATCAACAGCATGAAAAATCGCAAAAGATTGGCGTTGGTAGGATCACAATACGTCAATTACATCCCGAGAAATTGCGGAACGAATTTGAAGGCTTGACATAAATGAAGCGCACAGAGCGCATGATTACAGGCGCTCTGAGGTTCCCACTTGAGTTTCAGGACAAGAGCTGGCTGCGTGTTTCATTTATTTCAAGCATCTACTTCACTTCGCAATTTCTCTGGATGTTAACTGACGTATTGGGATGCAAATAACACCATTATTTATGCGATTTCTCCTGATATTGATAGCATATGGCATGTCGATCTAAACTAACATAACTCTGAGTTGATATTTGGTCACGTTTCGGAGTGCCTGTATACAACGTACACGGTCCTCGCCCGCGAAAGTCGTTTTTCAACATCTTTTGTTGTTTCAGAGATATTTGAGGTGAAACGTTTGTGGGCGACCCTGTGTATGTACAACATACGTTATGCGAGATGTACTTTGTTCAAAACAATACCAGTTGTCTTGAATTTTCCGCAGCATTAAAAAACAATTATGAACAATCTCCAGAAAGCGAATTTTTAAGACAATACTCTTGTGAAGTAGTCAGTGGCGCATGGTAAATGGATAATTTAAAATTGTTATTAAACGCTTTTCTATATTACCCGAACTTTTAATACTCTCTAATATTGATAGCTCTTACTCAAAAAAGATGGCGTTCAATTTGCCTCATATATAGCGGATATAGCCACTCCCTGAAATTTAAACTCTTCGATCGTATCACAGCACAAAAAATAGCGAATTAGTTTTGGTCCAGAATCAAAGATGTGAAATACAAAAACTAGCTTCTTAACTGCACCTACAAAAACCTTAAGATCTAACCTTAATTCCCCATCGCAGTTTTCGAAGGTTGGGAGGGGAGGGAGGTGGGGATGGGATAGCGACAGCACGTTGCAAGGCATCGAAAATATGTTCAGCAATGTTCATGACTGGGGAGTTTGGTGACCAGGCGCAGTTTTCGAAGGTTGGGAGGGGAGGGAGGTGGGGATGGGATAGCGACAGCACGTTGCAAGGCATCGAAAATATGTTCAGCAATGTTCATGACTGGGGAGTTTGGTGACCAGGCGCAGTTTTCGAAGGTTGGGAGGGGAGGGAGGTGGGGATGGGATAGCGACAGCACGTTGCAAGGCATCGAAAATATGTTCAGCAATGTTCATGACTGGGGAGTTTGGTGACCAGGCGCAGTTTTCGAAGGTTGGGAGGGGAGGGAGGTGGGGATGGGATAGCGACAGCACGTTGCAAGGCATCGAAAATATGTTCAGCAATGTTCATGACTGGGGAGTTTGGTGACCAGGCGCAGTTTTCGAAGGTTGGGAGGGGAGGGAGGTGGGGATGGGATAGCGACAGCACGTTGCAAGGCATCGAAAATATGTTCAGCAATGTTCATGACTGGGGAGTTTGGTGACCAGGCGCAGTTTTCGAAGGTTGGGAGGGGAGGGAGGTGGGGATGGGATAGCGACAGCACGTTGCAAGGCATCGAAAATATGTTCAGCAATGTTCATGACTGGGGAGTTTGGTGACCAGGCGCAGTTTTCGAAGGTTGGGAGGGGAGGGAGGTGGGGATGGGATAGCGACAGCACGTTGCAAGGCATCGAAAATATGTTCAGCAATGTTCATGACTGGGGAGTTTGGTGACCAGGCGCAGTTTTCGAAGGTTGGGAGGGGAGGGAGGTGGGGATGGGATAGCGACAGCACGTTGCAAGGCATCGAAAATATGTTCAGCAATGTTCATGACTGGGGAGTTTGGTGACCAGGCGCAGTTTTCGAAGGTTGGGAGGGGAGGGAGGTGGGGATGGGATAGCGACAGCACGTTGCAAGGCATCGAAAATATGTTCAGCAATGTTCATGACTGGGGAGTTTGGTGACCAGGCGCAGTTTTCGAAGGTTGGGAGGGGAGGGAGGTGGGGATGGGATAGCGACAGCACGTTGCAAGGCATCGAAAATATGTTCAGCAATGTTCATGACTGGGGAGTTTGGTGACCAGGCGCAGTTTTCGAAGGTTGGGAGGGGAGGGAGGTGGGGATGGGATAGCGACAGCACGTTGCAAGGCATCGAAAATATGTTCAGCAATGTTCATGACTGGGGAGTTTGGTGACCAGGCGCAGTTTTCGAAGGTTGGGAGGGGAGGGAGGTGGGGATGGGATAGCGACAGCACGTTGCAAGGCATCGAAAATATGTTCAGCAATGTTCATGACTGGGGAGTTTGGTGACCAGGCGCAGTTTTCGAAGGTTGGGAGGGGAGGGAGGTGGGGATGGGATAGCGACAGCACGTTGCAAGGCATCGAAAATATGTTCAGCAATGTTCATGACTGGGGAGTTTGGTGACCAGCAGAGCCGCGCGGGAGTAGCCGAGCGGTCTGGAGCGCCACGTTACGGATCGCGAGGCACCCCGCATCGAGGGGTTCGAATCCTCCGTCGGGCATGGATTTGTGTGTAGCCCTTAGGTTAGTTTAACTTAGTTTAAGTAGTTTGTGAGTCTAGGGACTTATGACCAAAGTAGTTTGGTCCCATAGAATTACAAACATTTGAACATCTGTGGCCAGCAGAGGTGTTTAAAATTTAAGAGTGTTTCTGGAGTCACTCTGTAGCAGTTCTGGACGTATGGAGAGTCCCACAATGGAGGGTGCACAATGGACATGAATGGATGCCATTGATCAACCAGGATACGTACGACGTGTCACCAGTCAGAATCGTATCAGGTCTCCCTCATATCTCCAACTGGACACGCTTCACACCAGTGCAGAGCCTCCACCAGCTTGAAAAGGCCGCGCAAGGTCCATGGATTCATGAGACTGTCTCCATACGCACACACGTCCATCCGCTCGGTAGAATTGGGAACGAGATTCTTCAGACCTGGCAACAATTTCCAATAATCAACAGTCCAATGTCGGTGTCGACGGACTCAGGCGAGGCGTAGAGCTTTTTGTCTTGCAATCAACAACGATGATTTTTCGTTGAATGGTCCTAACATTGACACTTGTTGATGGCCCGGCATTGAAATCTGCAGCAATTTGAGGTAGGGTTGCACTTCTGTCGAACGATTCCCTTCAGTTGTTGGGCCCATTCTTGCAGGATTTATTTCCGGTCGCAGCGATGTCGGAGATTTGATGTTTTACCGGATTCCCGATATTCGCAGTGCAGTCGTGAAATCGTAGTACGGGAAAATCCGCATCTCGTCACTACTTGGGAGATGCTATGACCCATCTCTCGTGCGCCGACCACGTTCAGGCTCACTTAAATCGTGATAGCCTGCCGTTGTAGCAGCAGTAACCGATCTAATAACTGCGACAGACACCTCTTGTCTTATACAGGCATTACTAACCTCATAGCTGTCCTCTGAGTGTTTACAAATCTCTGTGTTAACATACGCGAGCCTATATTACCTCGCACTTTTACCTGAGCCCTGAGTGGAGACTGCAGGGAGCGGATGTTTACATTCGGCTCGTAGCGCATTGGTTGTTAGGTTAGGCCCCGCCTCCTTCTCCCAGTGTAGCCAACTCATGCCGTGTACCTTACAGCTTTTAAATGGAAGTGTAATTGCTTAATGTGTCGCAGAAGTAACACGAAATTAAGCATCACTTTAATGTACGACTATTCGAAATCAATCTTATGCCACAAATTATGAACACTATAAGTAAAAACGTACCGAAATTCCAAGCTCATTCCACAAATTATCGTCCGCGGCTGTCAGTGCTCTGTCTCTCCATTCTGTTTGAGTATAATAACAATCGAAAACGGAAACTTTTTGAATAAAAATTCTACAAAATAACTGTTACTTATGAAACTACAATGACGAACAACACTCACGAATCAACAATGAAAACAATCACAGGGGCACAATGCTACGGCGCATACTGCTGTCTGTCGGTAAGATTGGTAGGGAGCATAAACATTCCGGAGCTGCACGAACGCAGCCGACTTCTGCCGATCGCCTATAGCTCAGCTAAAAGTGCGAGGATAATGCCAGTTTCCTTGGCTCTTCAGTGTATCATAAAATATCATTAAGTCACGTGCCGCATCACTACAGAAAGGAATATGACGTGGTATGACACGTGTCACAGCATAACATGGCACGTGTCACGTGATATGAGATGTTATAAGGAATATGTTGCTTCAAAAAGTCGTGATGCGCCAATAGTTTACATACATGTGGCGAACTCAGGTGAAGATCGTAGACCACCTGATGGCAAACAGACGCGAACTTTTTTGATTAAGTTAGCAGAACAGGCCGTAACAGTAATGTAGAAATATCAAGCAGGAACATTTTTATGTTTATCAAAAGCGACAAGAGACAGATTTCAGAATACTTGACGGATAGACAAGAAATTTTCGCCTCCAGCAACAGTGTCGAGCATTACTGGAGAAAGTTAAATTACATCGTACAATATGCTTTAGATAAGTAGGTGTCAGTAAAATTATGAAGGATGGAAAAGATCCACCGAAGTTCAATTACCCATTAGAAAAATTCTACTAAACAAAGTGAACAACTTCAAATATTAACGTATTCAAAGCCTTGCAGACAGTTAAGAATTATAAGATGCCAAAACTAGGATAAGGAGAATAATTTATGATGCGTTCTAAGACTTCGAAAGAAAAGTTCTACGAAATTTTGGTCTTATTTAAATCCGTATATGGATCACAACGATATGACCATCCACTCTTTGAACTGTGGCTGAAATACTGTCTTTTCCGAAAGCTATTTCGCAGAGGAAGCTTGCAGTGTAGTCCCTTCTCCAAACAACTCTACCTCCCCCTCACCCCCCACAGAAGAATATATTATCTAGGATCCTGGCTCCATGACACAGAAATGTCGATTATATCTAGGTATGCATATATATGTGAATGCAACGAACATGTGAGGTCGTTAGAGGGCAAAGCCAATGGTCTCCTATCAAGAAGATCGCATGCAGAACACTTGTACGACCCATTCTTGAGAACTGCTCAAGTGTTCGGAATCCCAACCATTCCTCACCAAAGGAAAACATCTAAGAAACTCAATTTTTTTAATTGATAGGTACGATCAACATGCGACTATTTCGTGGAATCCCTTGGATGGAAGACTACAGTTATTTTTCCTGAAAGGAGTCGCATAATGTTAGAGGAGAAGCGGGGTTCAAACAATAGCCCATTAATTCTTTTATTCTCTTCAAGCGAATGCTGAGATGTATACTTCAGACGGAATCAGAACATATCCTTCCCCACATTTGTGCCCAGATATTCCTGCTTCTCAAATCTTTTCAGATGACCCTTCAGATAAAGCCACTGTCTCCACAACCTGTAGTTTAATTATTTATCTCTTCTTCATTCACGGCATCGAGTACCCATCGAACCGCTGAAATTTTGTCTGCCCGTGAGCGCCAGGAACGACCCATGATTGGGATTCAACGCTCTACTGTACATCGCGACAACTCGATTGGGTTACATGAGTGGTTAGTAAAATCGTCTAATTCAAAGACCTCACTACTGTTATTGTTATCGTTGTTGTTGCCGCGGCGGATTAGCCGTGCGTACTGAAGCGCCGAGCTGCGGTGCGCGCGGCCGTTCGCCGTCGGGGGTTCGAGTTCCCCCTTGGGCATGGGTGTCTGTGTTGTCCTTAGATTACTTTACCTTAGTTTAAGTAGTTTGTAAGGTACGGACTAATGACCAATCCGATAGATTTAAAAAACATTTGAACATTTTTTGTAGTTGATGCTGCTGTTATGGTCTTCAGATCGTAGACTGGTTTGTTCCAGCTTTCCACCCTACTCTTTCCCGAACACACCTGTTCATCTTCTCATAAGAACGGTAACCCATAATCATTTGAACCTGTTTAGTGTATTCGTCTCACTCTGTTATGTTGTTGTTATGGTCTTCAGTCAGGAGACTGGTTTGATGCAGCTCTCCACCCTACTCTATCCTGAGCAAGCCTTTTCATCTCATAAGAACGGCAACCCACATCCACTTGAATCTGCTTACTATACGCGTCTCTTGGCCTCCCTCTGCGATTTTTACCCCACACACATAATGTTTCCTACCAAGCGATCCCTTCTTTTAGTTAGGGTATGCCAAAAATTCCTTTTCTCGCCAATTCTGTTCAGTACCTCTTCATTAGTTATGTGATCGACCCACCTAATCTTCAGCATTCTTCTGTAACACCACATTTCAAAAGCGTCTATTCTCTTCCTGTCCGCACTGCTTATCGTCCATGTTTCACTCCCGTACAAGGCAACACTCCACACAAATTCCTTCAGAAAAAACTTCCTTACACATAAATTAATATTCGATGTTAGCAAATTTCTCTTTTTCAAAAATGCTTTTCTTCCCATTGCCATTCTGAATTTTATATCCTCTGTACTACGACCATCGCATGTTATTTTACTACCCAAGTAACAAAACTCATCTACCACCTTCATTGTTTCGTTACCTAATCTAATTCCTTCAGCATCGCCTGATTTTCTAAGACCGCATTCCATTATTTTTGTTTTGCTCTTGTTAATGTTCATTTTGTACGCTCTCTTCAACACACAGTCCATTCCATTCAACTGCTCTTCCAGGTCGTTCGCTGTCTCTGACAGAATTACAATGTCATCAGCAAAACGCAATGTTTTTATTTCTTCCCCCTGAACTTTAATCCCTATTCCAAATTTTCCCTTGCTTTCCTTCACCGACTGCTCAATATACAAATTGAATAACATCGGAGAAAGGCTACAACCCTGTCTTACTCCCTTCCCAACAGATGCTTCCCTTTCAAGCCCTTCGAGTCTAATAACTGCGGTCTGCCTTTTGTACAAGTTGTAGATAACTCTCCTTTCCCTGTATTTTACCCCTGCTGATTTCAGAATTTGAAAGAGTGTAGTCCAGTCAACATTGTCAAAAGCTTTCTCCAAATCCACAAAGGCTAAAAATGTAGGTTTTCCTTTCCCTAATCTATCTTCTAAGATAAGACGTAAAGTGAGTATTGCCTCCCGGTTTCCTACGTTCCTCCTGAATCCAAACTGATCTTCCCCTAGGTCAGGTTCTACCAGGTTTTCCATTCTCCTGTAGATAATTCGTGTTAAAATTTTGCAACCATGACTTATCAAACTGATGGTTCTGTAATTTTCACACCTGTCTGCACCTGATTTCTTTGGAATGGGGATTATTACATTTTTCTTAAAGTCTGAGGGTATTTCGCCTGTCTCATACATCCTACACACCAGTTCAAATAGTTTTGTCATGGCTGGCTCTCCCAGAGACTTTAGTAGCTCTGAGGGTATGTCATCTACTCCTGGGACCTTGTTCTGACCTAGGTTTTTCAGGGCTCTGTCAAATTCATCTCTCAGTATAATCTCTCCTATTTCATCTTGATCTACTTCCTCTTCCCTTCCTACAACATCGTCTCTAAGTTCATTTCTTTTGTAGAGCTGCTCTATGTACTCTTTCCACCTTTCAGCTTTCCCTTCTTTGCTGAGAACTGGTTTCCCATCTGAGTTCTTGATATTCGTAGAATTGCTTTTCTTATCCCCAAATGTCTCTTTGACTTTCCTGTAGGCGGTATCTACTTTTCCCCTTCTTATACATTCTTCATTTACTGCATTTTTATATTTTCTCCTTTCATCAATTAAATTTAGTATTTCCTGTGTTATCCAAGGATTTTTTGTAGGTCTTGCCTTTCTACCTATTTTGTCCTCTGCTGCCTTCACTATTTCATCTCTCAATGCTACCCATTCCTCTTCTACTGTTTTATTTCCCCCTGTTTCTGTCAATTGTTGCCTAAATCTCCCTCTCAAATTCACCAGAACTGCATGTTCCTTCAATTTATATAGGTCCCATCTCCTTATTTTCCTACCTTTCTGCAGTTTTTTCAGTTTCAGCCTACAGTTCATGACTAACAAGTTATAGTCAGAGTCTATATCTGCCCCTGGGTATGTCTTGCAGTTTATAACCTGGTTCCGGAATCTATGGTTTACCATTATAAAATCTATCTGATATCTTCCGGTGTCTCCTGGTCTCTTCCAAGTATACAACCTCCTTTTGTGATTCTTAAACCACGTGTTTGTTATGATTAAATTATGTTCCGTGCAAAATTCTACCAGGCGACTTCCTCTTTCATTCCTTCTGCCCAGTCCATATTCACCTACTATTTTTCCTTCTCTTCCTTTTCCTACTACCGAATTCCAGTCTCCCATCACAATTAAGTTTTCCTCTCCCTTAACTGTCTGAATAATTTCCTTTAGCTCCTCATATATTTCTTCGATCTCCTCATCATCGGCAGAGCTAGTTGGCATATAAACCTGTACTACTGTTGTCGGTGTTGGCTTCGTATCTATCTTGACAATGATAATGCGATCACTGTGCTGGTCATAGTAGTTTACCCGCATTCCTATTTTCTTATTCATTATCAGTCCTATTCCTGTGATACCCCCAACTGATTTTGTATTTATAATCCTGTACTCACCTGACCAGAAATCCTGTTCATCCTGCCACCGAACTTCACTAATCCCCACTATATCTAACTTCAACCTATCCATTTCCCTTTTTAAATTTTCTAATTTTCCTACCCGATTAAGGTATCTAACATTCCACGCTCCGATCCGTAGAATGCCAGTACTGTCTTTCCTGATGACAACATCCTCCTGAGTAGTCCCCGCCCGGAGATCCGAATGGGGGACTATTTTACCTACGGAATATTTTACCCAAGAGGATGCCATCATCATATTTCCATACAGTAGAGCTGCATGTCCTCGGGAAAAGTAACGGCTGTAGTTTCCCCTTGCTTTCAGCCGTTCGCAGTAGTTGTGTGGCAAAGCCACATTAGCTGATGTTACAGGGCCAGCTCAGTCAATCATCCAGACTGTTGCCCCTGTAACTACTGAAAAGGCTGCTGCCCCTCTTCAGGAACCACACGTTTGTCTGGCCTCTCCACAGATACTCCTCCGCTGTGGTTGCACCTACGGTACGGCTATCTGCATCGTTGAGGCACGCAAGCCACCCCACCTCGGCAATGTCTGTGGTTCATGGGGGAGGCGTCTCCCTCTACGATTTTTATTTCACATACTTCTGTTCAATACTAAATTGCGATTGCTTTGCCTACGAACGTGACCTACCTTTCGATCCCTTCTTTTACTCAAGAAATGCAAGATATTTCTTTTCTCCCCAATTGTGTTCATTACCTCACCATTAATTTCGCAACCTACCCTCCCTAACCTGTTTGTATCACCACATTTCAAAAGCCTCTACTCTCTTTTTTGTCTGAACTATTTATCCCCCACGTTTCTCTCCCATACAAGGCATCACTGCTCACAAACGCTTTCAGAAAAGGCTTCCGAAAATTAGCGACTATTGAGCTCAAAGTAAAAATGATACAGAACATTGTGTTATATAATACATCTGCCCGTAACCTATCAAACAAGTTTAGTATTAGTTGCTAAGGCACTGGACTCGTATTCGATGACCAAGCCAGATGGCGCAGTGGTAACAAAATGGTATCCCATCCGGGAGGATGGCGATTTCAAACCTGATTTAGGTTTTCCGTGATCTCTCTACTCACTCCAAGCATAGTTCGTTTCAAAGGGCACGTCCGATTTTATTGTCCAACTACCCGAGCGTGTGCTCCGCCTCTAATGACCACGATATCGACGGAGCGTCAACTCTGTTTACCTACCTTCTTCGTATTCGAAGTGGCTGATATTTGCATATCCATAGGATCATCCATATCATGTTATCGTAAACCAGTGAATGTCGAATGGAGTATGGGCCACAGTGTCGGCTGGTGCTTCAGATGACTGGGGGTTCACTTCTTTGAGTGCCGCATCTTGATAGTGGCACCGCACAGTGGTCTGAAAAGTCCGAAAAGCTGGCCTAAAGTCAAAAAATGAACATCATAATTATGGGTTTAGTCCCATACAATAATGTTTAGGGGACAGAGGTCAGCACTGTTTGTTATGACAGAGGGAGCGGAAGCTACCTTTGATACCGAAGAAAGTAGATCAAAGTTACGGTTGACGGAGGAACACACGCTACGCAGTACCGCTTCGGATTACATGCCGTGCTTAAAGTGTGAATAACTTTTGTTGTAAGGGATACTATTCAATTTTGTTTCTTGTAGGATGTTAAGGAAGGTATGTAGAATATATGTTATGTGATCGTAAATTTATGCTCGGTATGTGGTAAAAAACATAACCTCGTTATGTCTTCCATTCACACGTAGATCTGTCTTAAATGATCGAAAAAGTTATGATCGCCGGAGATCCTGCGATGTGCGTTGGTGTAATATGTAGCGTGGGATGTCTTGTGTCGAATTGTATAGGGATTGCCTGCGACTTGTTGCGATTCTCGTTGTACTGCCATGTTTACTGAGACTGTGCTCTGATAGCCAGCTAGCACGGAGTGCAAAAGGTCCGCTAATGGTATTCTATATCCAGTATGCACTTTGAGATTTAATACAAGACAGTGGTCGAAGGCACTCTCTGCTTATATAACTTTCACAACGTTCATTAAATATTGGGAGTTGACAAAATAAGACAATATTGAATCATGTGTACATTTCGGCAAGCTACAAATATTTTAATAATTTAAATCTGCTTCTATTTAGTATTACACTGCATTAATTTACCTACAGGGTCGGGTGGCAACCAATTACTATGCACGCTGAGGGAAATCTTCATCATGATAAAAAATGACGGGGAATCGGATTTGAACACGCAGCTCTCGGTTTTGGAGGATTAAATGGCTGAAACGACCGAGATGTATTTCAGAATGCTACACATCTGCGGCCTTAGAACTGTCATTGCCTCCGGATGAGTCTGGATATCAGTGTATTGTTGCTTTGTCTGACTGTTATGAATCAGCCTCAGACAACGATAAAGATTAATTTTGTAACGACAACTTTTTACACTGTTTCAAAATGAACGCTGTTGTCCTGTTATTGTAAAAAAAAGTTTTCAATGTAATTAATCCTCTATTGGTAATCAGCTATGCCAAAAATCCTTATTTTACAAATTTACATTAACATTTTATACGTTCTTATTAAATAACTCGGGTTTATTCAACCCGCCATTCGTAGTTATCACTTTTGCCCTCAAAATCAAATTCGGCGAACCCAAAAACCTTTATATACAAATTTCCAATTACATATGAATATTTTTCGACTTTTGGCCAGCTTTTCGGGCATTTCAGACCACCGTGCGAGGGGCGCCGGCGTAATGCACCCCTTTTTGCCCCCTCCCCCCCCTTTAGAAATATTTTCGTTGAAAGATCTGCAGAATCTCTCACCTCGGCTTGTTTGTGCTTGCTTCAACTAGAGCTGAGACGTCGGCCTAGCAAGCTTCTTTAATTCACAATCTTGTTCCATGCTTGAAGCTGAGTAATTTGTTGTACTGAACGTTGTTCATTTGTTGATACTGAACGTTGTTCATTTTTCTTTGATAATAAACACCAAGAAGATATGAATACGCACAAGAACACTAAAACACAGTAAGTAACTGATTAAACTGTTAAGTGACTGTAACGAAATGAATCTGTTATGATGTAGAGACAAGCTACCTTTGGGTTACGTGACACTAAGCAGCACGCCCTCCTAACCTCATCCATGCGCAAATGCTGCTATCTCCCATATCTTTTCAAACAATTAAATATTTGTTACAACGAATAGTATAAATGTCATTTGCCCTCAAAATCGCGATACAATTGCTAAAACGTCCAAAGTTATGTGGAAGTAACAATACAGAAGTCGTTGTTGTTCCCATATCTGTTAAAGAAGACTGGGTTTAAAAAAATGCAGTCTGTCTCGAACCCACTACCTTAGACAACTCAACGTGATGCCGCTAACCACACGGCTAAGCTTGGTAGTTGCAGAGTCAATCCTTCATTATTATTCATCATTTTTGAAGGCTTTTGCAGTTGATGCGTCTTTAATTGTTATAAGATATTTTACCAACTATGACGTGTTTCTGATAAGTCTTCAATATGTCAAAACAAATATGAAGGGCGGATGTTGTCTTGATGGAGGATTTGCATATTCGCAAGGCGAGGTGCGCAGTACCTCCATTGTCTTGCTTCGGGATAATTCGTGCCTAACCGCCAGAGCTCGAGAATCCAGGAGCTGGCGTCTCTACCAGCTCCAACGACAATATCAAAAGCGGCGTTTCCCTCGCTCCTCCCTGCCGCGGCGGCGCCTATATGCTGCCTCCAGGGGGTTCAGAAGTGAATGTGAACCTCAGCCGCGCATGCGCACTGCAACGCTGCTGCCACTGCCGCGTATATTAAGCGGCCGCGCTACGACTCGTATACGTGCTGTCTCCGCGACGTAAACGTTTCTCATGCGATAAAAATACTTGAATGTTCATATGAAATGATCTCATAGAAGAACGAAATGGAGAAAGATAGTTTAAAAACACTTTTTACTTTATTTACTTATTTTCTTTTTCCACGACGAGCTTTTTCCGCGGGTTCACTGAACCAATGAACACACAGCACGCGCCGCCACTACAGATACCTTCTCTCTTCCATTGCAGATGAGCTCGTCTGAAACTCAAGCCACCTCGCTGTGGATGATACTTGAAAGGGTAATTACTAAATCCCCCTGCCACCGTCAACAACCCCCTCCACCCCGCTCCCTCCCAGTGCTTTTCACTGTCACGTCGAATTCGCCACCAATGCACTACAGGACCCGCACATTTCTCGGTGTCTCATGAACGACAAAAACTGCGAGACGCCATTACACGCTCCAGTGGTACTGTTCTCTCGTAACCAGATACGAGTCTTCGATTACCACGGTGCCCGGGACACAACATGAGGGATTCCTGAGCCGTCTTTCACGCGGCCGCGGTGTAATTGCCCGCCGGCCGACTGACAGCTGACAATGTCACCCGCGCTACAAGAAGCTGCCGGCTCCTCGGCGACAAACGCGGTGGAAAGTGGAGGCGGACGATAACCGCCCAGGTTAATTGCTCAGCCGTGTGAAGGCCGCCGGCGCGCCGTTTTCCAGGAAATGAACCACTGTGTGGCTGCGGTGAACGGCCTCGCCGAGTGTCCACACAAGGTCGCCACCAGCGAGTCCAGACTCAAGGCGCTGAACCCGGGAGCTCTTCCATGACAGCGGGAAAACATCGCTCTTCAGCTTAAAGTTTTTTGATTTGTATTACAACTAAAGAATCGGGAAGTCAACGTGCTCTTCAGGGTGTTCGTCAAGTACCCTGGCCAGCACGATCCCCAGATCACTCCCCCACTGAGCATGTTTGGGACCGCATGAAACGTCATGTTGGGCGGTCTGCATGAGCGGCATGAAATCTGGCCCAACTGAGGCACCAGGTGGAAATTGCATGGCAGGCCATTCCATATAACCACATAACAGGACACAGTTGGTACTAATCGATGGTAAGGCATCGACTAAAACAGAGGTGAAACCGGGCGTTTCACAGAGTAGTGTTATTTATTTATTTAGCCTGATCAGATTAGGGCCATCAGGCCCTCTCTTACATCGGACCACGGTTTTACACATACAGTATTTCTTTACATGTGAGTTACCTATAACATAATAATGATTTTTACAGATGAACAGGTAATAGCATTATTTATACAGGTTGATTATATGTAAAAGGATGTAAATAAAAGGTATTAACTTAACTCTAAATAGGATTAATACTAACAGTACCACTGAGACACCTTCTGCTGCTGCTGGTGTACTAATAGAAGTAACAACATTGATATTAGCAGATACAATATTTACTTTTGAATATATCGAGACTGGTTAAGGCATGGCGAGTTCTGACAGAAGCTGTATCTGGCGAGAGCAACGGCAGTCGGAGAATATCTGGGAGGAGGAATGGATGTGACGTATCTGTACCGTAGGGTAATAAAGACTGGCGTAATTATTGCTTTAGTAGATAATCCATTAACTGTCGTTTGAAGCTGGCAGTGTTATTCAGTTCTCTGATATACTGAGGTAGATTGTCCCAGAGCCTGGTTCCTGCTACTGAAAAGGATTTTGAGAAACCGGCTGAGTGATGGATAGGGAAAATCTAAGTAGCTCTCTTAGGTTGTTTGCAGATGACGCCGTCATTTACCGTCTAGTGAAATCACCTGAAGATCAAAACCAACTGCAGAATGATCTGAATAAGATATCACTATGGTGTAAAAATTGGCAATTGACTCTAAATAATGAGAAGTGTGAAGTCGTCCACATGAGTACGAAAAGAACTCCGTTAAACTTTGTTTATATGATAAATCAATCAAATGTAAAGGCTGTAAACTCCACAAAATACCTAAGAATTACAATTACTTTTGACTTAAATTGGAAAGAACACGTAGATAGTGTCGTGGGAAAGGCGAACCAGAGACTGCGTTTTATTGGCAGAACCCTTAAAAGATGCAACAGAACTACAAAAGAAACTGCATACACTACGCTTGTCCGTCCATTTTTGGAGTATTGGTGCCCAGTGTGGGATCCTTATCGGGTGGGTTTGACGGAGGACATCGAAAGAGTCCAAAGAAGGGCCGCTCGTTTCATATTGTCACGATACAGGGGAGACAGCGTTACGGAAATGATACAGGATCTGGGATGGGAATCATTACAACAACGACGCTTATCGCTGCGGCGTGGGCTGCTTACGAAACTACAATCGCCAACATTCTCCTCCGAATGCGAAAATATACTGTTGACTCCCACTTACATAGGTAGAAATGATCATCAGAATAAAATACGAGAAATCAGAGATCGAACGGAGAGATTCATGTGTTCATTCTTCCCGCGCGCTATTCGAGAATGGAATGGGAGATAAAATAGTATAACGGTGGTTCGATGAACCCTCTGCCAGGCACTTACATGTGATTTGCAGAGTATGCCATGTAGATGTAGATGTAGATTAGGAACCTCTACGATCGTTTCCATGAACGAATTACAGCTTCCATCGCTGCAGAAGAAGGGTATACACGGTACTAACGCTAACATTGCGGACGCTCTGGTGACTGTACTCATGTGCGTACGTCTCTGCCTGTGTGGACTTGTGCTGTATACAACCTCAGGAATGTGTCAATAAAATTTCCCCCTGCTGGGTCGACGAATTCATGATGTTCTTTTTTCATATCCCAGGAGTGTATTTCTTAACTGTCGACTGCAGCAGCTAGCTAACTGCAGCAGAATAAAAGTCTAGAACAGGCATGAAAAACGCCGTTGTCACACCTTATGACAATGAGCTGGGATTTCGCACGGGATGTGACGGTGCTACTAAAGTCTGAGAGCGCTCCGCTCGCCGACCTCCCCCCCCCCCCCCGACCTCTGGACGATGGGTGGGAGATACTGCTGTACTGCTGCCGTGGTTTACTGCTGCCATAAAGGGCCACGTTTTCCAGGGACATGCACGACCGTTCGTGTCAGCTGTGGCGGTGTCGGGATGCGCCAGTAACGAAGCTGGGTTGTTTTCCTGATTGCGCGCTCGGCCGCAAAGTTATACAGCGTACGTAGATGCGACGTCCAGTTAGCTAAGACCGTTGTACGTTATAGTCCACTTACGACAACGGACCCAAATGTTGTGCCCTGTGAGGGCATTTTGCATTGTTCCTTGGTACGTTTGTTGGGGAACCGAGATAGAAGAGATGCAGTGTGAAGTGTTAATTTTCTATGTAACTAAATTTTACTGGACCTTACTTTGATGTTAACTCAGTGGCGGCTGGTGATAATGTGCTAATGTGCTGCAGCACACTGTAAATATATTACTAAAATTATGCCATTTCTCTTCGAATGCATGCGAGAAATCGCTGTAAAATTACATCCTTTCTCTTGGAATACGAGCCAGATATCACAATAAAATGACGCCAATTCCCTTCGAATGCGTATTAGAACGCTAGTAATAAGGCTGAAAACGCATTCTGGAGTGCTCTCGCTGCGATAGCTGGAAACCAGCTCCGCGTGCTGAAGTGGGATTCAGCCGCGTTGCTACGTGCGCAGAGAGGCGGTGCAATCGTCTGTTCGCTAGTGCGCATGCGCAGACGTGACGTCAGGCCTGGCGACTGTGTGCTGAGACCGACTGCAGCACCAGACCAATATTTCTCTTCGCGCTGCGTGTAACGGCTGCGGAAGAATAGTATATGACGAATATTGCGGCATACAGAGTCAAATAGCGCTCTGACTCAGACGTCTTGAGCGTTGTCTCTCAAACCTACCTGTGTGAGGCTCGTATTCAAATACCTCTGAGTCTAAATTTTTAATTTCTGTAAATAAAATTAATATTTTTTAAACTTTATATTACTACCTGCAGTGAATACATGCAGTTGGCAGCGCTGTTATAGATTACCCTGAAGGTCTTACTGTCAATACAGTATTAATTGGTATTTAATTAAAAGCAATCATACAAAAGTTGACTTTTTATTTTAGTATATTTTGTTTCCTGTTTATTTTTGTAATATTGTAGCACACTGGTCAAATTTTGTACGAGCCGCCACTGTGTTAACTATCATCTCTTTTTAACACACAATTGTTTTGTGTATTTCAAATCGATGGACAAATCTGTCTGCGAAAATAAGTCAAAGAATTAATCTAAATCTACATAAATACTCTGCAAATCATATTGAACTGTATGACAAAGGGTTCATCGAATCGCTTTCATGCTGAAACTTCCTGGCAGATTAAAATTGTGTGCCGGAACCGTGACACGAACCTGGGTCCCCTGTCTTTCGTGGGAAAGTGCTCCGTCACTGAGCTATCCCGACACGACTACGCACCATAACTTCAATTCTGCCAGTACCTCGCCTCTTACTTTCCAAACTTCACAGACGTTCTCCTGCGAACCTTGCAAGAGTAGCAATCCTGGAAGAAATGATATGGTGGAGACATGGCTTGGCCACAGCCTAAGGGATGTTTCCAGAATGAAACTTTCACTCTGCAGCGGAGTGTGCACTGATATGAAACTTCCTGGCAGATTAAAATTGTGTGCCGGAACCGGGACTCGAACCTGGGACCTTTGCCTTTCGCGGCCAAACATCCGTTAGGGTGAGGATAAGCCATGTCTCTACCATATCGTTTCTCCCAGGATTACTACTCTTGCAAGGTTCGCAGGAGAACGTCTGTGAAGTTTGGAAAGTAGGAGGCGAGGTACTGGCAGAACTGAAATTGTGGGGCGGCGTCGTGGGTCGTGTCGGGATAGCTCAGTGATGGAGCGCTGCCCACGAAAGGCAAAGGTCACAGGTTCGAGTCCCGGTTTCAGCACACAATTTTAATCTGCCGGGAAGTTTCATATCAGCGCACACTCCGCTGCAGAGTGAAAGTTTCATTTCGCTTCTATGATATTCTCTAATAGCGAGCGGGATAAAGGAACACGTAAATCTTTCCGTTTTCGATCTGATTATTCTGTTTGTACTATGATGATCATATCCCCCTCTGTCGAAGGGTAATATCAAAATATGTTCGCAATCTGTAAGAGAAGGTTTCTGAAAGAAATTTTTGAAATAAATCTCGCCGCAAAGAATAACGACTTTCTTTTAATGATTGGCATCCCAAGAAGTGCATCATATCCGTGATACTCTTTAGCATTACATTAAATATTTTTACTAAAATTATATCTGCGACGCTTGTCGCTTGCGTATCCGTTCTCCCTTTAATCTATACCTCTGACTTTTTATTTTAGATTATCAATTTTTTCAACCGGCCTGGAGAGAGAACGGAAGTGCTCTTCGCCTTTATGTTCTACACTCTTGTACTGATCAGACATCTATTCATACTCTTTTACTAAAATGTAAGTATGAGCATTCTTTATTTTTCCTTATTGTAATAAAAACCCCAGTTTGATTTCAACATTTTTTTAAATTCAAAATGACCTTCACCTATTGCCAATAATTTTTATTCATTGTTTTCAGCAAGCTACGGTCAATCGTGAAGAGTTGCTTGGTCATTATTACGATTCGTTTGGCGATTGCATACGTTTGGTTCGAACTCAACCCTCTCCTACATTCAATTTGTACTGATTTGACTTTCAGAACCTGCAATTAATGTTTTTATTCGGTCAAGTCCGATATTCTATAATTGTATTGCCCAATTGTCTCAGTAACTTAACGGTATCGTGAAACGTTGTTATGCGAAGCGTAAGATCACCGAGCATCGATTTACGGCGGGTACTTTCATTTCATTCCATATTCCAGCACAAAATGTCTACAGCTCAAAAATGTTCAAATGTCTGTAAATCTATGGGATTTAACTGCATGGTTATTAGTCCCTAGCTAACAAACTACTTAAACTAAGTACAACGTATACACCCATGCCCGAGGGAGGACTCGAACCTCCGGCGGAGTACGGCCGCGTGCACCGCAGCACGGCGCTTCAGTGCGCACGGCTACTCCACCGCGGCTGTCTACAACTGATCCACGCCTCATCCTTCATGTAAAGGTACCTATTCGCCGACTTTCTGGTGCTTTCAGGTGCTATCTTCAACAATGACTACCGCTATTTTTTAACGCCGATACTATCCTTGCACTAGTCTGACATCGTCTATTAAAATTTAATTCCTGCAGATATTACTAAATTCAATCAGTACTATAATCGGTTTTTAATCCAAATCTTTACAACACCAAACCTAAAATTACGACAGCAACATTACAAAAGAATTGACGAGTCCGATGACAGGACAAATATAAAAAAATCTTGTGATATTTTACCATTGTATGTCAACTAATCCCAATTTTGTACCGAGCGAGGTGGCGCAGTGGTAAAACACTGGACTCACTTTCGGAAGGATGGTGGTTCAAATCCACCTCCGGCCATCCAGATTTAGGTTTTCCGTGATTTCCCTAAATCACTCCAGGCAAATGCCGGGATTGTTCCTTTGAAAGGGCACGGCCGATTTCCTTCCACTTCCTTACCGAAACACTCTGAGCGTAAGCTCCGTCTCTAATGACCACGCTGTCGACGGGACGTTAAACTCCAGCCGGCCGCGGTGGCCGAGGGGACTGCGACGCGCCAGTCACGGTCTGCACGGCCAGTACGGGCAAGGATATTTGTGCCGTCCCTAGTATCAGCTAGTTCATAAGTAGTTTGTAAGTTTAGGGACTGATGACCCCGTAGTTAAGTCCCATAAGCTGTACAAACATTTGAACATATTTGTTAAGCTCCAAGCTTCCTTCCTCCTTCCCAATTTTGTGTCTCTTTCATGCTCACATGTTGACAATAATCGGCACGAAAAATATTAGGAAGGAATATAACATTGATATAAAATTTGGAGTAAAAACTGCAGAAGAAATTCCACCCCAGCAACAAAGAATTGCAACACAGGCAAGACCAGATTTGTTACTACGCTTATTCCTTATTTGGTGCTTGTTATTATCTTCTAGTCTATCGCCAGTACGCATCTTTAAATTCAGCATTCTTACTTCCTCTGAAATCAGTTTTTCGGATTTTTTTTCGTAGTTATTTATTTATTTCGAGTAGCAAACTGGAAAAATGGTCCAAATGGCTTCCTCGCTTGTCTTGCGGGAAGCGTCTCTCATGCGTGTGCGGTTCAAACAATAAGAACAAATCTTATCAGTGTTAAAAAAATTTCTGATAAATTTTCGTGTGAAGTATTTAGGTTACCTTTTTCCTAATTTTGACGAATTATTTTGTTCAAAACTCGCTGGCATAATATAATAATGGACTCTGAGAACAGTAATAATGTTTCGCAACAGTTAACACAGCCTAAGGATGACTATATGGTAGGGAGATCAATTGAAAGTCTTTCGCCCGTAGTGGATGAAAATATTGTAACCACGTCACGTGTGACAGATTTCCCAACACAAACAGACAATCACGTACCGTGCAATGCAAGACGAATGGTTTAGACGATTCGAAACATTGTTCATGAACATGAAAAGTCAGGTTTCAGGCTTGACCCAACATATTCAAAGTTTACGCGCATCTATTAAAGATGAACTTAACAATTTACGCATATCTACTGAAAGTTCAAAACACAACATGTTACCACAAATAATCATATTTCAAGCTTAAACCAACAAATTGAAAACTTACGCACATCTACTGAAAGTTTAAAACACAACAGGTTACCATTAATAATCAGGTTTCAGAGTTGACCCAATAAATTGAAAACTTACGCACATCCACTAAAAAATGTTCAAATGTTTGTAGAGTCTATGGGACTTAACTACGGGGTCATTAGTCTCTACACTTACAAACTACTTATGAACTAGCTAATCCTAAGGACGTCACAAATATTCATGCCCGAGGGGGGATTCGAACCCCCGACCGTAGTGGCCGTGCAGACTGTGACTGGTGCGCCTCAGTCCCCTCGGCCACCGCGGCCAGCCACATCCACTAAAAATGAACTTAACAGTTTACGCACATCTATTGAAAACGAACTCAATAGTATACTTCACAAAACAAGAGTTAGAACAATTACAAAATTATACAAAACAACAATTCAACAGACTAGAGAAGCCGGCCGCGGTGGCCGAGGGGACTGAGGCGCTCCAGTCACGGTCTGCACGGCCACTACGGTCGGGGGTTCGAATCCCCCCCTCGGGCATGGATATTTGTGCTGTCCTTAGTATTAGTTAGTTCATAAGTAGTTTGTAAGCTTAGGGACTGATGAACACGTAGTTAAGTCCCATAACCTATACAAACATTGAGACTAGAGAAACAACTGATAACACGCGAATAAATTAAATCTAGATTTGAAAAATTAGAATCAGTACAACAAAAGAGTAGGGTGGAGAGCTGCATCAAACCAGTCTCCGGACTGAAGACCATAACAACAACAACAACAACAACATAACAAAAAAAATTGCCCACACTTATTTCCGGTGAGGTAAACGATCAGGTGAAAGCTGAAATACACATAGTAGAACCGGTTATAAAAATGAAAATTTTCCGATTTTCAGCATAAAGTAGCTGATAAAATTTTGGATACAGTAGACGCAAAAATCTCCTCAGTGGTAGACGAAGTTGCAGCTTATAAAGAAACAGTTAAGGCATTACCATCAACCATTGACAATCTCACACAGAAATTCATTCGGCCAAAAATAAAACAGGAAAATTTAGAAACAACTACGTATTACAAGGATTACCAGTCAGGCAGAAAACATCGTTAAGGGAAATCAAGAGTGGGTACAGCGATTCTCGCTCATTACTGAGGCAAAATTAAATGACGAAATGTAACGATAACTGACGTAACAGTCACTTTAAACCAACCGCAACGACTGTCTAACGGAACACAGACATCAAACTGAATCGAGTTGTGTCATGCCCTCCGACACTGAGCGACACTATTCTAAGCCATCGGCTATATTAAAAGGCAATCTTTCTCTTCCTCCCTAGTACGCATTGTTGATACACTAGCCAACCTTCGCATCTAGCTGATGATTGTATTTCAACATCATATGCCGGCCTCGGTGGCCGAGTGTTCTGCGGCGCGCCAGTCACAGTCTGCACGGCCACTACGGGCGGGCTTTCAAATCCCCGCTCGGGCATGGCTATTTGTGCCGTCCTTAGTATTGACTAGTTAATAAGTAGTTTGTAAGTTTAGGGACTGATGAACCCGTAGTTAAGTCCCATAAGCTCTACAAACATTTGAACATTTCAACAGCATAATTCGCGACCACAGGTCGGCAAGCATTCTAGAAGACTTCATCGCCCATCGGATTGCACTGCTATCTTCGCGTCCTTGTTGTCCAGATCGCATTATCCCATAGTCCAAGACAATCTAATTTCCACATTTTACATTTCATCTCTCGCTATTCCCTTGCGCCACATCATCGCCATAGAAGGCAGTATATCGAACAAGTCATAACCTAAAACAAAATACCTGACGTGACGTTTACTTTTTAAATAAAGGCACTTCGCAGTCTCGTGGACGCTGTGTAGAGAAGAATAGGGCCAGCAGTAGGCAGGAGATGGCGTTAGTTTAAAAGACCGCGGCCTGTCTGCTCACAATGTGCAGCAGCGGCGGCAGCTGGCTTTGTTTTTTCCGTGGCGCTGCAGTCGGCCAGGTGTAAACAGCAGCCGGCAGCCGCCGTGTTTCTGGAGGGCTGTAGCACGCGGGCGTCATATCGTCACGCGCCGCTGCCGCTTTTTAACGAGGCCGGGATGCGTGACGCACCAACAGTGCTCGCCGCTGCCGTCCACTTCACTGCTCACTAACGCGTTTAATGCTGCCGAGTTCTCTCGTTTTCACCAAATCACTCCTGACCTCGCGGAACAGCTAAAAACGACCTGACGACTAAGGGCTGCGTATACAGCGTGCTTCAGGAGATATTTTAGGTGCTGGTAGTATAGACCAGTGTTTCCCAACCTTTTTCAATATCAACCGCCTTCCAACAAAAAATATTTTATATATATATACATGGGGCGTCTGATCCGAAAGAACACACGTTACTTCTGCAGTTGTTATTATTTCATATTCACAGAATATATGACAACTGCGAATCGACGAAGCTCAAAAATGCCGGTTTCGAGGCAG
This sequence comes from Locusta migratoria, assembly GCA_026315105.1. NCBI lineage: Eukaryota > Metazoa > Arthropoda > Insecta > Orthoptera > Acrididae > Locusta > Locusta migratoria. The sequence goes on along the minus strand of CM048744.1, from coordinate 958,149,142 downwards.
TTGAGCTGACCAATATACCACTGCAGACACAACAGTCACCGCCCCTGCAAGGACTACCTAAGCACGCCTCCCGTCAGATACAAATTCCCAGCTTCACCCTGTTCACAGGTACTCAAACTCGTAGTTCTGAAACTAAATTACGTAAGGGTAAGGACCACAAAGTTGCCCACCCATCCGCACTAACGAAAGGAGCATTGCCCGTCACCGGCATATACACTCAAGGCCAAGCCAACAAACAGATTGTAATATTGACATTCTGGGGTAGTCGGGTGTTCTGCCGGATGTTTGTGTCAAACTTGCACAATATTTCGACAGTGTGCCTCACTGTCTTCTTCAGGTGCTTCCTGGGATTTGTCCCTCTTCGGAACGCGTCCAGTATTTATGCCTAGGCGTTAGGCGTTCCAAATGCGGTCCGCAGTTTGACACAAACATCCGGCAGAACACCCAACTACCCCAGAATGTCAGCATTTCGCCGGGAAAGCATGAAATCATACAGATTGTAATATTACTTAGAAAGTATATTTTTTATGCAAACATACTGGTTTTTTTAACGGAACAATAGTTGTTTCTATCATGCAATGGAATACTTGACGCCAGCTGTGTACAAAGAATTTTGAATGACATTTTTATCACGTTTAGTTTGACAGCTACAACCATTCAAAGTTTCGGGGACGGAGGCTAGGATAGCGTAGCTGACTGCCCGAGTGGCTAGCCCCTGGGGCATGGCCCACTCTCATGACCACCAGCCAGTCAGCTACGCTGTCCTCTCCTCCGCCCCCAAAACTTTGAGTGATTGTAGCTGCCAAACTAAACGTGATAAAAATGTCATTCGAAATTCTTTGCACACAGCTGGTGTCAAAAATTCCAGTACATGATAGGAACAACCATTACTCCAGTTGAAAAATCGTATGTTTGCATAAAAAATGCACAATCTGTTTACTGACTAACAATACGAGTCCTTGACTACCAATCCATTCTGTGAAAACCGCACATCAATCTCACTTTCCGTTTCCGCAATATTTGCGGTGCAAGTGTAAGGTGATTCACCCTGTATATATAACCTGTAGACTGACTCGATACTCAAAATTTCGATGAAATAATCGCTTACATAATCTATGCAACAGTTCGCCTCCGTATTTTAGTGGAGAGCGAAGTGAGTTGCGACGTGGGGGTCCCGTGTTCGATTCCCGGGCGGAGTGGTGATTTTCTCCGCTCGGGGACTGGGTGTTCTGTCGCCCTAATCATCATTTCATCATCATTGACACGAAAGTCGCCGAAGTGACGTCAGCTAAAGAGACTTGCACCAGTCGGGCTGAACACGGTCCTAGTTGGAGTCTAAAGGCCATAAAATGCCACACGATCATAATCATTTACGCAACCAACTTTGTCGGTCCATTTTATGTGATTTAAAGTCGATACAAGAACTATTTTGTAAGTCGAATCTGTAGCGATGATTGCCGCTTCCGATTATCACACAAATTTCTATAACGTAAATTCTGATTTACGTAATTTTTGATTTGCAGTGCACGTGGCTTCCTGCCTTAAGAATATCTGGTAATTGAAGAAATAAGAATGGGTAGTTAAAGTTAACTGGAAATCATAAAGGATGTTTGTGGGAAGCGACCATTATATACGTACATTCTTGTGTTAAGTCCGCCTTTTGTCCTGTGGTACGCCATCAGGAATGTCTTACGAACAAATTTTCGTTGCAACTACCTTTTATTTAAGACTATTCAGTGGAGCAATTTACAATTGTTACGTTGAAATTTTTAGCATGCGATTATAGTAGCGGCTTTTACATCGAAATTATTTATGTAGGACCGTGTGAGAGTAGCCTAGCGGTCTGGAGCGCCATGTTACGGATCGCGCGCCCTCCCGGGTCGGAGGTTCGAATCCTCCCACGAGCATGGATGTGTGTGTTGTCCTTAGGTTAGTTTACCTTAGTTTAAGTATTTAATAAGTCTAGGACTGATGACCAACGTAGTTTAGTCCCACAGAATTACAAACATTTGAACTTTTTTTTTATTGATGTATTGAATAACAGGCACCATCTGACTTGAATGCCATGCTATTGTATATGAATTGGTAGCTTATTACTTAGTTACAATGCCTGAGTACCAATGCCCTTAACTGGAATTTTTGTCTTTGGTCGAGTTAATTTATTTTTCCATTTACGTCTCCATTATCTCTGGTAACGATTTCATAACGTGAAACATTTAATTTCCTTCTTTTGAGATATGTTGTAATACATCCAATTTATGGGCCACATATTATTTACTGCCTAATTTTCCTAACTGCAGTTTATCTACAGGGCATATTATTGGTAATGGAAAATTAAGGAAAAGAAATATCAATTTGACAATGGCTAACTTTCTATTGTACTCGGTGTTACTGTGAGAGCATACAATGTATAAACGTTTCATTCTAAAAAAATCTGATAATATGTATCTGTTTTTTCAATATTCCATGTTTGTGCTTATCTAAAGGTCAGTTAGAGTTATCACTATAGCCCTGCCGTCGACAAATTGTAATATTTCACACCAGATCATTTTATGTATAGTCATACAGGAATGGTATTAACTTTATCCGCGTATTTGATATCAAGATAGAAGTACTGCTTAGTTGTCTCTTGCTTCTTGATTATCTCTCTCCACCGTGTCACCTCACTCAAAAGCCACGTGTCTGCTGATTAAAAAAAATTGCAAGCGTACGTCATGTTACACAATGATTGTTGCTAGAGTGTTTCTTATTTCTCTTACTCTAATTTTAATCCATACTACAATGTTGAACTGGCAAGCACGCACACGCACAAATTTTACGTATCGTTGATCTATCTGTGACTGTTATCTTGAAATGAAGGATTAAGAAATGTTCAAATGTTTGTAAATCTATCGGACCAAACTGCGTGGTCATCAGTCCGTAGCTTACAAACTACATAAACTAAGGTAAACTGACTTAAGGACAGCCGGCCGCGGTGGCCGAGGGGACTGAGGCGCTCCAGTCACGGTCTGCACGACCATTTCGGTCGGGGGTTCGAATCCTCCCTCGGGCATGGATATTTGTGCTGTCCTTAGGATTAGCTAGTTCATAAGTAGTTTGTAAGTTTAGGGACTGATGACCCCGTAGTTAAGTCCCATAAGCTATACGAACATTTGAACCTAACGACAACACACACACACAAACACACACACACACACACACACACACACACACACACACACACATGCCCCAGGGAGGACTCGAACCTCCGACGGCGAGCAACCGCGCGCTCCGCAGCGAGGCGCCTTAGACCGCTCGGCTACTCCACCGCGGCGACACAAGGATAATGAAATGCTGTCAAAAGCAGGCGATGCTGACGGAAAGAAAAGAGACAACAAAGATAATAGATGAATTTTATTGTTTGTTTAAATTTTTGTATAGTCTATGGGACTTAACTACGGGGTCATCAGTACCTAAACTTACAAACTACTTATGAACTACTTACGAACTAGGACGGCACAAATATCCATGCCCGAGGGGAGATTCGAACCCCCGACCGTAGTGGCCGTGCAGACCGTGACTGGTGAGCCTTAGTCTCCTAGGCCACCGCGGCCGGCTGAATTTTATTATTTGGGCAGTGAAATAAATTGTGATGGCCGAAGAGCAGTTGGTATAAAATGCAGAATGGGAATAGGAAAAAGAATATTTCGCAAGAAGAGAAATTTGCTAGCTTCGAATATCAATATAGCCTAACTGTTAGAAAATCTTTGCCGTGGCAGAATAGCCGTGCGCACTAAAGCACCCAGCTGAGGTGCGCGCGGCCGTTAGCCGTCGGGGTTCGAGTCCTCCCTCGGGCATGGATGTGTGTGTTGTCCTTAAGTTTAAGTAGTTTGTAAGTCTAGGGACTGATGACCAACGTAGTTTGGTTCCACAAGAATTACAAACTTTTCATTTGAATTTGGTCCGAGTCCTCCCTCGACCATGGGTGTTTGTGTTGTCCTTAGCATAATTTACTTTAAGTTAGTGTGAGTAGTTTGTAAGCCTAGAGACTAATGACCACCGTAGTTAAGTTCCTTAGATTTACAAACATTTTTTTAGAAAGTCTTTCCTTCAGGCATGTGTCTGGTGTGTAGCCTTTTTCGAGAGTGGAACATGGACGATCAGCAGTTCAGACAAGAGGAGAGAGAATGTTTTGAAATGTTGATTTACACAGTAATTCTGAATGTTATATGGCTAGATCGTGTAGTTAATGGGGGATTACTGAACAGAAATGGGGAGAATAGCAACTTGGTTAAAAGAAAGATATCCGTTGATGGGACGCCAAGAATTTGGATTTGAAGGGACGTGTGAATGGATGGGTTGGGTTGGGTTGTTTGGTTGGGAAAGGGGGACTAAACTGCTAAGGTTATCAGTCCCTCGGGGAGGGGGGAGGAGTGAGGAAATTAGGGAAGGGGAAAAGGAAAGGAGGATTCCATTAGCTCGAGGCCCCGCGCTCGCCACGCACGTACTCAAGAAAGATCGAACCGTCAGCCACCTGCGAGGGGGGGGGGGGGCAAGGGGTGTGTGAGTGGAATACCGTAGAGGGAGACCAAGAGATGAGTAAACCGCGTTTAAGTAAGTCTACGCTTCAGTAGTTACTCAGAAATGAAGAGGCAAGCATAGCACAGATATCGTGGAGAGCTGCAACAAACTAGTCTTTGGTCTAAAGACCATAGCAACAACAAAAATCATTTTAATTTATTCAGCCGTGGATTCTTAGTGAAACCAAGTTTATTTTATCAACTAAATGAAACATTTTTACCCTTCTTCAAAACATTTATTATTACAGTAGGACTTAGGTTTCGAGTAAAACACACATTTAGGGTACCGGAAAAGTGGCTTATAACTCGAAACTAAAATAATAGATGTTGTGAAACAAGTATGTAAAAATTTATTTAGTTAATACGACAGCGCCGAGCGCATTGAGGCGCTATGCTGCGATGCGCGAGGCTGTTTCCCGTCGAGGGTTCGAATCCCCTCTCGGGCATGGATGTTTGTGTCGTCTTTAGTATAAGGTAGTTCATAAGTAGTTTGTAAGTTTAGGGACTGATAACCCCGCAGTTAAGTCCCTTAAGCTTTGAACATAATGCGACAGCGGAAATCCATCCTTGGAATAAAATGAACTCTGAAGCCCAGCCTGTGGTTTACTACATTCATGCAACCATGTGGGAAGACTTTTTTTTTTTTTTTTTTTTTTTTTTTTTTTTTTTTTTTTTTTTTTTCAACAGTAGGACCCTTCCTGTCCTTTCCCTTTTCGCCAAGTAATCCACTCACGCCTGCCTAGCTCGTGATCTCTGGTGTACATATAACATACGAGTGTCAGCAACAAACAGCTCACCTCATCTGATGAAATCTGTCCGCAATAGCTAGCATTATGAATCTAACAATCGTAAATATGATGTTTAACCGTGCGCTTCTGCATTACTAGAACTCTTCTCCAAATGTTCAAATGTTGGTAATTCTATGGTACCAATCTACTTTGGTCATAAGTCCGTAGCCTTAGAAACTACGTAAACTAAGTTAAACTAACCTAAGGACAATACACACATCCATGCCCGAGGGAGGATTCGAACTGCCATCGTGGTAGGCCTCGCGATCCGTAACGTGCCGCTCCAGACCGCTCGGCTACTCCCGCGCGTCAAAACTCTTCTCCCCGTACTTCAATGTCATGTATTGAGAAAGATCACTGTAAAACCTAGACAAAATAGTTTTAGTGTCTTTTTCAAACTGAAATGTTCTAAGGTAGGTGTAAATACTGGCTTTGCTTTTGACCATGAGCCTAAACAGTGAAAATATTTTGGAGCAATCTTTAAGTAAGTACATAGTGGCAACTTTTATTTATACTGACAGCTCGAAAACCTGTGCATGGAAATAGGAACAACATTTTTTGATTTTTAATGACAAAGAGGTGTGATCCGAAATTCTTAATGGAACAGAAAGGGGTGAACACGATAATGTGTACATGCACACAGGAATAGTAAAGTACACAAAAAGAAATATTTAGAGATCGTTTCAAAAACAAAATGTAAAAACTGTAAAAAGAACGAAATCTAACAATGCAATTACTTCGTCAGTGCCAATGTTGTCCATCCTAATGCAATGTGTCATTACTATTACGTCGGCTCAATTAGCATAACATTTTCAACTCTGATTATTATTTTTTAATATAAAAATTTAAAAAATACAATTTTTAGACAGGTGATATTTTGTTACTTTACTCATCTGGTAATCCAAACCACTCAATCTTTAAAAAGCTGAATATTACAAGAAGCACAAGAGAGACATATGCAAGTGCTATGATAAAAATAAGATTTCCTCAATTTTGATTATATATCTGAGGAAATAAAACAGAATTGAGCATCCATTCACTAATTCAAGGAATATCTAGAGCTGTATTATGCTTAAGTTTGTGGATGACAAGGTGACGGCTCTTAACGCTGACTAATGCATCTGCGCTACGCTACCAATTCCGGGAAGCAGAGGGATCGATGGATCCAATTAAGAACGACCTTGCCGTATCTTGGCGCCGTGCCTGGCTACTCCGAAAGTGGCCGTATACTCAAGAGCTCTTTGCAGGCTGAAAGCACAATGATCGATTGTGCACAGCTATCGATACTTGATTGATCCGAGATGAGTAGTTGCGGCCGTGAAAAATTTCGCCTCTTGGTCATTACTTCTCTGAAAGACTACATTTTAGAAAGAATGATGCCTGAAAACATCAAAAAGAAGGACAGTTCAATATCGTCTCGGCATATGCAGTTGTACTCTTGATTGATTTGTGTATATTGCATCGGATGTTACGAAACATGACACAAAAGTGAAGGAGACGGGATAGATGTACAAGATGCTCGTTATGTCGTAATGTAATAGGTTTTCTCTCCCTTTCTCTTTTTTCCACACAGATTTCCTTTCATTAAGGGGGGTTTTGGCTTTTTTCGTAGTGATTTCATGCAGTTAGAGTGGAACATGGCAATCAAATTCAGAGTAATGAGTAGATTTTTACCTGACAAGCAAGATGAAGATAGGAGAACCCACATACAACTCCGTATCAGAAAAAAAAACGAGTGTATCGTATGTGTGTGCGTTTGTCAACACACATAAGAAACGAATCTCAATAGAGGAAGGACAGCGTGGTCATCGTCGATAGAGTTGTCATTACAGACGGAGTTCGCGCTCGAATTGTTTGGGTAAGGATGAAGAAGGAAATCGGCCGTGACATTTCAAAGGAACTAAATGTTCACATTTATGTAAATCTAAGAGACTTAACTACTTTGATCATCAATCCCTAGGCTTACAAATTATTTAAACTAACTTACGCTAAGGACAACACACACACATGCCCGAGGGGGGACGCGAACCTTCGACGGCGAGCACCCGAGCGCTCCATATTAAGATACCTTAAAGCAATCGGCCACTCCACTGCGGTTAAAGGGAACTATCGCGGCATTTGCCTGGAGTGATTTAGGAAAGCGTCGAAAATCTAAATGTGAATGGCCGGAGATTGTTTGACTCTCGATGACTCGTTTCGCAAGTAGCAGAGTGTTTACTCCTAGTTTGTCCTTCCATAGTATGCGTTGCAGTTTTTTTTTTTTTTTTTTTTTTTTTTTCCTTCAGTTCTGAGTACTTTCCTGAATTATCACATCTGCTACTTTACAATTTCGCCTCACTGTATATTATGGATCTTTTTGAAGAGATACCAGCGAACTCATATCGTAGCAATGTGCTTCCAAATGGAAATTTTTGTAACATAAATTACGGTAGCTGTGTTTTGCTTCCTGAAACTTTTGTAGGAAGTCAGGAACTAGAACTAATAAACACTCCGACGACTCTGCTCCTATAAAGACTGTGTGAATGTGTAGCTGTGTTAAAGTCGGGTTGCAACAGTTCAAAGAACTCTCATTTACTTTGAAAGGAACCACCTAGGCATTCGCCTGGGGTGATCTACGGAAATCACGTTAAACCTAATTCAGAATGTCCGGAGACGGGTCTGAACCGCCATCCTGACGAATGCGAGACCAGAATCTTACCACTGCGCCATCTCGCTTGGCGCGATAATTCAGTTGATCTCTACATTTCGTTTCCTAATGATGGAGGATGGCGGTTCAAATACACCTCCGGCCATCCAGATTTAGGTTTTCCGTGATTTCCCTAAACGACTCCAGGCAAATGCCGGGATGGTTCCTTTCAAAGGACACGGCCGATTTCCTTCCTCATACTTACCCAAATATCCGAGCCTGAGCTCCGTCTCTAATTACAACGCTGTCGACGGAACGTTAAACTCTAAACTTCCTTCCTTCCTAATGATGGATAGAGGATTGTGGTTGAGATATATCTCTGTTCTTCTCAGTCGAATACCAGCAATTTGTGAGTACAACAATGGATTCATAATTAAAAATATTTGGGAGGGGACTGCTCAAAAACATTGGTGAGAATTTGTGGTTTAGAAAAATATTTTAATTTTTTTGCCAGCTGCAACGATGCTTATTCATACATACATGGTGGAAAGAAAAGAAGACAGCCACAGTGGAATGGCCGATCGGTCTAACCATTTCATTCCCACATTACGAATTCAGCTTTGGAAAAAAATTAAAATTCAGTTTTTTCCGTATTAATACTGTGCACTAAACATCACAATATGTGTTTTTAAATTTTTTTTCCAACAATTTTTTTTAATGTCATGCACAACACATACGTTTGTATTGCGGTATGTTATTACTTTTGACGTTATTTTGTCGATAGTTAAGACTCTCAGATCAATAATGCTAGCATAAGACATTTCATTGTTGAAATAAAATATAACATGAACCATACTGACGCTCACACTCACAGCCACGTACTGTCAGCAACATAACACAACCTCCAAGTCGGACAGAAGTGGCTACACGCCGTACCAAGCGGCAAAATGTCGTACTAGAAGCATGTTGTTAGTCAACAACAACTCGACGTCAAAGACTGATACAAAAGATGCGGTATAAATCAGCTCTTAATACATTGTCGTCGCGGTACAACAATAGGAATGAAAGGGCTAAGCACCTTGCTACGGAGCGCGCGGTTTTTCCCCGTCGGAGGTTCGAGTGCTCCCTCGAACATTGGTGTGTGTGTGTGTGTGTGTTGTCTTTAGGTTATTTTAAGTTAGTTGAAGTAGTTGCTAAGCCTAGGGACTGATAACCTTAGTTGATAAATTTACAAACGTTTGAACAATTTTGAAAAAAAGAGGACCGCACGGGAATGACGGCGTCGCATATTCCGCGGTAGCTTCCGCCGGAGGTTCGAATCCTCCGTCCGGTATGACTGTGTGCGCTGTAAAAAAAAGTTACTTAAAAAAAGTCTGATAAATCTATGGGAGTCGATGACTGAGGTTATTAGTCCCGAAGCCTTCAAACAAATTAAGGACAACAGATACGCCCACGTCCTGAGGAAAGACTCGACGGGGCGAAACCAGCGCTCCGGAGCAAGGCGCTTTAGAGCGCACCGCCATTCCACCGCGAATGTACGTTGTCCTTGCGAAAGTTAGATAAGTAGTTCGTAAGTCTAGGGGCCAATAACCTTATCAGTTTACTCCCTTAGGTTCACGAACATATGAAAAAAAGAAACCACACTTGAATATCGGCATGCGATCTGTCATTTAGGGTCAAGCCAAAAATTTATGTATAAGATGTACATGATGCAGGGCGCGATCGTTATTTGTAGTATTAATAATACTTTTCTCCCAAGATCGGGTTGCATTTCGTTCTTTTATTTCCATGTAACGTTCATATAATGTCTTTGGCCATAACTTCCCCATTTCTACGCCTATTTCTTTTTTTTTTTTTTTTTTCCTCTTAGTTGTCTTAATGTTAAAACCTGGCGTTGCTCATGTATTTATTTATTCCATTATGCAGTTAGTCCAAGTCCACTTCCCTCCTCCCTGCTCTCCCGGTTCGTCTCCTACTATCTCCCCTATCTACCTCTGCTTTCTCCTCCTCCTCCGCCTCCTCTTTCCCCTCCCTCCACCCGACCCCTATAGTCACACATCCATCTCCCTGCCTCTGTGAGAGATACCAGGTTTGATAAGAAACTATCCATAATGGGACGACATAATTGTGTTGGTGTGCGGGGTGGGGGAAGAGGGTAGAGCTGTTCGAGGCCCTATCACTGAATTTATTTTAAAAACTGACACAAAATACCTTCTTACCTGCCAACTTTTAAAAAGGACTATCAGTAAAACTCACGTGCCGCAAAAATTCTGGAGATTAATTTCCATACAGTCCCACTTGAAAATAATGATTTATCAGGGCTACAAAAAATAATAATGCAATCGTATCTATTTACGTCATAGGCCACTGTTCTAGCGGACATTAACAATCAACAATAAATCCAAGTTAAATAGCAGTAGGCATGGGGAACATTATTTTAGAGCATACAAATCAGGACTTCCTTGATAAATTAAGCAAATAGAATATAGTTGAAAAAGGTCTTACACAATAAAACTTGTTTAAAGTAACACAGGAAAGATACCATAACTCACACTGCAAATGATATGCTAGTTCTACTATTGTCTCATTTTCTCTCTTGCATGAAAGGAAAACTTTACCATGAAAAAACGAATGGAAGAAAACTGTGCATCTTCAATTTTGTCTCACCTTGAGTGCTAACGTAATGATGTAATCACAGGCGGTACGTAAATATATGTATGTTCTAGGTCTGAATGTCAATAACTAAAACTCATCATCACTTCTTTGAATTTGCAGAGCAGAGCCCGTCGACACCTGAGAGTCACATAAAACTTCAAGAACTGTTATCCCGCCTTTAAATTCAATCCCAATGGCGTCACGAACATCAGAGTTAAAAGTACCAATCAGATCTATGAATGAATTATCAACTATCGCAGACGTATCTTCGACCCACGCAAACAATCGATTGTATATATGTGGTGTGATTATAGATGTTAACGTTTCAATTTTTTGTGCGTCAAGTCGTAAAATAACACCGATCATCCGTAAAACCGTAAAATGATGCAATTTTCGTAGATTTTACGGATAAACCGTAAAAGTTGGCAGGTATGTACCTTCAATTGAAGCCTAACTGTAACGTTTGAAAATAATTTTAAAAACATGGGAAGGCGCCTACTAAAAAAATACATTAAACATACATCTAGCAGAATATTTGCGACATTAGAAGGAAAAAAGAAGACCTTTACATTCGTTTGCCTAGGCGACTTCGTCGCAGAGAACGCCACAACACATAACTTTTCGCCACACTTCAATTATTTTTAACTGTAAAACTCGTCTATGAATTCAATAAAATGCAAGTTCAACCATCAGCTGTTTTATTAAATCCTTAAAATCGACTAGTTTCGGTCCAGCACTATCATCATAGATAAAAAAGGTATTAAAACAGCATTACATAAAATAGATCTGGCTGAAAACAGCAGGAGTCACTTTCACTAAAATTACAAACATCATACTAGATTATCTTAACAGTGTTCGTAATTTTAGTGGAAGTGCCTCCTACTGTTTTCAGCAAACATTGTTATTAAATATAAGGAGAAGCAAGGTGGGATTGTTCTCATTCGCGTTGTTTGCTGGGGTGCTTTGCCGATATAGGAGAGCCTTGGCTGTGCATGTTTGCTCTGTCAACTAGCACTATAATACGAGGGTAAGTCAATTATTATCTGCAAAGTAGTTATAAAATTTTATTGTAATAAAATACGAAACTTACAAGAACATCATTTTTCGACATAGTCTCCTTGCTTTTCAATGTACTTCGTCCATCGCGCTACAAGCTTCCTTATGCCCTCATAAAAGAAGGTTTTCGGTTGAGCTGCGAGCCAGGAATGCACCGCCTCCTTCACTGCTTCGTCCGAGTCAAATCGACGGCCCCTTAATGCTTGTTTCAGTGGGCCAAACTAGTGATAGTCAGAAGGGGCAAGATCGGGACTATATAGAGGATGATCCAGTACTTCGAATTTGAGTTTCTGGAGCGTTTCAGCAGTGTGGACAGCAGTATGCGGACGAGCATTGTCGTGAAACAACACAACACCTTCTGACAGCAATACTCGGCGTTTGCTTCGAATTGCAGGCTTTAGCCTGTCAGTAAGCATCTCACTGTAACGTACACTGTTTATTGTTGTGCCCCTTTCACCATAATGTTCCAGTACAGGACCTCGTGCATCTCAAAAAACTTTTTCTTGTACGGCGAATTTGGATGTTTCCATTCCATACTCTGCCGTTTACTCTCCGGCACGTAATGATGGATCCATGTTTCGTCACCAGTAATGATTCTGTCTAAGAAGTTGTCCCCTTCGTTACCATAGCGATCCAAATGTTTTTGCAGATGTCGAGGCGCGTTTGTTTATGCAACTGTGTGAGTTGTTTTGGGACCAATCTTGCACAAACTTTACGAAATACAAGTCTGTTGTGAATAATTTCGTAAGCAGAACCATGACTAATTTGAAAACGATGAGCCACTTCATCAGTAGTTAATCGTCTGTCTAAGAGAATCATTTCACGTGATCGCTCAATGGTTTCTTTATTTGTGGCGGTAAACGGTCGACCGGCTTCTTCATCGTGCTTAACACTCGTGCGACCATTTCGGAATTTTTCAATCCACTCGTACACACTTCGTTGTAGCAAAACACTGCTCCCGTACTGTACTGAAAGTCTTCTATGAATTTCGGTCCCTGATACACCTTCCGCCCACAAAAAACGTATCAATGAACGTTGCTCTTCTTTGGTGCAAATAGACAGCGGTGCAGCCATGATTAACAGCACGGCAGCGACAACGAAACTAACGTAGCAGCTTGAAAATTGCAAATATATAACAACAAATAAACAAAGCATGCATCACCAACGTAAAATGACAGTACTACCAACATAAACAAAAATATAACTAAATCGCGGATAATAATTGACTTACCCTCGTACTTCGTAAACAGTTTTATGTATGACTAGCTTATATGCCCGTGCTTCGCAACGGTTGTTGGAGAGCCTTTGTGTTATCATGGTTTTTTAGGGTTCCGGACCTCAGTCAGTAAACAGAATTCTTGTTGGATCGCTCTCCGTTGTCCTAGCCAAGATGTCAAATGTAAGTAAAAATCATTGTCCGAAACGATGTATCTTCATGAAGTTTTTGATACAAGAAGTGAAATGTGCCAAAATAAGCAAAGAAATGTCGCTAAGTATTTAATACACAAAGAGAAATCAGTAACACTCTGTTGAATGTTTTTTGGTATTCGTAGACATAAGATTGCTTAATTCTGTCACAGACTTTCGCTTCCTTGATGTACTACCCCATACTTATTATGCAGGAGCGGTGTTGATTAGTTCTTTGTTGCACTACAGCGCCTCTATCGCATGTTTGCTGTACTTCTCGATCTATATTTAAAGCATAACCTACATCTAAAACAATTTCCCCTATGAAGTTTCTCCATGCAAATCCTTGAAGTAGTTTAGGAGATTAGGTATTTCTAATTGATGATCAGATAGTTACTGAAAATACTTAAGATTGCGATGTACCTTTTTTCCGTGATCTGATTTTGACGAAATCATGTCTCTACGTTGCCCCAATCTTAACTCAAATTTCCTGTGAAACCGCTTGAAAATGTCAATAGTTTTTTTAATACGTTTGCGATACGTGTTTGTTGTTGTTGTGGTCTTCAGTCCGGAGACTGGTTTGATGCAGCTCTCCACAATACCCTATCCTGAGCAAGCCTCTTCATCTCCACATAAGAACGGCAACCTACATCTGTCTGAATCTGCTTACTGTATCCATCTCTTGGTCTTCCTCTGCGATTTTTACCCCACACACTTCCCTCCAATGCTAAAATCACAATTCCTTGATGTCTAAGAATGTGTCCTACCAATCTATCCCTTCTTTTAGTCAAGGTATGCCAGAAATTTCTTTTCTCTCCAATTCTGTTCAATACCTCCTCATTAGTTACGCGATCCACCCACCTAATCTTCAGCATTTTTCTGTAGCACCATATTTCAAAAGCCTCAATCCTCTTTCTGTCCGCACTGTTTATTGTCCATATCTCACTCCCATACAAGGCAACACTCCATACAAATGCCTTCAGAAAAGACTTCCTTAGGCTTAATTCAATATTCGATGTTAACAAATTTCTCTTTCTCAAGAACGCTTTTCTACCCATTGCCATTCTGCATTTTATATCCTCTGTACTGCGACAATCATTTGTTATTTTACTGCCCAAATAACAAAACTCATCTACCTCCTTTATTGCTTCGTTTCCCAATCTAATTCTTTCAGCATCACCTGATTTCCTTACACTGCACTCCATTACCCTAGTTTTGCTCTTGTTAATGTTCGATACGTGTTAGAAATAGGAATATCTTCATGATTATGATGTAGCTTACATTTTATAAGATGTAAGATTTAGTAAGCAGATGACCAATTATCCCTGATGACAAATCAAACGAGTAAACAGTAAAAAGACAAGTCCACATAGAACAAATATTATAAAAATCAGAGTGTATATGCATTTCCTGCCCTTGCTCCTTGTCATTTCAGAGTACGTTGTGACGGCTGGCGCAAAGCCAGAAATTCGGGTACGAATGCCTATACAGTTCGAATTTTCTACTTCGCCATAGAATTTATTTCAATTTCCTGTAACAATCGAGATATCTGAGGATTTTTAATAAATAGATTAATGATTTAAGAACTGTTGTTATAGTTAGCGACAAGGAGAAACAAACAAAACAATTTTACGGTGGTAAACAAGCAAAAAGGAAATGTTTGTTACGGAAAACTGGTAGGGATCCATTTGTGTATGGATGTATTGCAGCGAAAGTTCCGGTACTGAAATTTAGACCGGAACTTTCGCAATGGAAGTGTCTGTTTTAAAATTTCGGTGTGGGTGTGTCAATTATCCACCTGGAAATTTCTGTCTGAAACTTTTGCTGTAGGGCAGAGGCTGGGAAGAGGCAGGGATCAAATCTGTTAAATACGAAACATAAAAATAACAAAGGTACTTCACCACAAAGAAACTACAGTAATACGCCGTAAGTGAAAAACACACACAGACAAATCATTCTTTTGAACTGACGAAATAGCTTGTTTACGAACAAGCAATGGTCGTTTGTTCCCACAATTGACTACCCGGAATGATGGTCTCAGGAATATGGGCCGGTAATTGCGTGAGAACGGTCATGTGTTGTCAGGTACACAAGACGTGGCTTAGGGACACAGTTTCCGTTCCTGTTACGGACCGAATGGAGAAGCGTCAACGGCCAGTGCGACCCAGTACCCAGCCCCAGGTGCGGCTGGCATGGACCGCAAGCGTCCAAAGCACTTCTTACCCGTTACGCTTAACTTTATTCACTCTTTCCCGACCTCCTTACAACACCTGGACACCTCCGGAAAAAAAAAAAAAATACGCTCGTCAGCTGCAAGGACTATGCGCAGTACGCAACAGGATACTAGCCTAATGCAGCTGTTATTCCAATTATTCGTCTATGAAAATAGCGGACGTTCGCCGTCGAGGGTTCGAGTCCCCCCCTCGGGCATGGGTGTTTGTGTTCTCCTTAGTTTAAGTAGTTTGTAAGCTACGGACTAATGATCACGCAGTTGAGTCCGATTGATTTACAAACAAGAACGCCGTTTTCTTGGTCCTATTTATTAATTTTTCACAGGCGCGTTATGCCTTCAATTTTTTGTTCGTCAAAACATCCTCAGTGAGAAGGAAGGATTAGTGTTTAACGCTCCGTCGACAGCGTGATTATTAGAAGCGGAGATTACGCTCGGATTGTTTGGCTATGGATGGGGAAGAAAATCTGCCGTGCCCTTTTGAAAGAAACCATCCCGGCATTTGCCTAGCGTGATTTAGGAAAATCACGGAAGACCAAATCAAAAATGTTCAAATGTTTGTATAGTCTATGGGACTTAACTACGGGGTCATCAGTTCCTAAACTTACAAACTACTTACGAACTAGGACGGCACAAATATCCATGCCCGAAGGGGGATTAGCACCCCCGACCGTAGTGGCCGTGCAGACCGTGACTGAAGCGCCTCAGTCCCCGCGGCCACCGCAGCCGGCGGAAGACCTAAAGCTGGATGACCGGAGGTGAATTTGAACCACCTTCCTCCCGAAACCGAGTCCGATCCTCAGTGGGTTGTGGAAATTACAATTTCGCTTTTAGATGTAATATTTAGGAATCAAAACTAATTCACGTCTGTTTTTAAGGTACACTATTCACCTAAGGTACACTATTCACCTAATTCCTGATAAAGTAATTCAAAAGTATGCTGAAGTTGCTGCTACGAGATTTGTGTTGAATAACATTTCATATTGTCTCTATTGAAATACATGTTCTTGTTCTTGTTGTGACATTCAGTCCGCAGACCCGGTTTGATGCAGCTCTCCACGCTAACTGTACTGTGCAAGTCTCTTTATCTGAGAATACTTTCGGCAACCTACAGCCCTTTGAATCTGCTTACTGCAGTCGTCCCTCGGTCTCCCTCTACGATTTTTACCCCACACACTTCCTTCTAATGCTAAGTTGACGATTCCTTGGTATCACAGGATGTGTCCCACCAAACTATCCCTTCTGTTAGTCAGAATACACCAGAAATTCCTTTTCTTCCCAATTCTGTTGAGCACCTCCTCATTAGTTACGTGATCTACTCATCTAATTTTCATCATTCGTCTGTAGCACCACATTTCAAAAGCTTCTATCATCTTTTTGGCTGAACTCATTGTTCACCCTTCACTTCCATACAATACTACACTCCATACAAATGCCTTCAGAAAGGACTTACTAACATTTAAACTAATAGCTTCTTCAGAAACGCTTTTCTTCCCATAGCCATTTTGCATTTTATATCTTCTTTACTTCGGCCATCAGAAGTTATCTTGCTACCCAAGTAACAAAAGTCGTCTATTACTTTTATTGCGTAATTACCTAATTTAATTCCTTCAGCATCGCATGATTTTCTGACGCTACATTCCATTATCCTTGTTTTACTCTCGTTGATGTTCATCTTAAAATCTCTTTTCAAGACCTTGCCCATTCCATTCAATTGCTCTTCCAGATCCTTTGTGGTCTCTGACAGCGTTAATATGTCATCGGCAAACCGCAAACTTTTTATTTCTTCTCCCTGTACTTTAATTCCCTCTCCAAACTTCTTCTTGCATTCCTTCACTGCTTGCTCAATGTACAGATTGAACAACAATGGCGATAGGCTACAACCCTGTCTTACTCCCTTCCCAACCTCTGCGTCCCTTTCATGCCCTTCGACTCGAATAACCGCTGTTTGGTTTTTGTAAATGTTGAGTATAACTCTTTGCTCCCTATATTTTACCCCTGCTACCTTCAGAATTTGAAACAGTG
This sequence comes from Locusta migratoria, assembly GCA_026315105.1. Lineage (NCBI taxonomy): Eukaryota > Metazoa > Arthropoda > Insecta > Orthoptera > Acrididae > Locusta > Locusta migratoria. The sequence goes on along the minus strand of CM048744.1, from coordinate 958,131,796 downwards.
TATTCCAGTCGACATTGTCAAAAGCTTGCTCCAAATCTAAAAACGTATGTTTTCCTTTCCTTATCCTATCTTCTAAGATAAGTCGTTATGCGCCCGGAAAAGCGCACGCGCAGGTTCACGGAGAGCGGGCATCGCGAAGCGCTCGTTAAACGGACTCGGTCGGTCTGGGCCGGCAGGCGGGAACTGGTTGCTGTGCGACGTAAATATTCCCTGCGATGCCATGGCAGCGGGCAGTGCCACCTGCTGGCTGCTCTGGACACCAGAAGCAGCGCGCTACACGCCATAAAAGCCGCTGGCATGCATGCACATTACACTTCATTTGCAACTGGTTGAGAATTTCTTGGTAGTAGTACGTGTACGAGAAGAGGAACTAGTGAAGATCACAGGCTCATTAATCTTAATGAGTCTTTGCTTGAAAATGTTTCTGAGACTATACAAAAATCGTGAGAGAATTCATTCGTTAGACACAGTTTGGATTTAGAAAAAGTTTAGGCACAAGAGAAGCAGTAGTTGCACTACAAGTTGTAGTACAAAACTGATCTGATTAAAGTAAAAACGTAGGCTTTCGTTTTATTTGCTACTAGCTGAAAACCCGGAATTGCCCGGGTATTTATTTATTTATTTATTCGGAGCTTGAGTTAGTACTTTTCCTATCCACTCTCTCTCTGTCCATCTCCTTTTTTCTAAAAACATGTTAGAATATATAAGAAATCACAGGTAAAAATGCACTCGTTTCGAAGAACCCAATCACGAAATTCAACAAAAATGATTGTAATAATATCACAGATGGATCACTTGATGTAATGTGCGAAACGTCTAATCAATTTTTTTAATAGATGAATTAAAAGATATCTATTTTTAGTGCTTTATTTCCTTATTCGTATGCTTATCCTTACAGAGAAATAGCTGAAGACATTGTAGCACGCACAGACCAAAGATATGGTCTGTGACATCACGTTTCGCTGTACGTAACCGCCTTGCTATAGAGTCGCAAACGTCATCGCTGGCCTTCAGTCCGATTATTTTAAATATAATTTTACGACTTTCAACCACCATATCTTCCACCCCCTTATAGCTGGCGGCATGGAATTGCTATGGTGTACAACGGGAGACTTCGAACAACAATTACACACAGACCATTCGTTTGCATTTTGTAGTTTTCGCTGCAGAGCGAAATACTAACACACACGCGCGTAGAATTTTACATACACCGATAACTTTCCATCCCAATATACTCAACCCGTTAATCATTATCATCCCTCAAGCAACAATGCCACCAATAAACCATTTTCAAAGAGTAAATATAGTTTTCAAAGAATCATTATTGTTCCGCATTTCGCGTTATATTCTTCAAATTACTAAATAACTATCAGATCGCTAGAAAACCGTGCCTAAAACCTTCCTCAGGTATAAATTAGTAACTGTAAAAATATTTATTGTTTGGACGTGATAAGCGAAGCGTACACCGAACAGCCATTCACATTAATATATATAGATAAATAGCTATCCGATCGCCATAAAACCGTGCCTAAAGCCTTCCCCAGGTAGACATTAGTAACTGCACAAATTTTTAGTTCTTTATGTCTTGTGGTTCAGACGTGATAAACGTACACCGAACAGACATTCACATTTATAGATAGAGATGACAAACCATTCGATAGAGTACCACAGTCGCGGTGCCGTGGCCCAGCGTTCTAAGGTGTATTGCTACCGAGTGCGCGGTTGCTCGCCACAGGACGTTCGAGTCCTCCCTGGGACAAGGGTGTGTGTTGTCCTTAGGTTAGTTTAACATAGTAGTTGGTAAGCCTTGAGTATATATCAAGAACTTCGATTATGCTGATGACACGACGTTGAAGGCTGATAATGTAGATGATCTTCAGCAACTAGTCAAAATAGTAGGAGAATACAGCAGTACCCTACGTCTGAATATTAACATCAAAAAGACTAATTTTATAGAATGAAACCTTCACTCTGCAGCGGAGTGTGCGCTGATATGAAACTTCATGGCAGATTAAAATTGTGTGCTGGAACCGGGACTCGAACCTAGGACCTTTGCCTTTCGCGGGCAAGCGCACTACCGACTGTGCGATCCCGACACAACTCACGATGCTGCCTCACAACTTTACTTCCGCCAGTACCTCGCCTCCTACTTTCCAAACTTCACAGAAGCTATCCTGCGAACCATGCAAGACTAGCACTCCTGGAAGAAAGGATATTGTGGAGACATGGCTTAGCCACAGCCTAAGGAATGTTTCCAGAATGAAACTTTCACTCTGCAACGGAGTGTGCGCTGATATGAAACTTCCTGGCCGATTAAAATTGGCAAAGGCAAAGGTCCCAGGTTCGAGTCCCGGTTCCGGCACACAATTTTAATCTGCCAGGAAGTTTCATATCAGCGCACACTCCGCTGCAGAGTGAAGGTTTCATTCTGGAAACATCCCTTAGGCTGTGGCTAAGCCATGTCTCCACCATATCCTTTCTGCGAGCTTAAAATTTTAATATTTAAAATAAGGCAGTCTAGATGGCATAGGTAGTTTGTAAGTTTCGGGACTGATGATCCCGCAGTTAAGTCCCATAGGCTTAACAAACATTTGAACATTTTTGGTACATTAGCACACAGTGAAATGTGCTGGGAACATACTTCGTAACAAAGACATAAACCTCATTCGTGTAGGGCTGTTTGTCGCGGAACTCATTGTTTATGAATTCTTATATCTCGAACTATGTGCCGTACAATAATTTTGGAGGTACATTCAATGCTGTATGGCAGTGTTTTTCAACCTGTGGCTCGCCCCCCCCCCTCCCCAATTCAGGGGGATCGCAAAGTCTTCTTTTGTGGGGGGCGGGGGGGGGGGGGGGGGGTCGCGGTCAGAGGAGGAAGTACTTGTACTATAAACCAGATCAGTGCACTTCTGGGTACTTTAGTTTATACAATACCAAAATTCCCTAAAAGAAAGTGAAAATTATTTATATATTTTTGACACGTTACAGCGTTCAATGAATTAAATAAATCGCAATTTGCGATCAGTAATGGCTTCACTGCACTTAGGTTTAGATGGAATACCAAAGTGCAACGAATGAAAATTTGTGCCCTGCCGGGACTCGAACCCGAACCACCGAGATGGTGGAGTGGTCAGTACGTCTTCCTAGTAAGCAGGAAATCCCGGCTTCGAATCCCGGCCAGGCACAAATTTTCCTTCGCTGAACTTTGGTATTCCATTAAACCTAGTACAGTGAAGCCATAACTAATCCCATATTGCGATTTATTTAATTCAAAATTATTTTATACGAAAATTCCTTGTAATTCCATGTTTTAATCAATTTGATTTGCATAGAATAGACTTTGTACAATAAATACGTCATGTTAACAAATGGCTTTTAATCAAATTGCGTGGTTATGGTATATCGCCCCAGATTTGCGATTGGATAGGGGATTTCCCGTCAGAGGGGACACAGTTCGTAGTAATCGATGGTAAGGCATCGACTAAAACAGATGTGATATCGGGCGTTCCGCGGGGTAGTGTTATTAGTCCTCTGCTGTTCCTTATTTATATAAACGATTTAGGGGAAAATATAAGTAGCTCTCTTAGGTTTTTTGCAGATGACGCCGTCATTTACCGTCTAGTAAAATCATCTGAAGATCAAAACCAATTGCAAAACGATCTGAATAAGATATCAGTATGGTGTAAAAATGGCAATAAACTCTAAATAATGAGAAGTGTGAAGTCGTCGACATAAGTACGAAAAGAAATCCGTTAAACTTTGTTTACAAGATAAATCAATCAAAAGTGAAGGCCGTAAAATACCTACTATACCTACTATTACTATTACTTCAGACTTAAACTGGAAAGAACATGTAAATAATGTCGTGGGAAAGGCGAACCAGATACTGCGTTTTATTGGCAGAACCCTTAAAACATGCAACATAATTACAAAAGAAACTGCATACACTACGCTTGTCCGTCCATTTTTGGAGTATTGCTGCCCAGTATGGGATCCTCATCAGGTGGGTTTGACGGTGGACATCGAAAGAATCCAGAGAAGGGCAGCTCGTTTCGTATTGTCACGATACAGGGGAGACGGCGTTACGGAAATGATACAGGATCTGGAATGGTAATCATTACAACAACGGCGCTTATCGCTGCGGCGTGGGCTACTTACGAAACTCCAATAGCCAACATTTTCCTCTGAATGCGAAAATATATTGTTGACTCCCACTTACATAGGTAGAAATGACCATCAGAATAAAATACGGGAAATCAGAGCTCGAACGGAGAGATTTAGGTGTTCTTTCTTCCCGCGCGCTATTCGAGAATGGAATGGGAGATAAATAGTATAATGGTGGTTCGATGAACCCTCTGCCAGGCACTTAAATGTGATTTGCAGAGTATCCCATGTAGATGTAGATGTTAACGATGAATGTACTAAAAGTCTGAAAATTATTTTCATGAACAAATCGATAGAATTGACAAGGAGAAATTAATTTTGAAAAATTCGAAAAAAATCTCAACTTCTTCAGAAATTACCTATGCAATGGGATTTAACGGGCTTAATTCGCTTCCGAATCTTATCTACTACGTGAAACATTCAAAATGGAACATATATTTTTTCTGTTGAAATTAATTTAAAAATCGGATAATGTGTACCATGCTGGAAAATAGATTTAAAAAAATTCACCGTATAATGTAGAATACTGTACATTTTTTGCTTACAAGAATGTTTTATCAACAGAAGAAAATATAAAATTCGCTCTTTTTGAATTCACACAGTATGGTCAGGGCGGGGTAGGGGAGGAGGGGGGTGCCGAATATTTTTACTTGTAAGGGGGTCGCAAATTCTAAAGGATTTAAAAACACTGGTGTATGGCACAATGCGCGTGAAACGTCTTGCGTGGCGTATAAGTGCTAATTGTAACGTCATGCGAAATGATGTAGTTGCACTACATGGACAGCGACAAAGTAATGACCGATAAACTGATATCCCTTCATCAGATAATCAGAGATTGTCAGCGACTAAGTTTCGCGAAGGCTTGATTGTGTGTAAATTTCCTTCGAGTCGTGAAGTGCACTCTTTGTCAATAGACGCAAGTTACACCTACTCTTTCACCCACCACATCTTTGGTAGGTACGTGGTTCTTAACCCTACAACGCTTATTGCCTGTCATTTGTACCAAGTTTAATAATCTTTAATAAAAATGTTCAAATGTTTGTAATTCTTATGGGACTTAACTGCGGGGTCATCAGTCGCTAAACTTACAAACTGCTTATAAACTAGCTTATACTAAAGACAGCACAAACAACCATGTCCGAGGGGGGATAGGAACCCCCGACAGGGAATGGCCTAGCGCATCGGAGCATAGCGCCTCAATGTGCTCGGCCACACCGCCACGGCAATCTTCAAAACTGAAAAGCCAAGATCGCAAAATATTTATTTAGTAACGACCGGTTTCAGTGGGCTTGCCACTATGATCTGGTCATATAAAATTTTACAAGTTAGTCATTTTATCTAACCCAGATCTGACGTCCTTCCAGAAGGACGAGAACAGCAACTTACTTTTTCATTCTTGTATTTAAGAATTCATGCACAATATCGTATTTTATTTCTTTGAGTTGCCTGCTCCCATTGCAGATCGATTTTAGCTTGTATTGGTGATTGAAAAGTGGTTAAATACGGCTTTGAAGTTGAGGTTCATACAGAAGGCATTGAAGACTTGCTTGTAATTGGGTCTGTATTTCGTAAACATTCTTTAATTTTTGCGACATTTATATGTATATATATATAATTTTAAATGATATTTTAATAATAATGATTCACCAGATTAAAATTCTAAAACATTCATTTTGAATTCCTTCCTGAAAGAAGGGAAGTATGGCAAAACTTACGGTGTGATTGTGAAAAAGATCACTTATAACGATCTTGTGCTGTCAAATGAAGGTAATTAATAGCTTCTGAAACAAAAATAATTCCGCTATATTTGGGTTAAAAATTGAGATTAAATAGTACATAGTAGATGGTGGCATAGCCCACTGAAACCGGTCGTCGTAAAATAAATAAGTATTTTGCGATCTTGGCTCTTCACTTTCGAAGATTATTAATCTATCAGATCGCCTCCGTAACCTGCGATATCAGGTAATGTATCAAGTTTGTTTGAAATCGACTGAGTAGTTTAGGAGGGACTGTGGGAAACACACACAAAGGCATACTTACATACATATATAACAAAGTTTTATAATTAGGACAACTGGAAAGACGACGTCCATTTTGATACAATGATGGGGGGATTGTACACTTAGTGATAATGTAAATATAAACAATAATTCAGTTTCTGGAGACAAACATTGTCTCGTTATACCAAAGGAATAACGTCTAGATGAAGAAGTGTAGGGACTCGACAAGTTTACGTGGGCCTGCCGCTAGTTGGCTCCACCGTCGCTAAGCGCTGGGAGAGGAACGTTTCCGTATATGCACTATAGCCGGCGTTATGTTAAGAAGGCGCTTCCGCGCATAGAGGTGGAGCGATAGGGCAAGCGTGGAGGGGAGGAGCTACGGCCGAGCGACAACAGTTTAGCCTGCGGGAGAAACTTTACGTTACTCGCGGCCAACAATGCGCCTACAGAGTGAACATTGTTGGCTGTAAGTGCGATAATGGAGGGGGATGCGCAGAACGGCTGGAAACTGGGCCGCCTTTGTAGGTGACGCCGATTGTAGTCAGATATTATACACTTTTAAAACGCAAGATGAAGAAAAGATAAGTGAAGTATCCAATCTGGATTGAAAATATGAAATGTTGACGTCCTTTAAGGCAATTACGAATATGGGGTCACATATAATACGCAAATAAAATACCTGACGATGATAAAAAGCACGCCTATAGCTTAACACGCAAAAATATGGTCCATAAAGGGACATACCAATCAATAATACATAGGAAGTAAAAGACAATATGAACTCTCGCATCTAATTTGTAGCTGTTAGTTGTCGTGACCTTTGGAAAGCTTGCATGATGACTTCGCAGTCTTCATCGACAAGAGCTCTCTGCTGACTTCTTTCTTGAGAAGAAAAAGTGTCACTTCATGAGTTGGAAAATTAATTTACTGGGAAGGTGAAGTTTATGTTTCACACAACATCCCAATTACCTGTTCTAAAACAATTTCGTCAATGTTGTCCAAACACCCATATATCACCCCATAGATTTGAAACGGAAGACAGTTTTTATTTCTTTTCAAGTACTGCTTCAATATGTGTAAAAAAAAAATGTAGAAGAAACTTTCAGACGGATGAGTTAAATAAGAAAGGCCAGTTACTGGTCCAAAATCTTTTATGGAAGTATGTTAAAGGTTGTAGCTATTGCGTCAGAAGGCATTACACTCTGAAGGGTTTGAGCACACTTGACACAGCCGCTCGGTTTATTAAGCTTTTTGACTTTGCTTTAACTTCCGTCTCGTTAGTGTTATTTCGACTCTATTTCTCTCTATAACGAAGGAGTCAGTTGTAACAACCATAAGTGATATGTCTGTCACATACGTATGATTTACGTGTTAAATGAATGTCTTTCCTTGGGAAAACTTTAGCCCGTTTAGCAAAATCACTAACGCTCTCTGGTGGTCTAAGAAAAGTGCCTACCTACTGCAGATGACTTGTAGTATCCAGTTGAACACATTGGAACGAAACAGCATCGCATAACTCAGAAACAGTTGTTTCTCTCTAATGGTAATAATTCAATTCACCACAAAAATTATCAGTAAATGCATAAAAGTCTACACACACTCACTTGTCAATATTACTCCCCGCAATTTTTTGATTGAAAATTATTTAGCAGCAACTAAACACGGCTACACACAATTCTGAATATATCTTACGAGGCGCACTGATACAGCCAGACACTAGCGATCGCTGCGGAATCTGTCGGAGAGCGCAGGAACTAACATTACAGCAGATACTACGAAAGAAGGGATTGCTTGGTAGGACACATTCTTAGACATCGGGGAATCATAAATTTATCATTGGAGGGAAGTGTGTGGGGTAAAAATCGAAGAGGGAGACCACTTTATATGTATATATATAATTTTAAATGATATTTTAATAATAATGATTCACCAGATTAAAATTCTAAAACATTCATTTTGAATTCCTTCCTGAAAGAAGGGAAGTATGGCAAAACTTACGGTGTGATTGTGAAAAAGATCACTTATAACGATCTTGTGCTGTCAAATGAAGGTAATTAATAGCTTCTGAAACAAAAATAATTCCGCTATATTTGGGTTAAAAATTGAGATTAAATAGTACATAGTAGATGGTGGCATAGCCCACTGAAACCGGTCGTCGTAAAATAAATAAGTATTTTGCGATCTTGGCTCTTCACTTTCGAAGATTATTAATCTATCAGATCGCCTCCGTAACCTGCGATATCAGGTAATGTATCAAGTTTGTTTGAAATCGACTGAGTAGTTTAGGAGGGACTGTGGGAAACACACACAAAGGCATACTTACATACATATATAACAAAGTTTTATAATTAGGACAACTGGAAAGACGACGTCCATTTTGATACAATGATGGGGGGATTGTACACTTAGTGATAATGTAAATATAAACAATAATTCAGTTTCTGGAGACAAACATTGTCTCGTTATACCAAAGGAATAACGTCTAGATGAAGAAGTGTAGGGACTCGACAAGTTTACGTGGGCCTGCCGCTAGTTGGCTCCACCGTCGCTAAGCGCTGGGAGAGGAACGTTTCCGTATATGCACTATAGCCGGCGTTATGTTAAGAAGGCGCTTCCGCGCATAGAGGTGGAGCGATAGGGCAAGCGTGGAGGGGAGGAGCTACGGCCGAGCGACAACAGTTTAGCCTGCGGGAGAAACTTTACGTTACTCGCGGCCAACAATGCGCCTACAGAGTGAACATTGTTGGCTGTAAGTGCGATAATGGAGGGGGATGCGCAGAACGGCTGGAAACTGGGCCGCCTTTGTAGGTGACGCCGATTGTAGTCAGATATTATACACTTTTAAAACGCAAGATGAAGAAAAGATAAGTGAAGTATCCAATCTGGATTGAAAATATGAAATGTTGACGTCCTTTAAGGCAATTACGAATATGGGGTCACATATAATACGCAAATAAAATACCTGACGATGATAAAAAGCACGCCTATAGCTTAACACGCAAAAATATGGTCCATAAAGGGACATACCAATCAATAATACATAGGAAGTAAAAGACAATATGAACTCTCGCATCTAATTTGTAGCTGTTAGTTGTCGTGACCTTTGGAAAGCTTGCATGATGACTTCGCAGTCTTCATCGACAAGAGCTCTCTGCTGACTTCTTTCTTGAGAAGAAAAAGTGTCACTTCATGAGTTGGAAAATTAATTTACTGGGAAGGTGAAGTTTATGTTTCACACAACATCCCAATTACCTGTTCTAAAACAATTTCGTCAATGTTGTCCAAACACCCATATATCACCCCATAGATTTGAAACGGAAGACAGTTTTTATTTCTTTTCAAGTACTGCTTCAATATGTGTAAAAAAAAAATGTAGAAGAAACTTTCAGACGGATGAGTTAAATAAGAAAGGCCAGTTACTGGTCCAAAATCTTTTATGGAAGTATGTTAAAGGTTGTAGCTATTGCGTCAGAAGGCATTACACTCTGAAGGGTTTGAGCACACTTGACACAGCCGCTCGGTTTATTAAGCTTTTTGACTTTGCTTTAACTTCCGTCTCGTTAGTGTTATTTCGACTCTATTTCTCTCTATAACGAAGGAGTCAGTTGTAACAACCATAAGTGATATGTCTGTCACATACGTATGATTTACGTGTTAAATGAATGTCTTTCCTTGGGAAAACTTTAGCCCGTTTAGCAAAATCACTAACGCTCTCTGGTGGTCTAAGAAAAGTGCCTACCTACTGCAGATGACTTGTAGTATCCAGTTGAACACATTGGAACGAAACAGCATCGCATAACTCAGAAACAGTTGTTTCTCTCTAATGGTAATAATTCAATTCACCACAAAAATTATCAGTAAATGCATAAAAGTCTACACACACTCACTTGTCAATATTACTCCCCGCAATTTTTTGATTGAAAATTATTTAGCAGCAACTAAACACGGCTACACACAATTCTGAATATATCTTACGAGGCGCACTGATACAGCCAGACACTAGCGATCGCTGCGGAATCTGTCGGAGAGCGCAGGAACTAACATTACAGCAGATACTACGAAAGAAGGGATTGCTTGGTAGGACACATTCTTAGACATCGGGGAATCATAAATTTATCATTGGAGGGAAGTGTGTGGGGTAAAAATCGAAGAGGGAGACCACTTTATATGTATATATATAATTTTAAATGATATTTTAATAATAATGATTCACCAGATTAAAATTCTAAAACATTCATTTTGAATTCCTTCCTGAAAGAAGGGAAGTATGGCAAAACTTACGGTGTGATTGTGAAAAAGATCACTTATAACGATCTTGTGCTGTCAAATGAAGGTAATTAATAGCTTCTGAAACAAAAATAATTCCGCTATATTTGGGTTAAAAATTGAGATTAAATAGTACATAGTAGATGGTGGCATAGCCCACTGAAACCGGTCGTCGTAAAATAAATAAGTATTTTGCGATCTTGGCTCTTCACTTTCGAAGATTATTAATCTATCAGATCGCCTCCGTAACCTGCGATATCAGGTAATGTATCAAGTTTGTTTGAAATCGACTGAGTAGTTTAGGAGGGACTGTGGGAAACACACACAAAGGCATACTTACATACATATATAACAAAGTTTTATAATTAGGACAACTGGAAAGACGACGTCCATTTTGATACAATGATGGGGGGATTGTACACTTAGTGATAATGTAAATATAAACAATAATTCAGTTTCTGGAGACAAACATTGTCTCGTTATACCAAAGGAATAACGTCTAGATGAAGAAGTGTAGGGACTCGACAAGTTTACGTGGGCCTGCCGCTAGTTGGCTTCACCGTCGCTAAGCGCTGGGAGAGGAACGTTTCCGTATATGCACTATAGCCGGCGTTATGTTAAGAAGGCGCTTCCGCGCATAGAGGTGGAGCGATAGGGCAAGCGTGGAGGGGAGGAGCTACGGCCGAGCGACAACAGTTTAGCCTGCGGGAGAAACTTTACGTTACTCGCGGCCAACAATGCGCCTACAGAGTGAACATTGTTGGCTGTAAGTGCGATAATGGAGGGGGATGCGCAGAACGGCTGGAAACTGGGCCGCCTTTGTAGGTGACGCCGATTGTAGTCAGATATTATACACTTTTAAAACGCAAGATGAAGAAAAGATAAGTGAAGTATCCAATCTGGATTGAAAATATGAAATGTTGACGTCCTTTAAGGCAATTACGAATATGGGGTCACATATAATACGCAAATAAAATACCTGACGATGATAAAAAGCACGCCTATAGCTTAACACGCAAAAATATGGTCCATAAAGGGACATACCAATCAATAATACATAGGAAGTAAAAGACAATATGAACTCTCGCATCTAATTTGTAGCTGTTAGTTGTCGTGACCTTTGGAAAGCTTGCATGATGACTTCGCAGTCTTCATCGACAAGAGCTCTCTGCTGACTTCTTTCTTGAGAAGAAAAAGTGTCACTTCATGAGTTGGAAAATTAATTTACTGGGAAGGTGAAGTTTATGTTTCACACAACATCCCAATTACCTGTTCTAAAACAATTTCGTCAATGTTGTCCAAACACCCATATATCACCCCATAGATTTGAAACGGAAGACAGTTTTTATTTCTTTTCAAGTACTGCTTCAATATGTGTAAAAAAAAAATGTAGAAGAAACTTTCAGACGGATGAGTTAAATAAGAAAGGCCAGTTACTGGTCCAAAATCTTTTATGGAAGTATGTTAAAGGTTGTAGCTATTGCGTCAGAAGGCATTACACTCTGAAGGGTTTGAGCACACTTGACACAGCCGCTCGGTTTATTAAGCTTTTTGACTTTGCTTTAACTTCCGTCTCGTTAGTGTTATTTCGACTCTATTTCTCTCTATAACGAAGGAGTCAGTTGTAACAACCATAAGTGATATGTCTGTCACATACGTATGATTTACGTGTTAAATGAATGTCTTTCCTTGGGAAAACTTTAGCCCGTTTAGCAAAATCACTAACGCTCTCTGGTGGTCTAAGAAAAGTGCCTACCTACTGCAGATGACTTGTAGTATCCAGTTGAACACATTGGAACGAAACAGCATCGCATAACTCAGAAACAGTTGTTTCTCTCTAATGGTAATAATTCAATTCACCACAAAAATTATCAGTAAATGCATAAAAGTCTACACACACTCACTTGTCAATATTACTCCCCGCAATTTTTTGATTGAAAATTATTTAGCAGCAACTAAACACGGCTACACACAATTCTGAATATATCTTACGAGGCGCACTGATACAGCCAGACACTAGCGATCGCTGCGGAATCTGTCGGAGAGCGCAGGAACTAACATTACAGCAGATACTACGAAAGAAGGGATTGCTTGGTAGGACACATTCTTAGACATCGGGGAATCATAAATTTATCATTGGAGGGAAGTGTGTGGGGTAAAAATCGAAGAGGGAGACCACTTTATATGTATATATATAATTTTAAATGATATTTTAATAATAATGATTCACCAGATTAAAATTCTAAAACATTCATTTTGAATTCCTTCCTGAAAGAAGGGAAGTATGGCAAAACTTACGGTGTGATTGTGAAAAAGATCACTTATAACGATCTTGTGCTGTCAAATGAAGGTAATTAATAGCTTCTGAAACAAAAATAATTCCGCTATATTTGGGTTAAAAATTGAGATTAAATAGTACATAGTAGATGGTGGCATAGCCCACTGAAACCGGTCGTCGTAAAATAAATAAGTATTTTGCGATCTTGGCTCTTCACTTTCGAAGATTATTAATCTATCAGATCGCCTCCGTAACCTGCGATATCAGGTAATGTATCAAGTTTGTTTGAAATCGACTGAGTAGTTTAGGAGGGACTGTGGGAAACACACACAAAGGCATACTTACATACATATATAACAAAGTTTTATAATTAGGACAACTGGAAAGACGACGTCCATTTTGATACAATGATGGGGGGATTGTACACTTAGTGATAATGTAAATATAAACAATAATTCAGTTTCTGGAGACAAACATTGTCTCGTTATACCAAAGGAATAACGTCTAGATGAAGAAGTGTAGGGACTCGACAAGTTTACGTGGGCCTGCCGCTAGTTGGCTCCACCGTCGCTAAGCGCTGGGAGAGGAACGTTTCCGTATATGCACTATAGCCGGCGTTATGTTAAGAAGGCGCTTCCGCGCATAGAGGTGGAGCGATAGGGCAAGCGTGGAGGGGAGGAGCTACGGCCGAGCGACAACAGTTTAGCCTGCGGGAGAAACTTTACGTTACTCGCGGCCAACAATGCGCCTACAGAGTGAACATTGTTGGCTGTAAGTGCGATAATGGAGGGGGATGCGCAGAACGGCTGGAAACTGGGCCGCCTTTGTAGGTGACGCCGATTGTAGTCAGATATTATACACTTTTAAAACGCAAGATGAAGAAAAGATAAGTGAAGTATCCAATCTGGATTGAAAATATGAAATGTTGACGTCCTTTAAGGCAATTACGAATATGGGGTCACATATAATACGCAAATAAAATACCTGACGATGATAAAAAGCACGCCTATAGCTTAACACGCAAAAATATGGTCCATAAAGGGACATACCAATCAATAATACATAGGAAGTAAAAGACAATATGAACTCTCGCATCTAATTTGTAGCTGTTAGTTGTCGTGACCTTTGGAAAGCTTGCATGATGACTTCGCAGTCTTCATCGACAAGAGCTCTCTGCTGACTTCTTTCTTGAGAAGAAAAAGTGTCACTTCATGAGTTGGAAAATTAATTTACTGGGAAGGTGAAGTTTATGTTTCACACAACATCCCAATTACCTGTTCTAAAACAATTTCGTCAATGTTGTCCAAACACCCATATATCACCCCATAGATTTGAAACGGAAGACAGTTTTTATTTCTTTTCAAGTACTGCTTCAATATGTGTAAAAAAAAATGTAGAAGAAACTTTCAGACGGATGAGTTAAATAAGAAAGGCCAGTTACTGGTCCAAAATCTTTTATGGAAGTATGTTAAAGGTTGTAGCTATTGCGTCAGAAGGCATTACACTCTGAAGGGTTTGAGCACACTTGACACAGCCGCTCGGTTTATTAAGCTTTTTGACTTTGCTTTAACTTCCGTCTCGTTAGTGTTATTTCGACTCTATTTCTCTCTATAACGAAGGAGTCAGTTGTAACAACCATAAGTGATATGTCTGTCACATACGTATGATTTACGTGTTAAATGAATGTCTTTCCTTGGGAAAACTTTAGCCCGTTTAGCAAAATCACTAACGCTCTCTGGTGGTCTAAGAAAAGTGCCTACCTACTGCAGATGACTTGTAGTATCCAGTTGAACACATTGGAACGAAACAGCATCGCATAACTCAGAAACAGTTGTTTCTCTCTAATGGTAATAATTCAATTCACCACAAAAATTATCAGTAAATGCATAAAAGTCTACACACACTCACTTGTCAATATTACTCCCCGCAATTTTTTGATTGAAAATTATTTAGCAGCAACTAAACACGGCTACACACAATTCTGAATATATCTTACGAGGCGCACTGATACAGCCAGACACTAGCGATCGCTGCGGAATCTGTCGGAGAGCGCAGGAACTAACATTACAGCAGATACTACGAAAGAAGGGATTGCTTGGTAGGACACATTCTTAGACATCGGGGAATCATAAATTTATCATTGGAGGGAAGTGTGTGGGGTAAAAATCGAAGAGGGAGACCAAGAGACGCGTATAGTAAGTAGATTCAAGTGGATGTGGGTTGCCGTTCTTATGAGGAGATGAAAAGGCTTGCTCAAGATAGAGTAGGGTGGAGAGCTGCATCAAACCAATCTCCGGACTGAAGACCATAGCAGCACTCCGAAAGCAGAAGTGACGGCACTTCTCCCTGTAAGCGCTATGCCAAAGGTATCAGATATAAGGAGAGGCACTGAATTATAATTTGTGCTGTGGCCGGGACTCGAACCCGGATCCCCCTGCTTACTAGTGGAGGGAGCAAAGACCTTGTAAAATAGACTCACTAACGGCGCTGCTGTCGCGGGATAATATAAACCTATGGCCGGCCGCCATGATAGTAACAAGCGTCAAATAAATACTAGAGCTGTTAGGAGATAAATTGTGTATTATATAGCTACTGCGGTATATATATTCAGTTGGTAGTCACGTCTGTACTGTTTGATTATTGCAGTATACATGAAGCACGATGGTGAACAGCTGCTCAGCGTTTAACTGCGAAAATCGATTTAAGAAAGCAATAAAAAGAACGAATACTGTCTTCCCATTTATACTTCTTTGGAATACAAGTAGCCCTACTAGTTGTATTCAGAGATACTACTTTTGCTTTACAGGTTGACAATATAGGATTGAATGAAATAAATGAATGGCTTTTATAATACTGGTAGCTCTTAAAAACGAGTTAGCCGGCCGCGGTGGCCGAGGGTACTGAGGCGCTTCAGTCACGTTCTGCACAGCCACTACGGTCGGAGGTTCGAATCCCCCCTCGGGCATGGATATTTGTGCCGTCCTTAGTTGTAGGTAGTTCATAAGTAGCTTGTAAGTTCAGGGACTGATGACCCCGTAGTTAAGTCCCTTAAGCTTAACAAACATTTGAACATTTTTTTTTTTTTAAAACGAGTTACGTCAGGCAGTACTGGTTGTCAGGAAGTTCAAAATATATAATTTTATGATTGTTGTCTCCCTGCAGTTCGAATTTTTTGTTTATGAAATTAAATTCTGTGTTACAAGTTCATATTATTAAAAGTTATCTGTTTTACAAATAGGTATAACAACTGAAGAGGGTTTTGCAGAACTGTGTATAGTTCCCTGTACAAATAGCACATAGCATCTATCGACAGTGGGTTCAACTTCACAATGTGCATCCATTGTGGCTGACTTTTCAGCAGTTCACGCTACTGTAAGGTATTTCGCTTACAGCCTTAAGAATACTAACATTCGCGCTAGATACCCTAATGCTAATGTTAGATGCACTTAGGTAAGAAAAGGTTATGGCATTTTCGTGTTATTCAAAGAATTTGGTAGTGGGTAGTTGCTGTATTCACAAGGCCAGACGCTATTTTACAGTTATGTATCTGATGGGATATTTCATTTTCACAGTCAATTTTTAACATTAGATATTTCATGCAGCCCTGTTTCATTTGTGAGGCTATAAAATGTCTAAATATTGGATAATACAGCAGGTACACAACTACTTACATAAGGTATTGTGAAACTCTTCCGAAATTAATGTTTGTACAAAAGTTTCACTATCTTAGAATGTACTGAGAAAATGTACTGTGCCAGAAAATCGTGTCTGACAATAAATTCATTTCATATGCTGCACTTAGAACGCTAAAAAACTGAATGTTATAATTCGCTTTAGTTAGGAAGAAGAAACGCTATTGGCCGATTTCTACACACAAAACCAATAGCTGCTGTATATTCAAAGAGTCTGTAGCTGTTTTCTAGTTTATAGTTAAATGAGACACAGTTTTCACGACTTTACTCGAATGAATACACCCTCAAACGAAGAGAGTGTTACGCACATTTAAAGTTCGCGCATAATTTTGCCACCATAATGGCCGCCGAAGCGCTCTTCAATTTGCCATCTGTTCGCGGTCGGCCGCTTACGGAATTGTGGGGGCTTGGGAGGGAAACGTGCTTGAATACAGTCCGTGTAGTCACTGTATCCGTAACGTTGTGTTAGCTGAGCGGTTTAAAGCGTCTGCTTAGTAGGCAGGACGACCCTGAGTCGAATCCCGGCCACAGCAAAAATTTCAATTCAATGCCTCTCCTTGTAAATGCCTATAGTGATAATGGTTTCAGAGCTATTCGCCAACATACAGTGTAGTAACCCTGCTGCAAGAGCACCATCTGTGTGTTCACTTTTGTAGGGAATGTTCACAGCAATAAGGCTCAGTGAGATATCAAAGAGTGAAGCGAAGAGGAGCTGCGCCACGGAAAAGCACTCGTGCTTCGTACTGCCAACTTGTCGAGTTTAAAAGGGGTCAAATTATAGCCTCCCTAGTGTCGCGGCTGTCCTTGCAGAGATTTGACACAGGCATTGCACTTGCTGCGTTAGTTGTACAACCATGTTGGTTCCAATGGTCACGTGAGCATTCTCACATCCATAGACTAGGTTATGCAAGACCACGCAGCTCACACATTCGCCAGAATCGATGTCATGTAAGAGGAGCAGTGGCAGATCATACCGCTACCACATCAATGATAAGAACGACTCTGATGAACCCAGATGTATCAACATGAACTGTTACCGGGCGCCACGGACTTGTAAGTCACTTTAAGCCTGGTGTCCTGATGCTTTTGATCACATAGTGTATGTATACGCAGCAATGGAAAGGAAACCGTACAGGTTTGTAGCCGGTACATCTACTTCTACATCCATACTCCGCAAGCCACCCGATGTGTGTGGCGAAGGGTATCTGGAGTACCACTATCGGTTCTCCCTCCTAGTCCAGTCACGTATTGTTAGCGGAAAGAAAGATTGTCGGTATGTCTCTATGTGGGCTCTACTCTCTCTGATTTTATCTTCATGATCTCTTCGCGAGATATACTTAGGAGAGAGCAATTTACTGCTAGACTCCTTAGTAAAGGTATATTCTCGAAACTTCGACAAAAGCCCGTACCCAGCGACAGAGCGTCTCCCTTGCAGAGTCTTCCAATGGAGTTTATCTATCATCTCCGTAACGCTTTCACGATTCCCAAATGATCCGGTAACGAAGCGCGCTGCTCTCCGTTGGATCTTTTCTACTGCCTCTATCAACTCCACCTGGTACGGATCCCACACCGGTGAGCAGTATTCTAGCTGTGGGCGAACAAGTGTAGGCTACTATAACCTACTTCCTTTGTTTTCGGACTGCATTTCCTGAGGATTCTTCCAATGAATCTAAGTCTGGCATCTGCTTTTCCCGACGATTGATTTTATATGGTCGTTCCATTTTAAATCACTCCTAATGCCTACTCCCAAATAATTTATGGAATTAACTGCTCCCAGTTGCTTACCTGCTATAGTGCAGGATCTTTCTTTTTATGTATTTGCAGGACATTACACTTGTCTACATTAGATTCAATTGCCATTCCCTGCACCATGCGTCAAATTCGACGCTCGTCCTCCTGCATTTCAATACAAATTTCCATTGTTACAACCTCTCTATATACTAGAGCATCATCCGCAAAAAGCCTCAGTGAACATCCGATGTTATCCGCAAGGTCATTTATATATATCGTGAACAGCAACGGACCCAAGACACTCCCCTGTGGCACACCTGACATCACTCTTACTTCGGAAGACTTCTCTCCATTGAGAATGACATGCTACATTCTGTTATCTAGGAACTCCTCAATCCAATCATACAATTGGTCTGATAGACCATATGGTCTTTCTTTGTTCATTAAACGTCGGTGGGAAACTGTATCAAACGCCTTGCGGAAGTCAAGAAACACAGCATCTGCCTGAGAACCGGTAGCTTCACATATTCTGCAGTTCCCTTTAGCTAGCAACAGTTCTTACAGTAAGTATGATCAAGCGTTTCATCGGTGTATTGACGTTTTCTAAAACGTTAGAATGCTACGTGACATACAGGCTGGTCGGAAATTCCCGTTACAGACTTCTAGGACTTGTAGAGGGTAGTGAGTACATAACATTTTGAGCAGGAACCCATTTCCGGAAACGTATCATTTTCGTTCGACGACGGTTTCAATTCAGATGATTATCGCATCCATAAACATGCAAATCTGTAATGCTAACTTTATTTGATACAAGGTCATGCCTGATGCGACAGTTTGCGGCATCTACAGCAAAACTGTTGTGAGCGATAGACTTCTTTTCGTTTCATCATTTTGTGTGTGTGTGTGGGAGGGGGGTCAATTACTAAACGCTTCATCTAAATCCGAAATGACATACAAACTTCGTTGCAGATCCCTAGCTACTCCCATTTTCCAATAACTGACGTGTGAAAATGTTTGTAGAGCTCATGAGACGTAACTACGGGGTCATGAGTCCCTAAACTTACAAACTACTTATAAACTAGCTAATACTAAGGGCGGCACAAATATCCATGCCCGAGGGGGGGATTCGAACCCCCGACCGTAGTGGCCGTGCAGACTGTGACTGGAGCGCCGCAGAACGCTCGGCCACCGCGGCCGGCTAATGAAGTGTGAACCTGGTATTCTCACGCGGTGGCCTCTCATTATTTATGACGTCATATCTCCTGAGCTATGTGTCGTGCTCTTTTGGTTTTGGGTCACGAACCTTCGTGGGCGTACGGTGAACGGTTCACCAAAGTTTCATTGCAATCGAATGAATGGTTTATGAACACATAGAGGACATAGAGACACACGATATATATATATATATATATATGGCAGTTAAATAGGAGATATCTAATGGGTATACATTCCGGACCAGAAGACTTGTTTTTGTTAAGTGATTTAAGTTTCTTCACTACTCCGAGGATGTCTACTTCAGCGTAACTCATTCTGGCCTCTGTTTGTAATTCGAAATCTGGAATATTGGTTTCGTCTTCTTCGGTGAATGAGTATCGAAAAGCTGTGTTTAGTAACTGTGCTTTAGTAACGCTGTCGTTGACAGGTTTTCGATTACTATCAGAGAGTGAGGGTATTGTTTATGTTTTGCCGCTAGTACGAGGGTAAGTCAATTATTATCCGCAATTTAGTTATATTTTTGTTTATGTTGGTAGTACTGTCGTTTTACGTTGGTGACGCATGCTTTGTTTATTTGATGTTATATCTTAGCAATTTTCAACTGCTGCGTTAGTTTCGTTGTCGCTGCCGTGCTGTTAATCATGGCTGCACCGCTGTCTATTTGCATCAAAGAAGAGCACCGTTCAGTGATACGTTTTTTGTGGGCGGAAGGTGTATCAGGGGCCGAAATTCATTGAAGACTTTCAGTACAGTACGGGAGCAGTGTTTTGCCACAACGAAGTGTGTACGAGTGGATTGAATAATTTCGAAATGGCCGCACGAGTGTTAAGCTCGATGAAGGAGCCGGACGACCGTTTACCGCCACAAATGAAGAAACCATTGAGCGATCACGTGAAATGATTCTCTTAGACAGACGATTAACTATTGATGAAGTGGCCCATCGTCTTCAAATTAATCATGGTTCTGCCTACGAAATTATTCACAACAGACTTGGGTTTCGTAAAGTTTGTGCAAGATGGGTCTCAAAACAAATCACACAGTTGCATAAGCAAACGCGCCTCTGCATTTGCAAAAATACATTTGGATCGCTATGGTAACGAAGGGGACAACTTCTTAGACAGAATCATTACTGGTGACGAAACATGGATCCATCATTACGAGCCGGAGAGTAAACGCCAGAGTATGGAATGGAAACATCCAAATTCGCCGTGCAAGAAAAAGTTCAAGACCCAACCGTCCACAGGAAAACTGATGCTTACGGTTTTTTTTTTTTTTTTTTTTTTTTTTTTTTTTTTTTTTTTTTTTTTTTTTTTTTTTTTTGGGATGCACGAGTTCCTGTACTGGAACATTATGGTGAAAGGGGCACAACAATAAACAGTGTACGTTACAGTACAGTGCTTACTGACAGGCTAAAGCCTGCAATTCGAAGCAAACGCCGAGAATTGCTGTCAGAAGATGTGTTGTTGCACGACAATGCCCGTCCGCATACTGCTGTCCACACTGCTGAACCGCTCCAGAAACTCAAATTCGAGGTACTGGATCATCCTCTATATAGTCCCGATCTTGCCCCTTCTGACTATCACTTGTTTGGTCCACTCAAACAGGCATTAAGGGGCCGTCGATTTGACTCGGACGAAGCAGTGAAGGAAGCGGTGCATTCCTGGCTCGCAGCTCAAGCGAAAACCTTCTTTTATGAGGGCATTAGGAAGCTTGTAGAGCGATGGACGAAGTGCATTGAAAAGCAAGGAGACTATGTCGAAAACTGATGGTCTTGTAAGGTTCGTATTTTATTACAATAAAATTTTATAACTACTTTGCGGATAATAATTGACTTACCCTCGTACATTTAACACGTGACCAAAATCTTTGGGTTTCATTGTTCCTTCACTGTACTGCAGTGTCACTGTCAGAGCATGCCGCCTCTGTCCCTATTCACTTGTCGTACAGGGGGAACACACGAGCAGCTATCTGCAGAGGGGGTGTGCGGCAGGGGAGTAGCGCTGGAACTGAGGGGCCCATCTGGATAAGCCGTGATCCCGCCCCCCCCCCTTTCCCTGCCCCACACGAGCCCTGGAGCGTCTGGTGTTGTCAGCGTAACCCGACAACTGCCACTTCACCGCTGAATACACCCCACCCCCATTTTCCCCGCTCCCTTCTCGCTAAGACAATAAAGCACTTGTCCTGCTGACTAACTAGATTTTTTTTATTTTTAAAGTCAGAATCAGTCACGAGATACACCGGGCTTATTTCTTCGATTTAGGCAACTGCGAAAATGTTCTGAAGATACACTACCGCTCATTAATTTCAATGCGCCCTTGTATTTCAGATTTATAATACAAATCAAACGTTATTTCTCACAAAATATAATTATATTGACTTACACATATATAATACAATCATCATATTTTATTATCAATATTTTCTCGCAATAGCGAATTTCTTTTATCGTCACTGTATAAGGTAAGGATGTTCTACCAAATGGTGACATATGGAAATTTGTGGCGGGCCGGGACTCGAACCCGGGTTCCCCGCCTTTCGCGAGCGCTCGCCTTAACAACTAGGCTACCCGAACACGACTCCAGGACCGACCCAAACTTCCATATGGCACACTGACTGCACTTATGAGTCAACTGCATTCATCCATTAGCACTCGCAGCTTAATCTGTATTCCTGCACCAGGGAGAATGAAAACAACGAGGCATTAACCTACGCTGTTATCGTCATTGCCTGGCTTAGTCATCTGTTAAATTACTTTATGGTGACGAATTACAGTGCTGATAATATTATCAATATTTTCTCGCACTAGCAAATTTGTTTTAGCGTCACTGTATAAGGTACAGATGTTCTACCAAATGGTGGCATCTGAAAATTTGTGCCAGGGCGGGACTCGAACCCGGGTTTCCCGCTTGCTATACCTTATACAGTGACGCTAAAAGAAATTCGCTATTGCGTGAATATATTGGTAATATTATCATCACTGTAATTTGTCACCATACAGTAATTTAACAGATGCCTAAGTGAGGCAATGACGATAATAGCGAAGGTTAATGCCTCGTTGTTTTCATTCTCCCTGGTGCGGGAATACAGATTAAGCTGCGAGTGCTAAGGGATGCAGTTGACTTGTATGTGCAATCAGTGTGGCATATGGAAGTTTGGGTCTGTCGTGGAGTCGTGTTCGGGTAGCCTAGTGGTTAAGGCGACCGCCCGCGAAAAGCGGGAAACCCTGGTTCGTGTACCGGCCTGGCACAAATTTTCATATGTCACCATTTGATAGAACAGCTATACCATATACAGTGACGCTAAGAGAAATTCGCTATTGCGAGAAAATATTGATAATATTATCAGCACTGTAATACGTCACCATAAAGTAATTCATCATATTTTACTTTCATCATAGTATCATCTTTTGGATTTAATGAGTGCCACAAACTCGAGGCATGCGGTCAATCAGTTTTTGTAGGTATCGTTAATCTATATGATTCCATACATCTTTAACAATATTCCAGAGATGTTCCTTGCTGGATATATTAACCTTCCTGATACGTCTGTCCACTTCATCCCACACCATTTCAATGGGATTACAGTCGGGACTTTAGGACGGCCATACCATATCTTTCAGTACTTTTTGTTTTTCCTTTGATGCAATGTAGCTCCTGCAGTATGCCGACAGATGTTTTAGGTCGTTATCCTGTTGTAAGATGAATCCTTTCCCTATTAAGCGCAATCCACTTGGTATTGCATGATTTTGGAGTATGCGGTGGTACTGCTTCTGATCCGTACATCCTTCTATTTTCACAATGTCGCCAACTCTATCTCCGGAAAAACATCCCCAAACCATAACAGAACCTTCACCGTGTTTAGATGTTGGTAGAACACACTGCTGGACTACCCTTTCCCCTACAAATCGGCGAACAAATGTTCTCCTTCTGGTTCCAAAAATCTCGAACTTCGATTCGTTAGTGAATAACACCTTTGTCCGCTCTTCCGGTGTCCAATTACGATTTTTTGTAGTCCATTCAAGTCTCTTACGTTTATTTATGGGCCTTAGAATGGGTTTTCTTGATGTGAGATAACCTTTCAAGCCGGCTTCAGTTAGTCTCCTTTGAAACAGATATTGTTGTCGCTTTCATTTCTACCAATTCTCTACGAATTTGGGGCGCTGTTTTGAATCTGTTTACTTTACTGGTAATTCTGACATATTTATTAACACTTTTAGTTGTTTTTCGAGGGCCGCGGTGGAGTAGCCGAGCGGTCTAAAGCGTCTCGCTGCAGAGCGCGCGGTTGCTCGCCGTGGAGGTTCGAGTCCTTCCTGGGGCATGGGTGTGTGTGTTTGTCCGTACGTTAGTTTACCTAGGTTTAAGTAGTTTGTATGCTACGGACTGATGGCCACGCAGTTTGGTCCGATACAGTTACAAACATTTGAACATATTTTTGTTTTACGAGGTCGTCCTGGTCGTGGTATGTCCGTATTGGTAGCTGTTGCCTTCTGGCGCGAAGGGTGTATTGTACTCTCCGTATAGACACAGTACACTGCTTCCCAATTTGGCGAATAGATAAACCTGCTTGGCTAAGTGTTACAATTGCAGCACGTTTTTCTATGGATATCTGCACTCGTGGAGCCATACTAGCGACGTCTACAGTTCAACTGTCACGAAGGAACTGACATGCAGGATCCAGATTTACGTATCGTATCAGTGCTTGGCGTTCGCTGCGGACACCACATCACTACAGGGAACAACACAGGTGCAGCAAATACGGCATCCCTCGGCAAATAGGTAAACAAACGTATCAGATAGCTACATAACGTTTATGTACACAATATTGTTTGTTGGATACTATTGTATCTCGATGACCACAAACAAAAATCATGACATGTGGACAACTGTTGTACTATTCCTTTGCTTCCTCAACGGTACCCACGATATTAGGTCTTATCTACGGAGAACTAGATGCCAATTGTTAGGTGTATTAAAATTTATGTGCGGTAGTGTAGGTGAAGTAATTTTACTCAGCGAAGACTTGTGGGCTTAATACAGACTAGTACGTAGGATACGAAATGAAAATGTCTCAGTTGCCACTGATTTCGTCTAGACAGCTTTCTCAACAGCTGAGGTCCAGAAGCATGTGTTCTATCCGTAGTCAAACGGATTCCGTGATTAACAGAGTTGAACAAAAAATACAAAGACGCTGTTATTATCACCAAAATTTTGGTGCTAGTATTTCGAGTGTATTGCACTACCGCTGAGTTTCAATATTCTTCCAGTACGGGAGGATCAATGTCAGTTATTAATTTTATCGGATCCCGTAAGTACGTCCCAAAATGTCTAGGAGATACCGTCGATAGAACACTATCATTTAAACTGCACTCCACGGAACCGCCAAACAAAACTTCGTTCTAGAATGAATATACGTCATGAAGTATCAGGAAACAGTTGAGAAGTACATGCAGATAGCTACGAAATGCTGCAATTCCATTTGTCTACTCGGATGCTAAATCTGCTCTTGCAAGAGCGCGGTGGAGTAGCCGAGCGGTCTAAAGCACCTCGCTGCGGAGCGCGCGGTTGCTCGCTGTGGAGGTTCGAGTCCTCCCTGGGGCATGGGTGTGTGTGTTTGTCCGTAGGTTAGTTTACCTAGGTTTAAGTAGTTTGCAAGCTGCGCACTGATGACCACGCAGATTGGTCCGATAGATTTACAGACATTTGAACATTTGAACAGCTCTTGCAAGGGAAAACAACGGAAATACAACTAACGTAGGTGTACATTTGAATGAGTCCAGAAGAACCGTTACTGGAACTGTCAGGCATCTGTTCCCATTTTTATTTTCACGAAATGGAATATCCTCAGAACCGAATGTAAATGTGTATATAAACAGATAGTTCCGTATATCGTAGGAAATTCGCTTTTGAATTTCATATTTTACTTCAACGCTTTTGTATATTCAAACCCCTGGTACAGTTTTCTGTACTGTTTTGAAATGTAGGGCTTTGGAAATCGTCGTGGAACGAGAAGACAAGCTGAATACAACTCACCAAGTAAGATGTGCATGGTGCAGAGGTATTCAACACTCGATACTCACCTAAAACAGAAGAAAACGAAAATTAGGTTTAGAACACGGCATTGTTAAAAAAAAGTCATTTAAAATACGTCCTGTAAAAATATCAGCTAAAATGAAACAGTCATCAGATCACATCCCCACACAATAACGACAGCTTTTAAGCAGATTTCATCTGTAAACTGTGTAACACAAGCAGGACACAAATTCAGTTATTTGACACGTACTGTAGGCAGAGCAAAGCAAGGCAAACGCAGTGCTCTCTTCTGATTGTTTAAGTGCGACATATTCATTGTTTAGTGGGCGGTTACAGATTATGGTTATGTTTCAGTTGTCGTTTGTGTGTGATTGTCGATTAACGACAACTTCGAATAACACTGCTCGTGCCAGTTATGTTAGATTTCTTGTGTAAATACAGGGCGATCAATCCTCAGCACAACCGCCTTTGAGGGTTGGCGCGCAAGTTATTTCTGACATAGCCAACACAAAGAAAAGTTTATTACTCACCTGCATTACGCAAAAAGGTGCTGGAACTGCCTCCCTTCGTTGTTGAAGCATTTCTGACACCTGCTGAGAACGTTGCTCATTACACTCTGAAGTTCCCTCTCAGAAATTGCAGCGATTTCATGACGAATGTTTGTTTTTAGTTCATCTAAAGTGTGGGGATTTGATTTGTACATTTTCTCTTTTGATGCTCCCCACAGATAAAAATCGCATGGGATTAACTCGGGAGTTCAGGAGCAGCCCCTGCACGATCAAAAAATAGGAGTATGGTGCGCTGTTAGTGGCGAGAGAATAATAGGCCCTATATTTTTTTCAGGAAACAATTAATAGTGACTGTTATGTAGAAAACATATTGCAGCCTTTTTTTTGCCCAATTAACTGAGAGAGAACGTGCTTTCACAACATTTCAGCAAGATTCTGTGAGGGCGCATATAGCGAACTTATCATTACGGGAAATTGGTAATGTGATCGGTGCAAGAATTATCACTAAGAACATTTGGCACCGTCGTTCTCCTGATGTAACCTCATGCAATTTTTGAACTGTGTGGAACATTAAAAGAGAAAGTGTACAAATCAAATCCGCACATTTTAGTTGAACTAAAAACAAACATCCGTCATGAAATTACTGCAATTTCTGAGAGGGAACTTCAGACTGTAATGAGCAACTTTCTCAGTAGGTGTTAGAAATGCTTCAAAATCGAAGGGAGGCAGTTCCAGCACCTCCTTGCGTAATGCAGGTGAGTCATAAACTTTTCTTTGTGTTGGGTATGTCAGAAATAACTTGCGCGCCAACCCGTATTAAATTTAGTGTGGACGACGGCGGGCCGGCTGCGGTGGCCGAGTGGTCTGCGGCGCGCCAGTCACGTTCTGCACGAGCACTACGGTTGGGGTTCGAATCCCCTCTCGGACATGGATTGCCGTCCTTAGTATTAGCTAGTTCATAAGCAGTTTTGTAAGTTTAGGGACTGATGACCCTGTAGTTAAGTCCAATAAGCTCTACAAACATTTGAACATTTTTTGATCACCCTGTATGACAAAATGCATCTGGAGGTGCATGCAGTAGCCTATTAACGCCTCGCGTTGCCATGTGGCAATGATTTTCAACCTCATCCGACCTCCTTCCGACTAAAATATTCCGGCGACGCCCTACCAAATAAAAATATTCTCGTGACCCCCTTGAACCCCCTTCAACACGAACTCTAACAAAACTATGTTCATTATATCAAAAGCAACGAAAATAATGTCCTTTCTCTTGATGCAGATTTCTTTTTTTCTGAATGGAAGACAATATTTTTAGACGGTTTCCGACAGAAATGTACATTTTGCATAACATTTGTTTCGAAGTTAGGGAAGATTCAGTGATGCTGATTAAAAAAGCTTCCTCTGTATAGACATGTTTATTTAATTTCTTAGAGTTAATTATTTCATCTTATACGAAAATATAAAAAAAAGAAAAAATTAAAAATAGGAAAATAAAAATAAAAATTAAAAAAAGATGTTTCGAAGTTAGGGAAGATTCAGTGATGCTGATTAAAAAAAGCTCCCACTGTACAGACAGGTTTCTTTAATTTCTTAGAATTAATTACTGCATCTTGTACAAAAAAAAGTTAGGAAAGATTCAGTTATGCTGATTAAAAATGTCCCACTGTACAGACAAGTTTAATTTTTTCTTAGAATTAATTATTGCATCTTATAAAGAAAATTAAAAAAGAATAAAAAATCTACGTTCTATTCAATTCAGAATTAATGTTAAACAACTAAATATATAATTTTAAGAGAAAGTAAACTGCTCTTTTATCAGGCCTGTATTCTATTATGGAACGCTTCGTAGTCAGAGGTGCGCGGGTCAGGTTTTTCAACGGTGCTAGTCGGCGACCCCCCTAGCAAGGCTTTGCAACGCCCTGGAGTTCGTGACCCACATATTGAAAACCTCTGCCGTAGGGGATGGGCTTTCTACTAACAGTACATGTTGTGCGTGGACTGGACGTCATTTGTCGGCATCCGCTTTCCTTACGCCGCTTACAGCGTGAAGTGTTACATCAGATTTAGATTTTGTAAATAGAAAGTTGATTAGCAGGGACACGATGAGACAGGTTTAAATTTTAATGAAATGAAGTGAATTAACATCTTAAATAAAGGGCATTATCGGATTTGATTACAAATTAACACAAAGATGAAGTTTTGGACAAAGACATTATTTTGTAAAAGTATGAATGCAGAAGACGTTTAAGGAGAAGGTAGGTTTTCGCTTGTCACAGCACGTAGTCGCTACAGGGCTCTCATTCTGGCTGTCTTAGAATATAAACGTAAGTGTCTTGTTCTCTGTATTGTACCTTTCTGTTCGGTTTTACCTTTCAATGTAGTTTCCACTTGATTTTTCATAAATATTTTTACAATTTTTTAGTACAACGCCTTCGCAACGGCTGCGTGTGGGCGTGACAGTTGGTGACCACAACGGGCAACTTCTTTACACTAAATTCCGTATATCGGGTGAAGCTACTACAGCGTCCGTGAGAATCGTGGCCGGTTTCATTAAAGTTGTTTTCTTTTCATGAGCTACCCATCTGCATGATAAAAATCTGTCAAGCTACCAGCAATCACGACTCGACTTAGGCTGGCATACTGTTAAGGCGCCAACAGCCTGCAATGAACACAGACTGCCTGATGATGATCCACGGGCAAACATTTTTAAAATTACATAATTTCAGAACTGAATAGAATTCAACAGATTGCTTGCTTTCATAGAACAGCTTTTCTGTTAATAGCGTCATCATAATTGAAATATTACTTCAATTGAGCGGCCATTTTAAACTGTATCAGTAAATGCAATTTCATGTTAAATGCTTGACTCACTTTCGGTCGCAGTATTCTCAAGTTTCAATAATAATTTCCAATCTTCTAATCTATGATATAAAGCAGTGTCCATATGTTTGTGGGTTTGTGTCTACGTGTTGCATATAAATCTACAGTTTTGTTCCAATCTTTATGAAATTTTTACACGTAAGCTTCAGTCCATGAAGACGGTCGCCGTAAGTGTAAGAATCACGTACGATACATAGTTCACGAGATATGAGGCCATAAACAATGAGATACAAAAAAACTGCTACATTTAGCGACAATGCTGTTCATTTTCTCCTAAACCACTGGACCGATTTCAACCAAACTTGGTACACACATTCCTTACCATGAAGTAACAATTGGCGCAAGGTTAAGAATCACCTACGACAAATGGTTCAGAACATATGACGTCATAAACAATAGGAATCGCAAAAAACTTCCACATAATGCGGCGAGATTTTAAAAAATACGCTATATTATGAGAATGAGAGTACTTATCGACTTGCAACGAACTTTAAACATAAATTCAAACCTTTATTAAATATTTTCTCGCTGACAACCATAGGAAAATGATGAAAGGAAAACAGTTTCTCGCTTACTACTTTTCCGCTATTTTTGGAGTAAAACTACCGCATTCGGTATGGCGTTACAATTTATAATTTGCACGCAACAAATTGTAGCCGCAGGAAATTTTACAGATAGTATACTCGCATATAGTTGAGTGTAACTTCTAAATTGTATCACAGTACGACACTTAGTTTATGAGATAAGAGCACATAAACAGTAACGTTCATAGACAACTGCCTCTTCCCGCACCAAGTTTTAAACTATTACTTCTTTACTACTAACTGAATTCTTAAGAGATTTTACCATCGTAACTCGCGTCCGATGCACGCGCCACCTGCTTACCGATGGTAATTGTGCCACCCGTGTCTTAAGTGAGTGCACCTTGTTGTTGCCCCGCGCGAAAGACTGCTAAAGATTATTTAAGACAGTCGGCTATTAATGATAGTGCTTTTGATATGTTTTATAAATCCTATTGGTGTGTTGAAGCTAGCTACCCGCCGTACCGTGGTGTGGAGCTGATATAGCCCTTGGAGGTGCCTCTCACGCGTCCACTGCCGTATGCAAGTTAACAACTGGGAGCCTGGTAGGAGCTGTGCGTTGTACGGTGGGAGTAGCGGCTGGCTGCGGACTGCCACCTGTTTGACTCTGGTATGGAATGTTTAAAAAAAGTTGAAGTCCTGAAGCAGGCCACAGTTCGTCTACTGTTTACATTAACTAAAATTGTTTTTTTTATCGCCAGTATTACCTTGTATGGTAATGTTTTAAAGTTTGTAAATTTTAATTCAGACTGATTTGTCCTTATGTCCAATATTCTTGTCTGAGGAAATTGGGTCTGTTAAAGGATCGAGATCAGTTGCTTGTTCATATTGTCAGGTTATCCTGAAGCTAAGTGGGCCTGATAGTTCTAAAGGTAATTGCGGATTATTTGTTACTAGTAACATATTAGTTCCTGTGTGACCTAGGCTCGTCCTCTGGTTAACGAAGATTTGTTTTAAGTGTATGTAGAATGCTATGTATACTTAATTCGATTGTTGAAGTAGTCATAAGTTAAATCGAAGGTACCTTCAGTATTATAAGTGGTTTGTGTTAATTCTCTTTGTGAGTGTATTCGAGTAGATTATTACAATTCATTTCGGGAACAGTGTAAGTAGGGTTCATGCTTGCTTTTTTTAACCCTGCGTTACTAACACCCGTATTTCAGGGGTTTTTGAAATTTTCTTAGTAACACCCGTCAATTCTGCGAGTGTGATTCCAAAACAACACTCTACCCGTGTACACTTGTTCGTCAATTGCTCCTCATAACGTCACAGCTCACTGACAATTTGAACGTAGCCGTCATTTTGACGGATGTCACTAACCTAGGGTTAACATCGGTTTCTTGCCCAGGACGCATTCAGCTAAGACAAGCTGTTGGTGCGGCGCGTTTTCCCGTTTACGTGTCGAGTCCGTGCCGGCGCCTTTTAGGTGCAGACCGCGTGCCTTGTGCTGCCGAGGAGCAGCGCCCGGTTTCCGCCTTCGGCCGTGCACTTCAATACGGCTAACTTGCCACCTTCACTCTCTTAAAGCATTTTAAGCTGTTTTCTGGTCGCATTCACCGTGATGCTTAATAAAAAAAATTTTGGTTAATTGTTTTACTAGCACCTTGCCTTTTCAAACTTCGAGAAATCTCTTAATACCCAGTTATAGTTTTATTAATTTAATTTATTGCTGCCTGTTGATCTTTATAGGTATTAAGTAACGGCCGGCAGCGGTGGCCGAGGGGACTGAGGCGCTCCAGTCACGGTCTGCACGGCCACTACGATCGGGGGTTCGAATCCCCCCTCGGGCATGGATATTTGTGCCGTTCTTAGGATAAGCTGGTTGATAAGTAGTTTGTAAATTTAGGGACTGATGACCACGTCTTTAAGTCCCATAAGCTTAACAAACATTTGAACATTTATGAAGTAACGCTAATTTTTTTTATTTACATTATTATGGCATACCGCTAGCTTAGTCAACACGGAGTGTTTTTCTTCGCCCCTATTTGAACCTAAGGCATCGCTCCCCACCCCCCCCCCCCCATTTCACTTGTTAGCTAATTGCCTGGCGAAATTGTGTGTCTTTGTTTGTTTCAAATTTACAAGCAGATAATGACAACTGTAGTGAATGTGCGAAATATTCTTCTACCGAAGTAAAACTATTTCTTCACTATTTATTTTACTATTTACCAAATAACCTCTCTTGTAATCTTTTGAAAGAAAAGGAAGTGTTTGGCATTTAAAGTTATGCCAAAAATTGTCTTGTTAACATTTAATATATTATTTTTAATTCTATAGTAAACTGTGATACAAAGCTGCAGTAAGTACCTGGGCCCTCGTTTCTCTACTCCTAACCTAATAACCTTGGAAGGTCATATATATATATATATATATATATATATATATATATATATATATATATAGAGAGAGAGAGAGAGAGAGAGAGAGAGAGAGAGAGAGAGACAGAGAGAGAGAGAGAGAGGTCCAAAAGATGTATCCACTGTTTAAAGGTCCATAACTTGCAAACTAATTGACGGAGTTGTCTCATCTTTGGTGGTGTAATAGTTAGTAGTTCCGGTAATCGCTACACAAGCGTTGAACTGCGTAGTTTTGTTTTGTCAGATGCCAGTCGCCGGATAGTCAGTGTTTTGTCCTTAGTTGCACCTAGTTACTCGAGTAAACATGACTGGCGCAAGGCTTACATACGATGAAAGGAAGTCAGTTTTAAAGTGGTATTTCAAGTACGAAAACATTAATGAGGTTCGACGGCAATGGCGAAATGAGTATGAAACAGGGCCACCGAAACGTTTAACGATTCGTCACATTTGAGACAAATTTGAAGTCGAACGCTGTGTTAAAGATGCACACAAATAATGAACTGGACGACCTGTAACAGTAACAAGTCCAGCTAACTCCCGTAGTGTGTTACAACAGTTTACCCGCTCACAGTGTGCCCGTGAAACTGGAGTGAGTCACTCAAGTGTTCGGCGAATTTTGAAGACAGCAAAGTAGAAGTGCTACATCCCACGATTGCTACACGCATTGAAAGAGGACGACCTAGATCGAAGACTGCAGTACTGCGAATGGTTTACTAACATGGTGCTCAACGATGACGAGTTTGCAGAGATGATTGTGTGGTCTGATGAGCCACAGTTCAAAATCAATGGTACAGTAAATCGCCACAGTTACATCTACTGGGCCGCCGAACATCCGAACGTCCATGTAGACAAAGCCGTGAATTTGCCAAGTGTAAATGTGTGGTGTGGGTCGTCTTACCGGGGCTTGATTGGGCCATTCTTTGGCGGCACAATTACCGGTGAGGTGTATCTTCAGAAGTATGGAGACGGAAGATTTTACTTTCAACAAGATGGTGCCCCAGCCCACTACCAAAATCGTGTTAGGGATTATCTCGACGAAAATCTACCAGGAAGATGGATAGGCCGTAGAGGTGCTGTGGACTATCCACCACGTTCCCCAGACTTAACTCTTCTGGACTTTTACATGTGGGGAACAGTAGAGGACGTCGTTTATCGACAAAAGCCACGCACACTGGATGAACTTCGAGAATTCATCATACATTCATGTGGAGATATCCAACTGAACGCGTTCGGCGTCATCGTTTGTGTGTGTATGTTAATGGTGACTATTTCGAACACCTACAGTGATATCTTTAAGTTGGACTTTAAGCTACACTTTTTCCAAAAGTGAGACAACTCCGTCAATTAGTTTGCAAGTTATGGACTTTTAAGTGCGAATAACGTTTGTAATTTGAAAGTGTAGCTTATATATATATATATATATATATATATATATATATATATATATATATATATATATATATAGTCGTCTCCTCCTTTACGTTCTCTCTGTTCGCCTGCTCCTCCCCCCGTCTCCTGCAGTCCCTTTCTCTGTCCAGTTACTCCGCCCCTCCCTCTGTTCATCTCCTTTCACTTGTCTGCCACCATCTTCCCTCTTTCATTCTCCTCCTCTCTCCGTCTCCTCTCTCCCCTTTCTGTCCGTCTCCTCCTCCTCCTGCTCTTCTCCCTCCTCTATATGGAAACATTCATATGCGCCAAGTTTCATGGTGATAGGTTAAGAGGTGTCAAAGTCGCAAGGTACCCTCCGCCATGCTAAATTCATTGTCCTGCAGATTATAAAAAAAACTCCTTCATGAAAACATAGATTTGTGTGCTGACTTTCATGACCAGTCAAACAATTTGGATGTTTTGTTCTAACGTACCCGCCGTCATGCACCTACTTAGGCTTATGATAGGTAGCCCATGTATTAATTCGAAGTATAAGCTATCTACATTCCACATTTGATTCAATTCTGTCCAGCCGTTTCAGCGTGAAGAGAAACAAATATATTAACCCATCGTAAGGTACACTCCGCCATGCACCATTCGGTGGTTTACGAAATGTAGCCATGTATTAATCAGGGTGTAAGCTACCTGTTCCAAATTTAATTCATATCCGTCCAGCCATTTCAGCGTGAAGGCATTAGAAACGAATTCGCTAACTGTAAAGCACCCTCCGCCATGCATAATAGGAATTCAATTTTAGTAAGCGTATAACCTTCGTGTACAAGCAATGGGTTAACAAAGTTTTTCGCGATCGGATGTACGGCATGGCCGTGCATAAAATACGAACAAAAAAAAAAAAAAAAAAAAAAAAAAAAAAAACAAAAACAAAAAAAAAAAAAAAAAAAAAACAACAACAAATAAACATTATTGTTTTCAAAATGAAAATACAAGATCGCACGTTAATAGTTTATTAAATGACGACCGGTTTCGGTGCACTGTGTCACCATCATCTGGTCACATATATGTTATAATCTGGTCATCTTGTTAAAAAATTGGTTATAAAATAACAAGTGCAATACCCAATTTTTTAACAAGATGACCAGTTTATAACATATATATGACCAGATAAAGGTGACAGAGTGCACCGAAACCGGACGTCAGTTAATAAATTGTTAGTTTGCGATCTTGGCTTGTCATTTGGAAACTATAAAACGAATTGATCGCCTCCAGACCACACGATGTCAGGTAATCCTAACAATTCGTGCTGTTCCCGAGCGTTCTTGGTCAGCGATGCCCGTTGTGAGCGGTGTGTGTGGTCCTGAGTTGCCTGCCGCGCCGCGGTCCTGCCTTCCTTTCCCGGCAGCGCCAGACGGCGCCGTGTGGACGTAACGAGGCGTCGCTACGCCGGCGGGCTGCATATGAGAGCGTCGCCTTAGCGGGCGACGTTGGCTGCTCGGTAAGTGGGCCGCGGGCCGTTAGCGGCGTCTGCTGCTGGCGGGCGCAGCCACTGCCGGCATTCCCACTGCAGTGTCGCGTCTTGTTAGCGACCAGCTTGTGCAGCGCTTCCACCTCCTGGTCGTTACCCTTACCTGCCAAGCTGACGGAAAGTCAAGGATCCCTTCAACCGCCGACCGTGGCCTCTGTGGGTACCACATTCCATACCGTTAGCATTCACTTCTATTTATATACAGGGTGTTTCACTAAGTGTGTTTGCCTCTGTAACTTATAAAATAATAGATGACTGGAAATTTTAATGCGGTAGGTCAACACAAGAAATGTTACACTTTCTGCGGGGCTATGAACATAGTTTCATAGTTTATTGTATCATTTTCCAAAGAGTTACAGCACAAATATATAACTTTTTTAAATGGAACAATAGTTTTTTTCTATCGTGCATTGGATTCGTTGATACCAGCTGCGTCCAAATTAATTTAAACTACATTCCTATCACTGTTAGTTTGGGATCTACAACCCTTCAAAGTTTAGGGGGCGGAGGCTATGACAGCGTAGCTTACTGGCTGGTGGTCATGAGACAGTGGGCCGTGCCCCAAGGGATAGTCACTCGGCCAGTTAGCTACGCCTCCGCCCCCGGAACTTTGAAGGGTTGTAGCTCCCAAACTAATAGTGATAGGAATGTAGTTTAAATTGATTTGGACGCAGCTGGTTTCAACGAATCCAATGCACGATAGAAAAAACTATCGTTCCATTTAAAAAAATTATATCTTTGTGGTGCAACTCTTTGGAAAATGATATAATAAACGCTCCGCAGAATGTGTAACATTTCTTGTGTTGAACTACCGCGTTAAAATTTCCCTATTATTTTATAAGTTACAGAGGCAAACACACCTAGTGAAATACCCTGTATGTTACAGCCAAAGCCCTAATAGCGGCCAGATCAGCTAATGTGACTTTGCAACACAGATACTGCGAACGGCTGAAAGCAAGGGGGAACTACAGCCATTAATTATCCCGAGGACATGCAGTTCTCCTGTATGAATATACGATGATGTCATCCTCTCGGGTAAAATATTCCGGTGGTAAAATCTACACCTACAAGCATACTCCGCAATCCACCGTAAGGTGCGTGGCGGAGGGTACACTGTACCACTACTAGGCACTTCCTTTCCTATTCCACTCCCAAATAGAACGAGGAAAAAAAGAATGCCTATATGCCTCCGTGCGAGCCCTAATTTCTGTTATCTTGTCTTTGTAATCACTACGCGAAATGTAAGTAGGCGGCAGCAAGATCGTACTACACTCAGCATCAAATTCCGGCCCTCTAAATTTCCTCAACAGAAATTCACAAAAAGAACGTCGTCTTTCCTCCAGCGATCCCCAATTGAGTTGCCGGAACATTTCCGTGACACTCGCGCATTGGTCAAACCTACCAGTAACAAACGTAGCTGCTCGCCTGTGAACTGCTTCTATGTCTTCCTTTAAACTGATCTGCCGCGGGTCCCAAACACTTGAGCAAATACTCCGGGCGGAGCCTACTCAGGAGGATGTGATCATCAGGAATGTCAGCACTGGCATTCTACGGATCGGAGCGTGGAATGTTCTATCTCTCAATCTGGTAGGTAAGAAGGAAAATTTAGATAAAGACAATAAGCAGATTCAAAGGAATATAAGTTGGAGTACATATTCTCCGATGAAGAGACTTGCATAGGAGAGGGTAGCGTGGAGAGCAGCATCAAATCAGTCTGCGGAGTGAAGAAGTTTCTTCCATGATTTTTTGGTGAAACGGCAACTTCTTACTCAGGATGATAAGCGTCACCTTCGTAGAGTAATGAATAACGCGGTGGGTTGAGACGCAGTAGCGAGGGTTCAAATTCTGGTTGAGTCGAGAATTTTCTCTGCTGGGGGACTGGGCGTTGTGCTGTCCTCATCATAGCATCAACATCACTACGCAAGTCGCCGACGTGACGTCACAGACTTGCACCTGAGAGACCGAACCCGACCCTAGGCGCGATCGTCCGGCCGTTAATGCCAGATGATCATTTTATTTCAGTGCGAAACGGCTGGATCGTTAGGGTTGAATGTCTCTCTATGATGAGGCCACTGGAGACGGTGTCGGGGACGAGCGCGAATGCCGATAAGAGCCGCTGCGGCGGTGCTATTGTGGAGGCGGCGCCGGCAGCCGGCGGTTCTTTACGTCGGCTGTGGAGGCGGCAGCGGCAGCGGCAGCGGCGTGCCAGAGGCGGCAGCGCTGGCCGTGTTGCTCCTTTTGCCGCGGCGGCGCATCCTCAGCCGTTCTACGTGGGTGGCTGGCCGCCAGCGCGTTGCCTCACCGCGAATCCCGATCACCTGCCGGACACGGACTGCGGTCGTCCCTGCCAAAGTTCTGAGGCGGTAGCGGATTCTGGAGGGAAGGGGGGGAGCGTTGTTTGTTGTGGGGGTGTTGGTAGGGGACTTAAGTACGCTCTAACTGGAACAATCACTCTACATCTACATCCACACTCCTCAAGACACCTCACAGCGCCTGTTGGAGAGTACTATGGGTACATCTACATGGGATACTCTACAAATCACATTTAACTGCCTGGCAGAGGGTTCATCGAACCACCTTTATACTATTTATCTCCCATACCATTCACGAATAGCGCGCGGGTGGAACGAACACCTGAATCTCTCCGTTAGAGCTCTGATTTCTCGTATTTTATTCTGATGATCATTTCTACCCATCTAAAAAGGAAAGTACATGGGCTCGAACAAACATATCTGTATAAACGTTTGCTTACAGGATATCTACGTACATCTCAATGTGCTGGTGGGTGTCGTTTTTCTGCAAAACTCTGCAATCATGCACTAGATAGCACTGTAGATGTAATTCTAGACGCCATACGTAATGCAGAAATCTTAACTATAACGTATGAATTAATCATCGTACATGTTCTCTAGCGTATTGTCATCAAAAGCCATGATGATAGTTGTAACTATAACCTTCTTCTCGGAAGACGGTTGGTATTCACTATCACTGCTTCCATCGCCTCTTCCGGCACTTGCCGTAGCACTACCGCTTGCATTGAGTTTTCGTCATTATCATCCCTATTATCATCATTATGAGTTAGTGTGACAGCAGTATCTAACTTATGCTCATATTTCTGTACCATAACAGATACGAGAAAGCGTGCGAATGATTCATCTTCTACACTAATACCATATTCAGGAAAAAGGATTCTTCGTAACTTCATCTCAATCAATCGCAATACATTAGCAGGATTCATTACTCATTGTCGCCCCATCTGACGCTTCACCACACATAAACGCCCGCAGCGTGGTAAAGGTCATCAAGTGACATAACAATAATAATTACACAAAACACTACTATTTAATAGTATTTATTTGATCTCGACGGCCCCGTTCCGGCTTACATAGCCATTTTCAAGGGTCATGCGATAGAAATTGCATCCTACTTACGTGGATTAATTTATTTCTTTATAGTATAGTATTATAACATAGAGATTTACATTTACTTAAAATTATGTATAGATGGCCTGAAATACATAGGTCATTTGGAGTCTGTGTATAGACAGTCAAATGTGATTCGTACTTTTAATTTTGACTTTGTATTTCAAGAGTTACAGTCACGATGTCGTATATTTACAAAGCATGTAAACGTCATAATTAGGTATTAGAATTTGTATAATCTTTGGAAGCCGCGGCGGAGTGGCCAAGCGCATTGAGGCACTATGCTCCGACGCTTGAGGCCGCTCAGCGTCGGGGGTTCGAATTCTCCTTCGGGTGTGGATGTTTCTGCTGTTTTTAGTACAAGGTACTTCATAAGTAGTTTGTAAGATTACAGACTGACGACCCGCAGTTAAGTCTCTTAAGCTTGACAAACATTTGAACATTTGAATCTATGGAAGTGTTTTGTGTGTTCGTTGGAAAAGCATATCACCTTGTTGATGCATAAACAGTGGCAAGACGGATGAATGACGGTTTCAATGTACCGTGAGTGTTCAGTGCTCCCTTGACGATCATCAGAGGAGAACGGTCAGTGTAGCATATGTCTCCCCACACTACCACACTATCATACGCGCAGTTACGGCGTCTTCGGCTCACGCCCCAACATCGTTCAGCCCGCCTCCAGTGGTATCACGACAGGCCGTTATGGAACGACGAATGGAAACGTGTCATCTTCAGTGATGAGAGGCGCTTTCTGTTTCGGTGCCAGTGATGGTCGTACGCGGGTGTGGCTGGCATCATGTAGGGGAGCGCCGAAATCTGAAGTATATACGACAGAGGCACACGGGGCCGACACGTGGCATCATGGTGTGAGGACCCATATCCTACATTTGCCGTTCTCCTCTGGTGATCCTCAAGGGAACAATGAACACTACAGAGTACATCGAAACCATCATTCAACCCGTCTTGCTACCGTTCATGCACCAACAAGGCGATATGCTTTTCCAACAGGACAATGCACGTCCAAATGTATCCCGTGCCACCTAACGTACTCATCAATCATAAAGGTGTGCGTCAATTGCCCTATTCAGCACGACCCTAGATCTGTCCCCTATTGATTAAGTCTGGGAACGGATGAAAAGTCATCTTTCGTAGTTTGCACGTCGGTAGGCCATTCCGTAAGACTACATTCGGCACCTGCAAGATCGGTTCCACGGGAGAATTGCTGCTTGCATTCCTGCAAAATGAGGGTAAGCACGGTACTAGCGTCGATAATGCGCACGCTCTGGTGATAACTCACGTGCGTACGGCTTTGTGTTATCGTTTGTTGTATACATACTCAAGAATGTGTCAATATAATTTACCTCTGTTGGACTGACTAATTAATGGTGTTCTTTTTTAATTTTTACTTCCGAAGTAAGAGTGATGGCAGGTGTGCCACTGGGGAGTTTCATGGGCCCGTTGCTATTCACAATATATGTAAATGGCCTTGTGGATAACATCGGGAGTTCATTGAGGCTATTTGTGGATGATGCTATAGTAGATTGAGAGGTTGTAACAATGGTAAATTGTATTGAAATGCAGAAGGATCTGCATCGAATTGACGCATGCTGCAGGGAATGGCAGTTGACTCTTAATGTAGACAAGTGTAATGTGCTGCAAATACATAGAAAGAAAGAGCCTGTATCATTTAGCTGCACTATAGCAGGTAAGCAACTGGGAGCAGTTAATTCCATAAATTATTTGGGAGTAGGTATTAGGAGTGATTTAAAATGGAACGACCATATAAAATCAAGCGTCGGGAAAAGCAGATGCCAGACTTACATTCACTGGAAGAATCCTAAGGAAATCCAGTCCGAAAACAAAGGAAGTAGGTTATAGTACACTTGTTCGTCCACAGCTAGAATACTGCTCCTCTCTCTGCAGTAGCGTACGGCATGCCCAGGGCGTCCACAGTGGAAACACAGTGATGTGTTGTCTTCTGTCCTCCAGACGTCTGTTCTTCTGCGGGGCGTCATAGTTACCGGGGGAGTTGGCTGTGGTCGCGTCGGTCGGTTCATGGGCTGCCGTTTGGCGGCTGCAGCGTAAGTCATAGCAGGGCGACGCCATTCTTCACGTCCAGTGCGATTGACGGGGCGGACAGGAGCTAATGTTTGAAATACCTCGTCCTCAGTAGCGTCGGCTCCCTCGTGACTTACAGGGCACACATCCATGGCCATAATCTCACGCTCGCTCGGTCTAATAGTCCCGGCTGCCATGCACTGTTGTAATTCTTCTCTCACGATTTGTCGTATGAGAGAAGCGAAGTCATGCTGGTCTTCCACAACGGTCATAGGGACTACATTTGGGAGTCTGTCATACTTCTTGCGTCAAACCCTCCTTTGCTGCATCTCTTCAATACGCTGGCACCACTTGATGAACTCTTCTGTCGTAGCGACGTCTTTTATCAGAAGAGCTTGGTACATATCTTCTGCAATTCCCTTCATCAGGTGCGTGATTTTGTCCATTTTGAATGGCAATTGAATCTCAATGTAGGCAAGTGCAATGTGCTATGAATACATAGAGAAAAAAAGATCCTTTATCATTTAGCTACACTATAGCAGATCCGCAACTGGAAGCAAATTCCATAAATTATCTGGGAGTAGGCATTAGGAGTGGTTTAAAATGGAACGACCATACAAAATTAATTGTCAGTAAAGAAGATGCCAGACTGAGTTTCATTGGAAGAATCCTGAGGAAATGCAGTCCGAAAACAAAGGAAGTAGGTTACAGTACACTTGTTCGCCCACAGCTTGAATACTGCTCACCGGTGTGGGATCCGTACTAGGTGGGGTTGATATAGGAGGTAGAGAAGATCAAACGGAGAGCAGAGCACTTCGTTACAGGATCATTTGGTAATCGTGAAAGCGTTGTGGAGATGATCGATAAATTCCAGTGGAAGACTCTGCAGGAGAGACGCTCTGTCACTTGGTACGGGCTTTTGTCGAAGATTCGAGAACATAACTTTACCGAGGAAAGAAGCAGTATATTGCTCCCTAGTACGTATACCTCGCGAAGAGATCATGAGGATAAAATCAAAGAGATGAGAGCCCACACAGTGGCATACCGACAGTCTTTTTTTTTCTCGAAAAAGACGAGACTGGAAAAGGAGGGAGAATCGATAGTGGTACTCACGGTACCCTCCGCCACACACCGTCAGGTGGCTTGCGGAGTATGGATGTAGATGTAGAGTGTATAACATATATTTCAATAAACTTCCTATTACAGCTTGAGTTAATTTCATTCATTGTTGGTACAAAATCAGACTTCCTCCTCACTGTAGTTCAAGAGGAATGTGAACCGAAA
Source organism: Locusta migratoria (assembly GCA_026315105.1). NCBI lineage: Eukaryota > Metazoa > Arthropoda > Insecta > Orthoptera > Acrididae > Locusta > Locusta migratoria. The sequence continues at coordinate 958,090,416 of CM048744.1, read as the reverse complement.
GCAAGGTATGCAAATGCATCTCGTTCACGTCCATGTTCCCTTAAGCGATCATATGAAGTTTGATTTTTAATTTACAGTGGAGGTAGAAGAGAAACAGAGACAGGAAAAGATTGGCAGAGATCAGGGGAGGTAATGACAAGGGGACGGATAGAGAGGGGGGAGAGAAGGATAAGGAAGAAGAGAAGGTGGCAGAGGAGAAGAAGGTGACCGAGAAGGATGCAGAGATAGAGGAGTAGGAGATAGACAGGGAGCAGGGAAGAGTACGTGGACTAACAGTGAAAGCTGTTAATAAATTAAGTAATGTAAACATTGTTATTGATCAAGTAAATCTACAATGAATGGTATTGTAATTAAATTAGTAATGTTTAGTATTGTGCTCGCAGCTTGTCAATAAAAACTGCTTGACTGTACTTCAGTGACTTATCAAACAATTGTGTCGTTTGTAATTGTGTATGTATGGGTAGCTGTAAAATGAGTCTGCACTTCATCTCAAACTTGCTAATCTGACTGAACACTTTATCCAATCAGTTAAGCAAGACTATGAACAAAACCCAAGTACGTAATAAAAACCAATTCTGACCCTGCGACTTTATTCACAGAATGGGCAATTTGACCTCCGGTAGAAAATAAGCTGTCTCATTAAAGATTGCAAATGTTTGGACAATAGGACACCAGATTGCTTCAGAAGTGATTGATTGCCAATTAGATCTGAGTTCGACAATTATTCATGATTTATCTCAGTCAGCGGTTTACTCTGATTTTATGGCCTACCTGTGCCCCAGTTATTACTGCCAAAAATGCTGCTGCTGCAGGGTCAAAAACTTGCTACCGAATTGGTAGTTGTGCAATGCGAATCCACCAACTACACAAATACTAATTTTCTCCATCTCTATAGTGTTTAAAAATAAATGAGGTTGGAATTTAAACGGAAGTATTTAATACTTTTTTCATAAAAGGAGAACATGAACTTGAACAATATAGTAGAAAAATGGTGATTTCAACTTGGGAATGCCTTATACAAATCTTTCAAGAAACGTCTTACTTCTATTGTCATTTTCCAATAAAGATCAATCTCTCGTTACTACCGACAAAAGAAAAACCAGCTAGTACATTAAGATAAAGCAGTCAACCATCCGAAGATTGGTTTGAACACCACATTGCTTTACTAGATATGGTCTTGTTTGGAGGTGGTATGCCGTTGCTTTCCTCCGACGTTCGATCTGACTTACCCAGCCAGTTATGGGGGGGGGGGGGGGGGGGGGGGACCTGGCGCGGCTCGTAATTAACGGCTCTGAGGCGGAGCCGCCCCAAAAAAATATTTGAAATATATGTATCAACAACAGATTACAGAATTTTAATCATCAGAATTCATTTAGCATTTTTCCGTCACACGGATGTAAAGAATGAAGGTAAATGTTTTTGGAACTGTTGATATTGAATGATGTTTTTCAATCGGGTAGTAGCCTTAAGGCTGCGCCTTGAGGTGCCGTTTAGCTCCATGTAGTGGAGGGTTGGGAGTGGGGGTTCGTTGGTGTATTGCTTTTATGGGAGTCTCGAAGGCTCCGAGCTTGTAGCCTAAAAGTGTCCTACCAACCTCCACACTACTTTCACGTTCTTCTGCTTACTTCAAAAGAGCATAAAGAGTGGCTGAAACTCCACTATCGAATCTCTTGTCTCTGTATATGTCTATTATGTTTTGGTGTGCGGTTTACCACTCGTTAGTTTTACTGTTTTAATAGAGTTTTAGATAACTTTTTTTCTGATATTGGCTGTTGTATCCGGTGTTAGAATAAGTTCGCAAAATTCTCACTAGAGTGCACTACAATGCGGTACCGTAAAGTGTCACTACCTAGCGAGAGAGTTGCGAATGATTTAAGAAAAAAGCGCGCGAAATATGTCTCGTTACTTTCGATTCCATTCTCGCTGATTTGAGTTTGCGGTTAAAGTGTGTTATTAGTTTCGTCTTTTGTGCGCGTATTGTGGCTAAGTTTTAGTGACTTTTACTTGAAAATGATCTGGTAGAGTAGATTTATGAAGTATGTCTCAATGGACTCAATCTCATGAGTGAACTGTCGCAAACAAATTACCTCACAATCGAAGTTGACGAAACGACTGACTGCAAATTTGTCTCAATTGGTCTTCATAATTCGCTATGAATTACTGGGAAAAATAAATGAAATATTTATTTTCTTTGTACGAGCGAAAAGCCACACTGCAGAGAATGTAACTGCAGCAATTCTCTGCGAGCTGGAGAAAATGAATATACATCAAAAACCGGAAAAACTGATAGCTCAGTGTTACGACGGTGCTCCTGTTATGAGCCGCAGTAATGGAGTTCGGATAAGAATGGAAGAAGTGTATCAAAATGCGCACTTTATTCACTGTTACTCACAATTATATATTACACCTCATGTTTACAATTGAAATTATCATAACATTAAACAAGCAGCGTAATTTATCCACACCACTTTAAATATTCCTGCAAACGGAGTCATTTAGTACTGTTTATTGCGATAAAGTCTTGAGACGTAATATCAGTAGATAAAAGCTATCAGAGGACTTTATGTTGGTTTTAGCCTTTGATTTTTAATTGCTTCTGAAACAGGAAGAAGGTGTAGTACGTAAAGTTTCAGGTAAAATATGACATTGCCCCGCCCCCACCCCCTTTCTGGAAATCGTCGTGGTTACAGACTGATACGTAGCTCGAAGTCTAGGTTTGTTCAGATCGGTAAATGTCAGAGCCTTCCCTAGTATGAAAACTACGAGCCGCGCCTGGGGGGGACGTACAGCTTAACGTGGGTTCCGAACCACGGTGCTACTCGGTATTTTTCACATGAGCCATAAAAATGTTTCTAGAGCTTAAGGGACTTAACAGGGGGTCATCAGTCCGTAAACTTACAAACTGCTTATGAACTACCTTATACTGAAGACGGCACAAACATCCATGCCCGAGGGGGGATTCGAATCCCCGACGGGGAACGGCCTCGCGAATTGTAGCGTAGCGCCTCAATGCGCTCGGCCGCTCCGCCGCGACCACATGAGCAATACTGCCAGCGGTGAAAGAAGTGGAAAGTGACAGATTAAAATCCTAGAACCTGGCGAGGAGCGAACCCGCGACCTTTGGATTTGTAGTCTGGTACTCTAACACTGTGCAACCAAGGCTAGGAATGCTAATCAAAAACATCGGAATTGTCTACATCACACTTCCTCCGTTTTTTTATACACTAAAAACATACTAAATTCCTCCACTATACTTTTAATTATTTACAGAAGGGACATAAAAGACGAAAATTAAGCCCTTCAAGTTGAATTTCTGTTAGAGATACACTACGCGAAGCGCCCAGTAAGGGAAAGATGACTCTCCTTACCTCTATTCTTCATTATCTCAGAACATTTCCAAATTCGAGTGTTTCTCAACATAATCACACATAACAAGATTCAAATGATCCAAGTTCATACTGCAGTTGGCGACTTCATTCAATGACTGCTTGCACAACACTACTGCTCAACTATCGGTGGCCGGCAACCACGCTAACAATTAGGAATAAGAACAATGTACATAAATTTGACATATATAGAAAACCAACAACTTCAGATAATATTATCAACTCAAATTCTTGTCATCCCAAAGCACAAAAACATGCGTATTTTAACACTATGACCAATAGACTAATAAACCTACCATTAGAAGAAACAGATATAAATAAAGAGCTTTCAATACTAACCTAAATAGCCCACAAAAATGATTTTAATCCAAGTATAGTAAAGAAACTATACGACAAACACACGTAACACAAACCCAATAAAATTCTAAATGACATTAAGCTACCGAAAAATACGTCCTTAAAACAAACAAAAAATAAATACATACCACACACTTATATAAGACGAACGTCTGATGAGCTGAACGCATTACTAAAAAAGACTACAGTCAGATTTGCCTACAGAACTACACATAACATAAAAACCTTAATCCATTCCACTAAGACAAAAATACCAGTATACCAATTACCAGGCATATATAAAATTAACTATAAGGATTGTCAGAAATTTTATGTAGGACAAACAGGCAGAACTTTCGAAATTCGATACAAAGTATACACAAGGAATTCCGACAAAAATATTTCAGCATTCTTTAACCATTTGAAAACGGAAAATCACGAAACCGATCGAATTACAGACGCAATGAAAATATATCACACCAAAAGGTTATTATATGAACATCCTGGAAGAGATAGAAATTTATACACATTTGAAGGAAAGCCCCGACAAAATTTTAAATTAACAAACCGAACTAAAACACAAACATTATCTAGACAACTTTATTAAAATTTTTGAATCGAGTTAAAACAAAGATATGCATCGTAATACCATAACATAATAAAGATCACACCACACTACCAAAGATCCCACTATATGCAGTCATAAACAAACTGTAACAATAGAGCATCGCTGGAGGATATGTCAAACTGACAGATTAGCAGTAATGAATTAATACCTGATAAACGTAATATGTATACAATCTAAAGAGCATCTATACTGCAATTATATGCAGTTATTATAATAAATTATACCACCACGATGCCATATGGAAGTAAGTCTGGAATATGATGTCACGGAAAATGTATCTAAATTGTAAGTATCTTTACTTCACTCATTTTAATCTTAAATATTTGTCTTCAGATAGCCTGATGATGGCCACAATGCCGAAATAGGCCTATTGCTATAATAATAAACAGTTTTTAACATATATAAAGTGAAACAGCATTTTGGCATTACTTAGATTAACGATATGTCCTTAAAAGACATACACAAAACTGCAGGCCCAAACGAAATGAAAAACATTCAATGTTATCAACATCACATACCTATGTTTCAACAGATTATTGGATTAAAGAAAAATACGTCTGGTATTCATCCAGCTTATACACAGAGGTCGGGAAATGATGGGCGGGGAAGTTTAGGGGAAGGAGAGTAGAATGTATATCCAATTCCCGTGCATATTTAGGACAGCTTATACCTCCAAGTAAATATCGAGTGTGTAGTCAGTGGAATAACATGACACTCGCTCTCAGCTCGTGTTATTTTACTCCTCCCCTCCTTCTGCATGCTCTACCCTTTTTTTTTGTCAGGCTGTGAGTCGCAGCTCAGCAGTGAAACCGCCCCCTCAGTCAACACACTTCCAGCAGGAATAAGTAGGGGCAGATTTGTGTGGAGCGGCGCAGCTCGGCTCGGGTTTTGACGCTGCCACCCCGACACCACGCACGTCGTTCCGCGCGTTTTGTGTTGGCCGAACCAATCTCTGGCTCCCCCACGACAAACAAGGGCGCTCCCCGAGGGGGCGCATAATGCCATTCACCCCCGCCGACAAACGCGCACTACAAATAGCCATTCCGCCCCCGCCGAGCCTGAATGCGGCCGGCGGATCGAAAGAAAACACCGCGAGCGATCGCGGGCGGTCCTCTCAGAAGCCCCGCGCCCGCCCAGAGTGCCGACAGGTGCAGTAGCGAGCTGACAGGTCGCCTTCAAAGGTCTGCCGCGCGCCACCCACACCAACACCAACACCCACAACACTAGGGTGTTCCTTCGTCCCTTTTTTTCTAGGTTGTGGAAATAAAATCCGCTACCAGTCACAATTATTGGCGGTATATTAAAACACTACCGGTTTCGGGCTTGTGCCCATCTTCAGGTGTTTACTTCCAGTGTTGTCGAATATAAGTATCCAGTTCGTGTTCGTAAATTTCTCATTGATATCAGTTGAGAACATTGTAGTAACAGTAACATGATGCTAATTTGCACTCCCATGTTTCAGGTCTTGCAATATCAATGAGAAATTTACGAACACGAACTGGATACTTTACTTATATTCAACAACACTGAATGTGAACACCTGAAGATGGGCACAAGCCCGAAACCGGTAGTGTTTTAATAAACCGCCAGTAATTGTGACTGGTAGCGGATTTTATTTCCACAACCTATAAGGAACAGTCAGGGAGTTCAACATCCATAATGGATAAAATTCACCTTTTTTTCTGGTTCTGATTCGCTACATCTACATCTACACGGTTCTAAAGAAGCGAAACTTGTTAACATCCAATTTAAATGATAGGAAGTCCTTTCTGAAAGCATTTGAACGGAGTGTTGAATTGTGTTGGAGTGAAACGTGGACGAGAAGGAGTTCAGACAAAAAGATGATAGAAGCATTTGTAATGTGGTGCTACAGACGAATGATGAAAATTAGATGGGTAGATCACGTAACTAATGAGGAGGTGCTTAACCGAATTGGGGAGGGAAGGAATTTCTGGCATATCCTGACTAAGAGAAGGGATAGATTGGTGGGACACATTCTGAGACATCAAGGAAATGTTATCTTAGCATTAGAAAGAAGTGTGTGGGGTAAAATTCGTAGAGGGAGACCGAGGGACGAATACCGTAAGCAGATTTAAAAGGATGTAGGTTGCCGAAAAAATGTTCAAATGGTTGTATAGTCTATGGGACTTAACTACGGGGCCATCAGTGCCTAAACTTACAAACTACTTACGAACTAGGGCGGCACAAATATCCATGCCCGAGGGGGGATTCGAACCCCCGACCGTAGTGGCCGTGAAGACCGTGACTGAAGCGCCTTAGTCCCCTCGGCCACCGCGGCCGGCTGTAGGTTGCCGAACTTATTCTCGGACGAAGAGACTTGCACGGGACAGGGTAGCGCGCAGTGTGCGGACTGAAGAGCACAACAACAAACAACCATCAACGACAAGCGTTTGCGTCTACAGATGGATACAGGCTCAGCAGTATCATTGATTAATTACACTTCTTATGCAAAAATTTGCTCACCACTCCTCTTCCGGCCCCCAAGCGCTTCCTGGCGTATAATAAGCAAGGTATAGCCTTACTAGGACAATTTACAGTGCAAATCAAGTACAAATCTTAAAAGAATTTTCAGCTTTTTTTCGTAAATTACCATTTATTTGTTGCAAATCGATTTCGATTATGGAACAGTCATCTTTAGTGCAATATGCACAATGGAATATCTGATGTTAAATCTCAAGCCCCAAGATACAGCTACAAAATATATAAGATATTCCAGATATTCGGCTATGCCCCGGGCTATGCCTTAGGCTTCACATGTAACACCAGTATGTATCAATTCGATTGTGCATTTTGCACTGAAGATGAATAGTCCATAGTCGAAATCGATTTGCAATAAATATATGGTAATTTACAACCAAGGCTGAAAATTCTTTTAATATTTTTTTTATGGTTATGGAGTCTTCATTTCATAAGAACAAATCTGTAATTTTTGTTCGTCAACAGTTCTTCCTACACATCTACATGGGATACTCTGCAAATCACATTTAAGTGCCTGGCAGAGGGTTCATCGAACCACCATTATACTATCTGTCTCCCACTCCATTCTCGAATAGCGTGCGGGAAGAAAGAACACCTGAATCTCTCCGTTCGAGCTCTGATTTCTCGTATTTTATTCTGATGATCATTTCTACCTATGTAAGTGGGAGTCAACAATATATTTTCGCCTTCGGAGGAGAATGTTGGCGATTTGAGTTTCGTAAGCAGCCCATGCCGCAGCGATAAGCCCGTTGTTGTAATGATTCCCATCCCAGATCCTGTATCATTTCCGTAATGCTGTCTCCCCTGTATCGTGACCGAGCTGCCCTTCTTTGGACTCTTTCGATGTCCTCCGTCAAACCCACCTGCTGAGGATCCCACACTGGGCAGCAATACTCCAAAAATGGACGGACAGGCGTAGAGTATGCAGTTTCTTTTGTAGTTCTGTTGCATGTTTTAAGGGTTCTGCCAATAAAACACAGTCTCTCGTTCGCCTTTCCCACGACATTATCTACGTGTACTATCCAGTTTAAGTTTGAAGTAATAGTAATTGATAGATATTTAATGAAGTATACGGCCTTCACTTTTGATTGATTTATCTTGTAAACAAAGTTTAAAGGATTTCTTTTCGTACTCATGTGGACGACTTCACACATATCATTATTTAGAGTAATTGACAATTTTTACACCATGGTGATATCTTATTCAGATCGTTCTGCAGTTGGTTTTGATCTTCAGATGATTTTATTAGACGGTAAATGACGGCGTCATCGCAAACAACCTAAGAGAGCTACTTAGATTTTCCCCTACATCGTTTATGTACATAAGGAACAGCAGAGGACCAATAACACTACCCTATGGAACGCCCGATATCACCTAAAGTATTTTATGCTATCCGATGTTTAATGTTCAATTAATTGTGCGAAATATATACTCTAGGAAGAGCTGCCGGTACAAATCATTATCATACTTGATTTATCTTCTATTACGTGACACAATTCATTAAAGGTATGACGACTTTCAGCACTCTATTTACCAGTTACCTAGAAACAATTCAGGGAGGACAATACACCAAGCAAAAGTACTGTTGGTACTATTAAGTGCAAAGTAAGTTACACGCAGCGCGGTATCGGATGGAAGCAATCCTAAAGGAATTTCCCAAAGTGCTTGAATTTCTCATTTAAGGTCGCTCCCATCAGTCACCGCTTCGAGTATCGAGTTAGTTCGCATGCACAGTATCGATTCATATTAAGTTTTACTTTCGAATCGTTGTGGTAAGCAGTCTGAATACGTTGTAGTGGATACGGGAAAGTAGTAAATCTGTGCAGTCACTGTTTCGTCATGCCAAAACAAAAATGTGATTCTAACAGTGAGTTTCCTTTTATCACTGATAGCGGAGAAACTGTAGCGTGTACGTTGTGCTAATCAAAATTTGCTATTAGGCATGGTGCAAGGTCTGACACTGTGAATCACATTAAGACGCAGAAACATCGCATGAGTGTTCAAACGTAAAGCGCAAACAAAAGTTTGAGTGACTATTTGACAACCGTAAAAACATCAATATAGAAAACAGATTCATTTGGAGTTTTGTCTGGCAATCCCTGTGTCGAATGCTGCTGTGGAACGTCTGTTTTCCTTGGTGAACTCTTTCTGCTCAAATGAAAAAAAAAAAAAAAAAAAAAAAAAAAAAAAAAAAAAAAAAAGTTGAAACTTATTGTCAAAACACACTTTAACGGTGTACCATGTGCTGACTTTCATGAGACAGTGTCAAAATAAAATGCTCTTCTTCATAAAACGGAACGTTTTCAATACGGAAAGTATGGTAACAGTGCAGCAGAAGAAATGTAAACATTCATTTTAAATCATTTGAGTGTACGATGAAAAGGTAGTCAGTGTCTATTACATGTCGTCAATACAAATTGTGTTCCGTTGTTTCCTTAATTGTCCCACGTATTTCCTAATTTTTTAAAAAATGTCCCCTTTCTATTAAAAATGAAATGGACACCCTACACTAGACCTACACCTTCCGGCGCCGGAACGGAATGAGATCAAATTTTCGTGCTCAGTTGAATCTGTGCTGTTATTATGATTATTCGAATGATTATTAAATCAATACATCAATTCTCGCTTCTTCTTCCTTTCTGCCCATATTAATTTCATGAGTTCTGATCTCTGCCTTCGGAGCTCCACCATGTTGTGAGGCTGCTTTCTTTTTCTCTCTTCTACTTCTTCTTTACATGAAAAACATAACGTCAGAGGTATATATTACGAACAGCGGTTGCTCACTTTGAACATGTGTTGATGGACTACATTTTCACATCTGCGATTAATTTTATGAGGTGCAAATTCAGTACTTCGGCAACTTGTGTACTGCTGACACAGCTACACTTGAAATCGCTGCAGTGTTAGATTTGTGAAAATTTAAGGTCTATGAAATACAGGACGGATGTGATAAAATCTAGAAGAAAGAAGAATATCCGGAAGACTGGAAAACTTTCATCATACGCCCTCTGCACAAGAAACGCCCTAAAACAAACCCCAATAATTATAGGGGGATATCACGTCTGCCATTAACATTTAAAATCCTATCTGAAGCACTATTCGATCGGCCGGAACATCAACTAGATTTCAAAATCTCAAAATTTGAATTTGTGTCTGAAGCCACTGCAGATCAGACAACCTATCTGTATGGTACCAGAAACTGGAGTGTTCGTGGTTCCTCTCTGGCCAAACAATGACCTCTGCAGGACGAGCCAATGTTATTATTACACCTCTGTATATATCTTTGATGCTTAGTAGCAACCTACTACCAACTTAATTATTTTTGAGCCAAAAACAAATAGACCTGTTTCACACTTAAATCTCGAGTCAGTTGAAAATGATGTCTACTAATGTATGTTCTGGAGACTTTTCCCCGTTGAGAATGATACGCTGTGTTCTGTTTGCTTGAAACTCTTTATTAAAGCATACAGTGAGGCGGTTTTCGTTTGCCCGTAATACGAAACCGATCGTTTCTGATTACATGATATTACGTAATTTCGTTACTACTTTCCTTCTCTGCGACATTCTAATAAAACTGTGGAACATCCTATTTCATTATTGGAAGCTGTAAAGTTTCTTATATCTTGCACATTCGATACATCGCACGTTTATATTAAGCATTGCCAACATTACAGACGCAACCAGAAGGGAACCTTAAGTAAAAGTCTACCACCGGCCCTGTAATTTGTAACATCCTCGTACTCTGTTTAAAGGACTATGCTTCACCCACATTTATAGTTAAATATTTAAAGAACTTGTTAACCTTTGGCATCACGCTACGAAATATTGTGTTTTGATACTTTCGTAAATAACAATCACAACCACTAAGAATACATTACACACAGTTGCGGAATATCCTGTTCCGATAAATTCGTTCACCAATATATAGATATAACAACATTACACTCTGTAACTATTCGTTAACATTATTGCACATTTACCTTGTTTTTAAATCAATTACGGCAGATCATGTTACGTATATCACTGTATCCTAAATCAAATAGTTAATACGATTAAGTCACTCATTTCAATAATCTGACAGATAATACGAAATTACTGCAAAACTTAAGAAAACTACTGCGACACTAAATAAATCCGTATTTATAAAAATTAAACCACAAAATGAAACACATTACAATTACGACTCTGAATGATAATACACCGAAACACTAATTACAAACTATTGACCTACACACGTAAAAATCGTAAAGTTAATAAATTGAGTAAGTCTCTCATGTAAATCTATAAAGCCAAATGAGTGCTTGTTATTCGCATATCTTGTTAAATTCAATTACCGTAACTATATACATCCATTTAGCCAGAATAGTTAATTATTACAAAACAAATGTAAAAACAAAAATTATGAGCTATTTCAAATGTTAGTTTCAGGTATACATAAAAACTGCATAATGCAATTGTTTCCATGATTACGGTGGCTTTGCTCAAACGTTTTCTCACTCTGTACCCGGCAGCTATAGAGTATGTAAACTACTGCTAATTTATTTGCAGGCATAGAGCAATAAATGTCTGTGTCTGAAATGTCTTATTAAGAAAACAGACAACTGTGTGCATATATATCGAAATAAAAAAGTTGTTTCCATAAAATTTTTCATCAAGAACTTTTTTCCGACAAGGATCCTACAACATATTTTACCATTGCAGACAACGACAACAGCGCAATGTCCGTCTTCCAATCAAGGTGAGTATAAAATTGTGTCACCACTGTTACCATAGACTAAATATAGCATAGACTCCGCGTTTCCCTATCTCTGCCATGTTGTGGTTTGAAACCAACATCTAACATTGCCCCTAGTCACGTGACAGTAGGTTCGTTTAAGCAGCTACCATTTACCAGATTCCAGTAAACTGAGCATGCGCAAAGCTGTTATCGAGGTACTGCAACAGTGCTCAGTTTACTGGAATCTGGTAACTCGTAGCTGCTTAAACGAACCTATTATGAGCAACAGTTTTCTAGTTTTCAGCTGAAGTCAAGAACTGATTTTAACAATAAAACGAATTTTGTAGGCTTATTATACATGTAGGACTAAAGGTAATATAGTTTTTGCACAATTATAATAATATTAATGCTATAATTGTTTTTATATGTGACGAGTTGACACTTATTCAGTTCTTTTTACAAGAAATGGAATTACAGTTAGTATCTGTTCAGCATTACGGTGGATATTTTTTTGTAAACTGAAGAATGTAATTATCGACGGGAGGTCTTGACTACATTTATATTTAATCAAGTAAGTCATTTCTAGTGCAAATATCCTTTTAATAGCGGTGTACACGACTATATTTGAATATCGAACATACAGTATAGCTATAAAACTAGTATTAGTTGTGTTTGCACAAAACTTATTCCAATGTAAATAGCGAGTACTTTGCAAGGTTTACGTATTGGCATATGCAGAAGTCGTAAAGTAATAACGCTTGTATTGTGTAAAAAATAAATAAATCAAAGTGATGTTATTGATATAGATCGTTTTTAGTTCCTATAAAAGCATAACACGTATTGTTGAGAAAAGTAAGAAAACTGATGCTGTTTGTAAAACTGTTTTTTCGCCTTCTACTCCCATGGCGGTTTGTAAAGTAAGAGACCCGCAGAGCAACAAAAACAACTTAATAAGAGTAAGCCATTTATACGTTTCAACTAGGCACATGTAAAAACTTTAACCATCGCATTAACATTAAAAATTGCGGAGAAATAACATTAATTGTAGTGCTAAAAGTGTTATAAGGATATGATTAGACGTTTTGTTGTTAAAATCACAGCCAAATTTCAGTCATAAATCGAAAAAACTACATCTGTCAGCTCCACTTCACATTTCTCGTTGTGACGAAAACGGCATGTTGCCCCGAGTCACGTGACTTAGACGTTGTTTTCCGTGTAATGACGTCACGCGAAGTCTATACGAGGTGCATTCAAGTTCTAAGGTCTCCGATTTTATTTTTTTTTCTAATTAACTACTCATCCGAAATCGATGACACTGGTGTTACTTCTCAACGTAATAGCCCTGCAGACGAACACATTTTTCACAACACTGAAGCCATGATTCCATGGCAGCGGCGAAGGCTTCTTTAGGAGTTTGTTTTGACCACTGGAAAATCGCTGAGGCAATAGCAGCACGGCTGGTGAATGTGCGGCCACGGAGAGTGTCTTTCATTGATGGAAAAAGCCAAAAGTCACTAGGAGCCAGGTCAGGTGAGTAGGAAGCATGAGGAATCTCTTCAAAGCTGTTATCACGAAGAAACTGTTGCGTAAAGTTAGCTCGATGTGCGGGTGCGTTGTCTTGGTGCAACAGCACACGCACAGCCCATCCCGGACGTTTTTGTTGCAGTGCAGGAAGGAATTTGTTCTTCAGAACATTTTCGTAGGATGCACCTGTTACCATAGTGCCCTTTGGAACTCAATGGGTAAGGATTACGCCCTCGCTGTCCCAGAACATAGACACCATCGTTTTTTCAGCAATGGCGGTTACCCGAAATTTTTTTGGTGGCCGTTAATCTGTGTGCTTCCAATGAGCTGACTGGCGCTTTGTTTCTCAATTGAAAAATGGCATCCACGTCTTATCCATTGTCAAAACCGATGAAAAGAAAGTCCCATTCATGCTGTCGTTGCGCGTCAACATTGCTTGGCAACATGCCACAGCCTTGTGGTCGTCTGTCAGCATTCGTGGCACCCACCTGGATGACACTTTTCGCATTTTCAGGTCGTCATGCAGGATTGTGTGCACAGAACCCACAGAAATGCCAACTCTGGAGGCGATCTGTTCAACAATCATTCGGCGATCCCCCAAAACAATTCTCTACACTTTCTCGATCATGTCGTCAGACCGGCTTCTGGGAGCCCGAGGTTGTTTCGGTTTGTTGTCACACGATGTTCTGCCTTCATTAAACTGTCGCACCCACGAACGCACTTTCGACACATCCATAACTCCATCACCAAATGTCTCCTTCAACTGTCGATGAATTTCAATAGGTGTCACACCACGCAAATTCAGAAAACGAATGATTGCACGCTGTTCAAGTAAGGAAAACGTCGCCATTTTAAGTATCTAAAACAGTTCTCGTTCTCGCCGCAGGCGGTCAAATTCCATCTGCCGTACGGTGCTGCCATCTCTGGGACGTATTGACAATGAACGCGGCCTCATTTTAAAACTATGTGCATGTTTCTATCTCATTCCAGGCCGGAGAAAAAAATCGGAGACCTTAGAACTTGATTGCACCTCGTATTATCTGTGGTCTATGACATCTGAAGTGTTTGGTTGATTGTTACAATAAAATAATTCTCTGCTGTTCAAGAGAAATGAACTGCAGCAGTTTCAATAAACCGATAAGAGATGGTGCTGTTTCAAAGTACTCGGTGTAGTCGTGCCACTTCCCGTGCCGTTGCTCTACCTCCGGCGGTGAGTTGCGTCGCAGGCCCCTTGGTAGTGTCCGCCGCGCCGTCACGCCCCACCAGCGAGACCAATCAGTAAATTCGCCAGCAGCCGATGTAGCAAAAACCCGAATACCTCACCTAAAGCCGTAACAATGGCTACTCGCATCTTCCCTCTCAGCACTGCTCCGATGCCGGCCCGAAGACTGGCGCTACGTACGCAACAAATTCGGCAACGGGGTGTTTGTCTACAGACCACAGGAGAGGCGTTACGGAACCGATTACAGTGGAAAAGGCGACAGTGTCTTTTTTTATTTATTTGTCTTTTGTGAGTAAGAGCATTTCACACCATATTAAGCATACGTTCCACGTTCATCGCAGAACGGTTGGATGACGCAGGCTTTTCGACACAGAAACGAAATGCCGTGCTACAGTGTGTCCCAAAAGCTTCAACTCCCAGCAGTGTTCTGGGGAAAGAAAGAGAGGCGAAAGCCTAGGGAGCAAATTACGCTTTACCTCTTTCCATCATCATCATCATATATATTATTTCTCATCGGTGGCTTTTGCGGGTACGCCATATCAACCGTATTACTTACCCAAAATTAATGATTGAGGTATCATTTTCAATGTTTCGTCGACCAATAATGACGAAAAATACAAAGATAGTTCAAAGTTATTGTTTTCACACAAAAAAAACTTTATTTTGAAGAAAAAAAAAAGACATGTACTGACCGGATAATCTAAGTTGATACCCGGCGAACGATCGTAAATGGGACATGCATTTATGGTTCCTCCCATCAGTCACCGTGCCGATTATAAGTATGTTAAATAGAAATCTCAACGCTAATCAGGGATTAATTAATGGTGCAAGAATTGTGTTGACTCACTTAGGCGAGTACATCATCACTGCTAAATTCATTGACTGCGATAAAACTGCGCTAGAATATAATACCCCGCATTAACCTGACATCTTCTTATCCAACCATGACTTTCCAAATGGTAAGAAGACAATTCCCAATAAAAGTAGCCTTCGCTATGATCATAAATAAGGAACAAGGTCAGACGCTTCAAAGGGCAGGATTATACCGGGTGATCAAAAAGTCAGTATGAATTTGAAAACTTAATACATCACGGAATAATGCAGATAGAGAGGTAAAACTTGACGCCGGCCGCGGTGGCCGAGGGGACTGAGGCGCTTCAGTCACGGTCTGCACGACCACTACGGTCGGGGGTTCGAATCCCCCCTCGGGCATGGATATTTGTGCCGTCTTTAGTATAAGGTAGTTCATAGGTAGTTTGTAAGTTTAGGGACTGATGACCCCGTAGTTAAGTCCCATAAGCTATACAAACATTTGAACATTTTTAAAACTTGACACACATACTTGGAATAACATGGGTTTTATTAGGAAAAAAGAAGGAAAAAAAAAATGGATTGCTAGACGCGTGAAAGACCTCTTGTGCGCGTCGTTTGGTGATGATCGTGTGCTCAGCCGCCACATTCGTCATGCTTGCCCTCGCAGGTCCCCAGAACTCAGTCCGTGCGATTATTGGCTTTGGGGTTACCTGAAGTCGCAAGTGTATCGTGATCGACCGACATCTCTAGAGATGCTGAAATACAACACCCGACGCCAATGCCTCACCATAACTCCGGACATGCTTTACAGTGCTGTTCATAACATTATTTCTCGACTACAGCTATTGTTGAGGAATGATGGTGAAAATATTGAGCATTTCCTGTAAAGAACATCATCTTTGCTTCGTCTTAATTTGTTATGCTAATTATTGCTTTTCTGATCAGATGAAGCGCCATCTGTCGAACATTTTTTGAACTGCTTTTAGTTCTAAGAAAACTCCATGTAATTCCAAGCATGTGTGTCAATTTTTACCTCTCTATCTACATTAGTCTGTGATTTATTAAGTTTTCAAATTTATACTGACTATTTGATCACCCGGCATTTACCAGAATCTGTTTTTTTCGCATGGACAATTATAAGTGCCTTTTCCACGACTTCATTCAGTGATATTTATGTTTGTGCTAAAGACACATTATAACTACTAACATTGTTTTCAAAGGAGTTTTGTAAAATAAACATGCCAAAAAAATAAATAAACATGAGAAAGTCAATATCTGATTTTTTAATGTTGCACAACTAATATTGGATTTAATTATATAAATTTTCTTACAATGAGACTAATATTTGTTACTGCAATTCAAAGTTTAATAAATTTTATTCATAAGAACTTGAATCTACCTTTTCTTCATTACTATCTTACCTACCTCTGACCGATCAGGACAGAGTACGAATTATTCGCACGTGTCAACTAGTCATTAATTTAGTTTCCAAATTCGGTTATCATTAGCGTTAGCAGTAAATAAAAATAGTAGCATAAGAAAAGCATTCAGCAAAATTAAGGTTTTCTCCTCGCTTCATGTATTTCTATAATTTTATGCCACGCGAGTTGTCCACGTAGTCTAACGCGTTATGCTTAGGTCTGGGCGGCCGTTCCCGCCGGAATATCGAGTCCTCTCTCGGGCATGGGGTGTGCGTGTTGTCCTTAGTGTCAGTTAGTTTAAGTGAAACATTTTGGTTTAGGCTTTACCGTGATTGTTGTTTGAAATTGATTAAACACAAGTTACTTCTGTTTAAACCCCCATCAACAGGTATTTCTGTTACCAGTCACTTTGTTTTATTGCACCCATCAGATTAATATTATGCTGTGTACATATAGGTTAGGTTGACCTGTTGCACTGACTACAAGAGAAAATATGAAACACTACATCAGAATGTGACTTTGTACAATTGTAGAATGAAGTTAAATGTAAACAATTAAAACATCTTACCTCCAGTGGTCGCAGGTCCCTTAAACATAAGTGAGGTTATGACAATGTAAGGGACCTGTGACCACAGATATTTTAATTGTTTATATTTAATTTCACTGAAAAATAGAACAAAGTCAGATTCTTATGTAGTGTTTTGTATTTTCTCTTGTAGGCAGTGCAACAGGTCAACCTAACCTATATATGCACAGCATAATATTAATCTGATGGGTACAATAAAACAAAGTAACTGGTAACAGAAGTACCTTGTGTTTTAATCAATTAGTTTAAGAAGTTTGTAAGTCTAGAACTCAAGATCATAGCAGTTTGGTCCTTTAGGTCTACAATCATTTGAACATTTAAAACTTTTTATTGATTACAGCGTACTGAACAGAAAAGTACAGAAGTAAGCTCTGTCCACGTCAAGTTTGTTAGTTGCAGTGGTATTAGAAGTGTATCAAGCAACACGCTGAGCTACGGAAATTTGTGAAGATGATGCGGTAATTTACCACTTTCCAGTTCTTCAATAATTGTAAAATGATGTAGCGATACCAAGCAGCTTAGGCGAGTCAGACAATTTCAAACTGTAAGTAATAACCTCATATTTTATGTAATGACGTTTATTATTTAGTCCCTATACTTATTAGATCTTCATGGTTTAATTTCCAGTGTTCTTGAAAATGACTACACGCACGAAATCATACTTGTGTTCTAATAAATAAACCAAAACAGCCAAGTGAAGGAAATTTCGGGTTTTAAAAAACACTAAAATGTTCTCCTTCAAAAGATGAACTATTTACACCACATAATATTGACATACTACGTTTTGTGTTCTGAATGTTTCATGACTAAAAGTGGTCATATGGCGTTTTCAGTGGCAATTGAAGACCATAGTAGTTTTCATCTGAAAGTTCTGATATTGATTGAGTCTCCACAATTAATCACCACCGTCCATTAGCAGTATTTGGTATCTCTCGTTTTGCGCCAGCAACAAACCGTTGAACATAATCCTCGGAGTTACCATTACACTGTTAATGAACCATACACTGTACCGGTTCTATTCATATTCGTATATTCCTACATGTAGCATTCTTTAGTTGAGTAACAGTCTGTTTACGCGACGAATACATAGTACTGAAATATGAGACATTGCCGCGGGAAAAATAAAATTTTTTTCTTCACTGTGTGCGATTATCACCAAATCATCAACAGACATATTACCAAACGGAGTAAGAAGCTAATAAAAACAGTGGTCATGTTGTCAGGAAATAAAAAAAGAAGCTGAAGTTATCACACACCTATCTAATCTGTGAGATTCATGATTTATCTGAACCATTTTTCAAGCGAATCTCGGAATGATTCTCTCAGCATGAAGGCCACCCATTCATTTGCGATACGAGGTTTTCAAACTATTAAGTTAAATATCCAAATGTTTGTATAGCTTATGGCACTTAACTATGGGGTCATCAGTCCCTAAACTTACAAACTACTTATGAACTAACTAAGACTAAGGACGGCACAAATATCCATGCTCGAGGGGGGACTCGAACCCCTGACCGTAGTGGCCGTGCAGGCCGTGACTGGAGCGCCTCAGTCCCCTCGGCCACCCCGGCCGGCCTATTAAGTTAGATAACAACTGAATCCCGTTGTCAGTTTCATGTAAATATCTTTTAACACAATGACACAAAACAACCAAATTTTGAAAATATAATCTTTTTCCACATTTCTCCTAGGTAAGTACACTGTTGAAAACAGTTAGGGGATCGGGTGAGATATCATGCATAATATACATATGGTATTTTTTTTCTTCATATATTGCTTACAATAGTAATTTCTGTGCGATACAGTAAGAGATTTTGCTGACTCAACTCTTTACTTGATGTTTACATGGCGTTTATTTTGAGTGAGGCACCATTTAGCGACGAAGACAGTAATTCTCTTTGCCCTGTAATACGGTGTGTGATCGCCTGGGACGGACAGCACAGTTGCACACCTGCGTTGCATGGAGAATATGAGGTTATCAGTCGGCGCTTGAGGGATATTTGGACATTCTCCTATGAGTGCAATATCCAGTTCTGCAACCGTTGTCGGAGGTGCAGGTCTGGCTGCAATGCGTCTGCCAAGTGCATTCTAGAAATGCTCAGTCGCGTTTAGTCCGGTTAATAATTCGTTCAATTTCCTTAGCTTCAAGAATGTTGTCTGTGGGGACCTTGGGTTATCGTCCACAACGAAGTAACACGTCTCCTATGGCACCAGCGTAGAGCACAACGAAAGGTAGAAGCATCTCTTCTCTCTACCCCTGACCTAAGAGACAAAGTACCATTGTGAACGACACAGAGATCTGTACGTGCGCCAATACTGACTCCTACCCACACGATTCGTCCGGCACCACCGTTAACCGGAGATATCGGTCACCTCTTACCAGTGGACGACCTTGGCTTTTCTTTCTTTTATGGTTCCTGTTCGCTGAAATTGCATCCAGGTCCTGGAAATTACACTCCGAGACACTCAATAGCTGCAGCTCCCTTCGTGTCCTGCCTCCAACCTTCATGTGGCTCTCCATGACATAGCTTCGGGTAAGTGACCATTTTACAACCTTCTCACTACACTATCTGACCCCAACTGCTTGTGTAATTTGTTTGGTGGAGTAACCACAAGTCAAAACCAACCCTGGCAACAGCAACTTTCTATTATTACCACTATCTTGGTTCCCGTAATATTGCTGTTTCCACTCCGTAGAACCAGCAGAAAGACGTCTAAATGTACATCGACATGGGATACTCTACAAATAACGTTTAAGTGCCTGGCTGAGGGTTCATCGAACCACCATTATACTATCTATCTCCCATTCCACTCTCGAATAGCGTGCGGGAAGAAATAACACCTGATCTCTGAGATCAGATTTCTCGTATTTTATTCTGATGATCATTTCTACTTATGTAAGTGGGAGTCAAAAATATATTTTCGCATTCGGCGGAGAATGTTGGCGACTGGAGTTTCGTAAGTAGCTGACGCCACAGCGTAAGCGCCGTTTTTGTAATGATTTCCATCCCAGGTCATGTATCATTTTCGTAACGCTGTATCGTGACAATACAAAACGAGCTGCCCTTCTTTGGACTCTTTCGATGTCAAATCCACCTGATAAGGATCCCACACTGGCTATCAGTACTCCAAAAAAAGGACGGACAAGCGCAGTTTCTTCAATGGTTCTGTTGCATGTGTTAAGGGTGCTGCCAATAAAACGCAATCTCTGGTTGGCCTTTGCCACATGTTCTTTCCAGTTTAAGTCTGAAGTAATAGTAATTCCTACGTATTTTGTGGAGTTTACGGCCTTCACTTTTGATTGATTTATCTTGTAAGCGAATATAACGGATTTCTTTTCGTACTCATGTGGACGACTTCACACTTCTTATTATTTAGAGTCAGTTGCCAATTTTTACACCATAGGGATATCTTTTTTTAGTTCTTCAGCTGGTTTTGATCTTCAGATTATTTTACTAGACGGTAAATGACGGCGTCATCTGCAAACAACCTAAGAGAGCTGCTTAGATTTTCCCCTAAATCGTCTATGTAAATAAGGGACAGCAGAAGACCAATAACACTACCCTGTGAAACGATATCACCTCTGTTTTAGTCCATGCCTTACCATCGATTACTACGAACTGTGTCCTCTCTGACGATAAATCCCATATCCAGTCGCAAATTTTGGCCGATATACCATAGACACGCAATTTGATTAAAAGCCGTTTGTGAGGTACGATATCAGAAGCCTCATGGAGATCAAGAAATACAGAATTTGATATCCCTTGTCGATAGCACTCATCACTTCGTGTGAGTAAAGAGCTAGTTGTGTTTCGCATGGATGATATTTTGTAAATCCGTGTTGACCTTGGGTCAACAGATCATTTTGTTCGAGATAATTCATAATACATGTTCCAAAACCATGCTGCAAATTGACGTCAATGAAATAGGCTTGTAATTTAGTAGGTTACTCCTACTGCCTTTCTTGAATATTGGTGTGACCTGTGCATCTTTCCAATCTTTTGGTACAGATCCTTCTTTGAGCGAGCGGTTGTATGTGGCTGATAAGTTAGGAGCTATCGCTTCAGCATACTCAAATAGAAATCTAATGGGTATACAGTCCAGACCAGAAGACGTTCTTATTAAGTTATTTAAGTTGTTTCACTACTACGAGTATATCTACTTCACGATGCTCAGTCTGTTCTCTGTTTGTAATTCGAAATCTGGAATATTGGTTTCGTATTCTTTGGTGAATGAGTTTCGAAAAGCTGTGTCGAACCATTTTAGTTCATTCTGACGATGACAAAACTTTAGAACCTACATATCTCTGCCAGAATGAAACTTTCAATCTACAGCGGAGTTTACGCTCATATGAAACTTCCCTGCAGATTGAAATTGTGTGCCGGAACAGGGACTCGAACCTTGGACCTTTATCTTTCGCGAGCAAGTGCTCTACCACTGAGCTATCAAATGTTCAAATGTTTGTATAGCTTATAACTACGGGGTCATGAGTCCCTAAACTTACAAACTACTTATGAACTACCTTATACTAAAGACGGCACAAATATCCATGCCCGAGGGGGGATTCGAACCCCCGACCGTAATGGCCTTGCAGACCGTGACTGAAGCGCCTCAGTCTCTTCGGCCACCGCGGCCGGCCTTCCGCCAGTACCTCGCTTCCTACTTTCCAAATTTCACAGAAGTTCTACTGCGAATCTTGCAAGACCAGCACTCCTGGGAGAAAGGATATGACGGAGACATGGCTTAGCTACAGCATGATGTTTCCAGAATGAAAGTTTCACTCTGCAGCGGAGTGTGCTTTGATATGAAACTTCCTGGCAGATTAACAAATGTTCAAATGTTTGTATAGTCTATGGGACTTAACTACGGGGTCATCAGTCCCTAAACGTACAAACTACTTATGAACTACTTACGAACTAGGACGGCACAAATATCCATGCCCGAGGGGGGATTCGAACCCCTGACCGTAGTGGCCGTGCAGAGCGTGACTGGAGCGCCTTAGTCTCCTCGACCACCGCGGCCGGCACAGATTAACATTGTGTGCCGGAACCGGGTCTCGAACATGGCAGCTATGCCTTTCACGGGCTAAGCCATGTCTCCACCACATCCTTCCTTCCAGGAGTGCTGGTCTTGCAAGGTTCGCAGGGGAACTTCTGTGAAGTTTGGAAAGTAGGACGCGAGATACTTGCGGAAGTAAAGTGGTGAGGACGGACCGTGAGTCGTGTCGGGATAGTTGAGTGGTAGAGCGGTTGCTGGCGAAGGGCAAAGGTTCCAGGTTCGAGTCCCGGTTGCGGACGCAAATTAATGGTCTAAGGCGTCTCGTTGCGGAGCGCGCGGTTGCTCGCCGTTGGAGGTTCGAGTCCTCCCTGGGGCAGGTAAGAAAGGGACCAGTCATAGTAGTTGATATTGGACAGCGTCACGGCCAGTCACCGCCGGTCCGCTACGTCCATGACTGGACAAGCTGGGCCGCTGCCTCGGGGTTTCCCAGCTGGCCGCTGTATCGGGGACGTGCGTCGTGGACTTTATGGCCAGGTGCCGGCGCAGCGACAGGTGGCGAACAGCAGCGAAGGCCGCCGTTTTCGGGCAGCGACCTCCGGCGTGCGCCTGGACGGTCGTCGCCGTCCAGAGCGGTCCGGCCGTTTGTCGCGTGCGTCATCGCCGTTACGGGCACTGCCGGAGCGCGCCCGAGTCAGCGCACGTGTGTGCCCGTTCGTGTGTGCGTGAGAGAAGTTTGACCAAATAGCGGCGCGGCGCCCACATGCCACTGGCGCGTTCCACCGCACAGTCCGCTGACACCGAAAACGCCAGTGTAGCCTCACTGTCCCATCAACTCCGTCTGCAAGTGCAAGCGTATATTGCACTCCTGGCCATTGAAATTGCTACACCACGAAGATGACGTGCTACAGACGCGAAATTTAACAGACAGGAAGAAGATGCTGTGATATGCAGATTAGCTTTTCAGAGCATTCACACAAGGTTGGTGCCGGCGGAGACACCTTCAAGCCGCGGTGGAGTAGCCGAGCGGTCTAAAGCGTCTCGCTGCGGAGTGCGCGGTTGCTCGCCGTGGAGGTTCGAGTCCTCCCTGGGGCATGGTTGTGTGTGTTTGTCCTTAGGTTAGTTTACCTAGGTTTAAGTAGTTTGTAAGCTACGGACTGATGACCACGCAGTTTGGTCTGATAGATTTATAAACATTTCAACATTTGAGACACCTTCAACGTGCTGGCAAGAGGAAAGTTTCGAACCGATTTGTCATACACAAACAGCAGCTGATCGTCCTTGCCTGGTGAAACGTTGTTGTGATGCCTCGTGTAAGGAGGAGAAAGGCGTACCATCACGTCTCCGACTTTGGTAAAGGTCGGATTGTAGCCTCGCGATTGCGGTTTATCGTATCGCGACCTTGCTGCTCGTGTTGGTCGCGAACCAGTGACTGTTAGCAGAACATAGAATCGGTGGTTCAGGAGGGCAATACGGAACGCCGTGCTGGATCCCAACGGCCTCGTATCACTAGCAGTCGAGATGACAGGCATCTTATCCGCATGGCTGTAACGGATCGTGCAGTCACGTCTCGATCCCTGAGTCAACAGATGGGGACGTTTGCAAGACAACAACCATCTGCACGAATAGTTGCAGCAGCATGGACTATCAGTTTGGAGACCATGGCTGCGGTTACCCTTGACGATGCATCGCAGGAGCGCCTGCGATGATGCACGCATCTACGAACCTGGGTGCACGAATGGCATAACGTAATTTTTTCGGATGAATCCAGGTTCTGTTTACAGCATCATGTTGGTCGCATCCGTGTTTGGCGAGATCGCGGTGAACGCACACTGGAAGCGTGTATTCGTCATCGCCATACTGGCAAATCACCCGGCGTGATGGTATGGCCCTAGACAGTGGCACTAAATCCTGTAGTACACCGTGTTCTATAAAAGAGAAGCGCTAGACGGTCGTCCTAGATACCACAAACTGACTGTTATGTTGGTGCGTGTCCTTAGGTTGGCAGTAAACGCCAAATGTTATATTATCTATTGTTCCCGCGCTCGGCTGTGGCTATGAGGTGACACTTCTACTGAGTTGTCCGTGGAAGTGGAAGTACGTAGGTCTATTTTGTCATGAGCAGTTCAAAAAAATTAAAGTGAAGATGGAGAAAATACGGGTACGAAATATTATTACATGCAGCTTCCACCGATAGAGGCCCATACCTAAGACGGTGACCAATGGCACGGCGAGAATGGAAGGGCGGAAGGTTAGGTCGGTATTCAGCTGGGCGTATAACTTATCATTCATGTCGGGAATTAGCTGGATATCCCATCCGTAGACGGGGCATCTACAAAAACGTTTTTGCTGCTCGTCGGGCTCATTTGAAGCAGCAATCCTCACTGATAATAGGTGGCGCCATTAGTTGAGCATTAATTTCAGCCCTACTGACATCTTTTGCAAAAGAAATTAACCGATTCGCACGATTTCCAGTACTGGTTCATCATTCAAACTTTGCTGTACACTGTCCAGGACCGACCCAAACCGAAAACATTCACACTAAGCTCTTAAGACGATGAAAACATAGTTTTTGAAAAACAAAATACAGTTAACCTGTATCTAGGTATTTTGACCTTGTATATCCAGTGCAATGCTTTTCGAAAAAAAAGTATGTAAACTTGGTTGAGCATTTCTGGATTCCCTGTAGGAAGATAAGTAAAATATAAAACTTCAGTCACAGGAAGAAGGCCGATGAAGTGAATACAATTTGTAAAAAGGCTGATCCGCAACGCAGATATACATAGCAGTTGTGTTATACAACATCAGTATCAGTTCTTACAAAGAAAAAAAAAAGGTAAATTTGAGCAAAGATATTTCTGTCTGAAGCAAGTAATTATGGGTGTGTCGTGTGTTTTCAGTCGATCATTGGTTTTTAAAAATGAAATGGCCGAGAGCCCTAAGGCGCCTTGCTGCGGAGCGTGCGACTGCTCCTCGTCGGAGCTTCAAGTCCTCCCTTGGGCATGGGTGTGTGTGTGTGTGTGTGTTGTCAAAAAATGTTCAAATGTTTGTTAAGCTTATGGGTCATCAGTCCCTAAACTTACAAACTACTTGTGAACTACCTTATACTAAAGACAACACAAACATTCATGCCCGAGGGGGGATTCGAACCCCCGTCGGGGAATGGCCTCGCGCATCGGAGCATGGCGCCTCAATGCGTTCGGCCACTCCGCCGCGGCTGTGTGTTGTCCTTAGGTTATTTTAAGTAGATTGTAAACCTAGGGATTGATAACCGCAGTACTTAAGTTCTATAGATTTACAAACATTCGATTTGAATTTAGTAAAATTATGTATAGTTGCGCGCAGATAGAAAGGAACAAACAGTCTGAAAGATGACATAGTTTGCTGTAACCTGAGCTGTATGTTGGCTAATAAAACAGCTGCAGTAGGAATACTAGTAGAAGACCTGTTTTTTTCTTCAGATGATAATGTGGACCTGTGTGCGCTAGGGGAGACGAATGGATCACTTCTCGAGAGACAGGGGAGACAAATTACGAGGTACCCCTCTGTGTCGGAGAGGCCTCTGAGGTGATATATTTTATGGTCCTTTCAAGAAGCGTCTGGCAGCCAAGCCATCTTCTCCGTGATAAAGTGGGACATGGTGCATGGAATTTGTCACTCCCTTGTAAACAGCAACGCTATCAGATGTGCAGCGGCGTCTGCCTCCACACTATTTACGGTTGAAGTCACGTAAGTCTCGTTCCAAGCACGCATTTGGTCACTAAAGCTTCTAACAAAAATAAAACAACAGGTAATTCCACTCTTTCTAACTCACACTTGATAGGACAAAAAGATTTTTCTGAACTGAGAAATTGACAACAGTGTAACGCATTATACCTTCATGCTCGACATAAAAATGGTGGAAATTAACTCCCACTTGTCCCGCGGATTTATAACCAAACTGTTGTGATCGCCACCCATAACAGAATAACGAAACGGTCAAGTGGACAAACCATTGAAGTTAAAAGTTTACAAACGATCCCTTTTGCATATTTTCCCAAAATATACAGAACATTTCTCGTAACTTTAGTTTTGAATTTATGCGCCCTTTAACCAAAATATAAGACGTACCTAACTGCAGCATTTTGTATTTTAGACGCCTTTTTACCATTTCGACCATTTAGACGCTTACCTTTCAGAACAATTAATAATAATAATAATATGGTTTTCTTTTCCGCAGGATCTAATTGAGGAGTAAGACTCCATGGTCATGGAACAAGTCAATACATGAAGTTCAACACAAGAATGGATATATAAAAACTTTAATTAGTCCTTCGCACACGACAATCTTAATTTTTTAACTTTTCAAGGAGTTCTTTGACAGAATGAAAAGAGTGAGCCATGAGGTAAGCGTTCAATTTAGATTTGAAAGGGCGTCGGTTAGTACTAAGATTCTTTAGTTCTTGTGGCAGCTTATTGAAAATGGATGCTGCAGAATACTGTACACCTTTCTGCACAAGTGTCAAGGTGGTGTGTCACAAGTGTAAATTCGACTTCTGTCTAGTATTCTACGAATGAAAGCTACTAACTCATGAAAATAGGCTGATATTATTAACAGCAAACGACATTAAAGAAAATACGTCTTGTGACACTAGTGTCAGAATTCTGAGACTACTGAAAAGGGGTCTACATGACGTTCATGAAATTACACAACATATTATTCGAACCGCCCGTTTCGAGCCAAAAATATCTTTTTTGTATTAGTCGAGTTACCCCAAAAAATAACGCCGTACGTCATGAGTGAATGAAACTAAACTTAATAGACTACTTTTGAAAAATTAGTTATTTCAGATATTGTTCTAATCGTAAATAAAGAAGAATTTTGTTCTGGAACAAGATCCTAAGCATGAGCTTTCCACAACAACTTACTATCTGATCACCTAGAAATTTGAACTGTTCAGATTCACTTATCATATGCCTATTATGTGTAATCAAAATGTCAGCTTTCGTTAAATTACGTGTTAGAAATTGTAAAAACTGAGTTTTACTCTGGTTTAACGTCAATTTGTTGTCTACAAGCCATGAACTTATCTCTCGAACTGCATTACTTGAAATTGTGTCAATATAACAAACAACATCCTTCACTACCTAGCTGGTATCAACAGCAAAAAAAAAAAAAAAAAAAAAAAAAAAAATTACAATTACCTGTCTTACTCGAAGGCATATCATTTATACAAATCAAGAAACAGCAGTGGTCCCAAAACAGACCCCTGGGGCACTCCACACTTAAATGTGCCCCATTGTGATTGTTTGTAATAGCCATTTTCAACACTGCGGGGAATTATATTCTGCTGTCTCTTGTTAGAGTAAGAGGTGAAGCCGTTGAGCTACTCCTCGTGTTCAATAATGTTCTAACTTCTGCAACAATATTTTGTGATTAACACAATCAAACGCCTTTGTTACATCAAAGAAGACGCCTAATGTCTGTAGCTTTTTATTTAACCCATCAAGTGCCTCACCGAAAAACGAAAATATAGCATTTTCAGACGTTAAAGCACTTCTAAAAACTAAACTATATGTTTGACAACAAATTATGTGAAGTGAAATGATCAATTAATCTTGAATATACAGTCTTTTCAATAACTTTAGAAAAAACCAATGGCGTAGAAATAGGTCTATGGCTGATGTATAAAATTGTTAAAAATAGGTCTATATTTGTCTACACTATCCCTTTCTCCGTTTTTCTAAAGTGGTTTCACTACTGAGTACTTTAATCTGTCAGGAAACTGACCATTCTGAAAGGCAAATTATAGATCTAAAATCTCTTCTTTGTAGATCTATTACGGAATTTCAGGAATCAAATTTCGAGAAAACTGATTTTTACGTAAACTAAAGTCGAAATTTTTATATTTGTAACTTAATAATAGTTCTACAACATTTTAGAGAGTTTTAGAAGATTATTTAAACATTTTTTACATTACATTGTTTGTGTATCTCTGTAGGAACAGATCGTACGCAGTAGCCGCGGTGGAATGACCGTGCGCTCTAAGGCGCCTTGCTGCGTAGTGCGCGATTGCTCCCCGTCTTAGGTTCGAGACCTCCCTCTGCCATATGTGTGTGTGTGTATGTTCAAAATGTTCAAATGTTTGTTAAGTTTAAGGGACTTAACTGCGGGGTCATCACCCCCTAAACTTACAAACTACCTTATACTAAAGACGACACAAACATCCATGCCCGAGGGGGGATTCTAACCCCGACCGTAGCGGCCGTGCAGTGTGACTGACGCGCCACAGACCTCTCGGCCACTGCGGCCGGCTGTGTACGTGTGTGTGTGTGTGTGTGTGCTGTCCTTAGATTAGTTAAAATAGTTTGTAAGCCTAAGGAATAATAGCCATAGTAGTTAAGTCCAATAATTTTACAAACATTTGAACATTTTGTGCGCAACGGACAGCAGTTACGAGTGGCGTCGGCGAAAATAAAAGTGGCACGGCGGTAATTTCTATCAATTCCTCATATATGTATATTTAGAAAGTAAATAAAGAAAATACTGACATGTTTCTTACATAACATTTTCATGTTGTGCATGAGGCGGTTTGTTCCCGTAGAGGTGTTTTCTGGGTCAACACAATTACTGGCGGCTGACGATGCCTCATAGTGTTCAAGATATTGCTGATGTGCCTTCTTGGTTTCATGTTGTGTAACAGTCTCCAACCAGCAATGTTGAATCTTACAGTGGCGCTGCAGCTTTTTCATATCATCCGAACCACCGAAATACTGTTAGTTTTGATGGGCGTAGGTCATGCGGATAGAAGCTTTTCTGTTATCGAGGCAGGCTCTAGAGAGAAACAAGGTGGAATTTTTGCGGTCAGCGAATTGTTTGGACAGCTAGGAAAAAAACGAGTTTAATGAATGTCTCCAAACATTTTACAAAATAGCAATATTCCAGAATCACACTTTCCCACTGGAGATGAAGTATTCCAACTGAAACCGCACCTTCTGAATACATTTCAAACAAAAAGCGTCATTGCACCGTAAGACAATTTCAGTGCCAATCTATCAAATGCTGTAAAAATCGTTTAACCTGTTATGGCCCGAATTTTTTTCATTTTGATATTTCGAAATTTTTCTGTGTTATTTTAGTTGTTGCTTAGTTGTAGTATAAAGAAAAACCAAATGAAATGATATGGTATAGGCCTGACAAGATTTACAAGTACCAAATTATATTTACAAATTTATTCTTAGGATTCTAGCAAACCCGGCAACGCTTCGCAGTAGCTTCTCCCTATGTCTATCCCTTCCTTTGTCCATCTCCTCCTCCTACCATCACACCACTCCCTCTTACCCCACACCATATCCATCTCCTCCCCTTCCTCTCTGCGTCTATATCATCTCCCCTTTTCAAATCCATTCATTCCCCCATACTCTGTCCCTTCCCAGCTCTCTGATCTTATTTATTGTTATTGCAATCGGGAACTTGATTGGCGATAGAAAAAATGGACAGTTAAATCAGTTGGAAACGGGTTATTAGATAAATGTTTCGAGCTGCTCTATCTGTAAGGTTAGTAGTTTCAATGGCCGCACGTTTAATGGTTGCACTGTACGAACAGGTATGATTATAAGTGTAGGCATAAAAACAACTTTCCTGTTTTATGTTAAAAGTGACTGGGAAGAAAAAAAAACCGCACATGTTTACAGCACAGCTTAGCATATTTTTCTCGCAGCGAGCAGTACAGAAATGTTTCTTATAACACATGTATGAACTCTTTAAGAGTTTTTGAATTAGATACAAAGTAATTGTAGTATGATCATACTTTAATTATAGAAATTCAATATTAAACAATACAATTAATTGAAATAAAATAAGTCTTTGTGTTGCGTTCATTTCTTGTCTTATTAGGAATCTAATTGAAACACGATAAACACCATTGCTACATAACGGTAAAATTTTACAATCCGCGACACTTGCGTGGTATAGCTATGTTGGCAACAGCTGTTGGATCGTGGGAATGAAGCCGACCAATCGTGACAAAGCTTGAGATAGCCAATGGAATTTTAGATGGCGACAGTTTGTTCCGAAGCCAACTGTTGCATCCGCTGCGTAATCGACTGTTGGATTGTATCTGTACCCCAAACGTTCATTTATAGTTGCCAGGCGTGGCCGTCTGTTCTGTCGACGACCCAAATTATTTCGTGCGTAAACTGCAACTGAGGGAGTCGAACTCGACTGTACGCTTTGTTTCAGTGTCATAACTGATCGCGCTTGAGAATTTCTTTTTGTTTTACCTCCAAGCGTTGTGTACGATCTTCGTCGGTCTCATCACGTAGTAAGATTGCGTTGCACGTACGCCGACCGATATTACACCGACGCAATGGAGGCATTGTTCTAAAAGATCTGTACTTAATTTGTTTGCAACACTCAAAAATACCACGAAATAACATCAATTCTATCTTTGCAATGCTCCAAAGATATGATCACCACCGATAACATCATGGAGGTAAGAATAATACGGAGGGGCTTGTAAATAAACAATGTTTCATGTTAAATCTGTCTGACAGTTTTAACCTTGTGAGCATAACGCCATCTCCCTTTATTCTAACTTCCTTGGCGTATTTGTTCGTTCTGTTATAGCGAATTTGGTCGCTAGGCGAGTAGCGAATGGATAATCTGATTGTTGGATAATCGAGAAAATGATCCCAGCGGCAAGCGTTCTTCCAGTTTTTCTCAAATTCTGATATAATACGCGGTCAAACGGGACAAAAAGTATCCTATGTCCATCTTCTGCTTCTAAGCTACCTCCCCACCAATTTTGAGCCAAATCGGTTCAGCCGTTCTTTAGTTATAAATAGTGTAACTAACACGACTTTATATATATATATATATATATATATATATATATATATATATATATATATATATATATATTGCGCTCCTAACCAATTATTATCATAAATTGACTTACCTAGTAACAGGAAAAAATCGTGAAGATCGTTTTCCCACAGGAAATGCACAGAAAACAAACTGAACAATCACCCGCATACAACTAAATAACCCAAGGCCTGCGTCCTGAAATTCAAACTGCTTTGGCGTCACAGATATCACATCAATGAAAGAACTGCGATGACCTTAGCAGTTTGGTCCCTTCGGATTACAAACGTTTGAACTTTTTTTTTTTACAATATGTCTCGAAACTCAACAAAATTTCTTCGTTCTTGTTTCTAATAAAGAACGTCTAATACCGGATCTTATAATTGTATAAATTAACAACAAAGCAACACAAACCGTAATTAAACCAAGTCGTCAACATATCTGGGAGATGCAAAAATATTTACATCCCTTTTCCTCCACATCTCATGACGCTAACACGTCGTTTTAAAAAGAAATAATAACGAATATCAGATTTCATACTTAAATTAACAAAAAAGAACCCGAAATATTAAGGAAACAAAAAAGGAAAAAAATAAAACAAAAAAATTGGAAGTGTGCAGACATGAACCCTGGCCGACTTGTAATGGTCTCCGCGGAGCTTTCGACGCTACCATCTACGCTATTTATACGCTGCTTTTAGCCTCCTAGTACCAACATACACTATGCTCTGAAAATGTGTTGAAATATTTATCTATGGCATAGCATCCAAAGACGCTAATTTGATAGAATGGCGTTATACCGTAGTATAGGAACGATATTCATTCACGGTAGACAAATTATAACAATGACACGAAAATATCGTTTCCGATAATTTATTGTAACACATCATATCTAAAATGACGCGTTTTCAAAAGTTCCTCAATTTTCTAACACTTTAAAAAGATTATATTTCTACATCGTACGCTACAACTAAAGAAAGCACCGAATACGGAGTTCCGTTTGCAATATGGCGGCTCAAAAGTTCTGCTTGTCACGTGAAAACCAAGTTGCTTCTCATTGGCCACGTTCCTCTTCACGAAGCAAAAATCTAACATGTCAGATTCTTCATTCCAAGCTTCTCAGAGTAGTGGAACGTGGGATTCCTCGCTGAGACGTCACCACTTCCTCCTCCACGTGCGTTTCCACGTCCCGTGAAAGGACGGCATTAGGCTTAACAATCTGCTTAAACTGACTAGCGATACGGACAATATGCATACCCATGCCCGAGCGAGGACTCGAACCTCCGACGGCGAGCAACGCGCGCTCCCCAACAAGGAGCATACGTATTTTCCTTGAACATGCAGCAGCTGAATTAAGTAGTCCATCGGATCACGTTCCAGATCAATATCGAAGGCCAACAACATTGGGTATAAGGAACAAATGTATAACCTAATCGTTAGTAACTGTTGCTGGAATATTGTAATATCTATCTATATAAAAGCGAAAGGACACTCACTCATTCACTGACTAAACACGAAATATAAAAAACTACTATGAAGCTGAAATTTGGCAGGAATGTAATTTATACGTAGAAGACGTCAGATAAGAAAGGATTTTGCTATAGGGCCGATAGTTCAGGAGATATGACGTTCCCTACCTCACATTATTCAGTGGAGTATTCATTATGTCCCGTTAAATATTTGCAAAGCTCTTATGGAAACACCATTTATAGTACACATGCTCAATTCTGCATTACATATCTCTCTCCGGATACTCGTATCATCAGAGAGGGTACTGAGAACTGAAGCGATATGTTGATGCGCATGAGCTCAAAAGAACTGTATTGTCTGACGATGCGATTTAGCTAGACTGCAAGGTAAAGAAGTCTGAAATTTTACGGACATAGACAGTACCACTAGAGAACAATTCTCTATTAACCCACCTCAGAAGAACTGCATACCCTGACGGAACGATTCAATGCCATTTCATGGAAAAGAAATTTTAAATTTTACGGATGTAACAGACATCTCACGACTGATCAAAAAATTCTTCTAGATCATAAACGAGACCCGACAAATGAAGTGCCTATTAAAGGGTGTCACGTTTACGACGTAATACATTATTTACTAGGTTCGTAGACTGGAATCTTAGGAAACTGCTTGCGAAATGTGTTGTAAATGGAGTTTGTAGTAAAGACGTAGTAAATTACAAAACAGTTTATCAGGGAGAACTTTCATGTATTTCATTGTCTTTGACGTTATAACACCTGAACTATACGATATAATTTTGAAGGTACATCCAGTCATGTATATGTAAAAGGTCTGCAAAATACGTCTCGGATAGAGACTGTTTATGACTCCATATCTTATGAACTATGTGTCGTTCTATGATAAAATTTCGAAAGTACATTCAGTGGTATGTGTGTACATTGGCAGTAACATTTATCGTGAGTACAATTAATAGTCTACGAGTTATAAATTATAAAGTCATGCTAAATGCCGTAATTTTACTGTATGAATGCCAAAACAGTAGTAAGCGATAAACTTTTTTCCCTTTCATCATTTTGGTGGGGTCGTCAACGAGAAAAACTTTCCTAAAGGTTTGAAATTATGTTTAAAGTTTGTTGCAAGTCATTAAGTGCTCTCCCCTTCTCTAATAGTGGACTGATAAAGCCGCACTATCACGTGCAACAAGACGGGGAAGTTT
This sequence comes from Locusta migratoria, assembly GCA_026315105.1. Lineage (NCBI taxonomy): Eukaryota > Metazoa > Arthropoda > Insecta > Orthoptera > Acrididae > Locusta > Locusta migratoria. The sequence continues at coordinate 958,056,759 of CM048744.1, read as the reverse complement.
TCATTGTTTATGACGTCATATCTCCTGAACTATCGGTCTTTTCTCAAAATCCTTTCTTAGCTGACGTCTTCTACCAATGAACTACATTACTGCTAAATTTCAGCTTGATAGGTGACTTAGTTTTCGGGATTTCATTTTTAGTCAGTGAGTGAGTGAATGAGCGTCGTTTCGATTTTATATAGATAGAGATAATTATACAATAGTGAACCTAAAGTGACTAAAGTGGATCGAATATTTCCTTAACCACTTAATGCCGGTTGTCACAAATTCGCCTCATTAACGTTGTGACCCATATATATGTAAGAGTAAGTGTTTTCAGACCCCAGCGCCGGTTGTATCAGATTCTACAGGGACCGGCGCAGTGCGTGTGACATGTGCTACCATCTACCGAGCACTGACTGTCTTTCTATGACAACATTTGTGTATTGTGTGCATGTTGCTAACCAAGACCTGAGTTTGTGTTCATTGTTCCGTGAAATACAGCTAAATACAGAGGTCAGTTTCATTTTGAAAATTATATTTTGTTTTTCTAATATCTTTTAAGTATTTTATATCGTATTTAGATGTGATAAAGCAGATAAAACTTTCAGTGAACACGTAAATACGGTTTGTGTAAAATATGTATCATCAGGCACTTGGGCACTTCTCTGGGCAAATGCAAGCGATAAAATAAAACGAAGAAAGGACGATGGTTTGACAACAGTGTTGTAATGTTGCCTGTGCATTTGCATCTGCTCATCCGGTGATCACAGTAAAAAGATGGGACCGAAAGAAAAAGCACGCACTCAAGTACCACGCTCTAGCATTGTTACAGTTTACAATACACATTCATGGGAGGGGTGGATTTACCTGACGCTCTGTTATAGTATTTTCGTAAAGTCAAGGAAATATTACCATATATCGTTTTCCACCTAGTTGATATTGTGATAGTGAATTCGCGGTTGCTATATCGAAGGGATTGTGATACTTTGGAAATCCCCCGTCGCAAACAAAACGATCTTCTGGAATTCAAATCCAGAATAGCAGATGCTCTCTGCAAGCAAGGAAAAGACATGACACGAAAAAAGAGAGGCAGGCCCTTACTAAGTAGGGAAATGGAAATTCAACGTAAGAAGCGTCGGGGTCCAATGAAACCAGTCCCTGATAAATCTACCCGTACGGATGAAGTAGGTCATTGGCCTTGTCTAACAGAAAAGGCAAGCCGCGGTGGAGTAGCCGAGCGGTCTAAAGCGTCTCGCTGCGGAGCGCGTCGTTGCTCGCCGTGGAGGTTCGAGTCCTCCCTGGGGCATGGGTGTGTGTGTTGTCCGTAGGTTAGTTTACCTAGGTTTAAGTAGTTTGTAAGCTACGGACTGATGACCACGCAGTTTGGTCCGATAGATTTACAAACATTTGAACATTTTTTTGAACAGAAAGGCAAAGATGCAAAAGACCCAGCTGTAAAGGGCAGACAGTCATTCTGTGTGCGAAATGCAAACTTCACCTTTGCCTAAACAAAAATCCCGCCGGCCGCGGTGGCCGAGGAGACTGAGGCGCTCCAGTCACAAAATGTAAATGTTTGTAGAGTCTATGGGACTTAACGACGGGGTTATCAGTCCCTAAACTTACAAACTACTTATGAACTACTTACAACTAAGGACGGCACAAATATCCATGCCCGAGGGGGGATTCGAACCCCCGACCGTAGTGGCCGTGCGGACCGTGACTGGAGCGCCTCAATCCCCTCGGCCACCGCGGCCGGCGCTCCAGTCACAGTCTACACGGCCACTACGGTCGGGGGTTCGAATCCCCCCTCGGGCATGGATATTTGTGCCGTCCTTAGTCTTAGCTAGTTCATAAGTAGTTTGTAAGCTTAGGGACTGATGACCCCGTAGTTAAGTCCAAAAGGATGTTCAAATGTTTGTAAATCTATCGGACCAAACTGCGTGGTCATCAGTCCGTAGCTTGCAAACTACTTAAACCTAGGTAAACTAACCTAAGGACAAACACACACACCCATGCCCCAGGGAGGACTCGAACCTCCACGGCGAGAAACCGCGCGCTCCGCAGCGAGACGCTTTAGACCGCTTGGCTACTCCGCCGCGGCGTAGTTAAGTCCCATAAGTTCTACAAACATTTGAACATTTTGAAACAAAAATTCCAATTGTTTTAGGCAATTTCATGAGTAAAAAACTGTTAATCCTCTGCATTAGATTTATAAGCAACCATAATTGTAATTCAAACGAATGTTCACTTGTTTCATTAAATCTTATGAGTAAAATATAAAAAAAAAAAAAAAAAAATAATAATAATTTCACTCAATGAAGAGTTATAAGCGTTTTATTTCTCAAATGCCTGTTGTCGCAGATTTGAAACATACCTAATTATACCAACTATGTATAACATTTCTTATATTTGATGTTATAAGTGGTCTAAGACCCCAATATTGATCACAATATATTACTTTTTTTTTTTTTTTTTTTTTTTTTTTGTTTTTTTTTTTTTTTTTGCAGTAGAAATTAATTCAGGCATTAAGTAGTTAATCAACACAAATAGGTTCCCCAGGGCTAAATGCATTAGAACGTGGACTTATGATGCTAAGAATTCGACTGTAGGGGATGGGTGGCGTTATTAGTTAAAGCGGTAGTTACTGAGCTCGCGCCAGCTCAGACTGTGTCACAGTGGGACACGGCGCACCTGGCTTTCGATCCACTCGTGCTTCGATGCGGCTGCAGCGACAGCTGGGGTGCTGAAGCCCTGGGGAGTGCCGAGGGTCGATGACTGCGTTATACGCGATGACGTGGCCTGCCCCGAGTGTCCGTCCACGGCTGGGAGGGCTGGGGTTCTGTCTGTCCGAGCGCCGCATCTGCAGATCTACATCTACAACATACTCCGCAATTCACCGTAAGGTGCGTGGCGGAGGGTACACTGTACCACTACTAGGCATTTCCTTTCCTATTCCACTCCCACATAGAACGAGGAAAAAAAGAATGCCTATATGCCTCCGTATGAGCCCTAATTTCTCTTATCTTGTCTTTGTGATCTTTACGCGAAATGTAAGTACGCGGCAACAAGATCGTACTACACTCAGCTTCAAATTCCGGCTCTCTAAATTTACTTAACAGAAATTCACGAAAAAAAACGTCGTCTTTCTTCCAGCGATCCCCAATTGAGTTGCCGGAGCATTTCCGTGACACTCGCGTATTGGTCGAACCTACTGGTAACAAATCTAGCTGCTCGTCTCTGAACCGCCTCTATGTTTTCCTTTAAACTGATCTGCTGCGGGTCCCAAACACTTCAGCAATACTCAAGACGTGGTCGTACAAGCGTTTTGTACGCGGTCTCCTTTACAGATGAAGTACATCTTCCCAAAATTCTCCCAATAAACCGAAGTCGGCTGTCCGCCTTACAACTGTCCTTACATGCTCGTTCCATTTCATATCGCTCTGCAGTGTTACGCCTAGATATTTGAACGACGCGACAGCATCAAGAAGCTAACTACTAATGCTGTATTCGAACATTATGCGATTGTTTTTTTCTACTCATGCGCATCACCTTACATTTTTCTACACTGAGAGCTAGCTGCCAATCTTCGCACAAACTAGAAATTTTGTCTAAGTATGCTATTACAGTCAGTTACAGACGACACCTCCCGTACACCACAGCATCATCAGCAAACAGCCGCAAATTACAACTTACTCTGTCCATCAGATCATTTATAGCGATTGAAAATAATAGCGGTCCTATCACACTCCCCTGGAGCACGCCTGACGATACACTCGTCTCTGATGAACACTCGCTGTCGAGAACAACGTACTGCGTTCTATTACTTAGCAAGTCTTCCAGCCAGTCACAAATCTGTGAACCTATTCCATAAGCTCGTATCTTCGTTAGCAGTCTGCAGTGTGGCACCGCGTCGAACGCCTTTTTGAAGCCGAGAAAAACACAATCCGCCTGTTGCCCTTCGTCCATGGCTCGCAAGATGACATGTGAGAAAAGGGCAGGCTGACTTTCACATGGACGATGTTTCCTAAACCCGTGCTGATTCACGGAAAGAAGCTTTTCCGTTTGAAGGAAATTTACTATATTCGAACTGAGAATATGCTCCAATATTCTACATAAAACTGATGTCAACGATATTGGCCTGTAATTGTATGGGTCAGTTCTCTTTCCTTTCTTATACACGGGAGTCACCTGCGCTTTTTTCCAGTCACTAGGAACTTTGCGCTGAATTAATGATTCGCTAGAAATGCAAGCTAAGTAGGGGTCCAACGCCGCAGAATAGTCTTTGTAAAACCGAACTGGTTTTCCGTCCGGACCAGCAGACTTTTTCGTGTTTAGCTCTCTCAGCTGCTTCTCTACACCGGAAATATATGTCCCCCATTTCGGAATTAGTACGTTGATCAAATTATGGTACATTTGTGTGGTCCTCTTGCGTGACAGATTTCTTAAAGGTTAAATTTAGAACTTCAGCTTTCCGTTTGCTTTCTTCTATTACTGCCCCGGAATGATCAACGAGTGACTGGACAGTGGGCTTTGATCCGCTTATCGATTTTACATAAGACCAAAATTTTTTCTGGTTCTCGGAAATATCTTTTGCTAAGGTATGGCTGTGATAATTATTGTATCCTCAGCGACCTTTCAGCGCCACTGCGCCGGCCGCGGTGGCCGAGGTGACTGAGGCGCTCCAGTCACAGTCAGCACGGCCACTACGGTCGGGGGTTCGAATCCCCCCTCGGGCATGGATATTTGTGCCGTCCTAGTTCGTAAGTAGTTCATAAGTAGTTAGTAAGTTTAGGGACTGATGACCCCGTAGTTAAGTCCCATAAGCTTAACAAACATTTGCATTTTTAGCGCCACTGCCGCGGCTAGGCAGCAGAGCGACAGTCTATCACAGACAGTCGCGAAACTCTCTAAGGAAAAAATTGCAACTGAAGCGTTACTAGCGCTCCAAGCGGTCAGTAGGGAATAACAGAGGAATGGCATGACACAAACTGAGAAGTTGCCGTTTACAATGCTGTCATTTTCGGATTTCAGTGCCACTGAACGTTGTTGTGAACTTTCTAATACAAATATGAAAACATTATTAAAGTAATATCACTGCTTCTGTTAATGGAAGTCTATGATAACAAATAGCCAGTGCAGTGTAATTCACACAATTCACAATACCTGAGTCGTAATCACGTCGTCCAAAAACTTTTTGAAAGCAGAAATAAATCCATGCTGATGTGCTCAAGTATAAAAGTAACTGATTATGTTCGCGTGCTCTGTGCTTAATAACATGTTGCATGAGTTCTATTTTACCGGATTTCGGACATTTTAATATTATCAAAACTATACATGTTTTTTACATTGTAGGAGACTAGACTCTACTTCGCCTTTAAATAATATATTTTCACCTTGGCATTGCTTCTGTGCTGTTGCTACACGCTAGTATTAAGAGAATTGAACACAGTGAACTTCACACAAACAGCTTTATTTCGACACCTCCATATTACAGTGGTGAAAACAGTCTGAAGTAAATTACAACACTTCCTCCTGAGGGCAGCACTGTCAACACAAGTTACAAAACCGTCAGTAGATGGCTTAAATGTTCATTCTCAATCGTTCTCAACCTGCAACATCCTCCCCACCCTGGTCTATCTCCAGGGGAATGACCAGCTGAACCAGTCGATAGATCTTCGTTCCATAGGACTGCTGGAGAATGATGCACTTGATCTTGTTGTCTCTGCCAGGCCGCACTTCTTCCACCACTGCTCTCTTCCACGTGTGTCGACGTTTCATATCCTCCTGAAGAAGAACAACCTCTCCTACTCTGGGTTCTCTTCTTGATGGGTAGCCTTTCACTTCATGGTAGTTTCTTAGTAGCCACAGGTATTCGTTTTTCCATCTTCGCCAAAGGTCTTCATAAAATTTCTGTCTGCGTCTTAACTCCTTGGCCAGATTTTTCGTAACTGCTGGTTCTGGCCCATATGGAATAGTGACTAGTTTGTCACCATTTAGGAAGTGAGCTGGTGTCAACGCCATGTCACTCTCTCCTTGGGTGATGGGTCTCGAGTTTATTGCGTCTTCTATTGAAATCAAAATGGTGTTCAGGCTTTCTTCACCAACTTGAGACCGACCAAGTCCTTTTTCAAGCAGCGCTTTACTGAGCCAATCATACGTTCCCACCAACCTCCCCACCAAGCCGCACGTGGTGGTATGAACTTCCACGTGATACCGTGGTGGGCACGGATCGTGCTGTATCGTTTGGAACAGCTCTGCTAATTCTGTGTTAGCTGCGTGGAATGTTGTGGCGTTGTCAGAATAAACAGTGACTGGTAGGCTTCTCCGTCCTGCAAAGCGTTGCATAACCATCAAAAATCGGTCAGTTGACATACCTGTAGTGAGCTCAATATGGATTTCCCGGGTTTCGGCACCAAAATGTTGCTACACGCTAGTATTAAGAGAATTGAACACAGTGAACTTCATACAAACAGCTTTATTTCGACACCTCCATCTTACAGTAGTGAAAACAGTCTGAAGTAAATCACAACACTTCCTGCTGAGGGCAGCACTGTCAACACAAGTTACAAAACCGTCAGTAGATGGCGTAAATGTTCATTCTCAATCGTTCTCAACTTGCAACATGTGCCTTTCGTGTACCTATCATAACTTTTTTAGCTACTTGGTAGGTATCAAACTGAATCTCTTCAAGAATGTGACGTGCTACTATTAACAGTTTATATATCGACATATTATTTCTTTGTAGCTACGCATTGACTTTATCAAACTAGTAGGTAACCGGCAAAATATGTTGTTATACAGGCTTATAATTTTTGTTAAAGTGAGATGTAAAATTGAGCAGGCTCTGTTGAAGCAGACATTACTTTTATACAGCAGTAATATTATGAAATAGTGGTCAAGTATTTGTGATTCTGATTAAAAGCAGGAGTTTGGACGTGAATGAATTGTTAAAGATTTCCTTCTATGTCTAAAAGTACAACTAACTACTGTAAATGAACACTTGTTATACATAGCATTATTCTCTTACTTCTGAGCATCCTTTGCAAATGAGAGATTTCTGAAATACAGTTTTGATGGTTGCTACAATTTGCAGCGACACAAAAGCTCGTAAATACGAAGGTATTTTGAATGTGCTGATTCATTCCAAATACACATTCATTACACAATCGTCTCGCGGTATGTTTTTACGACCCACACGCTTGGCAGCGCTGCAGTCACGAAGTTGCAAAAATTCCCTGGGAGTTTCGTGACTCTTATGTTAGACTCTGGGGAGCATCACGATCGTCATAATGCTGGCGTTTCCAGAGAGTGCATCTACCAGGGTGGCCCCCAGCAGTACCCGGCTTGACCCAGAGATGGCAGCCGATGTTGAAAAGTTTAGAGAGCCTATATGGGGAGAGAGTGGCCAAGCGTGTGACCACTGCTGATTGGTCGAGAGCCCAGGACGCCATGTTTTACCAGACTTGCCGGGTTCTGTATATGTGTGAATAGCTAGAGCGTGCGTTTCTGTACTGTGGAGTGTCTTAAAAGCTTCTGACAGAGATTTCACAGTACAGTTACATACAGGTTTTATTACGGCTGGCTCTGCTGCACTTTTGCACGTCTTCTGTCGGTTCTATTCACGTAAATTAACGTGCTGTTCGTCGGTCGTTGAGGATAACCTTAGAACTTCGCGGCAATTTTTAAGATTAAAATTTGATTTGAAGTGGTTTACTGAGTGTAATTAATAATGTGTATTACATAATCATTCAGGACAGTCAAGAGAAATGCCTCGTTGTGAATTTAGCATTCGAGGGAAGTGTGTGGGGTAAAAATCGCAGAGGGGGACCAAGAGATGAATACAGTAAGCAAATACAAACGGATGTGGGTTGCCGTTCTTCTGAGGCTTGCTTCTGAGGCTTGCTCGGCATTGAGTAGGGTGGAGCCGCGGTGGAGTAGCCGAGCGGTGTAAAGCGTCTCGCTGCGGAGCGCGCGGTTTCTCGCAGTGGAGGTTCGAGTCCTCCCTGTAGCATGGGTGTGTGTGTGTGTGTTTGTCCTTAGGTTAGTTTAGCTAGGTTTAAGTAGTTTGTAAGCTACGGACTGATGATCACGCAGTTTGGTCCGATAGATTTACAAACATTTTTAGTAGGGTGGAGAGCTGCATCAAACCAGTCTTCGGACTGAAGACAACAACAAAAACAACAATGAGACAATAAAAGTAATAGATGAGTTTTGTTATTTAGTTAATAAGATAACTTCTGTTGGCCTAAGTAAAGAAGCTATAAAATGCTGAATGGCTATGGGAAGGAAAGCGTTTCTTAAGAAGCGAAATTTGTTGACATCCAATATTAGTTTAAATGTTATGACGTCCTTTCTGAAAGCATTTGTCTGGAGTGTAGCACTGTATGGGTGTGAAACGTGGACAATAAGGAGTTCAGACAAAAAGATGATAGAGGCTTTCGAAACGTGGTACTACAGACGAATGATGAAGATTAGACGGGTAGATCACCTAACTGATGAGGTGGTCAACAGATTTGGGGAGAAAAGGAGGTTCTGGCATATCCTGCCCAAGAGGATAGGTTGGTGGGACACATTCTGAGACATCAAGGAATTGTCAGCATTAGAGCATTAGAAGGAAGTGTGTGTGTGCGGGGGGGGGGGGGGTAAAGGCTCGCCGTCGGAGGTACGAGTCCTCCCTGGGCCATGGGTGTGTGTGTTGTCCTTTAGGTTAATTTAACTTAGTGTAAGTAGTTTGTAAGCTAAGGACTGATGACCACGCAGTTCGGTCCGATAGATTTACAAACATTTGAACATTTGGGGGGGGGGGGGTAAAAATCGTCGAGGGAGACCGAGGGACCAATGCAGTAAGCAGATTCAAAAGGATGAAGAGTCTTGCACTGGACAGGGTAGCGTGGAGAGCTGGATGATCAAACCAGTCTGCCGACTGAAGACCTCAGCAACAACAGCACTGTGAGAACTGGGTTTCAGTCGGATGCAATTACAAGTAGCACACCAGAGCCGTGAATTGGTGCCAGCTCGCGGCATTTCTTGGTGACATTCCTGGGCGAGTTGTGGGCGTGGGCGCGCCGAGACGTGACCACGGACGGAGTGCTCGGCGGCCCGTTACACGTTGTCACCAGGCGTGCCCCCACATACGTGCCACCGCGACCGCAAGCTGCTCAAGTGCGTCACACGTCAGCGCCAAGGAACGGGCCTGCCACACGCTAGCACCGCAGCGGGGCGGCACACACGGCGTGGAATCCACCGGCGTTTCGTAACCCGCTCACCGTAACCGACAAGCAGCACAGCGAGGCTACAATCTGAGACACTAAACTCTCATTTGAGCCCATCTCGAGATAAGCAAGGTGTTTCAGGAGGGTGATCCCCAAAATTACAGGCCTATCTCATTGACGTCGATTTGCAGTAGGATTTTGGAACATATACTTTGTTCGAATATTATGAACTACCTCGAAGAGAACGACCTATTAACCAGTAGTCAACACGGATTCAGAAAGTATTACTCTTGCGAAACACAGCTTGCCCTTTATTCACATGAAGTGTTAAGTGTCATCGACAAGGGATCTCAAATCGATTCCATATTTCTGGATTTCCCACTCCACCCCACAAGCGGCTTCTTATGAAATTGAGTGCTTATGGAATATCTCCCCAATTGTGCGGTTGGACTCACTATTTCCTATCACAAAGAACACAGTTCGTTGTAATTGACGTAAGTCACCGAGTAAAACAGAAGTAATATCTGGCGTTCCACAGGGAAGCGTTATAGGTTCCCTACTCTTCCTTGTGTTTATAAACGATTTAGGAGACAATCTGAATAGCTCCGTTAGATTGTTCGCGGATGATGCTGTCTTTTATCAGTTAGTGAAGTCAACAGAGGATCAAAAGCAACTGCAAAGCGATTTAGACAAAATTTCTGCATGGTGCGAAAATTGGCAATTAACACTAAATAAAGACAAGTGTGGAGTAATACACATGGCCACTAAAAGAAATCCGCTGAACTTCAATTACGCGATAAATCAGTCAAACCTTAAGGTCGTAGATGCTACCAAATACCTAGGAGTTATAAATACGAACAACTTTGACTGGAGAGAACACATAGAAAATATTGTGGGGAAGGCGAACCAAAGGTTACGTTTCATCGGCAGAACGCTTCGAAGATGCACCAGGTCCACCAAAGACACTGGCTACATGACACTTGTGCGTCCTCTCCTGGAGTACTGTTGCCCCTTTTGGGACCCTCACCAGGTGGGACTGACGGAAGACATTGAGAAGGTTCAGAGAAGGGCAGATCGTTTTGTTCTATCACGTTACGGAAGGGGGGGGGGAGCGTTACGGAAATTTTGCACGAATTGGGGTGGAAATCATTAAAAGAAAGACGTTATTCATTGCGGCGTGATCTGTTTGCGAAGTTTCAATCACCGACTTTTACTTCTGAATGTGAAAATATTTTGCTAGCACCCACCTACTTAGGGAGACATAACCATCCCAATAAAATAAGAGAAATCAGATCGAAAACGGAACGATTTAGGTGTTCTTTCTTCCCGCGCGCTATTAGAGAATGGAACGGTAGAGGAAAGTTATGAAAGTGGTTAATGAACCCTCTGCCAGGCACTTGAATGTGATTTGCAGAGTATCTATGTAGATGTAGATGAATCTTTGTCTTCTGTATATACGTGGTGATTCAACTAACCTCTAATATTTCTGGACCCATTTGAGGTGACTCCCGTTTATAAGAAAGGAAAGAGAACTGACCCACACAATTACAGCCCAATATCGTTGACATCAGTTTCATGTAGGATTTTGGAGCATATTCTCAGTTCGAATATAGTAAATTTCCTCGAAACGGAAAAGCTTCTTTCTACTAATCAGCACGGGTTTAAGGAAACATCGTTCATGTGAAACTCAGCTTGCCCTTTTCTCACATGACATCTTGCGAGCCATGGATGAAGGGCAACAGGCGAATTGTGTTTTTCTCGACTTCAAAAAGGCGTTCGACGCGGTGCCACACTGCAGACTGGTAACGAAAATACGATCTTATGGAATAGGTTCACAGATTTGTGACTGTCTGGAAGACTTCCTAAGTATTAGAACGTTATTCTCGACGGCGAGTGTTCATCAGAGACGAGTGTATCGTCAGGCGTGCCCCAGGAGAGTGTGATTGGGCCGCTATTATTTTCTATCTATATAAATGATCTGATGGACAGTACGCCGGGGCTTCTTTTTAAAAAAGACAGGGAGGGAAAGGTGAGTGCATAGTTGACAAAATTCCTAAAACACCTCCCCTCTTTCATGCCTTCCCTCGACGATGTTACCAACGCTCTTCGTGCCAGTGCCCATGTTTTTGGTACCTCTTCAGTCAACCGTTATTTTGAAATAGCAATAGTTATGAGGAAAATATCATGAAATACGAAAGGGAAGATGGCGTCTCTGCAGGACACAGCTTGCAACCGAACAAACCTCGGATTTATATTTTTATTTTTGACGATTTACAGTGTTCAATGAATGAAATAAATCGCAATTTACAATCAGTTATGGCTGCACTGTACTAGGTTTACATGGAATAACTGCGGCGAATGAAAATTTGTGCCCGGCCGGGATTCGAAACCGGGATCTCCTGCGTTGACCACTCCGCCACCGCAGACACAATGACCAGCCTGACTGCAGAGGACTCTTCCCTGCACGTCTCCCGCTACACACGAATCTCCATTCGCCACGCTGTCTCTTTCCTATTACCACAACCTATTTGTTCTGTAATGCTCGAAGCCTGATAGCAATTTATTTCATTCATTGAACGCTGTAACGTCGTAAAATATATATATATATATAATTGTAAACAAGCCAAGGCTGGGCTCCTGACGACAATTAATTGTGTCTCGATACCTCATGGTCTGCTCTCCCTGATGCGGAAATACAGTATTCAGGCTGCGGCGATAGGAAAGAGGCAGCATGGCGAATGGAGATTGGGGTGTGGCGGGAGACGTGCAGGGAAAAGTCCTTTGCAGTCGGGCTGATCACTGTGTCCTCGGTGGCGGAGTGGTCAAGGCGTCTGCCTAGTAAGCAGGAGATCCCGGGTTTGAATGCCGGCCGGCGACAAATTTTCATTCGCCGCAGTTTGGTATTCCATCTAAATCTAGTACAGTGAATCCATAACTGATCGCAAATTGCCATTTATTTCTTTCATTCAAACCTCGTAATGTTTGACGGGAGCGGCCGGCTACGTGATTTTAACGTTATCTTCCTTAGCTCGTTCAAGTGCAAATAGACTCTCTCGAATATGTCGCGCTCACGTAGGACACCCTGCCATGTCGCCGCTTGTATCTGCAGTGTCGCGTCGCTGGATGTTGCGCGTTATCGCTCGCTAGCCACTAGACTTGCGCATAATAGCTCACGATCGGGAGCTCACACTTTGGTTCGCGACTCTGCCGCGAACTAGTTCGCTCTTTTAGTTCGTTCGCTCCCAGTGACGGCTGTGCGGCGTGGTCTGCGCGTGCAGGTGGAGGGGGAAGTTCCCCCACCTAGCTGCTTCATGCGCTTGCTGCGTGAGCCGCTAACGATATCACGCAAACCAAAAGAAACAGTTTGTGGATAATTTCTCGCGTTTAAGTTTAGAGTTATCTCTATATCTTGGCATTATGGTATTTATTAGTCAGATATTGCAGAGTGCAGAACACTTCAAAACAGAAATTTTGTAGCACTGAACTATGTAATCTAGCAGGCAGACGCTCACCTCGAAATCACTCATCAGCAGAAGGCAAACACGTGGTTTTTCATTATGCTACGCGCCCTCTCGCTATTGCCCGTCGATCTTCGGAAAAGAATCCAACGCACTAAGAAGCGAAGTACGTTTGGCATAATAGTTCGCGACCGGTAACGCATGTTTTAGTTCGCGACCAATTGCACATATTTTAGTTCGCGACCGATCGCGCATATGTTAGTTCGCGCCCGATTGCACGTATTTTAGTTCCCGACCGATAGCGCATATTTTAGTTCGCGACCGATCGCGCATATGTTAGTTCGCGACCGATCGCCCGTATGTTAGTTCGCGGCCGGTAGCTCTCCTATTAGTTCGCAGCTCGGCCGCGAAGTAGGTCACTCTTTTTAGTTCGTCCGCTCTTTTTGGCTTTTGCTACCGTTACTAAAAGAGCTCTTTCTTTTGTAATGACAGCTTTTTTTATATAATGATCAGAGTTGCCCAAGCGTGTGATATTACCCGTATTTTTGGGCAATGTCTATGAAACTACAGCTGAGCTGCATCTCATCTCGAAATGACGGTAACTGGCAGGAGGGAATCACGCGATTCGGCGCGCTCTCGCGTCCTCTCGCTGTTCCCCGTCAGAGCGGACGAACTAAGAGGTGAGGTACCTGCGAACTAGTTCGCGCAGTTCGCCTCTGCGAGCGCTCTTCCGAACTAGTTCGTTCGCGAACTACACAAGAGTAGTTTGACGGGAGCGGCCGGCTACTTGATTTTGACGTCACTTTCTTAGCTCGTTCGGGTGCAAAGAGACTCTCCCGAAGGTGTCGCGCTCACGCAGGACACCCGGCCATGTCCCGCTTGTAGCTGCAGTGTCGCGTCGCTGCATGTCGCGCGCTGTCGTTCGATAGCCACGGACAATCTCGCACGACAGCATAACCATCAATAAACTAGTGAGCTACCGTTGTTTTAACAGTAACAAATGACAAGAACGATGCCACATGTGGATAGCGTTTGTGGTAACAGCGATTGCCGACTGCGGAATGGAGGCTCCGGCGGACAGCGCGATATTCGCTGTAAATAATGTGTTAGACGAGAGTCACAGCGAAACGAGCGTCCGCGACACAATAGGATTGTAGGAGGGCGAGGGGAGCCATCGATCGACCGGCGGGCGGGGGTCCGCAGGCGGCGTCGCCGCTGCCGTCGATGGCCGCGGTGTCTCTGGTACTGTACCAGCTGCTAGCGGCCGCGGTGTCTGTGGTACTGTATGTACCAGCTCCTACCGGCCGCGTGGCGCGGCCAGGCAGCACCACCTATAAGGCCGTGTTTATAGCCCGCGCTTGCACCGCGGCGGTGCAATCTGGGCGGTTTGGTAGTGCGCGGTTTCTCATGAGGCAGCGTGGGAGCCGTTTATAGGCGCGGTTGCGGTAGCGGCCCCTCCGCTCGTCCGCCGCGGAGTCAAAACACCAGCGGCTGCACTTCCAGACCGCCGCGGTCGTGCGGCGTCTCTCTACACGGCGGCTAATGGGGCTGTTCGGTGCGCGTGCCGGCACCGTGCGCCATACTGCAGTGCCGACAACTGTGCCGCCCTGCCAGTTGAAGCACAGCTGCTCCAGTAGTGAGTGCTGGAAACGGAGCGGTTGTTCCGGAGGCGGAGATTTCACGCCATTTCACTCGGAGCCTCCGGCTACCTCCGGTTGGACGTGTCGAATCGAGCAGACGCCATTTTGGAGATGAATCTTGTAGTATTTATTTGATTTGCCAGTGTATTTTGCGTAGCACGAAAAGATGCTGTTCCCCAGCATTAGTTCCATAAATATAAACCAAAATCGAAGTTTTTTGATACGAGTTTGTTATAATAAAAGTTTTGTATACGTAGAATTGTTGATAAAAGTTTCACGATGGCCTTATAAGACTAACAAAGCATGAAAACGTATCGCTTGTAGTCGAGTGCAGTATAGGTCAGGTAATAGCGTGTTAGTTTGTCGAGTAAAAGGTCCTGAGATCGATTCCCAACAAGTGCGAACATTTTAATTCTCTGTAACTGTTCTAACTTTCTTTTTCTTTCTTTCTTTCTTTCTTCTACTACAAAAGTTTTTATTATTTCAGGTAATACATTTGTACATATCATATATTTAACAAGTGGTGTTCTATTAGCTTTCTGTCAAAAACACTCGAATCTGTTTATGTATACACATTGTCCTTCCGTCTTCACATAAATTTGACTCTTTTCTTATGATATCAAGATAGTGAACACAGTGTAATGTCATGACCGCGTAAATGGAGACAAGCGTCTATACATAATATTAAAACCGAAAGTATGACAATGCAAGATAGTGTTATGTTGTCGAATGGTGTGTCCACAAAAATGATTCAAAAAAATTGTATATAAGCGCCAAAGAATGGAGTGGTAATAATGTTCTGTTTTATAACAGTTTTGTGTCGCTTTGCTTGTGCTAGTTTTACCGTAAAATTTCGAAGGAAAGCTTTGCAGCTACCTCGGTATGTCTTCCACAATTACGATTGTTTTCATTGTGGAAATAATGAAATGTATCATGGTTGAAGGTATCGTGTTTTTCTTTCTTTTTATCGACACTTTCTTTACCATTCTTAACCACATTCATATTGTTTTGCCCTTGATACTGTAGGAATGTTTATAAAATCTGTTTAAATTGTCTTCAGGATTAGATGTTCCACTACAAATAGCGTACAGTCGTCTACACAAGTTACATGTAGCCTTTTGGCGTCGTCATTCGCGCTCTCAAAGAACTACCGCACATCCGATCTATGTTGTAACATATGTAGAAGCATTATTTTATGATTAAAAATGAAATTTATACTCAGATAAAGGACATTCACACAAGAAAAATTTGCGATCATTAATTATCTTCAAAATAGCTGCTTCTATGTGTAATACAAAAATATGAAAGGCCACGTTCCCGCAAGTTCAAAACAACAGACTCATTTGTTTTGCCTATGCGGCAGTACCAGAAATGCCCGTGCGGAGCGCTCTCGTCGGACGCGCCTTCTGGTCAGCGATATTCCGTCGCGCCTCCGTTTCCTCCGGCCAACCTCCGATTAGCATGGCGCCTCCTACGGTAATACCGGAGACCACCGAATGTGGCTCACTAGTCACACCTTCGATTTACTCGCCAGTTAACCGCATCCGCAGACCAGCACTAGCTGTTCATGCTTGAGTGCACACTGCTACTGCGAGGGCTGATTACTTGAAAAAGTTATCTGTGGGCAAAATGTTCAATACACAACTATTCATCGACGAAATCAACATTATTGCATATTGTAGCGAGTTCGGTACTATTGGTGGGTCGTCAACTCGCTACAATATACAATAATGTTATAACTTTGTGCAGACCAGATGTTTGTAGAACTTATGGGACTTAACTACGGGGTCATCAGTCCCTAAGCTTACAAACTACTTATCTACTAGCTAAGACTAAGGACGGCACAAATATCCATGCCCGAGGGGGGATTCGAACCCCCGACCGTAGTGGCCGTGCAGACCGTGACTGGAGCGCCTCTGTCCCCTCGGCCACCGCGGCCGGCACGTTGTGCAGAGACCACAAGAAGTGAACATCGAAACCGGTGGTGTATTGTAAATAAAGACATAAAAAACCGCGATGTTGACATTTCCTGATTTATTATGATAACAGCTTTCTTGTTAATAAGATATCTTCCTAAATTTTCGATGTAATTGTTCATTCACAGTTCCGTGAGCATTGCAAATTTACATGTAAATCCTACAATAATTTATTCAGAATATTAAGGGGAAAACAGTTTAGACCCTTCAAAATGCCTCAGCGGGCGCAATTTGCCAATCCCTCTAGCCTGAATTATTCTTACTGTCTTACCTGAGAGTTAAAGATAGCATCTCCTCTGTAGAAAAGCACAGACCTTGAAATAATTCTTGGTTCAGCGACAGCTCATCAAAGGATTTGGTTGACGTTGTTGTTATGGTCTTCAGTCCGGAGACTGGTTTGATGCAGCTCTCCACCCTACTCTATCCTGAGCAAGCCTTTTCATCTCCTCATAAGAACGGCAACCCACATCCACTTGAATCTGCTTACTATTCGCGTCTCTTGGCCTCCCTCTGCGATTTTTACCCCACACGCTTCCCTCCAATGCTAAATTTACGATTCCCCGATGTCTAAGAATGTGTCCTACCAAGCGATCCCTTCTTTTAGTTAGGGTATGCCAAATATTCCTTTTCTCACCAATTCTGTTCAGTACCTCTTCATTAGTTATGTGATCTACCCACCTAATCTTCAGCATTCTTCTGTAGCACCACATTTCAAAAGCCTCTATTCTCTTCCTGTCCGCACTGCTTATCGTCCATGTTTCACTCCCATACAAGGCAACACTCCACACAAATGCCTTCAGAAAAGACTTCCTTACACTTAAATTAATATTCGATGTTAGCAAATTTCTCTTTTTCAAAAATGCTTTTCTTCCCATTGCCATTCTGCATTTTATATCCTCTGTACTGCGACCATCGCATGTTATTTTACTACCTAAGTAACAAAACTCATCTACCACCTTCATTGTTTCGTTACCTAATCTAATTCCTTCAGCATCGCCTGATTTTCTAAGACCGCATTCCATTATTTTTGTTTTGCTCTTGTTAATGTTCATTTTGTACTCTCTCTTCAACACACTGTCCATTCCATTCAACTGCTCTTCCAGGTCGTTCGCTGTCTCTGCCAGAATTACAATGTCATCAGCAAAACGCAATGTTTTTATTTCTTCCCCCTGAACTTTAATCCCTATTCCAAAATTTTCCTTGCTTTCCTTCATCGCCTGCTCAATGTACAAATTGAATAACATAGGAGAAAGGCTACAACCCTGTCTTACTCCCTTCCCAACTGATGCTTCCCTATCATGCCCTTCGAGTCTAATAACTGCGGTCTGGCTTTTGTACAAGTTGTAGATAACTCTCCTTTCCCTGTATTGTACCCCTGCTGACTTCAGAATTTGAAAGAGTGTAGTCCAGTCAACATTGTCAAACGCTTTCTCCAAATCTACAAAGGCTAAAAATGTAGATTTGCCTTTCCTTAATCTATCTTCTAAGATAAGACGTAAGGTAAGTATTGCCTCCCGGGTTCCTACGTTCCTCCTGAAACCAAACTGATCTTCCCCTAGGTCAGCTTCTACCAGCTTTTCCATTCTCCTGTAGATAATTCGTGTTAATATTTTGCAACCATGACTTATCAAACTGATGGTTCTGTAATTTTCACACCTGTCTGCACCTGATTTCTTTGGAATGGGGATTATTACATTTTTCTTAAAGTCTGAGGGCATTTCGCCTGTCTCATATATCCTACACACCAGTTCAAATAGTCTTGTCATGGCTGGCTCTCCCAGAGACTTTAGTAGCTCTGAGGGTATATCATCTACTCCTGGGGCCTTGTTCCGGCCTAAGTCTTTCAAGGCTCTGTCAAATTCATCTCTGAGTATAGTATCTCCTATTTCATCTTGATCTACTTCCTCTTCCCTTCCTACAACATCGTCTCTAAGTTCATTTCCTTTGTAGAGCTGCTCTATGTACTCTTTCCACCTTTCAGCCTTTCCTTCTTTGCTGAGAACTGGTTTCCCATCTGAGTTCTTGATATTTGTAGAATTGCTTTTCTTGTCCCCAAATGTCTCTCTGATTTTCCTGTAGGCGGTATCTACTTTTCCCCTTATTATACATTCTTCTACAGATTTGCATTTGGCTTCTAGCCACTCCTGCTTAGCCATTCTGCACTTCCTATCAATCTCATTTCTTAGTCGTCTGTACTCCATTTTGCCTGTTTCATTTACTGCATTTTTATATTTTCTCCTTTCATCAATTAAATTTAGTATCTCCTGTGTTATCCAAGGATTTTTTGCAGGTCTTGCCTTTCTACCTATTTTGTCCTCTGCTGCCTTCACTATTTCATCTCTCAATGCTACCCATTCCTCTTCTACTGTTTTATTTCGCCCTGTTTCTGTCAATTGTTGCCTAAATCTCCCTCTGAAATTCACCAGAACTTCACGTTCCTTCAATTTATCTAGGTCCCATCTCCTTATTTTCCTACCTTTGTGCAGTTTTTTTAGTTTCAGCCTACAGTTCATGACTAACAAGTTATGGTCAGAGTCTATATCTGCCCCTGGGTATGTCTTGCAGTTTATAACCTGATTCCGGAATCTATATTTTACCATTATAAAATCTATCTGATACCTTCCAGTGTCTCCTGGTCTCTTCCAAGTATACAACCTTCTTTTGTGATTCTTAAACCACGTGTTTGTTATGATTAAATTATGTTCCGTGCAAAATTCTGCCAGGCGACTTCCTCTTTCATTCCTTCTGCCCAGTCCATATTCACCTACTATTTTTCCTTCTCTTCCTTTTCCTACTACCGAATTCCAGTCTCCCATCACAATTAAGTTTTCCTCTCCCTTAACGGTCTGAATAATTTCCTTTAGCTCCTCATATATTTCTTCTATATCCTCATCATCGGCAGAGCTAGTTGGCATATAAACCTGTACTACTGTTGTCGGTGTTGGCTTCGTATCTATCTTGACAATGATAATGCGATCACTGTGCTGCTCGTAATAGTTTACCCGCATTCCTATTTTCTTATTCATTATCAGTCCTACTCCTGTGATACCCCCAACTGATTTTGTATTTATAATCCTGTACTCACCTGACCAGAAATCCTGTTCATCCTGCCACCGAACTTCACTAATCCCCACTATATCCAACTTCAACCTATCCATTTCTCTTTTTAAATTTTCTAATTTTCCTACCCCATTAAGGGATCTAACATTCCACGCTCCGATCCGTAGAATGCCAGTGTTGTCTTTCCTGATGATAACATCCTCCTGAGTAGTCCCCGCCCGGAGATCCGAATGGGGGACTATTTTACCTCCGGAATATTTTACCCGAGAGGATGCCATCATCATATTTTCATACAGTAGAGCTGCATGTCCTCGGGAAAAGTAACGGCTGTAGTTTCCCCTTGCTTTCAGCCGTTCGCAGTAGCTGTGTGGCAAAGCCACATTGGCTGATGTTACAAGGCCAGCTCAGTCAATCATCCAGACTGTTGCCCCTGTAACTACTGAAAAGGCTGCTGCCCCTCTTCAGGAACCACACGTTTGTCTGGCCTCTCCACAGATACCCCTCCGTTGTGGTTGCACCTACGGTACGGCTATCTGCATCGTTGAGGCACGCAAGCCACCCCACCTCGGCAATGTCTGTGGTTCATTTGGTTGACATTCGATGAAAATTAAAGAATTTATCATTATCCTCCCTTAATTTTCCGTATAAATTTCGGAACACACCATCAATGTGTCTAGAGCTGTTGATAAAGTGCACGTTCCATATCCTCGTTTTACGTTTCTTCGCTTTTCCAACTAGGTAAACGTAGTACAGCACTGCAGGGTCCATCGCGGAAGGCGAGCTCTCGGTGACCGACAAAACAGGTGGCGCCACTGTTTACCCCCAGCAGGCAGGAACAGGGCCCTGCGTGCTGTTAAAGTTCGAGCGGTGCCTCCGCCAAATCACAGCGGTTGCCCCGCCGCGGAGGTACCGCTGTCTATAAACGCAGCCTAATAGAGAGAAGGCCGCGGCGCTCTCGTGTGACGTCAGGCAGAGTAGGTTGCGCGCGCATAGATGACTGGCTCGCTGCTTCGGCATCGTGGGCCGTGCCCCAACGGCTACCCAGTCAGCTATGCGCGTGCTACCTCTACACTGCCTGACGTCACACGAGAGCGCCGCGGCCTTCTCTCTAGGTGTAGTGGTCGAGGTCGCCAGGCCACAACCGCGACTTACCTCGCGCCACAGCGGACCAAGCTGTTGTTGTTGTTGGTTTTTTTTAGGGGACTAAACAGCTAGGTCATCAGTCCCCTGTTACTAGCTCAGAGTCCACTGTCAATAACGAAAAAAATAAAACAAAGCTCTAAAAATCATAACACAAGGGACAGGTTGACAATGGACAAACCACTGATAACTTAAAACGAAGACACTCAGAATTGCTAAAACAAAGTCGCGAACTCAACTAAAACTGGATAGCGGAGTACCATGGCTGGCTGATCACAAAGATAAAACAGGATGAGCCAGCCATACCGCACACACTAAGAACTCCTACGTATTTCACGTAAGGGTCTGTAAAAGTCTTTAAAAGTGCTGGATTGGTGGTGGCCTAAGATATCAGGTTACAGCACCCACCACTAAATAGAGTCATAAAAGCCAGCACCACGGATAAAACTTAAAATTGCGTTAGCCATAGAGGCGTCGTCTCCTAAAGGTAAAGATAGCGCGTCTGGAATATTAAAAGATCGCCGCAAGTCGACTAAAAGCGGACAGTCCATCAAAAGATGGGCCACCATCAACACAGCGCCACATCGACACACGGGTGGAGCCTCGCGCCGAAGGAGATACCCGTGGGTTAACCACGTATGTCCGATACGGAGACGACAGAGGACAACTGACTCTAGGCGGATCGGCCGCAGTGAAGAGTTCCACAAAGCTGTGGACAGCTTCACTGCCCGAAGTTTGTTCAGTGCATTCGCCATAGCCCACTCGGTGCTCCAAGCCTCGTGCACCTTCCGGTGCAATACCAGATTAATATCCCGTTCCGTGACACCAATAGTGAGAGGTGGTCCCATAGTAACCTGCTTGGCCAATCGATCAACATGTTCATTCCCTGGTCTGCCAACATGGCCCGGGCGGACCAAGCCCCTGCAACGCCATAGCGGAGAAAGGCGACGACTGTCCCCAAAGTGACGCAGGTGATCGTCGTCATTTGTAGGGATGAATCCTAGAACTGCGGTTGTGATTTGAAGTATGTGAACTCAACAAAACTCACTGGAGCGACAATACAACCGTACCAAAATTAATGGAGTCCAACGGTTAATCAATATCTACATCTACATTCATACTCCGCAATCCACCGTAAGGTGCGTGGCGGAGGGTACACTGTACCACTACTAGGTATTTCCTTTCCTGTCCCATCCCAAAAAGAACGAGGAAAAAAAAAAAAAAAAAAGAATGCCTATATGCCTCCGTACGAGCCGTAATTTCTCTTATCTTGTCTTTGTGACCACTACGCGAAATGTAAGTAGACGGCAGCAAGATCGTACTACACTCATCTTCAAATTCCGGCCCTCTAAATTTACTCAACAGAAATTCACAAAAAGAGTGTCGTCTTTCCTCCAGCGATCCTCAATTGAGTTGCCGAAGCATTTCCGTGACACTCGCGCATTGGTCGAACCCACCAGTGACAAACCTAGCTACTCGCCTCTGAACTGCCTCTATGTCTTCCTTTAAACTGATCTGCTGCGGGTTCCAAACACTTGAGCAATACTAAAGACGTGGTCGTACAAGCGTTTTATACGCCGTCTCCTTTAAATCTTCCCAAAATTCTCCCAATAAACCGATGTCGGCTGTCCGCCTTACTCACAACTGTCCTTACATGTTGGTTCCATTTCATATCGCTCTGCAATGTTACGCCTAGATATTTGAACGACGCAACAGCATCAAGAAGCTCACTACTAATGCTATATTCTAACATTATAGGATTATTTTTCCTACTCATGCGCATCACCTTTTTCACATTGAGAGCTAGCTGCCATTCTTCGCACCAACTAGAAATTTTGTCTAAGTCATCCTGTATGCTATTACAGTCAGTTAAAGACGACACCCTCCCATACACCACAGCATCATCAGCAAACAGCCGCAAATTACAAGTTACTCTGTCCATCAGATCGTTTATATAGATAGAAAATAATAGCGGTCCTATCACACTCCCTTGGGGCACGCGTGACGATACACTCGTCTCTGATGAACACTCGCCATCGAGAACAACGTACTGCGTCCTATTACTTAGGAAGTCTTCCAGCCAGTCACAAATCTGTGTACCTATTCCATAAGCTCGTATCTTCGTTAGCAGTCTGCAGTGTGTCACCGCGTCGAACGCCATTTTGAAGTCGAGAAAAACACAATCCGCCTGTTGCCCTTCATCCATTGCTCGCTAGATGTCATATGAGAAGCTGAGTTTCACATGGACGATGTTTCCTAAACCCATGCTGATTCACAGAAAGAAGCTTTTCCGTTTCAAGGGAATTTACTATATTCGAACTGAGGATATGCTCCAAAATTCTACATGAAACTGATGTCAACGATATTGTCCTGTAATTGTGTGGGTCAGTTCTCTTTCCTTTCTTATAAACGGGAGTCACCTGCGCTTTTTTTCCAATCACTAGGAACTTTACGCTGAATTAAAGATTCACGATAATTGCAAGCTAACTCTTTACTTGGCAATGTTGCTCTCAAGCAACATCAAAATTGCGCGTGGCTTTCTGAAACATTTTTCAAGTTTCATCCTTGGATGGGCAACTCTGCTTGAAACTAACATTTAAGCTCTCCAATAAAGTAATGCTTGGTTGTCTTTTGCGAAAAGTTTAACTATAAACTGTGTCTTTAGGGGACACTCCAAGCATAAGTTACCGAGGTACATGTTTGTTTCAGTTTTGTGACAATATGTTGCGTGATACATGGAAAACTCCTTATAAAATGGAAAGAGAAAGTCTCGAAGTTCATTTATTATGGAAAATTGTTGACGAGTTCTTATGTAGGAAACTGAAAATTGACTAATATTCATTGGGAAGAGGAGGCCTTGTAGACCACTACAAAATGAGCAATTAGTCCAAAAGAAGAACGAAACAGCATCTGATGTACCAGTCAATATGTACGGTATCACAGATATATTGTCACTTGGCAGATTATCGGGCAAAAGGATTTTGCAAGTTTCATCTGCAGCAAAAATGACTTGTTTTCACACTTTTCACATGAAACAGTTCAAGATACAATAATTTCTACAGTCATAAGTCCAACACTGTAGTACTGATACCGTGCCACCATGTGAAGTTTTTGGGCAATGTTACTTACAAAGCAGGAACTATATTTTGAAGAAAATCGTATGATTCTGTTCACGTGGCCCTACACATTTAATTTAAGTAACATAATACTTTTCCTTCTCCTGATTTCTGTGTGTCCCAAATAAAGGGTTAAAATGGTCAAAGCTTACAGGACGACATCCAGTGAAGCACTCTGTGTTTTATGAGCTCTCGTGCCCATAACTCTTAAGATACAGGAAATAGCCAAATATTATAACCTGGTCAAAACTAAAGACGCCAGACAGACATTCGACATCGCCCTAAAGTATAGAAGCTGGGCTCACCCGGCAGACTTTACGGGGATAACTGAGAAGGACGAAGCGAAAGCTACCCTGTTGAAGTATACACAGATGGAAGCAAGTCAGACGACGGAGTGGGTTCTGGAATAGCAATATTTATTAATAAGAATCTTATTTACCAGATATAGCTTAAACTATGTAATGAATGCTGAAACGATCAAGCTGAACAATTTGCCTTTCTCAGTGCTCTAGAGTAAATATCCAATTTCTCGAATATTGATAGAACTACAGTAATTCACACCGAGAACAGGATTACTTTGGGCTCGTTACGAAATCCGAAGAACCACAACTTCTTGGTTGAAGAAATACCATATAGAATCAGAAAATTGCAGACACACAACTGGCAGGTGCATTTCTAATGGGTTAAAGCACATCGAGGGATATGGGGAAATGAACTAGCTGAGAATCTCGGTGAAAGAGCAGCTCGATCACGATAATCGATACGCTACAATAAAATACCGTACAGAAGAAATTTCGAGAGGAGTTTAGGAACAAAAAACCGGGAAAGCACTAAACCGTAATGAAACTTTCATTCTGCAGCGGAGTGTGCGCTGATATGAAACTTCCTGGCAGATTAAAATTGTGTGCCTGAACCGGGGCTCGAGTAAATTTGATTTGGTACATAAATTCAGAACCGACTTTTATAATTTCTGTAATTCAATACGATTTACTGATGCATCTCTCCACCCTACTCTATCCTGAGCAAGCCTCTTGATCTTCTCATAAGAACGGCAACCTACATCCATTTGAATCTGTTTACTGTATTGATCTCTTGGTCTCCCCCTGCGGATTTTACCCTAAGCACTTCCCTCCAATGCTAAATTCACGATTGCTTCCTGTCTAAGAATGCATCCTACCAATCAATCCTTTCTTTTAGTCAATGTATGTCAGCACTTTCATTTCTCCCCAACTTTGTTCAATACCTTCTCAGTAGTTACGCGATCAAACCACCTAATCGTTAGCATTCTTCTGTAGCACCACATTTTGAAAGCCTCTGTTTATCGTCCAAATTTCACTCCCATATAAGGGAACACTCCATGCCTTCCTTACGCGTAAATTAACATTCGAAGTAATAGTAATACATAGCAGTATTTAAAACCATGGTATGTACTGTCATTTCTGCGACAACTTAACTACTTACGGTAACTGTTGTATACCTGCATCAAAACAGGCTATTCCAAACAGGAAAACTTTGGCGCTCTAGACACACATAGTACCGCTACTTTGTCCTGTCTCATTCGAATACTTCAGCAAATTTGAAGTTTCTCTTTTGTGTCCAGTGTAAGAATATACTTTTTTACGCGCAAAACAGACCACTATATCGTTGATCTTTTCCTTGCCATCAAATACGTATCCAATTTTTTTTCCAAATTAACGATTCCAATTTGTTTTCCTTCACTAATGTCACATCACCTCTTTTCACTTTACACGATATAGTATCCATTGATGTGTTAATTTTAAGAAAGATCTGCCAATGTATCCACTACGATATACGTATTCAATCGGTCACTACAACGCGTTAACTGAAGACAGCGGAAATTTGACATGGCACCTCTGGTAGGCAGTGGGCCGGTTTGCCACCCAGAAAGTAGATAAGACACGATCGCGGATTAGGCGCAGGTCCCTCGGTACAGCTACGTCCGTTGTAGCACAGAATAACATATATTTGTCTGTGGCTGTAGCCAGGGGATGAAGACAACAGATTCCGCTCTATCTGGGCCCTGCAAGGATTCCAAGAATGTCCAGAGGCATTAAGGTTTCCGCTAACATTTCGACAGACTTACTGAGCAGATACCTCGATCTTTATCAGCATATAACATGCGGGTATCCGCGTCGCTCACAATTTTATCCGCAAAGTAATAAATACTGCGGATGTCCACGGATATATCCGCCGATATTCGCACCTCTAACTATGACCTTCGCGAATAACGTTCTACCCCACTAAACTACCCAGTGACGACTCGTGAATCACTCTCACACCTTTGCGAGTCTTGGATAACCCGGTAGGTTATAGCATAGCGCCGAAGCATGAGGTCTCGGGTTCATGTTTCGGTAAGGCACGCAGTTTTACTCTGACAGGTAGTTGCAACATCGGACACACTTCTCGACAGGATGAAAGAGACATACCAGATACCATTAACTGATATAATTGCTCTAATTGTAATTCATTTAAGCTTTAGATTCTGAAAAATAACTGTAGTCTCACTTTTATGTATCACATTTGAAATGTAAAGCGTGATTTTAGGAAAATAACGTGTGCTGGAAGCGTTATCGACAACCGCTAACCTATATAATTTCATAATAAAGAGATCAGAAAACTGAATACTCTCGAGATAAGCATCTTACAGTTATGTAGTGGGTTTTCTGAACTTGCATGATTTTAACAGTGGTTATTATAAAGGAACTATGGAGAAAGATATTTCTATGGAGCAAGAAATGTTAATCGAACAACAACGATCAGAGCAGTAGTTTTATTTTGGAAAAACCATTTCCGTCTAAACTTGCGTACCTGCTGCCTCGTTTGGAAATCCCGTTACAGACATCCGGCAGTGCAGTTTTCTGCATCGTTAAGAACAAATTTTATACAGGAGAATTGCTTTTAATCTTTTTCAGAGCAACTTTATTACATCCGTTACAGTATCTCATCCCACTTCATTCTCACGAAAAAGCGTCCTCAGCAACTAACGAAAACTTGTTGAATCTGGTTTGATACTTTGATTGCGATGTCCACGCTACTTAAACGACGGTGGCACAAAAAGCGTAATACAGTTTATTGAATCAATAAAAGATTTCTGTTTTTTTCTTTTTCTTTATGTTACTTACTAACACATGTGAAACAAGCCACCGCCCGCGGTGACCGAGCGCTCTGCGGCGCGCCAGTCACGGTCCGCACGGCCACTACGGTCGGGGGTTCGAATCCCCCCTCCGGCATGGATATTTGTACCGTACTTAGTCTTAGCTAGTTCATAAGTAGTTTGTAAGTTGAGGGATTGATGACCCCGTAGTTAAGTCCCATAAGCTATACAAACTTTTGAACATTTGAATTGAAACAAACCACTATAAATAACATCTGCAGTTGATGGATGTAGTAAACAACGTTTCCTTTAACATAAGTGGCCAGTAAAGCTTTTAGCAGCTTTTAAACATAATAACGTATGGACTGAAACAATCTATTGATGCATTACAAACGCCCTGTTGAAAACAAGGTTGGTTGCACAGTGAAATGACGATGTCCACAAAATGAACACCCATTTATTAAGCCTGTTCATGTCTTTAATAAATCTAAATAAGGGAAAAGGAACGAAAAACATTTTAGCTTAAATTTCTGGAAAAATATCTATACTCATAATCTCTGTTGATACGTGCCCATAAAAAATTATTTTTGTAAGAAAATGTCCAATATTGTGCCTCCTGTTTTGTATCGAGTAACTTGCTTGCAAGAAAATGTATAATATCGCTTCTACTGTATGTATCGATATGTGTACTTAACTCTGTGAAGTTTCATCTTTGGCAAAGATCATGTATTGCATAGCATTGTAGCTCGCACTGAGAGAGAGTAGCACTTGTGGTTCAGCTCGCTTAGAGAGCGGTTGAGTTGTGTGATGGCTCCGATGTAGAGCAGAGGCTGCTTTGCCAGCAATTCAGAAGTTGTATTATGTAGGTAATGTAATGCTGATCATTAATAATAAGTAACAAAGTTGACCTTTCTTTCCTGTTTCTTTTACGTAGTTAGAAAATTAACCTACTTCCTTCATTTGATAATTAGTTATTAGTGGATTTAAAGTGCAGTATTGATTTTAATAATATTGTTGAACAGATTTCGTTATTGGTGCCATAATAAATGATAGTTAATGGACTGCGATACTAAATTTCAATAATCAGAAACTGATCTACATAAAATTCTCACAGTCAAGCATTAAGAAAGTGGTTTGTGGTTTTTTAATATCTTTCTCGCAGTCAAAATTTTTGAGTATAGTCAGTGTCTGTTTCAAATGGTGATTTGTCACAGTTGTTTTGTGTTTAAAATATCCGTTGCGCACATAATCAATTTAATGCACTGTTTCTTATTTAATAGTATATACATCAATATCAGGGCCATAATTAAACCAAATTGCTCTGTTAATGAACAATTTGTTGTCTGATTTAACGATAGGTTCAACATCCACAACACACACACAGCTTTTACTGTAATTAAAAAAATGAATGTTCCTTTGATTTTACCGAAGTCTCTTTAGAGTAGATAAAAATATCAACAACTAGCTGGAAACCCGGCGTTGCCCCGGTATTTATTTATTGCTACCGTTTTTCAGATATATATTCATTTGAATAAGGGTTGTATGTATGTAAAATCTCTTGGGAATACTATTAGTAGTAAACAGGGCCGGATCTAGAGGGGGGCAAATGGGGCAGTTGCCCCCGGGGGCAGAATTTAGAGGGCGGAAAATCTTGACCGACTGTTTTTTTCCAGAATGTATCTTTCTGGAATAATTTAATGAAATTAACTGACACAGAATTATTAAAAGTAAAATACTGAAATCATTTAATAAAACTAAAATTCCTGGTTGCTGACTTCAGTGTTGCCCTGTCACAGGTACTTCAGCTGGTCAAACTTCAAAAATCTACTAGATATTAGCCAGAATGAGGGAGATGTTTGCGTTATTGCATAAGTAAATGCACACTGTTTATTAATTTGCATAGATTTCCTTTTTCAGATAAATGAATATTCATATTTAATATCAAGGTAATATTTGTAGAACAGGTGAATTTGCATAACGTTCCAGTCCTTATAAAAAAAAAAAAAAAAAAAATTATTTCAGGTGCGCACACTTCTTTTACATTTAACTGACAGAGGGTTCATCGGACCACTTTTATACTATTTATCTCCCATTCCATTCTCGAATAGCGCGCGGGAAGAAAGAACATCATCTGAATCTCTCTGTTCGAGTTCTGATTTCACGTATTTATTCAGATAATCTTTTCTACTTATGTAAGTGGGAGGCAACAATATATTTCCGCATTCGGAGGAGAATGTTGACGATTGTAGTTTCGTAAGTAGCCCACGTCGCAGCGATAAACGCCTTTGTTCTAATGATTCCCATCCCAGATCCTGTATCATTTCCGTGACGCTGTCTCTCCTGTATCACGACAATACAAAACAAGCTGCCCTTCTTTAGACTCTTTCGATGTCCTCCGATAAACCCATCTGATATGTATCGCACACTGGGCAGCAAGACCAGATAAAACAGGAGGAATCTCACTGTATTGTTGATGCTGTCCTTTTTCTAGCTAAGCAAGGAAGTCCTTTTAGAGGAACAAAAGAAGATTGTGATTTTGGTGATCCGCATAGCGGCAAATTTCTAAATACAATTGATCTCATATCATACCATAGTTTCCCCCTATCTCACTGTATTGTTGATGCTGTCCTTTTTCTAGCTAAGCAAGGAAGTCCTTTTAGAGGAACAAAAGAAGATTGTGATTTTGGTGATCCGCATAGCGGCAAATTTCTAAATACAATTGATCTCATATCATACTATAGTGTCCCTCTTCGTCTGCGTATTGAACGCCACAAGAAAGGTCAGATTAACTATTTTTACAAAAATATACAAGATGAGTTCCGTGACTTGATTGCTGACAAAATAAAACAAGATATAATTAAAGATATTTTAGCTGCTAAATACTTTTCTGATGTTTGACTGCACTCCAGATATCAGCCACAATGCGCAGATGACACAAGTAATTCGATAAGTCAAGTCGGATGACTCAAAGGTTGCGGAAAGTTTTACTGACTTTTTTACAGTTACAGACAAAACAGGAGAAGACCTCAATCAAGAGATACTGCAAAAACTGGAACAAGATGAGTTGAACATTAACTACTGCAGGGGGCAGTCTCATGACAGTGGGGCAAACATGGCTGGAAAGTACAAAGGAGTCCAGTCAAGAATACTTCAAAAGAATGAACTGGCCTATTTCGTACCATGTGGTGCTCACTCTTTAAATTTAGTGGGAGCAAATTCAGCAGACATTCAGCAAGACTAGGTGCTCTGCAAGAGTAGATGCGGTTGAAGCTGTTCACAAGCATTTTCATAAAGTTTTGAAGGCACTGGAAGAAACTTATAAATTGTCAACTCCAGAAACAAAATCAGAGACGAGATCTATTTTTAAAAATATGAGAAAACTCAAATTCATTACTTTAACTTGTTCCTGGTATGCAATAATAAAATAACATGTGTAATTTAATCAGTTTCTGTGAAGTTAATACTTTACAATTGATAAAGCTCTTCGAAACATTTCTCAAAACTTCCCGGGATTCTTTTACCTCTGAAGCTATTTCTGAGGCCAAAGTACTAGCAGAAGATAATGAGGTATCAAAGGTATATCATCATGTGGTGCATAGAAATGTCGAAAACACACCCTGACGTTTCATTCGTCACGAAAACGTGTTAAGTATTGTAGTTATCTTGGTCGTCTGCGACTGGGATTAATCTTTATGAATTCATGTAACACCTTTCCTGGTACTTATACGAACTATCATACACTGCTGAGGAACTCATGACCTTTTTATCACTACTGGGAATAATCGTCAACAAGTAGACAATAAGAGGCCTCAGAAAGTTCATAAAGGTGAAGTAACGTCTTGTGAGTCTTACTGCTATGTTAAAAAGTCCCTACTTTCTTGTTATTTGGTGATAATGTATGAGAAACGTAGTAACACAGATACCTGTAGGAAGGAATGAGATGAAAATCTCTGAGAATAAATTTAGTTATTTAAAAATGCAATTGTTGCGAATAAGAGTACCAAACAGCAGAAATGGGTCGACTACCTGAAGAGCGACATGGCAGTTTCGGTATTTCGCTATACAGAATACAGGAAACATTTATAAACTCGCTTAGGTAGAAACATGTTACTCGTTCTTTTATAGAAAATTTTTAATTCCCTTTTCTTGTAGTTTCGTTGGAGTTTTTAGATTAGGTAAATCAAAAGTAGATCGTGATCAAATTGTTGTTGATCTCTGCTATCTGCTTTTTCTGTTAACGAATAGATATTGCCCACTATACGAAACCGTTTGTTAATTTTTCTTTTACTGGAGATATGTTACTAATTTAGTGACGACTACTTCTAAATCAAAAACATTGAGAAAAAAAGAGGATCTTGAACTGAAGTCCCATCGATATAGACTTTATAAGGAGAGAAAAAACTCATTTGGACAAGGGTGCAATGGGATCCGTTCAACGATTTTTGTATATGTTATACAGGCATTCACGTAAATCCATTTAGGGAAAACTCGAAATACATAAATCTGAGTGACTGTTCCTCCAGAATGGGGCAGACCTCCCTTAGCACGGGGAGTGGCGCAAATCCGGAAATGAAAGAGAGAAATGTTTTCTTCGATGTGAGTGGCAGTATATTGATACTTGTTTGGTACTACAATAATGACTGGAATAATCAGAGAAATTTCGCAATTGTTATAGACAGTTTCCAACCAATGAATTCTATCGTCAGTTCTGGGAGACGGGAAAACTTCAACAAACTTAAACTTATCCATGTTATGTGGATTGTTATGAGGTCTGCGACTGTATTATAAACTCTTTGAAATGATTTAGACAAACTTGAAAGCAATAATACCAATTTCTTAAAAAAAGTCTCCGGTGTTAACTGTATATTTCATTAAAATGTAAAATTGATAATGTAATTTTGATTGAATATTTCACTAAAATGTAAAAACTAATAAGGTAGGAAAATAAGTATGTCCCCAGCAACATCTGTTTCAACACATGCTGTCTACATATGCACATTTTATGGCATATTCATTGTAAATATTGATGTAAGTAGGTTATTTTAGCTTCTAAGGATCTGTAAACATCTACCACAAAATTTCTACATGTGTACATAACTGTGTTCTTGTGTGTGCCAGATAACAAGATTATTAGTGTAAGTACCATACAACAATATAATAATCTGGAAGCTATAATCACAAAACATACATACTCACATAGCTGTATTTTCCTGAACTGGTTAAAACATCCAACCACAACATCAGTGGCACCCACAACACAAAACAGTAATGAAACTGTAACTGTGAAATGCACCCGATGATGGCAGCTTGCTGCCGAAAAGCATTTGCTAATAAAAATATTAGTAAAATGTGACTGCTGCACAATAAATTATCTCAGAAACTTCAAGAAACTGTTTCTGCGAACATTACACGTTGGTACAATTCGAAATCAGCGAAAAATTTCATGGATATTGCTCTTTTTCAAGAATAGTTTGCAACGTTATCTTTCGTATTTCTATTTGCGAGTCAGAAGGGTAAAATGACTTACTCAGATTTCTAGAGTGTTACAAAGTGTTTTAGTGGGAAGAAGCATCTACAATTCAGAGCTATCTTAATGGCAAATAACAGACACCATTTACTTCAGTATATGTAGGCTCATTGCTTCCGGTATCTGTCATAAAGTTCTTTTTTTAATGAGATAACGTCATTGTGTAACTAGTGTATACGATATGTACTGACACTATAAAAAGTTATTTTTCAGTGCTATTTCCTACTTGCTAGCACATTAGGAATTCACAGCCTACCTCGTAAAATCAGGTAACAGGCAGAAAATGAAAAAGCACTCGTCACGCGAACGACTGAATAACTTCAGAGAGAGAGGTGGGGGGAAAAGGGGAAGAAAGTGAGAGCGAGAGGGAGAAACAGAGGGACAGAGATAGAGCTGCAAGCTTACGGTGTGAGTTACGTACGATCCTACAGCCAAGTTCAGTGTTTGTCCTCCACGTTTACGGACGGAAGTGTTGGTTCAAAATAGTACTCTCTCCTCCTAAAAAAAGAACTTGTTTCACGCTCCCAGTAAAACGCATCTACATTCACGAACCACGATTCCTCAACGCAAAGAGTTACTCATGCTAACATTATTTGCCTTCGCAATTTTCATGAAAAAATAAATAAATAAATAAAATAAAATAAAACTTTTCACACGTACAGCTTTTGCTCATTTGGTGCGTTGTAGATTTCAGACTAAGAATGTAGATTATTTCCAAGGTGAATCCAACTTCCTGTGCAATAGCTATAAGCATCTGCTGGAAACAGTTACGGTATCACAAAGCATCATTTAATGACGTCTGCCTATAACAACTATCAATGTACGACTGCAGAGTGCAATAGGCAGTGGCAGGAATCACGTCTGAAAGTTGCGTTGAGCTCCAGATCCAACCATTAGTGTTTAGTCTGGGGAAATATTAAGACCTAATCAAACTATCTTTACTTATATTGTTCTCTAATAAATGTTTGCTTATCTTTACAACGTAACAGAAAATTGTCTATCCTGCACTGTCATGAAGCTTTTTCGCTAGTTAAAATTCTCTAGTAATCTGCTAAGTAGAGCAGCTCCTAAACAACCATGAGAACGCAACGAAAATACAGGTTGAAACACAGTCGTTACAGCAACCGATCGCTCACTTTCATATGATGCCAAATTTCTAATTTATCTCCGCATGTTCTTTGTCTCAAGCGGCGGTAGTAATATAAAATACACTCTATACGCTACTGCTAGCAACCTAGTCACTACTCCAAAAACAGATCAAATGTACCCCAAGGTAAATATAATCTTAGTTTCGCGCCTGTGAGTACTAGGTGAACATAGACTAAAACGCTTCATAGATAAATTTAAGAGTCTCCGACGCTTGGGATTACTGAGAAAAGCTATACATTTGGATTTGGGATTTTTTTCCCCCAATTGTCAATCATCATATTGCACAAGACTTATTTGTGCACCAGTTTTTAATAAG
The DNA here is from genome assembly GCA_026315105.1 of Locusta migratoria. Taxonomy (NCBI): domain Eukaryota; kingdom Metazoa; phylum Arthropoda; class Insecta; order Orthoptera; family Acrididae; genus Locusta; species Locusta migratoria. The sequence goes on along the minus strand of CM048744.1, from coordinate 958,023,068 downwards.
TAAGTCAATTGTTAAATCTCTTATTATATGAACCTGTTTTTTAAATTTTTTCTTCTTCTTCTTACAAGCAATGTTTGAGACGTGTAAACAAGTATAAAAATCATAGAGACAACTGATGATGAGCCCTCAGGGCTCGAAGTGCATTGTGTACAATAATACAGAAGGGGAGTTCATTTTATTTTACTGAAGTACAACAGTCACGGAAGATTACTGACAATACTGGACAAAATTAAGAAATACTGGATGACTGAGTATCACTTACCTCTTAATATAAATCATATTAATTTAAATCATATGTATTTTATACGCAGTAGCTTTATAAAGGCATCATCAGATAGTCTAAGTATCGGTTCGATAGTGGGCGGAAAAAGTGGGTAAATCACGCACACATTTCCAGGATAATGTTGATGTCACATTAGTGGAAGTTCAGGGAAGATTTAAACGGTGATAAAATATGGAAAACAATGCGAGGAAAATTTGAATTAAAAGGTGTAAAGTAACGACTTGGTTGTTGTGCTGGGCACGTTCAGAAATATACTTTACTCGATCTGAAACCCGTATATGAACTGTCAAAGATAAAAATGAATTGAATTATTAGGAGGTGAGTGATACGAATTTCACCTGGTCATCTGATCGAACCGGCAATGTGAACAAAAATAAATAAATAAAAAATTAAAAATTACCCCTCTCCGTCGTGTGAATAGTCAGTTATAGTGCTGAAGTGAGTCAATAACATTGAAAAACGCACTTTCAGTTTTTCTCAAATTTTCCGGTAGATTTTCCAAAAAAATTATTTCATACCAACCTTGTCCTGTCAAGCCGTACTCAAGTGATGCTGTTACAACCACGTGGCAATTGATTTTTATTCATAAAAAAATCGCTTTCGGTTTTTCCTTACTTTTCCTACTTTCCGGGCGACTTTTCCAAATTTTTATTTGATGCGAACCTTCCTCTTGCTTTCAACATGAAATGTACAAACTTTTATCGCAGTTGGACGAACGGTATTGATAGCTCACTGGAAAAAGCTGTTTCGGTTTTTCCCAATTTTCCTCTTTTCCGGACAACTTCTCCATATTTCATCTCCGTTTAAACCTTCCCTGGACACACATAAATATTTCAAGACTAAAATTAGCCAAATCGGTTCAGTCGTTCTCGAGTTTTAGCGAGACTAACGAACAGCAATTCATTTATATATGTGTAGATTGTTTTGCAGACCATTAGAAAAGTGTTGTCTAAGTTAATGTTATGGCTCACTGCTGATGTAGTGATTCTTTCCTGTAAAACAGTAGCACGTAATGTAATTACAGGTTCCTGAAAACGTCACCAGTGCACTCTGGGAGTATCCCGTGCGTTAATGGAGCAGTAATTTCTGCGGTTTCTTCCCGCGGCCAGCAACAGGTTTCACTCGCATTCCGGAGAAGCGCGCGGCAGTACAGAAGGTGTCTTCTGTCAGCTTCTCTTCGGCGCGGCGATATGCATGCGTGTTTCCCGGCGCTGTAGTTAGACCTAACGCCTAGACTGTGAAGACTCGGAGCATTAGTTGCAGCGCGGTGAGATCTTCCACGTTGCGATTTTCTTTCCTCAAACTGAGCTAGTGCTGCGGTTATAATTTGCCGACAGTTCGAAGATTTAGGCATCCGCAATGTTTACTACGAAAATACGCACACTACAACTGATTTAATCTGTTAGTCAGACTAATGGCTTCACTGTCGGACAGAAAGCATAGGCCTACACAGCACTCCTCGGGAAATCAGTGTTTCAAGAATTTGACTAGTCAATAATGTTGTTGTTGTTGTCTTTAGTCCGCAGACTGATTTGATGCAGCTCTCCACGCTAGTATGCCCTGTGCAAGTCTCTTTATCTGAGAATACGTTCGACAACCTACATCCTTTTGAACCTGCTTATTGTCCCTCGGTCTTACTCTACGATTTTTACCCCACACACTTCCTCCTACCAACCTATCCCTTCTCTTAGTCAGGATATGCCAGAAACTCATTTCCTCCCCAATTCGGTTAAGCACTTCCTCATTATTTACGTGATCTATCCATCTAATTTTCATCATTCGTCTGTAGCAACACATTTCAAAAGCTTCTATCATCTTTTTGTCTGAACTCCTTTCATCCACGTTTCACTCCCATACAATGCAGCACTCAGACAAATGCTTTCAGAAAGGAAATCCTAACATTTAAATTAATATTTGATGTTAATAAGTTTCGCTTCTTTAGAAACGATTTTCTTCCCATAGTCAATTTGCATTTTATATCTTCTTTACTTCGGCCATTAGAAGTTATTTTGCTACCCAAGTAACAAAACTCATCTACTACTTTTATTGTCTCATTACCTAATCTAATTCCTTCAGCATCGCCTAATTTTCTGAGATCACCTTCATTTTACTCTTGTTGTTGTTCATCTTATATCTTCCTTTCAAGACTTTGTCCATTCCATCCAATTGCTCTTCCACATCCTTTGCAGTCTCTGACAAAATTACTATGTCATCAGCAAACCGCAATTTTTTTTTTCTTCCTCAACTTTAATGCCCTTTCCAAATTTCTCCTTGCATTCCTTCACCGCTTGCTCAGTGTACATATTGAACAACACTGGGGAAAGGCTACAACCCTGTCTTACTCCCTTCCCAACCTCTGCGTCCCTTTTTGCCCGTCGAGACTAATAACCGCTGTCTGGTTTTTGTATGGGTTGAATATAACTCTTCGCTCTCTATATTTTACCCCTGCTACCTTCAGGATTTGGAAGAGTGTATTCCAGTCGACATTGTCGAAAGCTTTCTTCAAATCTGCAAACGCTAAAAAGGTTTGCCTTTCCTTATCGTATCTTCTAAGAAAAGCCGTAATGTGAGTATTGCCTCCGGTGTTCCTACATTTCTCCTAAATCCAAACTGATCTTCCTCGAGGTCGGTTTCCACACGTTTTTCCATTCGTCTATAAATAATTCATGTTAGTATTTTGCAACCATGACTTATTAAACTGATAGTTCTGTAACTTTCACATTTGTCTGCACTTCCTTTCTTTGGAATTGGAATTACAATATTCTTCTTGAAGTCAAAGGGTATTACTACTGTCTCATACATTTTGCATATCAGGTGAAACAATTTTTCATGACTGGCTCTCCTAACAATATCTGCAGTTCAGACGGAATATCATCTACTCCAGGGGCCTTGTTTTGACTCAATAATACAGTACAGTAAATTTTAAAATCGAGTTCATTAATCCTACTAGTACCAAGCCCTGGCAAACTAGTCATCTTCCGTAACTTTGCAAAAAATGTTTGTTCAAATGTTTCTTACGCTTGTGGCACTTAACGACTCTTCTTACCTTCCGCTGCCGAGCTCAAGAGTCTCTTAGGTAACCTTGCTTCACCCACGTGTATATCATGACCCCACCATCTCAGGCTGTTCGCTCTAACTGCTTCATCTATGGTGTTCATTCCCAGTATTTCTTTTATTTCCTCATTATGGACACCCTCCTACCATTGTTCCCTTATATTAGTACCCGCAATCATTCTTGCTACTTACATATCTGTAACCTCTACCTTATGAATAAGGTAACCTGTATCCACACAACTTTCACTCCCATACAACAAAGTTGGTCGAAAGATGTAGCGGTGCACTGCTAACTTAGTCTTGGTACTTACTTCTGGTACGGAAAAACAAGTGATAATGTTTTTATGGAAAAAGATAATGAATATATGGGAGAGAAATTAAAACAATACATTAAAGAGGTAAAAGTTCAAATAAATAAATAAATAAAAATAAAAAATGAAAAATATAATAAGAAGATTATGTTTGTAAGAGCTAAAGTCAGATACCAAATAACGTAGGCTGTGTGTTAAAAATATGGTCAGAGACAATACTACGTATTGAGTGCATGGATATTATCACAATACTGGAGTCGTAAGCGTTTCGTCCATGATGTTTTATTATTTTCATTGTTTGGTGAAATATTTGCAAAAAATCGTAAAACTACAGGAAAAAAGTAGACTTTAAAGCAAGCCACTGCGATATTTTTAATCATTTTAAATGTTTTAAATCTTCAGTACTTGTCACAACACAGACGAGACGGTTTGCGGACGCAACTACAAAATTCTGAAGATGATCCCAGAGGAATGAAACTTGTTGGTGTAAAATACCATTCGCAACTGTTACCATGAAATATAAATAGATTGTTTCACAAGGTAAATTTCTTAAAAATACCAGTAAAAAATCCGTCAACCGTTAAAACGAAATTTTATCCGTAATAAAACTTGAAATTCTGTCAGTTTTAACGTGATATCCGTCAAGTTGACAACTCTGTAATAACCATATTAAATACATGGGTCGTATGAATAAAAAAGAGCACCTACTCCAGAGAAGATTCTTCTAGCAAAAGAACGTTCTCTGAGTAAGTTCTCAATTTCGTATGAGTAAAAACTTCGAAGTGTATGCTCTGAGGAGCATGATCGTTCTAGCCAGATCCCCTCCTTGTTGAGTAAGTTCTCCGTGTGCCATGTCCGTTACAGAACAGCTGTTGGGTATTTCTTTAAACTAGCCGAATGAGACAAATTATTCAGTGTACAGATATGGAGTAGGCATCTCAGGAAGAACTGTATTATGTGGTGCAGCAGCATATTACTAAGACTAAATATGCACTTTTTACGAAAACCTAGTCCTCTGACGAAGTTACGAAATTTTCGTCATCTTAAATAGGCCAGTCGGTTTGGATAGAATGAACAAGCGCAGTACAAAAAACAATACTTCAGTACCTAGTATTGCAGCAATATTTATTTTTTGATTCAGACGGCGAAGTCCTGGGATGCACTTTATTTGGGACTAACGTCATAATGCCTTATTAATAGACCCTGTTTAAAAATATACAATATTACTTTCCTACGTAGCTGTTTACAGCTGTACATATGCACTCCAAACATACGGGCGAAACTGTGTTTCAATTTTATGTCGGTAATGAAAACACTCCTCTGGCATCACTCTCATCACTTACAAAATGCTTGAAGTGTCACACTTAAGATGTTTTTGAATGGAGATACTCGTCAGCTAAATGTTTTTATTTGCATAAATCTTTTAGTTCCTCTCGTATTTCTTCAGATTAGGTATAAAGCCATTTTTTTTGCCTTCTAATCAACAAAAATTTTGTCATTCGTGTTATTAACCACACTAAAACTTAACCTTAATGGAAGTTACTCGGCTCGAAGTATGCTAGAGAGCTCACTTCAGAAAACGGAGAATTCTCCGGTCGTGAGAAACATCTCTAGTTTTATTCATACGAAATCGGAGAATGTTCTCTGTTGCGAGCAACGTCTCCCACTCTTTTACTCACGCTGAGAACATATTCGGTTTAAGTACATTCTCTCTCCCTCTCGCTTTATTGGGCCGTATGAATAAAACAGAGTTCGGTTACGTTCCTTCAGATAAATCACGAGTGTGGCACTTCCAGCAACTTATACAGTGCCTAGTGATTTCAGAGGGAATGACCTCTTTACCGACTTTGAAATGAAAACAAGTGATTTCAGATGCGTCCTTTACCCATTTTATTGGAGTGTAAATGTTGAGATGTAAACAGCTACGTAGCAAAAATTTTATGCATCCCATGATTTCACATTTTGTATCACAAATTAAATATTACTGCAATACCAGAAACTGAAGAATTTTTGTACTGCCCTTGTTCATTCTACCTAAACCGATTGGCATATTTAAGATGCGTTTTCTACCTTCGTTGGGTGCGGCTCGATAGTACAGTGGTAGAGTGCCAGACTATCAATCCAAAGATTGCGGGTTCGTTCCCCGCCAAATCCTTTCCGCTTCTTTCACCTATGGTAGTGTTCCTGATGTGAAAAATGTCGAGTAGCACTGGTTTGCAATCCACGTTAAACTGTAGGTCCCTCCCCCCCCCCCCCCCCCCCCATAACTGGCTGGTAAGTCAATTCGAAGGTCGGAGAAAGGCAACGGCATACAACCTCCAAACAGGACCATGCCTAGAAAGCACTGTGGTGTTCAAACCAATCTTCGGATTGTTGACTGCTTTACCTTATTTATTTATTTATTAAAAAGTATAGTTAATGAATCTTTCAAACTTTTATTTAATGCACACAAAATCATCATAAAATTTTGAAATGAGGAATCTGTAATTCATAATAATGCACTAAGCATTTCATAAGCTGTGGTGATGCGGACTTTAATTCACAATAAAGCCTCATGAAACACTGAAAAATAAGCCTTGAGAACGACTGGGATATCACTGTGTGTTCTATATCGGCATTTATACTCTGCAAACCATTGTTAACCACTGTGAAGTGCATATATATGGGTTCGTCTCACAGTAGCAGTTATTACGAATTTCTGTTGTATTGATGTAGGGTACGCAGAAAAAATCACTATTTAAAATGCCTCCGTGGACGTTGTAATTTATATAATCTTTTCCTCACGATGTCTGCGGAACCCATGCATACGGCATTTGTAGTGAAACAAACAAAATTGCGTTTTCCACTGTGTACTGGGTCGTGAAAGGAAAGGATGTCGTGAAAAATAGATATTGTTATTTAAAAATATTAGATTTTGTTAAGACTCAGTGATATACTGTGCGCGGGATTTTGATCTTTAATGCAGATAGCACGGTGCACAACTGACTAGCGCTGGATGTGTCAGAGACATTAACTATGCAGCAAAGTGGATGGAGTGAAACGTGATGGAGAAAAGCACAATCCAGTGAAAATTACGACCAATTCTTGTTTATAAAAGACAAATGAAAACTTACTTAGTTACAGAAATATGTCTAGAAAGTCGATGTCTAAGGGACATTTTAAAATAGTTGGACGATACTATTGTGAATTATTGTATTTATGGTGTTTCAAATAGAGTTTGTTGTGATAGTCAACTTTCTGTTCAAGTCTCTTTATTTTAAAAACAATCAAAATAATAAATTAATTATAACAAGAAAATCCCTTTTACCTGCAGAAGCTTGGATTATGTCGAAGTCTATGAGGCCTAAATATTGCATGGTTGCAAGATTTCCGAAGAATATTTTACACGGCGACCGAATTTATTAAAATACGTCTATTTTAAAAGCAGTGGACACATATATAATCATCACAGAAACTTTAAAACTTCAAATTTGGAGTGTTGTCGAGTTACGACTAGATAAAGCTTACAGTAAGTATTGAGAAACACTCCACGTTGTAGTATAGTTCGAGTCATCGTTTAAAGCCTGTCCTTGAACCACTGTAAGTAGTATCAACAAGGTAGTTTATGACCATCTTCAAGAGTCTACAAGTTGAGTTTCTTTAATCTCTGTCACACTCTCCCACACATCAAAGATACCTGCAGACCTACATGGTGACTTCCGTAGATTCATTACATTTTCCCAGCATTCTGCCAATATGTAGACAGTATCATTGACGCAATGTCTCAAGATTAACTCATTTACGTTTCATTTGAAGTGAAGAAAAATAGCCATTAAGTCGTCAAATAATTCTTTTAGTAGCCAAATTTAATCGCCAGTCGCAAGAATAACAATTATTCTAAGGAAGAGGTAGGCAAGAATGCGAAAGACGCCACTCTGGCAACCCTGGGTCTGAACTCAGTTGAGACGCCAGGGCACTCGACGCTAAAAACCGAAAGTGCCGCCGGAAGTTAACAGAGGGTGAATTTAGGTCGACTATCGATTTTTGTGGTCGAATCGTGGCACCACTCGACGCCATGATCACAACATACACGTAAACAAACAGACGACGACTAGTGTCATGCACTAATATGAATTTTGTTGCAACTCGCTTCACTCGCAGATGATGTTAGGTTCATACCTAATCACAAACTTGTAAATCGCAACTAATTCGTATATAAACTGCGAAATTTTTCTTTTAAGGGAATGCCAGGTACCTGTGATCAGTTGTTTTTAAATTCACATTTATGGTTCTAACGTGTATTACTGTATATGGTGATGCTACATGATTGTTTAAAGGAAATGAAACCAGGCTCATATTAGTATGTTGACCACGGAATTGGTTTTACATTTCTGTAATGTCTCGTTTCCGTGCACTGATGCCGTAAATTTACGATATGTGCTCAATTATGCAACTTGATAACCTGTTTTGTGAAACTAAATGTACGGTGATGTGACGATGACATGTTTCTCAGGCATGTCTGACAATTTAAAATTGTTATGTGGCACATGAAAATGTAATTTTCGACAGAAATCTTAACTGTGAATTATAAATAGTTGATGACAATCTAATGGCCTTAAAAATTATATTTTACGTATCCTGTACAAATGAAAAACGATCAATGATCAATGTCAATGATACTGTACTCGTTTCACTAACAGTAACTAAAGTTCGAAAATCGGCACATATTCGGTTATAAACATCCAACTGTTTGTGAAAAGACAGATTTTTAAATGTCACTTGCAGGTTACTAATTTCAACCACAGAGATTTAAACTTTCGTCTTAGGTTCCTACCTTAATAGAAACTCGGAAATCGAAACATATTCCGAAATAGATCGCCAGCATCGTCGTTGTGAGAAAGAAGAATGTTAACAACATTCGTTTCAGTCGCACAAATTTAACCTGTACTCTTAGGTTCCTGCATAACGAGACTGCATAGCAGACTTGTAATACATTAAGATTATGGTTCCAGATTCTGTTACGAAAGAAATTTCAGTTCTTACAGGACTCGAACCAAAAATGTTCCTTAACACAGATTATGACCTAATGCAACTAACCACAAGACCAGACTGATATCATACCTGTAGTTTTAATATTTCTATTCATATGTCTTGCTTTGGGATTCATCGTTATTGCGCCATTGATAGATATTTATTCAAGGTTGGGGAGTAATGCGTTACTTGTAACGCCGTTAATAGTAACAGTTACTTTTCAAAGATAACGGACGGTAACGGCGTTATTGTTCGCCTAAAGTAACTTTAACTGCAACTAAGTTACCTTTATCGGTTAACGATTTAACGGAATTATGTTACTTTTTTGTCGCTAGCAGCATAACATACTTTTTGTAAAGATCTCAGGACTGAAGAATACCAGGTTTTGATTTTAGTGAAAAAAAATTATTTCTAAATTACGTATTTTCTAAGACGTACTTTGGAAATGAATGAATTATATATATTTAGTGCCGTTATAACATTTAATAGTACCCATTCATTCATAACATTTTTATTTTATAATTTTGTACGCAAGAATGAGTATACAACAATTACCTGGCGCGTGACACATAAACAGTCTCCGACAGTGTTGCCAACTCGTACGATAATTATGGGGGCATAGGATAATTTCAGTGTTTGTACGATCTACGATAGTACCTTGCACGATACTGGCCAAACATACGATAATTTCTTTCCGGCTGGAGATACCATTTAAACCGAGCATATCTAGTACAGTTAAGGCAATATGAATTGTCGATACATCTAAGGTAAGTGAAATTACATTAAACTCACCATAAGACTGCCAGTCACTATTACTATAATAGTGACTACTACTTGTTACTACTATTATTACTTCACGTATGTCTATGTCGCGATTATTTAATAACCAAAAGTGTCAGTTTTCCTAATATCATTTTGGTAATTTACAGAGAACGATGTACATCGAAGAAGTGGCATCAGTGTAGCGTAATACTTTCTGTTCCTGTTTGTTTAAGAAAAATCTCACGGGATATATGTGGATGCGTCAATGTAAATGGATGAGTTTCTATTGTAAAAAGTAAAGACACGTTAGTCAAACGTGCGATATATATCGCTGGCACTGATGCCGCTACTTCGATATACACCGTTACTTGTAATGTACCATTATTTTTCTATCAGTTAATGTATTTTCAACATTTATGTCTGATGTACGATAATTCTGAGTCAAAATCTATAATTTTGATAGTGTAGTACGATGTTTTCGCATTTACGAGTTGGTAACACTGGTCTCCGATTATTTTCCACGCCTTTCGAGATAGAGACGGAAGACACACGCTTATGATGAAGTGTTCGAACTTTTGGCGCTGGAAGGAAAAAATGATTCCTTTTTTTTGCAAATTGTGTCGCGGTGGGAAAACAATTGAAAGCAGTCGAAACTCCAAAGCGAACTTAGGAATGCATGTACAATTACTTTATGGACTGCAGCGCCCCATAACAGTAATTCTTCCTCTTCATCTGTCGTATCGTAGCTCTCGATGCGAATACACAGTTTGAAATGTATGCTCATTGCTGCCATTTCAGCGTAAAAGACGCCGCGAATATACAGTAAACAACAAATTCGGCAGTTTTCATAGAGACGCGAACAACGAACAAGATGAAACGTAACTTTCGTGAGATTGAAGGTTAGAAAAACTATATTTGGTGAAAATGAAGAACTATTGAAATTGATATGCAATGAGATAGAACATGATGGGCACGATTTATTTAATAATGCGTTAATTTTGTATTATTATGTATGTATGTATTTAATTATTGATTGAACTAAAGCTTGTTTCCTTTCTAAATGAGTAAGGTTTATTACGGATTTACAAATGAGTTACAATTACAGTTTTTAAAAGTAACTGTAAAAATAACTGTGAAGTTATTTGTAACTGATACAGTTACTTTCGATGTGTAGTAATTATAACAGTAACTAAGTGGAAGTAACTTTAGTTGTAACTTAGTTACTTCAAAAAAGTAACTTTCCCAACGCTGTATTTATTCTTCATTGACATTGAACTAGCTAAATCTTCAAAGTACTACCGCCTTAATATGGTATATTGCCATGATTTGCATTTCACATGTTGCCTACAATGCAGAGACTACAGACACTACTGCTGCAAGTAGAGGCGCCGACTTTTGAAAATCGGTGTGGGTGCTCTATATCGCGGTTCACAAATGTTCGAAACCAACCTTCTGAAAATCATTTTTTAATGAGCAATACTTGATAAAAGTAAATAGGCAGTTGTCTGGCCTTTTAAAGATAGGAGGAAGAAGGAGGATGAGGAAGAAAAGGAAAGCATGACTGCATTAGGACACTACAACAAAGCGATCTAATCGGCCGAAGTGGATATTTAGATATAAGTAACACCCCAAAACTTCTACACGACCAATGAAATAATTTGTTACTTTACACTAATATAACACTTTTAGTGCGAAGCTATTCTTTCTGACAAAAGCGTTTGGTAGAACACCGTCACCAAGGTTTAAAGGAATCTTTGAAATATTTTGAGATTTTGAAGTCCGACATCAAACTTTTTTGGTCAGTTCCAAGCAAGAGCTGTAAACTTCATCGAAACTTTCATCACTTCGAGATAACTTCATGACATCTCTGACAGTATTAATATAGTCCAATTTTTTTAAGCCTGAGAGAAAAGCATTACAAATTTGAACTGAATCTATAACTTCAATAACAAAGATAAATGAAAAACGATTAACTTTAGGAAATGCATACTGTAAACCTTCAGCTGTTTATTATTTTTCCAAACTTCTGCCGGTTTCGGTTATAAACCATGTTCACGGAAGATGACAGACTGATTAAACTGATGCATTATATGCCTCCTTATGCATACTGGCATGCATGTCACACAGTAAAAATAAATAAGACATTGCTCGGCATCAAGTCTTGATTAGAAACATAAAAGCAATGCCAGGATGTGTGATGGTGAACCAAGGTCTATTACAAGAGAACCTAACACAACTATTGAACACATTGATTTATGTGTTCAATAGTTGTATTCACCATCACACAGCCTAGTATTGCTTTTACGTTTTTAACCAAGACTTGATGCCTAGTGACGTCTTATTTATTTTTATTGTGTGACATGCATGCCAGTATGCATAAGGTGGCATATAATGCACCTGTTTAATCAGTCTGTCTAGTTCTCTTCCGTGAAGATGGTTTATAACTGAAACCGGTGGAAGTTTGGAAAAACAGACTGAGATGATGGTGTCATGTTACACGCATGGGAGAAGCAAGGTTACCTAAAGGACTCATGAGTTCGGCAGCGGAGGGTAAGAGGAGTCGAGGTAGATCAAGAAAAAAAGTACTTAGATTCGGTGCAGAATGATTTTGAAGTAGAAGGCATAACATCAGACGAGGCATCAATGTTAGCATTGAATAGAGGATCATGGAGAAATTTTATTAGAGGTACTATGCTCCAGACTGAACGCTGAAAGACATAATCAGTTTGTAATGATAATGATGATATGAAAGTAAATGCCTAGTAATGGTACAGTGTACCCTCCGCCATGCACCTTACGGTTAATTGCGGAGTATGTATGTGGGTGCTCAGCACCCCCAAAAAATTCTTGGTGGGTGCACGAGCCCCGGAGCATCCACGGAGTTGGCGCCCCTGGCAGCAAGTGTCCACAGACACAGACGCAGTACGCCGGAGCTAGCGGCCAGTACTCACCAGGGCGGCGGCGAGCAGTACGCGCAGCGGCGAGGCGGCTACGGCAGCGGAGCGGCTGCAGCGGCGTCGGGCCATGGTGTCTGCGGCTGGCGCGTCGCAGGCGGACTGAGCGGCCGCTGCCTCTGCCTCCACTGCCGCCGCTGGCGTCACCCTCCTCCTCCACAGTCGCCCCCTGGCCGCCGCGGCGCACCGCGCGCTCCCACGCAGCAGCGCGGACCGCTACGCGCTCTCTGCTATGCTCGCGGCGCCATTGTCTCCCCGGCCACCGGTTCCCGGGCTACAACAACACTTTACGGCGTTCCCCTCCTGCGCAATTCCGAGGTCGCCCGTGCGGGTGCATACTCCGACACAGTACGCGCCGGTGATGGACCGTAGCGTTCCGACACCCCGGCAGGTCTAACGGGGTACCCTCCCTCCCTTCACCAAGTACTGTCCCGCTCAGTGGCGTAACTAGGACTTCGCTTTGGGGGGGGGGGGGAGGGGGATAGATCTGCTTGACGAGCTAAATTTTAGTCAGCTTCCGGACAGACTATCATCTACCACTCCCGTTGAAGATTAATTCACTCCCATCCAATGAAAGCTTATGGTAAAACACCCCGAGTTTCCAATCTTTACCTTTACCAGATTGCTGTTATACAATTTTTTTTGGGGGGGGGGTGTTTCTATCCCCCTCATTCCCCCCCCCCCCCCTCCCGTAGTTACGCCACTAGTCCCGCTGTCCTATACAATGCTCCGATACCTTAAGGGATAGTTTACACGACGACACTAGCTTTCATGAAACTGCGCTACTGGCCAGTGCGCATGCGCGGCAGGCGTTCGCGCAACTCGTTGGCGAAACTAAGCAGTTTCAGCACCTTCCAACTTTGGCGAAACTGATTGCGCGTGTTTTTATGTTAGGTGATAACCAATACAGAACAAAACAGAACATAAAGGGGGCAAACGGAAGAAATAATTCGGATTTTGAACATATATACCAAGCATAGGTGTTTGTGCGATTTTAACGATGAAAATTTCACGAATAAGCAGCGGTGTGTTAGTGCTCTTGAAGCAATTATTCGTGAATTAAATATTGATGGGTTGACGATTACTCAGTTGTAGACTAAAATACATTCAATTCCAAATATCTATACAAACGAACTATGGCAATTATGGTATTTGGGAACACGGTACAGTTACTGTAGAGACGAATATATACTTGATAAGAAACGTAATTCAATTTCTAATTTCAGTTCTGGTAACAATGCTTCACGCATAACAGTATCTTGTTTCTTTATTGCATTACTGCTCTGGTGACATTCTAAGTTCATTAAAATAGCTTCTAGGGTCTTCAATTAAAATTTCTTTCAGTAAGGTCGCTAAGCAATCGAGATGACGTCTTTTTTTAATCCAGTCACAAACCCAAACACGTTTTTTTTATTCTTTTTATGTTTAGTCTTATGCAGCGACATCACACAGAGAAGCAGTAGCTCAGCCAGAATTCTTACAGCTACCAAAACTGTCATTCTACGGCGACTAAGGCACTCACAAAACAACGAAACTGAAGTGTGTAGTATTGGCGCTGTGTCTACAGACACACATGAAACCAGTTGCGCGCAATTCATTTCATGAAACCAGTGCCGCAACATAGTGTCGTCGTGTAGACTAGCCTTAAGGCCGCAACTTGTTGATAGCCCAGATAACTGCGAGACAATCTCTCTCAGTTATAGAGTAGCTTATCTCGGACTTTGAGAGTATTCTTCATGCATTGGCTATCACCTTCCAGCACCGTCTTTAACTTGTACAAGCATTGCACCAATCTCATAACCACTGGAATCTGTGTGAAGTTCAGTTTAAGCATTCTCGTCGTACAAGGCTAGAAGTGGTGCGGAAGTTAGAGCCTCCTTAAGTGCAAGGAAAGCTCTTTCTTTTGTCTCATCACAGTAAAACTTGGCATCTCCCTGCAGAAGTTCTTGCAATGGACGTGTCTTGTTACAAAATCCTTTTATGAAACGTCAGTAGTATGAGCACAGCCCGAGAAAACTTCTCACATCACGAATGTGCTGAGGAGTTGGAAATTTGCTCTTACTTTATCTGGATCAGGACGGACACCATCTCCGTTGAATAGGTGCCCCAGGATTTTTATCTCTCTCGCGACGAAGAGGCACTTCTTTAGATTGAGGCGAAGTCCTGCAGTCTAAGCACACTTCAACACAGTTGACAGGCGACTAAGATGTTCTTCAAAAGTTTTCGAGAAAACGACAATGTCATCTAAATAGCAAAGACACGTCGTCCACTTAAGGTGTGTAAGCAAGTTGTCCATCATGCGTTCGAATGTGACAGGAGCATTACATAATCCAAATGGCATTACTTTGAATTCATAGAGACCGCCAGGTGTAATAAAAGCCGTCCTCTCCCTGTCAGCTTCGTCAACCTCGATTTGCCAGTAACCTGTCTGCATGTCCATAGTTGAGAAGTATGTAGCTCCTTTCAAGCAGTCTAAGGTGTCGTCAATGTGCGGCAATGGGTAGACATCTTTCTTTGTGATTCTGTTCAGCCGCCGATAGTCGACCTTGATTTATCCCATTTCTCTAAAGCTAGAACAGTATTGTAATATATATAATGAACAGTTGCGCCGGCCGCGGTGGCCGAGGGGACTGAGGCGCTCCAGTCACGGTCTGCACGATCACTACGGTCGGGGGTTCGAATCCCCCCTCGGGCATGGATATTTGTGCCGTCCTAGATCGTAAGTAGTTCATAAGTAGTTTGTAAGTTTAGGGACTGCTGACCCCGTAGTTAAGTCCCATAAGCTTAACAAACATTTGAACATGAACAGTTGCAGGTCGAAATTTTATTTCTTTACTAGTTTTGAGCAATTCTGGCTTTTTTTGTCAGAAGAGACAGTAAAGGAAAAAAATCTTGTGTTGTGCAGTTCATATCTTCTAAAAAATAAAATAAATATAGTATACATTCAAAAGATAATTAAAGAGATATTATACATACTGTTAATAATTGCATGATAAGCGGAAGTCAATACCACATTTCTCTTATAATGCGATAATTAACATTTTATATAATGTCTCCTTTTAAATATTGTATGAAATATTGTATGAAATTGCCGAACAATAAGATTATTTATAGTATATAACTCATAGCTAACGTACTGCACAAGCACTGATCGAACCATTCAATTTCATAAACAGTCACATCACAATACATAACCTAAATCTATGGCAAACAGAAATTTACAAATACAACACGTATAACTTAATTTAAGCACAAATGGCGCTTAAGTTCAGAGGTAACTTTTAACTTTCAAATGCAACTTGGAACAAAAAACCTACAATTACATGTAACAATTTGGACTGAAATGCAAATGCCTTTCAAGTAGAGATACCACTCCAAAAGCACACCTTGTGATACGAAACCTAGACCTGAATCTGTATTTCAGAAAGTGACTTCGAAGTACACGCATCAACACAGTTTTAACTTAATTACAAAATGCGCCTAACAAGGAGTTTTAATCCGTAGGGAGACTCGGCTCGGATTACACAATAGGAAGAAGTATCTTTAGCAGATGGAACTTAGGCCTAAAGCGCCGTACCTGAAAGTCTTAACACTATCAAGTAAAAAGCGAAATCAGGCGGTAAATGAGTCGTGACAATTTCACTACTTGGCAGTACAAGTAAGACATCAACACGTTCCAATAATACAACCCCTTACAGAAAAGATGACTTTGCCGGTGGTCATAGTGAAAGTAGCTTGTTAAATTTTCTATGTAAGATCTCGGGCAGTAGAGATCTGTAAATGCAAGTAAAAACGCTCACTGCGGCTCTAAATTACTAACTGCTCACTCCTTAAGGGAGCAGCCAACGTTTTAACAAACTGAAAATTAATGTTGAAAAATGGATAATAAAACATGGGACGGAAAGCATGAAATTATAAAGCACAGGTCTAATACTTCAAATAATCATCTATTCAATAAAATGAACAAGCAAATAAAGGCGGGGAGACCAAATTAAGCACAATAAATCACACACCTTGTAGAATAATTAAATCATAAAGTTACTGCCCATAATAAAATTCTTTCTACCCATTATGAATTTGGAGGTAATGTGGGAGGAAAATGATGGTCGCAGTACAGACGATATAAAATGCAGAATGGCAATGGGTAGAAAAGCGTTCTTGCAAAATGAGAAATTTGTTAACATGGAATATTGATTTATCCCTAAGGAAGTCCTTTCTGAAGGCATTTGTGTGGAGTTTTGCCTAGTAAGGGAGTGAAACATGGACGATAAACAGTGCGGACAGGAAGAGGATAGAGGCTTTTGAAATGTGGTGCTACCGAAGAATGCTGAAGATTAGGTGGGTGGATCGCGTAACTAATGAGGTGGGACTGAACAGAATTGGGGAGAAAAGGAATTTCTGTCATACTTTGACTAAAAGAAGGGATAGATTAGTAGGACACATTCTTAGATATCAAGGAATCGTGAATTTAGCATTGGAAGGAAGTGTGTGGGGTAAAAACCACAGAGGAATACCAACAGATGGCTACAATAAGCAAATTCAGACAGATGTATGTTGCCGTTCTTGTGTGGATTTGAAGAGGCTTGCTCAGAATAGGGTATTGTAGAGAGCTGCATCAAACCAGTCTCTGGACTGAACACCACAACAACAACGACGTGGCAGGAAATTTGCAGATACACAGTGGGTAAAGGAAAGCACATTCATTCACTCACAGACATGCACATAATGCTTACGACACATTACTCATGCCACAACATTTCATGGCAGCGACAAACGAAGCATTGGCAGGTGTCTTCAAGCACAATTAAAATCAAACTATGCACCAAACGAAATCATGTGTGGGGAGGCAGCGGCATCCTATCCTTAAGTACCACGTGGTGTGTGACCACGGTGAATTACGAAGAATTTACAAAATAAATTAACTTAGAATAAGCGAGTAAAGCACATGCGAGAATTCGTGTAAAAGAAAGCTGTTGTTGTTGTTGTTACGGTCTTCAGTCCGGAGACTGGTTTGATGCAGCTCTCCACCCTACTCTATACTGAGCAAGCCTTTTCATCTCCTCATAAGAACGGCAACGCACATCTATTTGAATCTGCTTACTATAAGCGTATCTTGGTCTCCCTCTGCGATTTTTACCCCACACACTTCCCTCCAATGCTAAATTTACGATTCCCCGATGTCTAAGAATGTGTCCTACCAAGCGATCCCTTCTTTTAGTCAGGGTATGCCAAAAATTCCTTTTCTCACCAATTCGGTTCAGTACGTCTTCATTAGTTATTCGATCTACCAACCTAATCTTCAGCATTCTTCTGTAGCACCACATTTCAAAAGCCTCTATTCTCTTCCTGTCCGCACTGCTTATCGTCCATGTTTCACTCCCATACAAGGCAACACTCGACACAAATGCCTTCAGAAAAGACTTCCTTACACTTAAATTAATATTCGATGTTAGCGAATTTCTCTTTTTCAAAAATGCTTTTCTTCCCATTGCCATTCTGCATTTTGTATCCTCTGTACTACGACCATCGCATGTTATTTTACTACCCAAGTAACAAAACTCATCTACCACCTTCATTGTTTCGTTACATAATCTAATTCCTTCAGCATCGCCTGATTTTCTAAGACCGCATTCCATTTTTTTTTTTTTTTTTTGCTCTTGTTAATGTTCATTTTATATGCTCTCTTCAACACACTGTCCATTCCATTCAACTGCTCTTCCAGGTCCTTTGCTGTCTCTGATAGAATTACAATGTCATCAGCAAAACGCAATGTTTTTATTTCTTCCCCCTGAACTTTAATCCCTATTCCAAATTTTTCCTTGCTTTCCTTCACCGCTTGCTCGATGTACAAATTGAATAACATCGGAGAAAGGCTACAACCCTGTCTCACTCCCTTCCCAACTGATGCTTCCCGTTCATGCCCTTCGAGTCTAATAACTGCGGTCTGGCTTTTGTACAAGTTGTAAATAACTCTCCTTTCCCTATATTTTACCCCTGCTGACTTCATAATTTGAAAGAGTGTAATCCAGTCAACATTGTCAAAAGCTTTCTCCAAATCTACAAAAGCTAAAAATGTAGGTTTGCCTTTCCTTAATCTATCTTCTAAGATAAGACGTAAAGTGAGTATTGCCTCCCGGGTTCATCTACTCCTGGGGCCTTGTTCCGACCTAGGTCTTTCAAGGCTCTGTCAAATTCATCTCTCAGTATAGTATCTCCTATTTCATCTTCATCTACTTCCTCTTCCCTTCCTACAACATCGTCTCTAAGTTCATTTCCTTTGTAGAGCTGCTCTATGTACTCTTTCCACACATTTCAGCTTTCCCTTCTTTGCTGAAAACTGGTTTCCCATCCGAGTTCTTGATATTCGTAGAGCTGCCCTTCCTGTCCCCAAACGTCTCCTTATTTTCCTGTAGGCGGTATCTACTTTTCCCCTTCTTATACATTCTTCTACGGATTTGCATTTGGCTTCTAGCCACTCCTGCTTAGCCATTTTGCACTTCCTGTCAATCTCATTTTTTAGTGGTCTGTACTCCATTTTGCCTGTTTCATTTACTGCATTTTTATATTTTCTCCTTTCATCTATTAAATTTAGTATTTCCTGTGATATCCAAGGATTTTTTGTTGGTGTTGCCTTCCTACCTATTTTGTCCTCTGCTGCCCTCACTATTTCGTCTCTCAATGCTACCCATTCCTCTTCTACTGTTTTATTTCCCCCTGTTTCTGTCAATTGCTGCCTAAATCTCCCTCTGAAATTCTCCAGAGCTTCACTTTCCTTCAATTTATCTAAGTCCCATCTCCTTATTTTCCTACCTTTCTGCAGTTTCCGTGCAAAATTCTACCAGTAGACTTCCTCTTTCATTCCTCCTGCCCAGTCCATATTCACCTACTATATTTCCTTCTCTTACTTTTCCTACTACCGAATTCCAGTCTCCCATAACAATTAAGTTTTCCTCTCCCTTAACTGTCTGAATAATTTCCTCTAGCTCCTCATATATTTCTTCGATCTCCTCATCATCGGCAGAGCTAGTTGGGATATAAACCTGTACTACTGTTGTTGGTGTTGGCTTCGTATCTATCTTGACAATGATAACGCGATCACTGTGCTGCTCATAGTAGTTTATCCGCATTCCTATTTTCTTATTCATTATCACTCCTACTCCTGTGATACCCCCAACTGATTTTGTATTTATAATCCTGTACGCACCTGACCAGAAATCCTGTTCATCCTCCCACCGAACTTCACTAATCCCCACTATATCTAACTTCAACCTATCCATTTCCCTTTTTAAATTTTCTAATTTTCCTACCCGATTAAGGGATCTAACATTCCACGCTCCGATCCGTAGAATGCCAGTATTGTCTTTCCTGATGACAACATCCTCCTGAGTAGTCCCCGCCAGGAGATCCGAATGGGGGACTATTTTACCTCCGGAATATTTTACCCGAGAGGATGCCATCATCATATGTTCATACAGTAGAGCTGCATGTCCTCGGGAAAATAGCGGCTGTAGTTTCCCCTTGCTTTCAGCCGTTCGCAGTAGCTGTGTGGCAAAGCCACATTAGCTGATGTTTCAAGGCCAGCTCAGTCAATCATCCAGACTGTTGCCCCTGTAACTACTGAAAAGGCTGCTGCCCCTCTTCAGGAACCACACGTTTGTCTGGCCTCTCCACAGATACCCCTCCGCTGTGGTTGCACCCACGATACGGCTATCTGCATCGTTGAGGCACGCAAACCACCAGCTAGTATCAGTAAAAACATGGCTGAAGGCCAAAGTAAAGACCATTACATAAGCACGTTGTGCAATCGGTCATACCAAGACAGGAAAGACGGAAAAAAACAAGAAATTTCGAGAAAGAATTTAGTATGCTCGCAGAAGCAGACACCACATGAAAACGTTAGTTAAAAACAGCAAGGAAATTCAAAGATACTAAGTTTACGCAAAGGCTGAAGGCCATACACGTGTATTCCAACTTGAGAAGACTGGACACAAAAATCATAGCTGGATTGGCAATACGAATACTAAATTTACACAGAATTACTCGAGTTCTGTAAATTAAGAAACACCTCACCTCGCAAAGTGAAAGAATTACTCAAGAAAAACCATCACTCATAAACCAAGACTGCCTGGTCACGAACAAAGTAAAGTTCTAACAGCATGCCGTCCCTTCAGCATGATTCGACGATATACTCACTTCGGCGGTCACAGCAAGAGTGAAGCCTCAGGCAACACACAAAGCCTTCCCCTCCACGCACCGGATGTAGGGTGCGCTGAAAGCGATGTAGAGATGTAGAGCCTACTGTCTACCAACCCTTGCTACATGAAGCAGATTATATCCTCTACTACAGCTCCAGAGAGGCCTCTTTTGTCACCTCTTTCGTCGATTATTATGTTGGTACTACACTAAGAACAGGCCACCTCGCCATCTTGCCAAGTGCAGATGACATACGAAGCCATGCGTTCTTAACTAAAGTAAACGAGGCCTAAAGCGCGAGGAGGCGACTGTAAGTCATTGCGCAGTTGTTGTTGTTGTTGTGGTCTTCAGTCCGGCGACTGGTTTGATGCAGTTCTCCACAATACCCTATCTTGTGCAAGCCTCTTTAACTCCACATAAGAACGGCAACCTACATGTTTGAATCTGCTTACTGTATCCATCTCTTGGTCTTCCTCTGCGGTTTTTACCCCTCACAATTCTTTCCAACGTTAAATTCACAATTCCTTGATGTCTAAGAATGTGTCCCACCAATCGATCCCTTCTTTTAGTCAAGATATGCCAGAAATTCCTTTTCTCCCCAATTCTGTTCAGTACCTCTTCATTAGTTACGCGATCTACCCATCTAATCTCCAGCATTCTTCTGTAGCACCACATTTCAAAAGCCTCTATCCTCTTCCTGTCCACACTGTTTATCGTCCATGTTTCACTCCCATACAAGGCAACACTCCACACAAATGCCTTCAGAAAGGACTGCCTTAGGCTTAAATCAATATTCGATGTTAACAAATTTCTCTTTTTCCAGAACGCTTTTCTACCCATTGCCATTCTGCATTTTATATCCTCTGTACTGCGACCATCATTTGTTATTTTACTGCCCAAGTAACAACACTCATCTACCTCCTTTATTGTTTCGTTACCTACTCTAATTCCTTCAGCATCACTTGATTTTCTTAGACTGCACTCCATTGCCCTAGTTTTGCTCTTGTTAATCTTCATCTTATATGCACCTTTCAGCACACTGTACATCCCGTTCAACTGCTCTTCCAAGTCCTTTGCTGTCTCTGACAGAATTACTTGCTTTCCTTTATAGCTTGCTCAATGTACAATTTGAATAACATTGGAGAAAGGCTACAAACCTGTCTTACTCCCTTTCCAACCACTGCATCCCTTTCATGCCCATCAACTCTGACAACCGCTGTCTGGTTATTGTACAAGTTGTAACTAACCTTACGTTCCCTATATTTTACTCCAGCTTGCTTTAGAACTTGAAAGAGTTTATTCCAATCAACATTGTCAAAAGCCTTCTCCAAATCTACAAAAGCTAGAAATGTAGGTTTGCCTTTTCTTAATCTATCTTCTAGGATAAGCCGTAAAGTGAGTATTGCCTCCCGTGTTCCTACATTTCTTCTGAACCCAAACTGATCTTCCCCAGGGTCGGCTTCTACTAGCTTTTCGCTCCTTCTGTAAATACTTCGTGTCAATGTTTTGCAACCATGACTTATTAAACTGATGGTTTTGTAGTTTTCACACCTGTCTGCGCCTGCTTTCTTTGGAATGGGGATTATTACATTTTTCTTAAAGTCTGAGGGTACTTCGCCTGTCTAATACATCTTACACACCAGGTGAAACAGTTTTGTCATGGCTGGTTTCCCCAGAGACTTCAGTAGCTCTGAGGGAATGTCATCTAATCCAGGGGCCTTGTTTCGACTTAGGTCATTCAGTGCTCTGTCAAATTCATCTCTAAGTATAGTATCTCCTAATTCATCCTCATCTACTTCTTCTTCCCTTCCTACAATATTGCCTCTAAGTGCATTTCCTTCGTAGAGCCTCTCTATATACTCTTTCCACCTTTCAGCTTTCCCTTCTTTGCTGAGAACTGGCTTTCCATCTGCGTTCTTGATATTCATAGAGCTGTTTTTCTTATCTCCAAATATCTGTTTTATTTTCCTGTAGGCAGTATCTATTTTTCCCCTATTTATACTTTCTTCTAGATCCTTGCACTTGCCTTCTAGCCACTCCTGCTTAGCCATTTTGCACTTCCTGTCAATCTCATTTCTTAGTCGTCTGTATTTCATTTTGCCTGTTTCATTTACTGAATTTTTATATTTTCTCCTTTCATCGATTAAATTTAGTATGTCCTGTGATATCCAAGGATTTTTTGTAGGTCTTGCCTTTCTACCTATTTTGTCCTCTGCTGCCTTCACTATTTCATCTCAGTGCTACCCATTTCTCCTCTACTGTTTTATTTTCCACCGTTTCTGTCAATTGTTGCTTAAAGGTCCCTCAAAATTTTTCAAGAACTTCAGGTTCCTTCAAGTTTGTCAAGGTCCCATCTCCTTATTTTCCTACGTTTCCGCAGTTTTTTCAGTTTCAGCCTACAGTTCATGACCAATAAATTATGGTCAGAGTTTATATCTGCCCCTGGGTAGTATGTCAATATTAAAAGCAACCTTCTACATTCATACGAACACACAAGTTCAATAACACGTGTGGAAACATATATAGACATTGGGCATTGATAATTAATAAAGGAATAAAATAACTGACAAAGAAATAGACAATATCATTGGCTGAGAAACACTTAAGAGTAATAAATAACACAAAATGGAACACGACCAAACATTCAGTGTACGTGTTTCAATAGTTACGAATCTCACTTAGTAGCGGGTGTTTAGATCACCGAACCATTAACATCTAAATCATAAATATGTTCAGTGGCTAAGCACGAGTACGAACCGCCGACACAAATCAAAATAATTACAGTATCAAATACCAGGGTAACACAAAACTTATATAGCGCGCCAAGTGCACGGTTAAATGCATTAAATAAGCGGCTTACGGCCAGATTGGTATCACCTTAAGACCCCTTTTTTCTGTAATTGAAGCAACAATGCTAGCGATAACACATACTAGGTCACCATGGCCAAACGGGATGAGAGTAAGGGGGAAAGTATGAAGGCTAGGTAGGAAACAAATGACAATTTCAAGGTCTGCCACAATACAACCGCAGGGTAGGCAGGATACCCGACGGAGGGAAAAGAGCACTGCCTTGAATTACGCCTGGCCCACGGGTAGGCAACGAAGTAGCAGACGGGTACACGCCAGATAAAACCCCGGACTGCCTTAGAGACCAAACGGTCAGCACTTTAGCAATTTGGAACACACCATTGATAATGAATAAGACAACTCAATGTGAAATTTGAATTCTTATTAATATGGATAATAAGTGCTATGAGCGGAACAGGGAATTGTATCTATGTTTTATAGATCTAGAAAAGACTTATGAACGTGTTCCTAGGAGTAAACTGCTGACAGTCCTACAAGATCCTGGAATAGGAGGCAAACTTCTTCAGGCAATTAAAGGGCTTTACGTAGACTGTCAGGCAGCAGTCAGGCAGAGTAGACAGCAAATTAAGCTCATGGTTCAGGGTAGTTTCAGGGGTAAGACAAGGCGGGAACCTGTCACCACTGTTGTTCATACTATTCCTGGAGCCTATGTTGAAAACAGTACTCTGGCAGGGCGGGATTAAAATAGGTCAAAACAAAATAAGCAGTTGTGTCAGAATCGATTGAAAGGTTGCAAACTAATATTTCAGAGCTCGATCAGAGGTCTAAGGGTTATGATATGAAGATCAGCATCTCAAAAACGAAAGTAATGTCTGTGGGAAAGAGATTCAAAAAGATTGAGTGCCAAATAGGAGGAACAAAGAACATGTAGACAGTTTCAAGTACCTAGAATGTATTTTCACTTAAGATGGCAACACGGTGAAAGAATTCGAATCAAGGTGTAGCAAAGCTAATGCAGTGAGTGCTCAGCTAAAATCTACTCTCTTCCGCAATTATGAAATCAGTACCAAGTTTGCAGTGCACCGCTTTATCTTTCGACCAACTTTGTTGTATGGGAGTGAAAGTTGGGTGGATACAGGTTACCTTATTCATAAGGTTACAGATATGCAAGTAGCAAGAATGATTGCAGTTACTAATAGATGGGAACAATGGCAGGAGGGTGTCCATAATGAGATAATTAAAGAAGTACTTGAAATGAACACCATAGATGAAGAAGAGTGAACAGACTGAGATTGTGGGGTCATATTACACGCATGGGAGAAGCAAGGTTACCTAAGAGACTCATGAGCTCGGCAGCGGAGGGTAAGAGGAGTCGAGGTAGACCAAGGAGAAAGTACTTAGAATTGGTGAAGAATAATTTTGAAGTAAAAGTTGTAACATTAAACGACGCATCAGTGTAGCATTGAATACGGAATCATGGAGGAATTACATTAGTGGAACTATGCTCCATACTGAACGCTGAAAGGTACAATCAGTCTCTAATGATGGTGATGATGAGGATGATGATGATGATGACAGATAATAAATGATAAGACTTACACATTAAGGAAAGTTGACAGTTGGAGTTCCGCTGCAGCCGCGGTGGAGTAGCCGAGGGTCTAAGGCGCCTCGCTGCGGAGAGCGCGGTTGCTCACCGTCGAAGGTTCGAGTCCTCCCTGGGGCATGGGTGTGTGTGTTGTCCTTAGGTTAGTTTACCTTAGTTTAAGTAGTTTGTAAGCTACGGACTGATGACCGCGCAATTAGGTAGGATAAATTTACAAATATTTGAACATTTGTTCTGCCGCACAAACCCCAATCAAACACAAAATCAAAATCACGGAACCACGCAGTGAAGAATTTCGACAGGCGACAACCACAAAGGAAATAGACAACAGCCAGGTGGCCAGCATGTGGAAGGTACTTATCTCAAATGTGTCACCGCGCGGTAGTAGCCGAACGGTCTGGAGCGCCATGTTGCGGATCGCGCGGTCTCCCGCGTCGGAGGTTCGAATCCTCCCTCGGGCATGGTTGTTTGTGTTGTCTTTAGCAGAAGCTAGTTAATAAGTAGTTTGTATGTTTATGGACTGATGGCGCCGCAGTTAAGTCCCATAAGCTTTACAAACATTTGAACATCAAATGGAAGTCGTGATCTCCCTCAGAACCTTGCAGACAGACGAGTTAGGTGAACAACGCGCATATGATGCGTCCGTCCGTCACAGTCGGCCTTCCTGAGGAGGCGTAACTAAATGGTCTTCAACACTGAATCCCACAGCCGATGCCAGTGACGGTTGACACCAATCTTGCGGGTAAACACCCGCAGTCCAGGCGGGAGACATCACCACATTGACCAGACAGACGCTGAGTGCCGCTATCAACATGGCGCGGACCCCTCGTACTCAAAATGTTCAAATGTTTGTATAGTCTATGGGACTTAACTACGGGGTCATGAGTCCCTAAACTTACAAACTACTTATGAACTACTTACGAACTAGGACGGCACAAATATCCATGCCCGAGGGGGGATTCGAACCCCCGACCATAGTGGCCGTGCAGACCGTGACTGGAACGCCTCAGTCCCCTCGGCCACCGCGGCCGGCCCCTCGTACTCCTTCCTTCCCCTTGCACCGCCAAACCCACACTGCCCGCTCTCGGCGAAAACCCAAAGATAAGGCCTAGTGCACTCCACAGAGGCTCTGCTGTAACCAAAGACCTTGTAAAATAACTTGACTCCCAAACGGCGCTGCTGTTGCAGGATACTTTGAACCTTCGGCTGGCCGCCATTATAGTGGCAAGCATCAGATAAATACGGGTGTTGCTAGGAGACAAATCTCGTATTATATTCCTACTGCGGTATATACACTCAGCTGGTAGTCACGTCTGTATGACTATTACGGTATACATGAAACACGATGTTGACGAGCTGGAAAAAAAAAAATAAAAATAAAAAACACGAATACTGTCTTCTCTTTTATATTTGTCAGGAATACAAATAGTCCTACTACTTGTGTTTAGAGATAGTTACTCTTGCTTAACAGGCTGTTAGTCAAGACAACACAGGATTGAATGCAAGAAATAACAGGCTTTTACAATATTGGTAGTTCTCCAAAACGAATTACTTTCGGCAGTACTCTTAGACAGAAAGTTCAAAAAGTTTCATTTTATGATTAGGGAAAATAATAATTGTTGGGGGCACGAGATCAGTTGACACGCTGCAGTTAGAATTTTTGTTTATGAAATTGATATTAGCACTTGTAACAAGGAATTTAAAGGTCATCTGCTTTACAAATAGGTATAACAACTGAAAGGGGTTTGAAGAACTGTTTGTAGATGCTCTAATGCTAATGTTAAACGCACTTAGTTAAGAAAAAGTTATGGCATACTTCGTGTTCTTAAAAGAATTTGGTAGTGGGTAGTTGCTGTATTCACAAGGTAAGAGGCTATTTTACAGTTTTGTATCTGATGCGATATTTCATTTTCACAGTCGATTTTTCACATTAGCGGCAGCTATGTTTTATTTTTTTGATGCTATAATATATCTAAATATTGGAGAATACAGCACGCACTCAAGCGTAGACGTAAAATGTTTCCAAAATCTCCCGAAATTAATGTTTGCACAAAAGTTTCCCAACGTAAAATATACTGAGAAAGTGTAGAAAAAGTCTACGATAAATTCCGTCCGTATGCTGCACTTAGAATGGTAAAAAACTAAATGTTAAAATTCGGTTTAGTTCGGAAGAAGAAACGCCGTTGGCCGATTTCTACACCGCATGTGAAATAAATTTACAAACCTAAAGTTGCTGTACATTCAAAGAGTCTAAAGCTATTTTCCAGTCATATATTTAAATGAAACATAGTTTTCGCGACGTAACTCGATGAAAAAAAAAATGTTCAAATGTTTGTTAAGCTTATGGGACTTAACTACGGGGTCATCAGTCCCTAAACTTACAAACTACTTATGAACTACTTACGAACTATGACGGCACAAATATCCATGTCCGAGGGGGGATTCGAACCCCCGACCGTAGTGGCCGTGCTGACCGTGACTGCAGCGCCTCAGTCACCTCGGCCACCGCGGCCGGCGTAACTCGATGAATACACACTCTAATCAAAAGAGTCTTACGCACATTTAAAGTTCACGCGGAAGTTTGCCACCACAATGGCCGCCGAGGCGCTCTTCAATTTGCCCACTGTTCGCAGTCGGCCGCTTACGGAATTGTGGGAGCTCTACTATAAAAGGCGACCACTGTACGTAATAAGAGCTTTGTTTTATCTCTAAAATTAGTAAATGAGGTCCGTGTGAACCAGTGCTTACTCTCTGCTATAAAGCCTTGTTCCCTGGCCCAATCTGAGAACTGACTCGTTTCAAATTACTTCAATAACAGGAAGTTAATACTACAGTGGTCAATATACATAGCAGCTCACACGTTATTACGCACAGACATTAATAAGCAAGCCACCACAATTAAAGTTATCTTAGAAAGGTGGCGCAACGGAATTTAGAAATAAAATTTGCATCTGAGCTAGTTCTCAGCACTTGTGAAGAACAATATTAAATAAAAGAGGGAAGGTGCTCGAAAACTACAATTTATTGGCAACTTACGGATTATGCTGAACTTAAACTTCAGATAGAAAACAAAATGGGGAACCAATTTTGTTAATACAATAAAAATGCATCTCTTACATGGATTAATGCGGAGGGTGCCCAGGCTAAATTATACATGATTTAATGCCACTGGGGGGGGGGGGGGGGAGGATTCACAAGCAACGCTCATTCTCTCTCACACACACGCATTGCCACAGCGAAACTCACCAAAAACAGCGTGCTGAGACGAGGCGGAAGCAGGCGCCGCTACCGTAGGCGACATTCAGCAGGTCGGAGGTAGCACAAAACACAATATACGAAAACACTTTGAAGCTGGCTCTGGTCTGTCGTGCCTATTTTGAAATGGTGCGTGTGTACAGCCAAGTTAAATTACATCTGAATTAGAAAAAATGTTCAAATGTTTGTAAAGCTTATGGGACTTAACTAAGGGGTCATCTGTCCCTAAACTTACAAACTACTTATGAACTACTTACGAACTAGGACGGCACAAATATCCATGCCAAAGGGGGGATTCGAACCCCCGACCGTAGTGGCCGTGCAGACTGTGACTGAAGCGCCTCAGACCACTCGGCCACCGCGGCCGGCTCTGAATTAGACCGCGAGCAAACGCACTAACGGCGACACAAGGCTACGTTCCATGAACATACTCCACTGAAGGTGAAGTGGTTGAAAATCGGATTGCCGGCCGTGGTGGCCGAGGGGACTGAGGCGCTCCAGTCACGGTCTGCACGGCCACTACGGTCGGAGGTTCGAATCCCCCCTCTGGCATGGATATTTGTGCCGTCCGTAGTATTAGTTAGTTCATAAGTAGTTTGTAAGTTTAAGGACTGATGACCCCGTAGTTAAATCCCATAAGCTATACAAACATTTGAACATTTGAAAATTGGATTCATTATACAAAAGTTAAGTTATACTTAAGTTGCAGTCTGTTAGAAATCGATCTGGGTACTGGTTTTATGAGAAGTGGCGTGAATTCAGGCGACTAGCTGCAAACCCCGGAAGTCGGAACTCGGACCCACGTTGTTCCGAAAACCGATAAAATTGAATAAATTTAGTTTCCGAAAAATAAAGAAAATTAACTGCAGCATGCAGCCCATATAAATGTTTAGAATTATATAAGGAAGCAAATGAAATACATCTACACGCGATAGGGAGCGATTACGGAGACAGATGAAGTCCAGTCTCCAAAACTCGTAAAAATGAAATAATTACAAAGTCGGAAAAATAAGAATAAGAACTACGGCATGCAACCCGTAGAAATCTTAGAATTGCATAAGGAAGCTATTGAAGGAGGTTGTACAAGGATCATAACAATTACTGAGAAAGCCAGAGTGCGTACTAAAAGTCGGAAAACAGCAAAATTAAAATAGGCGAGGAGAGATGATCGGGAAATATTAGTGGAAATCAGAAGGATACCCGCATAGATACTTGCCTGATGGGCTTGGAAAAAACAAGAGTGGAAGCTGAAGGCTTTGTTCTATGAACCAAGCTTGTGGAACACATATCACTCACGGTAGGAAAGGAATGCACACTCTACAAAAAAAAAAAAAAAAAAAAAAAAAAAAAAAAAAAAAAAAAAAAAAAAAAAAATAATAATAATAAAAAAAAAAGTTTGTAAATCTATCGGACCAAACTGCGTAGTCATCAGTCCGTAGCTTACAAACTACTTGAACCTAGGTAAACTAACCTAAGGACAAACACACACACCCATGCTCCAGGGAGGACTCGACCTCCACGGCGAGCAACATATCACCTATTAGAAATCGGGCCCCACAAAGCTAGAAAGTATTAAAGTATTTACACAGAGTTCATACACCGCCACATGATCACAAAAGGGTTTAACTTACCAGGCCGTTATCAAACTGCAACTAGAATCACACACACCGCGTTTATCTATTGGAAATCACTGAATTGAAAAACGTGAACACATTTCCGCATACGATCGGAGAAAATATTCCAAAAAATGATTCTAAGTTCACGAATCTAAATTAAAAGTGCTAGTCAATGAAACGCTACCATCTCTAAAAACAAGAGCAGAGCCAACCTTACCTCACCAGACGACCAGCCCAGAATGACCGAACGGCCACCAGACGCGGGAAACGACCGGAAGCCGGAAAATCCAAGAAACAGCGATGGTGGGGACAGACAGCGAGACTCGCGCTAAAGAAGACTCGCTGACATCGCTGTAATCAAACGGTGTAGAAACCGCTTTGGTAGCATCAGCAGCTATCGCTACTGAACCAGAGAGAACGATGCAAAGCGAGCTATCACTCCCCACATTCAGACAGCCATAGATTCTCGCACTTAAAAGTAAAACAACTGCACATTCTCACAGGGTCAGTGGCGTAGCGGAAAAGCCGTACTTATGCCACATTAATTAATATAATAATAAATTATTAACATAACAAAAGAAGAAAAACCTAGCAATATTGACTAATACTTAACACATGAAATAAAAAATGCTATTCCTCAAGCCTTGGAAAGAGTGGGGTTCAAGTTTTAACAAAATGATAATCGAGCGACAATAAATTATAACTTTACAGAAATATGCAAAAAATTTGGAAGAAAACAGACGGTCGCCTTTCAACTATCACGGAAAACAACGAGCTGGTGAGATCGCCGCGCCACCAGGGTCGGGCGTGAATACCCTAATTGATCCTGTAGTGACGTCAGTTCTAAGTCAGCGCAAGCAGATTTACATAATAACAAATCAGTACCCAACACGGCTCAAAATCCGTGACCATTAATGGTTCTTTATTTTTCTTTTACATTCTGGATCCTGGATGTCGTCTAGTCAAACCCTATACATTAATGAGGTATGAATATGTGATATATTCTTGTAGTGCAAAATACGTATATCAGTACTGTCATTTTACTGTTGTGTAGATATGATATGGAAGTGTGGATCTTTATGTGTAAAACTTAATTTAAAAATAGTAATAAAATTTTATTTAGAGGATTACTGTTAACATCAATACACACATATTTCACTTTTACAATCCTCATTGATAGTAGAATGTATAAAATTGTCTGTTTTTTTGTTGTTGTTGTTGTGGTCTTCAGTCCGAAGACTGGTTTAATGCAGCTTTCCACCCTACTCTGAGCAAGCCTCTTCATCTCCTCATAAGAGCGGCAACTTACATCCGTTTGAATCTTCTTACTGTATTCATCTCTTGGTCTCCCTTTGCAGTTTTTACCCCAAACACTTTCCTCCAATGCTAAATTCACGTTTCCTTTACGTCTAAGAATGTGTCCTACCAATCGATCCCTTCATTTAGTCAAGGTATGCCAGAAACTCAATTTCGCCCCAATTCTGTTCAGTACCTCCTCATGTTCCGTCTGAACATATCGTTAGGAGAGCCAGTCGTGAAAAAATTGTATCACCTGGTATGCAAGATATATGAGATAGGGGAAATACCCTCCGACTTCAAGAAGAATATCGTAATTCCAATTCCAAAGAAAGCAAGTGCAGACAAGTGTGAACTATCAGTCTAATAAGTCATGCTTGCAAAATTTACAGACGAATGGAAAAACTTGTGGAATCCGACCTCGGGGAAGATCAGTTTGTATTTAAGAGAAATGCAGGAACACGGGAGGCAATACTCACATTACGACTTATCTTAGAAGATAGGCTAAGGAAAGGGAAACCTACGTTTTAAGCGTTTGTCGATTTGGAGAAAGCTTTTGACAATGTCGACTGGAATACATCTTCCAAATTCTGAAGGTATCTGAAGGTATATAGGGGGCGAAGAGTTATATTCAAGCTAGACAAAAACCAGGCAGCGGTTATTAGAGTCGAAGGGCAAGAAAGGGCCGCAGAGGTTGGGAAGGAAGTAGGATAGGGTTGTAGCCTTTCCGAGATGTTGTTCAATATGTACAGTGAGCAGGCAGTGAAGGAATGGAAGGAGAAATTTAGAGAGGGCATTAAAGTGCAGGGAGAAGATATAAAAACATTGCGGTTTGCCGATAACATAGTAATTCTGTCAGTGACCGCAAAAGATCTGGAAGATCATTTGAATGGGATGGGCAGTGTCTTCAAAGGAAGATATAAGATGAACATTAACAAGAGTAAAACGAAGGTAATGGAATGCAATGTCAGAAAATCAGGCGATGCTGAAGGAATTAGATTAGGTAATGAGACAATAAAAGTAGTTGCTGAATTTTGTTATTTGGGTAGCAAGATAATTTCTGATGGCCGAAGTAAGAAAGATATAAAATGCAGAATGGCTATGGGGAAAAAGCGTTTCAAAAGAAGCGAAATTTGTTGACAATCAATATTAATTTAAATGTTAGGAAGTCCTTTCTGAAAGCATTTGTCTGGAGAGTAGCATTGAAACGTGGACGATAAGGAGCTCAGATAAGGATAGAAGCTTTTGATATGTGGTGCTACAGACGAATGATGAAAATTAGATGGGTATATCACGTAACTAATAAGAAGGTGCTTAACCGAATCAGGGAGAAAAGGAGTTTTTGGCATATCCTGAATAAGAGAAGGGATAGATTGGTTGGACACATACTGAGACATCAAGGAATTGTCAACTTAACATTAGAAGGAAGTGTGTGGGGTAAAAATTGTAGAGGGAGACCGAGGGACGAATATAAAAAGCCGAACATATTCTCAGATGAAGAGACTTGCACAGGACAGGTTAGCGTGGTGAGCTGCATCAAACCAGTCTGCGGACTGAAGACCACAGCAACAACAACCTTCTCATTAGTTACGCGATCTACCCACCTAATCTTCAGCATTCTTCTGTAGCACCACATTTAAAAAGCCTCTACCCTCCTAAGGTTCGCACAGTTTGTCGTCCAAGTTTCACTCCCATACAGAGAAACATTACACACAAATGCCTTGTGAAAGGACTTCTTTATGCGTAAATTAATATTCGATGTTAACAAATTTCTTTCCTTTTTTCATAAACGCTTCTCTTCCCATTGCCATTCTGCATTTTATATCTTCTGTACTACGACCATCATGTGTTATTTTACTGCCCACGTAAAATACCTCCTCTACCTCCTTTATTGTTTCGTTTACTAATCTAATTCCTTCAGCATCGCCTGATTTTCTTAGATTGCACTCCATTGCCCTTGTTTTGCTCTTGTTAATGTTCATCTTATTCCCACCTTTCAACACACTGTCCATTCCATTCAACTGTTCTTGCAGGATTTTTGCTGCCTCTGTCACAATTACAATGTCATCGGCGAAATGCAATGTTTTTATTTCTTCATCCTGAACTTTAATTCCTTCTCCAAATTTCTCCTTGTTTTCCTTTATAGCTTGCTCAATGTACAGACTGAATAACATAGGAGAAAGGCTACAACACTATCTTACTCCTTCCTCAACCACTGCATCCCTTTCATGCCCTTCC
Source organism: Locusta migratoria (assembly GCA_026315105.1). NCBI lineage: Eukaryota > Metazoa > Arthropoda > Insecta > Orthoptera > Acrididae > Locusta > Locusta migratoria. The sequence continues at coordinate 957,989,685 of CM048744.1, read as the reverse complement.
ACTGCTACTAAAATGATCAAATGTTTGTATAGCTTATGGGACTACAGGGTCATCAGTCCCTAAACGTACAAACTACTTATGAACTAGCTAACACTAAGGACGGCACAAATATCCATGTTACAGGGGGGATTCGAACCCCCGACCGTAGTGTCCGTCAGACCGCCTGGCCACTGCGGCCGGCAATGCAATTCTAACAACCGCCTTCTGGTTTTTGTACAAGTTGTAAATAAACTTCCGTTCCCTATATATTACTCTTGCTTGCCTGACTTGTTAGTCACTGCATCATAACTGTTTTGACTTCGCCATCGTCTTCCTCGGCCACAATGCCATACGACACACCCCGAGAAACATTAGGAAAGTCATCCCGAACGAGGAAATCGTAAAGGGTCTGTTTTCTGTCACCTTATTGTCCTGCACCAAACTTTAATTAACGACCGAAGGACACAAAAAAAAATCATCAGGTGTTTCTGGGATAGGTATATTTGTGTATAGGTTTGTGATGTCAAATGGTGACCTTCTACTAAATGATAAACTGGAAAGCAACAATACTAATTTCTTAAAAAATTTCTCCAGTATTGAATGAATTTTTCATTAAAATATAAAATTAATAAAGTAAAATTAATAATGTAACACTGATTGATTAATTCTTTAAAATGTAGCAACTTCTGTTTCAACTCATGCAGCTGCATATGCAGTTTTTATGGCATATTCACTATAAATACTAATATAAGTAGTTTATCTTAGCTTTTAAGGATATTTGTACAGTAACCTTCAAATACAAAATGTCCACATGTGCTGTAAGTGTATATACAACTATGTTCTTGTGTTGTCTGTGCCAGACAACAAGATTATCAAGATTATCAAAACTGTAAGTAAATACAACACTACAATAATCCAAAAACTATAATGATGAAACATAATACTAAAAATTGTTATATCTTCCTGAACAGGTTAAAACTGTACAAACATAACCTCACTGGCATCCACAACACAAAACATAATGCATCAAGAATGTAAACAGTAACTGTAAAAATGCACCCGATGATGGCAGCGGGCTGCCGAAACGCGTCGTGCCAATAAAAATATTTATAAATTGTGACTGCTGCAGCATTAATCATTCCAAAAAATAATTTAGTTTGCAAGTTAGGGACTGAATACCCCGTAATTAAGTCCCATAAGCTTAAAAAACATTTGAGTATTTCTATTAAGAGTACATGTTATTATAGTGCGCTTTCATTGAAAAACCCTCCCAAAATCATATCCTGGCCAGGGCTATGACTTGGAGAAACCATGCAGGATCTATGGCGGTGTCCGTTGTGAGCTGGTCCTTAGTTCGGCGAGGACTCGCTGTAGCCGCTGCTGCGTTCGTCTTATAAAGCTGTTGGAGTACTCCACTTCCCCGTGTCTCGTGTGAGGCGATCTCTGCAGAAAAAGGTTCGCATTAGTCTGTAGTAAGTACTGCTTCTTTTTGAGGTACTGTTTTGTTTACCAGCTGCGCCTGCAAGTGCTTGAGTATGTAACACGGCGCACAGAGGTGTGTTGTGTATAGTCTACCTTGTAGGGGCTTTCTGTGGTCAGACGTAACACAACTTGTAACGCCCCGTCTAGTCTAACGTAGTTAAAGATTCTGAAATGTTATTATTATTTTTTTAGCCCTTTGGTCGCCTATCGCGTTAGAAAAGATCGTAAGTATTACAATATACCGTATAAAAAGAATATATATAACGCATCTGACTATGAATACCTTCAGATAATTTCCTATTTAGTTCTACAGCAAGTTAAATACCGTTCTTTTGTACACAGCTTGTACACCAGTTAGCGTCAGTTAAATACGTTGCCATTACAACGCATCCACTCCCATGAACCACAGACGTTGCCGAGGTGAGGTGGCTTGCGTGCCTCAACGACGCAGATAGCCGTACCGTAGGTGCAACCACGGTGGAGGGGTATCTGTGGAGAGGCCAGACAAACGTGTGGTTCCTGAAGAGGGGCAGCAGCCTTTTCAGTAGTTACAGGGGCAACAGTCTGGATGATTGACTGAGCTGGCCTTGTAACATCAGCTATTGTGGCTTTGCCACACAGCTACTGCGAACGGCTGAAAGCAAGGGGAAACTACAGCCGTTACTTTTCCCGAGGACATGCAGCTCTACTGTATGAACATATGATGATGGCATCCTCTCGGGTAAAATATTCCGGAGGTAAAAAAGTCCCCCATTCGGATCTCCGGGCGGGGACTACTCAGGAGGATGTTGTCATCAGGAAAGATAATACTGGCATTCTACGGATCGGAGCGTGGAATGTTAGATCCCTTAATTGGGTAGGAAAATTAGAAAATTTAAAAAGGGAAATGGATAGGTTGATGTTAGATATAGTGGGGATTAGTGAAGTTCGGTGGCAGGATGAACAGGATTTCTGGTCGGGTTAGTACAGGATTATAAATACAAAAGCAGTTGGGGGTATCACACGAGTAGGACTAATAATGAATAAGAAAATAGGAATGCGGGTAAACTACTATGAACGGCACAGTGATCGCATTATCATTGTCAAGATAGATACGAAGCCAACACCGACAACAGTAGTACAGGTTTATATGCCAACTAGTTCTGCCGATGATCAGGAGATCGAAGAAATGTATGAGGAGTTAAAGGAAATTATTCAAACAATTAAGGGAGAGGAAAACTTAATTGTGATGGGAGACTGGAATTCGGTAGTAGGAAAAGGAAGGGAAGGAAAAATTGGCAAATATGGACTGGGTAGAAGGAATGAAAGAGGAAGTCGCCTGGTAGTATTTTGCATGGAACATGATTTAGTCGTAACAAACACTTGGTTTAAGAATCACAAAAGAAGTTTGTATACGTGGAAGAGACCAGGAGACACCGGAAGGTATCAGATAGATTTTATAATGGTAAGACATAGATTGCGGAACCAGGTTAGAAACTGTGAGACATACCCAGGGGCAGATGTAGACTCTGACCATAACTTTTTAGTCATGAACTGTAGGCTGAAACTGAAAAAAAACTGCATAAAGGTAGGAGAATAAGGAGATGGGACCTAGATAAATTGCAGGAACGTGAAGTTCTGGACAATTTCAGAGGAAGCTTTAGGCAACAATTGACAGGAACAGGGGGATATAAAACAGTAGAAAAGGAATGGGTAGCATTGAGAGATGAAATAGTGAAGGCAGCAGAGAACAAAATAGGTAGAAAGGCAAGACCTACAAAAAATCCTTGGATATCAGAGGAAATACTAAATTTAATTGATGAAAGGAGAAAATATAAAAATGCACTAAATGAAACAGGCAAAATGGAGTACAGACTAAGAAATGAGATTGACAGGAAGTGCAAAATGGCTAAGCAGGAATGGCTAGAAGCCAAATGCAAATCTGTGGAAGAATGTATAAGAAGCGGAAAAGTAGATACTGCCTACAGGAAAATAAAAGAGACATTTGGGGACAAGAAAAACAAGTCTACGAATATCAAGAACTCAGCAAAGAAGGGAAAGCTGAAAGATGGAAAGAGAAATGAACTTAGAGACGATGTTGTAGGACGGGAAGAGGAAGTAGATCAAGAGAAAAAAGGAGATACTGTACTTAGAGATGAATTTGGCAGAGCCCTGAAAGATGTAGGTCGGAACAAGGATCCAGAAGTAGATGACATACCCTGAGAGCTAGTAAAGTCTCTGGGAGAGCCAGCCATGACAAAACTATTTGAACTGGTGTGTAAGATGTATGAGACAGGCGAAATACCCTCAGACATTAAGAAAAATGTAATAATCCCAATCCCAAAGAAATCAGGTGCAGACAGGTGTGAAAATTACAGAACCATCAGTTTGATAAGTCATGGTTGCAAAATTTTAACACCAATTATCTACAGCTGGTAGAAGCTGACCTCGGGGAAGATCAGTTTGGATTCAGAAGGAACGTAGGAATCCGGAAGGCAATACTCGCTTTACGTCTTATCTTAGAAAATAGATTACGGAAAGGCAAACCTACATTTTTAGTTTTTGTAGATTTCGAATAAGCGTTTGACAATGTTGACTGGAATGCACTCTTTCAAATTTTGATGTCAGCAGGGGTAAAATACAAGGAAAGGAGAGTTATTTACAACTTGTACAAAAGCCAGACGGCAGTTATTAGACTCGAAGGGCATGAAAGGGAAGCATTAGTTGGGAAGGGAGTAAGACAGGGTTGTAGCCTTTCTCCGATGCTATTTAATTTGTACATCGAGCAGGCGGTGAAAGAAAGCAAGGAAAAATTTGGAATAGGGATTAAAGTTCAGGGTGAAGAAATAAAAACTTTGCGTTTTGCTGATGACATTGTAATTCTGTCAGAGACAGCAAAGGACCTGGAAGAGCTGTTGAAGGGAATGGACAGTGTGTTGAAGAGAGCGTATAAAATGAACATTAACAAGAGCTAAACAAAGATAATGGAATGTAGTCTTAGAAAATCAGGTGATGCTGAAGGAATTAGATTAGGTAACGAAACAATAAACGAAAAAATAAATCCTATGGCGCCTCCACCACTTACAGCTCCGCATTTATATTTAATTAATCTGAAAGCAAGCTTGGAGCTATTTCAGGTGTTGGCATCGAACAACGCTAAAGTATTAATGATAACTTTTCCCACCAAACTTAAGTCACTCAAAGCTGGTAGAAGGTTACTTGCGAGATCTCCAAATTGTTTTATTGGTTCCAACCCTAAATTGTTAACATTCTATCCGTCACAGTAAAACTTTTCAGCTACTTATCGGAAGGTAAATTGGTCTATTTTATTTTTTTGTAACTCACGTAACCCAATAGCACACAATTTTCAACCAGAGTCAGTCACTCCCGCAGAATTCATTTCAAAAAATCACAATAAGACTGCTCTGTTCAAATTTCGTCGTCAACTCCACTCGGGGCTGACTACCAACAGCACCACGAGCCAATCCTCAATAGATACGTTCCGTAGATGAGTTATTTAATTCTGCCACACAGCAGTAACCAACAAACACCTCCCACGAACTGCCACTGCCCTGATCCGTTAAAAAAAAAAAAAAAAAAAAAAAAAAAAACACCACTCAGGTCAAGTTACACTATTATTAGTCGTGCTTCTCTCACTACTCTCCACTGAAACCTAATCACACTGGTAAATCCCTTTCCTGTTACGTGATGGCTTTAACTTACGCGACCATAAACACGTTATTCTGCCTATCATAAGTCAGTTCGATAACTCACAAGCAGCTAACTATAGACCATCTTAGAAACCAATAAATCATTGGGAGATCTTCATCTTTCACCGTACAAAAATCATTAATATTCCGTTACTATTCGAAGTATTCGTTTTTTCAATGTTGTCTTCTTTGACATACTTGAATTATCTTGAGCGGCTCATATGCAGTTGTTGTGAGCTCTCTCCTGGAGAGATCTTTGGCGTTTCCTTGATATAAAATCTACAACACAGATCAAACAAATACATCGTAATTTTACAAAAATTACGTACAGGTATATTTTAAGCCGCGGTGGAGTAGCCGAGCGGTCTAAAGCGTCTCGCTGCGGTGCCCGCGGTTGCTTGCCGTGGAGGTTCCTCCCTGGGGCATGGGTGTCTGCGTTTGTCCTTAGGTTAGTTTACCTAGGTTTAAGTGGTTTGTAAATACGGACTGATGACCGCGCAGTTTGGTCCTTTAGATTTACAAAGATTTGAACGTTTTGTATATTTTAATGGACAATTCGTGAAAAAATCATTAATATAACATATTTTCGTAATAAATTGAAACGAAACCGTTCGAGAACTCCGTAACGAACCAGAAAATATTTTGTCCCGTTACAACTTCCCTTCCGGGGTAGCTGCGCGAAAGGTTGACAGCTGCGACATCTTGGAGGTGAACGGCTGCCGCTTCTAACGTCCATCACCCCTTTTCGGAATGACTCAAACTGAGCCCTAATATATTCCTGAATCACGGAAATGTTTATTAGTTCACAGTCAATAACAAAATCATTCCACTGTAGGTGAAGTTGAACTTATCTTATATGCTGGCTGAAGTCCATTGCGTTGTGAGCTGTCTTCGGCATTCACTAAAGCATTTGATTTTACAGGATCTTTTTGTAAATTAAAACCATTTCAGTTGATATGGAAACGATTTTATTTCCACTTAAACATTGCACAATCAAGAAATGCAGCAGCAAGCCAACAGAGCTGCTTACAGGTTTCTGGCCACTCAAAAACTGAATAAAACATGGTTTCTCTCCAACATTTGTAATTCACAATTAAACAATATTCTTTAACATTAAATATGCCAAAATACAGAAATTAAAACATTACATTTAAGCTTTGACTATTTATGTCAATGTATGTACTTGTTTCATGAAATTTGTATTTAAATGTAGTACACAAATTCAAAGTCATCCTTTTGACTAGTGCTCAAATTATTTACATTATTTGTGTTTTCGAAATGCACACATATTTGTTTTGCCAATAGTGTGTAGGCGTATTATTATTGTGACATAGAATTTTAATATGTTTCAGTTTGCGCTCAAATTATTTATTAATACGGATTTGTATATGGTTGTCGTAGTTTTGTTAATTTCGAAGATAGTTTCTTAGTACCAAATGGATTATTAATTTTAGTGCATGAAAAATTATCAGTATTTAATTTAGGATCTAGTGATATATAAAACATGGTCTGCCCTATTTTATTTAAACAAAAGGTATATATGAAATCATGTTGTGCAATAGTTTATAACATGTAGCATTGTTGTTTTTATACAAATTAGTATCTATATAGGTTCAGCAATATCCGAAACTAAGTATAATGCATTTTTAGTGTTTGCAGCTATTATTTACGAAAGATTAAAAACTGAGAATTACGAAAAGATCAGCCAAAGTTATATTTAAATCAACGTACTATTTCTTACCACCCCCATGAACCACAGACATTGCCGAGGTGGGGTGGCTTGCGTGCCTCAATGATGCAGATAGCCGTACCGTAGGTGCAACCACAGCGGAGGGGAATCTGTGGAGAGGCCAGACAAACGTGTGGTTCCTGAAGAGGGGCAGCAGCCTTTTCAGTAGTTACAGGGGCAACAGTCTGGATGATTGAATGAGCTGGCTTTGTAACATCAGCTAATGTGGCTTTGCCACACGGTTACTGCGAACGGCTGAAAGCAAGGGGAAACTACAGCCGTTACTTTTCCCGAGGACATGCAGCTCTACTGTATGAAAACATGATGATGGCATCCTCTCGAGTAAAATATTCCGGAGGCAAAATAGTCCCCCATTCGGATCTCCGGGCGGGGACTACTCAGGAGGATGTTATCATCAGGAAAGACAATACTGGCATTCTACGGATCGGAGCGTGGAATGTTAGATCCCTTAATCGGGTAGGAAAATTAGAAAATTTAAAAAGGGAAATGGATAGGTTGAAGTTGGATATAGTGGGGATTAGTGAAGTTCGGTGGCAGGATGAACAGGATTTCTGGTCAGGTGAGTACAGGATTATAAATACAAAAGCCGTTGGGGGTATCACAGGAGTAGGACTGATAATGAATAAGAAAATAGGAATGCGGGTAAACTACTATATGCAGCACAGTGATCGCATTATCATTGTCAAGATAGATACGAAGCCAACACCGACAACAGTAGTACAGGTTTATATGCCAACTAGCTCTGCCGATGATGAGGAGATCGAAGAAATATATGAGGAGCTAAAGGAAATTATTCAGACAGTTAAGGGAGAGGAAAACTTAATTGTGATGGGAGACTGGAATTCGGTAGTAGGAAAAGGAAGAGAAGGAAAAATAGTAGGTGAATATGGACTGGGCAGAAGGAATGAAAGAGGAAGTCGCCTGGTAGAATTTTGCACGGAACATGATTTAATCATAACAAACACGTGGTTTAAGAATCACAAAAGAAGGTTGTATACTTGGAAGAGACCAGGAGACACCGGAAGGTATCAGATAGATTTTATAATGGTAAAACATAGATTCCGGAACCAGGTTATAAACTGCAAGACATACCCAGGGGCAGACATAGACTCTGACCATAACTTGTTAGTCATGAACTGTAGGCTGAAATTGAAAAAACTGCAGAAAGGTAGGAAAATAAGAAGATGGGACCTAGATAAACTGAAGGAACGTGAAGTTCTGGTGAATTTCAGAGGGAGCTTTAGGCAACAATTGACAGAAACAGGGGGGAATAAAACAGTAGAAGAGGAATGGGAAGCATTGAGAGATGAAATAGTGAAGGCAGCAGAGGACAAAATAGGTAGAAAGGCAAGACCTACAAAAAATCCTTGGATAACACAGGAAATACTAAATTTAATTGATGAAAGGAGAAAATATAAAAATGCAGTAAATGAAACAGGCAAAATGGAGTACAGACGACTAAAAAATGAGATTGACAGGAAATGCAAAATGGCTAAGCAGGAGTGGCTAGAAGCCAAATGCAAATATGTAGAAGAATGTATAAGAAGGGGGAAAGTAGATACCGCCTACAGAAAAATAAAAGACACATTTGGGGACAAGAAAAGTAATTCTACGAATATCAAGAACTCAGATGGGAAACCACTTCTCAGCAAAGAAGGGAAAGCTGAAAGGTGGAAAGAGTACATAGAGGAGCTCTACAAAGGAAATGAACTTAGAGACGATGTTGTAGGAAGGGAAGAGGAAGTAGATCAAGATGAAATAGGAGATACTATACTGAGAGATGAATTTGACAGAGCCCTGAAAGACCTAGGTCGGAACAAGGCCCCAGGAGTAGATGACATACCCTCAGAGCTACTAAAGTCTCTGGGAGAACCAGCCATGACAAAACTATTTGAACTGGTGTGTAGGATGTATGAGACAGGCGAAATACCCTCAGACTTCAAGAAAAATGTAATAATCCCCATTCCAAAGAAATCAGGCGCAGACAGGTGTGAAAATTACAGAACCATCAGTTTGATAAGTCATGGTTGCAAAATTTTAACACGAATTATCTACAGGAGAATGGAAAAGCTGGTAGAAGCTGACCTCGGGGAAGATCAGTTTGGATTCAGGAGGAACGTAGGAACCCGGGAGGCAATACTTACCTTACGTCTTATCTTAGAAGATAGATTAAGGAAAGGCAAACCTACATTTTTAGCTTTTGTAGATTTGGAGAAAGCATTTGACAATGTTGACTGGACTACACTCTTTCAAATTCTGAAGTCAGCAGGGGTAAAATACAGGGAAAGGAGAGTTATTTACAACTTGTACAAAAGCCAGACCGCAGTTATTAGACTCGAAGGGCATGAAAGGGAAGCATCAGTTGGGAAGGGAGTAAGACAGGGTTGTAGCCTTTCTCCAATGTTATTCAATTTGTACATTGAGCAGGCGGTGAAGGAAAGCAAGGAAAATTTTGGAATAGGCATTAAAGTTCAGGGAGAAGAAATAAAAACATTGCGTTTTGCTGATGACATTGTAATTTTATCAGAGACAGCGAACGACCTGGAAGAGCAGTTGAATGGAATGGACAGTGTGTTGAAGAGAACGTATAAAATGAACATTAACAAGAGCAAAACAAAAATAATGGAATGTAGTCTTAGAAAATCAGGCGATGCCGAAGGAATTAGATTAGGTAATGAGACAGTGAAGGTGGTAGATGAGTTTTGTTACTTGGGTAGTAAAATAACATGCGATGGTCGCAGTACAGAGGATATAAAATGCAGAATGGCAATGGGAAGAAATGCATTTTTGAAAAAGAGAAATTTGCTAACATCAAATATTAATTTAAGGGTAAGGAAGTCTTTTCTGAAGGCATTTGTGTGGAGTGTTGCCTTGTACGGGAGTGAAACATGGACGATAAGCAGTGCGGACAGGAAGAGAATAGAGGCTTTTGAAATGTGGTGCTACAGAAGAATGCTGAAGATTAAGTGGGTAGATCACATAACTAATGAAGAGGTACTGAACAAAATTGGCGAGAAAAGGAATTTTTGGCATACCCTGACTAAAAGAAGGGATCGCTTGGTAGGACACATTCTTAGACATCGAGGAATCGTAAATTTAGCATTGGAGGGAAGTGTGTGGGGTAAAAATCGCAGAGGGAGACCAAGAGACGCGTATAGTAAGCAGATTCAAGTGGATGTGGGTTGCCGTTCTTATGAGGAGATGAAAAGGCTTGCTCAGGATAGAGTAGGGTGGAGAGCTGCATCAAACCAGTCTCCGGACTGAAGACCATAACAACAACTATTTCTTAAAAGCGTTTAACTAATAGTGTTTATAGAATTTCAAACTGAAGGCGAAAATGTAAATATCACATGTCCGGTAATGAAGTTTTACTTAAGGTGTCAGATATTTCGTGTTTCTAGGTTGGCAACGGATTTTTAGGAGTTTGCAACATAGCAGAAACGTTACACGCTCCCTGGAGGAGCTGTGTAGGCTGCCCCTTGGGGAATGTGGTGCTGTACGTTACGTCCTGCGATGCGTACTGGCTGACCTGTGTCCTGGCTGACGGCGGCATGGGTGGTACCCAGAGCTGGGCACAAGTCCGTTAATCGTTAAGTATCGAAGTTAAATTTTTGCTAACAGGTTAACTTTTAATAATAATAACAACAATAATAATAATAATAAACCATTAACGGACTCTTTAAATTCCTAAACAGGCTGTTTTCAACACTGCTATCTATTACCATTATCCATTCAAAACTTTAATATTTGCGGATGTGGATAACGTACTTTCGGATACGGATAAAGTACCGAAGATGCGGTCGCGGATATGGGAATTGTGGATGTGGTGCGGATGCGGATAATACTTTTCTTTTTTTTTTTCCTTTATTTGGCCTTCTGAGTGTTAACTCAATGGGGCCATCTACAACACACAGTGGAAATGTACATATATTTAAATAAACAGACAAAAACAGAAGTACATCTTGTCAAAATGGGAAAGTGGAATCAAAGCGAAAACTGCATTACATTACAATTTAAATAATTTTGGAACATTTTCACAAGCAAAACCTTATATTACCAACACACTTGATACATATAGTTTGTGTCCAGTGGTCTTAATAAACTTAATTATGATTTTATACACAGGAATGTCTTTTGTAAACAAAAGGGAAGAAGTTGACTGGAGAAGGGCATATCCCATCTTCACCAATGTCTGCAGGAAGTTCACACTTTCACCGTCAAATTTGGGGCACCTGAACAGGATGTGGTTGACATCAGCTTCCGTTTCATGATCACACACACATGCCGCCGAATCGTAGACGTTGATACGATGTAGATGTTTTGGATAAGAGGCGTGATTGAAGCGAAGACGAATGATGGTAGAAATCGCGGATCGATACAGATGAGTCCTCATAAACCACGGCTGCGTAGAAATCCGAGGTTGCAGCACAGCGTAAGAAGCGCCCTTCATTTGTTCGGAAACGTTCCACATCTGTTGCTGCTGTTGTTTAGCGTATTCCTTGACCGCAGATAAGAAGTCTGTGTATGGTAGCTGTAGGTCCAGGACAGTGGTAGAACCCTTAAAACATGCAACAGAACAATAAAAGAAACTGCTTACGCTACGCTTGTCCGTCCTTTTTCGGAATATTGCTGCCCAGTATGGAATCCTTATCAGGTGGGTTTGACGGAGGACATCAAGAAGGGCAGCTCGTTTTGTACTTTCGCGATACAGGGGAGACAGCGTTACGGAAATGATACAGGACCTGGGATGGAAATCATTACAACAACAGCGCTTATCGCTGCGACTTGGGCTACGTAGGAAACTCCAATCGTCAACATTCCGAATGCGAAAATATATTGTTGACTACGACCTGCATCGGTAGAAAAGATACGAGAAATCAGAGCTCGAACGGAGAGATTCAGGTATTCTCTTCCCGCACGCTATTCGAGAGAGGAATGGGAGATAAATAATATAAAGGTGGTTCGATGAACCCTCTGCCAGGCACTTAAACGTGATTTGAAGAGTATCCCAGGTAGATGTGTAGATGAAGTCCGCTGCGGAATAACTGTTTATGACCAGAAAAGTGACTGGGCGGTGAACAGGTTTGTAGTTATGAAATGAAGACTCCATCAGGAGCGGTGTCCACCACGACCATAAAGTGACTAATATTAAAAGAATTTTAGGCCTTGGACGTGAATTACCATTTATTTATTGCAAAACAATTTCGACTATGCAACAGTCATCTTCTCTGCAACATGAGTAATCGAATTGAAACTGGTGTTATGATGTCAAGCCGAATCTCTGGAATATCTTATATATTTTGTAGCTGTGGCTTGGGGCTTGAGATATAACACCAGATACTCCATTGTGCATATTGCACTAAAGATGACTGTTCCATAATCGAAATCGATTTGCAACAAATAAATGGTAATTTACGAAAAAGCTGAAAATTCTCTTAAGATTTGTACTTGATTTGCGCCGTAAATTGTCCTACTAAGGCTATATCTTGCTTATTATACGTCAGGAGGCGCTTGGGGGCCGGAAGAGGAGTGATGAGTAAATTTTGGCATTTCAGTCCGCACACTGCGCGCTACCCTGTCCCGTGCAAGTCTCTTCATCTGAGAGTAAGTTCGGCAACCTACATCCTTTTGAATCTGCTTACGGTGTTCGTCCCTCGGTCTCCCTCTACGATTTTTACCCCACATACTTCTTTATAATGCTAAGATAACATTTCCTTGATGTCTCAGAATGTGTCCCACCAATCTATCCCTTCTCTTAGTCAGGATATGCCAGAAACTCCTTCCCTTCCCAATTCTGTTAAGCACCTCCTCATTAGTTACGTGATCTATTCAACTAATTTTCGTCATTCGTCTGTAGCACCACATTACAAAAGCTTCTATCATATTTTTGTCTGAACTCCTTCTCGTCCACGTTTCACTCCCACACAATTCAACACTCCGGACAAATGCTTCCAGAAAGGTCTTCCTATCATTTAAATTAATATTGTATGTTAACAAGTTTCGCTTCTTCTTCCCATAGCCATTCCGGATTTTATGACTTCTTTACTTCGGCCATCAGAAGTTCTATTGCTACTCAAATAACAAACCTCACCTACTACTTGTATTGTCTCATTACCTAATCTAATTCCTTCAGCATCGCCTGAGTTTTTGAGGCTACATTTCATTATCCTTGTTTTACTCTTGTTGATGTTCATCTTATACCCTCTTTTCAAGACACTGTCCATTCCATTCAATTGCTCTTCCATATCCTTTGCGGTCTTTGACAGAATTACTATGTCATCGGCAAACGGCGAGGATTTTTATTTCTTCTCCCTGAACTTTTATTCCATCTCCAAATTTTTCCTTGCATTCCTTCACTGCTTGTTCAATGTACTGATTGAACAATATTGGGGAAAGGCTACAACCTTGTTTTACTCCCTTACCAACGTCTGCGTCCCTTTCATGCCATTCGACTCTAATAACCGCTTTCTAGTTTTTGTATAAGTTGAATATAACTCCCTATATTTTACCCCTGTTACCTTCAGAATTTGAAAGAGGTTATTCCAATCGACATTGTCAAAATCTTTCTCCGAATCTACAATGCTAAAATATTCATATTCATTTACGTACTAGACGAATATGTAATAAAATGGGGGTACCTATTTAAAAAAATGCAGTTGATATCGGTTTGACCTATGGCAGCGCCATTTAGCGGGCAAACATAGCGCCATCTGTTTTCCCCCTAAACACTAGAAAAGTTTTGTTCTTTGTAGTTTTTTTGTTTGATGCTTATTTCGTGGGATATTTGGCTCGGTCATTATCAATGGACCACCCTGTATAGAACTGAAACACTAATAATTAATACACTGTCAACGTGATGTGTTTATTTTAACAAAATAACAGAATATTTGTCGAAAATATGCCGGAAAAAAATTCTTCGATACCACACATATTGTAATTCAATAATATAATGAAACACTCTACGAAGTCGGTGACAGAACACAAATAATAAATGTATGGGTATAATCAACAATAGAAGTAAGACAATCGTTCTTAAAATTAAAAGCTTAATATGGTTGAAGCTGTTGTTCTGATGCATACAAAATTGTATAATTGGTTTTATATCAAGCAATCAGAGTCAGCATCGCTTTCGAAGTTCTCAGAGTCAGAATCGTTATCGGAATTTTCCATGGGCAATCGTGTGTAATTGGAATTGCAGCTTTATTTCCTCCTTTGACAAACGTTTCACATGTGTTTGTGGAAGTTTTCAAATACTGGATAGGGATGCATCTGAAGCTACCAGAAGCCTCTCCGAAACGACTTCTAATGTTTTTACACGTGAACATTAGGTGGAAAAGTTTTCCCAATACCTTTTAATGAGTATGTTCCTCGCTTCCTGTCGTTCTTCGGATAACTGACCGTACAGCGCGCTGCATCGACCATGTTGTGTTACGAAATGTCGGTATCATGGGCACTTGTAAAAATTCACTATACAAGAGAAATGGCAGATTTTGGCAGATGATTCTTGTCAATTCCATCAGATAATTAATTCATCTATAGTCTGAGAGTTGAAATTCCGCGGTATGTTGCGGTATATGCTACTTTTCCTGTATTTGAAAATACAAGTTCGGCAAAGCATGGTAGTTTGGCACAGATATCGGGAAAAATATAAATAGGATAACCATGAAATTTATACCGATTTAGTGTACGAAAATTTTGTACGTATCTTTAGCAACTGTTTCCATCTTGTACAACTGAAATTCTTCACTTCATTACCAAAATATTCACTCACAAACCGAGAGTAAATTTGCTTTGCTTTCACAGCGCCGCGTGTGCTCTCGACGAAGGTCACTTTTGAACTGACGTAACTCGGCAGGTATCGAAGATTGCGACTTCTTCTTCTGGAATGAGATGCACCAATCCTTCCCCTACCCAAACCTATGTAGTGATTCAGAAATATATTTTAGAAGTCGCTACCGGCATTTCCAGCGTTAACGATACATGGAGAATTTCTTTTTTGTTTTATATGACTTTTAATGTAGGTAGTAAGTATTGTTTTTACATACATTGCTGTCAAAAAAAATAGTTTTCTTCTGTTTCATGATCGGCACGGCAGCAACTTGGACGCGAAGGGCGTCTTCGTAGCCGTCGGCAGTTGTCAACACAACCGGACTTCACTGCATCATGGTCGGCGGCTTCTGGTTGGAAGAAGACACCTGGAGCACCGAGTTTCTTCTGTGGCCAATGTATATTTTTTAACAATGGACAGGTATTGAATCTGATTTGTAAAAAGTGAGTTAGTTCAGGGCTTACCTTTGAATGGTTACTGTAAGCATATCTGTTTCGAAAGTAATAAAAACTGTGAAAGAAGTGTTTAATGGAAAATATGCTGCTTCTGCATTTTATTTTATGAAGAATTTCGCGAGGATCATACTGAAACGTTTTCATGCTAAAGTAAAAACTAATTCAACATTTAGTGATGGAAAGTATGTGCTATGATCTTTGCAGGTAAATTATTATGTTATTAAATGTGAAACTCGTGAAAGATACTTTTTGGTGGGATTTGACTTTTGTTTGTGGATTCAGTTACAATCCAAAATCTAACTTCAGACTTAGTTTTATTTCAAATAGGCTTGGTAATTATTTACATTCAATGGTGTCAGGATTTTATCAGTGATTTAACGGCTGCGACAGATATGTTTCTACTTTCATCTTTGGTTTGGTGAAAAAGTTACAACCTGTAAAGACAGTGTCATCGAGTGAACGGATTAATAGGGGATCAGACATGTTAGCATATTAACTTTATGTAATAATTTTTAAAGTTAATATTCAACAGAAAGGGATAGTATTAATTTTGATTCTGACTATACGAACAGAATAACATTACGTTCCATAGGTAACAATTAATAATGGAGGAGCAAGCTATAATCTCTGATAAAATGAAATTACGTATTTGCATAATAGAAAACGAAACTTACATACACTTGAAGGTCATTAATCATTGATTTAATCGAAAGGAGTTATTTAATGGGCTACTTAAAAAAATTATCCCGCTTGTTAAACGTCGATTATCTCTATACAAGAATTTAGTGATAGCAACGACGGAACGGAGTAAATATAGCAATCTTTGGGGACATACATGAGAAGCCGATACAAAAATAGATATTCATTTCACATTCTGATCAGTTTAAACTGATTGGAACCTGCTAATATGGAAAAAAAAAAAAAAAAAAATACGTACTTCGGATGCAGCAGAATTACGATCTGCCACGTAATGTAAACTATTAAACTTGATAATAATAATTAAGCAGTGCAGCAACGTAACGAGTGAGTTACGTCGTTTAGCTACGTGGACAACGGATCGTATGACTGCACCTATCAAAATTGCGAGAATCGAAAATTCATTTTTCAGGGATATGGCCACGTTTTGGGGATTCCGTCCCGCTGTGCGGACTCGCGGATTGCTGCAACATCGCCCCAGGACTCCGGTAGACGGTCGGTGACCATAGAAATGGCGAACTCGTATGCTTGTGCTATGGCCTGTCGTCACTTCCTGCCCTCGCGCGCGCGCGCGCCAAAAGCTCAACTGCCGGGTTTTTTTCCCCTACGTCATCAACTTCCCCATGTGAGCTGTTCTAACCGATTTGCCAACGTACGGCGCTCAGCCAGTACATTTCGAAAACTTTACTTAAAATCAAAATAATTACACTACACATTAAACAAATTTCTTATTATGTTTTTATATTGGTATAAACATCCTTTGCACTATTTATTACAATCGCGCAATTTCTTATGTCACAGATAAGTGATTTAACTGAATACTTCAAGATAAAATACACAAGATTAATTGAAAATTAAATGAGAAATAGTTAATATATTATTTTTATAAACAAACATTGCCATGCTAGTTGTGTAACTGTCTTGTATTCATTGATAATTTATTACTTTTCATTGTCAATTAAACATATTACGTCAGATGTGACTATATCAGCTAATGTATTGTTTATTTGTCAACAGGCTATTTTGTAATGAGGGCCTTAAAGGTTCCTAACTGCATCGTATTACTTCAAATGCCAGTAGTATTAGAATATTTTATTTCACGCTGAGCACTGCACTGCACCTGGCACTCGCCATTGTCCCTCTCTCCCCTCACCGCAAACGAACCTGGAAAACCCTAAGCTGGAACAAGCCACCAACGTCGGCCTGCTCGCTGACCTCCCGTCAGCTACAAGCACACAGCAAATCTCAACGTGGAGAATTTCTACCTATGGCCTAACTATAAATGTTGTCACCCAACTGTGTACATACATTGCTACCATAATTAATAAGATTAAAATTGTGTAACATTTAGTGCATTGGCATGGTCAATGTTTGCAGTGAACTTCATACTGTTTAATTATCAAATGCTATTAATTACCAGTATTTCTATTGGGCGGTAATCTTACAGTACGAGACCTAATATCTCTTGTGTTTGTGATCATTACGCGAAATATAAGTAGGCTGCAGCAAGATCGTACTACACTCAGCTTCAATTTCCGGAACAGAAATTCACGAAAAGAACGTCGTCTTCCCTCCAGCGATCCCCAATTGAGTTTCCGGAGCATTTCCGCGACACTCGCGCATTGGTCGAACCTGCCAGTAACAAACCTAGCTGCTCGCCTCTGAACTGCCTCTTATGTCTTCCTTTAAACTGATCTGCTGCGGGTCCCAAACACTTGAGCACTACTCAAGACGTGGTCGTACAAGCGTTTTATACGCGGTCTCCTTTACAGGTGAAGTACATCTTCCCAAAATTCTCACAATAAACCGAAGTCGGCTGTCCGCCTTACTCACAACTGCCCTTACATGTTCGTTCCATTTCATATCGCTCTGCAATGTTACGCCTAGATATTTAAACGACGCAACAGCATCAAGAATCTCACTACTAATGCAGTGTTCGAAAATTATGGGATTGTTTTTCCTATTCATGCGCATCACCTCACATTTTTCTACATTGAGAACTAGCTGCCATTCTTCGCACCAACTAGAAATTTTGTCTAAGTCAACCTGTATGCTATTACAGTCAAATAAAGATGAAACTCTCCCATACACCACAGCATCATCAGCAAACAGCCGCAAATTACTCTGTCCATCAGATCATTTGTATAGATAGAAAATAATAGCGGTCCTATCACACTCCCCTGGGGCACGCCTAACGATACGCTCATCTCTCATGAACACTCGTCGTCGAGAACAATTAAGTGTGTTATTAGGAATTCCAGCCAGTCACAAATCTGTGAACCTGTTCCATGTGCTCGTATCTTCGTTAGCAGTCTGCAGTGTGGCACCGTGTCAAACGCCTGTTTGAAATCGAGAAAAACACTATCTCCCTGTTGCGCTTCATCCATGGCTCGCAAGATGTCATGTGAGTAAAGGGCAAGCTGAGTTTCACATGAACGATGTTTCCTAAACCCGTGCTGATTCATGGAAAGAAGCTTTTCCGTCTGAAGGAAATTTACTATACTCGAACTGAGAATGTGCTTCAAAATTCTACAGGAAAGTATATGATATCGGATTATGTAGTAAGTCTGTAACGTCTCGCAAGTGGCAGTAAAGCTGGGTGAGTCTGGATCCAGCGACTGTATTTTCGTGATCAGGACGTGCATCTTCGATTGGTTCCACGACAATAAAAAGGCGCGCTGTCTCTCTTCTTGGTTTACCTGATGAATTATGAAGTGTTGTCGGATACGTTTTTCGTATGTTTCCCAAACTTCGTTGTTGAACGCAGGGAATGGCGGCGGCGTAATTGATTGGTAGAGTCGTCTGATTTCTGCGATGCTGCGTTGTGTCTGAGATTCCACAGAATGGTTAATTAATGTGTAAAAATGTTGCAAGAGTCCTTGGAAGAATGGTTGTAATTCCGTAGTTGCTTCTGGCGTAACCGTGATGATCGTCGGCTCGTTCCGCTCCAATCGTCGCTACTGAATTATACTCATTTGAATCAGTTTATAACGTTTATTGAACACCGAACTCACACTACATAAACAATCCACCGTACACAAGCAGAATAGTAGCTCCACTTCCCGTGTGTCGTGTGAGGTGACTTCTGCAGAAAAAGTTCGTATTAGTCTCTAGTAAGTTCTACTTTGTTTTAAGGAAATGTCTTGTTTACCGGTTGCGCCTGCAAGTGCTTGAGTATGTTATACGACGCACATGTGTGTGTTGTGTGTAGTCTGCATTGGAGGGGCTTTCTGTGGTCAGACGTGACACTCACCGTTTCCGTCAATTGTTGCCCAAAGCTCCCTCTCAAATTCTCTAGAACTTCAAGTTCCTTCAATTTATCTATATCCGATCTGCTTATTTTCCTACCTTTCTGCAGTTTTTTTCAGTTTCAACTTACAAATCTTGATCAATAAGATATGGTCGAGTCTACGTCTTACCGTTATAAAATCTATCTGGTAGCTCCCGGTGTCTCTTGGTCTCTTGCACGAATACGACCTTCTTTCATGATTCTTAAACCAGGTGTTTGTTATGATTAAATTATGTTCCGTGCAAAATTCTACCAGGCAGCTTTCTGTTTCATTTCTTTTGCTCAGTCCAAATGTACCTATTATCTTCCTTTCCCTTCCTTTTCCTACTACTGAATTCCAGTCTCCCATAGCAATTAAGTTTTCCTCTCCCTTAATTAATTGTCTGAATAGTTTCCTTTACCTCCTCGTATATTTCTTGGATTTCATCATCGGCAGAGCTAGTTGGCGTATAAATCTGTACTACTGCGCTGGTCATAGTAGTTTATCCGCGTTCCTAGTTTCTTATTCATTATCAGATCTACTCCTGTAATACCCCCAACTGATTTTGTAGTGATAATCCTGTACTCACCTGACCAGAAATCCTGTTCCTCTTTCCACCGAACTTCACTAATCCCCACTATATCTAACACCAATCTATCAATTTCTCTTTGTAAGTTTTCTAACCTCCCTACCCGAGTAAGGGATCTAACATTTCGCGTTCCGATCCGCAGAATGCCAGTGTTGTCTTTCTCGGTGATCACATCCTCCAGAGTAGTCATCTCCTGGAGATCCGAATGGAGGACTATTTTACTGCCGTAATATTTTAATCATATATTCATACCGTAGAGCTGCATGTCCTCGGGAAAGGTAACGGCTGTAGTTTCCCCTTGCTTTCAGCTATTCGCTGAACTGTGTGGCAAAGCCACATTAGCTGATGTTACAAGGCCAGCTCAGTCAATCATCCAGACTGTTGCCCCTGTAACTACTGAAAAGGCTGCTGCCCCTCTTCAGGAACCACACGTTTGTCTGGCCTCTCCACAGATACCCCTCCGCTGTGGTTGCACCTACGATACGGCTATCTGCATCGTTGAGGCACGCAAGCCACCCCACCTCGGCAATGTCTGTGGTTCATGGCAGAATGATCCACAAACGTTTGATATTTTGCACAAATGTAAATTTAGATTGGTGCATTTTTGTGAGATTATTGTATTTTCTAGGTTAAGCACTGGTCTTGAATATACAGTTCATAGTCAACACGACTTCAGAAAGTAACCCTTTACTCATGTAATGCTATCGACCGACGAGGGATGTGAAACAAATACCGTATTTCTAGATTTGCGGCTAGCTTTTGACACTATACCTCAAAAGCGTCTTGTAATCGAATTGCGTGCTTAAGAAATATCTTCACAGTTGTGCGATTGGATTTCCTGTCATAAAGGACACAGTACGTCATAATTGACGATAAGTCATAATTGACGATAAGTCATAGAGTAAAACAGAAGTGATATTTGGCGTTCCCCAGCGTGTTACAGGGTCAACACTGATCTTTATTTTTATAAACGCGGATGACGCTGTCGTTTATCGGCTAGTAACGTAACCAGAAAATCAAAAGCAACTCTAAAATGAATATGATAATATGTTTCACACAAATTAATTAAAATACTAGTTTAAATTTCCAAAGTGAAATAATAATTTGTATTTTTCCTTACATGTATATTTTGTAAGGGCTGAGTCCCCCGGTATCAAATGTGATACCATCTGTAAAATTTTATTAAAAATAAAAACTGAAAATTCAAAAGTATTTTGTGCTTATTTATGTATACAGTAGTCCAGAAACAGGTTTTCATTAAAGTAGAAGAATGTATGTGCCTTCAGGATAGTTCCAAATGTTTGACTTTGTTAGTTTTGTTTTCGATGATTTTCGGTGAATGTTCATTAGTTTTTTTTATTGGATCCTTCATTTGTATATAAAGGTGTTGACAGTTGGTGGTGAAAATCATAAATTTATTCGTCCTGCCAAATAAAAGTAGGTGATGGACGGCTCTGACCAAATTTTGAACTCAGGACTCCTGATTCAATTTCCCTACCTGAACCTCTCGTCAGGTTTCCGTCCCTCCTATCGATCTACAACCAAACATGGGTGAATTTAGTGCACATACAGTTCCCTTGACATCACTGGTAATTACTTATAATCAATTGTTGTTGTTGTGAAACGTTACTTACAAACAGTATGGCATCTACTGTTGCTGACTGGCGATTTCCTAGAGAAAACGAAATGTTCTTTCTGCAGAATTGTCACTGCAAAAACATACGTTGACGCAATGAAATTGATATGCAAATTAGGATTTTAAAAGAAATTAAATGTGGGCTGTTGGTGGCAGCAGTCGGACTTGGCGGCTGTCGGGCGCCGTGTGGACGGACCTGGGACGAGTTTTCAAAGTCTTGTGTTAAGTGCAATATCATGTTTGATGATATCAGTTTTCTGTTCCCAGTAACTGCATTGTCCAAAGTTCAGTTAGCTGCCATTCG
Source organism: Locusta migratoria (assembly GCA_026315105.1). NCBI lineage: Eukaryota > Metazoa > Arthropoda > Insecta > Orthoptera > Acrididae > Locusta > Locusta migratoria. Next base: position 957,968,008 of record CM048744.1, on the reverse strand, counting down.
TCCTTAAGAGCGTCATTGTTCTATTAAGTGTAAGTACTTGTTTGACGTCAATCATCCTTGGTGGTGTCCCTTCGACCAGCGGTGTGCTCTATTGTGTCAGGGTGGAGGTGTTGGGCGGGTGACGGTACTTGACCCTGATGACACTAACTTAGACGGTCGATTCAGTGTGGCCTGATACCCCGTTTGCTATACTACTGCGGACGTTACTCATGTTTGATTTCAGCTTATGAATAGCAAAATGAATATTAAATTCAGAGGTGATATCGAATTTTTATTTAAAATTGAGTACACAGTAATATCTCATTACATTCTCGAGGTATTGGTTTCGTATCCGACGAACGAATCCTAGTGGCGTGCTCACCTGAGTCTAATGCGAAATACATATAATTCCACTTCGAGAATACTATTCTGTAAGAATGTTTATTTAGAGAACGTGCTGTCTAATGTATTCTTTCGATAAGTGAATTTCTTGTTCTTATTTGTCAATCGTGTTCGTAATTGTATTGAGGTAAAGAATGAAATTATTAGATCTTTACTGACACAGATTAGATTTGCTTAGATTAGATGAATACTTGTTCCATAGATCATATATACGACATTTCGTAATGATGTGGAACGTGTCAGTTTAGTAAATGGTATCTATACAAGACAATGTTTTAAGGATTTTTTAATTTTCATTTCTTTATTTTTTTGAATTTGTTTAGAGTTTTTTAATTTTATTTTTAAGTTTTATTTAAAAATTCATCCAAAGTGTAGAAGGAGTTGCCATTCAGAAATTCCTTTAATATCTTTTTAAATACCAGTTCGCTCCCTGTCACACTTTTGATGCTACTTGGTAAGTGACCGAAGATTTTTGTGGCAACATAATTCACCCCTTTCTGTGCCAAAGTTAGATTTAACCTTGAATCTTACATCTTACAAAATAGGCTGTATGTGTGTATTTATGTATGTATGTTCCACGTCTCCTCCGAAACTACTGGACCGATTTCAACCAAACTTGGTACACATGTTCTTTAATATCAGGCAACAATCGCTGTCGGGGTAATAATCACCGGCACATACGTAAGGAGATATGACGTCATAAACAATGAGATGCGCTAAACATTGCTGCGTCAAACGACAATGGTGCACATTTTCCACTAAAGCACTGGTCCGATTTCAACCGAATTTGGCACACATATTTCGAACGTGAGCTAACAGCTGCTGTAGGAGTACGACACATGGTTCAGCAGATATAACGTCATGAACAACAGGAACCCCAAAAAACTGCTACATAATGCGACAAGACTTTATAAATACACTATATGAGAATGACAGTACTTGACTACTTGCAACAAACTTTAAACATAATTTCAAACCTTTATTAAACTCTTTCTTGCAGACAACCACATCAAAATAATGAAAGGAAAAAAGTTTCTCGCTTACTACTTTTCCACTGCTCATGGAGCAAAAGTACGGCATTCGGTATAACGTTACAATTTATAATTTCTACACTATAAATTGAAGTCGCAGGAAAATTTACCGATAGTATACACACATACATATGAATGTACTTTAGAAATTGTATCACATTACGACACGTAGTTCATGAGATATGAGGACGTAAAGAGTAACGTTCATGGTAAAACAGCTGCATCAGGCGTCACGTTTTAATCTACTACTACTTTACTACTAAGCATATTCGCAACAGATTTTACCGATATGCAGCACTTATACAAATCAATATATTCCTGCAAAATTTTACAATAGTACAACACACACACACACACACACATATATATATAAGCCTATCGCTGTTCACTTCAATCTTCAAAACTACTGTACTAATCTTCCTGCGGTTTTCACAGAAAACATGAACGAAGATTGGTTCAGTATCTAGGCATGTCTGTCTGTTTATCTATTAGAAACCAGTTCTCCAAAACTACTTCACGAATTCGCATGAGGTTTTCACAGGTAACTTAGGCGTACCTTGGGACAACATATAGACTTAGTTTCATAAAAATCGGATCAAAGAAGAACATCACAATTTAACGTTTTTATCGACAACCGTCATGTCTCTCTTTCTCTTTCATCTCCAAAACTAACAGACTAATTTTCAGGGGTTTTTCACATGAAACGTGTGGTTATCTTGCGGTTACAGAAACGCTTCATTTCACAAAATCGGATCAGAATAAGTAACATATCACAATTTAATCATTTCTCTGAAAGCAATCGCATGCGTCTATTTGTAGAGAGTAATCTCCAAAAGTACTAAATGAACATTCATGGTGTATCATAGATAAATAGAGAATATCGTGGGGCAACATATTGGCTTCATTTCATCAAAATCAGACGAGGAAAATAAAACATATCATAATTTGAAGTTTTAGGTGTATTTCATGCTTGGAAAGAACGGTATAATGCAGCAAAGAACTAATATATAACGCAGCGGGTCTTCGTGTAAAGTTCGGGGCAGCGATCTGTTTATTACCCTTTGAAAATACTACTTACTCTTTGACTTTTGAAATCTATATCTATAATGTATCTGTTCGGTGTAAGTTTATCACGTCTGAACCACAAGACATAAAGAGCTAAAAGTTTGTACAGTTACTAATGTCCACAGGGGGAAGGCTTTAGGCACAGTTTTATGGCGATCGGGTAGCTACTTATCTATATATATATTAATGTGAATGTCTGTTCGGTGTACGCTTATCACGTCCTAACGACAAGATGCAGAGACTTCAATATTTGTGCAGTTTCTATTTTATACCCGAGGAAGGTTTTAGGCACGGTTTTATAGCGATCTGATAGATATTTAGTAATTTGAATAATATTACGTGAAATGCGGAACAATAATTACTGTTTGAAAATTATATTTACCCTTTGAAAATGGTTTTATTGATTGCATTGTTGCTTGAGGGTTGATAATGATAAAAGGTTGGAGTATATTTGAATGGAAAATTATCTGTGTATGTAAAATTCTACGCGCGCGCGCGTGTGTGTGTTAATATTTCGCTCTGCAGCGAAAACTAAAGAACGCAAAGGAATGGTCTGTCTGTAATTGATGTCCGAAGTCTCCCGTTGTACACCGTAGCAGTTCTATGCCGATAGCTGTAAGGGGGTGGAAGATATGGTTGAAAGTCGTCAAATTATTAAAAAAAAATCGGACTGAAGGCCAGCGATGACGATTGCGACTCTGTAGCAAGGCGGTTACATACAGCGAAACGTGATACCACGGACCATATCCTTGGTCTATGCGTCCTACAATATCTTCAGCTCTTTCTCTGTAAGGGTAAGCTTACGGATAAGAAAATATAAGAATAAATAAATCAAGCAGTAAAAAAAGAAATTTCTTTTAATACATCTCTTTAAACAAATCGATTTGACATTCTGCACACTACATCAAGTGATCGATCTGTGATATTATTACAATCATTATTGTTGAATTTCGTGATTGGATTCTTCGAAACGAGGGCACTTTTACGTGTAATTTGATCTACACTACTTACTTTCTTGATAATTTTGATTAAACTGTTTGTTTCTAAAGAAGGTATTGCATTTCATTTCATCCTTCAAAACCAGTCTCATAACACACTACTGAAAGATAGCTTTTCTATCATAATCAACCAACACGCGAGCGGAGCCGCGGGTTTAAAGCTAACATGCGATAGAGGCGCTGTAGTGCACCAAAGAACTAATCAACACCGCTCCTGCATAATGAGTATGGGGTAGTTCAACAAGGAAGCGAAGGTTTGTGACAGATTTAAGCAATCTTATGTCTACGTATACCAACAAACATTCAACATAGTGTTACTGATTTCGCTTTGTGTATTAAAATACTTTATTGTATTAAAATACTATATTACATTAAAATACTTTATTGATCAGGTCATGTCTGATGCGACAGTTTTACGGTATCTACAGCGAAACTGTTGTGAGCGGTAGACATATCTTTTCGTTTCATCATATTGTGCGGGGGAAGGTCAATTACAAAAAGTCCGAAATTACATGAAAACTTTGTTGTGGGTCTCTAACTACTCTCATTTTCCAATAATTGACGCATAAATCCGGGTATTCTCACGCGGTGGCCTCTCATTATTTATGACCTCATATCTCCTCAGCTATGTGTCGTGCTCTTTTGTCAGGAACATTCGTGGGCGTATGGTGAACAGTTCACCAAAGTTTCATTGCAATCGAATGAATGGTTTATGAACATATAGAGGACATACAGACAAACATTCATTTTTATATACATAGATAAAGTGACGTAATATTTTTTCCTGGAGCTCCTAAAAACACAGGCTGGCGCATCCACCATTTTCATTCCATGCGAAAGCTAAACATAATACGTAGCTTATGCGAACAGTGCTATTTTGTTCAAGTTTAGTGAAATATTTTAGAAGTGTCCGGCATAGAGCCCTAGATCGTACACTTTGAGCTTGCATTCCGCTCTTGTTTACGTCGATATGTGGATTAAACATAAAAAATCTCGCGTTTTCTTTACTTATTGCTGCTTTTCTTTGCTGCGCGAATAAAGAAGAAAAGCGTAAGAAACATATATTTCTGTGATAAAAATCGCGTACTAGGTTTAATTCTACCAAAACTGGTCATCTGGCTTGTATTTGAATAATGACTGTCAATATGCGAGGTTTGTTTGCCGTCTTGCAGTAAGTGTTTGTTGTCTGCTGTGACAAATATACCACATCGGATTTTTGTACTCACATTGCTGAATATACTTCTATTACGTTATTGAGAATATTTCAGAATTTATTACAAACATTAAAACGAAAAAGAATATTAGTGTACAGGATCTGAAGTTTACGGTCGTAGAGGCACACGGTGCCGATGTTGGCAACAATTGTTGAATGCTGTTTGAAAACCTATTCGTATAGAATAAGAAGAACATGAAATAAATAATTCTGATCCTTCTCTAAGGTTGACAGGTTTTTGTATGTAACCGTATCCTTGTCTTGTCAGTAATTTAATAATCCTTGTAAAACAGACAAAGTAAAATTTACCCACTATTCTGTGTCAGTTATGTTATTGTCTCTAATAGATAAGCGTAAATATTGGCATTTACTGATATGAAATTGAATTGAGTGCGTATTTTTTGATAAAACATCAGGCACTATTCTTTCAAATTGCATACTACAAGTTATAACACTAAAACTTCGAAATACCCCAAATATCATTAAACGGTAAGTGCCTGTATAAGGACAGTACGCTGCTACAGCTGTAACTAAACTTTTTGGCCAGTATCTTTATATTTTCCGTTTTAGTGTTTGTAATACTTACTCGCAATAACGTAATAGAAGTACATATCTTCAACAATTTGTGCAGTGTCAGTATAAAACTTTTTGATGTGGCGTACTCTCAATAATAAGACACACACATAATGTGCTCTAAAAACTGTTTGTTCTTGTTGTTGTTGGATTTTTGAAGGGACTAGACAGCAACGGTTATCATTCCCTTGTTCCGTTCTGAGAAATAAAACATTTTGTTAAGCGTTCCTATGGAAATGCATTAACAAGTCAAAGAGTAAAAATCACTGGTAAATATGAGGAAAGGGTACAAGTAAAAATGAAGAAGAAAAAACACCACCATTAAATCACATGATAAAAACCAGCTGCGCGAATAAAATCTAAAACACGTTGAACCATAGCAGCATCGTCTCCTAGCATAAAAAAGCGCAACTGGCAGATGAAAAGATTGTCGCAAGCCAACTAAAAGTGGACAGTTCACCAGAATGTGGACCACTGTCAAGGGGGCGCCACAGTCACACTATGGTGCGTCCTCCCGCCGAAGAAGGTGGCCATGCGTCAGCCATGTGTGGCCGATTCGTAGGCGACAGAGAACAACCGATTCCCTACGAGATGACCGCAGTGAGAACTTCCATGCGACCGTAGAGAGCGTCACTGCACGAAGCTTGTTGGGTTGAGCAGAGTTAGCCCACTCGTAATCCCACAGGCTACGAATCTTCCGATGGAACTCCACTCGGATCGCTCTCTGGAAGACCAATAGCCAATGGACTGGAGAATGTTTTGCTGTGTTAAGATACTTTGCGCCTGCTAACTCTCTACAGGCAGCTTCTCTGTTAAGAGATAGGACTTTCAAAAGAGCTAAGTAAAAACTTACGTTCGAATACCGCAGACGATTTTTAGTATTAAATATTTTTTGAAGTCATAATAATAAATAATATTTACTTGCAATACATAACCATGCACTCGGTCTGGTTTCCTAGTTTTTGCGCCGAGGTTTAATGATCCATTTTTTTTCTTCTCTTGGGAAACTAAACATTCTGTTGGCACCTCTGTAACGATTTGATTACTTTTTGGCAACTGAACCAACCGTAATGGCGTGCTAAAGTGCTGTCACACAAATCCTATAGCATCGCAGTATGTTCATCTTACGAGCTACTGGAATGAAAATGGCGGATGCGTCAGCTCGTAGTTATAGGAGCCTTAAGGCTAGTCTACACGACGACACTAGGTTGCGAAACTCGTTGCATGAAATGAATTGCGCGCAACTGGTTTCGTGTATGTCTGTAGACACGGCGTCGATGGTACACACTTCAGTTTCGTTGTTTTGTGAGTGCCGTAGTCGCCGTAAAATGAAAGTTTTCGTAGCTGCAAGCGTTGTGGCGAATGTATTGCTTGTCTGTGTAAAGTCGCTGCATAAGACTAAACATAAAAAAGAATAAGAAACGTGTGTGGGTTCGTGAATGGATTAAAAAATGACGTCAGCTCTGTTACTCAGCGACCTTGCTGAAAGAAATTGTTATTGAAGACCGTAGAAGTTATTTTAATTAACTTAGAATGTTACCAGAGCAGTTAACGTTCCTTTTAAACAGAGTTAGCAATTCAATAAAGAAACAAGATACTGTTATGCGTGAAGCATTGTTACCAGAACTGAAATTACAAATTGCATTACGTTTCTTGTCAAGTAGATATTCGTCTCTGCAGTACTTGTACCGTGTTCCGAAATCCACAATTGCCATACTTCGTTTGTATAGGTATTCCGAATTGGATGTATTTTAGTCTGCAATTCGCTAATCGTCAACCCATAAATATTCAATTTCACAAATAATTGCTAGACGAGCACTAACACGCCGTTAAAATTGCACAAACACCTGCGCAACGCATATGTTCAAAAACCGAATTATTTCTTCCGTTGCCCCTTTTATGTTGTATTTTGTTCTGTATTGGTCATAAACTAACCTAAAAACACGCGCAATCAGTTTCACCAAAGTTGGAACGTGCCGAAACTATTTAGTTTCGTCAACGAGTTTCGCGAAGGCCTGCTGCGCATGCGCATTGGCCAGTAGCGCAGTTTCATGAAACGTAGTGTCGTCGTGTAAACTAGCCTTTAGTTTTTTCACTTTTTTTAGATTTACCCTTACGTGGACATGTTGAGTTTTGGAACTCATTTGTAAAACGATAGACATCCGTCATCTCCGTTTGTTACACACATCTCTCGACCAAGCGCATCAGCGGACTGGAATCCAGTTTATCAGACAGGCAATCTGATGCCCTGCCTCCACTGATTAGGTGGCGCGTGGAAATTATACTCTGCGAGGAGGGTACTCGAGGACGGAGGGGCTGCGTGGCATGACGTCACGTGTGGCGGCTAGCGCGTTCCCGCCTGCGCTGCCAACTTGATAACTTTGCACGCGCGCCACACGAGCCCCGTAATGAGGCTGTCCATCATCGGCACTGTCGCGCGCAATTGATCCGCCGTCTCGTGCCATTGGCGGCTTTCACGTCTCGTTACTGCCCCCCCCCCCCCGGTGCTAATGTTGTTATTAGCGCTGCTAATAACCGCCGGTGACCACGTAACCAACAGTCTTTATATTCCATCTCATATGACGGTATTGTTTATCGTTTTTCAGTTAACAGCTTTGAAAGACGTGTTGTTAGAATTGAATCGGTCATTTCAAAAAGGTCATTAGTCATGAAAGTAAAATTTTACAGGAGAAGGAAAAAACGTTTACAGCATAAACCATTTATTTATTTATTGTTATTTTAATATCAGTATTTAGTGAGGTGCCAAGCACTGTGTATTTTTATTTTGTAATTAATAGTTTAACCACAATATTAATTTAAAAATTACTGACTTATGACCTTTTTGCAATGAACGACCGTATGTTGCAACAAGTGAAAGCATTACTTGCAAATAATTACCTATTTTATTGAAAAATCAGTTTATATTTTACACAGTAAAATGAAATGTGAATATTATTATCTAAAGTGACACTTTTCGCTACATTTGTGTTTTTTATAACATGAAAATAGAGTCCAATGAATCAAATCAATCTTCTTGATCATCATCTTCATTATCTTCCCCCTTCCGTGGGCCATTCTTGCAGTTGGTCATAAAATTCCACATATTCAGCTGGAATATACCTCTTCACTTTTTCAAGTTCCGATCATGACGTCTTACAAATTTTTTATGCTCCCAAAATCTCTATCGTTTGGAAGGAAACTATGACCGCGTTTGATCTTCCTAAATCTCCCAGTTGATACAAGTGTTAAACAAAAGCGAATCGTTGGGTGATTTTTGTTTTGATTAGCTCACCCATCAGAGAAGAGATGAAGCTCATTCATATCTTTTGAGATATACTTCTCGATGTAATGAAGCAGAAATGAGCAAACCTCGTTTGCGCCTTCCTTCGTTTCGCCTTCGTGGTACACATAAAAGTGTGAGTGCTTGGTTTTCACATCATGTATGCCAAAAACATTCTTAATTTACGATCCTCTTTTCCCGGTCTTCTGCTCTTGACAGCTTGAACTTCGATTAGCCCTTGCAGGAAGATATCTTGTTGATTCTTATCACTGAAACTGTTCAAGTGAGCAATCATATGTAGATTCGCGTCATCATCAAACAGAGAAAATCAGTCCTTTTTGGACCTGAAAGAGTCGAAGTTATCAATTACAATAATGCTTAAATTGCATACTATGCAGGTAAATGCATTTACTTCCATACACATATTTTACTCACTTGCAGTCATATCCTGTATTCTGAGGCTGAATTTTGTCACCTTTCCCATTCATGTATTCCACTCCCTTTACTTTTGAATCACGAATAATATTCCTTTTGTACTTATCAGCATTTCTTGTCCGTTTTCTGCCTACAGGAGGCATTATAGAGTCCGAAGAAGACGCAGACATAATTACAGCTCGACAAATAAGTGGTTTCTGAATGCGACAGTAATGACCTATTATTTGAACCTACAATGCTGTAAACACAACAATGGATTGTTGCAGTGATGCTAACCTCAGACGACAAAATACGCCGGAAAGCAGCGCAACGCCCCCAATAAGTTCTGCGTTCGATTAAATACACCTCCATACAGTCATTGAAAAAACGGCATGAGTCAATGACACATGACCTTTTTGCAATGAACGAAGATTTCAAGGGTCGATAGTGACACCATTTGATAGCTGACTTCTGCCCTTCTTGTACGTATGAATCCGGCTACACTTTCCCATCCATTTCCAATGGATAACTCACTTTCGTAAAGAAGTTGACTTATGACCTTTTTGCAATGACCGATTCAATTTGTGGAGTGATGAAACACGTATCATTGGAATTTGTTTAAGTTTGACTGAGCTTTGTTATCTCTGGTCTGTGACGTAACAAACTTCTCAGGATGTGTTTCTGCCAAAGAATTTACCTCACTTGTACCAGTGACGTAGCCAGGATATTGTCAAAGGGGGAAAGGGGGATCCGAATGGTTAAAGAGAAATTAAAAAAGGCTCATGTTTTCCATTCAAGATGGCCGCCAGTGAGTGACGCACGCTAGTTAGGCTCGCAAGTTTATCTGGTATTTGGAGGTGTTACTAAGCAGTTTGGCTGTTTGAAATAGTCACAAAACGTGTGTTAAGTGCCAAGTGTTGAATCGCTGTACTATTCGGAGTGCCTGTAATCGTGTAACTGCATTGAAAATGGAAAGTCGTCGAACAACGCGCAGCACCGCCAACGGCCAGTCCGGCGAGGGGGCAGCAGGCGAGCCGGTGCCGGCGACCGCGGCCGCGCCGCCCGCCACCGCCGACATCGCCGCACTCGTCAGGGCCGAGGTAAGTGCCGCGCTGCAGGCGGAGGGCGCGCTCGCCACCGTGCTCCAGACCATCACCGACGCCGTCACTGCCTCAGTGACGCTCAAAATACAGCAGACGCTAGACAGAAATGCCAGCGAGATATGCGCTCTGAAAAAGAACCTAGAGGACACCGCAGACAGAGCACGATCTCTCGAGCAGAAGCTAATCGAGAGAACGGATGAGCTCGAACAATATCAGAGACGTAACAACCTACGACTGTTCGGGATTCCAGAAAATAGTAGTGAAAACACCGATGAAATCGTAGTGAAACTGGCCACAGAAAAGCTAGGGGTGCAGGTGACTCTTAACGACATCGACAGAAGTCACAGAGTAGGACGTAAGACAGGGGAATCCATAAAACATAGGCCCATAATAGTGAAGTTTGTTTCGTACAGGAAGAGATCCGAAATCTTTAGAGCCAAGAAGAAACTGGTAAAATCAGGTCTGACGATACGTGAAGATCTCACTTCCGAGCGGTTAAAAATTTTGAATAGTGCAATCGCAACATTTGGCCTACACAATGTATGGACAAGTGACGGCAGAATAATGGTGAAGACGAACAATGGCAAAATATCAATTACAAATGCAAATGAACTCGAAAGCCTCTGCTCTAGGAGATAAAAACACTTGAACACTTGCCGCCACTACTTCTACGTGTAGCTTACTATTTTTTTTCTTTCCTATTTTTTTGTTCTTTTGCTACACTTTATATCGATTTTGTAAAGAAAATCTTATGTACATTAATATCTATTATACTACATTAGTTAGCTTTCTCTTTATTATTTTTAGCAAATTATCATTATTTGATTGGTGTGATTTGTTGTTACACTTTTTTTTTCTCTTTCTTCTAGCAAATTATCATTATATTTTTAGTGACACTTACTGGTTCACTTTCGGATAGTGCTGTTTTACTATTAATCCCATACCTACATTATTAATTACGGTACCATATTAGGTTTAAATTCACTTTTATATAGCGTTGGTCTCACGCATCATTGGCAATTGTTTCGCTCCACTGTCGATATTGTTATCCTTACTTAGTGTTGTTCCGTGCAGATTATTTTGTCTTTGCTTGGCGAGATTCTCCCCCCCCTCCCCCCCCCTCGGCGCCTCGCTGCCGCTCGGCGGAAACAGGCCGTGCTGACCTTGGCTGCAGCGCCTCCCTGTCCCTCCCCTGTCTCTGAACCCACCTGACCTGCTTCCGCTTTCTCTCTCTGCTGTCCTACACTCCTCCCCCGACCCCCCGGACCGCTAGCCACCCAGCCACGCCACATTCCAATGTGTCCTGCGTTTGCAGAAAAGGACGCCGCCACCCCACAGCCCACTGCCGTTGCCCTACCGACTAGCGGTATCATCGCGCGCGCTACAACTGAGCGTACACAGCTCCACGTGGCACACGCAAATGTTCAATCACTACAAGCTCATTTAGTTGAGTTCCGCCATATATTTCAAGACTTGTGTCTTCATATAATTCTTCTATCGGAGACCTGGCTCAAACCAAGCATTACCACCAGTTCCGTAAATTTAGACGGCTATGTCTTCCTAAGACACGACCGATTGCACAAACGCGGAGGCGGCGTTGGAGCTTACATTCGCTCTGAATTATCTCCTACCGTGTTGCACACGTCAAATAACGATGAAACTGAACAAGTGGAATACATGTTCATAGAGATAAAACCTCTCAAAGAAAAGTGTCTAATATGCGTCCTCTATAAACCTCCGAAGGTAGGTGCGTTGGACTGCTTCGAAACTGCCCTCTCAGACCTCGAATCAACCTATGAGCACATAATTATAGCAGGTGACACTAACATAAATTTTCTGTTCAACAGTCCGTCCTGTATGAAGTTCAAGCGTATGCTTACATCTTCGAATCTAACCTTACTTCAGCTTGCACCCACCCATCACACAGCTGATAGTCACACTTTAATAGATATATTTGCAACAAGGTTTCCAGACAGAGTAATTCGAACGTCACAAACATCTGCGCCTGGTATGTCTGCCCATGATGTAATTTTCATGACGTACTCGCTAGAATGCCCTAGGAAGAAACCACTGTTAACTGCATACCGTGACTTAAGACGCATCAACTTACCTGAACTGACAGCTGATGCACTAGAAATAATTTTCGAGCCAACCTCTGACACCTTCCCGGATGTAAACGAGAAACTTCACAAAATTACAAATAAACTTAACCAGCTGTATGATAAATATGCGCCCATCAAAACCAAAAAAGTGAGAAGGAAACCCGCACCATGGCTAACTGATGAACTAAAACAGCTCATGAATCTCAGAGACACTGCACATCGGACATACAAACTGCACCCTACATCTGAAAATCACACCTCGTACAAGCAGAAACGTAACAGAGTCAGCCAGGCTGTGAGAAATGCTAAACTCAGATACGCCCATTCATTAACCGACAACATAAATAGACCGGCTGTCCTCTGGAAAAACCTGCGCGGTCTTGGTATTGGGAAAATAAAAACTGCAGCCGAACCCACTGTCTCCATTGAGGAACTAAATCATTATTTCACAACGCCTACCACTTCAATCGATCACCAAACGAAACAAACACTTATTGACCATATCACGAGGATCAACAACGCTAACCATGATAAGTTTTGTTTTAAGCATGTTACTGGAAATACAGTCAAAAAAGCAATTATGCGTATTACATCAGCATCTACCGGGGATGATGGTATCACTATCCAAATGATAAAGCTGATTATTGATCCACTGCTGCCCATCATAACAGATATATTTAATCAGTCCTTAGCCACAAGTGTTTTTCCTGATGCGTGGAAACGTGGACTAGTTAAGCCACTGCCAAAAAAGGACATTGCCACAGCACCCTCTGATTACCGACCTATCTGCATTCTTCCGGCACTGTCCAAAGCCCTAGAATATATAGTACATGATCAGCTAACCAGCTACTTGACTACTAATAAACTTCTTGACGAACACCAATCAGGTTTTCGCAAATATCGCAGCACAACATCTGCTTTGATAAAAGTAACAGACGATCTTAAGCAGGCAATGGATAGACAAGAGGCGACTATTATGTGCTTCTTAGACTTTAGCAAAGCTTTCGACACTGTGGACTTTGATATTTTACTTGCTAAACTTAGCAGTCTAAATTTCTCTCAAGGCGTGGTGCAATGGATTCGCTCATACTTGACATCGCGTCTTCAGTGCGTCATGTCCGGCACCGAAAAGTCACAGTGGAGAAAAGTTCTATCAGGTGTACCACAGGGTTCGGTGCTAGGTCCACTTCTCTTTTCATTGTATGTAAATGACGTATCATCGGTCTTGTCCTTTTGTAAATACCACATGTATGCTGATGACCTCCAGTTGTATTTAAGTGCAAAACCAAAAAACCTGAAGGCAGCAATCGAGAATTTTAATTCTGACCTATGTGCACTATCAAAGTGGGCACAGAATATAGGATTAAAGCTCAATCCAAGTAAAACACAAGCGATTCTGGTAGGTCATCCTAGACTCATCAACCACAAATACCGCGAATCTCAACCACCATTAATATTAAATGACACACCTATCTATTTTTCGCCCTCGGCAAAAAGTCTGGGAGTGATAATAGACGACAAACTAAATTGGGCTGAGCACACAGCCGCAGTGTGTAGGAAGGCATCAGCATCTCTTCATGCCCTACAGAGATATAAGAAGTTTTTTCCTCTCGATCTTAAAAAGAAACTTATACAAACGCTTGTAATTCCAATTATTGATTACGGTGATGTTATCTTGCAAGGTCTCTCTTGGGAAAGCTCACGACGTCTGGAACTAATCATGAATGCCTGCGTTCGATATATATGTAACATCCGTCTCTTTGATCACATTTCACCATCTTATAAGCAACTATCCTGGCTCCGTGCTGACAAGCGCAGAGTTTTTCATACACTCTGTTTCCTCTACTCTCTTATCAACGTACACTGTCCCTCATATCTTTCCTCGACCTTAACACTCTTATCTGATCAACATAAAAGAACTACTCGTTCCTGTCAGAGCAAAACCCTTTCTGTCCCTATCCATCACTCAGCCGGTTTCTCAAAATCCTTTTCAGTAGCAGGAACCAGGCTCTGGAACAATCTACCTCAGTATATCAGAGAACTGAATAACACTGCCAGCTTCAAACGACAGTTAATGGATTATCTACTAAAGCAATAATGACGTCAGTCTTTATTACCCTACGGTCCAGGTACGTCACATCCATTCCTCCTCCCAGATATTCTTCAACTGCCATTGCTCTCGCCAGGTACAGCTTCTGTCAGAATTCGCCATGCGTTAACCAGTCTCGATATATTCAAAAGTAAATATTGTATCTGCTAATATAAATGTTGTTACTTCTATTATTACACCAGCAGCAGCAGCAGAAGGTGTCTCAGTGGTACTGTTAGTATTAATCCTATTTAGAGTTAAGTTATTACATATGTAGAGTTAAGTTATTACCTTTATTTACATCCTTTTACATGTAATCAACCTGTATAAATAATGTTATTAACTGTTCATCTGTAAAAATCATTATTATGTTATAGGTAACTCACATGTAAAGAAATATTGTATGTGTAAAACCCTGGTCCGATGTAAGAGAGGGCCTGATGGCCCTAATCTGATCAGGCTAAATAAATCAATAAATAAATAAATAAATAAATAAAATTTATTCTAAAGACAAACTTAGGCTAACCTTTTTTTTTTTTTTTAATTTTTATGCACATAGTTTGCGTTTGTAAGACCTTCTTATAAATACTGCAATATTTTATACACAAAATTGAGGAAAACATTTCTTAAAAATTGTTTCAATATATGCCAGAAGGACCTTCAGTTGTTATTCCAAACGATGTCAGATTATGAGAATGAGAAGTGTTTCTTTGTATTTGAACACTGGCAACGTCACGGTTGCATGTCACCAAGCTCGCTGCCTGTCAGCCACGACTGTAGCTTGGTGTTTCGCAAAATCTGCAATAATTTTTGCATCACTATAAATATGTTGCATTCTGATTTAGGAAACGTAAGTCTATAATTTTATTTCCAAGATTATTGGTACTTTTACTCTTCTTGGCGTTGCGACGTATCCATCCTCTAGATAAAATATTACTCTTAAACCTAACAATATTACACGTACTGAGTTAGGTGCCTTATGATATACTGAAATATTGCTACTCCAAATAACGACTCCACTGCTGTAAATAGATAAATAAGCTATTATAGTAGTACGTATTTTAACTTACCATAACGCTAGTGGACAATTTAAAGCCGGTTTTCTCTTTTTTTCTTGTTATTAACTTATTCATAATTGGAAACTTATCTTAACAACACAAAAGAAATGAACGGCAGTGGTAGCATTCCACTGTAGTGTTTAACATAGTAGTAATGTAGCCAGGCCAACAATGGACAACGGCTAAAGGAGGACTGGTCAATAAAATGTTCAAATGTTTGTTAAGCTTAAGGGAGTTAACTACGGGGTCATCAGTCCCTAAACGTACAAACTACTTACGAACAACCTTATACTAAAGACGGCACAAACATCCATGCCCGAGGGGGGATTCGAACCCCCGACAGGGAACGTCCTCGCGCATCGTAGCATAGTGCCTCAACGCGCTCCGCCGCGGCGACTGGGCAATAGCCGATGCTGTTATCGATGTATCGAGAATTAAAATCTATAGATGGCGTTGTTGACTGTCGATAGTGCGTATCCCTTTTTCGGCGTATGACTGATAACATTAGCATTCAGTTTAACTACACGGTAGCTAGGTTGTCTTATTTCATTTAGTCCCTTTGGAGGTTCGAGTCCACCATCGAGCATTGGTGTGTGTGTTGTCCTTCGCATAAATGTGAGTAGTATTTTATCGTTTAGGTGATAGGGGGCTACTCTCTTGGTTGTACGATAATGATGGCAAAGGTCAGTTGAGAGGTAGATCAGTAGTGGCAGCTGCTGTGTGCAGTGGCTGTGAGGAGTTATACGGATCAATCGAACATAGAATAGCCTCAGGGTTTGTGAATTTATAATTATAATGACATTTATATCACTTTAGTCAAAGGTAAAAGGCAGGTATGTTGTGATATGTCCTTTGCCAAGGTGATATTTCGACGCATTGAGAGCCTTGACAGCTGTGGCAATATCTCATAGAACACAGAAGCTGAATTAGAGTTTGTGACGTGGAAGGCAGTCGTACTTAGACTATTCTGAGGCGCCTTAATCGCTAGTGGGGTGGTGGTCTAGTGCCACCGGGCGCCGTGCCTCAGCGCGCCAGGTCAGGAGGCTAAACGCCATCTGTAACAAAAAAGATGAGACAAATATACAACGAACAACCATGAACGAACTGAACCAACGACCTCAAAGGATAGATTGTAACATTACTGCGCCTCGGTTGCACAGTGGTAGACTGCCAGACTACAAATCCAAAGATCGCGTTTTCGATCCCCGCTAGGTCGTAGGATTTTTATCTGTCACTTTCCACTTCTTTCACCTCTGGCAGTATTGCTCATGTGAAAAATACCGAGTAACACCGTCGTTCGGAACCCACGTTGAACTGTAGGTCCCCCATGCCTAGTAAAGCACTATGGTGTTTCAACCAATCTTCGGATTGTTGACTGCTTTACCTTTTTACCTAAAATATCTCCCTATATGTCAGTATTCAGATTAAACCGTATAGGATAATTCCATAAGCAACATTCACTAAACTTTTTTTTTCAATTTCATAAGGATACTTTCATCTATAAAATACTGAAACACGTTCCCTGTCAGACTGGAACTAACTGATGAAATTGTAATCGACGTCTTTCAGAAAATCATTAAGTGGTTCTCAGCAAATTGATTGTCATTAAATTTTGTTAAAACACAGTGCATACAGTTCCATACCGTAAATGGAGTATCACCATCAGTAAATATAGACTTTGATCAGAAATCTGCAGCAAAGATAGAATATTCAATTTTTTTTTTCGTGTAAGCATTTATGAGGGGCTGAACTGGGAAAAAACACATTGGAGATCTGCTGAAACGTTTGAGTTCAGCAACTTATGCTATTAGGGTAATTGCAAATATTGGTGATACACATCTCAGTAAATTAGCTTACTACACCAATTTTAATTCTCTGCTTTTGTATGGCATCATTTTCTGGGGTAATTCATCATTGAGTAAAAACGTATTCATTACACAAAAGCGTGTGATCAGAATAATTGCCGGAACCCATCCAAGATCATCCTGCAGACACTTATTTAAAGAGCTATGGATCTTCACAGTAGCTTCTCAGTATATATATTCACTTATGAAATTTGTTATTACCAATCCCATCGAATTCAAAAGCAATGGCAGTGTACATAACTACAACACTAGGAAAAAGAATGATCTTAACTATTCAAGGTTAAATCTAGATTTGGCACAGAAAGGGGTGAATTATGCTGCCACAGAAGTCTTTGGTCACCTACCAAACAGCATCAAAAGGCTGACAGATAACCAACAAGCATTTAAAAATAAATTAAAATAATTTCTCCAAGGCAACTCCTTCTACACTATAGATGAACTTTTAGATATAAATTAGTAAATTTTTAAAAAGGAAATAATAATAAAAAAATAAAAAATAAAAATTATGTCATGTAATATTTAGTACAAAGTAATAATTTGTAAAGACACCTTTCATTTACCTGACACGTTCCACAACATTACAAAGTGTCGTATTCATTATCTATGGAACAAGTACTAATCTAATCTTGAATGTATGGTCGTGTTCCATTTTGAGTTATTCATTACTCTAAAGTGTTTCTCCACCATTAATACTTTTTATTTGTATGTGGATTATTTTATTCCTATATTAATGATCAATGGCCCATGTTTGTATGCGTTTCAACCTGAGTGATTGAACTTGTGTGTTCGTATGAATGTGAAAGATTGCTTTTAATATTGACTGACTGCCGCGCAATGGCTTACAGTCGCCGCCTCATGCTTTAGACCTTTTTTACGCATGGCTTCGTATGTCATCTGCACTGCCGTCTGCTGGGTAGCCATAGACACCCTTACTTGGCAAGATGGCGATGTGGGCTGTTCTTAGTGTAGTACCAACTTAATCATGGACGAACGAGGTGACAAAAGAAACCTCCCTGGAGCTGTAGTAGAGGGTACTATCTCTGTCAGGTAGCTAGGATTGGTAGCTAGATCGCTTTGAACGCTCCCTACATTCGGTGTGGAGAGGAAAGTCTCTGTCCGCGGCCTGAGGCATCACTCTTGCCGAGACCGCCGACATGAGTATTTCGTCGAATCATGCTGTCAGGATGGCATGCTGATAGGACTTTACTTTATAAGTGATCAGGAAGTTTTGGTTTATCAGTGATAGTTCTCGAGTAATTCCTTCGCTATGCGAGTTGAAGTGTTTCTTACTTTTCATAACTCGAGTAATTCAGTGTAAATTTCAAATTTGTAGTTTCAATCCAGTAATGATTTTTGTACCAGTTTTCGCAAGTTAGAATACACATTTGTGGCCTTCAGCCTTTGCGTAAACTTACTATGTTTGAATTTCTTGCTGTTTTTAACTAACGATTTTGTGTGGTGTCTGTTCCCACGAGCATGCTAAATTCTCTCTCGGAATTTCTGGATTGATTCCATTTTCACTATCTTGGTATGACCGATTGCACAACGTGCTTTCGTAAGGGTCAATATTTTGGCCTTCAGCCATGCTTATTACTGATACTAGCTTTCTACTATTGAATTCTCACATGTGCTTTACTTGCTAATTCGAAGTTAATTTCTTTTGTAAATTTTATGTGATTCACTGTGGTCGTACACCACATGGTACTTAACGATAGTATTCCGCTGCCTCCCTGCTCATGAGTTCGTTTGTGCATAGTATAATTTCAGTTGTGTATGAAGATGCCCGCTATCTCGTCAAAACGTCGCCTACGCTACGTTTTGCCACTGGTATGAATTGTTCCCACCTTGAGTTAGTGTCACAAGCAGTGGCGTAACTATGGGGGGAGGGGGATAGAGCCCCCCCCCCCAGAACCCTAACCTAACATGGTAAAAAAAATGTAACTTGACTTTGTCCTGTAACTTGTTATGGTGCATCACATTCATTTTCACACAAACAAATAGAAGTCTTGTAACTTTCTAAAATAAATTCATGTTATAAAGCAAAATTTCGAGCGTTATTATTGTTCATTATTTTACCTTAATTATTAGAAGAACCGGATCTACTAATCTACTACGTTTGTTTTATTCTAAAAACAGTCAATATGCTTTCGAGTAACATAACTTTCTAAAACAACTGTATTAATTTTTTTTTATTTGACTAAAATTTTGCTCGTCAAGCAGATCTATCCCCCCCCCCCACCCAAAGCCAAGTCCTAGTTATGCCACTAGTCACAAGCATTATTCGCATGTCTGTTAGTGAGAATATTTGCAAATACACAGAGGATAGAGAAAGCACTTCCCTATCCCCTGTGTATTTGCAAATATCCTCCCACGTTACCTCCATGTTCAAAAAGGGCAGAAACTATTTTTATTACGGGCAGTAACTTAATAATCTAATTCACTGTTGTACAAGGTGTGTGCTGGATTGTGCTTATTTGGTGTCCCCGCATTTTGCTTGTTTATTTTATTGAATAGATAATAATTTAACGTACCATACCTCTGCTTTATTATTTCGTGCTCCCCTTTCCATGTTTAATTATTTATTCCTGTTTATATTATATAAGCAATACACTCTCTTGCAACAGGAAAAAGACGGGAATCAGCTAAAAACTGTTCTTCTCATATTATAAAGAAAGCTAATATGTTCTCTGATGGGAAAGAGTGGAACTATCTGCGTCAATCCTCATTCTGACTTCCTCACCGAAAATTTTGGCATGTGAACATATTCGTGCTTTTTTTGGCTGGAAGTGACTAGGAGTGAGACATTGCAGGAGGGAGATAAAGTGTAGACAGATATGATGGAACAGAGAAAGTTGCAGTTCAGGAGGAAGGCATGTGCATGAAGACAGTAGCAGTGCAAGGTAAAACGAGATATTGGAAGTCAAACAGTGCCAGTAAGGAATCATTATATAAATAAGCTAACACGAATCTGAGGGACACATTTTAAATATGAATGGTACAAGAAGGCCAATGAAACGCACATAATTCGAAAGGTGACTTGTCATTAATGTTGCAAATATAAAAATTACGTGTGCATGTATCAGTTAAGAGTGGTAAAAAGAAAAAGAAATTTTAGGATGATACTCCAAATTCTCCAAAAGCTTTGCCACTATATAATAACCCTTTGTAGGTGGTATATTAGTTCAAGTAAAATTAGCTCAGTTAGTTAGCACTTGGAGTTCAAATCTTAAGGTCATGGGAAGTGTCAATGTAAAGCAAAGAGTAAAGCAAGCGAATGCAATGCGAGTGCCTACAAAATGTGTGAATAACAAGTGTGACAAAACATACAAATGTAAGAACTCTTCATTAAGAGCAAAGTAACAAGTTCTATTCCTTTATATAAATGACTTTCATATTATGTTTTAATGTTACGTTTTAAACTGATCACTAGTTATTAAAAGGTGCTCACATTATCTCTCCCCATTGCCCCTCCTCTCTATCTATCTATCTATCTATTTATCTATCTATCTATCTATCTATCTCTCTGTCTCTCACTGTATACGTCACTATCCTGTGTTATTAAGGAATAGATGAATCTATGTCTGTATTAAAAAAAGGGTTCATATCTCGACTGGATCATAAATATTTTGTGTACACCCAGTATGTCATTACTCATATGCAGAGTTAAAAAGTGCACTCCCAGTGATTGCTTTGTTGTTATCCTCATTCTATCCACTGCATTTTTAACACATTCAACATGGTAGATGCATGCTACACTAAAGTGTCAAATGTCACCTTAAGAGGTGACGAATTGACTTAACACACAAAATTTCGTTTTTGTTATTTTGTCATAGAACTATACAAAGTTGCAAAAACACATACAAAGAATGTCATTATAAAATCACCAGAATAAGAGCATTACTCAAAAAATGAAACTAAAAGACAAAAAAAAAATCTCTCACTCTTTCAAGGACAATCGTGATACAAGGAGACTGAAATACAAAAGGCGAATATATTTATCTTATATAAAGAATAAAATGTCACACAGAAAATAAAGATACACTACTGTAAAATTGATATAATTGTTATCTTTGTATACAAAAGTTAAATAAACTTAAAAAAAGGTCCGATTCCCATTGGTGAAGAGGTCAGAATGAGGATTCAGACAGCTGGTTGCACACTTTCCTCACAGAGAACATATTAGACTCTTTTGTGGTCTGACAGGAGCATTTTACGGGAAGAATTGTGAATCTATTTACACCTTGGGGAGGACAATTACAAGAGCACTTGGTTTCAAATCTAACCATTCATATTTACCTTAGTGCCCTTGCTTATTTTCTACCAAATTACGCCATCTGACCTTTAACATACCATGCTGCAAGACAATATTGGACCAAAAGAGCTAAAAGCAATTACATGCACTGCTTGCAGTGAAAACAATCACCTTCGATTAATCTGTTTCAAGATGATTTGTAACTGAGAACCTTCTAACTTGTATCTTCACTCAGGATCTCCAACAGAACTTTCGATAACTGGAGCATTTGTAATTTCAAATAAGTAGTTTCGTCAATTTAACAATAGATAATACAAACAACTGTTGGTTTCTCGTCTTCAAGGATATATTACTGCTTATGCTGAATATGAAGAATCTATTAGCGCATTCAACTACAGGTTTTAAGCATCAACCTATAGACTTCTATTTTCGACCCCTTTTCCTGACCACAAATAAGAAACTCAAATTTCAATCTACTGATCAGTCAGCTACATGTGTTGGATCTTCTTCTATTGCTGTAGACTTTGCAACTGTTTCTCAGAATGCCTCTTATTTTGCACTCTTTTGGGCGAACAATTTTAGTTACGGTAACCTGAACACCCCTGGTGCAATGGGCATAAAATCATGTATCTCCTTCAAGAATTGACAGACAGTGGTGTTTTAAACAATACACTTGCACTTTTCTTCAGTGATCATGGAATACGTTTTGGAAAAATAAGAGAAACAGTTGTTGGTTGGTTTGACGACAGGTTACCATTCCTGTATTTCTGGATACCTCCTTGGTTTAGGAGTAATTACCCTGAAGCCTATAAGAATGTTGTGACAAATAGCAACAGATTAACCTCGCCTTTTGATGTGCATGCAACGCTGAGAGACGTGCTCGAAAGGGCAGGAAGGACAGACAGTGAAATGAGTGTCAAAAATGAGAGTCTTAAATGCCCAACTTGTAACAGTCTCTTCAAGGAAATTCCATACGACAGGAAATGTACGGATGCAGGTATTCTGCCTCACTGGTGTGCATGCACAGAGTACAGGACAGTGTCTGCCCAAGATGCTACTGCCCAGGCTTGTGCAAAGTATGCACTTTCTGAACTTCAGTCCATGTTAGATGCTGCTAACAAAGATGGCAAAGTGAAACTTTGTGCTGATTTGAAGTTGAAACGGATAGTTGAAGGGAAAATCAATGAACTTGGTACTAAATCAATCATGGATTATACAGACTACGTAGTGATGTTTCAGACTACACCTGGTGATGGACTGTTTAAAGCAACTGTCAGACACTTCCGCGAAAATCCAACATCTTTCGTCTCTCAGGACAAATTAGTAGGTTGAATGCTTATGCCAATCAAAGTTGGTGCATCTCAGATGCTCATTTGAAACTTTACTGCTATTGTCTGTAGACCAAAGAGAGTGATTTATGAAATTTCTATTTAATGACCATTGTTTGTGCAACAACAGAGGTAGCAAGTATCTCACATATGTGGGAAATAGTGTAATGACATGTTTTATGACAGTGAAATAAATTCTTTTTGTAGTCATGAACTTCTATGTTTATTTTTCCTTGGCTGTGAAGCAGTATATTATTTAGGAATTCTTCAGTAGATGAATATCAAGATTGTGTTTGAAGCAGTTACAGCGGAAGCTACTATCTAGTTAGTATTATTTCTTTTGATATGTTTAAATATACTGTAAAGGACTTTGTATTGCTTTGTGTGACTGATTCATTATTTGTCTATAATTAGTTTTACTGATAACTGAAGTGATGTCTATGATTGTCGAGATAATACAGGAAGTCATGGTTCCTGAAACGACATGGGGACAGTAAAAGTGTTCACATATGTGCCAGGGCCAAGTTGGTTGCTGACTGCTTAGTGACTAAAATTATGCACCCAAAAGAGTGCAAAGTAAGAGGCATTCTGAAAATCAGTTGCAAAGTCTACAGCATACCTTAGGATATGTTCTGAAATAGAAAGAGATCCAACACATGTAGCTGACTGATAAATAGATTTAGATTTCATTTTCTTGTATGTGGCCAGGAAAAAGGGTCCAAACCTGTGGTAGCTGGAAGGTGCTAATAGATACTTCATCTCAGCATAAGCAGTTATGTATCCTTGACGATGGAAATCCTTCCAGATGAAAGGGATATCATCTACTGGCATTTCCTGCATCTTCCACCAGTCTTGTTTAATTTTTCCAAGCTTATCCCAGTCAGAAATGCGATGAAATTTTGAAGTGTATTGTCCCCCACCTGAAAAATAAGAAACATTTCAGTGTAGCAAATTTGCAGTCTAATTTAATACACAAGGAATAAATTATTAACAACCAATTGATTGACCTATAAAATTTCGGGAATAATGCCAGATGCTTGTAATCTGGAGCCAGAGTTTCTCAGTGAAGAGTCCTTTCGACAATTTCAGAGCTAATATGTTTGAGATCCTGCAGGCAAAGATGTGGTGTATTCTTCTAAACCACATATGATTTTCCTACTGTATTCTGGGCCGCATCTATTCAATGGAGAAAGGTTGCCACATCGATATTAAGTAGATTGTGTTCACACTGTAAAGATGTCGAAAGATGATGGCTATGCAGAGTACAAAGGTTTCTATGATAGAATTTTTAATAACACATGAAATAGGAAACAATGACCAAATATTCTATTTTATAAATTCCACTAAATGTAGTACATAAACAGTAGTACAGTCATGACGACCTATAGACCTACAAAATGTCTACTTCACCAGATTCATAATTTCTTTTGTTTTCAATATGCACATTGGTATTAAAAAAATACGCCAAATACTTTGTTTTTCTCATATCAATGTCTACAAATATATGTATTCTTCTGACTGTAATTATTTCGACATGACATAAAAGATTGTACTAGTATTTTTTATTTTTTATTATCAACCTTTCAGCATGTTTTCGTAACTGTCAATACATCATATCATATAATGTCAAATTAAAAAATTTAACAAACTTATTTGTGATCACTTAATGCTAATGCTTAGATTGTTTCCTTAAGCAAATTTCCTCTTTCATACTGTAAAACATTTATTATTACTACATAAACTGCAAATAGGGGTTGTAACAATTGTTGGCTATTATTAGTACAAAACTATAGTTTAGTGTTGTCAATACCTAAAGTTAGAACCTTGTGTATCACTTATAGTGAAACATGGTTCACTACATTCCTGAAGCTCAAGATAGTCAAATGGTTCATTTTTTTGGGAGTATTAAACAACCTGAAAACAGAAATTGAATTGCCCACGGAACTGTGCCTGAGCAGGTTCTGGGCAGATGCATAGCAGTTGAGTATGCAGAAAAATGATACACACTCTGGTCCAATGAAGAATGCGAAACCCTGAGATAAATATTCTGTGTTTCGAAGTTCTGTGCTTAGAACATTGTTGTCATTCCGCTTCACGATTTTAATAGTTTTAAAATCAAATTTGTTCACTTGACGTTGCAAGTGACGCCTATTTAGGTGATCAGTCGGCTGTGCCGCCTTTACTTGTTTGATTCACAAAAGGATATGGGAATGGAATTTGCTTTATTTATTACTCCATCATATTTTCTGACTTGCATCATGCTTTCCTTATTCTTCCCAACCTTTCTTAGGACGAGAGGAGGGCATGCTGGAGTGTACTGTGGTGGCGGTAATGTAACGGTGAACGTCCATAATGGATTGGATGTATGTGGAAATGTGGTGGATTAAGACTCGTGGTGCCTGGGAAAATACAATTTATTTAGTCTGTTGTGGTTCCCGGCTCCTCTGCCCATAACTTGGGCAAGCGTTGCGAGTGGCAGGCAGAAGCTCTAGTTGATGTGCAAGGCCAGCCTGTGGACGCAGTTTGGATTCCGCTGACTCAGACTAAGGCCGTGTCCACACTGCCGGCCGGGTCGAACCGAGCCGGGCCGAGCCGAGCCGAGAGATTAAAGACATTGTTTTCAATTGCACTGTTCACACTGCCGGCCGGGCCGAGAGGACGCCGCTTCAGCCGGCTCACGCCGAGCCGACGACATTCGAAATGTTTAATATTTCCGACTCGAGCCAGCACCGGCGCGAGCTGATTGGGCTATGGTACTGCTTCTGTAGCACAAGTATCTCACGTCTCCAGCCTGTTTTCAAGTCTCTTTGCATGATTGCTTTTTTTTCATTTAACATTTAAATAACACTCATGAAAATATGTTGTTTATTTTTTTCTTTTATTACTATTAATTCTGTAAAATGAATACAAAATTCAGAATTTTTTTTTAGCTGTTCTCATAACGAAAAACTTTCCTAAATGTCAGTCGAAATTCATGGGATGACTCCATTAGCGCCTGTTTCTTATGTGCTTAAAATCAGATACGTCACTACAGTGTGACAACAAAAGAAATATAATAATAAAATCAGTGAACTGTTAGCTGGCTCAGTCGTCAGTGAAGAAGTTTTGGTCACCACCATGTTTCCTTCGATCTTCAGCTGACTGCACACGCTTCTCATCCTGCACCTGACGTGACTTGTATTGTCTGAGTCTAAACAATATTAGTGCATTTTTCTTTCAGTTAACGTTTTTTAAAAATCGAAGTACCATTGAGAGAAAGAATATTGGCAGTAGATGATTTAGCAAAATGTCCGTAGAAATGCAGTTTCCCTCAGACACCTTCTTGAGAAAATAAATAAGTAATAAAATTCTGAGACATGTGTAGAGTTCTTTGAAAGTGTAGATGGGTTGAAATATAGTACAGCGTGTTCCCATTAAACAGGTAAACCTCACATACGCCACCACTTGCAACATCCCTTATGAGCAGGTAACTACATATTTTTAATGTTAATATTATATATTATTTTTGACTTAGTTCGTTCTTAATTTAATCTCAGGCGTGAGTGATATTGCTTTTATATGGGACAAGCTGTATAGAATTATTTTTACCTTATAATTAATTTTCTGAGAACTTCAAACGCGAAAATAAAAAAATGATTATACATGACTTACGTGTAGAAATACCTATAAATTTCAGTATAATTTTGGGCTTCTTCCTTTTATCATTTTCGACTAGAAACCAAATAACTATAATGTAAAAAAAATTATTTCAGTTTGAAACACGTCCACATAACATGTTCCATTTAATTGACTCCGCATGAACAAATGTTGACGAGCCTCAGACATTTTTTTTAGTGTAGCAAGACACTCCGCTCGCAATATGCGAGATACCATGCATGATATATTGATTTAGTTTTGTTATGTTGTTATGGTCTTCAATCCGGAGACTGGTTTGATGCAGCTCTCCACCCTACTCTATCCTGAGCAAGCCTCCTCATCTCCTCATAAGAACGGCAACCCACATCCACTTGAATCTGCTTACTATACGCGTCTCTTGGTCTCCCTCTGCGATTTTTACCCCACACACTTCCCTCCAATGCTAAATTTACGATTCCCCGATGTCTAAGAATGTGTCCTACCAAGCGATCCCTTCTTTTAGCCAGGGTATGCCAAAAATTCCTTTTCTCACCAATTCTGTTCAGTACTTCTTCATTGGTTATGCGATCTACCCACCTAATCTTCAGCATTCTTCTGTAACACCACATTTCAAAAGCCTCTATTCTCTTCCTGTCCGCACTGCTTATCGTCCATGTTTCACTCCCGTACAAGGCAAAACTCCACACAAATGCTTTCAGAAAAGACTTCCTTACACTTAAATTAATATTCGATGTTAGCAAATTTCTCTTTTTCAAAAATGCTTTTCTTCCCATTGCCATTCTGCATTTTATATCCTCTGTACTTCGACCATCGCATGTTATTTTACTACCCAAGTAACAAAACTCATTTACCACCTTCATTGTTCCGTTACCTAATCTAATTCCTTCAGCATTGCCTGATTTTCTAAGACCGCATTCCATTATTTTTGTTTTGCTCTTGTTAATGTTCATTTTATACGCTCTCTTCAACACACTGTCCATTCCATTCAACTGCTCTTCCAGGTCCTTTGCTGTCTCTGACAGAATTACAATGTCATCAGCAAAACGCAATGTTTTTATTTCTTCCCCCTGTACTTTAATCCCTATTCCAAATTTTTCCTTGCTTTCCTTCACCGCCTGCTCGATGTACAAATTGAATAACATCGGAGAAAGGCTACAACCCTGTCTTACTCCCTTCCCAACTGATGCTTTCCTTTCATGCCCTTCGAGTCTAATAACTGCGGTCTGGCTTTTGTACAAGTTATAAATAACTCTCCTTTCCCTATCTTTTACCCCTGCTGACTTCAGAATTTGAAAGAGTGTATTCCAGTCAAGATTGTCAAAAGCTTGCTCCAAATCTACAAAAGCTAAAAATGTAGGTTTGCCCTTCCTTAATCTATCTTCTAAGATAAGACGTAAAGTGAGTATTGTCTCCCGGGTTCCTACGTTCCTCCTGAATCCAAACTGATCTTCCCCGAGGTCAGCTTCTACCAGCTTTTCCATTCTCCTGTAGATAATTCGTGTTAAAATTTTGCAACCATGACTTATCAAACTGATGGTTCTGTAATTTTCACACCTGTCTGCGCCTGATTTCTTTGGAATGGGGATTATTACATTTTTCTTAAAGTCTGAGGGTATTTCGCCTGTCTCATAAATCCTACACACCAATTCAAATAGTCTTGTCATGGCTGGCTCTCCCAGAGACTTTAGTAGCTCTGAGGGTATGTCATCTACTCCTGCGGCCTTGTTCCGACCTAGGTCTTTCAAGGCTCTGTCAAATTCATCTCTCAGTATAGCATCTCCTATTTCATCTTGATCTACGTCCTGTTCTCTTCCTACAACATCGTCTCTAAGTTCATTTCCTTTGTAGAGCTGCTCTATGTACTCTTTCCACCTTTCAGCATTCCCTTCTTTGCTGAGAACTGGTTTCCCATCTGAGTTCTTCATATTCGCAGAGTTGCTTTTCTTGTCCCCAAATGTCTCTTTTATTTTCCTGTAGGCGGTATCTACTTTTCCCCTTCTTATACATTCTTCTACAGATATGCATTTGGCTTCTAGCCACTCCTGCTTAGCCATTTTGCACTTCCTGTCAATCTCATTTTTTAGTCGTCTGTACTCCTTTTTGCCTGTTTCATTTACTGCATTTTTATATTTTCTCCTTTCATCAATTAAATCTAGTATTTCCTGTGATATCCAAGGATTTTTTGTAGGTCTTGCCTTCCTACCTATTTTGTCCTCTGCTGCCTTCACTATTTCATCTCTCAATGCTACCCATTCCTCTTCTACTGTTTTATTTCCCTCTGTTTCTGTCAATTGTTGCCTAAATCTCCCTCTGAAATTCTCCAGAACTTCACTTTCCTTCAATTTATCTAAGTCCCATCTCCTTATTTTCCTACCTTTCTGTAATTTTTTCAGTTTCAGCCTACAGTTATGGTCAGAGTCTATATCTGCCCCTGGGTACGTCTTACACTGTAAAACCTGGTTCCGAAATCTATGTCTTACCATTATAAAATTTATCTGATACCTTCCGGTGTCTCCTGGTCTCTTCCAAGTATACAACCTTCTTTTGTGATTCTTAAACCACGTGTTTGTTACGATTAAATCATGTTCCGTGCAAAATTCTACCAGGCGGCTTCCTCTTTCATTCCTTTTGCCCAGTCCATATTCACCTACTACTTTTCCTTCTCTTCCTTTTCCTACTACCGAATTCCAGTCTCCCATCACAATTAAGTTTTCCTCTCCCTTAACTGTCTGAATAATTTCCTTTAGCTCGTCATATATTTCTTCGATCTCCTCATCATCGGCAGAGCTAGTTGGCATATAAACCTGCACTACTGTTGTCGGTGTTGGCTTCGTATCTATCTTTACAATGATAATGAGATCACTGTGCCGTTCATAGTAGTTTACCCGTATTCCTATTTTCTTATTCATTAAATTCTAAGTATCTGTTGCACATGAGGCCCCTAATGTATATTAGTGTGTACTGTGATGGGCTCCCACTGGCCCTGGCTTCCACAGAATGAATGAAACTTTGTAAGTAAGAGAGTTTAGGAAGTGCTAGGCGCGCCTCGTCTGTTTTGAGTCGTTTCTTTCAAACTCTGGGCGTTGAATGTCTCTGGGCGAGAAGTAGGTTTGCCAACTGCTGAGCAGAACCCAGTCTTAGCAACGATTCCTAATGTAGCTTGCTCTTAACTTCCTTGGCTTGGGGTTGGTCAGGTTACCTGCCTGATGAACGGTGACACTCTCTGGGCTCCCCTCCACTATCCCTCTCTCGGTAATGGCTAGGCAATGGTGAGGAGAGCTATTCATTCGCTTCTTGGTTCCTGGTAGGGTAAGTAACTCTGGGTTTGGTTCTGCTGTGGCCTTGTGGCTCAACTTAGTTCAGGCTCCATAGTCGTACTTATGTCTTTTTGAGAGTTAAATTCTGGGAGTAGCAGCTACACTATGTGTAGTAGTGAGATTTTGCTTAATTCCCTACAGGATTGCTAGTTTTATGTAGATTTTTACTGGAATCTCATTCTGAGGCTCTGATGGTGTTTCGTTAGCATAGTTCTTGCACTTTATAACTATTAAATCACTTCTTCACCTGTTTAAATATGTTCAACGTCTTTTGCATTCTTATCGTAGTTGAATTCTAATATTTTCTGGGATTAGCGGTGCCTATACTGTTCGTACTTTCTCGACAGAACACATGGACGATATCAGACTAAGCCTTCAGCTTTTCCATTATTCAGTGCACATGAGTGGTTAATAATTGTACAGCTAATTTGCTAAGGTGTTTCCTAGTGAGTGTAGCGTGATAATTTCCCCCGAAAATTGTCCATTCTAACTTGTAATCTCTGAACTTGTCGGCCCAAGTGTGCGCCGATTAGCGAGTTCCCTGTCGTGGTTATTACCATTAAATAGATCTTTTTCCTCTGTGTAGAAAGAACCGTTGCACGACGTCTATCGTATTTTCATGAAATATAATTATTTCACTTTTCTGAATTCTGTATTGTGCTGTAGCAATCTGTAACCTTGCTTATCTAATAGATATCATTTCTCTGATCGGAAAGAATGGTTGCACGATATATTTCGCGATTTTATTCTCTTCGAAATTGATTTTGCATATTTTGTGTTCCGATTTTGTTGAGTGCTGTATTGATCTAGCAACTTTAACCTTCTGTAGTTATCTTCTCCCTGTGCTAAACGAACGCCAGAACGACCGTCTTTAGATATTATTTAATGAAATCTTGATTTAATGTATAGTTAGAAGCTCTAGGGAAACTTTAACTTCCGTCTGTAAACCGCACTTTGTGGTCTTAAACCATGTTCGTTTGTTTCTGATTGTTTATCATGAGCCTAAGCCACTAGCTCGAGACATTATGAAAGCTAAGTACTATTTCACTGTGCACGAGTGAACCTTCGACCTGCATTCTCCACATTGCTTGGCTGTCGTCTTGGTGTATTGGTGTCAGGTGCTTGGTAAGTACCTGCATGGCTTGGCGTATGGATCTGTGTCTGAATGTGCTGCAATTCCTCCGTTCCCCCCTGTGAAATGTGATCATAATTAACCTGTACTCAACTTTTCAGGTGGGCAACTTTAGGGCCATGTAATTGTGGATATTTTGAATATTTTGTAAGGTGTGTTTTCATTGTATTAAAAAAAAGGTCTTCCCCCTTGTTATTCTTGTTTTGAACAATAAATTAATTTGTTAAACTATAA
Source organism: Locusta migratoria (assembly GCA_026315105.1). Taxonomy (NCBI): domain Eukaryota; kingdom Metazoa; phylum Arthropoda; class Insecta; order Orthoptera; family Acrididae; genus Locusta; species Locusta migratoria. The sequence continues at coordinate 957,936,937 of CM048744.1, read as the reverse complement.
TCCTTTTGTGCTAATTTAAATTCTCCCCTATTCATTTATTTTGGATTAATGTGGGTTACTTTGTTCATGTATCTTGTGTCTCTGCTCCCTTTTGGAGCAGATAATAGTTGTGTTTCCGTTGCCAACATTTATTTTTGATTTAGATTCATGACTGCGGATCATGATTTAAGTGTGTGCAGTTTCCTCGAAAGATTACAGTAAAGGTAGAACTGTTGCTTAACTTATAGAATCAGAGTTTGGCTTAAGGGAACTGTATACTTCCGTCGCTGTGTGAATATCGCCGTAATGAGATTTTATGAGGAAGCAGTCAATTGTTAACTTCAGAAACACGACTAGTTAACAGGCAAAAGAACAGCGGACGAGTTTCAAGTTCATCTACCAAAGCAACAGTTAACATTAATTTATTCTTCACTTCTAATTCCATTCACGAAATATATATTCAATTTATTGTGCAATGTAGACAAGAAATCAGTGGTAGGCCTTTCATGAAGTATTACCTCATGTAAAACCATAGCAGGACATTGTCAATTATAATCGGTTGCCACCCAAGACAAAATAATTTATACTTGCTTCCTGGTTACGGATCATTAACACATCATAAGGAAGAGACAAACGTGGCCAGCAATTCATTTTTAGGTGCTGCAAGTGCTTCGCTCTACGTCCAACATCCGCCGAGATCGATGGCTTGTGACTGCGGAATAACGCCGCTCAGATAACTTACAATTATTTGTGATAGGTGGTAGATATCAGTGCGGCTACCATTTCAAAAACTTTTCAGCACTTTTATCTCAATTTCACTCGCTGTAATGTATGGTGTAAAACGCATAGAACAGTAAGCTGCCCGCTATTGAACTTTTTCAATACATGATTTGTAAATCAACTGCACATACTTGACAAAAAGCATCATTTGGAATCGACTGTTACGAATTTCGAAAAGGTGAATGTTTTATTCGAAAGCTAAGATGTTGGACTACCATGTGTCCAAAAATCAGATTTTTTCACTGCATACTTTTAGCAAAATCGAGTGAGAAGCGCAACGAAACTAAAAACGCGCACGGAATAAAATGTACACATTTTATTTTTTCACAGGCAAACCAAAGCTTGTAACGAAAAAATAAGTTCATAAAACGATGTGGTATGGTCTTATATACCGTCAATAGTTTTTACAGTGTGAAAATCAGAAAAGTTGATTCCCCCCCCCTTTTTCCGTCTCGGTTCGGCCCGGCGCGCAGTGTGAACACCCAGGCCGTCGGCGTACGCCGACTAGGCGCCAGCCGGCTCGGCACATCCCGGCTCGGCTCGGCCCGGCCGGCAGCGTGAACGCACCCTAATGGCGAACCTTGTGACACCGCACAGCACAGCCGATGGAGACACACTCTGCTCTGCTGTATGCCTCCTGGGCACCAACCCTGCACAGATGTAGGCTGTTGACGTCTCGCTGCTTACCGGCGTTGTGGTGTCTGGCGGCGCCTGCTGAGGGAAACACCTCTTTACCCAGACCACGTTATGATGTCAGAGAAGCGGAGTGGCGACATTCCAGAGCCGCGCTGGTCAAGGCCCTCACTTCAAAGTCCACTATTGGTGGCCATGCCCACAGTAATCAAACTCGTAGTTACTGTGGGCAGGGCAAAGCTGGGAATGTGTATCAGACGGGAGGCGTGCTTAGGTAGTCCATGCAGGTGCGGTGATCACTGTTGCCCCAGTGGTGTAGGGGTCAGCGCAACTGCCTAGAAAGCAGGAGACCCGGGTTCTAATCCCGGCTGGGTACACATTTTCAGCTTTGCCCAATCGCAGTTGATGTCATATATTCTGTGAATATTCACAACTCCCATGTTGGAACCGATATGTCGTTCACTGTCTTTGTAAAGATATGTGCAGACTGTTGGAATCATTCGCAGTACGGCTTTCTAGTTACAAATAAAACAAGGAAACTGAATGGTGGTAGGTACAGACGGAACTTTCAAGATTTTCTGCATGTATGACGAAGCATATAGCTCACTGTGTAGTAGTGTACGCTGAGACATGGACAAATTCGCACGCATGTCCATCAATCGTCATCATCATGATGGGAATAGAATTCGCAAGTACCTGAATGCAAAAATTGAAAATGGAGATGACGAGGTGTGCAAGGAAATAGTTGAGCTTTATGAATTGAGAGAAGAGAGTTTGCACAAGGAGTTAATGTCGTATTAGGAGAGTAAAGCTGAAGATGTGAGCAAGGAGCTAGCGTCGTATTATGAAAGTGTTCAGAACATGATTAGAACCTTTACTGAAGGGATTAATGGAATTGATAGGAAAATAAGCGATCTACCCTTGAAAGTTAATGCTTTTGAGAAGGAAAAAATTGAAGTGCATCACTGGTCATTGAGAAGAATAGGAATACTTATAAGAAGAGCGAGCCTATGTAAGAGAGCACGAGACCCCAGAAGTCTGTTTAGTTCGTGTTTAGATGTTGACCAAGCAGAAACTCATTCAAGTGCGGAAGGCCGTTCGTGAGAAATTAAGGCTGCTAAAGTTGGGGCAGCTGAACCGCGAACAAACATTAAGAGACGTGTAAACCGGTTACTGATTACCTCAAGTTTCTCAAAACGAATTCACGTTCAAAGTAAAAAGCACAAAGCCAATAAAATTAACAGAGAGCATAATTCAGATTGGTGACAGAGAGTTTGAAAGAACCCCAGGTCTATTGGATCTTATTTTCCTAAAACCTACTAAAGATGAAAGCAAGAAATACACACCTGCAGATCTGAAGCACTATGGGGAAATATCGCGATTGACAGATGTGCATAAGAAGACGCTAGGCCAAAGCAGCTTGAAATACAAAAAGATTATGAAACTTTTGCTAGAGGGGAATGAAACTGATGGCGATGGTATAGACATTCAAAATAAAAGTGTGGATATGGGGCAAGCCCCTGAGTATATATTAGAGTCATCCAGATGAAGTAATAGACAGACTACGTCTGCTAATGCCATCAACAGCTGTTGGTAATACAGCTCACTCGAATGAGATTGTTTCTATAATGTCACAACTTAGACAACAAGGCATCATAGAATAAGAAGAAGAATGGAGACAGTGGTCCGTGAAATACATAGACCAGCACGTAGAACGTATCCCCAAAGACATGTTATGATTAAAGGCTTGGATGACTTATGGCAAGTTTATCTAGTGGATATGAGAGAGTATTCTAGAGTGAATAGCGGCTTCAACTATATTTTAATGATCATCGACCAATACTCGAAATTTGCGTGGGCATTACCATTGAAAACCAAATCAGGGAAGAATGTCGCACGAGTGTTTGAACAGCTACTGCAGTCGGGTACGAATCGATGTCCTGTCAACCTTCAAACAGATCATGGGACTGAGTTTTATAATGTATATTTCAAGAGAGTCATGGATCGATATGGTATTAATCACTACTCAACCTACACTCGCCTGAAAGCAATAAATGTGGAACGACTGAACAGAACCATAAAAGCTCAAATGTGGATGCGCTTTAATCTCCACGGTTTGCATAAGTGGATTGATATTCTCCCCGAGATAATTGCAAAGTACAACAGAACAGTACACAGCACTATAAAAATTAGACCCATTGATGTTCGAGATAACGATCTCCTAAAAACAGTCTATTTCAGAATTAAGATGCTAGATCCATGAGAGCAAAAGTTTAACGTGTGGGTCTTGGTGCGCATATCAAAGTACAAGACTACTTTTGAGAAATCATAACTCCCAAACTGATCAGCAGAGATATTTACAGTCAACAAAGTTCAAAGAACGAATCCCAGGACATATATCTTAAAGGACAGCAAAGGGGAAGAAATCGCTGGAAGATTCTATACGGAGGAACTGCAGAATAGCTCAGAACCTGATGTGTTTCTCCTGGAGAAGATTATAAGACGCCGTGGGAGTAGAGTTCTAGTTAAATGGCTCGGATTCCCCTTTTCTGACAATAGTTGGATTGCCATCGACGCTTTTCTATATAATGAGACGCATGGACCGCATGTACATCAGTAGCATACCATGCGCGGTAGGAGACGTGTCGAAGGAGCGGGAGGTCTTCTCGACAAGCTACCAGTTGAGCTTCACATTCCCGGATATAACTACTGTGGACCTGGAACAAAGCTTGAAAAACGTCTAGCACGAGGTAATAAGGGGATTAATCTACTCGATGAAGCCTGCAAAGAACACGACATCGCATACGGGTCGAATAGCGATCGCCACACTGCCGATCGAATTTTAGCTGATAATGCTAAAGCAATACGACGGAGGAAGGATGTCGGCATTGGTCAATGTCTTGCAGCGCTTGCAGTCGATAAAACCATGTGTGCTAAAATTAATCTTGGTTTGGGGTTCCGTCATGCTATGAATGTAGCACGTCGCGCGCTAAAGAAGAAGAAGAGTGGCTGTATGACGAGATTTATATTGATTGAACTGCATGCGGCTAAAACTGCTATGAAGAACCGTAATCACAAAGAAAAATTTAAAACACCTCGTGTTCTACCAATACCTAAGACTCAGGTGGAATTATTCCATTTCTAATTCCGGCTCTCATAGGACTCTCGGCGATTGCTTCCTTGGCCAGTGGTGCATCAGCTATTGCCAGAACTGCGAATAATGCTAAAAATGCACAGCAGCAACTTGAGGAAGCGAGAAGACATAACCGATTGATGGAGGCGGCTGCCATAGGGAAAGGACTCTACCTAAAAACATACAAGAAAGGACTTGGACACTTTATAAATAAAAAAAAGTCTGCTAACCGTTCTACCTGATAGACCACTCACTAACAACGATCTTCTCAAGTTCGCTAAAGAAAAATTCAACATTAGAAGATTTAGAAGAGTTTTCATGCGGAATACCCTGTTCGAGACGGTGTGGAAATGTGATGAATGTGGAATAGTGAATTTAGATGTTGCTGGTGGACCTGGAACTCAATGGGTAGCTTATGTTAGCAGGAAGGTTGGATCATGAGTTGCTGAAACTCTGTCAACATGTCCTTACGTCCACATACTTCTCATCAATGGCAACGTTTTTGAACAGAAGGAAGGTCTAGCTATGAGGAGCCCCCTATCACCCATAGTTGCCAACTTAGATCTGGAAGACTTTGAGGTCAGGGCTCTGAGAACCTCTGCTTTGCAACCTACGTGTTTTTGGCGTTACGTCGATGACACGTTGTTTCTCTGGCCCCACGGACGTGACACGCTTGACTGATTTTTGGACCACTTCAACTGCCTTCATCCTAATATTAAATTTACTATTGAGGTAGAAAGAGGTGGGAGCTCCCATTTTTGGACGTAATGGTTTATAAAAAAACATGATGGCACCCTGGGAGACACGGTTTATAGAAAATCAACATATACCGATCGGTATTTGCACGCTAATAGCTGCTATCCACCATTCCAACGCAACGGTGTCCTTAAAACCCTGGTTCGTAGGGCATATTCCATATCAGATGAACTTGAACTTCTGAAGACCGTCTTTAAAGAAAATGGTTATTCTGACAAACAAATTCATCGGGCCATGGAGTTTTGACCATCGCCAGAGTTCACGAAGGGGAATGTAAAGCGGTGGCGTTCATTCCCTATGCTGGGGGCATCTCTTTCAAAGTTGGAAGACTTTTAAAAACTTTAATATCAGGAGTGTTTTTCGCCCTCCCAGCAAAATTATGGCACTGCTTGGCTCTGTAAAAGATGACCTAGGCCCTAGGAAGCCGGGTGTTTATAGAATACCTTGCCAATGCGGCAAGGCATACATCGGCCGATCTATCCGCACTGTTAAAGATAGATGCGTGGAACATTGTCGCCACATGAGACTGCTGCAGCCTGAAAAATCTGCTGTGGCAGAACATTGTTTAACTGAGGGACACAAGATGGAATTTGACGAGACCCTTATAATTGCTAACATCTCCAGTTTTTGGGACAGTGTTTACAAAGAAGCAATTGAAATTATATTGGCGAACAATCTGATTAACCGAGACAAGGGTTTTCCCTTTTAAAAACATCCAATTGCAGCGTTCTGTGACGAAGCCAGCGTCAGTGTTTCATCAATCATAATCGATATATCGTTGCACCGATGTCCCACCAGGGGAGGCGCCACTAGTACACGTCCCGTACGTAGCTACCTTGGAATGTGGCGCATGCGCCGCACACACGCGCGACGCCTATACAGGACGGAGAATATGGCTCTATCCTCAGTACTCGACGGGACTCAGCAGCTTTCCTGAGGATGGTGAACAGTTGTTCTTAGTATCCGACAGCATACCCGGAAGAACTATCAAGATTTACTACGCCGGGAAAGCCTTAGATGCCACAGGAAGAATACATCTAGTGTACTATATTTCAACTCATTCGGAAACCTTAAGCCTCCAGAAGAACTACAGCAATACTTTACAAACAACTGAAGACATGTTTTCTGCAATTTCCATCGATATCAGGATTACGATACCTACCTCTGTGGACATTTATGCCTGATGTTCCTTCTATCGAATATGAAGGTTATATGAGTAGCTTGTTATCAAAGGAGGACATCTGTCGTTTGCAAATAACTGAGATAAACGCTATTTTTATTACGAAACGTGGAGTTAATACGTATGCATGCTGGTTTGGTGATCATTTGCAACTAAATGATGACCAAACTAGCATGCACACGTATTAACTCCACGTTTCGTAATAAAAATGGCGTTTATCTCAGTTATTTGAAAACGACTGATGTCCGCCTTTGATAACAAGCTACTCATATAAGGATGAACATTCAAAACCTCTTGTCAGTTGGGTTTTGTCTGTCATGTTGTACACTTTGACTTTAAAAGATCGTACATCTGTGTTGAGTGCAAATTTCTTCCCTCCAATTGATTTAAGCAGTGGAGAGTGGAGCATCGCCCTGATTGGGTTGGAAACCTATAACTCTATTCAGAATATCACGGAAGCTAATAATAAACTGCATCTTGAAGTTAATGGTGTAAAAGAAACTGTGGTAATAGAACCTGGTGCGTATGATATAGATGAACTAAAAAGTTTTAAAGCATGTAAGGTAACCCTTAAGGTAAGCCTTACATATAACGAGGAATGAGCATCATTTTGAAACATATTATTCGTTTGAACCTGTTTATAGTGAATGTGTATAAATTAACTTCTTATGTGACTTAATTAATTGTCGTGATGCACAATGTATGTAGGTAACTTAACTGTGAACATTTTCTGTCAGTTATTTATTATCTGTGTTTTAATTGTTTATGTATATATTATTTTATTTTATTTGTACTTTGTATGTTTTCTATATGACTGTGATTACTTGTTATGTTTAATTTCTCAATGTAAAATATTTCTCTGTGAACAGTTATCGATATGGCTCCTCTTGTCTGAGACTTTATCGTGTAGCAGCGCTCGCCTGTGGGAGAGCAGGCAAGCAGCAGTATCTGCCGCCCCGTGACGTAGATCAGACGTTCGTACGCGCTCTGCGGAGTGCTCAAACAATATAAGTAATAATGTTAAAACAAAGTGAAAGTTATAGTTTGTTATAAGTGTAACGATATGAAAGTTTATGTGAAACCAGTGAATATAAGTGAAGTAAGAACTGATTTTAACGAAACATTTATTCGTTACGTGTTCGGTAACCGTCCCAGACGTCCGAAACGCGGTAGCATCATCGCAGACGCTAACGGTCGCGATTAATTACGCGATTCGCGAAGCATCACGGTGAACTGGTAGCAAGTTGCCAAAGAAGGAGCCACCATCAAAATGATTTCTGTATGAATTTATGTATCATTTATATGACTGCAGAGTACCACGTCGCTGGACTGATAAATAAGATAAGTTAAATGTTATTGGTTGTAATTTACTGTGAATGCATGTTTAAATTTTGTTTAAATACAGGAACATTACACAGTACTTTTGCTACCTTATTTGAACAACTAATTAACCACTCGTAATTAATATGACAATCCTCAATAACGCATGAATAATATTACTACACAATTTTTCAATCAAGTGAGTATCATTAATTGTTAGAGACTGTGATTGTCTCTCAGTTGAGACAATTTTGCTAAAATTGATGGTAGAAGATAACAGACAGTTGAATTAATGAATAATTTTTCTATTTCGTTTTGCACTGAGTTCAACAATAATAGCCACCGCCACATCTATCCTATAAAGAACCAAACTCGTATGCATAGCATTAATTAAGACTGATTTACTTAAATTACATTTTTGCTTGAGTGAATTAATTTTATCAGATACTGACTGCACCCACTTGCCAATCACTTGATGTTAAAAATCCTACTATTAATAATTTTCTAAATTATCAGTACCATTAGCGTACTAATTGAGTCATACGTATTGCACAGACGGAGTAAGTTAATTTCTGCCATCTGTGTGTGCACAGTCTCTGTAGGAAATTTTGTAAGGAAAGGAAAGGTGAGTGATCTTTTGAAATGTTTGTCAGATAGGGCCATAGTATTTGTTAATTACACTGATTGTCTTGCTTAATATTTTCAAAATTTAACTACACCACTTGCATTAATCACGAGTATAACGTAACCAACCACGAAAAATAGGTCAGGTTTGTTGTGTTGCTCAAACATTACAACAACTGCCACCACAGTTAATAACACGTAAATCAAAATTTATATTCTTCTTACCTCCATTGACACTTTTCTTAAATAAAATAAACACTTTTCACCCAATATCCTCAACAAATATTTTCTTTCCTTACAAGCAGATGGGTAAAGGGATTGAGCTACGTGCAAGCACCAGCACTCTTAAATCTGAATGCAACGATCGACTTCAGTCAGAAAGGTTCAATAGGACAGCTACTAGGCTTCACTGTGGGACAAGTCTTGAAGAAGGACTCCAATAAATTCTACAGTTCCAGTCAGCATAGTCAGCACTATTCGTGTTGCATGTAACATCACAACGAACTCATACTTACATGACAGACTGGTTCATACAATTTACGGTTTCTTCCCATCAGTTGGTTCCGGATACAAGATTACTGAGACTCCTACAAACGCAATATACCTTCCGGTGACAGTGCAGACACTGGACTACCTGGAGCTGCGCATCGTAGACCAGAATAACTGTCTTGTCGACTTCAGAGGAGAGGAAATCATTGTACGGCTACATCTAAGGCAGGATGGGCATAAGGTTTAAAGCCTGTACACCTAGCGTCAGTTCACCATTGAACCTCAAAGCGATAACACGTGTGAACTACGAGTTCCTTAAATCAGTTGGGCTGAAACCTCGCAAAGATGTCGTGCCAACGCATGATAAGCGGATTATTCGTCAAGAATACTTATCGCATAAACCATTTGCTTCAGCTACATTCAACAAAAACGATGAAATTGGGATCGTCATTCAGCACCAGGATGCAGTAACCCAGCCGTGTCAGAGTTTCCTATATTTGATGGATCGTTTAGGTAGAAAAATGTTAATCAACCCGTTGCAGCAGATATGAAGCTTACACGTAATGCTATAGCATTCCTGTTTCAAGAGATACGCTATGAACTTAATGGAGTTGAAATCGACCGCACAAGAAACGTTGGGATAGCATCGACTCTTAAAACGTACATCTCTGCAGCTCCTGCTGAGAGTAACTCACTAGAAAATGCAGGATGGTACATCGAAGAGCCTACAGATCAAGCATTGGCTGATTACCTGCGGTTTACAGCGTGCATACCTCTAAAACTGTTAATGGGATACTTTGAGGACATGCCTGGAATTATCGTGAACGCCAACCAGGATCTTATTCTGATACGAAGTGTGGCGAACAACAACTCCGAGCGCCTTGAGGCATTATGCTACGATGCTGAGAAGTTGGAGTCTACTGTTTAGGTCCTCGTGCCAAATTGCGTTCGTTCCTATGTCTTATTTATTTCTATTAAAGATTTCTAAAGGTAGACTGTATTATTACACATTTGCTTAGTGAGTTAACGATTAAAAATACCGGATAGTATTGGAATGATGAGACTCAGGAAGAGTTTGTCGCTTTGAAGAGAGCTCTTCTTGAGGCGACATTACTGATACATCCAGATCTTAACAAGGAATTTTGTATGTCTTCAGACAGTTCCCGAACTGGCATCAGAATTGCTATATTTCAGGAATGCAGTGGGTGCGCAGACATATGCTTTTGCTAGCCGAGTTCTCACTAAGGCTGAGGAAAACTATTCAGTTACAGAGTTAGAAGCATTGGCTGTTGTCTGGGGTTTCACGAGCAGAGAGACGAAGGTCTATACCAGTGGCGGCTACTCCTTGAGGACTCTGGGGCGGCGCCCTCCCAAAAATATCCAACACGGAAAACGTACCAATCGTTAATCACAAATCTACTTGAATGATTTTCGTGTAGCAGCAGCCCGTGTAAGTGAATGACCAATGTTTTTAGTCTAGGTAGTCTGCCAGCCACGCTCACCGAATGTTTCCAGAATGGACTGACTGTCGGACTCTACGCGATCCGTCCGCGCCGTGTAAAGGCTGGCTACGGCCGCTTTGGGTGAGTGGGGGTACTGGGGGTTGGGTGGGGGTAGTGTGCTGAACCGGGCCGCTTAGGACGGCGTCCGAGCCTAGGGCGCGAAATATACAAAGGCGCGCCGGCACCGGTCAGGCTGTTTCTAACAGGTGCAGTGCGTCTGATACTAGTGTCGTTGTTGTGAAGGTGCGTGTTGTTGCCTGTTTTTCTAGTTCCCTATTCAGAATGAATAATATAAATAGCGTTAACTACATTTTAACATTTAGTAGTGAAAAATTGACTTTTGAAGGAAAGTTGGAATTAAAAAGGTTAGGACCACTGAGACCTGATTTGAACATTGTACAGACACAAAATGCGTGCAAAATCAAACGTAGTTTCACTAGGAAATTTAATCCTGCTTTATATAAACACACCAATATATAAGCATACCAATGGTATTACTACATTTCTTGGTGACAGTCTTCTAATTTCAGTAACATATGTTTGTCGCTGACGAAGCATTTGTGTTCTCTGAACACTTACTTATACAGTTACACACACAACGAATTTACTTCTTACTTTATATTATTTTAAGTTAAAGTTTTTGGGTCTCTTGTGAAATCTAATAAAATGGAGTTACAAAGTTTTCATTGCCTGCAGAAAATATTAAAAACGACTTATTTGTGCGTAAATTTGTTCGTATTTTGGTATAGGAGGAAAAAGTCGTATCTGATGAAGGGTTAAATTACGTAACTAGCTAATAAAATTAATGCTATATTCTCCCAGTTCAAGAAATGTTCTGAAGGGACAAAATGTCATGTACAATTGAAGAGGCAAGCCGCCCCGCCTAATAAACAGCCCACCAGCCGCCACTGGTCTATACGGAACATCGGTCACTTCGGTTTCTGCTTTCGACGAAGTTAACGCACAGCCGGCTTACCAGATGGGCTCTGGTTCTGCAAGAGTTTACGTTCTGCATTGTCTATGTTCCTGGTCCTCAGAATGTTGTGGCGGAGGCTCTTTTGAGGATTCCTGTCGATTCTTTGGAAAGGAAGGATGAGTAAGCGGATGAAAACCTTTCTGAGATTTTGTACATGAATAATGTCACCTTTGAGAATAATGTTGGCAAGGTTCTGGCGAACACTAATCATGAACAAAACGAAGACCAGGTGAGGAGTGACATAAAGCAGAGGCTTAACCGTCGCGACAACCTCGAACCAAAAAACATTCTACATGATAAAAGACAAAGTGCTCTTCTTCAGGAAACATCCAGAGAATTCGTATTGGGTCCTCTGTGTACCAGAAGATCTAATTAATAAGTTAATTTGGTACACACATCTTAGCTATGGTCACTTTGGTGCGGTTAAATGCCATAGCAAATTGAGCTTATGTGTTTATTTTAACAACATGAAGAGGCAAATTAGGCGTGTTCTGAGCTTTTGTAAAGTCTGCCAGAAAGCCAAACACGCGAGTGTTTCCACGAGAGCTCCAGTGTTCCCAATTTTACCAGTTAGACTTAAAGAAATAGCTGCAAAGGACATAGTTGGTCCTTTGCCTCAGCAGGAGTAAAATATAGGGAACGGAAGGTTATTTACAACTTATACGAAAACCAGACAGCAGTTATCAGAGTTGAAGGGCATGAAAGGGATGCAGAGGTTGGGAAGGGTGTAAGGCAGCGTTGTAGCCTTTCCCAAATGTTATTCAATTTGTACATTGAGCAAACTGTAGAGGAAAGCAAGGAGAAAATTGGAGAATGAACGAAAGTTCAGTGTGAAGAAATAAAAACCTTGCGTTTTGTTGATGATCATGTTTTTCTATCAGAGACAGCAAAGGACTTGGAGGAACAATTGAACGGAATAGACAGTGTGTTGAAAGGAAGGTATAATATGAACATTAACAAGAGTAAATGGATATAAAATGTAGAATGGCAATGGGAATAAAAGCGTTTTTGAAAAGAGAAATTTGTTAGCATCGAATATTAATTCAAGCATAGGGAGGTCCGGCCCGCAGGCATTTGTGTGGAGTGTTGTCTTGTATGGAAGTGAAACATGGACGATAAACAGTGCGGACAGGAAGAGGATAGGGGGCTTTTGAAATGTGGTGTTACAGAAGAATGCTGAAGGTTAGGTGGGTGTATCGCATAACTAATGAGGTACTGAACAGAATTGGGGACAAAAGGAATTTCTGGCATACCTTGACTAAAAGAAGGGATCGATTGGTAGGACACATTCTTACACATCAAGGAATTGTGAGTTTAGCTTTGGAGGGAAGCGTGTGGGGTAAAAATCGCGTAGGGAGACCAAGATATGAATATAGTAAGCAAATTCAAATGTAGGCTGCCGTTCTTATGAGGAGATGAAGAGGCTTGCTCAGGATAGAGTAGGATGGAGAGCTGTGTCAAACCAGTCTCCGAACTGAAGACCACAACAACAACTGCCTGTGACTACGCAAGGTTTCAGGTATGTCATGGTAATCGAACTGACATATAATTCTTTGCTTTCACACCAATCAGAGTTGCTACAGCTAGGACGGTTGTCGATGCACTCAGACGTAAATTCCTTTGTGTTTTTGGTCATGGTAAACGGGTTATTTCAGACAATTTGCCACAATTGAGATCCAAGCATTGGATACGCGCCCTGTGGAGAAGAAGAATATGCCCTATATTCACTTCTTGTTATCATCCTGCATCTAATCCTGCTGAACGAGTCATCCGCGTATTGGTCAAATTGTGTAGAGTGTACTGCAATCATAACCACAGTAGTTTGTATGCACATCTCAAGGAGATTCAAAATATATTGAACAACTTACCAAATGGCAGTTCTGGTCTGAGCCCGGTGTTAGTATTAAAGATCGCCCGCCTCCATACAGAATTGGGGAGATTGCGTGTTTCCCAAAACAAGTAAGGGTTAAACATAGTGAAATAGTATAACTGGCAATCAAGAGGATAAAGAAAAACGCTGTTATGAGAAAGAGACGACAGAAAGGTAGTACTTGGAATCTATAGCCAGCTATTGGAGATGAGATACTGATATGGTCGCATCGGCTCTCCTGTAGAGGAAAATATCAAAGTCGCAAGTTTGTCGAGATCTTTGTGGGTCCATTGAGAGTGAAAAAGGTTGCTCGCCCTAATGTCATCGAAGAGGAGACTCTGAGGACAGGCAGTAGTCAGTGGTTACACCATATTTCCAACGTCAAGTTGTGGAAGGCATAAATGAAATACAGAACATTGGATTTGATCAGCTTGCCATAGTGGCCATAAAATTTCAATAATTAATATTCTAAATTTACTTGGGTTAGCTTGTGTGCTTGGTCAAGTTGCTCGTATTGTTTGACGTGCCTTAAAATGGGTAATGGCTTTGATAAAGTACTCATGCTCGTCGTTTTGTTTTGGCCCTCTTTGTATTTCTCATAGTTATTGCTATTAATTTGGTACGCCATGGTAGTGATGTCGAGGCACGCTGATAGAGCGAAGTCCTTCTAATGGTTAGGCAATGTAGCCATAACCTTCGGTGGTCTAGATGCCCCAAGAGATTTTGTTTAAATTTTGCAGGTGTACGTGTATGTGTGACTGTGGATTAGCCTGAAGTTGTGAGAAGCCAGTTATGTAAGAAGAAGACTAGTACGGTTGCTGCTAAAGGATATAGTTGAGAAAGGAATTCAACCTTCATAAGGATCTGGCCAGGGAGTAGTAGTCCAGCTACCATTTATTTTGTGTCTTGTGTAACCTACCTACTGTTTTATGGTGTCATTTTGTGTTCTGTTCATCGCCATGCCTTAAACTTGTGATATTGGAATGCTATGCATTTTATTTGTCACACAGTAGTGCATTGTGTGTGATGACCATTTTAAACATTTTGTTTAATCCATGTAAGTCCAGTAAAGAATTGAATTGTGCACATGAGAAGGAGATGATGCACCAGATCACCATGATGTGTTTAGTGATTTTCTGGAGACTCTTAAGAAGTTTAAAATATGACGAAATATTTGTAGTAGGTTGCAAACAATAAGGTGGTGTCCATCGACTGTTTATTTAATAATTCTGTATTAGTTGGTTTTTTAGTCATAAATGTCTAGAGAGTTTGACAATGAGTGGGAAGTCATAGTAATGTTTATACTGTTCTGGCCTCAAAAAAATGTTCAAATGTTTGTACAACTTATGGGACTTAACTACGGGGTCATCAGTCCCTAAGCTTACAAACTACTTATGAACTATCTAAGACTAAGGACGGCACAAATTTCCATGCCCGAGGGGGGATTCGAACCCCCGATCGTAGGGGCCGTGCAGACCGTGACTGATGCGTCGCAGTCCCCTAGGCCACCGCGGCCGGCTGTTATGTCTGAGAATTATTTCTTATGTTGACATACAGTATAGTACAATTGGTTGATTTTGGATTTTAGAAATGGTATTAGTGCATGATTAATGAAAGTTGGAGGGAATGGTATGTACTAGCTGTCTCCCTTCCTACCCTTGCCCAATGCCTTTAACAAAATAAGTTTTGTTATTTGATTAAGGTCTTGGGGTGGTTCTCACACTTGTTTATGTCAACAGGTGTAAATTTTACCTTAAGTATTATCTCCTAGAGATGTTGAAAACGGCCATTACGTCATTCTGCAGGTTCATGATATAAAGTTATCTTTGTAAAACCTAGTTGTAATTGTAAATTTTGTATTTTGATCGACTGCAACGGAGTTGTGGCCTTTTGCTGTAATATTCTGATGTAAAGTTAATTTTTGAATCTTGTAAGATTTTATTGTACGATTTTCTTATACTGAACATTTTATATGACTTATGTATCAGTTTATATCTATACGACACGTCCAACGAACGTCCTCTTACTGTAGTAGGTCTTTCAGTTGCCTAAGCCAACTTTGTGCACCTGGGATCTACTGAACGTAAAGGTAAGTTCTTGTAAGGTAAACACGTGTGTCACTGTTTTGTGCACCTCTTTCGTGTGACGATGCGAGGAGAGCAAGTTCGGCTGTGAAGCGAGAGGGTGGCCGGATGTGGCGGCCAAGATCGTACCTAACGGGATCGGCGAGTGACGTAGCACAGCACGCCGCTTCTGGTGTGTGACGTCAGAAAGGATGACGCGTGCGGCTGTTCACCTGCTACAGCACCTGTGTGGGCGTGCACTTGCATACACACTGCTGCCGCCTCAAGGACGCGTGCTGTTGTGAGTCACTGGGACACTTGACTTCACCTCCCGACGTGGAAGCATAGCAGAGCTTTATCGACTATGGATTGCCTCTTACAGAAGGAATGTACCTCCAGCCATTTGTACCAGCTTCGACACTTGGTCTCCTATGATAATTTCTCTGCGATGTTCACCGCATCCGCCTCCTTTTGAATACGATCTACAAACACTTGGCTGCCAGATTCCAGTCTTCTATTTCAATAAGACTTGCTTAGGAAGTAACACTGCCAATAACGGATTCAGTCGCCTCGTTGCAGAACAGTGGACTGATTTTCTTTGTGTGTATTCAGATGGGTCCAAAATTCCGCAAGCAGAGTGTACTGGATGTGCCTTTTTCTGCCCTCAGATTCAGATTCGGAGAACCTTTAAACTGCCAACGAATACTTCTATATTTAAGGCGGAGACAGTGGTAATTCTAGAAGCACTTAGGTTTGTTTCCACATTTTCCTTCCCGGAAATATAAATTGTGTCTGACTCTCAAAGTGTCCTTCAAACCCTACAACACCGGAGATGGAACAAAAAAACCAAAAGCTATATTCTGGATGTGATTTCGGCATATATTCGCTGTACAAATACAGGACGGACAGTTAATTTACTGCGGGTGCCTTCTCACTCTGGTATCTGCTATAATGAGGAACTTGATGCATTGTCTAAACAAGTGACATCCTTAGGCACTGTCTTGGACCTACAACTACCCTACACAGACTTCTTATCTGCGGTCAAGGAATACGCTAAACAACAGTGGCAACAGATGTGGAACGTTTCCCAACAAATGAAAGGCGCATCTTACGCTGTGCTGCAACCTCGGATTCCTACGCAGCCATGGTTTACGAGGACTCATCTGGACCGATCCGCGATTTCTACCATCACTCGTATTCGCTTCAATCACGCCTCTTATCCACAACATCTACATCGGATCAACGTCTACGTTTCGGCGGCATGTGAGTGTGATCCTGAAACGGAAGCTGATGTCAACCACATGTCTTGCAGACATTGGTGAAGATGGGATATCTCCTTCCCCAGTCAGCCTCCTCTCTTTTGTTTACAAAAGACATTCGTGTGTATAAAATCATAATTACGTTTATTAAGACCACTGGACACGAACTATAAGTATCAAGTGTGTTGGTAATATAAGGTTTTGCTTGTGAATATGTGAAAATGTTCCAAAATTATTTAAATTCTAATGTTTGTTTCCACTTTCCCATTTTGACAATATGTACTTCTGTTTTTTCTGTTTATTTAAATATATATATATATATATATATATATATATATATATATATATATATATATATATATATATATATTAGCTCTGTGTGTTGTAGATGGCCACATCGAGTTAACACTCAGAGGGCCAAATAAAGGGAGAAAAAAAGTTTTGATGGTCAGTCTCGCTGATGTACTGGTGCACTGACTGTTCGTACTATCGTCCGTTGTGTCTGTGGCATTGTAGCTCACGACTGTGAGACTACTTATATCAACGGTGAGAATCGTTTTGGTTTGGGAAAATTTTGCCTTATGCACCTTCATGGAACTATCAAAGAGAAGGTCTTGAAGAAGTTGTATGGTGGTGACTGACAGAGATTGGCGGCCCATCCATATGAACTGTGAGCAGATAAGAAGGGCTGCTTATCCGCCAATTCTGCTAGGAGAACCTGTATCTTCTGGTAACGCTTATGTTGCTGTGAATCAACTGATGATTCTCACCCTATATGAGAAATCATATGTTTAGGACTTGAACTTCGACTGTAGGTCAACCCTATCAATAACTTTGCAATTCCCTAATGAATGTAATAAATTATACTGCTACAGCTCGACTTCCATAAAGTACTGAGACTTGTAGATAAGCTGTTTGCTAGACTTTCATGTTGAAGAGTGTGTGGAGTGCAGGGCTTAACCAAACCACTTGGCCCATGGGATGATGCTGTCTAGCATAATAGCTAGTTGGGAAAGGACGGAAGAATCTACCGCTGAGATTGTAGCCGAGATCATCGTTCATCACAGTGGTTGTGTAGACTACCTCCAAGTCATCAAATCAAGATTGCTCCCCGCTGCTCCAAAAAAATGTTCAAATGTTTGTAGAACTTATGGGACTTAACTAGGGGTCATCAGTCCCTAAGCTTACAAACTACTTATGAACTAGCTAATACTAAGGACGGCACAAATATCCATGCCCGAGGAGGGATTCGAAACCCCGACCGTAGTGGCCGAGCAGACCGTGACTGGAGCGCCTCAATCCCCTCGGCCACCGCGGCCGGCCCCCGCTGCTCCCCATAGGAAGTATTGGTGACGGAATTATTTTCGTGTGAAACAAGCTTAATATGTGTCTCTCAGATTAAATGTAATGGAAGTAATGCTTCCTTAGTTATGTGTTTACTTGCTTTACTTGTTCATTTACTTTGAGTGTATATGTGTATGTTGTGCCACTGTAACTTGTTGTGTTTGCCTGAATCTTGCGTGTTCTGCAGTTAGATTCACCTTAACATTGTTGTTTCAGATTTTTATCATGTATGTGGCCCTATTTATGTTTAATTGCACAATTGATTAAAATTTTTAATTTGTTTCATAGAAGCGTTAACTGCATATTTTGAAGGTCATTTTGTTGATCATGACTGACTCTGTGAATTGACTTTGTCCATATTGCTTTGTTTAGGTTCTATTTAGGCAGACGAGCTGTATATAAGTCTTCTTACCATTTTATTTACATAATTTATTAGGATATGATTCACATTTGTTTGTGAAAAACTTGTTTATGATAATAAAGAAACAGTTTTAATACCAAACAATGAAGATACATACATATTATTTTTAGTAAGAGGACAGACAGTTTGAAGATGAGATTTATTGACGTTTTTAAATTTATGGCTTCTTGACTTGACAAACTTTCATCAAATCTGAAGAGAGAGGTCAACTGAGAAATTATTCAATCTAGTGATCAGAAAAGGTGTTTGTCTATATAATGATATGGATTTTTGGAAAAATTTGAAGAGACAGAATTATTAGCAAAAGAAGGCTTTTGCTGTAAACTGAATGACAGTGAAATAAGTGATGAAGATCATAAACATGCAAAACTGAAGGACTGAGAAAAAAGTGGCACAAGTGACAAAATAAAAAAAAATGTTTTTGTGGTAAAAGTGACATACACCACACAAAGAATTAAGAAAAAAATTGTACAGCTGTGACTTTAATTGGTGGTAACATCTAGTGACACAGAACACGAACTCCGTGAGAAACCTGGATAACACTTAGAAAACAAATGATTCAGCTATTCGTATGCTGTCGATAATATGGAGAACAAAGCAGGAGGAAAGCTACTATGCTTTTATGGAATGAATCCATCACCTCCCATTAGCAAGAAGTGGCTTCCTGTTTCAATATGTTTCTGAAATACCATCCATATGCTTAACATCTCATAGCATATATAGTCGATCCAATATACGATGATCTCTGGTGCTTACGCCAATCGGCTTTGTGCGCCGGCTGTAGTATCAGATCACTGGAGTAATCCAAACGTGAGCTTTTCTCTGCGCATGCGCGCGTCAGGCTGCGCTGAGCACTTTGCCAGTTCTGTCAGACAACTGCGACCGTTAGCTATACTGTCCGGCAGCGAACTATTTGACAGCATTGATGTGTGACGTTAGCATCCAGATGTGTATTTCAAATATGTATTAAATTTTAAATGTATGTAGGTTCTGTTATAGCTCTTACCATAACTTATGTATATTGTAGTTTTGTTTAGTTTGTTTATGTGAATTTATGTAATTTATTATCTGTGTATCTGGGTAATCGCCGATAGGGAAGTAGGAAACATCTTTGGTGTGTGTGGTATGTGGTCTTTGGAGCAACAGAGAGGGAGCGGGAGTAGTAGCTGTGGAGTCGGAGAGGGAGTCGAGCTGTGTCGTTCGTACAGTTGGGACGCTAGCAAGTGCGCGGGAGCGAGCAGCGCCTCGCTCTTTGCGGTCACCAGGCCTTGTTGGCGGAGTTCCATAATTAGCGCACATGTTTCCAATATGAGCGGGGGCACACGGCAGTTCATCTGAATATGTAAAGATTTCCCCCTCAAATTGATCATTGGATTGGACCTGTGCCTGTATTGTGACATGCAGCATTGTAGGAGTTGGTGCATCCTGCTCTTCAACAACGAGGACGCAATGTAAGTCGCTCCAATAATTTCCGACCACACAGAGTTTAGACTTTTGTAAGGCATTACCCAGTTTTTGTGCTTGAGAAACTATTTTTCTTAATAATAACCAAAATTTTAAAGAACTTCTACCACGTCATTGTCCTAAGACATTGTTACCAACTAGGGTCCTATCCTTTCCAGAAGTTTCCCGAGTGTCGTTGAAAAGTGAAAAGAATATTACACTCAGTGCCAAACTATAAAATTTAAATAATTAAAGTTTGAATTTGAAAGATAATTTCAAAATATTACAATTTTGGACATAAAGAATTGCTTTCTTTAAAACAAAGTTGGCACAATTAAGTAACTAAACAAAATTATATATTAATTCTAAATTAATTGGTTCATCACTATTTAATATTTCATTGGTGTAAAACTTATGTGTAAAGTTGATTTGCTATGTTGGTTCGTATTTCGGCGTTGTTCATCTGTGATCTAGTTGCAAGTCATTTTGAGTAATTTCTTCCTGCTAATCTTAACATTAATTATTCTGCCAACCGAGTGTTTTTCTGCCTACTGTGTAATTCTCATGCAGGTGAGTGTTAGTGAAGGGACGTTGATAATTGAGTGCAACATTGGTTCCGAACCAACACTGTTTCCGAACTAACCCAGTTTAATCAAATAATAATTACGTTGTTTATTTTCGTTCTTGTTATAAACTGATAAAACTAATGCATCATTTTTCGTTAAAGTTATTCCATTGCAAAAGTGTTTGCCAACCTTCTGTTGTGCAACACTAACGTGTTTGATTGTCGTGGTTAATTACAACACACCCTGAGTGGCCCATTGAGCTGGCGACCGTGTTAATTCATTAATGTTTTTTTTACTGTTCATTGCTTGTTACTTCCTATAATTTGCAATACATACGTGTGTGGGTGAGATGGTTCCATAATTAAATCAGTTCAATTAGTAATTAGTAGAGTAGGAGGAACGGGCTATCTGGTGTGGTAGTTCGTTGTGGCAGCATTCCCTCACTAGTTCGTTTTCGTTTCACAATAATTTTTCGGTAAAGATAGCCTTCTCCAACTTTATTTTGCAGGCAACACACGGGTCAGTTTTAACATTAATCTGTTACAGGATTAATCAACAGTTTAGTGAGGGGAGTGTTACAGTTGCATTCCTTTTCTCCGAGTGGGGCGGTCTCCCAGCACAGTATGCGGAGCAACGGATCATTGTGTTTCGGCCCGACTGTTAAGGGACGAAATCTGGAGACGATTGATCACAAATATTTGTGGCCAGGCCATACTTATATGGAAACAGGGACTTTGGGGTAATTGAGAAAGGCAAAAAGAAAATTGAATATGTTTTTGTACCTGATGAATGGGTAGACGCAATTTCTTATGCTAGCAAAAGCTTTACCATGGTCAAAATGTAGCAGAATGATTTCATTTCTACTGACGCAATGAACGCTATTGTTGATCAAGCCACCTACATGCAAGGATACATCAGGACGCCCACTCAAGTGGTCATATATTCGCTGGACGCACGTTTAGAACCGGAGACGATTAGTTTTGTAAGTCAAGCCAACAATTTGATCATGATTATGAGTTTCTTGAGACAGACTTTCAGGGAATTCTAAAAGGAAGACCATCTACCATCACATTAGATAGACTTTATCAAAAACCCTTAAAACAAAGGAAGCAAAGTGGAAAAGTCTTCAGAAATTGTTACCTCTCGTACCTCCCGTATACCACGAGTTTTATATATCCCTTACTCATAATTGAACAGCAAAAAAGTACTGCTGGTAGCAGAGGTAGATGTAATTAAATGTCGCCATGATGGCTAGGTTTAGAAACCGTGACTGTGTGAAACAACAAATAAATTTTCCTATTACTGCTACCAGTCAATTTATTTGTTTGTGATTAATCTACCATAGCACATAGCGTTTCAAGCATGTTCTGCTCATCATCAGGCACTTTTTATACATACATAAATGTTTATGTTCCTATGATTTACTTATTTAAAGTCTATTTGTTATTATTTCTGCCTGTTTGGTTTATGTAATGCCGCGTTGGAATGGAAGCATACCTGACTTCGAAAGCAGGGTGGACGACTGAACACAGCACTTATACTAAAAGCAGGTTTATTGCGAACTGAAAAGTACATGCAGCACTGAATGCCTCTCAGGGAAGAGTGCTCTGCTATTTATACACAGACAGAATGTAACAGAAATTAGAAGAATAGTTAACATAAGAAACACCTAGAAATCACAAGAGAGCACAAGAAAAATGTGGAACATTCTGAAAATGTAAATTACAATCGGTGACGCTACCCCTTGCGCCACGCCGACAGTCGGTTAATGTGGGATCACATTGGCTGCAAGTGATTTTCTAATTCCAGATGCATTAAAAATTTTCTATCAGGAGATTTTTGTGTAGTGAATAAGCTCCCTACAAAGTTTATTATTAGTGCTGAAACTGATATTTATGTTGTATATCTGAATAGCCTAGCTACTTTGTCAGACATTACTCCAAGATATCCCCTGTTCCGGGGCCCTTTTCTTTTTACCTTTATTTCAGTGTTATTACTTCCTTCACCATGTGCCCCTCCTCATTAACCACATTAGGTTTATGTTCCTTTTTTTCCCAGACCTGCAAGCTTATCGCTCCATACCGTGCACCAGTGGTGAAAGGAAACAGAAGCACAATAGTAACATTTTCCCATCTGCAACCAACTTGGCCCTGACACATATGTGAACACTTTTGCTTTCCTCGTGTTGTTGCAGGAACCATGTCTTCCTGTATTTTGTGGACAATCATAGACATCACTTTAATTATTAGTAAAAATAATTTAAAGAAAAACATCGCACTGACGTGTTTTACGGCCTACTTTAGATTTGCTTGTAGTCTTATTATTTTTTGCAAACATTTCGTACAAAAATAAAAATGTAAATAATCAAAATTGTGGGCTATGCGATCACGACTCTACTATTGTGATAATATCTATGCACCCAACACGTAATATTATTTCTGACCGTCTTTTAACAAACAGTCAAAAGTATTTGATATTTGACTTTAGCTGTGACAAACATACTCGTTTTATTTAACTTTTTCCTACTATTGTAATACCTTTCCGCCATTTTCATCACCTTTTTCCATTAAAATAATACCACCCGTCTTGCTTTGGTAGTTTACTCAAAGTTTATTTTTTTTGCCTGCTCTGGTTACGTGTGAATATACCCTCGAAGGAACGTAGCGTACATTTGCCGTTCGGACGAGTGACTATAGACTGAATGGAACGCGGCGTACGTTTGGCGTTTGGAAATGAATCACGTGACATCCCTCGCCCGAAACTCTCTTTTGCATATGTTATCTTGCTTTCTGTTTTTGATTATTTTCTTATTATAGATCAAGCGTTGTCATTTAAAAGCAATGGTGCACTAAAAATTATCAAAACACGTCGTTCTTAGGACAATGAATTATATTCTAATGTCTTAAAATGCCATGTTAGCAGTTAACACGTGCCATAGATGGTACGAGGATTACAGGTTAGTCTCGCAGCTGTTCGCCGTAGCGTAATGGGCGACGAATTATTTTGTGATGTACGAACATGTTAGACGGTGGTTCGAAACTTGTTAGGGTGCGTTGGCTCTACGTGCTCTGTCAGAGGGTTGCCAGCGTGGTAGCTCGACGCCCGCAGCAACGAGAAAACTGAGTCAACTACGAAACGATGGAAATAGAACAAAACAAACCAACGTCCACAAAGTACGGATCAAACCGAAGAACCGATGGAAAGAGAGAAAAAGAAAGAGAGTGCAACGCCATCTATAACAAAAAAATAAAAAAATAAAATTAAAAAAAAAAAACCCTGAGCAAAATTCTCAACGAACTACCCAGGACGAACATGAACAAACGACTACAAAGCATCGATCTCCCTGAATACAAAAAATATAAAAAAATACAAAAAAGGACAAAAAACGATGTACTGCAAGATTACGAATTGTTCAATGGTAACAGCCTTTTCTCTGAAAAGTGCATTGTTCTGTTTCGAGAACATGCCATGAAATACATACCAACGAATTGTAAACATAAACCACGGAAAAAACGGGTAATTTGTTGCAATGTATACACTTCCCTTCCGTTTCATTAACGAACGACAGTTGCCACAGAAATCTAGCACACCATCTATATATGAAACCACCGGTATCTCCACGTTGTTTAGTATAATGTTGTGCAAATGCTTCAGAAGACCACTGTTTAATTCATTGTTACGTATTTCACGGCGTGTTCACCAAATAGAACAAACGCACATTTTAGAGGAAGCACTCTTACATATGCACACTTCTAAACACTGCAGAACATAGCTATTTTTAATTAATAAGGGTGCCCAAAACCCTTTTAGGAGCCACGGCAAAAAAAAGAGAAAAGAGAAAAAAAAGTGACTGGTATCGAACTACCGACCACGTGCATCACAACCTACCGCGCTGCACACTTCACTACGGCCGACAGTTACGAAATGGTTTCTATATCTCAAACTATTGGTGGCAGTTGCTAACTGCTAGTATGGCATTTTAGACACCGCATTATAATTCATAGTATTAAGAACGACGTGTTTTTGTTAATTCTTCAGTGCGTCATTTTTTTGAAATGACAATGCGTAAGTTGTAATACGAAAATAATAAAATACGGCAAGCAAGACGGCGTATGACAGAGAGAATTCTAGGCGAGGAATGTCACGTGACATTTCCGAACGCCTGGCTTACGTAAAATCAAGTGACGGTGTCAAATCGCCGTTATATTTGCCAATACGTCTCCAACGGTGCGAGTTGTTATATATATATATATATATATATATATATATATATATATATATATATATATATATATATAAAACCATAAGAAAGCTAAGTTGTAGAGAATTTTCTTCTCTACAAATTCGGTTATTCAGTTATCGTGTCAGGTGAACGTTTTATTCGAAATTAAAATTATATTGCAAGCGGCTTTTTTTAGTGTTAGTAACGTATTTGTCGTCCGAAATATTTGAAAAATGGAGGTTCTGGTTTCTGGCGCCCAACTATTATGTCTGTAAAATTTGGTGCTGAACGCTTGAACGGTTCGACTTAAAAAGCGGAAACACGTTACGGACAGACAGACAGACGGACATCGCATAATCACCGTTATTTTTGCAAATACCTTTGAAACGATACTAGATATGGAAAAAAAACCATAAGAGAGAAAAATTGTAGAGAATTTTCTCTTCCACAAATTCGGTTATTCAGTTTTTGTGTCAGATGAATGGTTAAGCCGTTATTTTCATTTAAATTTCAAGCTCTCAAAAGACGATCGCAAAGGCCCACTTTTAGTGTTACTACCGTAACCTAAAGTGTGCCAATAATGTTACAGTCACACAAAGCAATATAAAGTCCTTTGCAGTATATTTATAAATATCATAAAAAGTAATACTGACTAGATAGTAGCTTTCGCTGTAACTACTTCAACCACAATCTTGATATTCATCTACTGAAAAATTCCTAAATAATATACAGCTTCACAGCCCTGGAAAAATAATCATAGAAGTTCTTGACTACAAAAATAATTTATTTCACTGTCATAAAACATGACATTACACTATTTCCCACATATGTGAGATACTTGCTAACTCTGTTGTTGCACAAACAATGGTCATTCAATAGAAATTTCATAAATCACTCTCTTTGGTCTACAGACAATAGCAGTAAAGTTTCAAATGAGCATCTGAGATGCACCAACTTTGATTGGCATAGGCATTCAACCTACTAATTTGTCCTGAGAGACTGAAAGATGTTGGATTTTTGTGGAAGTGTCTGACAGTGGCTTCAAACAGTCCATCACCAGGTGTAGTCTGAAACACCACTACGTAGTCTGTATAATCCATTATTGATTTAGTACCAAGTTCATTGATTTTCCCTTCAACTATCCGTTTCAACTTCAAATCAGCACAAAGTTTCACTTTACCATCTTTGTTTGCAGCATCTAACATGAACTGAAGTTCAGAAAGTGCATATTTTGCACAAGCCTGGGCAGTAGCATCTTGGGCAGACACTGTCCTGTACTCTGTGCATGCACACCAGTGAGACAGGATACCTGCATCCGTACATTTCCTGTCGTATGGAATTTCCTTGAAGAGACTGTTACAAGTTGGGCATTTAAGACTCTCATTTTTGACACTCATTTCACTGTCTGTCCTTCCTGCCCTTTCGAGCACGTCTCTCAGCGTTGCATGCACATCAAAAGGCGAGGTTAATCTGTTGCTATTTGTCACAATATTCTTATAGGCTTCAGGGTAATTACTCCTAAACCAAGGAGGTATCCAGAAATACAGGAATGGTAGCCTGTCCTCAAACCAACCAATAACTGTTTCTCTTATCTTTCCAAAACGTATTCCATGATCACTGAAGAAAAGTACAAGTGTATTGTTTAAAACACCACTGTCTGTCAATTCTTGAAGGAGATTCATGATTTTTTTGTCCATAGCACCAGGGGTGTTCAGGTTTTCGTGACTAAAATTGTTCACCCAAAAGAGTGCAAAGTAAGAGGCATTCTGAAAAACAGTTGCAAAGTCTACAGCATACTTTAGGATGTGTTCTGACATAGAAAGAGATCCAACACATGTAGCTGACTTATCAATAGATTTATAGTTCAGTCTCTTGTTTGTGGCCAGGAAAAAGGGTCGAAGATATAAGTCTGTAGGTTGATGCTTGAAACCTGTTTTGTGGTTGTTGAATGTGCTAATATATACTTCATCTTCAGCATAAGCAGTTATGTATCCTTCTTGATGGAAATCCTTCCAGATGAAAGGGATATCATCCACTGGCATTTCCTTCGTCTTCCACAAGTCTTTCTCTACTTCTTCCAAGCTTAGCCCAGTCAGAAATGCGATGAAATTCGGTAATGTATTGTCTCCCACCTGAAAAATAAGAAACATTCCAGTGTTGCAATTTGCAGTCTCATTTAATATACGAGGAATAAATTATTATTAACCAGTTCATTGCTCTATTACATTACAGGAATAACGCCAGATGCTTGTAACATGGAACCACAGTTTCTCAGTAAAGAATCTTCTGGACACTATCAGAGTTGAAGATCCCGCAGGCAAAGATGTGGTGTATTCTTCTAAAACACATATGGTTTTCCTACTAATCTGTATGCTGGACCGCATGTCTTCCATGGTGAAAGCTTACCACGTCGATGTTAAGTACATTGTCTTCACATTTTAAAGATGACTAAATATTATGGCTATACAGGTACAAAGGTTTCTCTGATAGAATATTTAATAACACATGAAAAAGTCAGTAATACCAATGGGTTGTAGGGGGCGCCATATGGATTCTTCGCCCGGATGATATTTTCCCCTTCCGCCGGCCCTGAATGTAGCAGACACGTGCCGTGTGTCTCAGTAAGTCTGCATGCTCACGGTTTGATTTAAAATAGAAATTAATCTCGCTATTATCGCGTACCATCTCAAGTAAAGAAAGGCAGCCCAGAGCCACTTACGAAGTTCATTTTCCTTCTGTTGTATGGTACATCCTGGTTCGCTGAATTTCGCCTACGATAACGGCGCATGCTTCTGCTTCGTATCAGCACACTGAGTTGGGTGACTTTCGCTTTGCTTCACGCGTGTGAGTGGCCGAATGCTTGTTGATTGTAAATCCCTCCTCCGACGATGTTCAGTTCAGAGTACTTTCAGTTTATTTTAAATGGGATGCATTTTTATTGTTTAACAAAATTGGTTCCCCCATTTTGTCATGTTTGAACTGAATAAAATAATTTATTGTCAGTGAAATTTGATCCTTCTTATGAATATTAGTTAATGAATACCCTCCCTTTTTTATTTAATGTTGTTTTTCACCAGTGTTGAGAACAAACTCAGATGAAAATTATCATGTTTTACTTCCTTTGCGCCACAAATGTTCTCACAGCCACCTTCATGAAATGGTTTAGTTCGGGGTGACTTGTATATTAATGATTGTGTGTAATTCTCGTGAGCTACGACGTATGTTGGCCACCGTCTCTTTGTCTTCCTGCTGCTAGAGGAAAGTTTGAGTCAGTTCTAAATTCTGGGCAAGGGAACAAGATTGTGTTGCAGGACGTAGTTAGTAGTTCAGGCGAAAACTTTATCTGGTTTTACGGCCAGAGTTATATGTTTAAAGTAAGCTTTTTAACTGGCTTCTTTCAGCCAGAATTAATTTTACAAATAACGTTGGTCTTACAACTAGCACATTCCTCATTCTGATAATACAGCTTCACTAAAAGCACCTTTTCAGATAACGTCAACATGCTTCGACTGCTGGTGCATCTGATTCTCTCTCTCACTACAGCTCCTTTTATACACGATTTTCATGCGCAGTCAGTGACGTTTTGCTGTCCAGCGCCATCTATCGGAATTTTTTTTTCGTTCTAATAAAACTCCATGTCCTTCCAAGAATTTGTGTCAATTTTTACCTATCTATCTACATTATTCCGTGATTTATTAAGTTTTCAAATTTAAACTGACTTTTTGATCATCCTGTACATTCACTTATGAAAGTTGTTACTAATAACCTAATCCAATTCAACAGCAATATCAGTGTGCATAGTTACACTACGAGAAAGGATTATCTACACTATTCAAGGTTAAATCTAACTTCCGCACAGAAGGAGGTGAATTATGCTGGCTCAGCAGTCTTTGGTCATTTACCAAATAACATCAAATGTCCGTCAGACAGCCAGCCGGCATTTAAAAACAAGTTGAATTAATTTCTGAATGACATCTCCTCCTACTCACTAGATGAATTTTTACATAGAACTTAGATATTGTACAAAAAATTTAAAAAAATTAAAATTGTGTGTCATGTAATGTAATCTTCTACTAAACTGAGGCGTTCCACATTATTAGAAAATCTCGTATTCATGACGGGAAAGAATACGCACTTTGTATTGAACTGCTCATATTTAGTAGATGAGAAAGTAAAAAAACCTTTCTTATGTAAAATTATTGCCAGTTTATTTATAAATAACATATATCAGTTACAGCTGACAAACATTTAGCATAAGTGTGAAATTCAATTTATGAAATATTATGCTAATTCGTATTCTTTGCCCCAACCTCTGATAACAGCACGAAACATGAAGTCAAAGAGTATGTACTAACATAAATCACAAGAAAGTGTACCATATCTTTCATAACCTGTGTATTCTTAATGCCACCATTGGGAGCAATTATCACACTTGATCCTCTCTTCTGTGATGGTCTCTTTAAAGATTTCACTACAAACTGGGCAGTCCAAAACAGCTGCCCCTTCCTCGAATTTTGACCTGGTAGTTTCTGTATTTGATGACGCGGATACGTTCAGATTAGGCGTAGAGTTCCTACTATTTTCCCTCCTCTTAGTTTTGTTTGACTTAGCTTGTGTTTGTAGCACTGCGTTTCTGTATGGATACCCAGCCAAAATTTTCGCGTTTTCTTCTTTGTTATCGGGTCCCGCTCTCCTGCAGTGCACTCGTAACTGACACAGCACACAGTACAAAAACAATGTCACAGATGACAGTAACTACTGGGTTCTGTAGTTCATC
Organism: Locusta migratoria; assembly: GCA_026315105.1. NCBI lineage: Eukaryota > Metazoa > Arthropoda > Insecta > Orthoptera > Acrididae > Locusta > Locusta migratoria. The sequence continues at coordinate 957,907,600 of CM048744.1, read as the reverse complement.
ATACTATGGCTTGTTCCTCACACAATGTGATTCTTTTGGCAAATATTTTTATTTTCGACTGCATACCTACATAGTGCTTACTGATTACTATATACAACTTAAACATTAGATACAATGAAACAAAAACTTATTGTTATGTGCTATAACAAATAGCTGTGGCTGAGCTCTTCAAGGTTACATGTGACGGCGTTGGTATATATACAACAACTAAATGTAATTTTGCATTGCCACTCAGCGCTGCCAATATAGAGAAAATGCCACTGCGAACTGTTACTAGATGGGTACCCGACCTTATACTTCGCACAGGTTGAAACTGATGCAATTTCTGTTTCCTAAGTGATGTGGTCTGCTGAGGCACAGTTCAAACTGAATTGTAAAAACAGCCCTAACTGGGTACTGGGTACCATGAATTCTCATATAGATGTTGAAAAAGAGAGAAAAGCTCTGAGACTTGAGGTCAGATGTGGGTTATTATCAAGGGGACTGACTGGACCTTTCTTTTTCGAGGGTAGGATAATAATAGAAGAAGCTACTTGGAAAAACACAGGACATTAATTTTAGCGCACATTCAGGCTTTTTTTTTTTTTATTTTTTATTTTTTTTTTTTTTTTTTTTTTTTTTTTTTAACGATCCTTTTTTCATCCAACAAGGTTGTGTTACACCCCGCTACAGATAGATGTGTGTGTGTGTGTGTATCGTGGAAACATTGAACAGGATAACTGGACTGGATGGAGAAGTCCGATAGAATACGCTACCCGTTCATTTAACTTTACTCCAGTTGGGTTTTACTTATAGGATTACCTCAAGAACGTGGTGTACAGCAAGAATCTATGCATACTACAGGAACTGCGCCATGAAATTGAATGGCTAGTCACGCAATTCCAGCAGCTACTATGAGAGATGTCACCAACTATGTATAGCAACACGCTCAAAAATGTTTGGAGGCGGATGCATTCCAGTTTTACTAATTATGGTAACAGTTGCCATTTTTATTCACTTCATCGAAGTGTGCATAAATTTTTCATTGCCCCTATAGTACACATAGTACAAATAGTACAAATCAGAAAAATTCTATTAGTTGCTAATTATAATTGTCTTCTTCTTGTTTGGCTAAGTTCCCGTACATGCAGGAACGGCCTTGTTATTTCGGAATTGGCATGTTAATATAAACTTCTGTCCTGCTTAATAACCTCCCTTTCGTTAAATGTGTATTCAGATAGCTAGATTTCATCCGTCCCGTCTTATACACCGGCTTCCTATGTCACTCCCTACCCACATTCCCTTAGTCTGTACAAGTCGGCGGAGCAGCACACCACGCCCGCCCACCGCCCGTGAGCGCAATTGTAAACATGGGCTTATCTTGTCATCAGAGACCACCGCTTCGATTAAGGTAATCTTAAAAATCGGTTTTATGTGTCTCACATCTTTACCGAGTATGTTCCAACTGTAATTCGTTGTTACCCGAACATTTGTAGGGTCACAAGAAAATCCAAAAAAATTCCAGGAAAATAGAAACACCGCGGTGTCACACCACGGAGAGCGCATTGTAAGTTTTTTTACCATTTATACTGTCTTCTTAACACAAAATAAGCCCATGTAACATTATAACCGCTTGTAATTCCGCCTTGTAATTTTGTGTAAATTCTGTCACGCAGATAATCTGAAGATGCCCTGCTAAAGGGCGAAACGCGTCATTAACTAATAAAAAATTTGCAATCAAGACTGTTTGAAGGAATATTTATTCTAACTGATTGCTGTTGAACACCATGGATTGGAAATCATCCTAGGGTGATGTGGGAAAACCGCCTAAAAACCACACCCAGGCTGGCCGGCATTGGGAGGCCCTTCGTTAATCCGCCGGGCGGATTCGAACAGGGGCCTGTACGCCTCCCAGTCTCGGAAAGCGATGCGTTAGACTAAATGTATAACCGAGCGGGTTTGCTAATCGTCATTGTGCTGCACTTAAATTACACACCAGTAAAGTAGCAACAATAGCCATGGTAATTAAACCATTTGTAGGCAGCGCACCTTGTTGTAGCCTTTGTACTGGACCCAGCCGCGGCGCCGCAGCAGCTCAACAGTGTGCGGCATGGTGCGGATGAGACTCAGGCGGGACATGGAGTCTATGCCGAGCAGCAGCACGCTGAGCCGCGGGCTGGGCTGCTCCTGCTGCGCACCCAGGCGCCTGCGCACCGCCTCTGTCTCTGCCACCACAGCGTGTGCGTTCACCGTCACCTGGCCGCATTTCACCAGCACGAACTCCTCCTCTGGTAGCAGCCGTGCTTCACCATTCACGATGGGTTTGCACTCTGAGAGGCTGCAAACAAAAAGACAAAGAGTCTAAAGCCACCTCATATATACAGGGTCAGTGGCGTAACTATGGGGGGGGGGGGGATGAGGGGGATAGAACCCCCCCAGAACCCGAAAAGAGAGAGAGAAAGTAAAGAAAAAGAAATCGTATAACAGCAATCTGGTAAAGGCAAAGATTAGAAACTTGGGTTGTTTTACCATAAGCTTTCATTAGAAGGGAGAGAATTAGTTTCTTCAAAGGGAGTGGTATATAGTAGTCTGTCTAGAAACTGACTAAAATTTTGCTCGTCAAGCAGATCTATCCCCCCCCCTCCCCAATGGAAAGTCCTAGTTACGCCACTGTACAGGGTGTTTCACTAAGTGCGTTTGCCTCTGTAACTTATAAAATAATAGGTGACGGGAGATTTTAATGCGGTAGGTCAACACAAGAAATGTTACACTATCTGCGCAGCTATGAACATAGTTTATTGTATCATTTTCCAAAGAGTTACACCACAAATATGTAATTTTTTTAAATGGAACAATAGTTTTTTCTATCGTGCATTGGATTCGTTGAAACCAGCTGCGTCCAAATCAATTTAAACTACATTCCTATCACTGTTAGTTTGGGAGCTACAACCCTTCAACGTTTCAGGGCCAGATACCACAAACGCTGCGCATAATGCAATGCGCCTTCTAAATGTGGTGCGGCCGAGTTGTAACGTCGCCGATGTCATGCAGCGAGAAGCTTCCTCGATGCGCTGTTAGACTGCCGACTGTCGCCGCACACGGCCGTATACCCGACAGTTGGATCCACACAAACAACCGGGGCTCAATATACCACAGTTACTGACATCGGATAACGATGGCATACACGAAGAACGAGTACGTTGACATGTTGCTGATGCTCAGCGAGTGCCGACACGATGCCACTGAAGCTTCTCGCTCCGTGACACCGGCGACGTTACAACTTGGCCGCATCACATTTAGAAGGCGCATTGCATTATGCGCAGCGCTTGTGGTATCTGCCCCTGAAACTTTGAAGGGTTGTAGCTCCCAAACTAACAGTGATAGGAATGTTGTTTAAATTGATTTGGACGCAGCTGATTTCAACGAATCCAATGCACTATAGAAAAAAACTATTGTTCCATTTAAAAAATTATATCTTTGTGCTGTGACTCTTTGGAAAATGATACAATAAATTATGTTCATAGCTCCGCAGAAAGTGTAACATTTCTTGTGTTGACGTACTGCATTAAAATTTACCGTCTCCTATTATTTTATAAGTTACAGTGCCAAACACACTTAGTGAAACACCCTGTATATATACGAGTCGCGTTTCAATTTATCTCCGCTGCAGCGCTGCGATTGCAGTTCCGCACATGCGCTGTAGACGATGCGTATCAAGGAGAAGAAAGTGCGCCATTTGGAGATCGCTGTCAGTTACGTACGCTTTGTTCTGCTTGTTTGAAATGTCGGCGTTGATTGAAAATCCCGCCGCCTGTGAAATCAGGTGGGTGATTCGGTTTCTGAATGCGAGGAAAGTGAAACCAAATGAAATTTATCGGCAAATTTGCGATGTTTATGGACCAAATGCGATGAGTGATTTGATGGTGAGAAGATGGGTCCGACAGTTCAATGGCGGCCGTAGTGATGTGCACGATGAAGAGCGAAGTGGGCGTCCACCTTTGGTTACAGAACAACTGGTTCACGCGATTGATGACAAGATCCAGGAAAACCGTAGGTTTACAATTAGTGCTCAACACTTCACCAATGACGACGAGCTGAAAGAAACTGTTTCCAACTGGTTTAGATACAGACGGCAGATTTCTATGAAGAAGGTATACAAAACCGGGTATGACAAATGCCTGCAAAATTTCGGCAGTTATGTGGAAAAGTAGATTAAGAGTTGTAGAATATTGTGCAATAAAAATTCCTTCTGTATCTGTCTACAATTTCAGTTTATTACGAAACGGAACTTACTTTCTGGACGCGGCTCGTATATAAAAAAACCACTGTTATTAGGTCTGCATTGTAGCGAGGGATCTGATCTTTAGCAAGAAAACTATAAATCCCTCTCCAAAAGTCCTCTAAGAAGATATTAATGATATATACATCCACCATGACCCCTAATCCCAAGACTTACACCAGTGTCACATACAGTAGAAAGTTAAGCGGATACCACGACACTTTTGGTATAAATTGATTGACCTTAATTATAATTCATCAATTCATATCCGCTCCCCATCTTGAACCCCTGTGCGGAAAACTCCAGTGGGAATTACTCTACCCATTTCTGAGTTACCTGGGAGTATATTACACAACTGTCTTCGCTGTGAGTCAAACCCTGCACCTCCCAATTCCGAACCTCATTATGTCGCCGTAGAGATTGGAAATTAAAATTTACACAATAAATTCAATTCTGACTTAGATTCTATTAGTATTGTGGTAATGTGGCTCTGAGTAGAGACTGCCATGTTACCATTCTTCCAACCCATCTTCAGCCCCTTGGTACTTATATGGCAAACATCACAATGACATCATCCAAGATGGCTGCCAACGTTATCTCCCCATCCTTCCACTGCCTATTTTTTAATTGGCGGGAAAATTATAAAAATCATGTCACACCATCATTTTTAAACTGTCGGAAAAATCAATTTATTAAAACTTGTATACCATTGATTACTCTCACCACCACCCCTCATGCTTGGGAATCACTATGTGACAGAGCTCTGCCCATGAAAGAGATGGCACTGTCTAGGAACGACAACAACCCTCTTCTACTCGCCCCTGAGGTAGAAAATACTCCAATCCTTACATCCTGCCTGTCCAGACATCCATGTGGAAACCACCTCCCCCATCCCCTGGGAAAACTCAACGTACGCGCTTTTCAGACATGCGTACAAACATCTCCAGCCATGCCCCCTCCTTCCCTCCCCCCTCCACAAAATCCTTACTTATCATCAGTCGTTCAGCTCTCTCAGAGGTGAGTGGACCCCAAGTAAGTTCACTGAATTAATTAAACCGGCAGGAGAATGTCATTCGTGTAATGAACTAAGCAACCTGGATGGAGAGTAAACAATATCCAAGGGCATGTGTGATACACCGTTTAAACAACTTTTTGTACCACTACACAATAAATTCTGCTGTGAACATCCTATCTTTGCGTCAGAGCAGGAACTGAAAGATGAATGTCCCATACAAGAATCACTCTTCACAGCAGCATTCTCAGCAGCTTCAAAAGCTCCGGTACTATATGGTGTACTGTACTGTGTTCCATATGTATATTTTATTCCTTAGCGATCACACACATGACCTCAACAGACGGAGCTTAGTAGCTACAAATGTCGATCAGTTAATAATAGTTGTAATGGTCAATTGGTATAGAAGAAGACTCTGAATTCAGGAGTACAAATGCTCATCATGGACGCAAGAACGTGTCTAATTTCAAGTTCAAGTATGTAAGCATCAGATGACCAAGGTAATATGACAATAGTGTACCAAACAGTAATTCTAACTAAATGCGCATCAGATGTCAAAGATATCATGTCCATTGTGTACTAAACAACATGTGATATGTACAGTGTTGTATCAGTTTTTAATTCATATGTCTTCCATTTTGTAATAAGTATTTTATTAGTTCGACAATGTAACGTTTGATCATCTGATAATGGCAGCTGGATGTGTGCTAAGTTGCGATGTAGCGATTATAAAAACTATACTTGGTTTAAGAAAACCAATAAGAGGCTACACTTTCCCCAGTGTGAGCCCAGCCTCCCTAGGCGCCAGTCCTGCACCGCATCGCTTTCCACGAATGTTTGTATGTTTGTTTGTGTGTAGACAGCTGCAACACTAAGAACAAGATGGAAGCTGAGCGTATGCTTTCCCCAATGTGAACCTCTCTACAGCATGTTAAATGCCGCCATACGTCTCTGTAAAGCACCACACTACTTTGACCCATTGTTTGCTTACATTTGGTCTGTAGAAACATACAACTCCGATAGCAGACACTATCCACCTCGTAAAAGAAAGATGTATTCTCAACTAAGGAATAATAAATAATATTTACTGAAAATATCTAACCACTACCAAAAAGCGTTAGTTTCGGATGGAGGCTACGTTTGTGATGATAGTGGGTAAAAATCGACTTATCACTTTATCACAACTTGTAACGCATTTTGCCTGTTACACAAGCTGTTTGTGTCATCTTACTTGTGTTTCATATCACTGCAAAAACTCTCATATTTTTTAAGTAGGTATAGCTGCTGTAGTCTACTCGGGGCTGCCGACATCAACATCATAGGTAATAACAGCGTAATATGCAGTCGTCTCGGGATGGAGATGGTGTAGTTATTACAACATGAAGTGTTGTCGCAAACAGTTTTAGACGACTAGACGTGCAGCTATGGAGTAACGTAAATCTCGAATCTCTGTATTTCGTACGCACAGCAGGATGCGCCTTAAACATTATAGCATTCTTTTATCTGTGGACGGTCACTTGAACATTAGAGTGTACAAACGAACATTGCTCTTTATGCTGAGAACGTATTAGACAGTAAGGAGTAGAGAACAATACACACATTTTGTCATGGTGTATGTTATTCTGCAAAATTCTAAAAACATTTGAATCACACATTGTGGCTAATGGCTCGCATACATATAAACAACACAAAAAGAAAACTAGTAGTGTAGATGGATAGTCATCTTTACTGATTTGGTGGAATAATGGGGAAAAAGGCAATAACTATGTGCACTGAAGAAGGATCAGAACATATATCCCTTATGTGCTATCTGCTGTAGATAATAAGATATCGGGTACTGGTGCTGCTATGTAGGAGATGTGCGAGTATCTCCATCTACACTCTGCAAGTCACATAATCTTATCTTACATATTATAAAATATTCTGTATGTATATTCCTTCAAACCGTCAACAAATATTTATTCTAACTGATTGCTGTTGTACACCATGGATTGGAAATCATTTTATATTCTGTATGTGTGTATGTACGTATGGATGTTCCACATCTCCTCCTAAACCACTGGACCGATTTCAACCAAACTTGGTACACATGTTCCTTAATATCAGGCAACAATCTTTGTCGGGGTAAGAATAACCTACGACACATACGTAAGGAGATATGACGTCATAAACAATAAGATGCACGAAAAACTGCTGCGTCAAACGACAATGCTGCACATTTCCTCCTAAACCACTGGAGCGATTTCAACTACATTTGGTACACATATTTCGAACGTTAGGTAACAACTGCAGTAGGAGTAGAAACCACGTACGACACAAGGTACAGGAGATATAAGGTCATGAACAAAAGGAATCTGAAAAATACTGTTACATAATGCGACGAGACTTTATAAGTACACTATATGAGATTGTCAGTACTTGGCGACTTGCAACAAACTTTAAACATAATTTCAAATCTTTATTAAACTTTTTCTCGCAGACAACCACTTCAATACAATTAAAGGAAAAAAGTTTTTCGCTTACTACTTTTCCGCTATTCATGGAGAAAAACTATGACATTCGCTATAACGTCACAATTTATAATTTCTACACTACCAATTGTACTCGTAGGAAATTTTGCAGACAGAATACACACTTAAAGCTGAATGTACATTCGAAACTGTATCACAGTACGACACGCAGTTCATGAAATACGAGGACATAAAGAGTAACGTTCATGGAAAACCGCCCCATTAAGCATCACGATTTAATCTGTTTAGTCCCTTAAGCTTAACAATCTGTTTCATCTCTACTGCTAACCATATTCGCAACAGATTTTACCGACATACTGCACTTATACAAATCAATATACTCGTGCAAAATTTTACAATTGTTCAACATATCTATACTAATAATAAATCTGTAAATGTAGGCCTGTCGCTGTTCGCTTTAATCTTCAAAACTACTGGATGAATTTTCATGCGTTTTTCACAGGAAACACGAGCGAAGATTGGTTCAGGAGCTAGGTATGATTTCATCAAAACGGAATCAGGAAGTGTTTTCACAGACCGTCGTGTCTGTCTGTTCATCTATTAGAAACCACTTCTCCAAAACTACTTCATGAATTCGCATGGGGTTTTCACAGGTAACTTCAGCGTACCTTGGGACAACATATAGACTTAGTTTCATAAAAATCGGATCACGGAAGGAAGAACATTGCAATGTAACTTTTTTCAACGACAACCGTCATGCCTTTCTCTTTCATCGCCAAAACTAATAGACGTATTTAAACATTTCTCTGAAAGCAATCGCATGTGTCTATTTGTAGAGAGTAATTTCCAAAAGTACTAAATGAACATTCATGGGAGTATCATAGATAAATAGAGAATATCCTGGGGCAACATATAGGCTTCATTTCGTCAAAATCACATCAGGAAAGTAAAATATATTGTAATCTGAAGTTTTAGGTGTATTTCATGCTTGGAAAGAACGGCGTAATGCAGCAAGAACTAATAGATAGCGCTGCGGATATTCGTTTTCTTGGTTGCTTATGGTCTTCAGTCCGGAGACTGGTTTGATGCAGCTCTCCACCCTACTCTATCCTGAGCAAGCCTTTTCATCTCCTCATAAGAACGGCAACCCACATCCACTTGAATCTGCTTACTATACGCGTCTCTTGGTCTCCCTCTGCGATTTTTACCCCACAAACTTCCCTCCGATGCTAAATTTACGATTCCCCGATGTCTAAGAATGTGTCCTACCAAGCGATCCCTTCTTTTAGTCAGGGTATGCCAAAAATTCCTTTTCTTGCCAATTCTGTTCAGTACCTCTTCATTAGTTATGCGATCTACCCACCTAATTTTCAGCATTCTTCTGTAGCACCATATTTCAAAAGTCTCTATTCTCTTCCTGTCCGCACTGCTTATCGTCCATGTATCACTCCCGTACAAGGCAACACTCCACACAAATGCCTTCAGAAAAGACTTCCTTATCCTTAAATTAATATTCGATGTTAGCAAATTTCTCTTTTTCAAAATGCTTTTCTTCCCATTGCCATTCTGCATTTTATATCCTCTGTACTGCTACCATCGCATGTTATTTTATTACCCAAGTAACAAAACTCATCTACCACCTTCATTGTTTCGTTACATAATCTAATTCCTTCAGCATCGCCTGATTTTCTAAGACCGCATTCCATTATTTTTGTTTTGCTCTTTTTAATGTTCATTTTATACGCTCTCTTCAACACACTGTCCATTCCATTCAACTGCTCTTCCAGGTCCTTTGCTGTCTCTGACAGAATTACAATGTCATCGGCAAAACGCAATGTTTTCATTTCTTCCCCCTGAACTTTAATCCCTATTCCAAATTTTTCCTTGCTTTCTTTCACCGCCTGCTCGATGTACAAATTGAATAACATCGGAGAAAGGCTACAACCCTGTCTTACTCCCTTCCCAACTGATGCTTCCCTTTCATGCCCTTCGAGTCTAATAACTGCGGTCTGGCTTTTGTACAAGTTGTAAATAACTCTCCTTTCCCTGTATTTTACCCCTGCTGACTTCAGAATTTGGAAGAGTGTATTCCAGTCAAGATTGTCAAATGCTTTCTTCAAATCTACAAAAGCTAAAAATGTAGGTTTGCCTTTCCTTAATCCATCTTCTAAGATAAGACGTAAAGTGAGTATTGCCTCCCGGGTTCCTATGTTCCTCCTGAATCCAAACTGATCTTCCCCGAGGTCAGCTTCTACCAGCTTTTCCATTCTCCTGTAGATAATTCGTGTTAATATTTTGCAACCATGACTTATCAAACTGATGGTTCTGTAATTTTCACACCTGTCTGCGCCCGATTTTTTTGGAATGGGGATTATTACATTTCTCTTAAATTCTGAGGGCATTTCACCTGTCTCATACATCCTACACACCAGTTCAAATAGTCTTGTCATGGCTGGCTCTCCCAGAGACTTTAGTAGCTCTGAGGGTATGTCATCGACTCCTGGGGCCTTGTTCCGACCTAGATCTTTCAAGGCTCTGTCAAATTCATCTCTCAGTATAGTATCTCCTATTTCATCTTGATCTACTTCCTCTTCCCTTCCTTCAACATCGTCTCTAAGTTCATTTCCTTTGTTGAACTCCTCTATGTACTCTTTCCACCTTTCAGCTTTCCCTTCTTTGCTGAGCACTGGTTTCCCATCTGAGTTCTTGATATTCGTAGAGTTGCTTTTATTGTCCCCAAATGTCTCTTTTATCCACTTTTACCCTTCTTATACATTCTTCTACATTGCATTTGGCTTCTAGCCACTCCTGCTTAGTCATTTTGCACTTCCTGTCAATCTCATTTTTTAGTCGTCTGTACTCCATTTTGCCTGTTTCATTTACTGCATTTTTATATTTTCTCCTTTCATCAATTAAATTTAGTATTTCCTGTGATATCCAAGGATTTTTTGTAGGTCTTGCCTTTCTACCTATTTTGTCCTCTGCTGCCTTCGCTATTTCATCTCTCAATGCTACCCATTACTCTTCTACTGTTTTATTTCCCCCTGTTTCTGTCAATTGTTGCCTAAATCTCCCTCTGAAATTCTCCAGAACTTCACTTTCCTTCAGTCTATCTTGGTTGCTATGTTCTACGAAATATGATTCAACGCAATGAATATAAAACCGATAGAATCCTCGCCGTGTTAAATCCATATATTTACATACTGATATCATAGTCTAATGTATATGTACGACTGCTATGGAAGTTTAAGTCTCACGCTTGGATTGACAATAGCGCATCTAACGGAAAGAGAGCCAACCGTAAGAATAATAATTGTTTTCAGTGATATTTTCATATTTCTACTTCATTATGGAAATACTTATTAGTATATATATTTCAGCTTTCCATACCTCAGCCTACACGTTTCGCAAACGTATTAAAAGCAACTACTGACATATTTTCATGCGGTTTTCACAGGAAATTTGATCTAAGATTGGAGCAACATATAGGCATGATTTCATCAAAATCAGATCACGGAAAAAAGATACATCGCAATCTTAAGTGTTTTCAGTAACTGTCTGTTGATCTATTAGAATTCCTAATCTCCTAAACTACTTCACGGATTTGCATGGAGCAACTTCGTTTCAAAAAAGTAGAACCAGGGAATTTGTTTTATGCTTGAAGTATGGATTGCGTAGTACAGCAAACAAGCGATAGAGGCGCTGTAGTGCTCCAAAGAAGTAATAAACACCGCCGCTGCATAATAAGTTTGGGGTAGTACAACTAGGAAGTGAACGTCTGTGACAATTAAGCAATTTTATGTCTACGAATACCAACAAACATTGTACATAGTGTTACTGATTTCGCTTTGTGTATTAAATACTTAACGACATTTATTTGCTTATTTTGGCACGTTTCAGTTTTTGTATCAAAAACTTTATGAATATACATAATTTCGAACAATGACTTTTACTTACATTAGACATCTTGGCTAGTACAACTGAGTTTATTGACAAAGCGATCCAACAAGGATTCTGTATTTACTGACTGAGGTCCAGAACCCTAAAAAGCCATGATACACACAGGCCCTTCTTCAACAACCGTTGCGAAGCACGGGCATTTAAGCTAGTAGTATATATTATACTATATTAAGCTATGTTGCTATGGAAGATGTGGGACACAGTAGAGTGATGTTAATTTGGACAAATCCTACAATGTATCAATAGTATATATATGGGATATGTAATAAGAGAGTATTGACGCCAACTGTTTACTGTCTACTGTGTCTTTGTCGGCTTTGGGAGGTACACAATGTTGCCATATTGTTTATGTGGTGTCGCACAAGTACAAAGTGCGCGCCACCTACTTTCGCCGCGCGCCGCCATGCACGCACGGCGCGGCGTTCTCACGACGACAGCCACGAGCGCCCTCTGCTGCAACCCCGCTCGTGGCCACCACGGAAAGACACCGGTCACTTCGGACGGAGATAGCAACCAGTTAGGACCTTCGTAATCAGATAGGCACCGGTGAAGACTTTGCTATCGTACAGGCACTTGGCAGGCCTCTAACAACTATGTATCAACATTCTGCAGTACTATGTAAAAGTTAAGTATTGTTACATTCTGTGCAATATATATCTCTTTCTAATTTACTCTAGTGTTTATAGTTTCTGGCTGCTCCCCTCCGTACCTGCACCAGCGTGCTATTTTTGTTACTGTGTCGGTCTCGTTCCACTCGGCCACCGACACCTACGACGAGGCTGGGACACAAAAGCGGCGATGAAGTTGGGACACAAAAGTGGCGACGAGGAGTGATAGACGAACCTTGGACCAGCCCGCTTACAGCAGCCAGACAGCAGCAGTCGGAGCACGCAGAAATTGCTCCCGCCCACCCACCCTTCATATAAGAATTTTGGGGAAAGATATTTTGTTACGTGTTTTGTGGCCTTTTTTGTTGCAGAGCGAGCCCTCCTTTCATATTGCATTTGTGTTTTGTTATAATTTACTTGTATGCGCGGCGCCTAATCGGTCAGCATGGCCACTACCCCGAACCCAAACTTAATGGAAATTATTCAGTTACAGACGGCGCAAATAACACAACTTCTCCAGGCTGTGGCCCAGCTCACAGCGCAAGCAGCTAACCAACAACAACAGCCGCCGCTTCAGCAGCCCACACCAGCCGCCGTACCGCTCCCTACGTTCCGCCAGTACAACGAACGTGAGGAAGAATGGAGCGACTATTTCGCACAGTTTCAAGAACTCGTCGCGGCTCATCAAATTACAGGTCAGACTGTTAAGCATCTTTTATTGTCCGTGGTGGGCCCCAAAACCTTCGTATTACTGCAAAAACTATTCCCGCAAGCATCTCCTCGTGATGTAGACTTTGAACAAATAGTAGAGGCACTAAATGCTCATTATGAGAGAAAAGTTCTCGTAGCTGCGGCTCGGTACCGATTTTTCAGACTTAAAAAATTACCGCAACAGTCACACCAAGAGTGGATTACGGAATTGAAGAGCTTAACCCGCCAATGTAAATTTACTTGCTCTTGTGGACTTTCGTATAGTGACGTTATGTTGAGGGATGCGATTACGCAGAACATTCAGGACCCCAGAATTAGAGCAGCAATTCTGAAACAGTCTGACCCCTCATTAGACAGTGTACTGCAGCTTATTGAAGCGCATGATACTTTTGACTTAGCAGATGTAGAAATGCAAAGCCACAGTGTAAATTCAGTGCGCCGCAACGGTCGCTTTCTTAGCCGTAGTTCTCAGTGTAGCACTAGGGATTCTTATTCCTCTATCGGCCGTGCTGAACAGACAGTGAACAGTAGCCAGTGTAAAAGTGCGACACAAAGGTCGCCCCGTCGTGTTAGAAACAGTGCTTTGAATAACGGGCGCCAACGCTCATTTCAGAAAAATGTACGTAAATCTTGCCCCCAGTGTGTGTCTCGCCACAAGCGTGCTCATTGCCCTAGTCGCAACGCAACCTGTTATCAATGTGGCAAATCGGGACATGTGCAGTCTGTGTGTATGCAAATTAAAAACTCAAAGAACAGTAACGTTAGAAACGGTGCTTCGCAAAGTGCGAGAACAGTTCATTCTGTAAATGTTGTACGGGCTGTGGAATTGAACAGTGCTTTCCTTGGATCTCAATTTCAAGAAAGTAGTTCTGTGCCTATGGCAAAACTATATAGTGCACCACGTAGCAAGCGCCAACGAGCGCGTAAAACAGTGCAACGGAAACGGGTTCGGGACAAGCAAAATGACTATGAACAGTGCATTCCTGTAGTGAAAATAGTGCCTTCTGCAACTGCTCCTTGTAATAGTGCCCAGTACTGTGTAGCTAGTGACAGTAGACACCAAGTAGCTACTCAAAAGTGTAGTGCAGTAGTTAGTACATCTGGAGTAGCTTCGCATTGCGCGGACGCCGATCCGGCGGTAGTGTCCTCTAGTGACAGTGTTGTTAATCCGCTGCGTGCCGAGTCTGCGCCGCTTACTTCACTACGCGGCCCGCGCATACGCAGCACACAAACCGTAGCAGACGTTGCCCACATTCGCGCACCTGTCGTGCGCCAGAAGCACAAACTTTTTGTAAATCTCTCCATAGAAAATAAGACTGTGCAATTTCAGCTTGATACTGGTTCCGCTGTTACATTAATTAATAAAGATACTTATGAACTTCTGGGTTCGCCAAAATTGTCGCCGTCACAACAAGTGTTAACAGCTTATACAGGTCAAAATATTCCCGTGCTAGGAACTTGTAGCCTGCCCGCCTCTTTTCAAGGTGTAACAAAAACAGTTGCTTTTGTAGTTCTTCAGGCCAAATCGACACAGAACATTTTTGGACTAGATGCTTTTGACTTGTTTGGTTTATCAATTCAAAGAGATGTGCTTCAAATTTCGTCAATAGTGCCTCAGGATAAAATCAATGCATTGTGTGACAAATATAGTGACTTGTTTTCGCCGGAACTAGGTTGTGCAAAAGACTTCGTGGCACATGTAACTTTAAAAGAATCTGCAGTTCCAAAATTTCGTAAAGCTAGACCAGTGCCTATCGCAATGCGTGATACAGTTGCCGAAGAACTTAAACGTTGGCAAGACAGTGGGGTTATTTCTCCTGTTTCTGCGAGTCAGTGGGCGTCGCCTATAGTAATTATACCCAAGCCGTCAGGAAAACTTCGTATCTGTGCGGACTTTAAATCAACAGTGAACAGTCAAACAATTGTGGACACTTATCCCCTGCCCAGACCTGAGGAACTGATGGACAAATTAGGACAGTCTCGTTTCTTTTCTAAGATTTATTTAGCAGAGGCATACTAACAGATTCCACTTGATGACGAGTCAAAAAAGTTTTTCGTCATTAATACTCACATGGGCCTTTTTCAATTTCAACGCCTACCCTTTGGCAGTTCTTCCGCTCCCGCTATTTTTCAGCGTTTTTTGGAACAGCTGACAGTTTCTGTACCGTGTTGTTCGAACTATTTAGATGATATTGTGGTATCCGGACGTACAGTTGAAGAACATTTAGCAAACCTGGAGTGCCTTTTCAAAGTTTTGACTGCAGCAGGTCTACGTTGCAATAAAGCAAAGTGTTCGTTTTTTCAAACTGAAATAGAGTACCTAGGTCATGTGATTAATGCCCAAGGAATTCATCCCTTACAGTCACATCTTCGAGCAATCAAAGACTTGCCTCCTCCTAAGAATGTGCATGAATTGCAAGCAGTGATGGGAAAGCTTAACTATTATTTCAGATTTATTCCCAATGCCTCTCAGATTGCAGCTCCACTGCATCACTTACGTAGGAAGAATGTTCATTTTGTATGGTCCAAAGATTGTCAGGTTGCCTTTGACAAATTAAAGTCTGCACTACTCAGTGATGCATGTTTGATTCCCTTTGACCCACAGAAGCCTGTAGTGTTAGCAGTTGACGCCTCGTCGTACGGTCTGGGCGCGGTAATCTCGCATCGCATTGGATCTCACGATCGTCCTATTGCCTTTGCATCCAAGCTACTGACGCCAACGCAACAGAATTACAGTCAGATAGAAAAGGAGGCCTTAGCAATCATTTACGGCGTCACAAAGTTTCATCATTATCTGTATGGCAGAAAATTCTATTTGTTGACAGACCACAAGCCTCTCACGTCGTTGTTCTCACCCACAAAGCCAATTCCGCCACGAACGGCACAAAAGCTTCAGAGATGGTCCTTGATATTGTCAAATTATCAGTATGAGATTTTGTACCGACCTACCACTAAACATGCCAACGCGGACACACTTTCCCGACTTCCGGTTGGCCAGGATGTATCATTTGATTATTCGGAAATGGCATGTTGTCAGATAGACTCCAGAGATGCTTCCGCTGTCGCAGACTTTCCTTTGAACTCTCGTCGGGTTGCACAGGAAACAGCTGCGGATGCAGACCTAAGTGTGGTAGCACGTTTTGTTCGCTCAGGGTGGCCTGCCAGAGCCAAAGACATTGATCGGCCTCTGGTTCGACGTTATTTTGCACAACGTCATGCATTATCTTTAAGTCAGGGTGTTCTGTTGTTGCATACCGACAACGACCAAGCAAGAGTGATTGTTCCTCGTTCCCTGCAACGAGAAGTGTTACGCCTCCTGCATCAAGGACATTGGGGCATTGTTAGGACAAAGCAACTGGCCAGACGTCATTGTACCTGGGTTGGTATGGACGCTCAGATAGAGAGCATGACATCACAGTGTACAGTTTGTGCGGAGCATCAGGCGGCTCCTCCACAGCGTTTCTCAGACTGGCCACGCCCCAAGGGACCATGGCAACGTTTACATATTGACTTTGCCGGACCTTTCTGGAATACGCGCTGGTTAATCGTTGTAGACGCTTTCAGCAAGTTTCCTTTTGTGATTGCCATGAACTCAACGACAACTTCTAGTACAATCAGTGCCTTAACATCAGTGTTTTGCATCGAAGGCTTGCCTGAAACTATCGTCAGTGACAATGGACCTCAGTTTGTTAGTGCGGAATTTCAACAGTTTTGTCGCGTGAATGGCATTCAGCATATCACCACCGCACCTTTTCACCCTCAGTCCAATGGTGAAGCAGAACGTTTCGTTCGAACATTCAAGTCTCACATGGAGAAGATGAAAGGTCAGCACTCCAGGCAGCAAGCTCTTCAAATTTTCCTGTCTACGTATCGGTGCATGCCACGTGACGGCCCGTCTCCTGCCGAGCTGCTACACGGCCGCCGTCACCGCACTCTCCTTCACCTGCTGCAGCCTCCCACGCACCGAGTCGGTTCGTATGGCGCTACGCGTTTTCAGGTTTCTACGCCGGTGTTGTACAGGGTGTTTGCTGGCAACAAGAAGAAATGGTTACCGGGCACCATTCAGCGCGTGCTCGGTCGCAATATGTATGTTGTACGTTCTTCCACAGGGTCGGAGCTGCGGCGCCACGCAAACCAATTGCGCTTGCACAGGCCGCGCGATCCTGTCTCCGGTTTCTTGATTCCAGACCCAGTTCACCGCCAGGGAGCACATCCACATCGTTCGTCGACGGGTCCAGCGTCCCCGGACTACGAGATCGTCCCGATGGAGATTGACGCGACCCCGCCGCTGTCGCCGCCGCAGATGACAGCGTCACCGAGAGGGACTCCGGGACCGTGCGGACCCCCCCCCCCCCCCCCCCAGCTTGGGCCACGCACCTCAGAAGAAGATGACCTGCTCCCTCTGGGCGGGGGCGGGCGCCCTTCCCCAGGTTTCGGCGGGTTCTCTGGAGGATCGCAAGGCGGATGCCGGGGCGCGGACGGCGTCTCGATCCCAGCCTCAGCTACGACGCCCGTCCCACCAGTAACGCCCCCGCCCAGGCCCTCCTCCCAGTGCCGTCGCCGTGGCCCTCAGCCCTACGCCACGACGGCGCGGCGGTTTGGGGGGGAGGGGTGTGGTGTCGCACAAGTACAAAGTGCGCGCCACCTACTTCCGCCGCGCGCCGCCATGCACGCACGGCGCGGCGTTCTCACGACGACAGCCACGAGCGCCCTCTGCTGCAACCCCGCTCGTGGCCACCACGGAAAGACACCGGTCACTTCGGACGGAGATAGCAACCAGTTAGGACCTTCGTAATCAGATAGGCACCGGTGAAGACTTTGCTATCGTACAGGCACTTGGCAGGCCTCTAACAACTATGTATCAACATTCTGCAGTACTATGTAAAAGTTAAGTATTGTTACATTCTGTGCAATATATATCTCTTTCTAATTTACTCTAGTGTTTATAGTTTCTGGCTGCTCCCCTCCATACCTGCACCAGCGTGCTATTTTTGTTACTGTGTCGGTCTCGTTCCACTCGGCCACCGACACCTACGACGAGGCTGGGACACAAAAGCGGCGATGAAGTTGGGACACAAAAGTTTATGTTTGCACTGCCTTCTTTCAAGAACACTTTCGACAGAGAATGAGACACCAGTGGGTGATACATTTATCAGCTGTGTAGACATGTATTTTCCACAATAGCTTGATGCAACACTTGACGATTGAGGCATTAAAAAATGTTCCAATGTTTGTAAAGCTATGGGACCAAACTGCAGTGGTTATCAGTCCCTAGTCATATAAAATACTTAACTTCCGTTAAGGTCAACACACACATCCACACCATATCTTACTGGTCATGAATATAGAATGAAACTGGAAAAAACTGCAGAAAGCTAGGAAAATAAAATAAGGAGATGGGCCTTGATAAATCGAAGGAACCTGAAGTTCTTGAGAATTACAGTGGGAGCTTTAGGCAACAATTGACAGAAATGGGGGGAAATAAAACAGTTAAATAGGAACAGGTAGCTTTGAGAGATGAAATAGTGGAGGTAGCACAGGACCAAATAGGTTTGAAGGCAAGACCTACAAAAAATCCTTGGATATCACAGGAAATACTAAATTTAAGTGATGCAAGAGCACATATAAAAATGCAGTAAATGAAGCAGGCAAAATGTTGTACAGACGACTAAGAAATGAGATTGACAGGAAGTCCAAAAAGGAGAGGCTAGAAGGCAAATGCAAGGATGTAGAAGAATGTTTCTGTAGAGGAATGTATAACTAGGGGAAAAATAGATACCGGCTACAGGAAAGTGAAAGAGACGTTGGTACCCAAGTAAAACAGCTGTTTGAATATCAAGAACTCAGATGGAAAACCAGTCCTGAGCAAAGAATGGAAAGCTGAAAGGTGGAAAGAGTATATAGAGGAGCTCTACAAAGGAAATGAACTTATAGACAATATTGTAGGAAGGGAAAAAGAAGTAGATGAAGATGAAGTAGGAGATACTATACTGAGAGAAGAATTTGACAGAGCACTGAAAGACCTAAGTCAAAAGAATGTCCCTGGAGAAGACGACATTATCTCATAGCTACTGAAGTCTGTGGGAGATCCAGCAATAACAAAACTATTTCACCTGGTGCGTAAGACGTATAAGACAGACGAAAAACCCTTAGACTTTAAGAACAACGTAATAATCCCCATCCCATAGAAATCATGCGCAGACAGGTGCGAAAATTACAGAACCATAAGTTTAATAAGTCATGGTTGCAGAATTGTAACACGAATTATTTACAGAAGGATGGAAAAGCTGGTAGAAGCTGACCTTGGGGAAAATCAGTTGGGGTCAGAAGAAATGTAGCAACACTGGAGGTAATACTCACTTTGCGTCTTATCTTAAAAGATAGATCAAGGAAAGGAAAACTTGCATTTCTAACTTTTGAAGATTTGGAGAAAGCTTTGGACGATGTTGAATGGAATACACTTTTCAAATTCTGAAGTCAGCAGGGGTAAAATAAAAAGAATGCAAGGTTATTTACAACTTGTACAAAAACCAGACAGCATTTGTAAGAGTCCAAGGGTATGAAACATAAGCATTGTTTGGGAACAGACTTAAGACAGGGTCGTAGCCGTTCTCCAACGTTACTTAATTTGTACACTGAGCAAGCTGTAAAGGAAAGCAAAGTGAAATTTGGATAAGAAATAAAAACATTGCGATTTGCTGATGACACTGTAATTCTGTCAGATACAGCAAACGACCTAGAAAGCAATTGAATTGAATTGACAGTGTGTTTAAAGGAGGGTATAAGATGAACATTAAATAGAGCGAAACAAGGCTAATGGAATGCAGTCTAAGAAAAAATCAGGCGATGCTGAAGGAATTAGATTCGGTAACGAAGTAATCAAAGTGGATAAAAGTGATAGATGAGTTCTGTTACCTTGACAGTAAAATAACATATGATGGTCGCAGTACAGAGAATATGAAATTCAGAATGGCAATGGGAAGAGCAGCGTTTTTTAAAAAGAGGAATTTGCTAACATCGAATATGAACTTAAGCATAAGGAAGTCTTTTCTGAAGGCATTTGTGTGGAGTGTTGCTTTGTACAATAGAGAAACATGGACGATAAATAGTTTAGACGGGAAGAGGATAGAGGCCTTTGATGTGCGGTGCTACAGAAGAATGATGAGGATCAGGTGGTAGATCGCAAACTAATGAGGAAATGGAAATGAGCGTATAGCTTTCTTGGCCGGGAGATCCCTTACGGGATTGTTCGGGTGCCTGAGTGTAAGTCTTTCTATTTGGCGCCGCGTGGGCGACTTACGTCCCAATGATGATGATGATGATTAGGACAATACACAACACCCAGTTCCCTGCCGGGAATCGAACCCGGGCCTTCCGTGTGGTAGTCAGCGACGCTGCCACTGAGCTACGGAGGCGGACACTAATGAGGAGGTACATCTACATGGGATATTCTGCAAATGACATTTAAGTGCCTGGCAGACGGTTCATCGAAGCACCTTTTTACTATTCATCTAACATTCCAGTCTCGAATAGCGCGCGGGAAGAAAGAACATCTGAATTTCTCCGTTAGAGCTCTGATTTCGCGTATTTTATTCTGATGATCATTTCTACCAGTGTAAGTGCCAGTCAACGATATAATTTACGCATTCGGAGGAGAATGTTGGTGATTGTAATTTCGTAAGTCGACCACGCCGCAGCGATAACCGCCGTTGTTGTAATGATTCCCATCCCAGATCCTGTATCATTACTGTCACGCTGTCTACCCTGTATCGTGACAATACAAAACGAGCTGCCCTTCTTTGTACTCTTTCGTTGGCTTCCGACAAAGGGAGTGCAGACGTTTGAAAAGTGAGGTTGACAGGTAGTGCAGACTGGCTAATCAGGAGTGGCTTGAGGAGAAATGCAAGACCCTAGAAGAATGTATAACTAGTGGAAAGATAGATATTGCCTACAGGAAAATAAAAGACACATTTGGAGACAAGAAAAGCAACGGTATGAATATCAAGAACTCAGACGGAAAACCACTACTAAGCAAAGAGGGGAAAGCTGAACTGTGGAAGGAATATAT
Organism: Locusta migratoria; assembly: GCA_026315105.1. NCBI lineage: Eukaryota > Metazoa > Arthropoda > Insecta > Orthoptera > Acrididae > Locusta > Locusta migratoria. Next base: position 957,886,512 of record CM048744.1, on the reverse strand, counting down.
AGATGGCCTATACAAAGGAAATAAACTTGAAGGCAGTATTCTAGAAATGGAGGACGAAGTGTAAGAAGATGAGATGGGAGATATGATACTGCGAGAAGAATCTGACAGAGCGCTGAAGGACTTGAGTCGAAATAAGGCCCCTGGAGTAGATGATATTCCGTCTGAACTGCTGATGTGGTTAGGAGAGCCAGTCATGAAAAAATTGTTTCATCTGGTATGCAAGATGTATGAGACAGGAGAAATGCCCTCCGACTTCAAGAAGAATATCGTAATTCCAGTTCCAGAGAAATCAAGTGCAGACAAATGTGAAAGTTTCAGAACTATTAGTTTCATAATTCATGGTTGCAAAATACTAACACAAATTATTTACACACGAATGGAAAAACTGGTGGAATCCGACCTTGGGGAAGATCAATTTGGATTTAGGAGAAATGTAGGTACACGCGAGGCAATAATCACATTACGACCTACCTTAGAAGATAGATTAAGGGAAGGGAAACCTACGTTTTTAGCATTTGTAGATCTGGATAAAGGTTTTGACAATGTTGACAGGAATACACTTTTTCAGATTCATAAGGTAGCAGGGGTAAAATATAGGGAACGGAGAGTTATATTCAACTTGTACAAAAACCAGACAACAATTGTTAGAGTCGAAGGTCAGGAAAGGGTCGCAGTGGTTGGGAAGGGAGTAAGACAGGGTTGTAGCCTTCCCCAAATGTTGTTCACTCTGTACATTGAGCAAGCTGTGAAGGAATGGAAGGATAAATTTGGAGAGGGAATTAAAGTCCAGGGAGAAGTTTTGTTATTTAGGTAGCAAGATAACTTCTGATGGCCGAAGTAAAGAAGACATAAAAATAAGACTGGCTATGGGAAAAAAAGTGTTTCTGAAGAAACGATATTTATTGACATCTAATATTAGTTTAAATGTTAGGAAGTCCTTTCTGACAGCAATTGTCTGGAGTGTAGCATTGTATGGGAGTGAAACGTGAACGATAAGGAGTTCAGACAAAAAGATGATAGAAGCTTTCGAAATGTGGGGCTACAGACGAATGATGAAGATTAGATGGGTAGGTCACGTAACTAATGAGAAGGTTCTCGACAGAATTGGGGAGAAAAGGAGTTTGTGGCATACCCTGACTAAGAGAAGGGATAGATTGGTGAGACAAATTCTGAGACATCAAGGAATTGTGAACTTAGCATTATAAGGAAGTTTGTGGGGTAAAAATCGTAGAGGAAGAACGAGGGACGAATAAAGAAGCAGATTTAAAAGGATATAGGTTGCCAAACGTATTCTCAGATGAAGAGGTTTGCACAGGACAGGGTAGCGTGGAGAGCTGCATCAAACCAGTCCGGTTTGAAGACCACAACAACAACAACCGTGTAATACTTAAATCGTCATTGAAGGCACCACTATTAAAAATCTCTATATAATTTTCAGGTAGACAGTTAAAACTAAAAGTTGATAGAACATAATCTATAAGTCTGTACACATGACAATTTTCGGGTATTCTTATTACCGTGTAAACAAATTGCAACACTGTTAAACGGAGCACAACAACCATTCTCTAGAGCTTTTGTTAGCTGCATCACCATGGATGGGATGGACACACTATACATGGACGCACTTTGCAGATAGCGTTTAACCTAGTTTAAAATACTTAAAAAATCTTGCGCGGCGTCAAAAACACTATCCATCCAGAGTTTGCATATTGTAGCCTTCAGCCTTGTAATGTCATGATCACGGCCCCACGAAGAAGTAAAAGTCTCTTGCAGTCGTCTGTTGGACGCTTTATAAAATCGATAATGTGATTACTGATAACTTTGTTTGACACCACGGTTCGTGATTTGACATACAAATTTAATACATATTTTTAATCGTCAATTAGATTTTAACCAACTCTCTCGTCGTTGCCCAAAAGCACGATGCGTTTCCTGTGCAGTCCCCTTCCATACGAAAGTCGTAGTTGGATACGAGATAGTCACACATTTCCACTTTGTTAAAAATCCCTGCAAATATCTTGTGTGATTTCCAAATTCAGGAGATAGAAGACATCTGCAGGAAGCTGTTGTAATATAGCAGGGAGATCCTCTATTAAGACATCCAAATGAACATCGGCTAATTACACTTTATAAAGTATTGCTACGATTTACATATTTCCTCGGGATGTTTTCCAGTGCTTTCCTATCGAGTTTCTCCAGAATTCCTTTTGATGCTGTACCGCGGCCACCATGTAGGAGAAAAGGCAAATTTGCCTTGACTTCATGTAGCACAGTGACAAACTTGTCGAATTTACTACCCAGGGAAAAGTTAAAAGATCCGCACATTTCCTTCTTTACCATTACAAACCAGCTCCTGACAGTCCACTTGAACGCAGATTTCACCCACCAAAATGTTGTCACAAAAAAGCTCTGTGATGCCTGTAGGCGCACATAACTTCTTCTTGCTGAGGAGGTAGCATTTTCAGTGTAATTTATGTTACCAATGTCAGTAACAAGATTGTCGACTTTCGCAAACGAACTAAACATACGAAGATAACAAGCGTGCTTTAAGCCACATAAATATAGGAGAGGTATATTCGAGTTTGCTTTTCTCGGCTTCGATTTCCACCATTTCCAGTTTTCTTTCCCTTGAGATGTTCACTGCACTTACTTGTTAAAGATGTAATTTTTTTAATGTGAAATGGTTTGCGCCTATGCGATACATTTACTCTTTCTCGCTGGTTGTAGGTATCAAACGTAGTTCGGCGATAACTGTATCTTGAAAGGGGTCAGTCCCTCTTATGGAAATATTCTTGCCCTAGTCGCAGTACACAGGTCGAATTAGGCATTATATCGATAGTTTGCATAGCGAGCGCAGTGAGTCGATGTTTGGTGCTCTGGTGAGGTATGACTCAATTGTGGAATGTCGGCAAGAGTTTAAGCTGCATGAGTAATAAGAGTGATGGTGAAAGTCCGTTCATTGTGCGTATTTCGGGTTGAGTCTAACCCCAGCGCCGTGGGTGGACTTTCTCGCCGGCCGCAGATGCCGAGCGGTCTGCGGCGCGCCAGTCACAGTCTGCACGGTCGCTTCGGTCGGGGGTTCGAATCCCCCCTCGGGCATGGATATTTGTGTTGTCTTTAGTATAAGGTAGTTCAAAAGTGGTTTGTAAGTTTAGGGACTTATGACCCCGGAGTTTAGTCCTTTAAGCATAACAAACATTTGAAATTTGTTTTCTCCCCATTTGTGCCGATCGTAAATGTGAAAGATTTCCGCGTCGCGAATCGTGTCAACCGCGCTGGCTACAAACCACATGAAATGCAATGAGGGATTGTTGTGCAATAGTGAGATAAAAGTAAGAAATGGAGTGTGAAGAGTAATATTGGCGACCTGTGTAAATAACCGTTATTAGAATGTGCGGTGATATAAAAGGTTACAGTTCGAAGTTGTGTCTATTGCAATTGTTGACAAATTATGAACCCTTAAGACAACTGTTTATCGGCAGCAAATTAATTACTGGTGAAAACTATTCCCGAAACAGACTTAATGATAGTCCTTATCCTGTACACACTGTCATACTTGTTACTCATTGGATTGCTATTCGGCGTCAGACTGACATGAAATAGTCGGGAATGTTTCAGTCTGGAGGCATTATGGAGAGTTATGTTCTGGATTGGGAGAAATATATTTCTCCTGCTTTAATGTAGTTCCTCTGTGTAATACTTATATCGTCCTTGCTGGTATCAGTATTACGAACCTCCAAGTAATTTACCGGTAGGCGGTTGAAACTGAAAGCTGATAGAACATAATGTATAAGCTCCTCTCAATCTTTAATGTTTCATCGTGGCTCACAGTGAAAGGACTCTGCAATCTCTGGACGGAGAAATTAAGAAAAGTAAGCATTGACGTGTTAATTACTAGTGGAGAGAACTATTGCAGTAAAAGGTTTCAATAACACTAATAATAATCAGAGTATATTGTTGATTGTGACATCACCTTGGCTTACGAGTGCATAAATGTCGGAAAAGTTGAATTCAGGACAGTATTGTCGATGTATTATACTAATAAACTGACTAATAGAGTCAAAGACCTGAAAAAGTAACATTGATATTAAACTTCCTGGCAGATTAAAATTGTGTGCCGGAACCGGGACTCGAACCTGGGACCCTTGCCTTTCGCGGTAGTGCGCTTGCCTGAGAAAGGGAAGGGTCCCATGTTCGAGTCCCGGTTCCGGCACAAAATTTTAATCTGCCAGGAAGTTTTATATCAGCGCACACTCCGCTGCAGAGTGAAAGATTCATTCTGGAAATATTGATATTCGCTAGAAGTGTGCACTAAATAGAGACGTGAGTGACATTCAACGTGACTAAACTGGCCCAAATTTCATTACAGAACATTGTTAAAGTCCATTTCCTGCGTATATTACGTGTGGAATTGGTTTTTGAAATATTAAAATCGATCAATTTAATGTGGACCTATAAACTGTGATGTATACATAATCATACCGCGCTCGGCAGTGCGCGGTATTAATATGTTCGTAAACGGCGCGTGCGAATTTACGATTCTTTAGGGGCCCGCATCTCAGGTTCTAATCATATCAGAGTGAAGGGGTAAAGTGTTCTGGATAGATGTTGGCCTAGTGATTATTTGTGTACATATTAGAAGAAGGGTATACTACAGCTATCATACAGTACATCGTCAAAATTTTCAAAGTTACACACTTCCTGGAGCTAATCCAAATTGAGCAAATCTCTTGGATTTTGTACATAACGTGTAGTCTATGGTGGGCTTTAAACGGCGTACAAAAGCACCATTCATTCATTAGGGGTTCCTGAGAAAATCTTAAAAAAACCATAATTTTTAGGTACCAAAAAACGAATTGTGGGGATGGTCACTTCGGTACTTTCTATTCATTGCAAATCTTCGAAAGTTTTACCATATGTTCTTATGATCATATTCTCGAGACAGTTTTTAAATTTTTCCGATATCGTTATCCGTTATCGAGCTCCAGAGGTTTGAAACTTATCATACTTTTGCACAAAACTCGATTTTAACCATTTTAGCACCGTGAATCGCAAATATCTAAATAACTAACCATAGAAAATTGTTCAAATATTAACAATACATCCTGTAGACATTTATCTATAAACAGCATTTTTCAGTTTTCGTAAATCTTAGTCCGTTAGCAAGATATGGCCGAAAAACCGCGATATTTTGTTAGAAAAAGTGCTGAAAGACAGCGTTCGGACAGATCTGAAACTTACCATGCGTTTTGAAAGAAGGTACTAGACGAAAAAATTTTATTTTTGTACATCTTAAAGATTGAAATCTTCGGTTGATGAACGAGTGATTTTTGTTTTCGTTTACTTGACAGTTAATATGCAACATCCGGTTTAGTGAACTATTGTAACATATTTTAAAGAGTTTTCGGAGCTAAAAATACATTGCGTAGACTTCTTGTAAAATTGATTTAAGGTTACACATAGCTGCGTATGAAATGTAGCTAACACATAGAAATTTTATTTAAAATTTAGAGCAGAATAAAATCTTATGTGGCTCTTGAGATATCAGTCCGTGAATGAAAGTACCCGACAGAAATAAGTTCGAAAACGCTATTTCTGATTGTGAGATAACGTATCTTGAGCAATAGGAAATGGCTGAAATGTTATGTGTATGTTGATTAAGTGTTTAGCTGGAAAATCCGTTTCGCTTTTTTGGAAATGTGTATTCGTTTTCGCGATATACTACAAAAATCATAATTTTTGGTATTAAAAGATCCAACTGCGTGCATGTGCAAATCTACACTTCTAGTCATGGCAAATCGTCGAAATTTTTACGGTGCATTCTAATATTACGATTCCGGAAAGCTTTGAATATAAAATACTATTCAAATTTTTCTCACCACTGATTTCATGTTATATAAGCAGTACACTCTGATGTAACAGGAAAAAGACAGGAAACAGCCTAAATATGCTCCTGCCGGAGCACAGAAAAGGCGAATATGTTCTCTGACACAAAAGTGTGGAACCAGCTGCCTCAATCCTCATTACAACTTCCGCACCAAAAATTTTGGCATGCGAACATATTCGCGCTTTTTCGGCTGAATGTAAGTAGGACTTCCGACATCTCGTTTCGCTTCCCACTGCTGTTTTCATGCATTTGCCCTTCTCCTGAACTGACACTTTCTTTGTCCCATCATATATGACTCTCTCTGTCTGTTGCACTGTCTCTGTCAGTACAACAGGCAGAGAGAGCCATATGTGATGGAACAGAGAAAGTGTCAGTTCAGGAGAAAGGAATATGCATGAAAACAGCAATGGAAAGCGAAACGAGATGTCAGAAGTCAAGAACAGTGGCAACAACAAACTAAGACAGATGTAGATTGTAGCAAAAGAGAAAACAGTGGGAAACTGAGACGAATGGAGACCATACATAAAACATGAGCATGTGGCTGTCCAATACCATAGCACGAAACAATTTGGCTAATTGTTCCCATCCCCAGAACCCACGTGCTAAAGTTTTCCAGTCTACAGGGCAAACCCCAAGCAAACCATCCCCATGGACATATGTGTAAAGGAGACAATCGTCACTGAAGACAATGACAGCCGATTCTATGTGACAAAGAAAGGATACTGGCAACAGGACAGGAAGTGAATGGGACTATGTCAGTGGGGCATAGACACGATGAAAGTGGCAGAAACAGACAGCAGTGAGGAATTGCGAGGGAAATGGATGAAGACATTGAAAGTTTGACACGGACAGAAAGCGGTAGTGGGAAAGACAGCAAACAAACGGACAGAGACATATATAGACACTGACAGTGGGACGACATTGCTGACTATGAGGGTTTAACTGGGCAATAGTATTTACAAAGTTATGCGCTAAAAGTGCGCGAATATGTTCGCTTGCCAACATTTTTGGTGAGGAAGTCGGAATGATGATTGAGGCAGCTGGTTCCACACATTTGTGTCAGAGAACATATTTGCCTTTTCTGGGCTCTGGCAGGAACATTTTTAGGCTGGTAATAATATGGGCGCATAGTAATTGTTGACTGACCTAAAGTTGATGCGCAGCAGCCACGCCAAAGATAATAATAAGTGCAGTGAACCTACTCATCGCGGTGGCACCGAACGCAACCGAGTTCCTACGTAAACGCCATCTAGCGGCCAACCAGAGAATTACGACTGATCTAACTAACTGCGAGGCCGCAACGCCATCTCGCAGCCAGCTTACAAACTACAAGCGAAACACAGCAACGGGGGACTTCCAGCGTGCAAAATTTCGGCGGCAGCAGCGGACTACACGAATACTTATAAACAAGAGGTACTGTCAAAGATCTAACACCGCGACTTGGACTGTGCCGATGAGTGAGTGAAAGAGGGCATTCAGCGCAATTGCAACCACAATGTTATCTGTAGACCATTTTAATAAGCCCATATGACAGTTAACCAGTGGCGGAGCTATCATGGGGCTGGACGGGGCAGTGACCCGGGGCTCCTAAGCTTAAGGGGCCCCTCGGCCTTTGTGAGCTGCCTCCGGAAAAAGTTACAGTAGAGCGTAGATTTTTTTTTACTAACTCACTCGCCGTAATGTCCATCACCTCTCCCTCCCCTCCCACCATGTTTCCAACAGTAACCGCATTGGGCCACCGCATGGCGGAGCAAAGCTTCCTGTTGGGGCCTTCACTTCACACGACGCCATTCGGAAGCGCAGCTGACAGGCCAAGCCGCCAGTCGCTGTGTACAACAATCGGCACACTTCAGTCGGTGTAGCTGCAGAAGTAGCGGTAGCATCAAAGCTGCTCACATCTACAGCTGAGACTTCCAAGTGTTGCTGCGTGACGCTCGGCGCAGTGTGAAGGATCGCGCGCCTCCAAATACTGTATAAACTTCTTATTGCTAAATAAAAGTGTACAGTACGATTATCTGTATAAACAGGTTTTTCGAACATCCATGTCTCCCAATTACTTTGGATAATCGACGTTCTACTCGATATAATATTTTAGTTGAATGAAGATTTTCGACTTTACCCTAGACCAGCAAACCTCAAAGGCACGAAGTGAAATCCAAAATTATTCCCACCTCAGGATATAACCATAACACGGTCTGTTGCTTGTCCGCTAAGACGTGTACCGTGTCACTATTAGCGTGTTGTCGGTTGAAGTCGGAGTGGCGAAATAACAGTCAATGACGCTGAATTACGAGTAGTGTGTTTGACAATACACGGTGTGACCACATTTGAATATGAAGTCTCTATAGTGTGTTATTACAGAACAATATTGTTAAACTAACTCCTCTTTGTGTAGTGAATACCCCGAAGGGAGTGCTCCTTAATCATAAATCCCAATTAATTGCTGTAACCAATTGCACTCTGAAATTTGTGCAAGAAGAGAAAAAAATGGACAGTAGATAGGTGGGTTGTATACTGATCGGCGCGTCATCAGTGAAGCTTCTGCCTGCAACTTCATTCGCCTAGTTTGGAGCAACTTCCAAAACTATCTCATGGGATCCTTTTACCTGTGTGCCCTACCCAGGTCGAACTCTATTCCTGTGCAAAATTTCATCCAAATCCACCCATTAATTTTTGCTTGAAAGCATGACAAACAAACTTACACAGTTATATTAGAGCGTACGATTAAAAATGATCTGGTGCATCGCACGTAATACTTTACTTAATAGTATTTCAAATGTTTGTAAATCTATCGGACCAAACTGCGTGGTGATCAGTCCGTAGCTTACAAACTACTTAAACCTAGCTAAACTAACCTAAGGACAAACACACACACACACACACCCATGCTACAGGGAGGACTCGAACCTCCACTGTGATAAACCGCGCGCTCCGCAGCGAGACGCTTTAGACCGCTCGGCTACTCCACCGCGGAGGTAGTATTTAGGTTTGTCTTATTATGTCTTCCAGTGGTCGGTAAGAAGCTGATTTGTATCTGTATAGTTTTAGTTTAAAGGGGGCCCCAATGTCATTTTTGCCCGGGGGCCCTTGGTGATACAGCTACGCCACTGCAGTTAACACAGTGTAAATTAACTCAACAGTAATTTCAACATTGTTTTTACAATTTTTATGCCTTATTGCTGTGTGCATACAAATGCGTGTTTGTGCTAACAGGACAGACATTAGCAACCATAAACTGGTATGCCACACTCTTAATTATTAATTTGTAAAAGTGTAATGCCTCTTTCTGTGTGCATACAAGTGCATGTTTATATTAACTGAACACTCATTATTAACCACAGGTTTATGTGTTACACCATACTAATTGCAGGATTTGATAACAGTTTTCTAGCACTGTGGCAGTGTACATATAGATGCATGTTTACATTAACTGGGCAGGTATTAAGCACCAAAGGCGTGCATATTACACTAGTAATTAGTGATTCAAAAGTTATTTGTGCATGTGTATAGTAATATTATTTGATTTGACGTTTAATGCTATTTTTTGGATGAGATTTTATGTCGTTGTTCTGTCTGGTATTTGTACCTAGTGTTGTATTGCAATAGAGCAAAATTCTATTACCTTGAGCTGTTGTGACGTGTATTTCTATAGTTATTTAGTAATTTTTTGTGTTTTGGGGACTGCCCAGTGATTATTAACCAACATTACCAAATGTGTCAAATGTTTGTATAGCTTATGGGACATAACTACGGGGTCATCAGTCCCTAAACTTACAAACTACTTATGAACTAGCTAATACTAAGGACGGCACAAATATCCATAACCGAGGGAGGATTCGAACCCCCCCCCCCCCCAACCCCCCAACATGATCCATGAGCAGGATGTTTAAATCCACCATGGAGGATGAGGTTAAGCAGCAGGTCCAGAAGACAGGGTTGGAAGAGAAAGAGATAGAAGAGGGGAACAAAAGTGATTCAGGGATTGATAGTTGTAATCTACCATCCGATAACCCACTAGCTCTTTCAACCTGTTATATAGAAACACCAGCGAAACCAGTAAAAATCGAGTTGGAAATGGACGGAGCATTAATGCAGGCAATGTTTGCAGCCTTGATGCAAAAGATTGAAGAAACCAATAAAGAAACCAAAGAAAGTTTAGAAAAAGGTAACAAAGAAACCAAAGAGAAATTAGAAAAGAGTTTAGAAAGAAGTGACGTCTGATAGGCGGCGTATAACACGATACGGACCAAAGTATCGCTTCAATAACTTTTCTGGCAGTCCAACGTTCCGTACAGATGTAAAAATCCATACCAGATCTCCTGGGCTGTACACAACAGGTTGGTGCTTGTCGTTATACCGCTGACGGTCCTTCTCCTGGGCGTCCAGTGTCCGTATGAGAGCCAGCTGTCTCGCTTCTTTGACCCTGGTGATGAGTTGTTTAACATAGTCATCCTGAGTGTCGTCCCGTTGGAACGGGAACAGCGTATCCATTGTCGTCTCAGCCTCACGGCCATGGAGCACGAAAAACGGCGTGAAAGCCTATGGTGTCTTGTCTTGCGGTATTGTAAGCAAATGTCACGACTGGCAGAATTGTAACCCAATCCTTCTGCTCAACATCGACGTACAACGACAACATATCGGCTAACGTCTTGTTAAAACGTTCTGTAAGACCATTTGTCTGAGAATAGTATGCAGTTGTCATTCTGTGGACAATGTCGCAACGTGACGTTACCTCTGATACGATCAGATATCATATCACGTGGTGCTCCATGCTTCAAAATAATGTCTTCTACAAGGAATTTTGCGATCTCTGGAGCATCTGCAGTCGGCACAGGTTTGGTGACAGCGTAACGTGTGAGGTAGTCAGTGCAGACTATTATCCATTGGTTACCGGTTCTCGACTTCGGGAATCTCCCTAAAAGATCAATCCCAACTCGGTGGAATGGAGCTGCTGCATGTGGAATCGGTACGAGATGTCCTGGTTGTAATTGCAGTACATGCTTCCGTCACTGGCACTCTTTACAGTGACTCACATAGTGCTTCACAGATCGGTATAGACCTTTCCAGTAATACCTGCATCTGATTCTGTCTAGGGTCTTCGCGAATCCCAGATGACCGGATATTGAGAATAGCTGGTTGGAGATGAGCTGGAATGACCAGTAGCCATTTGGGGCCCAGTGAATCGTAGTTGCTCTTATACAATGTTCTGTTTATAAGTTGGAATTCTCCATTAGTCGGTTCTCCTTTCCGCAAGGCCTCTCCGTTGACTAGGTGCCCCAGGATTTTTATCTCTTTGGCGACGAAGAGGCACTTCTTTGGATTGAGGCGGAGTCCTGCAGCCTGAACACACTTCAAGACAATTGACAGGCGACTCAGATGGTCTTCAGATGTTTTCGAGAAAACGACAATATCATCTAAATAGCAAAGACACGTCGTCCACTTAAGGTGTCGAAGCAAGTTGTCCATCATGCGTTCGAATGTGGCCGAATTACATAATCCAAATGGCATTACCTTGAATTCATAGAGGCCGTCAGGTGTAATAAAAACCGTCTTCGCCCTGTCAGCTTCGTCAACCTCGTTTTGGCAGTAACCTGTCTGCATGTCCATAGTTGAGAAGTATGTAGCTCCTTTCAAGCAGTCGAAAGTGTGTTCAATGCGCGGCAGTGGGTAGACATCTTTCTTTGTGATTTTGTTCAGCCGCCGATAGTCGACACAGAATCGCCACCCGCCAGCCTTCTACTTTACAAGGACCACCGGAGACGACCAAGGACTCTCCGAAGGTTGAATAATGTCATCGTGCAACATCTTCTCCACTTCCTCCCGAATTATCCGTATTTCAGCTGGTGATACTCTGTACGAATGCTGGATAATTGGTGGATGATCCGCAGTATTTATACGGTGCCTTATAGTGGGACGTTTCGTCTGAATTTTCCCCTGCTGAGGTGTGAATGCACCCGAAAATTGACGTGGTATAGCTAACATCCGCTGGCGTTGTTCCTTGGTCAGTCTGGGGCCTATTGGCAGTTCCACTTTTGTTTCCTCCAGCGTGTTGTCTGTACTAACAGCAGAGCATGGGTCTTCGTTGATGACGTTGAACTCACCGTCCTGGATTGTTTCAGCTGTTCCGATACACATTCCTTTAGGGATAATTTGCGACTGCTCGTGGCAGTTAGTGATCCAAAACTCTCCTCGACCATCGGTAATGCTTATGACAGCCGCTGGTAATTAAATTTCTTTAGTGAGCTTGATAAACGTTTTACTATCAACAAGCACTTCACAGTTTAACCGGTCATCTGTGTTTGTGACTGCAACTCTTCTCATTGTCAACGGCGGTATCGTCACATTGTCAACGACGAATAACTTCCCAGAAAACTCTGTATTACGAGTAGCCGTCGAAGCGACTTCCTCAATTTGCAGCTCAGATCTTCCACAGTCAATGATAGCTTGTGATGCCTGGAGGAAGTCCCATCCGAGCGTGACATTATGACTGCATTCTGTTAAACGACAAATTGAAACTGCTGGGTTCTGTTGTTGATTGTTGTTTTTGCGACACAAATTCCTGCTGGCTGGACGTACTTTCCATTTGCGGCTTTCGCCACAGTTGCCCCCGTATCACAGAACATTGCTTTCCTTAGTTTGCGGCGGTAATTATCCGACAATACAGAAAAAGAAGCTCCTGAATCAACAAGTGCCCGGACAGGTTGGCCGTCGACTATGACATCGATGAGATTTCCTGACATCTTAGCGACTGTCGTCCATTTTCATCTGCGGCGGCCTCACCTCCGTAGATGGTCGTCTCGCTTAGTTTCCCTGGGCGCGGCGGCTAGGGGAGCGGCTGGTACTTCTGTACGGCGACGGTAAACGGCTGCGGCGCGTCGGGGAGCGACTTCGTCTAGGGTACGGCGATGAGCTTCTTCCCATAGGTCGACTGAACTCATCAGCAGGTGATTGCCTGGGATATATCTGCTCTGATGGCTGACGTCTTGCGGCAAAATAATCGTCGAAAACTCGCCTTCTCTCTCTGCAGTAGCGTAGCACATGGCCAGGCCGCCCGCAGTGGAAACACAATTGCGTGTTGTCTTCTGTCCTCCAAACCTCTGTTCTTCTGCGGTGCGTCATAGTTACCGGGGGAGTTGGTTGTGGTCGCGTCGGTCGGTTCATGGGCTGCCGTTTGTCGGCTGCAGCATACGTCATAGCAGGGCGACGCCATTCATCACGTCGGGTGCGATTGACGGGGCAGACAGGAGCTAATGTTTGAAATACCTCGTCCTCAGCGGCGTCGGCTCCCTCGTGACTTACAGGGCTCACATCCATGACCATAATCTGAGGCTCGCTCGATCTCATAGTCTCGGCTGCCATAAACTGTTGTAATTCTTCTCCCTTCATCAGGTGCGTGATTTTGTCGGCCTCAGTCGTATTCGGATTGACTATGTTACACAGGGCCAAAATATTCTGTATGTATGACTGTGTCGGCTCACCATGTCGTTGGGCCCGCTTCTTCAGTTCTTCCGCCGAGCGGATTTCTCGCAGGCGGTTACGAAACGTCTTCTTGAGTTCCATCTGGAACGTTTCCCAGTCATTGAGCTTCTCTTCGTTGTTTTCAAACCATTGCTGGGCTGTTCTGTCCAGGTAGAAATAAACGTAGGCCAAGCACATTGTATGGTCCCACCTGTTGTACTTGGCCATTCGGTCGAACCTTTTAGCCATTTGTTGGGGTCCTGTCTAACGTCTCCAGAGAACACCGACAGGTGTCTGATGTGCAGCTGGCTAACCGTTGGTTTTGTGTCCATAGTTCTTTTGATGATACGGGCTTTCGGAAGGATGTACTCGGTAAATTCCTTGTATTCCGGTTCTAGTCCGAGTAAGCGACGGCTTTTACGTTGCTTAATCGAAGCCTGTTGCACAGGATACCCGGCGCCTCCACCAAACAATGTTACGTTGAAATGGAAGCAGGCTTGATTTCGAAGGTAGGGTTGTTATACTGAAAGCAGGTTTATTGTGAACTGAAACATACACGCAGCACTGACTGCCTCTCGGGCAGAGTGCTCTGCTATTTATACACAGACAGAATGTACCAGAAATTAGAAGAACAGTTAACATAAGAAACAAGTAGAATTTACAAGTGAACATAAGAAAGATGTATAACATTCTGGAATTGTTAATTACAAAGAAATAAATTTTTGCCGATGGGCGTGATTGAACCGGCGCCCTTCAGCACCGCAGTCGCTTACGCTACCCCCTGTGCCACGCCGGCAGTCAGTTTAGCTGGAGTCTCGCGGCAATATGATTACCGATAAGTTTGTTGACACAAGGGTTCGTCATTTGATATGCAAATTTATTATATCCCCAACTGTCTTATCGTTGTTCACAATCACGTTGCGGTTTCTTGTGCAGTCTCCTTCCATACAAAATTTGTGGTTGGATATAAGATACTCGTACATCTCCAGTTTGCTAATAATCTCTGAAAAGTCTTGTGTGATGTTCAAATCCAGGAGCTATGCATTCACGCAAGGACTCAGTGAGACACCAAACCCATCGAGGAGCTATATACACCATGAACTTCATCACAACAAAAACAAAGTCTTCTTTATTCAATATCTTACCTGTGTACTTCCTTCAAAATATTCGCCCACTCTAAATTCCAAATGTTCAAATGTTTGTAAATTTATCGGAGCAAACTGCGTGGTCATCAGTCCTACAAAGTACTTAAACTAAGGTAAACTAACCTAAGGACAAAACACACACTCACACACACTCATGCCCCAGGGAGGACTCGAACCTCCGACGGCGAGCAACCGCACGCTCCGCAGCGCGGCGCCTAACACCGCTCGGCTACTCCACCGCGGCCCACTCTAAATTGTCACATCGGAAGGTGACGAGCAGTTCCCTCTTACAAATATTGTGCAGTTTACACAACACAAGTGGAAACAGTGCCCGGTAACCTTTCCAGCAATTTTTAAATCAGTTAAGTTCCAAACAGGGGAAGCCTCAAATTGCTTCTCGTCCTCAGTTGCTGCCATTTCAAGAAGAAGCTGAAGCACTTCCTTATGTCACTCTTGCAAGGTTTCTGCAGAAACTGACATATGTTGTCGGCTTTTCCTGTGTCAAACATGAAAGGAAATGATCACATTTTTCCCAGTTACGTTTCTCGATCATTCCAATTTTTCAATCAGTCAGGTCACTTTCTTTTCCCCAAATCATTAATAGTATTTTGTCAAGTTCCATTTTTCTCATATTGTTGCTTGCACCCATAGTTTTACTTCTCATGAACGAAGACACCCTTTTTTCTGCAATATAGTAACTTCTGAATGTTTTATTCTATATAATTCATAATGTGGGTACCATAGCAATCAAAATGAAATATGAATCATGATATGATGTAAGACTATCTAATGGCCTAAAATCTTACAATATAAATAAATAAATAAATACAACAATGCAGAGAAAACAGTTAATAGAAATCAAGGAAACCTTTTACAAATATACACACACATTTAATTACGTAGAGAACGATTTCAATACTGAGATCAGAGAAGATGGACTTCATTATATCCATAATGTATGTGAGGTCACGGTTGTATACTTAATTATTTTGTCAAGTAGGCTCAACTACAGAGATCGTGTAAAAACACTAAAGTATGGCGCGTTTCAAGGGTCAAGCCCTCATCATCAGATAAACTATACAAGAATCTTCAAACCTGAGATAATAAAATTTTAATTATCTCAGGTTTTAAGATTATTGTATAATAATAAAACAATAAAAATATAATAATAAAAACTTTATTATCTCAGGTTTTAAGATTCTTATATAGTTTATATGATGATGAGGGCTTGACCCTTGAAACGCGTCATGCTTAAGTGTTTTTACACGATCTCTGTGGTTGAGCCTACTTGGCAAAATAACAGAGAAGATGGATTTGGCAGCAGAAAGAAGAAAATCAATAAAATAAAAGCGGTGGACAGTGTAAGAGAGAGAGAGAGACAGTGGAAGAGGGAAAAAGACAGTGAGAGGTAAAGAGAGGGGAAGGTGAAGAGAGGGGAAGGCAAGGAGAGGGGAAGGCGAAGAGAGAGAAACGTGATGACAAGAGAAGGTGAAGAGAGGAAAAGGCGAAGAGAGGGGAAGGTGAAGAGAGTGGAAGGTGAAGAAAGGGGCAGCTGAAGAGAGAGGAAGAAAAGAGAGAGGAAGAAAAGAGAGAGGAAGATGAAGATATGATGAGACGGTGGTGGAGGATGAGGTGGTGGTGGTGGTGGTAGCGGCGGCGGCAGTGAAGCCTACAGATGTGTTAGTAATGGTAGAAGTTGTTTTAAAGATGTAGTCGTCCAATAACCGTAAAAAGCAATCCATTTATTTACTGAAACTTCCTGGCAGATTAAAATTGTGTGCCGGAACCGGGACTCGAACCTGGGACCTTTGCCTTTCGCAGGCAAGCGCACTACCGACTGTGCTATCCCGACACGACTCACGATGCCGTCCCACAACTTTACTTCCGACAGTACCTCGCCTCCTACTTTCCAAACTTCACAGAAGCTCTCCTGCGAACCATGCAAGACTAGCACTCCTGGAAGAAAGGATATGGTGGAGACATGGCTTAGCCACGGCCTGAGGGATGTTTCCAGAATGAAACTTTCACTCTGCAGCAGGAGAGCTTCTGTGAAGTTTGGAAAGTAGGAGGCGAGGTACTGGCGGAAGTAAAGTTGTGAGGCGGCATCGTGAGTCGTGTTGGGATAGCACAGTCGGTAGTGCGCTTGCCCGCGAAAGGCAAAGGTCCCAGGTTCGAGTCCCGGTTCCGGCACACAATTTTAATCTGCCAGGAAGTTTCATATCAGCGCACACTCCGCTGCAGAGTGAAAGTTTCATTCTGGAATTTACTTACTGTCCGGCAGTGCAGTGTCGACTGACCTGTATCTGTCGTCTGGGTCCATTAAAGCGTCGACGTCTTGGAGTCTGATGATATTGCGGTAGCAGCAGCGCGCCGCCTTGTCCTTGAGTCGCAGCACGTGCGCTCCAGTCGACAGACGCTCCACGTAGCTGGGTGGTGGCCGGCGCGAGCAGACGATGGGCCCCACAGGCTTGAGCAGCCCCTTGATGGACGGATGGCGAGCCGGCATGTCTGGGATGCGGCAGCTGGGGCTCGACACCAGGTACTCGCCACCTGCCCATCACCAACATGGGTTTGTAAAGCACACTGAGAGACATCCTTGCAGGTTCTGTACTGTCAATAGTGGCTCTCATTAGATTTTATAATTTTGCTCCACTAGACAAAATTATAATGAAACGAAGTTTCTCGACTTGCTACCCATACATGTGAAATTTTTTGTTTCACCTATACACAAATAAGTAGACACACCACTACAATCTTTTTGAAGGAAAATTTCAAATCATGCTGAACCAAATTTTGTACTTTGTAGATATCTTACGTTCATCTACATCTACAACCATACTCCGCAAGCCACCTGACCGTGTGTGGCGGAGGGTACCTTTAGTACCACTATCGATTTTCCCTCCTATTCCAGTCACGTATTGTTCGGCCGAGGGGATTGAGGCGCTCCAGTCACGGTCCGCACGGCCACTACGGTCGGGGGTTCGAATCCCCCCTCGGGCATGGATATTTGTGCCGTCTTTAGTTGTAAGTAGTTCATAAGTAGTTTGTAAGTTTAGGGACTGATGACCCCGTAGTTAAGTCCCATAGACTCTACAAACATTTGAACACGTATTGTTCGCGGAAAGAAGGATTGTCGGTATACCTCTGTGTGGGCTCTAATCTCTCTGATTTTATCCTCACGGTCTCTTCGCGAGATATACGTAGGAGGGAGCAATGTACTGCTAGACTCCTCGGTAAAGGTATGTTCTCGAAACTTCGACGAAAGCCCGTACCGAGCGACAGAGCGTCTCTCCTGCAGAGTCTTCCACTGGAGTTTATCGATCATCTCCGTAACGCTTTCACGAGTACCAAATGATCCTGTAACGAAGCGCGCTGCTCTCCGTTGGATCTTTTCTACCTCCTCTATCAATCCCACCTGGTACGGATCCCACACCGGTGAGCAGTATTCAAACTGTGGGTGAACAAGTGTACTGTAACCTACTTCCTTTGTTTTCGGACTGCATTTCCTTAGAATTCTCCCAATGAATCTAAGTCTGGCATCTGCTTTACCGACGATTGATTTTATATGGTCGTTCCATTTTAAATCCCTCCTAATGACTACTCCCAGATACTTTATGGAATTAACTGATTCCAGTTGCTGCCCTGCTATACTGTAGCTAAATGATAAAGGATCTTTCTTTCTGTGTATTCGCAGCACATTACACTTGTCTACATTGAGATTTACTTGCCATTCCCTGCACCATGCGTCAATTCTATGGAGATCCTCCTGCATCTCAATACAATTTTCCATTCTTACAACCTCTCTATATGCTACAGCATCATCCGCAAAAAGCCTCAGTGAACTTCCGATGTCATCCACAAGGTCATTTATACATATCGTGAACAGCAACGGACGCATGACACTCCCCTGTGCCACACCTGACATAACTCCTACTTCAGAAGACTTCTCTCCATTGAGAATAACCTGCTGCTTTCTGTTATTTAGGAATTCCTCAATCCAATCACACAATTGGTCTGATAGACCATATGCTCTTACTTTGTTCATTAAACGTTTGTGGGGAACCGTATCAAACGCCATGCGGAAGTCGAGAAACACAGCATCTACCTGAGAACCCGTGTCTATGGCCCTCTGAGTCTCGTGGACGAATAGCGTGAGCTGGGTTTCACACGAACGGCTTTTTCGAAACCCATGCTGATTCCTACAGAGCAGATTCCTAGTCTCGAGAAATGTCATTATATTCGAACATAATACATGTTCCAAAATTCTACAACTGACAGACGTTAGAGATATAGGCCTATAGTTCTGCACATCTGTTCGAGGACCCTTCTTGAAAACGGGGATGACCTGAGCCATTTTCCAATCTTTCGGAACGATATGCTGTTCTAGAGACCTACGATACACCACTGCGAGAAGAAAGAAAGAAACAAAGCCAAACGGATAATTGCAGAATCCAAGCAGAAATCATGGAAAGACTTTGGAAACAAGCTAGAATCTCTGGGCCAAGCCGCGGGAAAACCATTTTGGAGCATAATTAGCAATCTTAGATAGGGAGGGAAGAAGGAATTAACAAGTGTTTTGGACAGGTCAGAAAGCTGCTAGTCAATCCTGTGGATGCCTTGGGCAGATGGAGGGAATATTTTGAAGAATTGCTCAATGTATGTGAAACGTTCAATGATGTATAAGATTTTCAGCTAGAATGGGGTAGGAAAGACGATGGAAACAGGATCTCATTTGAGGAAGTGGAAAAAATGGTCACTAGATTACAGTGCAATAAAGCGGCTGGGGTGGATGAAATTAAGCCGGAACTGGTCAAATACAGTGGAATATCAAGTCTCAAATGGTTACACAGGATAATTGAAAAGTCGTGGGAATCGGGACAGGTTCCGTCAGACTGGACGAAAGCGATAATCACGCCAATTTTCAAACATGGAAACAGAAAAGATTGCAACAACTATCGAGGTATCTCCTTAATTAGTGTTGTAGGCAAAATATTCTCAGGTATTGTTGAAAGGAGAGTGCGAGTATTAATCGAGGACAAGTTAGATGAAAATCAGTGTGGGTTTAGGCCTCTTAGAGGTTGTCAGGACCAGATCTTTAGCCTACGGCAGGTAATGGAAAAGTGCTGTGAATGGAACAGCGACTTGTATCTATGTTTCATAGATCTAGAAAAGGCTTATGACCGTTTTCCTAGGAGGAAGCTACTGTCAATTCTTCAAGATTATGGTATAGTAGGCAAACTTTTGCCGGCAATTAAAGGGCTTTACGTAGACTGTCAGGCAGCAGTTAGAGTAGATGGCAAATTAAGCTCATGGTTCAGGGTAGTTTCAGGGATAAGACAAGGCTGTAACCTGTCACCACTGTTGTTCATACGATTCATGGATCATATGTTGAAAACAGTAGACTGGCAGGGCGGGATTAAAATAGGTCAAAACAAAATAAGCAGTTTCGCATATGCGGATGACTTAGTTGTAATGGCAGATTCGATTGAAAGGTTGCAAACTAATATTTCAGAGCTCGATCAGAGGTGCAAGGATTATGATATGAAGATCAGCATCTCCAAAACAAAAGTAATGTCTGTGGGAAAGAGATTCAAACAGACTGAGTGCCAGATAGGAGGAACAAAGTTAGAAGAGGTAGACAGTTTCAAGTACCTGGGATGTATCTTTTCACAGGATGGCAACATAGCGAAAGAACTGGAATCGAGGTGCAGCAAAGCTAATGCAGTGAGTGCTCAGCTAAGATCTACTCTCTTTTGCAAGAAGGAAGTAAGTACCAAGGCTAAGTTAGCAGTGCACCGCTCTATCTTTCGACCAACTTTGTTGTATGGGAGTGAAAGTTGGGTGGATACAGGTTACCTTATTAATAAGGTAGAGGTTACAGATATGAAAGAAGCAAGAATGATTGCAGGTACTAATAGATGGAAACAATGGCAGGAGAATGTCCATAATGAGGAAATCAAAGAAAAACTGGGAATGAACACTATAGATGAAGCAGTTAGAGCGAACAGACTTAGATGGTGGGGTCATGTTACACGCATGGGAGAAGCAAGGCTACCTAAGAGACTCATGAGCTCGGCAGCGGAGGGTAAGAAGAGTCGAGGTAGACCAAGAAGAAAGTACTTAGATTCGGTGCAGAATGATTTTGAAGGAAAAGGCACAGATCGATCGTCCATATAGTTTCATGCAACTCAGATTGATGCAAGTCAGATTTCGATGCAAGTCATGCTTTGATATAAATTACACTATCATGTAAGTCAGAAAGGGGTGAATTATGCTGCCACAAAAGTCTTTGGTCACTTACCAAGTAGCATCAAAAGTCTGACAGATAGCCAACTAGTATTTAAACAGGAATTAAAGGAATTTCTGAATGGCAACTCCTTCTACAATGTAGTTCAATTTTTAGATAAAACTTAAAAAATAAAAATAAAAAATTAAAATAAAAAACAAAAAAATCCTTAAAATATTGATTTTCAAGTATAGACAACATTTACTAAACTGACACGTTCCACATCATTACGAAATGTCGTATATATGATCTATGGAACAAGTATTAATCTAATCTAATCTAAAACTGCTACAGCAGCGCTGGGGGGGGCGGTAAAACATCCAACTATTAACTTCACTTCTTTTAGACCTGTTATACGTGCCCAGATAACTTCACAGTTACTTTCAACCTCGATATTAGCAAGGAATTACTATTAAGTTGAGCAAATCACATTTTGGCAGAGAGGAGTTAAAGTTCCTTTGACACCTGATAGGGGTGAAAGGAATTAAGTCAGATCCTGCAGAATTCAAGCAATTAAAGATTGTCTGGAATGTCAAACAGCAAGACAATTAAGAGGTTATTTATGTCTAGCCAGATACATTGAGGCTCACGTAATGAATGACCCAATGTTATTAAAAATAATGTAGTTTGGGAATGGAACGAAGGTATAACAGAATCCTTCAATAACGTTAAAGAAGCTCTGCTTCATGCACCTATACTAAAACATCCTTGCATGGATCAATCATTCAAATTAGCAACTGATGCTTGTTTGTACGGAATTGCAGCATAACTGTTCCAAGGAGAATGGTATCCTGAGAAGGGAGAACATAATACTATAGCATTTGCCAGTAGGTATCTGAATTCACATGAGACGAATTACACAGCCACAGAGAAAGAATTTTTAGCTGTAGTTTGAAGTCTAAACAAAATCCAGAATTTAATATGGGGATCTAAAATTATAATCTGTACTCATCACTAAGTTAAAAAAAAATGTTCAAATGTTTGTAAAGCTTATGGGACTTAACTGCGGGGTCATCAGTCCCTAAACTTACAAACTACTTATGAACTACTTACGAACTAGGACGGCACAAATATCCATGCCCGAGGGGGGATTCGAACCCCCGACCGTAGTGGCCGTGCTGACCGTGACAGGAGCGCCTCAGTCATCTCGGCCACCGCGGCCGGCCATCACTAAGTACTTACCTTTCTAATGAAAAGTAGATTATTACATGCTAGACTAATGCGTTGTATGTTATTTCTCCAGAGTTTTTGTATTGAAATTGAGTAATTAAAATAATCATCTAATATAGTACCAGACACATTATCTCGTATGCCTTTAGGTACGAAAGCGCTACCAAACACAGATGGCAAAGAAATAAAATTTTGAATTAACTTTTTATCCATTAGCTATTCTAGTGATCAAGTTTGTAGGCTAGCTAATAAAATCAGGATAGATGTAAGAGAAGATAGTGAATTTAAAGAAAAGTTTTCCTCATGTGCTAAAGGCAAAATAACTGATTTCAGATAAAAGATGGCACTCTATTTTGGAGGAAAAACCTGATACTAACGAATGGCGTTTATGTATACCAGTTTCGATTCAGAAAAAAACTTATATTTATGATTTATTCATATAGGTTATGGACATTTTGGAATACATAAATGTATTAAGTATTTGGTAAAAATTTATTGTTTTAAGAACTTGAGTAGAAAGGTTATCAGCCTATCAAAAACTTGTGTGATTTGTCAAAAGGTGAAAGAACATATGCCTTATAGACTCTATCCTATAATTCCCAAACTTATGGTGCATTACCTCAAATATGAGCGGTGTAAAGCACATTTTTGTATTAATAGAATGTTGGTCTAAGTATACAAAATTATACCCAATAAAGCAAGCCATTAAATGTTTTCAAGATTACTTTGTGGATGTTTGAAGACCAAGTCGAATCCTAACAGATAATGGATCTCAATTCATGTGCCAAGAGTTTAAAAACTTCCTGATTTGGGAAGGAATTAAACATATTACTGTAACTAATATCACCCGCAATCTAATCCGTGCAAAAAAGTGATGAAAGAGTTATCTACGTTATGTAAACGTTTTGGTCAGAAAAACATACTTCTTGGTCAAAGTGGATTCCCGACTTTCAAACTATCTTCAATGGTTGCCACATTTCTCTACTGCTTCAACTCCAGTAGATGTTATAAATTAGAAATTCATAGCAGAACCTCTACTGAAATTGTTTATGTGGCCTCCTGTTGACAAAAAGTCAATAGATCATACACAAAGGCTTGTAGATGCTAATATATACAAAAATGCTATACAACGAACACAAAAACATAATAATACAGCAGTGATTCCTAAATATACAGTTGCTGACCTGATACTAGTTCATAAATTTCATTCAAGTTCGAATATAAAAAAAAAAAATCTTTTTTTTCTTCTAAGTATAGTGGACCTTTCGAAATAGCTATTATACCATACCCTAAAGCAGTATTGCTGATTGATCCATCCACAGGAAGAGAGAAAGTTCTATACAGTGTAAAAATGATTAAACCATTCTTACAAAACCCCAAGAGACGTATCTAAATTTGATATGCAAGTGCATTTGCATACACTGGACTCCAGCATATGCCTTTTTTCCTATTTCGTTTCACATAAGGCATACCTTCCTGTCTTACTTTCCTTTATCACTTTCTCTTATACTATTGATCTATAAACACTGGATTGGACAAATTTAATATAATTTTATTCGATTAAAGACGAACATCAGTGTTCAGTAACGAGGTGATATTGATAAACAATGTTTACCAATTGTTTCAGAGATATAATTTGTAGTTCGCGAAAATCACCTTAAATCAGAGATACTTATTCGTTAAAGACGAACATCAGTGTTCAGTAACAAGGTGATATTGATAAACAATGTTTACCAATTGTTTCAGAGATATAATTTGTAGTTCGTGAAAATCACCTTAAATCAGAGATACTTATGCCCAGTAAAACAGTGGTCGATAAAGATCGTACTGGGATAAATAAAAATCGAATGTTATTTGGAACAAGAAATACCATCTGAATCTGACCTACAATTCTATGACATGGTTTCAATCTTGACACAAAAAGTGGCAATAATCTACACATATTAAGTTCTAACTTTGATTTCGATGACAAAGGAGAATATATATTCTTGTGACAGATTTTTATGTAGACACATCATTTGGAAATTTAATTTATGAAGTCATGAGGATGGTATTCCCAAGCTGCTTGATGGATGGCAGATCATCTGACTCAATTTTATTACATCAAAGTAATCCTATTCTATTGACTATATATGAATTGTTTTTATATATTTTCATTATGGAAGTATGTAGAATTTTGTATTGTACAGGGATTTATATTTTTTACATTTTGTATGACAAAGTAAAAGACCTTCAGTTTGCAGTCATCGGTGGTGCAAACTGATGGTAGGCAGACACATACACAGTGTTACACTTTACATTTTACACACATGAACACTGCACAAACACTAGCCACTGGCATTCCATACTGGGGATTGGGGCTTTTCTACGGGGAGTCCTGGACGTGAAGCTATGGCGTCCGCTCTGAATTGGGGCAGCTCACACCTAGCTTGCCATCTTTTGTCCTCCTCTGGTGTCATAGTGAAGTACTGAAGGTTCCAGAGGTTTCCTGGGGGAGGGGGTGTTTTCTGTCTTGGGCTATCTTCTTTTCTTCTTTGGCTCCATTCCACAATATTTTATTTCCCTTTAATACTATTCTTAAGAGCACCTTTCAGTGCCCTATCCAAAATGCAAATGTCTTTATAGCTATAAAGCTTTTTTAGCTGACTTCAAACCCCTCTAGTGCTAGTTTACCCAGCGAGGTTCGCCATAGGATTAACATGCTAATGGCACTAAAATTATACACACATACATTAACACTTGAACCTGAACTGGCACACCAATTAACACATACAACACACATTTACAATAAGTTTGTAGATAGATTACAAGAGAAATTGTGTATATCTGTTATACACATGAACACAATTTAATGATTTTATTTTTATTTCTTTCATTTTTTATGACACACACTTATGATTCACATGTCATACTCGTTTCGATATGGGGAAGAAAAGGGGGGGGGGGAATTCCCAAAAGAAATTTTTTTTAATAAGTAAACATGTTTGTAAATTCAGGTTAGCAAAGTTATTCATTAATCAGAGATCAAAAAAGGACCAAAGTACAAAAATTTATAGACAGAAAATATTTCACTTTCTTTTTTTTGGGGGGGGGGGGACTGTAAGATTGGGGTGTAGTGAGGTTTAGACAGGCATCACGTACAGTGCAATACTCTTATTTGAAAATTGAATTAGGTGGAGTATCTAGACCTAGGGAAAGGCTAGATTACTTAGTGTTAGGGATCCCAATTAGGTTCTAACCCACCAAAACATTGTGAAGTAGAGTAACGGTCTGGTGCACCATGGCATGGTAATGAGATGGCCCACACTTACCTCCCCCAGTACGGGAAAACTGGCATCTCCGGATCAGTGCCAGTAGAAGAGTTCCAGATGGTAGGTTGCAAAGCTTACTTCCTTTCTTTTAATTTATTTTTTTTTTTACATGTTTCGCAATGTGACAGGGTTGTGGTACTGAGTCTTAGAAGTCTCGTTTAGGTTATTTTAAGAGAATAAGAGAGTTATTTATGAAAGGAATTTGAACCATTATGTGACCATTAAATGTTTATCATGAATGGTGCGAAAATATGATCGTCTTGAAATTTAAATAAACTATCAAATAGTTTAACCACTCGATAAAGAATGAATGTGTTGTCCTGAAGTTCGTCTAATCCATCTGTTAAAATTATGTTATTATTAGTTGACCTGTGTGAATAATTCACACTCAGTCCTGATGAATCACAGATAGGTAAGATAGTAATGGAGAAAAGGCATAGTAGTAAAAAATATTTGTCTCATTGTAGGAACATTTATATAATTAAAAATAATATGATTAATTATGAAATGTATAAAAATGAGATAATGACTTTTTCGTGCTTATTTTATTTTTTGAAAACTTGTTTATTTTACATAACTTCTTTGAAAATAATGTTAGTATTTATAATGTGATCATCGTTTACTTTTTGGCTGTATGTGTCTTTAGCACAAACATAAATGGCACAGAATGAGTAAACTCATGAAAAAGCCATGTATAACTCTTCAGGCGAAAAAACAGATTCTGGTAAATATATCCCTACCCTTTTAAGCGTGTGACCTCATGCCTTATTTATGGTCATAGCGAAGGCTACTTTTATTGGGAATTGTCTTCTTATCATTCAGTAAGACATGATTAGTTCAGAAGAGGTATGTTAACTTGGGGTATTAGCACAGTTTTATCGGAGTCAGTTAATTTGGAAGTGAGTACCCAGTAATGTTGCACCACTAATTATTCCCTGATTAGCGTTAAGATTTCCAGTTAACATACTGTAATTATGACATTTCTCTTTAAAAGTAATTGATTAGGTGATAAAGTGGACGGATTTAAAGAGTTCAAGAATTCTACGGGGTACAACTGAACGTCGTTTGTTACTTCAAGTTGGACAGAATGAGAACTAAGGTAAACCTTTGCCTCTCCATCTAACAAATTGGAAACTACAAATTCATTAATTGCAGTACAATCATCAGTTTTCGAAGATAGAATCGCCGTTAAATAGATTTGCGAAACATTCTGTTCATTCATTTCTGTGGCATTGAATCGATGGTAATAAAACGATCGTAATTACAATTACATTTTTAGGAATTTTGATCGCTTCATTGAAGTAATCTTTCCGTTTACGATCTGTGTTCTCTTATTTTATTTATGATAGTTTGCCGGCTATCAACTATCCGTGTATTTTTCGTCATTAGTGGAGAATGAAGCCTTGAAAATGATACCCCAGTCATTAATTTTGGGAAATAATACGGGAGACACAGCGTACCCACTAAAAACACCGATGAGAGATGATATATGTGATAATAATTAACTGATTATATTATTGCAATATCTTCTGTCGGAGGGAGAGGATATGTAGTGTAACGCTTAAATGGGCGTTATATATATTATGGCTTCCCAACAGAAGATAACTGCTAATAGCAATTTATTAACAAAACAGAAAACTGTGCACCTGTAATGTTGTTTACAGGACACATACGATCGGACGTTTTGGAGCTGCAGAGGAGCAAAGTGACTAAGAGTGTGCAGTTTAAGAGTAATCATGAGGCATCACAGAGATTAGAAGAAAACGGATGTAACATATTTTGCAATTATTTTTTTTAGTTAGTATTGTTATATAAAAAAACTACAATTGACTCTGAGACGTGAGGGACTCTCGTAATTAGGATAAAGTGATATAACAGTCAAATGTATAATTAATTTGTACTTTTGTGAGTTAAAAGGTACACAATATATGAGATTAAACGAGAGAAGTGTCTGAGTTAATAGCAGTCTCAATATGTTTCAAGTTTGAGGTATTTTCCATGCAAAAGGAAAGTTGTTTGATGCCAAGGATGGGAGAGTGGAAACCGGGCCGGCTGCAGTGGCTGAGGGGACTGAGGCGCTCCAGTCACGGTCTGCATGGCCACTACGGTTGGGGGTTCGAATTCCCCCTCGGGCATGGATATTTGTGCCGTCCTTAGTCTTAGTTAGTTCATAAGTAGTTTCTAAGTTTAGTGACTGATGACCCCATAGTTAAGTCCCATAAGCTCTACAAATATTTGAACATTTTGAGGAAACCGACTAGTGGGTTCCTCAAATCATGCTAACAATAAACTATAGGCAGCCGTCAAAGTAAACCTGCTTCAATATATGGACATAACAGGATATTGGTGTATTAGGTGGTATGGTATAAGTGGACGTAGAAGCTGTATCCAGGGTGCTTTCTTATAAAATTCATAATCATGTAATTCAAACACCACTTGCACCAACGTAACCTGTACCACCCAGTGACCATTTTAGGATGAAACGGTACTGGTTGATTTGGTTGTGGATTTTCTGTTGCCCACAATTCTGTTAGATGGAAGCAGGTTTCGTCTTTACAAAAACTCTTCCAAGGCCCTTCATCGCTCACTTCCACGCAAGCAATAAATTCTAAAGCAGAAGTCTCTCTTGATGTCAGGTCAACAGGAAACAACTCGTGATTCAGGAAAATCACAGAAAACCTAAATTGGTGGCTTTGAACCATCGTCCTCCTGGATACGAGTCCATAGTGTTACCACAGTGCCACATCAGAATTTCCATATCCGCAGTTGATACTCACCGGATATTTTCCGCCCCTCGGAGATGAAGTCTGGCTGCCATGTCTGTTCGACAGAGGCGATGTAGTAGAGGACACTGAGCGCACACAGTGACACCACGACCAGATAGACGGCCAAGCTGCACCTACAACAACAACCAAACATCACTTGAGCAGCAGCTCAAGTGACAAAGTGGCACTGTGTCCGACATCCTCACAAGATATGGGAGTCAGAGATAGTTTTAGAAAAAGCTGTTCGTGAAGGATGACAACCAAGGAGGTTAGAATAAAGGGAGATGGCGTTACCCATGCTGAGAACAGGCACTGGTTGCAGCCAGGGGGCCATGCTTTTGTGCCCAAAACACGTTTATTTTTATTTATTTATTTATTTTTATATTTTTTTGCTTATAATCCTGTGTGAACATTGCCCTCCTTACGTAAAGCCACTAAACCGATAGTCTCATCGGAGTATTTACTTAGATATAACATAGGTATAAAAGAGGTAAGAACTTTTTTTATTTAATTTGCGGCGCGTATAGGTTTTTCTCAGACAGTCATTGTTAGGGTATTTTCAGAAAGCAATGTTTTTCTCTCCTGGTGTCTTTTTATCTTGTAATGATGCAATTTACCTTTATGTCAAGAAGGTTGTGTGAAAAATTCCAACTGACACCTTGTATTCATGTTCTTCCAATAATGAAATTATTTTCAAAATAGAATATGGTAAAGTGTAGAGGATATAACATTCGTGCAAGTTAATCAGTGTTCATTGTTGTTGTTATTGTGGTCTTCAGTCCGCAGACTGGTTAGATGCAGCTCTCCACCTTACCCTGTTCTTTGCAAGCCGCTTCATCTGACAATACGAACGACAATCTACATCCTTTTGAATCGGCTTACTGTATTTGTTCCTCGGTCTCCCTCTACGATTTTGACACCACACACACTTCCTTCTAATGCTATGTTGACGATTCCTTGATGTCTCAGAATATGTCCCATCTCTTAGTCAGGATATGTCAGAAACTCCTTTTCTCCCCAATTCTGTTGAGCACCTCCTTAATTAGTTACGTGATCTACCCATCTAATCTTCCTCATTCGTCTGTAGCACCACATTTCGAAAGCTTGTATCATCTTTCTGTCTGATATCCGAATTGTCCACGTTTCACTCACATACAATGTTACACTCCAGACAAATGCTTTCAGAAAGGTCTCCCTAAAATTTAAACTAAAATTGGATGTCAACAAATATTGCTTCTTCAGAAACGCTTTTCTTCCCATAGCCTTTAAATCTTCTTCTTCGGCCATCAGAAGTTATCTTGCTACACAAATAACAGAATTCATCTACTACTTTTATTATCTCATTACCTAATCCAATTCCTTCAGCATCACCTGATTTTCTGACATTGCATTCCATTACCTTCGTTTTACTCTTGTTAATGTTCATCTTATATCTTCCTTTCAACACAACGTTCATCTCATTCAATTGCTCTTCCAGATCTTTTGCGGTGTGTGACAGAATTACTATGTCATCAGCAAACCACAATGTTATTATTTCTTATCCCTGCAGTTTAATGCCCTCTCCAAATTTCTCCTTCCATTCCTTCACTGCCTGCTCAATGTACAGACTGAACAACATTGGGGAAAGGTTACACCCCTGTCTTATTCCCTTACCAAACACTGTGACCCTTTCCTGACCTTTGACTCTAATAATAGCTGTCTGGTTTGTGTATATTGAATATAACTCTTCGTTCCCTGTATTTTACCCCTGCTACCTTCAGGTCAACATTGTCAAAAGCTTTCTCCAGATCTACAGATGCTAAAAACGTAGGTTTCCCTTTCCTTAATCTATCTTCTAAGATAAGTCGTAAGGTGTGTATTGACCCAAGTGTTCCTGCATTTCTCCTAATTCCAAGTTGCTCTTCCCCAAGGTCGGAATCCACCAGTTTTTCCATTCGTTTGTAAATAATTTGTGTTAGTATTTTGCAACCATGACTTATTAAACTGATAGTTCTGTAATTTTCACATTTGCCTGCAGTTCGTTTCTTAGGAATATTCTTCTTGATGTCTGAAGGTAGTTCCCCCATCTTATACATCTTGCATACCAGGTGGAACAATTTGTTCATCACTGGCTCTCCTAACAATAATAGCAATTCACACGGGACATCATCTACTCCAGTGGCCTTGTTTCTACTCAAATGTTTTAGTGCTCTGTCATATTCTTCTCGAAGTGTAGTATCTCCTATCTCACCTTCCTGTACTTCGTCTTCCATTTTTAGAATACTGTCTTCAACTTTTTTTCCCTTTGTACTGGCCTTCTATATATTCCTTCCATCTTTCAGCTTTCCCTTCTATGCTTAGTACTGGTTTTTCATCTGAGTTCTTGATATTCATAGCGCTGATTTCCTTGTCTCAAAATGTCTCTCTTACTGTCCTGTAGGCAGTATCTATCTTTCCCCTAATTATACATACTTCTACTGTCTTGCATTTCTCCTCAAGCCACTCCTGCTTAGCCAATCTGCATTTCCAGTCAACCGCATTTTTCAGACGTTTATATTCCCTTTTACCTGCTTCACTTTACGCATTTTATATTTTCTCCTGTGTTATACAAGGATTTCTATTAGGCCTTGTCCTTCTGCCTACATGATCCTCTGCGTGCGGCCTTCACTACTCATTCTTCTTCTATGGTATTTCTTTCCTTCATTTCAGACAATCTTTGCCCAGCTCTCCCTCTAACACTCTCAACCACCTCTGGTGACTTCAATTTGTCCAAATTACATCTCCTTAATTGTCTACCTTTTTGCAGTCTCTTAAGTTTTAATCTACAGTTCATAACCAATAAGTTATGGTCAGAGACTATATCTAACCCTGGATATGTCTTACAGTTTAAAACCGGGTTTCGAAACCTTTGCCTTACCATTATAAAGTCAATCTGGTACCTCCCAGTGTCTCCTGGTCTCTTCCACTTATATAACTTTCTTTCATGATGATTAAAGCAAGTGTTTGTGATGATTAAATTGTTCTCTGCACAAAATTCTACCAGGAGGTGCCCTCTTTCACACCATTTTCACAATCCATATTCACCTACTACATTTCCTTCTCTTCCTTTTCCTACTACTTAGTTCCACTCCCCCATCACAATTGACTTTTCTTCTCCTTTAACGGTCTAAATAATTTCTTCTTTCTCCTCATAAATTCCTTCTATCTCCTCATCATTAGCAGAGCTAGTTGGCATATAAACTTGTACTACTGTAACCGGTGTTGGCCTCGTGTCTATCTTTACTACAATAATGCGTTCATTATGCTGTTCATAATAACTTACCCGCATTCCTATTTTCTTATTCATTATCAGACCTACTTCTGCGTTACCACTAACTGATTTTGTATTTATAGCCCTGTACTCACCTGACCA
This sequence comes from Locusta migratoria, assembly GCA_026315105.1. NCBI lineage: Eukaryota > Metazoa > Arthropoda > Insecta > Orthoptera > Acrididae > Locusta > Locusta migratoria. The sequence goes on along the minus strand of CM048744.1, from coordinate 957,855,099 downwards.
GAAATCCTCCTTCATCCTGCCACCGAACTACACTAATCCCCACTATATCTAACTTTAACCTATCCATTTCTCTTTTCCGATCCGTAGAATGCCTGTTTTGTTTTTCTTGATGATGACACTCTCCTGAGTAGTACCCGCCCAGAGAGATCAATGAGGGACTAATTTACCTCCGGAATATTTTACCCGAGAGGATGCCATCATCATATATTCATACAATAGAGCTGTATGTTCTCGAGAAGATCAACGACTGTAGTTTCCCCTTGCTTTCAGCCTTTCTCAGTATCTGCATGGCAAAGCCACATTAGCTGATGTTACAAGGCCAGCTTAGTCAATCATCCAGACTGTTGCCCCTGTAACTACTGAAAAGGCTGCTGCCCCTCTTCAGGTACCACGCGTTTGTCTGGCCTCTCCACACATACCCCTCTGCTGTGGTTGCACCTACAGTACGGCTATCTGTATCGTTGACGCTCGCAAGCTACCCCACCTCGGCAAGGTCTGTGGTTCATGAGCGTGGCAGTATTAATTAAAATAGTGAAAATAACCTTCTTGTTTCATTGTCGTTATTTCCACCTGCTGACGTAAATTTACATTTGAGAAAATGCTAGTTAGCAACTTGCATTGTTTTTCAGAAAACGTATTATCTGTAGGTTTAAGATTTCCAATCATGTTTATCAATTTTTATTCTAGCATTCAAATGGAATTTAATTATGGAAATTTATCTGGCGATCAGCTCTTACACAGTTACTCTATCTTTGTTGTAAACAGTTAGTAATTGTAAGGGCCAACTCAATTATAGGAAATTAATTTGAATTTTGTTGTTTAGCTTTCAAGGATTAAAAATTCTTATTTTATACGTTCAGTCAGGAGTAGCTGTCGTTCTGTTAATTCTGTACTTTCTGATGAGACATGATAATTTATTTTCTGGTTGTAACATGGGGGAACATGCTACACAACGCGTTATGCCAACCGTCCGTTGGCTGAAGTAATACAAATGCGAGAAAGTAAAATATTTTCATGAAATTGACCTTACTACCTAACTGCGTATGAAAATCTTTTATTTGATAAAATCTGTTACTCATCTGTACCTTGTTTGTTAATTGCACTACAATGTCTATATCGTGAATTGAAAATCCAGCAACATGACAGAAACAATATATGACATTTTACATCTGACTCATTTAATAAGATTCACAAGACACCTTTAATTACTTCAAACTACAATTATTAACATCTGACGTTAGCAAAAACCTCAGAATAGTATTGAGGTCTATAATGAATCTGAACTTTAATCAACACCAAGTTGATTTGGCTGCCTATGCCCATGGAAACGCTCGTTTTGTCTTGCAACTAATTCCTTCAAAATCTACCACTGTTACCACTTTCATTGACACACTGTAAATTAGTCTCCAATATCATGATTACCAAGTGCAATGTAACACGATCACATACGAATAAAAAAAAATGCAACAAAAATCATAAACACCTTTTGAGCAGCAGCTTACATGTCAAACTGACACTGTTTCCGCTATCCCCACACGATCTGAAACTCAGAGATAGTTTTAGAAAATGCTGTTCCTTCAGTACGTTGGACTTTCATAAATCATTTTACCAAAGAAACTGTGAAACGGGAGATCAAATGATACTAAATACTAAAAGAATGCCGCAGTAGAGTGATTGAGCATTCTAAGGCGTCTTGCTGCGGAGCTCGTAGTCGGGAGTTCGAGTCCTTCCTCGGGCATGAGTGTTTGTGTTGTCCTTAGCATGAGTTACTTTTATTGAAGTAGTTTCTAAGCCTAGAGACTGATCACCAACGTAGTTAAATGCCTTAGATTTACAAACATTTGAATAGTTTTTACTAAAATAATACAACCTACGATTTGTAAACTTCCTACAATTATTATTTAGATCCTCTCTAACACAAAAGACTCACAATGTCTATAATATCTCTACAATTAAAGAACAGATTAATATTACATTTACCTCTTGATACTTCCATATCTATAAGTCCTTTCATAAAAAAATAACATGATAAGTAATCAAATTTTCAAACGTTTCTAAAGTTATGGGCCCTAATTGCAGTGGTCATAGGTCCTTAAACTTACGAACTTCTTAAACTAACTTATCCTAAAGACAACACACACAGTCATAACCAAGGGAGGATTCGAACTTCCGACGGCGAACGGCCGTGCGCACTGCAGCGAGGCGTATAAGTGTGCATGGCTATTCCACCGCGGCGAAAAGTAATCGTTTCAAAAGTGTCTTCCTTGAAACGAATGCTCGTTAATAATACAGCCTCCACTGCGTGGTAGACTGTCCACTCTTTGGACACATAAATATGTTACTAGAAATGACCCAGCAAATGGAGCCAAAGAGTACATACCTTTCTTCCTTCACCTTGGTTTCAATAACAGTAACGTTATCTTTGTCACAAGGTCGAAATGGACTGGCTACTTCAGAGGTTGATCATACTGAATTATATGAGGGTTGGAACTTAAATAGTGGCATCACTACTGTGGAGACACTATGCTATGAAATCTACCATTGTCTCTGATAGCACACGTTGTTGACATACCTATCGTACCTTTGAGCAAATGGACTCGCCGTCCCACGTCACCGGCAGGCGCACAATCGAGGGATACAGAGTCACTTGTGAGCGGGTGGTCTAACGTAACTGTGTCACTAGGTTTTAGAAACAGAAACAACGGAGACTGTCAGTGAACGGTTCATTTTTGGAGCATCACCTGCGACCAGCTTTGCGAAAGAAGCAGCAACACTTCCTGCGCAACCTATCACTTTGCACGACAATGCGCAGGCGCGTACAGTGTAAGCTGTGGTTGCTCTGTTCGGTCGATGGGACTGGAAAGTACTGTACCATCCACCATACTCCCCAAGCTTAAGTCCTTGTGACTTTGATTAGATTCTGAAGATGAAGGAACCACTTTGTGGCATTCGCTTCAGAACTGTTTCAGAGATTCGACAGGGAGTAGACCGCTCCATTCGCACCATCAACAGAAAAGGCGCGTTCCGGATCGCTGGCAACGAGTTCTACACAACGTTGTTGGTTACTTTGAAGTACAGTAACAGGTGCAAACATCTAATGCTTCTGTATCAGTTGTGAATAAATAGTTGACACTATTTAAGTTCCAACCCTCGTATCTAGCCCAGTGGCTCTTATACAGGATAAATCATAAAAACTGAATGGCACGGAATAAAACTAAAACGTCTTTGGCGGTGAAAGAACCTGGCCGTCATTCGGTAAACCTGAGTTCAATGCCGCCATCTTGCTAATATTTCGTTATGTTACCGCCTATTGTCTTTATTTTTTTGTGGTCCTTGACATAACTAGTACGATCTAAAAATATGCGTAAAACTCACAAAATTATATACAATGTTCATCCAATTTAGTTTTAGGTCAATCGATTCAAATAAATAAGAGTATATTAGGATGTAGAGGAGAAAGTAACTTTCGATCAATCAGAGTTCTAGCGAAAATTGATTTTTTACAAAGCTCGTATTTCATATTTTGGAGAACATAAGTAATTGAAAAAAATATTCAATTCTTTGGCTTGAATGAAATAGATAATGGCATTTTTACAGTTTTTTCTGTTTACTTCCTTCCATCCTTACAACATGAAAGCTTCGATACCAAATACTTTGTATCTTTTAATATACTCGATCAAATCACAATAATAGTGTAAATAGTTGATTTTAACTGTGTTGCGAACCATATTCGGAGCTAACTCAGATCAACAGAGGTCCAGATCTAGGTTTAGCATTATACACTGGTCAAAACAATTAGGGAAATAGTTGAGATATTTAGGTTCTGAAGTATCGTCATTGGCAGAATGAACTAAAATGGTTCGGCGTCTTCCTGTCTATTCTACAGATTGGAGACTACAGCATTTCGGCAATCAAGGCAGTGGTAGTAATAGATAGTTACTCCAGAGGGGGGGCTGACGTTGACTTGTGTTTAATCTACAAAAATAATTGCACAAGCAGATGGGTTCAGTCAGAGTTGTGAGCAGGTAGTGCAATGCAACGACATCGTGACTTACCAAAAGTTATGGCATGAAGAGCCATAGGAAGGTTGGAAGCGGGACAGACACAGAGAGAGGTGGATGCAGCTTTTGGAGTGTCGCATCGTGTAATTTCCAGGACCTGGACGCAATCTCATGCAACAGCAGCCGTTAAAAGAAGGCAAGGCCAAGGTCGTCCACGGGTAACATCAGCAAGAGATGACCATTACCTTCGGTTAACAGCCCGTTGAGACAGGAGACTGAATACAACGCAACTGCAACGCACCCTCCAGGGAGCAACAGGATGCGCGATATCTACACAAACAGTTCGAAATCGTCTTCGGGAATGTGGCCTCTACGCACAGAGCCTATAGTGTGTGTCCCATTAAAACCATGACACTAAGAATAATAATTTCGTGTGGCTCATTGGTCTAGTGCAAGTCTTTCAATTTGACGTCACTTCAGCGACTTGCGTGCCCCTAGCCTACCCGAGTTATCCAACCGGGGAAAGGTGACCTACAGCTTAACGTGGAATCCGAACCACGTGTCGTTTCTGGCAACTCCTCACGTCGTTGAGATGTGATGGATGGGTTAAAGTGCAGACTGAAAAAATCCAAGGTCCGACCTGGTTTCGAAACCGCGACCCGTCGGTTTCCAGTCGAGCGCTTTACCGCAATACCACCTGGCACGACACTGTGTAGCCCGCAGTAATTGGGAGAAGCAACAGGAGGACTGGAGTCGCAAAGAATGCCGTTGGGTCCTATTCACAGATAAGTCCAGATTTTGTGTTCAGACAGACAATTGTCGTTCACCCACCTGGATAGAACATGGAACTCGAAACAATCCTACTTATGTGCAGGAAATATCACCGTATCCTCGTTGTGGACGAATGGTGTGCTCAGTAGTCAGAATTGGCGAATGTACGGACCTCTATGTCATTCATAATTGCACTTTGACTGCTCAGAGGCAGAAAGACGAGATATTTTCGACTTTTCGTTGTGTCCTATGCTGGTGCCACAGTACATGTGTTCCTTCCAGTGAACGATAACCAAATGTTCAAATGTTTGTTTAGCTTATGGGACTTAGCTACGCGGTCATCAATCCCTAAACTTACAAACTACCTATGAACTAGGTGACACTAAGGACGGCACAAATATCCGTGCCCAAGGGGGGATTCGAACCCCCGACCGTAGTGGCTGTGCAGACCGTGACTGGCACGCCTCAGTCCCCTAGGCCACCGCGGCCGGCGGACGATAACCCTCGTCTTGAGCTGCACTGGTGGACAAGTGGAATGGCTAGATTGTTCACCCAATCTCCCGGAAGCACTTGGCAGACGCATTGTAGCCAGTCCAGCACCTTGCAGAATGGTTGCAAACCTGGATATTTCAATCATGGAAGAATGGCCAAATATACGTCAAGAGCTGATTGATAACTTCATACTGTCCATGCTACGCAGTTGTGCAACTGTAATGGCCGTCCGAGGTGATCACACACCATAGAGGGTAACGAGAACGACTTTTTCACTATTATGGTAGGCCCATTACGCCTTGCTCTAAGTAAACGCCATGTAAACCTCAAGTAAAGAGCTGAGACAGCAAAATATCGTACTGTATCACACACGTATTACAATTGTAAACAATATCTGAATAAAAAAAACGTTACATGTGTGTATTGTGTTTGATATCTCAACCTGATCCCCTAATTCTTTTGAGCAGTGAACAGTAGAGCAGAGCCCAGAAAAAGAGTTTAATTTCTAAACAATCGTCATATTTGAGCTGCAGCCTGCGATGTTTTTACAATCGGCCTTTAGTGTCACGCACTTAAATGGTGGTTTTCTCAAAATCTGGTTGGTAATGAGCCAAAATATCTCACACTCTATGTATGTCTGTCAAAAATAAAGCATATACGACAGTTGGAAGTTAAATAGTGGCAACACTGCTATGCAGACAATATGCAATAGAATCTACTATTGTCGCTGATAGCACACGTTGTTGACATACCTACCTTACCTTCGAGCAAATGGACTCGCCCGTCCCACGACTGTGGCGTGCGCACAATCGAGGGAAACACAGTCAGTTCTGAGCGAGCGGTCTAACGTGACGGTGTTACTATGTTTTTTCTAAACAGGAACAACGGAATTGGAACAAGATTTAATGTTACAGAGGTCGTACAGCATGACAGTGTCATCAAGGTCTACAAGAAGCACGTGGGGATCCGTGTTGCCATACAGAACAGTGGCACGTTGGGTAAAAGCCTTCATCGAAGGTCGGCAAATTGTGGCAGACATGCATCGGACAGGTCGTCCTAGCGACTCTGAAGACGAAGTGCATACTGTTGTCACGTTAGTGGACAGTAATCGACGCCAGACGATTCGTGAGCTCGCTCACGAAACCGGATTAGTGTATACGACTGTGCTTCACATCCTGAAGGAATTCCTGGGCATGCGAAAAATTGAATCTCGATGGGTTTCGCATGAACTGACGGAAATGCAGAAAAGGATGCGTTACGACGCCGCTCAGACGCACTTGAAGCGCTATAAGCGGGAAGTAAAGACTTTCTTACGCTGGATTGTAACTCTGGATGAGACATGGGCCACAATGTAGAAGCCCAAAATGAAACGCCAATCCAACGAATGGCGTCATTATGGGTGGTCCCGAAAGTCGAAAGTGCGTCATAGCCCCAGTATGGTGAACGTTATGGTGATTCTCGAGTACGACTGTTTTGGTGTCATCCTAACGCATTATGTTCCTCCACGTCACACCGTCAGTGCACAGTTTCGTTTTTGGAGCTTCACCTGAGACCAGCTTTGCGAAAGAAGCGGAAACACTTTCTGCGCAACCCAACCATCATTTTGAACGACAATGCTCAGGTGCATACAGCGCAAGCTGTGGCTGCTCCGTTCGGTCGATGGGACTGGGAAGTTCTGTACCGTCCGCCATACTCTCCAGACTTATGTCCCTGTGACTAATTTGATTCTGAAGATAAAAGAACCACTTCGTGGCATTCGCTTCAGAACTGTTCCAGAAATTCGTCGGCAGTAGACAGCGCCAATCAAACCTTCAACAGAACAGGCTCTGCTAACGTTATACTACACATTCCACATCGCTGGCAGCGGGTTCTACACAATGCTGGTGCTACTTTTTAGGACAGTAACAGGTTCAAATATGTAACGCTTTTGTCTCGGTTGTGAATAAATAGTTGACACTATTTAGGTTCCAACCTTCGTATGTCTGGCCTGTCTCAGGACTCTACCTTGAAAGGGTGGTAGTACAAGAAAGCTGCTTTCGTTTGCTTAGGTTACTGTGGCACATGTCACTGTCAATCCTGAAAAATCTTATTGGCAGTTAACAGCCTAAATTCAAACGAGTTTCCTTATTGTCTATGTAGAAGCCCTATATACCAGAAACGGCCAGACAAGGGGGAACAGAAAACATTTTACAGGCTGTCTCATAAAATAGCAGGCCTCAGTCGGACTTCTCGCTTGGATCTCTGAGCCATACTTTCTTTTGTATTTCAAAAAATCACACTGTTAAGTTTTACGGCCCACTTTGATTGATTGATTTTCTCAGGGAAGCCAAAACAGTCTTCGTCCAACCCGCCACTGCCCGCACTGAAACTAAGTTTATTGTGCGGTATCGCTCCCTGTATATCTAGTAAAGCCAACCAAAGCCCTTCAACAGTGCAAGGATTCCCTTTACCAGTTCTTTATTAGACACAATTTTTTCGGGTCTGGTTGTCCCAAATATTCTGTGCCTTTTACTCTCCAATGCAATGCATTCGAAGATTAGATGTGATGCAGTTTCATCACCGTCATCACAGATCCTACATTTTAGGGTCCTCTTCTGTTATTCCCATTATATGTAGGTGTTTTTTGACATTTCCATGGCCTGTCAGCAATCCAACCATGAGTCTAATCTCTCTCCTGTTCAGGCCCAGGATTGCAGAGCTTCTTTTAAAACATGGCTTTGCCATCATTACCTTGCCATGTTTCTGTTGACAGACTTTGGTCCAATATTCTATGTGCTGTCTTCTGAGCCAGTTACGTAGCTCCAATTTGATCATTGCTTGGTGATTGTCAGGACAGGTTCCGGTCCAATAAATGACGTCTCTGCCCCCATCCTGGCTAATCTGTCGGCATGTTCGTTTCCACTGATCCCCAAGTTGCCAGGGACCCACAATAGGTTTACCCTATTGCTTTCCCCTAGCTCCACCACAACCCTGTGACATTCTGCAACAATTTTAGACATTGTTGCAGGAGCTGCCGGTGATCTCAGGGCTGCCTGGCTGCCTGATGGCCCACTTTAGATTTGCCAGTAGTTTTATGATATTTTGCAAACATTTTGGACACAGGTAATAAAAATATAAATAATAAAAATTGATGAACTATACCATTACACCTCTAGTAATGTGATAATATCTAGCACCCAACATGTAATATTATGACCAGATTTTAACAAACAACCAAATTATTTGATATTTGAGTTTAGCTTTGACAGATGTACTCTTTTTTGAACTTTTACCTCTTTAAATTATTATTTTAATATCTCCCCACATTTTCATTGTCACTTAATTTACTCATCTTAGGGATAAATCTTATTGTAAAAATAGGATACATGCCAAGATCGCAATTTATATTTTATTTATTCAAGATGACCGGTTTAGGCACTGTATGGTGTCATAATTTGGTCTCATTGACATTAAACTGCTTATTATAGTGTTCCACATAAAATCTCATAGATGTGCTGGATGATAGTTACATAGAAAATCATGTGCTAGTGAACAGGCAATATAAAATGGTTGATTGGTCAAAATTAAAACAGTAAAATATACATAAAATAATAACCAACATATTGCACATATCTGGTTGGTTTTATTAAGGTGCTCAATATTTGGCGTTCAGAAATCAGTCATGTGACAACCCTCGCCCGAAACCTTGCCCGACACTCTCTTTTGTATACCCCCATCTTGCTTTCTGTATTCGATGATTTTCTCATTATAACTCAGGCGATGTCATTTGAAAGCAATGGTGCACTGAAAATGATCAAAAACACGTCTTTGTTAGGATAATTAATTACAATCTAATGTCTAAAAATGCCATGTTAGGAGATAACATCTGCTAACGATGGTACAGGAGTTATGGATTACTCTTGCAGCTGTTTGGCATAATGTAATGGACAGTGAATTAGTTTGTGATGTACGAACATCTTACACGGTGGTTCGAAACTTGCTGGACGCAGTTGCTCAGAGCGCTCGTTCAAAGGGATGCAGGTGTGGTAGCTCAGCATGCTCGGTCAGAGTGCCTAACGCCCTCTGTGCATTGAAAAGGGGGATAAGCAACACTACGTTTGGATCAAAAACATGTTTTCCAAAATGGGTAAAAATGGACATAAGCGGAATTTTTGTCATAGATGTCTCAATTCCTTTACTAAGAGAAAATTTCTAGAGAGACATCTAACTGACTGCATGAGTCATGAACTGGTTTGTGTGCAAATGTCCACCGGGGATAAAAAGTTCTTACAGTTTAAGAACGCCCACCACCAGGAACGTTGTGCCTTTGTCATGTACGCTGACTTCGAGTGTTTACTAGTTCCAGTGATACATTGTGAAGGTGATTCCGTTGCCTCTCACACCACCGTCACTGAACGACTTGTACCATTTGTGTCAGCGTATCAGGTTGTGTGCTCATATGACTTCTGCCTGAATAAATTTGAATCATATGTCAGGGATGCTCCTGCGAGATGGTTGCTCTCTGAGGTCGAAAAACTTTCATGGGCAGTTGATGTTTTATTTAGCAATAATTTGATCGGAAAGCAGAAACTTCTCATGGGGACCATTGCCACTTAACAGGAAGTTTCTGTGGTGCAGCTCACAATACATGTAATTTGCAGTCTACTTTCACAATTTGAGTGGATATATTGCTCACTTTCTTGTTGAGCACTTGGGTGATTTCCTCTTGGAGAAGGGTAAAGTGAATGTCAAAAAAAAAAAAAAAAAAAAAAAAAGTTTGTTAAGCTTATGGGACTTAACTACGGAGTCATCAGTACCTAAACTTGCAAACTACTTATGAACTACTTACGAACTAGGACAGCACAAATATCCATGCCCAAGGGGGGATTCGAACCCCCGACCGTAGTGGCCGGGCAGACCGTGACTGCAGCGCCTCAGTCCCCTCGGCCACCGCGGCCGACAAAGAGAATGTCATACCTGACGAAGTGGAACAATACATCTCTTTCTCCAAGCTAATCATGTCAAGAATAATACTTCACTTTCTAGACTCATTGCAGTTCATGCAGGCACCTGTTCAAAAACTTGCTGAGACAAGCATTAGGAAGTTATGCATATCACTCGAGCAGCACGTTCTGATGAGGGAAAGTTTCAGCTAGTAACAAAGAAGGGAGTCTTTGCTTATGAATACATGGATTTGATGGAGAGACTCCATGAACCCATGTTGCCTGACATGTCTGCATTCACTAGTAAACTTACAGGCACTGCCATAACGAATGCAAAGTATAAGCACGCGCTCAGTGTTCGACAGGAATTCAACATCTATGATTTAGGGGAATATGCTAAATTGTGTAACATATACATTCTGGATCCTGCATCTTATTACATCGCACCAAGGCTTTCATGTGATGCAATGTTGAAAAGAGCGCATATCAACCGCAAATTGTTGACCAATGTTTGTATGCTGTTGTTTTTTTAACACAGGATTCATGAAGGACTTTGTCAGTGTGTGCATAGGTATGCCAAGGCAAATACCCCACGAATAAGAGTACCGAGTTTATGCCATGCAATAGTCTGTACCAACTAGCGGACTCCAATGGCTGTCCGAGAAGCAAATCCTCAGATTTAAAAGTGATGCTAAGCTTTTGGCTGCTGATCCTGGTGTGGGATATGTACTAGAGGTAGACTTGGCATATCCTGTTGATTTACATGATGCACACAGTGACTTGACACTCTGTTCAGAACACATAGTTCCACAAAATGGTTCTGTCCTCAAGCAGATGAGAACGCTGAAGGATTATATTGATTTATTTGCCTTGTAAATGGGAGTGTCATTATGGTGCATCAAACTTTATTGCAAAACCAAATTTCAAACATACCACAATATTTAATAGAGGACTGGTTATTGTGGAAATGACTAAGGTTGTAGTGGAGTTTACAAAGCCTATCTTTATCGATATGTGTGTTCTGGACCTCTCCAAACTCCATATGTACTGGTTCCATTATGACTTCACAAACCAAACTTTGCGAATACTAAATTGCTTTATATGGATATGGATAGTTTCATTTACTGGGTGAAAGGCCATGATCCATATGAAGTAATTAAGTGCAATCCCAACGAATTTGACATGCCTGGATATGGGGCCAATAATTCTTATAGTGTAACACATCAAAACAAGAAGGTTATTGGCCTGATCAAAGATGAAGTGAGTGGGTCACAGATTGTGGAGTTTGTGGGACTAAGTTCGAAAATGTATTCATACCAAATAAATAAAGGCGCCACCCAAAGGTGAGCCAAGAGTATGCAGTGTGCAGCCTCATGGGTCTACACGGTCGAGGATTACAAGCATTCATTGATGTTGATATAGGTAAAAACATTCTAATAAAAATGTTATTTAGTATTCTAGTCTGATAATGACTTGTATAGACATGTGTGACGTAACTGAACCTGGTCTCATGTATTTTATATGTGCTCTAGTACCAATAGGTTCATTAGTCTCATAATTGCTTGTATGGAGGTAGGCTCATGAGAGCAATACTCCAGTAGTCTCTTAGAAAAAAATTGTTTTCTTTTCATATAGACAAAATGTATTATAAAGATCATTTAAAGTGAAAAGAAATGTTTATAGTGAAGGGATAACTTTTTTAAAATCAATATTCTGTTTGACTCTTTCTTTTCTTTAATGTTTGTACACTAGAATTGTAACAAGAAATGTGGTGTAAATGTGTTTGTGTAGGTAATAACGCATATTGTAAGTTAAAAAAAATATAACCTTGTGATATTATATACAGTGCAGTACTCCTGATGTACAAAAAATTAATATATATTGCTTATACATACATACTGATGGGACAGTAGCATGATTTTTTGTTTGTTAATAATAATAACTTACTCCAGGTTTAATTTTTTGTTAATAAAGATTATGAGTTATCTTTAATTATCAAGTCACTGTTTTTTTCTACTCATACTCAGAAAATAAGACAGTTCTTTTTAAATTGATTTTTTTTATTTAATCTACATAATACACACACATTCAGTTTCTTATTTAGAGTATTGAGCAAATAATTCATATTTGTAGGCTTTGAAATCAGCTTGGATTGTATTCAGCCCTATAGGTGCAATCAAAAACATAGGCATTCCTGCAGTAAATGTAGCATCCACAGAGTTCATGCTTATTGGATTTTCTATTGCATATTTTGATGTTGGGTGAATACATGCGTTTATACACTGCTCTAGTTGCTTTGCAGACACATTGTGCTGACATAAATACATAATGAAGTCATAATATGTAAGGTCACCAGTGGCTTTGTCTGTCAGCTGCAATCAGTAAAGCATTGTACAAGTGATTTATTTTCTTAACACTTGCATGTTTCATATATGCAGCTGATCTATCAACATTTAATTCAAGCACTGCATCACCATGTTGATAATTAATGCATCACCATTTAATGAGGTATGGTTAATAGGGGTGCATGATGGATTGTATTCACTCATCATCTCTCTCTGTATGTACTCCATCGTCGAACCACACAAATAGCCCCATTCATGCCATGCATACTGCACTTTCAACATTTTCTATTTCAACAACCACATCAAAGTCTCTCTCAGGAGCTAGACCTATATGCAGGTGCTCATCTGAAGTTCAATTTCTGGTTGCTGGTGTGTTGGGTTGTGGTAGTTAAACGACACCAGCTCAGATAAATCAGTGAGAGCACTTTCTGCTAACTGCTGTTGTCATACTGTAGGCAATTCTTGCATCTCCTCATCAAACACTGGTTCATGCTCTGAAAAAACAATAAACAATATCAACACGTACATACACAAAAAATATTCTTCTTAGCAATACTGAGTGAAACTTACTTATAGGTCTTGTTCTAGCTGCTGATCGCTGCTGCTGCTGCCTGCGACTCATCTTTAGCTCAGAGAAATAAAAACATTAATGTGCTTGCACTGCAGAACTGACATAATTACCTGTATTTTCTCAACCCTTGGTTGGGGAGGGGTACCAGGAGGAGAGACTGACATAAGCCTTCAGTTCCCAAAATGAATGTGACAGAATGCTGCAAAGCACTGACCATAGCGTTATTCTTGGAAGGAAGATGTCATCATTCCTAGAATGACCTGTAGGTAGGGTTCATGGCCGTCTAGAATCGGCACTTACCCCCTACTACACTGTTGTAAATGAATGTGTAAATACTTTGAATAGATGTAGCTTAAATAATAGGATAAATAATGTGAGTAAACAAGGGACATAATTTAATGGGTAAGAACCAGTATGCAGCTGTACCTTGTATGTTGCAATAGTCTAAACTAACCAGGTCAGTGTGTCAACAGAACTGCTGACCATCACCAAAAGCACCAGCCATGAGGTGAAATGGGGATACAGTAAAGCGCATTACAACATACCCAGTAGGCATCAACCCAAGACGTTTGCTGGCGACCTACTTATTGGCAGAAATATCAGAATTCAGCTGGAGCGAGGTGTACTTAAGGACCATGAATCAGCCTTGTGGCAGCACGTTCAGTGGAGAGTGGTAGTCCATACAAGCTGTACCACATGCCATGAAGACTTTAAGATTATAATACTGCTGAAACCCCGCTAATCGGTAGCCAACGTAATTATTTCACTCTGATGTATCAGAGATTACTTGTAATTACTACCTTCATTTATTCCTTCCTGCGAGGAATTAAGACAAAAGCTCGTGTATTTCACTTCTGTTTCTTACGCCAGTCTGAGAGCAGCTGGATGTATTTTACTCTGTTCATTAATATATTCATTGTAGCCGATGTACCACATTACGGTAAAAAAAAATTATTTGCTTTCTGTTTCTCATTAATGAACCTCCCAATCAATTTCAGTTCTACATTTTTAAAATTTATTTGTTGTTGTGGTCTTCAGTCTGGAGACTGGTTTGATGCAACTCTCCACAATACCCTATCCTGAGCAAGCCTCTTCATCTCCACATAAGAACGGCAACCCACATCTGTCTGAATCTGCTTACTGTATCCATGTATTGGTCTTCCTCTGCGATTTTTACCCCATACACTTCCCTCCAACGCTAAATTCACAATTCCTTGATGTCTAAGAATGTGCCCTACCAATCTATCCCTTATTTTAGTCAAGGTATGCCAGAAATTTCTTTTCTCCCCAATTCCGTTCAGTACCTCCTCATTAGTTACGCGATCCACCCACCTAATCTTCAGCATTCTTCTGTAGCACCATATCTCAAAAGCTTCAATCCTCTTCCTGTCCACACTGTTTATCGTCCATATCTCACTCCCATACAAAGCAACACTCCATACAAATGCCTTAAGAAAGGATTTCCTTAGGCTTAAATCAATATTCGATGTTAACAAATTTCTCTTTTTCAAAGAACGCTTTTCTACCCATTGCCATTCTGCATTTTATATCCTCTGTACTGCGACTATCATTTGTTATTTTACTGCCCAAGTAACAAAACTCATCTACCTCCTTTATTGCTTCGTTTCCCAATCTAATTCTTTCAGCATCACCTGATTTTCTTACACTGCACTCCATTACCCTAGTTTTGCTCTTGTTAATCTTCGTCTTATATGCACCTTTCAGCACACTGTACATTCCGTTCAATTGCTCTTCCAGGTCCTTTGCTGTATCTGACAGAATTACTATGCCATCGGCAAAACACAATGTTTTTAATTCTTCACCCTGAACTTTAATTCCCTCTCCAAATTCCTCCTTGCTTTCTTTTATAGCTTGCTCAATGTACAAATTGAATAACGATGGAGAAATACTACATCCCTGTCTTACTCCCTTTCCAACCACTGCATCCCTTACATGCCCTTCAACTCTGACAACTGCTGTCTGGTTTTTGTACAAGTTGTAAATAACCTTAAGCTCCCTATATTTTACTCCTGCTTGCTTCAGAACTTGAAAGAGTTTATTCCAATCAACATTGTCAAAAGACTTCTCCAAATCTACAAAAGCGAGAAATGTAGGTTTGCCTTATCTTAATCTATCTTCTAGGATAAGCCGTAAAGTGAGTATTGCCTTCCGTGTTCCTACATTTCTCCTGAACCCAAACTGATCTTCTCCAAGGTCGGCTTCTACCAGCTTTTCCATCCTTCTATATATAATTCGTGTTAATGTTTTGCAACCATGACTTATTAAACTGATGGTTCTGTAGTTTTCACACCTGTCTGCTCCTGGTTTCTTTGGAATGGGGATTATAACATTTTTCTTAAAGTCTGAGGGTACTTCGCCTGATTCATACATCTAACAAACCAGGCGAAAATGGTTTGTCGTGGCTGGTTCTCCCAGAGACTTCAGTAGCTCTGAAGGAATATCATCCACTCCAGGGGCCCTGCCTCGACCTAGGTCTTTCAGGGCTTTGTCAAATTCTTCTCTCAGTACAGTATCTTCTATTTCATCTTCATCTACATCCTCTTCCCTTCGTACAATATTGTCTCGAAGTTCATTTCCTTTGTAGAGCCCCTCTATATACTCTTTCCACATTTCAGCTTTCCCTTCTTTGCTGAGATCTGGTTTTCCATCAGTGTCCTTGATATTCATAGAGCGGTTTTTCTTATTTCCAAATGTTTCTTTTATTTTCCTGTACGCTGTATCTATTTTTCCCCTATTTATACATTCTTCTACATCCTTGCATTTGCCTTCTAGCCACTCCTGGTTAACCATTTTGCACTTCCTGTCAATCTCATTTCTTAGTCGTCTGTACTCCATTTTGCCTGTTTCATTTACTGCATTTTTATATTTTCTCCTTTCCTCGATTAAATTTAGTATCTCCTGTGATATCCGAGGATTTTTTGTAGGTCTTGCCTTCCTACCTATTTTGTCCTCTGCTGCCTTCACTATTTCATCTCTCAATTTCACCCATCCCTCCTCTATTGTTTTATTTTCCCCTGTTTCTGTCAATTGTTGCCTAAAGCTCCCACTGAAATTCTTAAGAACCTCAGGTTCCTTCAATTTATCCAAGTCCCATCTCCTTATTTTCCTACCTTTTTGTAGTTTCTTCAGTTTCATCCTACAGTTCATAACCAACAAGTTATGGTCAGAGTCTATATCTGCCCCTGGGTATGTCTTACACTGTAAAACCCGGTTCCGAAATCTATGTCTTACCATTATAAAATTTATCTGGTATCTCCCGGTGTCTCCTGGTCTCTTCCACGTATACAACCTCCTTTTGTGATTCTTGAACCAGGTGTTTGTTATAACTAAATTATGTTATGTGCAAAATTCTACCAGGCGGCTTCCTTTTTCATTCCTTTTGCCCAGACCATATTCACCTACTCTCTTCCCTTCCCTTCCTTGTTTTACTACCAAATTCCAGTCTCCCATAACAATTAAGTTTTCCTCTCCCTTAATTGTGTGAATAATTTCCTTTAGCTCCTCATATATTTCTTCGATTTCCACATCATTGGCAGAGCTAGTTGGGATATAAACCTGTACTACTGTTGTCGGTGTTTGCTTCGTATCTATCTTGACAATGATAATGCGATCACTGTGCTGCCATAGTATTTTACCCGCTTTCCTATCTTCTTATTCATTATCAGTCCTACTCCTGTGATACCCCCAACTGATTTTGTATTTATAATCCTGTAGTCACCTGACCAGAAATCTTGTTCATCCTGCCACCGAACTTCACTAATCCTCACTATATCTAACTTCAACCTATCCATTTCCCTTTTTAAGTTTTCTAATTTTCCTACTCGATTAAGGGATCTAACATTCCACGCTCCGATCCGTAGAATGCCAGTATTGTCTTTCCTGATGACAACATCCTCCTGAGTAGTCCCCGCCCGGAGATCCAAATGGGGGCTATTTTACCTCCGGAATATTTTACCCGAGAGGATGCCATCATCATATGTTCATACAGTAGAGCTGCATGTCCTCGGGAAAAGTAACGGCTGTAGTTTCCGCCATCATCATATGTTCATACAGTAGAGCTGCATGTCCTCGGGAAAAGTAACGGCAGTAGTTTCCCCTTGCTTTCAGCTGTTCGCAGTAACTGTGTGGCAAAGTCACATTAGCTGATGTTACAAGGCCAGCTCAGTCAATCATCCAGACTGTTGCCCCTGTAACTACTGAAAAGGCTGCTGCCCCTCTTTGGGAACCACTTGTTTGTCTGGCCTCTCCACAGATACCCCTCCGCTGTGGTTGCACCTACGGTACGGCTATCTGTATAGTCGAGGCATGCAAGCCACCCCATCTCGGCAATGTCTGTGGTTCATGATGGGTCATGGTGGTTCATGGTTAGTTAACATTTATGATTTCCTCCCTCTATCCAGGAAGCTGTTTTCAGTTGTTTCGAACTCTTACGATGTTCGATGGTTCAGGAGCTGCTTGTATTGAAATTGTGTATCTCATTTAGCTTGTAACTCCATTTTCCTAATTTTATTCTGTATTTTTCAACACTTTATTTAAGACATAGAACCTGCAATCATTTTATTGCACGTAAATTTGTTTGAACTCTCATTATTTGTCAATATCCATCTTTATTTGCCATTCTTAAACAAATAATTCCACTTTTAATTAAAATTGCTACACGAGCCTTAACTTTAAATTCTCTGAACAACCATCCAAAGTTGGTGAATAGTTACGCAGTTAACAAATAATTTTATTTCAGTTCAACTACGAGATCTTCGACAATGCCGCAGAAGGTAACTATTCGTCGAATTCTGTGGGTTGCTTGTTCTGCAAAATATTTTACTATCAAATAGTTTGCCATTTCATTCATATTTGGGACCACCCACTTCAATTTTATTTATTAATTTTTTTAACTTTTCAGTAGGGCATTTTTTCCACCCAAAACAGTCAGACAAGCAATATCACTACAGAATTTGGCGAATTCTGTATCAGGAATTCCTGGTGTAATGTGAAATTTCTTTAAGTTGAGATCATTTGTAACTCTGGAATATGACTATTGTTTGCCCGCCATTGTCATTACACTAATAAATTATGTGTCTTTATTATTTCATGCAAAACTACCACCAACTGTGACGATAACAAAAAACTGGGAAATATTGTTGATGATAAAAAAATTCTATTTTTTTTTTTTTTTTTTTTTTTTTTTTTTTTTTTTTTTTTTTTTTTTTTAGTATTGAAAAATTAGATATCTGGACTACCCAAAACTTTATTTGAATGGCACACCAGAAGACGACGCAAATCAAGGTAAGAGCAGTCTTGCGCCGCTTCTGTTAGACTTTCCTTGCTTTCTTTTACTATCGCCTACTTCCACAGTGTCAGATTTTGAAAAACAGGACAGTGATTAAAATTGTGCAATTCACCTGCAGGCAATCACAAACATGAACTCATATGAAACTTGAGGCCTTCAATACAAACAGTGTGTGTAGGTGAAGAGACATGTTGTAATGCCACTAAAAATAAATAAATGAATCCGCCTGATACAATGAAATCTTGAACAGTGCTAACCATGCACATAGGACGTTTTCACCATGTGTGTGCAGGCATTAAAAAACCAGTTAGGACATCAACATTCATGTCCGTGAAATAAACAGTGTCGTGTGACGAATAAAAAAGACACCATCACGTGTAGTGGAAGTACTGAAAAAGAAAAATAACAGGTGTAGTGCAAGTATTAAAAAAGAAAAAAAATACTCATGTGTAGCTGCCACGTGAACAATGAAAATTACAGTACTTATTGACCGACGAGACGTATAGACGACCCAGAATGCAGCAGAGACATTCTTCTTACGAAAACACTATGCCACGAATGGTCAACACAAGTACACCCGAAATTATGTGAAGTTTTAGCGAGTTGTTCCATCATGAGCTCGGCACAGCAGCAAGCTAACGCAGACTGCCAAGGTGGCGTCACATGAAGTCACCTATAATTGTTGATCACATGCCAGTCAAATGCAAGCAAGCTACTCCGCGCCCAACGGACAATTATTTAAATAAAATGCACAAAAAATGAACCAAAATCAATTAAAACTGTGCTTGAAAAACTCATGAACTGAAAAACGTCTAATAAAGACTTGTAAATAGCAATAATAACATAAGAGACTGATAAACAATTTTAATATATAAGCCATAGCAAGTAAGAGAGAGATTCTTTTTCAAATAATTTTTTCTATGATGAACATTTTCTGTAAATATTATGTACATAGCCAGTAAGTAACAACTCAGCTGATTGATTCATTAGAGTAAAATTAGAAGGATCACATGTGCGATGCATGTTATCTGAGGTAAAGCGATACTAATTGCCTATCTATTTGTATTTATTTGTTCAGAGACAAATTTTATGCAAGATTTTGTTTATAACTAGTTAGCTTAGATCGAAGTCATGGACATGCGTCATTTCTATTGGTGAAAATAATTCATTTCTTAGGTATAGAAAGCATATGTTTATGTCAGTTTGCGTGATGCATTTACATTCCACCCAACAGAAGGCACATATTCATCTTCGCCTGACAAGTATTCCGTCAATAGACACAATTGTACAGTAACCAAGCAGAGACTCATACGATATCAATGTGTGAATGAATGGAGTAATCAAAAATGCATTCTCTTCCAGGAAGAATTAATTATCTGTAATCAACAAAACCTTTGCTAATTCCATTTTATTAATTTCTTTTCATGAACAAAATCTGATGTAAAAAGAGAGAGACGGAGCAAGTCCGGGGGCGACGATCAGGCACCTGACCAGCTACTGCCAACATACACACGCACAGTCTTTGCGTAACGATGGATGCCAACCTTCCGTGGCCGCAACGCCCACCACTACCAACCTCAACATAGCAAAGCATCGATGCCACTACTGAAATAAGCCATATTAAAAAAGTAACTATTTGTGAACGGATTGATAAACTAATATGCTGGAAAGAATTTTATTCACTGATGTAATGAGAATTTTATGTGTACTTGTCATTATTATTTTATTTATGAACTTAAATGTATGCAACTTATTGTAATCTATGAAAATCAATTTTCTACTGTATTTGCCATGGCTCATGGGCCATTTCATGTACCATTCGCCATGTCAAAGGGGGCGATTTAAGATAACATACTGCTGAAACTCCGCTAATCGAAAACCAACGTAATTATTTTACTCTCATGCATCAGAGAGTACTTGTAATTACTACCTTAATTTATTCCTTCCTGTGAGGAAGTAAAACAAAAGCTTGTGTATTTCACTTCTGTTTGTTACACTAGTCTGAGAACAACTGGATGTATTTTGCTCTGTTCACTATTATATTCTTTGTAGCCAATGTACCACATTCAGGTAAAGATGAAATTTATTTGCTTTCTGTTTCTCATTAATAAGACCCCCAGTCAACATTCAACATTTTGTTCCCAGTGATTAGTGAGACTTGCAAGCCGTCACTGTACTTTCTGCTGACACCGACTCAACGTCATGCCGCCTTGTATTACAAGCTGCATCATACACCTGTTGATGCTCAGAATATTACATCCTGAAGCAACGTTCACCAGGTTCAATCTGATGTTGTATTGTTAAATAAAGCCAACCTGTATGATCGTCAGGAACCATAATCTTCTACCAGTCACCTCCCAACGCTCTAATCCTCCATTAAACATGCAAAGTAACTGAGTGCCAATAATTTCAGGTTTCAATCAATTGAAATGTTTTTGGAGGAAACCGTTTCCTAGAGTTCTCAAGTATAAAAGAAATTATTAGTAATGAGATTAACAAGCTTAGTGGATGCTATATTCATTGAATTTGTTTTATTCTCACTGAAATGAAAGAAATCATAATGATGTTGAATTAATGAAAATTATTCACTAATTCTACTGTTCTTATTCTTCATCTTCTTTTTAGAACGTCGATGAAAACAATTTTTTAAGTGTCTAGCACCTCAGCATGGTGCACTGTTGTTGGTCTTCCTGTGTCAGATTCTCTTATTCACAAAATTATGGAAAGGTTGTAAATTGGGCAGTGAAGGAAATGACTCATACCCTCCTCAACACAAAATGCACTGCAATTTTACTGCGCCAAATTTCGAAGACGATTAAATTGTTGATGATGTTGTTTTGATGTTTAAGGGGGATAAAATAGCCAGGTCATCAGTCTCCTGATGATTCAGTGATTTATCCATGAAAAGCTGGTTCTTGCAGGTAGCTCTTCCTTTGCACCCAATCACCTTTGACTCTGTTCTTCCAGCATTGAAGTCTTTATTCTACTATTGATTTTCCTAAGTGGCAAGTACTTGAGATAATGCCACCGTATAATGGTAACCTATTTTGAGTGGTAGGGTTGGTACCATACAGTCAAAACATAATGCTCCAAATAGCACAACACTTGAGCTGATGTCTGAAGCACATTGGCTTACATACTCTTGCAAGCCACTGTGTGGGATGGCACTATGCACCACTGTTAATTCTTTTGTTTCCTCTTCCACTAGCAAATTCAGAGGGTGATAACTACTTTCTATATAACTCTGTACGAACCCTCATTTATCTTATCTGTTTTCCATATGTGAAAAATACATAAGAATTTTTATGCATTCCACCTCAAATTCTGCTTCACTACATTTTCTCAGTAGTACTTCATGAAAAGAATGTAGTCACTCCACCAGGGATACAAAGTTCACAAAGCATCTCCAAAATAAATATTAATAGAAACTACTGTAACAAACCTGGTACCCTGCCTCTGAATTCCTTCAAACTCTTCCTTTAATCCAATTGGGTGGGGATCCTATACATTTGAGCAGCACTGAAGAATGGGTTCCACATTCCACTGCTTTTCTATGTGCATTCTCCTTTATAGATGAGGCACACTTTCCTGAAACAACTGGAGTCGACAATTCGCCTTATTAGGTGCTTGTTCCATTTCATGTCACCCCTAGCGTTCTAATTGACTTCCCGAGTCTGTATAACAGTCAATATAATAATGTTTCTTAGGATCCAACAATCCTGCAGTGTCGATGGATTGAGATTTTTTCCAGGGAGTTCATAGGAATATGAACAACACACTTCCAAACAACAAAAAGCAAAATAATTGTTATACAGAAATACGCTTACCTTATAATGAAAGTTTGTAAGAAAAATCCATTATGCATTAATATACGTCTAAGATGCTGTATGTGAAGTCCTTCTCGATGGAAAGCACTGATGGTATTATTAGTCTCCCTTGACCTATAGCACTTCATGGAGAATATTTTTATTCTCTTCAAGGCAGTAAAAGAACATTTCACCTCACACATTGTTATGTAATCATTGTACAATAACAATCACTTTGGTGAGTTTTTGTTGAGCAGGAATTACAGAAGCGGAATGGCACCTGTGAGAATTCTAAACTCATTTCTTGTGCTTAGTATCTGAAGCTCCGTTCTCAGCTTATTCCAATGAAGGAAGGAATATACTTCACAAGACCTGTAGAGAAACAGTTGTGGAATTGACATGCTTACTCAATTAACTTTTCAGAATTAAATAATGGTATAGCGACTAGACGCACTGTGACATCAAAACAGTCATTATAATGTTTATATTATAACCAGTAGAAATATTCAAAAACTTAACTGCATGTGATAAATCAGTTTTTCAGTTTTCAGTGTGCTTAAGGGAAAAAAAGTAATTGTGACATATATTGAATTGTGCAGTTTAAATGCATCTGAGTATTATTAGTAACTATACACTATATTACAAACCTACAACTGTGGATAAACTGTATTTGCTTACACTTTTCATATCCCAGGCTTTGGTGACCACATCTACATCAACACGACTACTTTACTACATACATTTAAGTGCCAGACAGGGGGTTCCTTTATCCACCTTCAGACTATTTCTCTACTGTTTTACTCTTGAGCATCAAGTTACACTCACCTCCAGGTCCACTAAAGAAACACATCAGCTGAGAAAAATATTGTTCCTACTAGTACTGTAACTGAAATTTGCCAAGAATACAGAAGAAAGTATGATCTGATGTTTTCTCAGTGTATTTCTAATTTAAAGAATTCTCGGTTCATCAGCTGGGTCGCGTAATTTCTCCAAAATACTTCGCAAACTGACATGTTGGCGTCTTCAGGTGGTCCCTGATGAATGCTGTGCTTCTCCTCTCGGTGTCATTTATATAAGCGTTACCCACTCCACCACTCTTGCTGTTAGCGCAGCTGTCCTAACGGTCAGTGGTGGTGGGGGGCCTCCCTGCAGTGCTCTCCTCTCTAGTATGTGTGCCGCTGCCATCAGGTGCGTAGTCACTGGCTGGGAACGCTTTTTCCTTATTAGGTCCAGTGCAGGATTCCATGCCTGAGTTATCTGTAGACCACTGTCTTTATTAATTAAATTATATTGTACTCTGATTTTAAGGCCTCTTTGATTAGTAGGAGGAGGATTGCCTTATTAATCTGGTGTTCCCATAATCCATAGTATGGCCAGTTCTTATATTATGGTCAGTCACAGCTGATTTCGTGTTCTGGCGTTGTTCTGTATGGCTTTTATGTTCATGGCACCTGTCTTCTACCATGCATATTGTTTCCCCAATGTGTGACTTGCTGCATTGGCAGGGGATTTGGTAAACGCCCAGTTTGCGAAGTCCTAGCTCGTCCTTCACTGAGCCTAGTAGCGTCATGGTTTTTGCAGGAGGTCGAAATACACATTTAACATCGTGTTGCTCCAGGATCCTGCCGATTTTTCTGGAGGTGTTTCCAACGAAAGGGATGCTCGCCAGCGATTTGTACTCTTCTTGTTATCTGCTTGTTGCGGTACCCATTTCTTCTCGAGGTGCTTCAGCTCAGCAGGAAGGTTATTTTCGTCACAGATTGATCGTGCCCTGTGAACCAATGTGCGTAAAACGCCTTCACGTTGGGAGTTGTGGTGGCTGTTAGAGGCATGTAGGTATAAATCGGTGTGTTTAAACTTCCTGTGCATGCTGTGTCCTAGGTTGCCATCAGGTTTCCATTTCACTAGGATGTCAAGAAACGAAAGGGCACTGTCCTGTTCCACTCCCATTGTAAATTGTATGTTAAGGTGCAGCGAGTTGAGATGGTGGAGAAACTCGCTCAAGCTCTCCCATCCATGAGGCCAGACGACAAACATATCATCCATGAAGCGGTAGAAGCAAGTCGGTTTTAGACGAGCTTGTTCCAGGGCCTTCTCCTCGAAGCTCTCTATGAACAAATTAGCCACGACTGACGAAATGAGACACCCCTTGGCAACGCCGTCTCTGTCTGTTCAGAATAATATCCATCGGAAAGGGAAATAGCACGACGTGAGCTGGCCAAATACCCGAGAATTCTTTAAATTAAAAACAGAAAAAGTTCAGCAACTCAATGCCCAAGTTACTTGAGTCACTTTATATTTTCTAGCCTCTTCCTTGATTAATGGGACCAATTTCCACTTTAAGCATGACATTGGGTTATCAACATGTCAAGTAAGGTTAATTTTTGCTTAAACTGTGATTAATTCATCTTGACATTGAGAAATATATAATGAAAGTATTGAAAAACCAATTAAACACATATATAGTGGCTTTCTGTTACCTACACATTCCATTTCATAAAATGAATATCATTAATATGTAGCAATCCAGTTCAATGTAGTTCTTACTCCAAGACAGAGATTATAGAGGACGAATGAGAATGCAAGAGGAAATATGTGGCACTGTGTCTTAATCAACTGTAGTCTTGAATGAAAACTAAAGCAAAGACCAGTTAAGCACTGAGTGTTTCATATATCAAAGTTTATACCGGAGAACCTGCTTTTCTGGATAAGGGAAAATCCTAGTTATATGTAACTTACATACTAAAGTTCAAATGTAGTTAATGGAAGAGGCAATAGCCACACAATTTGATACAATCGAAATGCCACCCACCTCTCCTTCAGAAATTACGAAAATAATAAACTCTCTCAAGAATAAACGGTCATATGGAATAGATGGCATTTTTAGCAGGGTATTAAAAACTTGTTCCTAGGAGATAAGTAGGATTCTCAGTCATATTTGTAATAGTTCTTTAAAGCAGGGTATTTTCCTGGATAGACTGAAATATGCTATTGTTAAACCTTTGCATAAAAAAGGGGATACATCCATGTCAATAACTACCATCCCATCTCACTTCTGACAGCGTTATCAAAAATTTTTGAAAAAGTTTGTATTAACGAGTTGCTTCACGTATTAGTAAAAATAAAGTTCTAACAAAATGTCAGTTTGGTTTTCAAAAAAGCTTTTCAACTGAAAATGCTATATATACATTCACTGATGAAATATTAAGTGCTTTAAATAACTGGAAATGACCAGTTGGGATTTTTTGTGATCTCTCAAAGGCTTTTGATTGTGTAAATCACAACATTCTTCTAGATCAGCTTAAGTATTGTGGTATGAGTGGGGCAGTGCATGAATGGTTTAAATCATGCTTAACCGGAAAACTGCAGAAAGTTGAAATAAGCAGTTCAAATGTTATAGATGAAACAATTAATTCTTCTAACTACGGAGTTATCAAAAACGGGGTCCCTCAAGGTTCGGTCTTCGGTCTCTGGCTGTTCTCAATATATGTTAATGACTTGCCATTCTACATTCACGAAGATGCCAAGCTAGTACTTTTTGCTGATGATACAAGTATAGCTATCACACCTGACAAACAGAAATTAACTGATGAAACTAAATTATATTTTTCAGAAAGTTAGTAAGTGGTTCTCAACAAATGTACTCTCATTAAACTTTGATAAAACCCAGTATATACAGTTTCATACAGTAAATGCCATGACACCATTAATAAATTTAGACTTTGAACATAAATCCATAGGTAAGGTAGACTATTCAAAAATTTTAGGTGTTTGCATTGACGAGGGACTGAATTGGAAGAAACATATTGAAGATCTCCTGAAACGTTTGAGTTAAGCTACTTATGCTATCAGAGTCATTGCAAAATTTGGTGATATACATCTCAGTAAATTAGCTTACTACGTCTATTTTCATTCATTGCTTTCATATGGTATCATATTCTGGGGCAATTCAACATTGAGTAAAAAGTATTCATTGCACAAAAGCATGTAATCAGTATAATTGCTGTAGCCCACCCAAGAGCATCGTGCAGACATTTATTTAGGGATCTAGGGATCTTCACTGTAGCTTCACAATATATATTTTTCACTTATAAATTTGTTATTAACAATCTGAACCAATTCAAAAGTAATAGCAGTGTGCATAGCTAAAACACTAGGAGAAAGGATGATATTCACTATTCAAGGTTAAATCTAACTTTGTCTCAAAATGGGTGAATTATGCTGCCAGAAAAGTCTTTGGTCACTTACCAAGTAGCATCAATAGTCTGACAGATAGCCAACTACTATTTAAAAAGAAATTAAAGGAATTTCTGAATGGCAACTCCTTCTACAATGTAGATGAATTTTTAGATAAAACTTTAAAATAATAATAATAAATAAATAAAAAACACCAACAAATGTAATAAAAAATCCTTAAAATATTGATTGTCAAGTGTAGACAACATTTACTAGACTGACACACTCCACATCATTACGAAATGTCATATATGTGATCTATGGAACAAGTATTAATCTAATCTAAACTACTATATTCTATACCATTGTATACTTCATTACTATTATTATATTTCATCGTAAGACATGGTGTAAAGGCCAATTCACACTGTCCATCACGTCACACTACGTCACCATCCATCAGAATATTCCATGGAGTATATCTAATGGTGGCATTCACACTGTCTGTCACCGGACCATTATGTCAAGCATTCTCGAGAAGAATGTTTTGATGGAACGGTTGTGTGCATCATTGGAAGTTAACCTGTTTTCGTCACGCGATTTTAATCTTTACACACAAATGTACCTCATTAACTTGATTTTATTATTATACTTTGTTTTAGCGGTAAATACAAACTGTTTCAAGACAACTTATTATTATTATTTAATTGAATATCGTCCTAAAAGTAGGTGCAATATCTGAAACCAACCGAATTTTATTTTATGTTTTACAGTATTGTAACAGAAAAGATTGAAGCAAATTGTTTATTTGGATAAAACTGAAATTTGCTGACACAATTTTCATTAAATAACATTTTAAATGAAATAGTCAGTGTTAATGACAGATAAAACTTCAGTTGTCCACAGCGTTATTAACAATGTTGGCAGGCTAAATGTAATGTATAAAGTGAACATGTTCTATTTATGCTCTTATAAATATTGTCGGTTGTGTTCATATGGTTATTTTTTCGCTTTAAAATAGATATCGATGTTTTGAAATGTTGTTTCACTTCCGAGAACTTTACCACTCTAAATTGACCAAAACAAACATGGTAAAGTTTTCTTTGGCCGTTTATAACATTTAGCGTTCTTGTTTTCTCAATTCCAGTATTAAACTATCACTTTCTACATAATACATCGCCACTCATAACCTCACTTTTAACATCGTGTACTGACGCGACGGACAGTGTTAATACAATTTTACATGATGTGACAGTGTGCAATAGACCTGAAATGATTGATGCCTTAATGCTATTATTTCAGCGTGTTCAGCTTGTCTTGAACATGCTTGGTAACTTAAGATCTACTATTATTCTATTTTTGTTCTTCAGTGTCTACAACACATTGATGAGGTCAATTGTATGAAAAACACAGTCACCCCGTTTACATGGGCTCCCAAAACCGGATTTCGTAAACCGATTTCCCAATTCCGCTTTTGGTTCGTCATTAAACACTCCGAAATCGATTCTGGAACTCCGCTTCTCTAAATCGGTTTTTCAGTTCCACAATCGATTTCCTTGCCCATGTAAACGCAACCGTTTAAGGCCAATTCACACTGTCCGTCACGTCATGTCACGTCACCGTCCGTCAGAACATTCCGCAATGTATTTCTAATGGCGGCATTCACACTGTCCGTCACCGGACCGTCACGTCACGTCAACGTCCGTCAAGCTTTCTCGAGAAGAATGTTTTGACGGAACGGTCGTCTGCTATCATCGGAAGTTAACCTAATTTCGTCACGCGAATTACATGTTGCAGTCGACTATTGCACTGTTTATATGCAAATGTGTCTTATTCATCTTTGTGCTGTTGTTGTACCTCGTTTTAGGGGTAAACCTCAAATGTTTCATGACGACTTAAATATTTTTGTCAATTGAGTGTCCCCCTATAATCGAGATCGGATATAGGCCAATTCACACTGTCCGTCACGTCACGTCACGTCACCGTCCGTCAGAACATTCCGCAATGTATTTCTAATGGCGGCATTCACACTGTCCGTCACCGGACCGTCACGTCACGTCAACGTCCGTCAAGCTTTCTCGAGAAGAATGTTTTGACGGAACGGTCGTCTGCTAACATCGGAAGTTAACCTAATTTCGTCACGTGCATTACATGTTGCAGTCGACGATTGCACTGTTTATATGCAAATGTGTCTTATTCATCTTTGTGCTGTTGTTGTACCTCGTTTTAGGGGTAAAACTCAAATGTTTCATGACGACTTAAATATTTTTGTCAATTGAGTGTCCCCTATAATCGAGGTCGGATTTCTGAAACCAAAAAATGGTTTATGTTACGTAACAATGTAACAGAAACGACTGAAGCAAACTGTTTATTTGAATAAGATTGTAATTTGAATACGCATTTTTCATTAAATAACACTTTAAATGAAAATGTCAGTTATAATGAAAGACGAAAATTCAGTTGTTTACGACGTATTAACAATGTCAGCATGCAAATCGTAATGGTTAAAGTATACAGGCGATATTTATGCTCTTACAAGTATGGTTTGATGTCTTCATATGTTTATTTTTTCGCTTGAAAATAGATGTCGATGTTTTGAAACGTTGTTTCAGTTCCCAGTAAGTTGGCCAAAAACATACACTGTAAAGTTTTCTTTGGCCGTTAATACCATTTAGCGTTGTTGTTCCCTCTTTCTAGTATTAAACTATGACTTTCTACATAACAGATCTCCACTCATAACCTCACTTTCAACATCGCGTATTGAGATGGACGAATTGACGTGACGGACACGGACGGACAGTGTGAATACAACTTGACGTGACGGTTCCGTGACGTGACGTTGACGTGACGGACAGTGTGAATTGGCCTTATCTGAAACAAAAAAAATGGTTTATGTTACGTAACAATGTAACAGAAACGACTGAAGCAAACTGTTTATTTGAATAAGATTGTAATTTGAAACGCATTTTTCATTAAATGACACTTTAAATGAAAATGTCAGTTATAATGAAAGACAAAAATTCAGTTGTTTACGACGTATTAACAATGTCAGCATGCAAATCGTAATGGTTAAAGTATACAGGCGATATTTAAGCTCTTACAAGTATGGTTTGATGTCTTCATACGTTTATTTTTTCGCTTGAAAATAGATGTCGATGTTTTGAAATGTTGTTTCAGTTCCCAGTAAGTTGGCCAAAACATACACTGTAAAGTTTTCTTTGGCCGTTAATAACATTTAGCGTTGTTGTTCCCACTTTCTAGTATTAAACTATGACTTTCTACATAACAGATCGCTACTCATAACCTCACTTTCAACATCGCGTATTGAGATGGACGAATTGACGTGACGGATACGGACGGACGGTGTGAATACAACTTGACGTGACGGTTCCGTGACGTGACGTTGACGTGACGGACAGTGTGAATTGGCCTTTAAACTATGACTTTCTACATAACAGATCGCCACTCATAACCTCACTTTCAACATCGCGTATTGAGATGGACGGATTGACGTGACGGACACGGACGGACAGTGTGAATACAACTTGACGTGACGGTTCCGTGACGTGACGTTGACGTGACGGACAGTTTGAATTGGCCTAAAGGCTAACCACGACCCTCTTCCTATTGATGAATGTCAAAGACGTGAAAATTCTAACTTTCACTCAAATATCTTTGTTCAAGGAAGGAGCTTATTATAATTCTCACATCTTTGGATTAACCAAACAGTAGTACCAACAACTGCGAAACCTATGGTTAAGTACACTACATAAAAATGGCGTGGGTTTCGACGAGAATTATATTTAGCCCAAGTGAGTTTTGATATGCAAAAATAAGTGGTTTGCTATGTCAAGGTTAAAAAGATAGTTAAATCATGTTGGTGTACTAACAACTTGTAAATTCCAACAATCACTTTGATATTTTTGGTTATGTTCATAAAGATTTATTTTTCAAATTACGTGATCAGAAACTGTTACTGGTACACGGAGAAGGGGGCGGATATTTGCATAATGTTATAAGCTAGGGTAATATCCACTGTGTTATGGAAAACGTATTTCTTTCAATATGTACAGTGGTTGTGCCGGCTTCCATACATTATACAGAATACCTACTAACCCTTCTAGTTGTTAGTCGTCATACGCAGAATGTAAAATGAGGGTACTATTAACAGTTGATAGTGTACTCAATTTTTCTATAGGTTCTAATCATATATTCTGTTCGACAAATCTTTTTGTGTTAATTGAATGTGAGGATACTGAGCAACAGTTACTTAGTGCACCCCCCTCCTCCCCCTTTTCCTCTTTCCTCCTATTGTGTGAATATGTACAGTGATCAATCAATACGATCATTACAAGCTTCAGGAGGTAAAACTGCAAAGGCCATTATGTAATAGTTTTATCTCCTGCGTCTAGCTAGCTATGTTATGAATGATTGTCACCTCAACATGTATTGTGAGGGATATCCGGAGTTGTCCTCTATCACATACTGCCCAGATTTTTTAGTCGAATGAAAGCTAATGTAGTTTGTGTGCTGCAGTATCAGTATTCTAAATTTGTAGAGTCTCACTGTAACAGGACATGGTTGTGCTTGGGTGCAATATTTATAGTATCTATTGCCTATGGAGCTAGTGCAGAAAATTTGTCTTGTCTGTTATGGGTAAAGCAGGAATAAGAATTGCTCATACTACACTGTATAGCCTAGCCTATACAGATTAGCAGTGATACAGGTCTACTCCAAAGTATTATCTGTTAATGTTGCAGTAAACAGTTACTGCTTTGTGCTGTGATATTAAGAAATAACACCTCAAAAGAAATCATTGAATGGAAGGCGATCATATAGGCCCAGGTACATTTATAATTTGCTGATAGCAAGTCATATACATTGTAGGTCTATAAACTGCATACATTTGACTTGGTACCAACAACATTCATTGTCTGTGGAGAGTAGCAGTGCTTATAAGCGGCAGCGCTCAATGTAGGATAGCGTCAGCCGCAGCGATAGTGTTAGGACACTGGACTGGTACTCGTAGCCTGGACATGCTGTGCAGCTCTAGTGTGGGATACCATCCATTGGCTTTGACCCCTGATATCAATATATGCTATGTAGTATGATTCAAAAAATGATCGTTCTTTTTTTATGAATGTTTAACTACTTATTAGAGTAAAAATCAAGTGATTTATGTTCACCTATCCACTTGTCAGAGCCCGGTGTTTTAATTTAGAAACACTAATCAGTTGAAATTTTGATCATTTGTAATGGCAATTGCTTGGCACAACACTGTAGTGAAGGGTAGTTTCTAAAATTTTCTTTTATGTTTCAGAAAATGTTGTTGTTGTTGTTCCGCCCCTCCCCCGTCCCTTCAGTATTGACAGAATTGCCACTAATCTCATACCAATATCTCATTTTTTCCCACAGTGTCTCTTACATTAACATGTTTTGCTGTATGCATAATGATGTGTGTGTCACTGTCAAGCCATACACGCAATATTAATTGCAAGGCTGCCAGTAGGCATGTCAGACTTTTCTGTAGCTGTTGGCAGCCTTCTTGCAGTCAACATGCTAAAAAGGAAATTGCTTTGTTCATGTACCGCTGATAGTTACACACACAGGAAGAAAAAAGGATGAAAATAAAATAAGCTGTGTTCCTTCTTCAGGGAAGATAGAAGGGGGGAAAAATAAGAAAAAGGAAAGGGGGAAGGTAATTCATAACCTAGGTCATGAGGATTGTGAAAGTCAATATCTCTGATTTCCACTACCCTCAACCCTATCCTCATGACCTAGGTTGTGAATTACCTTCCTTTTCCATTTCTTATTTTCTTGCCTTCTCTCTTACCTGAAGAAGGAATACGGTTCCAATAGCTTGTTTTCATCATTTTTTCTTTCTGTATGTAATTACGGCGGTACACCAACAAGGTAAGTATTGGCCAGCCAATCTAGCTCTTCTAAAAAATAAATTATCATCTCTGTGGAGATGTCTATTATTAATTAAACAGGAAATTGTTTGTGTTAAGTCTATGCTTGACTGTGCCATGTTTGCATTACTGGTAGGCCTAGTTAACTTTGGCAGATTACTTTGCCTATGAGCCTAAATGAAACATCCCTTCTGCCCCTACAAACAAAGGGTGGCTGAAGTGAAGTTGAGTCTACGAGTGGCGTTTCATGTTTGGACGTTGGCAACGGCACCGGAGCCAATCAGTAGTCGCGTTAGTGTGTCCAATAACAAATAGCTTTCTCTTTATGGTTTGTAAACAATTCGGCGCAGTGGATGCAAAGATCTTTAGATCAACTTGCTGCATTGCAATAAATGTGGGATTTATATTTTCATTCTGTAATGGAGATTGAGCTTACTGGCTGTACTATGTAGTCAAAATTATTTTCACCAGTGATTTTAGTTGTGGTGATTGCATGACTTTTGCACCCTTTATGAGCACAATTAACTTATACTGAGCGGTTCCGAGCCGGATATTCAGGCGCTTTTACAAGACAAAACTTCTTGTGTAACCTATGTACACCTAACCTTAAGGCTGCACTGGCCTGTTGTTTTTGAAGTTATCAATAGTGTGTTAAAGAGTAGTCTGAAAGTGTGTGAAACATTCTTTCATTTAAAAAAGTAATCTGTAGTGTAGCCTTCAGATGGTTAGGTATAGGTTAAACAAGAATTTTTTTTTTAGTATGTGAAGGCACATAGTGCCCGAATCTCTGGTTCAGAACTGGAACTTCGTGATTCACGGATTCTTCCAAATTAACCAACATCTGGTTTTTTTTTCTTAGCGAAGTGAACACTAATTTTAATAACGTTCATTATTCACATATTGCAATTCACTGGAAAAATTGTCAGTCATATTACTTGAGAAACACTTAATTGAATTTAGACTGCAAGAAATTATTAAATCTGAACGCAATAGCATGTGAAGAAAGGCCAAATTCGCAACACATTAAACACAAAATCTGATTGGCCGCCTTCACCTGCGTCATTCATTGCACCGTTACCAACGTCTACGCATGAACCACAACTCGCGGACTCATAAACTGCACTTTTACCCAAAGGGTTCTACTTTTTGCTAGTTATTTCCAATGTGTTGGATTCTTAGTGTACAATATGAGTAGATTTTCCGTTACCTTGTTTTGTTGTCTGTGAAATTGCATAACTAATATCTATTCAGTTTGTACTAGAGAATTATGATTATGTAATATTTAATAATTTACGATTCTGTTTCAGTTGCAAGGCAGACAGTCAAAAAAGTTTTGTTTGCAGCAGAAGCTCGTCAGTTGGTATGTATATTACTTAAAGCATGATTAATATGATAAAGCATCATCTATAATCTAGTCTTAAATATGCCTTATAGGTCTACACATCATACGAGATTCAGTATGAAATGTTATCAGCTATAATGCAGTTGGCTAAAGTCTCGATCAGCGGCATGGGTAGCGTCGCGGTGCATTTGTAGCAGTGTTAGGTTGGCAACGTAGTACATTGCAAGTAGCCAATGGCGTGTACGATAATTCAATTACTTCATTGATGAATATTATTATTTTTACAAATATGTCATGATTTTATGAGTTGTGGTTAGGCAGGAATCTAAGAGTACAGCTTAAATTGTTGTGAGCGAATGTTATGATTTTTACGAATATGTCATGATATTAAAGGAAGTGGTTAGGCAGGAACCAAAGAGTACAGATTAAATTGTTGCAAGCATATTACCAAATTATGAACAATGAAAAAATTATTGTAATTCGTATCATTTGAGAGACACACACGTATTTCAATTTACATAACAACAAAGTGTTACATCTGAAAAGAAAGACAGTGCATGTGGAGAAAAGTAGTTTTGTAGTGTGCGATCTTCTAAATTTGAACGCTGTGATACATTTCGAAAATAAAATCATTCAAATGTGTTGTTAACACATTCATTTTCACATCTCATAAACATCGTGTGCTGCCATTCATCCCAGCAACTGTTGCCAACACTGCCGCTTCACGTCTCGTAAATACATTATGCCATGCTGCTTTACCAATGCAGTTTAATGCAGAAAATTGTGTGTTAAAGGGTGGCATTGCTTGCAAATAATTATTCAGTCAAGAGGATCAGGACGGAAGCTATTTGTTGTGACGCAAGTTTTGAAAGTACTAGTTCTTGTTGGTCTTCAGTCCAAGTTCTTTCTGCCTTGTAGTTAATTGAATCGTCACATCGAATAACGCTGTATGGCACATTTTGCAGTTTATGGGAAATCGAAAAAAGAACTGTTAATTCCAGAGAATTGTTGGAAAATAATGATGTACCAGTAGATACGTATTATTTGTGCATACAGCTCTTAAGAATACTTGGTTGTGCTTTCCAAAATTTCACTAAGTATAGATTTTTTTTTTTGAAAATTAGTAAGTTTTAAAATGAATAAACACTGTATAGCACTGGATATACAGCTTTATTCCATATCACTCTGTACTCTTCTCTAATGGTAAGATTGTCTAGAATCCAAAAAGTGTAAGTAAGAAAATTATTACAAGATACAAAAAATATTTATTGTAAACTGATTACATTGGTCTTAAAAAGTAGTAGTACATGAGTCTGTTAAAGTTGAGGCACAAATCTGGTAGCGAAACTCAGCTGTCACCGGTTTTCGTAAAAATCCCAGTATTTTGTATCCATATATTTTATCATGTCCAACAGATCCTTTTTCTTCTCCTTCTGAAGTGTCAGTGCCCCCTTGTAAAGCAACGCGATTCTACGAAATGTCAAAATGTGCCATGCAGCGTTATTCGATGGCATGATTCAATTATTGAATTTATTGTTTTTGAAGAGGTGTTAGTGCACAGTTGTTAGTAATTAAAGTAAGTAATTTTCCAGTTCGGATGCTTGCTGTAGTAATGGTAGGGTAACTTTCACTTTCTGTGTCCTGTAACTTTTTTAACAAATTCAATTTTTTTTTTGTGTATCATGGGGCACTTGATTTTCTTTGGTGTAGAAGTGTTTGTTGTCCGTTTGTTTAATTGCTGTTCGGTTGGTTAATACTGTTAATAATAGTACCAGTTCTCACTTCATTAGAAGAGATTGTAATTTGTGATTACTGTAGTTAGTTCATGTGTACTATCAAAAATTGTTCAACTGTAGAATGAGAAGTATGGGCTCTGCCTTAGGTTCATGAGTTGAGGGTTACGCTGCGAGATTTGTGCTAAGTATTTTCATTGGGTGTAGTTGGGAAGGCAGTGGGCATTCTACGAAGATCTTCTGTAGGAATTGCAGGAGCTCACCTGCAGACAGGGATACCGCCCGTGACATCGCAGCGCGGTAGTTTAGATTAATATTTTGTGTTTAAAAAGTGATTTGTAGCTTCTCTCTGATGGTTAGGTGTAGGTTAACCAAGATTTTTTTGGCGTGAGCACCAAAGGCTCCGCGAGCCGAGGGTATTTAAATCGCCTGCTAGTGGGCTAGAAACCAGTACCCTTCAAGCCGCCATAGCGTGCGGGTCTGCGTGCCGGTGCGTTTCCAGGAGCTCAGGCCGTCAGTTCACCTGATGATGCCGACATGTATGATCGCAGAAATATTGTGCCTGTTAGACACTATAGACCGGCAGTACACCCATGGATATTTTGATTACATTAGATATTGCTCAAATAAACAACAGTGAATTGCATTGGCTGCCATGTGCTATCACCTGATTGGCTGTTCACATGGCGCGATGTGGATTGTAAAATTAAGCTGAAGGAACATTTTTTTTAACCATTAAACATATTGCTCTGAAATTTGGACTACATGTTCAGTGAATATTTCTCTACAAAGTTATAATGCTCTGTTAAGAGTTGTCTTACAATTTTTTTAAACCGATGATTATTTTTTCTCTAAAATTTTGCACTTTTCTTCTATAACTCTTGAATTATACAATATTTCTTTTACAATTTGTTATAAAAATGAAGTAAACAACATTGTCTATAAATTATATTGATATACTGTTAGCAGTTTATAAGAAAATTTTCCTTAAAGATGAAAGGTACGGGAAATGGTTTCCAAAGTTTTTTTGTATTAATACATTCCTGCCCCACATGATGGTTTATCAGCATCCTCTTCTTTTTCGAGTGTTAGTTTCCTTCTCAGTGGTCTTTTCTTCCCTTTTGCTGCAAGTTGTAGGATTTTGTCTCTTCTTCCTGTATCTCTTAGTCTTTCATCATCAATTAGGGGCATTGAGGAAATGGTGTTGTCCCGGTTGGAAACCTAAACTGTTCAGCACATCACATTTGATAATGTTTCCTTCATTGTATGTTGCCACTCCATCATACACCCCAAAATACAATGTTTTTATCTGTACCAACACTCTTTTGGGAATCCTAATCCAAATTCATTTATTTACACTTTCATTTGGATTTTGTCTTTTTCCATTTAAGCACTTTTTCAATAAACCTGGCTGTGATAATTCTCTGAATATGGGCTTAATTACATCAATTACAACATTTGGCTAACTGTTTCAATGGGCATACCGTATTCCTTTCTTGATTTGTACTTACACAATGAGTCATCACCTGTGGGGCACAGTGCATGTTGTGAATGCTCATTTGTTGATGCAGTATGAAAAAAGAATTTTGGTGAATGACAAGGTGACAATTTCAGAATTCGCTCATATTTGGTACTTGGGTACCTACATGTCTTAATAGGAAAAATCACCAAATATTACTGTCCTACCTGTAACCATTTTGGAGAAAATTATGTTTGAAGGCTGAAAGGTGTGTATGTGATCAACAGTCAGGCACCAATTTATCCCCATCTTCAGAGGGCTACTGGAGCATTCCACGTCAAATCAACACACTGATAAGGACTGAGATTCACAGATTTTGATGAAACTTGGTGTACTTAGTGTCCCTATGTACATAAGAATGTAAACCATTAAAACAAATTATTTTGTTAATTCATTAAAAATTTATTAAGCATTAAATTTTCAAATTTTCATAAAAATTTGCTGCACCTGGGAATAGTAAAATGCCATTTTCTCTGGAACCAATCGAGATACAGACCTGGAAAATGTGTCATTTTAAAGCTATTCAGATGGGCTTTCATTTGATGTGAAACACAGTGGTGTTACAAATATTTTTAAAATATCTAAATAAATTTCAAATTTATAAAAACAAAGGTTTAAAATTTTTAAGAAAAAAAAATAGCAAAACTTCCTTGCGCTATATACTTACACCTTCCCAGGTTTCATTTTGGGATCATCAGATTTTGCAAGATTTTCTAGTTACAGTTGTTTGTGTGTCAAAAATGACTTCATGGAGATTCTACATTAAGAAACCACCAAATAAATTAAAAAAAAATTATTTCTTATTTAGAACATGACATTTATGAACAATTATGTCTATCACAACTTCTTGTAATGGAATCAACTGTAATGAATGTCATTTTAAGGCAGAGTGTACATGCGGCTTGTTGAAGTAACAGGGTTCACCTTACATAGAACAGGCACTACACAAATTCACATAACATCTGGCTTCTCTGAAAATGGAAAAGAAAGAAAAAAGATCAAATGGATGAAGAAATGTCTTTTCTTTTGCTTCTTCACCTTTCCCAAAAATGTATGCAACCCTCCATTTGTCATCCACTGTAGTTATGTATTCACTTGTACTTTGCTATGACAATGTTTGGTGAGGTTTGATGGTCAACTGTTGTTATGAATTTCGACAGTTTTTTGTCATAATTGGAAACTGTTGGAGTGAAAGCATGAAGTGTTCATAATCTCTGGAATTGTCAAAGCTTTCCCTTTTATATGTAGCTGTCTTCAGGTATGAATGTAAAATGTGTACCAGAGATTTTTCCACTGCCCACTTGAAAAGTTGCCAGAGTATAAGAATTTGATTGTTATATGGATGTTAAAACTTCTTCAGGCTGCCAATATCTTAACAGTGCCACCAAGTACGTTACAAGGCCCTTTCCATAAACTGTAGCTGAATAATGATATTCAGCCTCTTTTTCCAAAATTAGCTTGATTTAAAGAGGGTTTTAAAAAGTTTTTCTTGTTTTTTTTACTGAGCACTAGCACCATCAGAAAAATAGTATAATTTTTAGGTTCAAAGTGCTTTCTCAAGAAATAAGTGGGCTTTTTCAGGAAGCAGTTAAAAGCCAGGGTTACGTTCAGGACAGTCTCAAATTATGCACAACAGATATGCAGTGTTTCAGTTTATCCTATGCAGTACATAGGATAGTGACTTGCTCACTAGTCAAATGACAGTTCTGGACTTCACTCTACTTAAAAATAAAAGCAGTTCCCTGAAAAATCACTGTACACAGCAAATTGTAAATCCTCGCAGCTTCCTGAAACATGTTTCATAAAAGAATTTTGATGTTTTGCAATAAAGCTATGGTAAACCAACATTGACAGCTTATTGCAAAATACATTGCTGACATTCTACTGTTGATTTTTGTAATAATTACCTGGCATGTTAAACCAGTGGAGAGTAATGTGTTTAAATGTTAATAAAAATACACATCCTTTAAGTTGTCGAGTCAAGATTGATTATAAAATGTTTGTTTTTCCTTTGCCAGTTTGGATGATTTAAATTGTCATCTACAGAAGGGTTTACAAGGTATTTTGAAAATTATGGTTTCAATCACCGAAACCAGTAAAGGTAAATAAAATGCTTTATTAGTGATCTTGGCTCAACATCCTAAAGAGGGTGTATATTTATTAACATTTTTGTAATGTTTCTAATTTACACCTGCCCACAGAAATGTTCTGTCGGTAGGTGACACTATCTACCAGCTTTTCTTTGAACACCTTCTGAAGTACCGTTAATGATTTCCACAGCATAAATTACATCACAGCAATTACACACCAAACCCCCAATAAACATTGTTGTTGCCAAGTATAAGTGGGCACATAACTACAGTGTATGACAACAAGTTGTGGCTTTCATACATTTTGAGGAGAAATGAAGAGGCAAACAAAAAGTGACATTTCTTCAATCATGTGGCCCATCTCCTTCTTTTGATTACCTGGCAAAGTATAGTAGATGTTCTATTTGAGGTGAACCATGGGACTGCATTACACTATGCTTGTCCGTCTTTTTTTTGGAGTATTGCTACCCAGTGATGGATCCTTATCAAGTGGGTTTGACGGAGGACATCGAAAGATTCATACAGGGGAGGCAGCGTCACGGAAATGATACAGGATCTGGGATGGGAATCATTACAACAGTGTTCATCACTGCGGCGTAGGCTATTTTTGAAATTCCAATTCTCCTCCAAATGCAAAGATATATTGTTGACTCCCACCTACATAGATAGAAATGATCAATAGAATAAAATATATTAAATCTGGGCTCAAATGGAGAGATTCAGGTGTTCTTTCTGCCAGTGCGCTATTTGAGAATGGAGTGGGAGATAAATAGTATAAAGGTGGTTCAATGGACCCTCCGACAGGCACTTAAATGTGATTTGCAGAGTATCCTATGTAGATGTAGACTCCATCGCACTGAATATACACCTTTCCTGGAAAAGACATTGATTACAACTGAATAAGAAGTTGTGATAGACATAATTGTTCATAAATGTCATGATCTAAATAAGAAAAATTATTTTTCAAAAGTGATAGATTGGCTGGCCAGTACTTGTGCCAGTACTTGTGCTGAACCACTGATAGTGACAGGTGGGAGAGAAGGGAAGAAAAAAGGATGGGAATGGAAGTGGAAGGTAAATCATGACCTATGTTATAAGGATGGTGTTTAAGGAGTGAGGAAGTCAGAGATACTGTATATTAGTACTGAGCCAAGCCAGAGAGGATATATAACCAAAGAGGAAAGACCAAGCAGTAAAGAGAAGAAAAGATGAGTGAACCGAATGATGCTAAGCGGTGCAGGGGGGGGGGGGGGGTTGTCTAAACGATTTTGATTAACAGAGAAAGACATAGAGGAAAAGCCACACATAACCTGTGTGTGTGTGTGTGTGTGTGTGTGTGTGTGTGTGTGTGTGTAAAATAGAAGTCGAATAACTTACCCAAAGCACAGGCTCGTAGATAGACACAGAAACACAAATAAAAACAAACACAAGTTCAAGATCCCACAACTGTTGGCCACTTCATCATGAAAAGAGGCAGGAAGGAGGGGAAAAAAGGGAAGGATTCGGGTTTTAAGGGAGTGGAAGAGGAGTAATTCCAATCCCGGGAGTGAAAGGACTTCCCTTAGGGGGGAAAAAAGGAAAGGTAAACAAGCGCGCGCACACACACCCTCACAAATACACATGGAAACACACCAAGGTAGACATTTGTAGAAATCGAAGAAGTTGGACAGAGATAACGGTTGAGGCAGAGGTTTTGTCCAGAGAACCGAGGCAAAGATGTTAAAGAATTGTGGGCGGAATTTGAATGTATTGGAGGTTGAGAACAGGTGGGCAACGGGAAGAGAGAATATGCTGAAGGGCAAGTTCGCATCTGTAGAGTTCTGAAAGATTGGTGTCAGTGGTAAGTGTCCAGATAACTCGGATGGTGTACACTGCGCCAAGATGTGTTCGCTGTGCATCAAGGCATGTTTAGCCACAGGGTGATCCTCATTACCAACAAACACTGGCTACCTGTGACCGTTCATGCAAATTGACAGTTTGTTGCTGCCCATTCCCACATAGAATGCTTCACAGTGCAGGCATGTCAGTTGGTAAATCACGTGGGTGCTAACGCAAGTGGCTCTGACCTTGATTTTGTACACCTTCCAGGTTACGGGACGAGTAAATGTTGGTGGAAGGGTGCATAGGGCAGGTCTTACAATGGGGGTGGCTACATGGGTAGGAGCCAGAGGGTAGGGAAGATGGTTCGGGGATTTCATAGGGATGGACTAGAAGGCTACGAAGGTTATGTGGGCGGCAGAAAGACACTCTTGGTGGAGTGAGAAATATGTCATGAAGGATGGATCTCATTTCGGGGCAGGATTTAATGAAACGTGTCCTTGTTGGAGAGCCACATTTGGAGTCCTCCCCAGTCCCGGAAAGTATCCAATGTCAAGAGGGGCACTTTTAGGGTCCCTCTGTGAGATGTTCTGGGTTTGGGGGGAAGAGGAAGTGGACCAGGCTATTTGCTTCTGTACCAGATCAGGAGGGTAATTGTGGGATGTGAAAGCTATTATTAGGTTATTGTTGTACTGGTTCAGGGTTTCAGGACTGGAGCAGACTCATTTGCCACGAAGACCTAAGCTGTTGGGAAGGGAATGTTTGATGTGGAATGGATGGCAGTTGCCATAATGGAGGTTGTTTTGATGTGGACGGATGTGTAAAGTTGGCCATTGTACAGTTGGAGGTTGACATCAATGAAAGTGGCATGGGATTTGGAATAGGACCATGTGAATTTGATAGGACCAAAGGAGTTGAGGTTGAAGAGGAAATTCTGGAGTTCTTTTTCTCTATGAGTCCAGACCATGAAGATGTCATCAATGAATCTATACCAAACTTTAGGTTGACAGGCTTGGCTATCCAGGAAGGCTTCCTCTAAGTGTTATTTTAATACGTTTGTGTACAAGGGGGCCATCCTGGTTCCCATGGCTGTTCCCTTTAGTTGTTGGTACATCTGGCCCTCAAAGGCGAAGAAGTTGTGGGTTAGGATGAAGCTGGCTAGGGTAATAAGGAAAGAGGTTTTAGGTTGGGGTACAGGTGGTTGGCTTGATAGGAAGTACTCCATCGCAGTGAGGCCCTGGGCATGCGGGATGTTTTTATGTAGATTATTACTCTGTATACAATTTTATATTCGTTGCAGTTTTAATGCCCATTCACAATCACTGTGACTGTTTACTAGCACAATGATAGCCAAAAATTGGCACATGTGTGGCATCGTTTTCAACGAGTCCAGCCTGTTGATTCTTTTTTGTCATCACCATGTACACTGGTTGCGTCTTGCATCTTTGAGGTAGACCTACTATGCAAGTTTTTCGCAAATGCTCATAGAAACAAACCTCCTTATTTATCGTCAATTTTTAATGGTTACTTTTGAGTAAAATTCTTTGTAGAATTTTAAATGTCCTCAGTTCGTTCAGTTGGCATGTAATTATATAACTTTGCAAGTATTTTTATCCACTGTTAAAAAGTTTGTATCATACTGTATTTTTGATTGGTTGATACTGACATCTCGTGAAGGACGGTTGGTAGAGAATTTAGTATTTAAATCACAGCTCCACTGTTCTCACCAGCAGTTCATGTCCATATGGCCTGCTGTGTCACTGCCACCGCCTCCATCATGGGTATAATACTTTGTATTTTTATTGTTATTTTAGATATTCCTGTATGTTTACTGTGTGTGTCCCTGAAACTTTTATATTGCTTTACAGTGGAATCCATCTGAAGATGGTAACAATAGACTGGAACCGATTATGAAATAGAAATAAGAAATAACAAACTTTGTGATCTGGACTGTTTTTAATTTTAATTAGAACTATTGTATCAAGATCGCCGTTTCATCTCCAGTATGCTTTCTGAAATTTCTAAGTTACGACAATGATTTGAAAATTTGCTCAAGTATTGTCTGGGTGTGTTGTTATTCTTTATTTGCTGGAACACAGGTTTTCAACATTCCTCATAATCAGTACATATAGAAAAGCTACTATTGTTGAGCGTTTTCTGTCTGGTGTGGCATTCAGGCTATTACAGTGTCTTGGGGAAATGACCCAACTATTGTTCAATGTGGTTACACACAATGATGATGCACTCATTTGTACATATGTAAGGGTAGATAATGTCTCCTCAGTAAATGGATAATGCAATATGTTCAGTATTAGAGGTTTTTTGAGTAGCTACTCAGTCCATGGATCCATAAAAAAGAGATTGTTATACTTGTGTAAGTGGAACATGTCAGTATACATTTTTTTTTCTTAAACAATCTGAAATAATACTAGTAGTATGAGTACATGTATCATTTAGTTCTGAATTTGTCAATTGAGTAGTAGTTGGTGAGTCTTTTCAGGCTCCACTAAAAGTGGTCTTTATATCTAGCTAAATTGTTAATAGTTCCTAGCGAATTATTGAAAATGTGTGTTCTTGAGTAGTGGACCTTCCACATACTGCACATGGGAAAGAAATGTGGCATACACTGATAAATTTTATATTTCTGAATTATATGGTATGTCCTATTATTAGGAAGTTAAATGTTGACAGTTTAAATACACGCCTATAGGAGAGTTTTCATTGTGGCCAAAGGGTATCAGTAACAATTATCAGTAACACTTCTAAGTTAATTTTGTTTCCAAATTGTTTTGTGTGTGTCAAATTATTTTAATTTCCATTCTGAAAGAGTATTGTTACTTTTCAGCATTGCCGAGTGAGTGTCAAGAAACTTTTCGTACCAACAACTCAGTTTACTAGGTCATATGCTGAGAAGGTAGTATTTACACGTGACAAACCACATTGTAATGTGGGAACTATTGGTCATGTTGACCATGGGAAAACTACACTAACAGCAGCCATTACAAAAGGTGAGTACTAGTGTTGAAAATTGTGGTATTCTGTAGTTCAAATACTGTATTATACTTCTATAATTTTACTGCTGTCTATTGTTTATCTTCAGTTCTTGCTGATAAGAAATTGGCTGAAGCAAAAGGTTATGCAGAAATAGACAATGCACCAGAAGAACGTGCCCGTGGTATTACCATCAATGTTGCACACATTGAGTACCAAACCGACAGTCGTCATTATAGTCATACCGACTGTCCTGGTCATGCTGACTATATCAAGGTAGGCCTATAGTGACAATTTTTGGATTACTCATATTTTTAACAAGTAGGTGCTCTCAGCTTTGGTATCCTAATTGAGGTGCTACTTAACCAAGTAGTAGTGTCTCTAGGTGGTGCAAATTGATTGGGTAGAGTTGGTCACCCAGCAGTTTTAGCTTTTATAATGGCTGTACATGAATGTAAACATCACACTTTGCCACTTTATTTTACATTCTCATTCACTACCAAATTATACTACCACCTTCTAACCTGATTGAGACCTTGTTTGATTAAAATGCAATATTGGTGACTGCAGCTTCTGCTTGAAGTGTACATATTGGCAGTGGTGCAATGGATGATTGGAGTGAAGCCAGTCTGTGAGGAGTGTCATTCAGGCAACCTGTAAGAATATGGCCATTGTCTTTATTTATCTCACATAACGTGGCTTAATCATAAAATATTGTCTTCTGTTATAAAGTGCTTGGATGATGTTTGGAATGCTAATTACTACATGC
The DNA here is from genome assembly GCA_026315105.1 of Locusta migratoria. NCBI lineage: Eukaryota > Metazoa > Arthropoda > Insecta > Orthoptera > Acrididae > Locusta > Locusta migratoria. The sequence continues at coordinate 957,810,533 of CM048744.1, read as the reverse complement.
TCATCAGAGGCCCTTTGCTCTTTCATAGGTGTATGGCACACATGGATCCCTGAGCTATTGCAGACACTCTTCTCTCCCAAGTTTCATTCTCATTTTCAGTATCCCCCTTTCCTGTTCTTTACTCCTCATACCCTTTCCCTTTCTCTCTTGGAGTGTTCCTTATAAGACAGCTATACCGACAGTTCTGATCTTCAGATTTTTTACTTACTTTCTTCGCTTTCTTTTGGACCCCTTCGATGTTATAGATATCCCTTTCTAAATTTATTATACAGTGTTAGTCATTTGGGAAAGAACTCGGCATCTAGCGTGTACAGTATTGGTTTCTGTCCCCTCTCTCTTCCCCCTTCCCTCCTTACCATAGCCCTGTGTCCCCACTAGGTCAACAGCATGGTATTCGGCCCATGTGGTGAGGCTGTTATTACCCTCGTAGTAGGACTGCCTGACAAAACGGGATCGCACTACTGGTACTTAAGATCCACCATCTCATGTAGGCCTTGAGTGGAGTATGACCATCTTTCGGGACATCACAACTCACAGCAAAGACAGTCCTGCCAGGTGATGTGTACTGTGGCTTAGTGGTGCACAGAGGGCAAAGGCCCCTGACGAGTGGATGGTACTAGAGTGGACACTGTGTACTTGAAGTGTGCTAAGCTCTACACTTCTGTTTGGTGTAGTGGGCCAGAGCCTTATGATCTTAACTTGGCTCCTACCTTTTCCTCCATGGCCTTCACTTCTCCTGGCTACCTCGTGGGAGGAGAGCCAGGCTTAGGGCAAAACCATTTGCCCAGAAGTTTCTCTGTTCAGGAGTAGGTGGGATACTAATCCCACCACCAAAACTCTCTTCTTCATGGAGAACATGAGGATAAGTTTGGCGAAGTTGAATAACTCTGTAAGATGGGGTCTGGGCCTATTTTGATCAAAACCTCTTCTGTCAGCAAGTTAGGTGTTTCGTGCATATGAGAGTTAGGGCGCATTGCAGTGAGTATAAACCCTCGCCAGTATTAAACATGGCTCAAGTCATCTTATTTGACAAGGACTTCCTCCTTTAGTCTGATGAAGAACTCCGAGCTTGTTCAAAAAGATTTCGGGTTTGCAGCCGGTCATCGTACACATTCCATGATATTTCAACTGGACTCTTGCCATTCATCATCTGGTGAGCCAACAAGGACTGATGAAGATGCTCTCTGGTCTGTCTTGTATAACGCTGGTGGTATTACCGCGCACGCTTTGAAGACACGGTGACAGAAGGACCACAGCGCCTCACTGGTGGAATTTGCTGTCTTCGATAGTGCCGCTGGCCACAGTTATCGGAGTCTTCTGGCGTCTTCGTCTAGAAAAAATCTCGGAGATGACGGGATTCCATGTGTTCTTCAGCTGGTAGCCACTGTCACGGTTAATCAGATTTTCCGCAATGGATATTTCAATGGATTCTTTCATAATGGAGACCCAGAAGGATGTTGTTGTGGCCAAAATTGTTTTATCATACTCCATTGTATGTTAATTAGAAATACAATGCTCTGAAACTGCAGACTTGCTGGGTTGCAGAAGGAGAGTGCAGCGTAGATGTGTACAAAGTTCTTCCACAGTCCGTGTTGTCTGTACTATGTAGGCCATACCACACTCACAAGGTATTTTATAAATTCCCACCTTCCGTTGTAACATATCAACCTTTCCTGGTCCCAGGAAGTCAGATAACTTAGATGATGGATGGAAAATCACTTTCACCTGTTAACACTTTCACTGCGGCTGATGCTTACAAGCATCCGCACTCACTGTATCCATTGTCTCTGAACATGTCCTTAAATGTGCAAGTTCTTTTGGTAGACTTTCTGCATATGATAGGGTGTGGGCCCTGTGTAAAAAGGCTTTTAAGCACACTCATTCTTTGGGATGGTGATGGCAACTTGATGAATCCAAATACAAATCATGCATATCTGTTGACATTACATCAGATATGCTCTAAATAAAATATCAAGTAATGTTGCTCTGTAGACAGTTAATTGCAAGTGACTTCAAGACATTGCATATTCTGCTTAATATGTTGTTTATTGTGTACTGTTTGCAATGGTCATTGATAAGAAACCATATTGGTAATGTGCTTGGTCTACATACTTAATGGCACACAGTAATGCAGCCCGACTTTTTCAGGAGCAGGTGTTCGTCATTATACTTTATTAGTTCATAATAAATAATTAAACAGTGGATATTCCAGGAAGGAATCAACAATATTTTTGAGAAGGATAGGTTGCTACTCGCCACAGAGGTCCCGAGGCACACACCAGATACAATTTAATACAAAGCTTTCGGCAGGGTTGGGGAGTAATGCTTTACTTGTAATGTCGTTACTAGTAACAGTTACTTTTATAATGTAATGGACAGTAACGGTGTTGTTGTTATCCTAAAGTACCATTAACTGTAACTAAGTTACTTTTATCAGTCAATGATTTAACGGCAGTATTATTACTTTTTTGTGGGAAAAGGAAATGATGAGGGTTTAAGGGAGTGGGTAAGGAGTCATTCCAATCCCGCGACAGGAAAGACTTACCTTGGGGGGGGGGGGGGGGGGAAAGGAGAGTAAACAAATACACACACACCCACACATTTACACAGATGCAAGTACACCTAGGCAGACATACTGTAGAAAGCAAAGAAGGCAGAGCCTCCGTCTAGAGAACCGATGCAAAGATGTTAAGATGGTGGGTGAGAATTCGAATTTAGCGGAAGTTGAGACCAGGTGGGCAACGGGAAGAGAGAATATGCTGAAGGGCTAGTTCGCATCTCCGGAGTTCTGAAGGATTGGTGTCGGTGGGAAGTATCCAGATAACCTGGAAGGTGTAACACTGTGCCAAGATGTGCTGGCTGTGCCCAAAGGCGTGTTTAGCCACAGGGTGATCCTCATTACCAACAAACACTGTCTGCCTGTGACCATTCATGCGAATGGACAGTTTGTTGCTGGTCATTCCCACAGAGAACGCATTGCAGTGCATATTCTGTATTCAGTTGGTAAATCACGTGGGTGTTGTCGTAAGTGGCTCTGCCCTTGATCATGTACACCCTCTGGGTTACGGGACTGGAGTAACTGGTGGTGAAAGGGTGCATAGGGTAGGTTTTACAAAGGGGGCGGTTACAATTGTAGGAGCCAGAAGGTAGGGATTTGGGGATTTCATAGGGATGGACTAGAAGGTTACAGAGGTTGGGTGGCCGGCGGAAAGACACTCTCGGTGGAGTGGGGAGGATGTCATGAAGGATGGATCTCATTTCGGGGCAGGATTTAAGGAAATCGTATCCTTGCTGGAGAGCCACATTCAGAGTCCGCTCCAGTCCCGGAAAGTATCCGGTGACAAGAGGGGCACTTCTGGGGGTTTTTGTTGAAGGTTCTGAATTTGGGGGGATGAGGAAGTGGCTCTGGCAATTTGCTTCTGTTCTAATGTTTTCTAATGTTTGTATAGCTTATGGGACTTAACTAGGGGGTCATCAGTCCCTAAGGCTACAAACTACTTAAGAACTAGCTACTACTAAGGACGGCACAAATATCCATGCCCGAAGGGGGATTCGAACCCCTGACCATAGTGGCCGTGCAGACCGTGATTAGAGCGCATCAGTTCCCTTGGCCACTGCGGCTGGCAATTTGCTTCTGTACCAGATCAGGAGGATAGCTGTGGGATGTGAAAGCTGTTATCAGGTTATTGGTGTATTGGTTCAGGGATTCAGGACTGGAGCAAACTCGTTTGCCTCGAAGACCTAAGCTGTAGGGAAGGGAACGTTTGATGTGGAATGGATGGCAGCTGTCATAATGCAGGTACTGTTGTTTATTGGTAGATTTGATGTGGGCGGATGTGTGTAGTTGGCCGTTGGATAGATGGAGGTCGACATCGAGGAAAGTGGCATGGGATTTGGAATAGGACCAGGTGAATTTGATGGGACCAAAGGAGTTGAGGTTGGAGAGAAATTCTGGAGTTCTTCTTTACTATGTGTCCAGATCATGAAGATGTCATCAATGAATCTATACCAAACTTTGGTTTGACAGGCTTGGATGTCCAGGAAGGCCGCCTCCATCCTGGTCCCCATGGCTGTTCCCTTTAGTTGTTGGTATGTCTGGCCCTCAAAAGTGAAGAAGTTGTGGGTTAGGATGAAGCCGGCTAGGGTATTAAGGAAAGAGGTTTTAGGTAGGGAAGTGGGAGGTCAGCATGAAAGGAAATATTCCATCGCAGCGAGGCCCTGGGCAAGTGGGATCTTTGTGTATAAGGAAGTGGCATCAATGGTTACAAGGATGGTTTCAGGAGGTAATAGGCTGGGTAAGTATTTCAGGAGATCGAGGAAGTGGTTGGTGTCTTTGCTGAAGGATGGGAGACTGCACATGATGGGTTGAAGGTGTTGGTCTATGTAGGCAGAGATTTGTTCTGTTGGGGCTTGGTAACAGGCCACAATGGGGTGGCCGGGATGATTGGGTACAGTATGTCTGCTTAGGTGTACTTGTGACTGTGTAAATGTGTGGGTGTGTGTGTATTTGTTTACCCTCCTTTTTTTCCCCCCAAGGTAAGTCTTTCCTGTCCCGGGATTGGAATGACTCCTTACCCACTCCCTTAAACCCTCATCATTTCCTTTTCCCTCTCCTTCCTTCTGCATGATGAAGCAGCTAGGCTGCAAAAGCTAGCATTTTTGTGTGTGTGTGTGTGTGTGTGTGTGTGTGTGTGTGTGTGTGTGTGTGTGTTACTATCGCTGCCTCTGCTCCTTTGCCTGGTAAGTAGACTTCATCTATTATTTTATAATTATGTACACAACGATGAGTATATAATGATCACTTGACATGGCACATGTAAACAGTCTCTGATTATTTTCCACACCTTTCTACATGGAGAAGGAAGAAGACACACACATGCCTTAACTAGCTTACGATGGATGGAAAAAAGATTCTTTTTGCTGCAAATTGTCTCGGTGAGAAGACAATTAAAACCAGTTGATACTCTAAAGAGAACTTAAGAATTCATGTACAATTAGTATTTTGCTTGCTCATTGACATTAAGGCGCATTTACAATGAGGTTGAAACATGTTCTACGACATTGCTCGCTGCTAGTTCTGGACTACCGTACCGATTTTCACAACACAATGGCGACACAAAAGCTGTGTTCCATGGCAGTGTTGGTAAAAAAAACACTGTCTTTGGTTTTCTAGCACTAAATGCTCCTTTGCACTGCCTTTCTGAAATCAAGGCCGTAGCGTAGCCATGACGATTTCATGCATTGAGGCAGGATTGAGGTGCCTGATTGGTAGGTAGGAATATGAAATTATTCCAAATGTTGGCCTACCAATCAGTTGCCTCAATTCAGCCTCAATGCACGACGTCATTATGGCTATACTATGGCCTTGATTTCATGAAGGCAGTGTCCTTTGCAGCAGTAGTGTTCAGGTTTTTTTTTTTTTTTTTTTTTTTTTTTTTTTTTTTTTTTTTTTTTTTTTTTTTTTTTTTTTTTTTTAAATGTTCAGTGTCATAAAAATAATTAAAAAGCTCCCCACAGAAAATTGCTATGTTGTTTGGCACAATGCGTAAGTGAAGTAGATAAAACAATTTAGTATCTCATTTCCCAACACTGCAGAAATAATAGGATTAATTATCTTTATTTTGGAAAATGAGTTGTTATTGAGTTACTGTACATTACTTTACAGCGAATGAAAGAGCGATGACAACATTTTGTTTTTACAGTGCTCTTTATGAAGCAGAAATGAATGAGAGAGTATGTAGGAGGCAACAGTTGAACTATTACATGTGTTGGCATGTATCTATTGTAGATAGCCTGGTTCCTTATTGACCAATGTAACAGTTCTTTAGAGTAGAGTTCAGCCTAGCACCAGTTGCTGGGGGGGGGGGGGGGGGAATGACTCCTCATCCACTCCCTTAAAACCCGCATCCTTCCTTTTTTCCCCCTCCTTCCTTTTCTCCTGTCGAAGCGGCCAATGGTTGTGAAAGCTTGATTGTTTGTTTGTGTGTGTTTTTTGTGTCTATCTACCAGCCTATCCTTTGGGTAAGTTATTTGATTTCTATTTTTTATACATATTTATCCCACCAGGAAAGTTTCCTTCTATAATATATCATTGTTGAAGACTAAGCTTTGTTTTGTTGCTATGTATTCCTGTGCAAAAGTTGTGTTAAGGAGAAAAGGACCAACTAAAGTCGCGCCTCCCCAGATTTCTTCATTACATGTAATCTCCATAAGGTATGATTTTTTTTCTTGTAACATATTCTTAAGTATATGCTCTGAAAAAAACCTCACATTGAAGAAGCAACTTTGAAATCACTATTATAGTGATAAACTGTACAGACAGTCATCGAAATAGTTAATACATGCTTAATACTCGATAGCACAAGAACAAACAATTAAACAGTCTTATGTTTTCAATATGCTCTGTGCACTGTTTATTCTTGGAATACATGGACTGGGACTTAATTGAATGGGTTTAAAATAGCTTCTTTGCCTACTTGCTGCTGAGCCTCTACCATAATCTGAAACAGACAGATTCTGGTGGCAGCTTCCATCCTGAATAGGCCCAATTATATTAAATTTATTAAGATATCAAAGGTTTGGGTATCTCAAGGTGATAAAAGAAATAGGTATTTGGTTTGTGTCACTACAGTGTGTACTCAAAAATGTTCAAATGTTTGTAAATCTATGAGATTCGACTGCTTGGTTATTAGACCCTAGCTTACAAACTACTTAAACTAAGGTAAACTAACCTAAGGACAACATAAACACCCATGTCCGAGGGTGGACTCCAACCCCCGATGGCGAATGGTCACGCGTACTGCAGCACAGTGCCCCCTGTGTGCACGGCTAATCCACTGTGGCCAGTGTGTTCTAAGCGTGTACGTGAAAAGGGGATTCTTTGCAGCAGATCTTTGTCACATTCATTTTTAGTGTGAATGGCTTTAAGGCTAAAGAAGCTTCCATCATTGAAAATGATTATTTGTAATGGGAAGACATTAATAAATATACTATAAATTAAATATGTTTCAGTGCTATTAATATAACTGAATTAGGTTTACATAAACCTTCATCCAAAGCTCTACAAACTGCGAGGACATTGATGACATGGCTGACTTTGAAATGTGAACAACAGCTAGTCTTCTCTTCGCAGGAGTTGTTTTTCTGAACTTGTGACTGTCTCCCAAATAACTCTGGCCCTGTAATGTTCATTATAATAAAATTTGACAGAGACATCTTGGTGAAGTTACCAAAAGGAGAAATGTCTATCAAATTCAACTAGCTCAGCCTGTCAGTCAAATTCAGTTGTTAGTATAGCTATGGGACCAAACTGCCCTGGTCATCTGACCATAGACTTACAAAGTACTTAAACTAACTTATATGATAAGGACAACACACACACACACACACACACACACACACACGTCTGAGGGAGGAATTGACCCAGGCTGGTTCGGCCGCCCAGTTTGTTGCAAGATGCTTTAGACCACATGGACACTCCCGCGCTGCAGCGTGTCATTCATGTCACATGTTATATGTTATGTATTTTGCCCTCCTTGGCCAACTTCGTCTTCTTCCTCTGCTTATTTTGTCAGGTAGCCTACTATTAATGCAGCACCCCATATCACTAATTCTTCCTCGTCACCTTTTAAGTGTAGCTCTCGATGTGAATACACAGTTTGAAATGTTTGCTCATTTTTGCCATTTCAGCGTAACAGATGCTGTGCATATACAATAGATAACAAATTCGGCAGTTTTCATGGAGACGCGAACAACGAAAGAGACGTAACTTTCATGAGATGGAATGTTTGAAAAACATTTGTTGAAAATGAACAAAAATTGAAATTAAGATGGAGTGAGATAGGAAATGCTGTGGACAATTTATTTAATAATGCATTAATTATGTATTATTATTATTGTGTTAGCATTAATATATTTAGCTATTGATTGACATTACAGGTTGTTTCCTTTCTACAACAGTAAGGTTTATTGGGGATTTACAAATGAGTTACAATGACAATTTTTCAGACTTATTGTAAAAGTAACTGTAAAAATAAGTTACTTGTAACTGATACAGTTTCTTTTGATGTATAGTAACTATAACTGTAACGAAATTACCTTTCAGGAAGTAATTTTAAATGTAACTTAGTTACTTTAAACAAACTACCGTTCCCAACCTTGGCTTTCGGCCATTATGGCGTTTGTCAGACAAAAAAACACATTCATACTTGCACAAACATGACAAATAATTGTCATAATAGTCACAGTTTCAGAAATAACTGTAACAGTCTAAAATTCAAATGGTCACTGCAAACACAAAGCCTGCATTACAGGCTGCTTGTTGACACCAATAAAAGTCGATGGGACACTTCATTGTTTGATAATAGGAACGATGATAAAAAATGGGCACTAATTTTGTTTCTGTTGTGAGAAGTATGCATGTCATATTTTCCACAGTACACTATTAGACAGAGAAACTATCAGATTGTCCTTAATTCACATTTTATGATCTCTTATTTTGATTGTTTTTTCTTTTAATATTTCAGAACATGATCACTGGTACAGCACAGATGGATGGAGCAATACTGGTAGTTGCTGCAACTGATGGAGCCATGCCACAGACAAGGGAGCACCTCCTCTTAGCAAAACAAATTGGTGTAAATCACATAGTGGTCTTCATAAACAAGGTATAACACATTTATGTACTGTGAACATCAGTGATAAGAGAGAAATTCATTTCATTTGCATAGAGATTTTTTGACCATTATCTGATTGTAACTGCAGTTTTTTTCTGAATCATGGAGTCAGAAACAAAATTGATACTAGATAGTATACACACATATTTGAGCTTTTAATTATTAATAAATATTAATGTATTTAACCAAGTGATGATATAAGAATTGCTTAACGTCTTTTTATACCATTTATCGAGGTGATGAGGGTTGGTTATTTTAACTGAAGACATTTAGATATGACGGAAACCACACATCATATCAAAAGATAAACAATACTAATTTGTTTGTGTTGGAGGGGGACATCCGATGATACAACCCCATGTGTTGGTGGCATGGGGCAACTAATCTTCAATGGGAACCTCCAGTTTTTATCGCAGATTATGGTTGTATGACAAAAAGTGTGTGTGTATATATATATAAAATATAAAAAATAGACGAAGATTACTCACCAGGCGAAGGAGCACAGGTGTGACAGCATCACAAATAAATAAATGAATACACACACACACACACACAATCGCAAGCTTTCGCAACCCAGTTGCGTCTTCAGGCAGAAGGGAAGGAGAGGGAAAAGGAAATGATGAGGGTTTTAAGGGAGGGGGTAAGGAGCCATTTCAATCCTGGGATAGGAAAGACATACCTTGAGGGGAGAAAAGGAAGTAAACAAATACACACACACACACACACACACACACAAACACCGGCTGCGGTGGCCAAGGAGACTAAGGCGCTCCAGTCACGGTCTGCACGGCCACTACGGTCGGGGGTTCGAATCCCCCCTCGGGCATGGATATTTGTGCCGTCCTAGTTCGTAAGTAGTTTGTAAGTTTAGGGACTGATGACCCCGTAGTTAAGTCCCATAGACTTTACAAACATTTGAACATTTTGAACACACACACACACACACACACACACACACACACACACACACACACACACACATTTATACAGACGCAAACACACCTAGGCAGACGTACTGTAGAAAGCAAAGTAGTTGGACAGAGATACCACTTGAGGCAGAGGCTCTATCCAGAGAACCGAGGCAAAGATGTTTAGATGTTATAGATGGTGGGCGGGAATTCAAATTTAGTGGAGGTTGAGACCAGGTGGGCAACAGGAAGAGAGAATATGCTGAAGGACTAGTTTCCATCTCCGGAGTTCTGAAGGACTGGTGTCGGTGGGAAGTATCAAGATAACCCGGATGTGTAACACTGTTCCAAGATGTGCTGGCCGTGCACCAAGGCGTGTTTAGCCACAGGGTAATCCTCATTACCAACAAACACTGTCTGCCATTGACCGTTCATTCGAATGGACAGTTTGTTGCTGGTCATTCCCACATAGAACGCTTCACAGTGCAGGCATGTCAGTTGGTAGAACCACCTTCCCTACCTTCTGGCTCCTACCCTTGTAACCGCCCCCGTTGTAAAACCTGCCCTATGCACCCTTCCACCACCACTTACTCCAGTCTCGTAACCCGGAAGGTGTACACGATCAAAGGCAGAGCCACTTGCGATAGTACTCACGTGATCTACCAACTGACATGCCTGCACTGTGAAGCGTTCTATGTGGGAATGACCAGCAACAAATTGTCCATTCACATGAATGGTCACAGGCAGACAGTGTTTGTTGGTAATGAGGAACACCCTGTGGCTAAACACGCCTTGGGGCACGGCCAGCACATCTTGGCACAGTGTTACACCGTCCGGGTTATCTGGATACTTCCCACCGACACCAATCCTTCAGAACTCCGGAGATGGGAACTAGCCCTTCAGCTTATTCTCTCTTCCCGTTGCCCACCTGGTCTCAACCTCTGCTAAATTTGAATTCCCGCCCACCATCTTTAACATCTTAACATCTTTGCCTCGGTTCTCTGGACACAGCCCCTGCCTCAAGTGGTATCTCTGTCAACTTCTTAACTTCTTTGCTTTCTACAGTATGTCTACTTAGGTGTACTTTCGTCTGTGTAAATGTGTGGGTGGGTGTGTATTTGTTTACCTTCCTTTTCTTCCCCCAAGGTAAGTCTTTCCTCTCCCGGGATTGGAATGGCTCCTTACCCCCTCCCTTAAAACCCTCATCATTTCCTTTTCCCTCTCCTTCCCTTCTGCCTGAAGACGCAACTGGGTTGCGAAAGCTTGTGTGTGTTTTTTTTATTTGTGCTACTATCACACCTGTGGTCCTTCGCCTGGTGAGTAATCTTCATCTATGATCTATATATATTTTTCCTGCTAGCAATTTTTCGTCTGTAGTAAAAAGTACATAGATTTTGTCTTAAACATTTTTCTGTTTTGCTACAAATTGAAATGAGTTCACAACTGTAATTTACAACATCCAATTCAATGTCCATTTAATATTCATTGGCATTCCACCTCCATGCTTCAATTGTAGGACAGTCCAGTACTTTAGGGATTTCAATTGTACACTCTGTTCAAATGTTGTATAGCTCCAACTTATCGACCAGGGCACTACCTGATGCGTCTGTGTCTGGGGCTTGAACCAAACTTCCCCTTCCTTTTACAATTAAAGTAAATGTTCAAATGAAGCACTTTCTTCTGCAGCACACGCAGTGACCTGTTCTGCAAGTGATTGTTTGCAGGAATGTCTGTGGAAATGCCAACACAGGTGTTACACACAGACACATTACTAGACTGGCAAACTTGCCTCTGTGACTTAAGCCCGACGCAGCCATCTTACCTTACCTCACGCCAAAAAAGTTTCCATACTACTCTGATCTTCTGACACGGTATGACATTGTAAACTATTCTGGTTGGTTTGAACACGATTTGAATTTGAGCTAATACTTCCGCAATACTTGAATGTAACACATATATTCTCGAATCGTGTTATAAGAAGAACGTGTTACGTATGGTTAAATTTTAGTTAACATTCTGGCGGCCTCGCGTGATTATGTTGTCAAACATATGAGGTTGGCAGTAACCAGTTGCGTGACAATGCAAATGTTTGTCATGAAATCTTTTTTTAACATGCACAGTTACTTCTACTGAGTGAACGCGGGTTCATGCAAGAACCAGTCAACCATAGAACAACAACGTCATTATTTATTTACTTTGTCGTCTGTACGAAACACTGATCAAGTGGATTTATAAGAATATTAACATCTTGGCAAAGATTTTCTACCTTTTTGTTGATGTTGCCAACAGAATCATGTGAGGTCGCCGGGATGGTAGTTAAAATTTTACTGTTATGAACAGTGAAAACGACTGTAGTTATCTGTAAACACTAAGAAGAATAAAGATATGTGTTAACCACGGCAAATACCTGATTTATAACTGTCGTACTGTTAAAATAAAAGTCAAAGTTGATCGAAAGTGGTAACAGATGAATAAAAGCCGGAAGCGCGACTTGTTAGTTTTGTGTCAAAGCAGACTGTAGATTTCATAAGAACACTCAAAAGAATAAGGATATGTGTTATCCACAATAAACAACACTTTTAAATGACTATACTACTGTAGGAAAATCCGAAGTTGAATGAAACTGGTAAGAGATTAATAAAAACAGCAAATAGATGCAACTCATTACTGTATGTGTCAAATTTACTTCGGCTGAAAAAATGCAGCCATATACAATACACGAATTTCCCATATGTCAAAACTCTAAAGACAGTGTAGGTACGTCAGTTCATATGTATTTTTACGACTCTTTTTCTGTAATAACACATGACTGATCACACATTTATAGCATAGAAATATGTCAGCGAGACTTCACTAACTCCAATGATACTGTATACGGCATTGCCAGTCTAGGAATATATGTCTGTGGTGTTACGTACGCAGTCATGTCTTTGTGGCTTGTTTGAATTTCCTGGTAGAGCCTACCTTTTCAATATCCCCACAGAAAGAAAACTAGTGGTGTCAAATTGGGTGACATAATAGGCCAGTTAATAAGGCCACCTCTACCTATCCACTAACCAGTTTAAACATGGTATAATACTTCACATGCTTTACTTGCGTAATTCGCTGGTCACTCGTCATGATAAAACCATATACATTGCTGAACGTCCAGGGCTACATCATGGAGTATTGTCGGTAGTTCCTGGTCCAAATAATTCTGTATTTGCATCCATCCAACATGCCATCAATAAAATAAATAAATAATGCACTGGCATCTTTTATGACCCACTTTAGATTTGTCTGTAGTTTTATGATTTTTTGCAAACATTTCGGACAAATATATTTAACATATAAATAATACAAAATTATGCATGATACGATTACGTCTTTACTGTTGTGACACTATCTATGCGCTCAAACGTAATATTCTCTGTGACCGTATTTTAACAAACAACCAAAATTATTTCATATTTGAGTTAAGCTTTGACAAAATACTCTTTTTTGAACTTCAAAGAGGTAAAACTATTGTCTTAATATATCTACCACATTTTCTTATTTTTTTTTTCCATTAAAATATTATCAGTTGTCTTGCTTTGGCAGTTAGTCCTAAGATTAGTTTCTTTGCCTGTACTGGTTATGAATGACTATAACCTGAAAGGAAGTTAATATACATTTGACATTGGGAAATCAGTCAAGACATCCCTTGCCTGAAATTCTTTTGCATATCCCATTTTGCTTTTCGTATTTGATAATGTTGTAATTAGAACTTAAGGGTTGTTATTTCAAAACAACGCCGAGCTGAAAATGATCAAAAACATGTCGCTCTTAGGACAACGAATTATACTCTGTCTCGTGTCAGAAATCACCTGCCATCAATGGTACGAGAGTTACGGATTACTCTCGCAGCTGTGCGGCATAATGGGGCAGTGCATTAGTTTGTGAAGCATGAATATGTTAGACGTTGCGAAACTCGCGGGGCAAGATGCATACAATACTTATCAAAACAAAACTCTTTCTCGAAATTTGACTGAAAACCCTAAGAGCTTTTTGGTCATATGTTAAATATACTAGGGGCAAAACACAAAAAATATCCTCACTAAGTGATAGTAATGGCGATCCTGCCGATGACAGCGCTACTAAAGCAGAGTTACTAAACATTGCTTTTAGAAACTCATTCACCAAAGAAGACGAAATCAATATCCCAGATTTCGAATTACGAACAGAGGCCGTAATGAGTAACGTAGAAGTAGATATCATTGGAGTAGTGAAGCAACTAAAATCACTTAACAAGCACAAGTCTTCTGGTCCGGATTGTATATCCATTAGATTTTTATCTGATTATGCTGAAGCGATAGCCATATACATCCACTCTCTCAAAGAAGGATCTGTACCAAAAGATTAGAAAGTTTCACAGGTCACACCTATATTCAAGAAAGGCAGTAAGAGTAACCCATTAAACTACAGGCCTATTTCATTGACTTCAATTTGCACCAGGGTTTTGGAACCTGTATTCAAATATTATGAATTATCTTGAACAGAATGATCTACTGGCCCAAGGTCAACATGGATTTAGAAAATATCATTCATGCGAAACACAACTAGCTCTACTCACACGAAGTGATGTGTGCTGTCTACAAGGGTTCGCAAACTAATTCCGTATTCCTTGATTTCCAGAAGACTTTTGACACCGTACCTCACAAATGGCTTTTAATCAAATTCCATGGTTATGGTATATCACCCCAAATTTGCGATTGGATAGGGGATTTCTTGTCAGGGAGGACAGGGGGAAAACTAAGTAGCTTAGATTGTTTGCAGATGACGCCATCATTTACCGTCTAGTAAAATCATCTGAAGATCAAAACCAACTGCAGAACGATTTGAATAAGATATCCGTGTGCTGTAAAAATTGGCAGTTGACTCTAAATAATGAGCAGTGATATGTCGTCCACGTGAGTACAAAAAGAAATCCGTTAAACTTTGTTTACATGATAAATCAATCAAATATGAAGGACTTAAACTCCACAAAATACCTAGGAATTACAATTACTTCTGACTTAAATTGGAAAGAACACATAGATAGTGTTGTGGGAAAGGCGAACCAGAGACAGCATTTTATTGGGAGAACCCTTAAAAGATGCAACAGAACTACTAAAGAAACTGCATACACTACGCTTGTCCGTTCTTTTATGGAGTATTGCTGCCCAGTATGGGATCCTTATCTGGTGGATTTGACGGAGGGCATCGAAAGAGTCCAAAGAAGGGCAGCTCGTTTCGTATTGTCATGATACAGGGGAGACAGCGTTACGGAAATGATACAGGATCTGGGCTGGGAATCATTACAACAATGGCGCTTATTGCTGAGGCATGGGCTACTTACGAAACTACAATCGCCAACATTCTCCTCCGAATGTGAAAATATATTGTTGACTCCCACTTAAATAAGTAGAAATGATCATCAGAATAAAATAAGAGAAATCGGAGCCCGAACGGAGAGATTCAGGTGTTCTTTCTTCCCGCACGCTATTAGAGAATGGAATGGGAGATAAAATAGTATAACGGTGGTTCGATGAACCTCTGCCAAACACTTAAAAGTGATTTGCAGTGTATCCTATATAGATGTAGATGTACTTGCTCCAGATGCTCAACAATCGCTCAACCCCAATCATCATTACGAGCTTTAGCAATCTGTGAAATGGTGTTTTTCATTGATAATTTACGCACACTATAAACAATATTATACTCACATTAGCGCGTCTGTTTTTGTTTCGCTATAAACTCTGCTGTTATTTCAGCAGCGCATGAAAAGCAATGATTTCTGAATGAGAATGTCGCGGTAGTCGTGGCTCACAGTCGTGGATGAGAAGATTTAACATCGCCTCCTCTACGCAAAAATGCAGAGATTAATTTCTGATTAATGATGAAAATTCTCCTCAGAGATGATAAATATTGTTAAAAACGAGATAGAATGGCTGGCCAGTACTTACCATTGTGCTGTTACTTTAGTTTGTGTTCATAGAACCACTTATTCATTATCTACTGCTGCGGCGAAGTGGCTGAACGCATTGAGGCGCTATGCTCCAATGCGCGAGGCTGTTCCCCATTGGGTGTTCGAGTGCCCCCTTGGGCATGGATGTTTGTATTGTCTTTAGTGTGAGTGTATTTCATTCTTATGTGATTACGCTTGGTTACATAATGGAATATAAATTGTTGTTATGTCATGACGATGTGCAAATGCTAGATCATTATATTTATTCTTATGTCAATGTATTATTGTGTGATTGTTAAGTCATTATATTATTTATAGAAATAAAGATGTATACTTTTGATATAGATTGTGGTGGAGAACTAATTGGATAAAAAAATGTGATAGTTGAATAGGTGGTTCCATGAACACTAACTAAGTCAGATCTCATGACTTTTTATGGGGGAAGGAATTCATTGCGAGACTTGCATTTTTGTACATTTTATGTTTTTGATGGGATCTCTGTAAACATGAGATAGCAAAGCTGTAGAGAATTTTCTCCTCTACAATTTTTTTTGTATCAGACGAACGGTTTATTTGAAATTAAATTACCTGCTGTTAAAAGTCCATCACAAACTGCTTTTTTGTTTTCTTTTTTTTGCATTACTAACCTATTTATTGTCTGAAATAATTGAAAAAGTGAGGTTCTGGTCACTGGCAGCCAACAATTATATATCTGTAAAATTTGGTGCCTATCGGTTGAATGGTTCGACCTAAAAAGTCGGAAAACGTTACAGGCAGACACACAGACAGACATAATCAAATTGCCGTTATTTTGCAAATATCTCAGAAACAATGTAAGATGTGAAAAAGATAATTTTCTCCTCTACAAATTCGTTTACTATACTTTCATGTCAAATGAACGGTTAAGCTATTATTTTCATTTAAATTTCAAGCTGTCAAAAGGCAATCGCAAAGGCCCACTTTTAGTGTTACTGACGTAACCTAAAGTGGGCCAATGAGTTTGTTGCCATGATGCCAGTGCCACGCCATAAGTTATTGACCAGGGGAGTTGAAGATCGACTTGCCATAACCGGTGGGGATTGCCTACTTTCCAATTACGCATGTTATGCCAATTGATGCTCCCATGATTTGTGAAAGTAAACTCATCAGAAAACAGTATCTCATCAAAGAATGTGAGGCTGTTCTCATTTGTTGAAGTGCCCATTCACTGAACTCTATCAGTTACATGTGTTATCTATGGAACCTATGACGATGCAATATGTTGCAAATACTACCAGTGGACATACCAGAATTGCAGTGTATATTTGCCGAACATTGATCTGTGGAGTGTGATGTACTGCTGCTAGTACTGCTGTTTCATTAACTTTCCCTGCAACTGGTGTTGCTTAGTTTCCACTTGGCAGTCTATACACTACCACCACATATAAAGGCGTTCACAACATTGTAACAAAAAGGACAAGACTGAACATTCTTTGGAAGATACTCGGTGTACATGGCAACAGCAGCATTAACATTTTTTGTACGCTCACTGTAAATTAAGATCATTTCAGTTTTATCCTATGCATTGTCTATTCTTTGAACATCTTGTCTACAAATGGTAGGTATACGTGCAGGAAGTAAACACTGTACACTTAGTGCTTAGAGTTGCTTTCTGTTATACGCTTGCTAGGTACAAGAGCTCTTGTCACAGAGTATTGAATGTTATGATACATCATACTTCGCTACGTGGCCACAGTGGCGCATCAAATAGTCCCAGTGTGATGCAGTAGGTTGGTTTATTCTTCCGTTCGTGTCTGTCATTGGACTCTGTAATTCAGTGGCTGTTATTGTGCATGATTTTTATCTACTGGTGCTTTTCTAGAGCCTGAAAATTATGAGCAGCCAGAAAGTGATGGAGAACATGCCACTGTTAATTTTCAATCAGTTAGGCCACACTCTTCAGCTCGTCAAAACTAATACGAGGCTCCTAATGTCTCTCACATTCAGGAGACTCTGGAACTACAATGGAATTGAATTTACACAACTCTCATAATTTTTTATATTATTTTTTTAAAAATCAGACCCACATCAGATGCAAAATTGTTAATTTTTCCTATCTAAACAGTACTCAAAACAGTTTGGGTATGTCTTCTAGGTAAACTACCAAATAATTTCATTTACTGTCCCGATTATCAAATGGCTACTGTCAGTAATGCTCGTCTCAAAAGCGGAGAAGATAATCAACACTTGCTACACACATTTTCGTATGTCTGTGGGCTGCAACCCAAACACCATAATTGAAACTGAGTCCTTGCTTCACTTGACTGACATGGAGTTTAAAAGATCTTAGCTTGACGTGAACTGCCCCCATCTACATTGAAGAGCTCCCTTATATACACACACTGCAGCCAGCAAGCGACGCCCCACTTACTGGCAACGTAGGTTCCTACAAGTACCTTCTATTACTGTACAAAAGTACTAAACAATGGAAATACCTTAAAGGATTCAACAATATTTTGGAAAGGATAGGTTGCTACTCATCACAGACACACATTTAAACAAACACTAAATAAAAATTTCAAATAAATGTCTTGGCAATTTTGACTTGTGGATTTTTAAAAAAATGGCAACCATGAGGGAAGTAAGAGTGCTGAACTCTTCCTGTTCTAGCCTCCTTCATCTTTCCTATTTATCCAATCTTGCCACAGGTTCATCTTCTTGCTTAATAACTAAAGCGCTGTAGTACTAACCCTGTACCTTAATTCTAAGAGGCACACAATTTACAATGTTTTTATACTTTCACAGAACAAATTTCTTTTCTTATTGATAATTTGTGAATTCAATAATTACTATATTTTGCTTAATGTGAGTGCGCAGTTACCACACTGAAGCTTCCTGCGTCTACCTTCTAGGCAAAATAGTTCACTTATCTCTTGGGGCACTCGGTGCCAGCTGCTGATAATAGGGCAGGTCTGACACAGGTAAAAGCCTGACACTGTTCTTTCAAATGACACATCATCCTTCACTGCCTATATAGTTCTAACAGATGAAACTAGTATTTGCCACATTCCTGTTGTAGACCATCGCCCTAGACACTGTGTTGAATGCATATATTAACAAAAAACTGATGGATCGGAATATTTGTAAATTGCAGTTAAAACAACTCCTCACTGTGGTCACCTTAATGCATCCACATGGAGCAGCACGAGTATTCCATTGGCCTGCATGACAAGATAGGTTTTCGATTCCTGAAGCCGGCCACGGTGGCAGAGCGGTCTGCGGCGTGCCAGTCACGGTCTGCATGGCTGCTGTGGTCGGAAGTTCGAATCTCCCCTCGGGCATGGATGTTTATGCCGTCTTTAGTATAAGCTAGTTCGTAAGTAGTTTGTAGGTTTAGGGACTTATGACCCCATAGTTAAGTTCCATAAGCTCTACAAACATTTGAACACCTGAACAACAAATTGCTAAAATACCGGCTCCCACAACAACAATGTTTACCTGAAGCAGTTGTTCTGAACATCAATGCCAAATTTTATAATTTGCGATGATGGACAATTAGGTCAACATCCGAGTGAGGCCCATAAAATATTAATAATAATAGGCTTGGGCACCTGACAGACACCCAAACAAGGGCTATGTAATCTATAGATGATTCATGAAAAGGCTTCGGAACCTGCTAGATGCTCACATGTAGGCTTTGATTCCATAAGAAAGAACGCGAGGAATGGCCGCGCGGACTAAGGTGTCATGCTATAGACTGGGTGACCCTTCCCACTGGAGGTTCGAGTCCTCCCTTGTCATGGGTGTGTGTGTGTGTGTGTGTGTGTGTGTGTGTGTGTGTGTGTGTGTGTGTGTGTGCTGTCCTTAGTGTAAGTTAAAGTAGTTTGTAAATCTAGGGACTGATAACCATAGCACTTTGTCCAATATGTTCATAAACATTTAACATGCAAAGACATACAAATAAGGCTTGGGAACCTGGTGAAAGAGACCCAGACATGTCTGTAGGTGATTGGGTTAGAAGTCAGTGACACTAGTAGTGACTTAGCCACTAAGGACCAATCAAGGACTAAATATTAAGGAAGGGCAACAAGTTTTTGTATTATTAATACAGACATTGCATATGATGAGTTGTCATCTTTCAAGTTACGCAACCATTCACCTCATACAACGCTCAGGATAAACAAACAATATTCTAGTAGAGAATAAGCTCCTCTATCTAATAGTGCAATTCAAATGAAAAGCAGACGAAGCATATAAAAAGATATTTGCCTGCAAATTTGATCAAATTTAGTGTTCAGATGTTTTGGAGGCAGTGTTCTGGACCATTATCTCAGGAACTACAAAAGATACAGTTTTGTCATTATTACACTGCCTTGTCAAGCAGAACAAATACACAAAGGCAGAATAACAAAGTGTAAAAAGCATTTGCCATTTAATAAGGGATTGCCAAAGTTGACTTCAAATTTTTGGTTGCGATAATCGTGCCTGACGTACGGAAAAAATAAAATACATAACCTTTACCCATGATAATGTAATTTTTAAATCCTCTGGGCAAAACTGATCCAGAAGCCTACACTTCGAAATGTGAAGTACTTTAGATGCAATGCAAAGAAAGTGAAAAGTTCATCAGATGCATGCACCCTTCCACAAAAGGGGCTCTGGAGTCTCAACCACATTAGATATTGGCCTAAAATTTTGTATAAGATCCTTTAAGATCATTAACAACATCCTGGTAAAATTTGAACAAAGTTGAAAATGGCCAAGCTTCAACATTGTCAAATCTTTGGTGATTTTACATGGAATGACCCAGTTCGCCTGTATGAATATGTGTGTGTGTGTGTGTGTGTGTGTGTGTGTGTGTGTGTGTGTGTGTGTGTGTGTGTGTTGTTTTTTCTGCTGATAGCCGTAGCCAATAGATTTTATTCTATTCTTGGTTTTGTGTGTGTGAGTGTCTTTTTTGTTTGCTTGTCACAGCTTGATGAATGGCTTTGTGGCGAGTTGCTAACTATCCTCATTATAATGCCACAGTAAATATTAAAAAAGATTTTACATGTATTGTTTTATAAACAAATTTACAATTTCAGGTTGATGCTGCAGACAAGGAGATGGTGGAGTTAGTTGAAATGGAAATTAGAGAGCTCTTGACAGAAATGGGTTATGATGGCGATAATGTACCAGTGGTAAAGGGATCTGCACTCTGTGCACTTGAGGGTAAAAATCCTGAAATGGGTACGTAAATGATAGTTCAGGTAACAAGCTTTCTTGTATGAAAATCTGCATGTTTTATAAACTTAAGTGTTAATACTCTTATTTTAGGTTTAAAGTCTTGGTAGAGGTATGCAACCGTCATGATAAATATTTATTTAAATGATTCTAAAATTGCTTATAGGTTGCTTGAGTAATCACTAAGTTGTTGTTAGTAGATTATTATTATTAACTTTGTTGTGACCTCGTCACCTTTTGTTGTTTACTTGTCCTGGTCTGGTTGTCAGGAGAGGTACTGGTGCAGGAATCGATGTCAACTGTAACAACTATTCAGATTCATAATACAAGTTTTATTGACTGAAAATTATAATTCTCAACTTTAGAACAGATATCTGTTTCTTCTCTCTTCTTGCTTCTCAAGGTGTCTTCCGTATGATGCTAGCTGCGCCAAGACCTAGTGACTGCTAAGTTCGTAGTCGCGTTCGGACTTAGTACTGTCCTATTTCTGACAAATAACTGTGTGAGTTCTGATAGCAACTGCCGGGCTGTCCAGATGTATGTTGGCCTAGATATAGCCGCTTGTAGAGGGCGCACATCTTCGGTTGCTCCCTCCAGAGTGCGCAGCGCCTGCTGGTGATTGGCTTTCGGTCGATCGCTGCCTTCTACACGACTGTTCTCTTACGTCTGGTGTGTGGCACTAACTGTACGCCACAACAAACTTGATTGGCCACATTGGGCCACTTGAGTCATTCCAGTTCATTTTTTCCTCTGACAGTCTTAAGATGTGATATTAGTAGATTATTTATTGCAAAAACAATAAATAATCTACTAACAACAACTAAGTGATTATTCAAGCAACCAATAAGCAATTTTAGAATCATTTATATGAAAGTGTTCATTCTCATTAGCTGAAAATTGAAATGTAATTCAACAGGTGCTGAGGCAATTTTACAGCTTCTGGCTGAAGTTGATAAGCACATACCTACACCCGTGAGAGAATTGGATAAACCATATATGCTTCCAGTGGAGAATGTTTACTCTATACCTGGTATAAAATTTGTTTCATTTCATGCAATTTTCTTTAATGGATCTCTTCGTACTTTTAATTTTTGTGACTAATTTACATTTCCTTTCCTAAGGTCGTGGCACTGTAGTTACTGGACGATTAGAAAGAGGAACACTCAAGAAAGGTGCTGAAGTAGAATTCATTGGCCACAACAAAGTTATCAAAACTACTGTTACCGGTACGTAAATGAACAAAAAACATTATGCCACTAGATAGCACTGCATTTTTGATAGACTTTAGCCCTTGCCTGATGACACTGAATATTAATAATCGTGTTATCTTTCGGACTGTAATTAAAGATACTTGTGAACTGTTATCTCAAATGATATACCGTATCTGCCGGCATATAAGACGCACTGGCGTATAAAGCGCCTCCAATTTTAAGATACTTTTTTTTGGGGGGGGGGGGGGAAATCGCACCTAATACATCTATTTCAGTATAATTATAATACATATGTTCATGTACATCAAACATCTAAGGCAGTGCTAGTGTTCATAAACTTTACACAGTCAAGTTTATTGCATTTCACTGAAGTCTTTAAAAAAGTGTAAAAATGGGGTTCTACTGTAAATACTCTACAAGTCACATTGTAGTCTATGGCAGAGGGTTGATCAAACTACTTTTATTTCTCTATAGTTCCATTCTCCAATAGCTTGCAGAAAAAAGGAACACCTAAATCTTTCCGTTTTCGATCTGATTTCTCATTTTATTTTGATGATCCTGTCTTCCTATGTAGATTGGTGCTAACAAAATATGTTGTCATTGTGAAAAGAAATTTCGCAAATAGATCTTGTCACAACGAATAAAGCCTTTGTTTTAATGATTTCCAACCCAACTCGTGCATCATTTCCATGAGATTCTCTCCTGTATTGCAATAATACAAAATGAGCTGCCTTCTCCGAACTTTCTCTAAATCGCCAGTTAGTTCCACTCAGTGGGCATCCCACAATGCAGAACAATATGCCAAAATAAGATGCACATGTGTGATGTAGGCACTTTCTTTAGTAGAACTAACACATCTTCTAAGTATTCTGCCAACAAAACATACTCTTTGGTTCGCCCTTCCTACAATATTTTCTGTGTGTGTTTTTTTCCAATTTAAATTGTTCATAATCGTTACTCCTAGGCCTTGAATTGAATTTATGGCGTGTAGTTTTGACTGATTTATTATGTAAATGAAGTTCAATGGGTATCTTTTAGTGGTCATATGGATGACTTCACACTTAATAATGGTTAAGTGTCAATTGCCATTTTCGAACCATGCTGTTATCTAAATCATTTTGCAGTCGCTTTTGATCTTCTCATGACTGTACTAACTGATAAGTGACAACATCATACGTGAACAGTCTAAGGGAACTACTCGGATTGTCTGCTAAATCATTTATAAAAATATGGAACAGTGTGGACCCTAGAACACTTCCCTGAGGAACGCCAGGTATCACTTCTGTTCTGCTTGATGACTTACCGGCAGTTACTACATACTGTGCCCTTCTGAAAGGAAATTACGAATCCAATCGCACAGCTGTGGCCATATCCATAAACCTTCCGGAAATATAGAAATATGGAATCTATTAGACATCCTTTGCCGATAGCATTCATCACATTATGCTAGTAAAGAGTTAGCTGTGTTTCACAAGAGTGATAGTTTCTTAATCCGTATTGACTATGGGTCAACAGGTTGTTTTCTTCGAGGTAGTTCATAATATTTGAGGAACGTATATGTTCTAAAATCCTGCTGTAAACATACGTCAATGATATAGGACTTTAATTTGTAAATCACTCCTATTGTCTTTCTTGAATATTGGCGTAACCTGTGCAATTTTCCAGTCTTTGAGTATGGAAAATTTGCTGAGTGAGTGGTTGTAAATGATAACTATGTTTGAGGCTATTGCAACAGCATACTCTGAATGGAAACTTACTGGTATACAATTGGGACCGGGAGATTTACGGGTACTTTTGTTAAGTGATTTCAGTTGCTTTAATACAACAGGGGCATTGCATCAACTTCTAAATTACTCACGCTGGCAGCTGTTCTTGATACGAATTCTAGAGTATTTGTTTCATCTTCATTCGTGAAGAAATTTCAGAAGGCTGTGTTAAGCAATTCAGCTTCAGCAGAACTGTCATCAGTAGCATCAGCTTTACTGTCGTGTAATGAAAGTATTGATTGTGTTTTACCGTTGGTATACTTTACACATGACCAGAGTTTCTTAGGATTATCTACCAAATTATGTGACAGGGTTTTGTTTGTGGAATTTATTATAAACTTATCACATTGAAATTGGAGATAAATTTCAAGTTTCTGTAAAATACTGCCAGTCTTAAGGATTTTGTGTCCTTTTAAATTTGGCATGCTTTTTTCCTGTGCTTTTGCAAGAGTGATGTAACTTGTTGTGTGTACCACAGAGGGTCAGACCCCTCTTTTGTTAAATTGTTAGGTATAAATCTACAGTGGTTGTTGATATTATTTCTTTAAACATAAGCCATATCTGATCTACACTGACATTGTTAGTTTCGAAAGACTGGAAATTGTCACTCAGGAAAGTGTTAATCGAATTTTTATCTGCTTTTTTGAATGGATTTTTTAGATTTTGGAAATCCAATATTCACTTTCGCTACAATTTACAATTTAGAGGTCCACACCTTCAGAATGGGCAAAGTCACAACAAAGAGCTAAAATTTGTGATTATATCCAATACGTGTACATATTTAGCAACTTCGCTGCATTCACTAATGTAATTAAAAACATTATCAATTTAATCCTTAATTTTCATTTGTTTGTGTGGTTTTAGGCATTGAAATGTTCCATAAAATACTGGAAGAAGCGCAAGCAGGAGACAATCTTGGTGCGTTGGTAAGAGGTGTGAAGAGAGATGAAATTCGCCGTGGCATGATAATGTGTAAACCTGGTAGTATGAAGGCTGAAGATCATGTGGAAGCTCAGGTACTGTAACAGATAGAAAAAAATCAAGTCATAATTTTATGAGACTAATTAGTATCACTATTACTGAACCAGTTGGTGCATCATTAAACCCTTCATTCTAACAAGATAAGAATTGGATGGAATGGATGAAGATATGACTGCAGTAGTTCAGTTTGAGTCATAAGCTTAGCAGTTGAGCTTAAGCAGGGTTGTTTTGGTAAAAAATACTTTTTAGGTGTTCGCAGCAGCTGTTGGTTAACAGTGCGATGAATCATCGGAAGCATGCATGGCCAATTATGTGCCCTTGCAGACAGCTGTCGTGACTTGCCGAATATAAAGAAATCTGCCTTTCCATCTTACTTTTGTTGCTTTCACTGTGCTATTATGTTCAACCTAACCAGGAACTCAAATTGTGAAATATTCCTAGAAGCACATCAATATGTTTATGGCAAGAAGGTGTGTGAATGAGACAGAAGACAGATATCACAATTTGAACAAATATGAGATTTTGTTTATGTAAGAAAAAAACTTTTTTTTTCCTCTGACAAAGATTCTGCCAAGCAATCTTAATGTCTAATAATTGATGTTTCAAATAATTACTGTTTTGCAATTAAATCTTGGGGTCAGTTTGTCACCATAATCCCAAAAAATTATGACAATCCCTAATACACTTTACCAAAAACATCAAACCAAAATGCTGCTATATTAGAAGATGAGAAATACTGTATTTCTGTTTCCTTTGTTGCATTGGTTCAGTTGTGTTGCATTGATTCAGTGGTCAAAACTCCAAGAAAAAGTAGTCTCATCTTGTTGTTGTTGTTGTTGTTCTTGTTGTGGTCTTCAGTCTACAGACTGGTTTGATGCAGCTCTCCACGCTACCCTGTCATGTGCAAGTCTCTTCATCTGAGAATACATTCGGCAACCTACATCCTTTTGAATCTGCTTACTATATTCGTCCTTCGTCTCCCTCTATGATTTTTACCCCACACACTTCCTTCTAATGCTAAGTTGACAATTCCTTGATGTCTCAGAATGTGTCCAACCAAACTATCCCTTCTCTTAGTCAGGATATGCCAGAAACTCCTTTTCTACTACTGGCTACTACCTTGTAGATTTGGTTTGCTGTGGTGTCTTGACAGTTGGCCTTACCGGACTGGTTTTAAGGGCTAATCATTGTCAGCCTCGTGTGTTCAGGACATCGTCGGATACTTGTGTTTCTTTATGGTGGCGTCATGTATGTGCTGTTGCTTTAAATTTTAATTGATTAATGGCACCCTTCTGTGTGGCAATACTTACTTCAGAATTCAGGCCAACTTGGTGCTTTGCCCTTTGTAATCTTTGTAAATTTAATTATCAATCAGTGAACGGGCTTCACCCAGTGCTTTTCAGTTTTTTAGTGGGCTTCGCCCAATAATCAATTTTATTCGGTAATTTGTTTAAGAATTCATTTAAAGTTGGTGCTTTGCTTTTGAAATCTTTCTAACAATTAAGGTACCGGCTTCACCTGCTGATTCTCAAGTATTAAGATGAACATTAACAAGAACAAACCAAGGGTAATGGGATGCAGTCTTACAAAATCAGGCGATGCT
This sequence comes from Locusta migratoria, assembly GCA_026315105.1. NCBI lineage: Eukaryota > Metazoa > Arthropoda > Insecta > Orthoptera > Acrididae > Locusta > Locusta migratoria. Next base: position 957,784,222 of record CM048744.1, on the reverse strand, counting down.
GAAGGTATTAAATTAGGTAACAAATCAATAAAGGTGGTACATGAGTTTTGTTACTTGGTCAATAAAATAACATATGATGGTCACAGTACAGAGGACATAAAATGCAGAGTGGCAATGGGAAGAAAAGCGTTTTTGAAAAAGAGAAATTTGTTAATATAGAATATTAATTTAAGCATAAGGAAGTCCTTTATAAAGGCATTTGTGTGGAGTGTTGCCTTGTATGGGAGTGAAACATGGACGATAAACAGTGCGGACAGGAAGAGGATAGAGGCTTTAGAAATGTGGTGCTATAGAAGAATGCTGAAGATAGGTGGGTGGATCGCATAACTAATGAGGAGGTACTGAACAGAATTGGGGAGAAAAGGAATTTCTGGAGTACCTTGACTAAAAGAAGGGATCGATTAGTAGGACACATTCTTAGACATCAAGGAATCGTGAATTTAGTGTTAGAGAGAAGTGTGAGGAGAAAAATCGCAGAGGTAAACCAAGAGATGAATACAGTAAACACATTCAAATGGATGTAGGTTGCCGTTCTTATAAGAAGATGAAGAGGCTTGCTCAGGATAGAGTAGGGTGGAGAGCTGCATCAAACCAGTCTCCCGACTGAAGACTACAACAAGAAGTTTTTAATTTGGGCTTCACCCTGTGATTGCTTTCAAATTTTAAATTTTTAACGTACTTCATGATTGTTTTTAATAAACATATTTCAGAGTCGTAATTAATTTAGCCACCACTCCCATGAACTACAAACAGTACCAACGTGGGGTGGCTTGCGTGCCTCAACGATACAGATAGCCGTACCGTAGGTGCAACCACAGCGGAGGGGTATCTGTGGAGAGACCAGACAAACACATTGTTCCTGAAGAGGGGCAGCAGCCTTTTCGGTAGCTACAGGGGCAACAGTCTGGATGATTGACTGAGCTGGCCTTGTAACATCAGCTAATGTGACTTTGCCACACAGTTACGGCGAACGGCTGAAAGCAAGGGGAAACTACAGCCTTTACTTTTCCCGAGGACATGCAGATCTACTGTATAAATATATGATGATTGAATCTTCTCGGGTAAAATATTCCGGAGATAAAATAGTGCCCCCATTCGGATCTCCGGGTGGGGACTACTCAGGAGGATGTGATCATCAGGAAAGACAGCACTGGCATTCTACGGATCGGAGCATGGAATGTTAGATCCCTTAATCGGGTAGGGAAGTTAGAAAATTTAAAAAGGGAAATGGATGGGTTACAGTTAGATATGGTAGGGATTAGTGAAGTTCGGTGGAAGGATGAACAAGATTTCTGGTCAGGTGAGTACAGGGCTATAAATAAAAAATCAGTTGGGGGTATTACAGGAGTACGTCTGATAATGAATAAAAAAATAGGAATGCGGTTAAACTACTGTGAGCAACACAGTGATCGCATTATCGTAGTCAAGGTTGATACAAAGCCAACACTGACCACAGTAGTACAGGTTTATATGCCAACTAGCTCTGCTGATGATGAGGAGATCTAAGAAATATATGAGGAGCTAAAGGAAATTATTCAGACAATTAAGGGAGAGGGAAACTTAATTGTTATGGGAGACTGGAATTCGGTAGTAGGACAAGGAAGGGAAGGGAAGATAGTAGGTGAATATGGTCTGGGCAAAAGAAAGAAAGAGGAAGCCGCCTGGTAGAATTTCGCACAGAACATAATTTAGTTATATCAAACACCTGGTTTAAGAATCACAAAAGAAGGTTGTATACATAGAAGCGACCAGGAGACACTGGGAGATACCAGATAGATTTTATAATGGTAAGACATAGATTTCAGAACCAGGTTTTAAACTGTAAGACATACCCAGGGGCAGATATAAACTCTGACCATAACTTATTGGTCATGAATTTTAGGCTGAAACTGAAAAAAAAACTGCAGAAAGGTAGGAAAGTAAGAAGATGGGACCTGGATAAACTGAAGGAACCTGAAGTTCTTGAAAATTTCCGAAGGAGCTTTAGGCAACAATTGACAGAAACGATGGAAAATAAAACAGTAGAGGAGGAATGGGTGGCATTGAAAGATGAAATAGTGAAGGCAGCAGAGGACAAAATAGGTAGGAAGGCAAGACCTACAAAAATCCTTGGATATCACAGGACATATTAAATTTAATCATTGGAAGGAGAAAATATAAAAATGCAGTAAATGAAACAGGCAAAATGGAGTACAGACAACTAAGAAATGAGATTTACTGAAAGTGCAGAATGGCTAAGCAGGAGTGGCTAGAAGGCAAGTGCAAGGATGTAGAAGAAAGAATAAATAGGGGAAAAATAGATACAGCCTACAGGAAAATAAAACAGATATTTGGAGATAAGAAAAACAGGTCCACAAATATCAAGAACGCAGATGGAAAGCCAGTTCTCAGCAAAGAAGGGAAAGCTGAAAGGTGGAAAGAGTATATAGAGAGGCTCTACGAAGGAAATGAACTTGGAGGCACTATTGTAGGAAGGGGAGAAGAAGTAGATGAAGATGAAATTGGAGATACTATACTGAGTGATGAATTTAACAGAGCCCTGAAAGACCTAAGTCGAAACAAGGCCCCTGGAGTAGATGACATTCCCTCAGAGCTACTGAAGTCTCTGGGGGAACCAGCCATGACAAACCTGTTTCACCTGGTGTGTAAGATGTATGAGACAGGCGAAGTACTCTCAGACTTTAAGAAAAGTGTAATAATCCCCATGCCAAAGAGAGCAGGTGCAGGCAGGTGTGAAAACTACAGAACCATCAGTTTAATTAGCCATGGTTGCAAAATATTAACACAAATTATTTACAAAAGGATGGAAAAGCTGGTAGAAGCCGACCTTGGGGAAGATCAGTTTGGGGTCAGGAGAAATGTAGGAACACGGAAGGCAATACTCACTTTACGGCTTATCCTAGAAGGTAGATTAAGAAAAGGCAAACCTACATTTCTAGCTTTTGTAGATTTGGAGAAGGCTTTTGACAATGTTGATTGGAATAAACTCTTTCAAGTTCTGAAGCAAGCAGGAGTAAAATATAGGGAACGTAAGGTTATTTATAACTTATACAAAAACCAGGCAGCGGTTATCAGAGTTGTAGGGCATGAAAGGGATGCAGTGGTTGGAAAGGGAGTAAGACAGGGTTGTAGTCTTTCTCCATTGTTATTCAATTTGTACATTGAGCAAGCTATAAAGGAAAGCAAGGAGAAATTTGGAGAAAGAATTAAAGTTCAAGGTGAAGAATTAAAAACATTGTGTTTTGCCGACATAGTAATTCTTTCAGATACAGCAAAGGACTTGGAGGAGCAATTGAACAGAATGGACAGTGTGCTGAAAGGTGCATATAAGATGAACATTAATAAGAGCAAAACTAGGGTAATGGAGTGCAGTCTAAGAAAATCAGGTGATGCTGAAGGAATTAGATTAGGTAACGAAACAATAAAGGAGGTAGATGAGTTTTGTTACTTGGGCAGTAAAATAACAAATGATGGTCGCAGTACAGAGGATATAATATGCACAATGGCAATGGGTAGAAAAGCGTTCTTGAAAAAGAGAAATTTGTTAACATCGAATATTGATTTAAGCCTAAAGAAGTCCTTTCTGAAGGCATTTGTATGGAATGTTGCCTTGTATGGGAGTGAAACATGGACGGTAAACAGTGCGGACAGGAAGAGGATAGAGGCTTTTGAAATGTGGTGCTACAGACGAGTGCTGAAGATTAGATGGGTGTATCACGTAACTAATGAGGTGGTACTGAACAGAATTGGGGAGAAAAGGAATTTTTGCCATACCTTGCCTAAAGAAAGGGATCGATTGGTAGGACACATTATTAGACATCAAGGAATTGTGAATTTAGCGTTGGAGGGAAATGTGTGGGGTAAAAACCGCAGAGGAAGACAAAGAGATGGATACAGTTAGCAGATTCAAACAGATGTAGGTTACCGTTCTTATGTGGAGTTGAAGAGGCTTGCGCAGCATAGGGTATTGTGGAGAGCTGCATCAAACCAGTCTCCGGACTGAAGACAACAATAACAACAACACCCACTTCAGGCACGTATACTACTGGTGCATCAACAGAATTCATTAAACTGCCAATCAGTTTGTTATGATGTGTTCAAATAAAAGATATCATTATCATCTTATATGAACAATGCTGTATCTTCATGCTACTACTGGTCACCGTCTTCTTGGGAGTCTGAAAATTAAAATCCATCCTGGAAAGTGGACCATAGATTTGTTAAAGTTCACATGTTTTATTGCACATTTCTCATAAGACAGATAAAGAAAATTCAGAAGAGAGAACTCCTACCTTGCTCACAGTACGAAAGAAAGTTGGATGACAAAGTTGAAACTGAGTCTCTTCATATTTTCGCTACGGTTACTGTGATGCTTTACCATGTGTGACCTTGCAATTAATGATCCTGCCAGTGGAGGGCAGACCACCTCAGGTTTCCAAGAGCCATGGAAGTGCTCGGCTGTCATTGAATGTTACTGTGTGGGGTCTTCAAAATCAATTTGGACCGTAGTTGTGCTTAAGGACCATAGTTATGGGAATTTACGATATGGATATTTGTCGTATTTTTATTCTGATTGGTAATCTTTGTTTTCCAGGTGTACATTCTGAGCAAAGAGGAAGGAGGAAGATCTAAACCATTTATGTCATATTTTCAACTGCAGATGTTCTCAAAAACATGGGATATTGCAACACAAATTGTAATACCTGATAAGGAAATGGCAATGCCTGGAGAGGATGCAAAGTAAGTAATTAGTGAGAATGTCTCTTCAAAGTTTACTGTTTTATACTCATATTAAAATTTCTTTGTGTTTGGCAGATAGCAGTGGTGGAACTCTAAGTTCCTCACTCACACACAGCTTCCCACATGCTCATGTGATTGATAATTGCTAATACACCAAGGAGCAAGTCATCTACTTACTGACTTTTGCCAACTTCATTTTAGGTAATGGGAGAGCAGTGGTGGGGGCAGCTGCTATAGGGACAATGAGGCTTATGATAACCTTTGATATGGGTTGTAAATCTTAATTGTTCTTCTGATTATTACGGAACAAAAAATGAAGTGTTATGAAAAATACTTAAACAGTATGTATAACTTTGTTGTATTACTATAAAAAATAGTGCTATAGTGGCACAACATACCAGGTCAAAAATCACTGTCTTTGGTGGCCATTTGCCCTCCCCTGCTTATTTGTGGCAAAGGCCCCTCTTCATCCTGCAGGTTTTAACATCTGGTGAGGCTTGTGCTGCCACTCTGCACTAGATAGGCAGGAAATATTGAACTCCCAAAATACGAGAAAAATATGTACTTGGCTTACCATCCTCTCAAACAGTTCTATGTTGTATAAAATTTGTGTAATGGAAGGGCATTGAATGTTCAATACATAAGTCTATAATAGGGTTAGTGGCATATTTTTTGTAGTATAGTCTAGCAAAAACATTAGAAGTTATTGTTCAGGTGTGAAGGAAGGGGTAACATAGCTGCCAACTATTGTGGATTGTCCATAATTGTTACGGATTTATCACCTTACCTACGGAATTACAAGAAATTCGTACAACATTAAGGAAATAAGACATCTTGTGTGTGTGTGTGTGTGTGTGTGTGTGTGTGTGTGTGTGTGTGTGTGTGTGTGTGTTTAATCATCAGAAAAGGCACTATTTATACATTCCATTAATCATAGTGCTACTAAAACCTTCACGAGTACGTAGCAAAGTTCTAGGAAACGTTAAAGAGAGCATTTTTGCTGGAACAAGTCCCGTCTATTCATTCCCTTTCAGACCTGCCATATGCACACTGACCCTACAAGAGCTATGTAAATTCTTTGGTCTACAATGGGTGCATATCTTTGATCCCAGCTTAAACAGTCAACTTCTTTTACCAGATAGTTTGCAAAGCTTCCACAGCATTTTTTCACATTTACTTGTTTTTATAGCAGTGATGTGCATATAGATCAGGTTTGGGCTGGTAAGAGTGCAACAAGGTTATCACTCAAGAGAAAATAGTCTTCCAGCAATGAAAAGAAAGATTCTGTGTTGTTCAGTCATAGACAGGTCTATGAAGAGGAGACAGTGGATGGGGAAACATTGTAAATATTTTATGCATAAAACACAAGGAAACAGGCCTCTCCTTTAATAATTTAATGTGAGAGACTCAAAATACAATGTTTTATTTTTATTTTCATTAATAATTTGTGAGATATAAAGGTATTGATTTGATAATTATGGGAATGTTTCTAAGCCACCCTTGATATTTTACAAAAATATTTTTTTAGTATTTTTGTACCTAACCTGATTCTTTGCATTTACAATAGTTTTTATGCATGGAAAATATTTATGAACAAAAGTGTAAGAAAAATAACCTTTTAAATTATTTGAAAGCTGACACTCCCATGTAGCAGAAAGCAGTAATGTTTTGCAGTGGTTCAGACAAACTGCTTCAAAGGTTTTGCATTTTGCAAATTTGCAGTATTTTTTTATCTCATGTGTGAATAATGGCACTGAAATGATATTTGGTGTGTATAGAATTCACAGAACAATTTTGGCTGTGTTACTTGCATGCATTCACAGCCTTTCTGGGTTTTGAAAATACTGAAATTGTTGAAAATTACTATTTTGCTCTCCCCCCTTCCCCAATGCAATATGTGAAATGTCACAACGTGCCGAAATTCACCTTACAGCTTAGCTTAAAACTAAGTCTAATTATCCCCAAAATATAGTGCATAACTTTTTTTCTGTACTCTGACAATTTGTATGTGTTGAAAAGAACAATAATACTGCAACTGCACATAATTTTACAAAAGTTACATTTTATTATACACCATATTCGACGTATATTGGCATAAACAATGTGTTTCATACTCTTTACGTACCAGAAGTACTTGCCTTGAACACCAGGCCCCGTCCTCATTTTGAGTGCTGATATTTGTTAAAGCTATTTAAATTTCAGTTGCCATGTCCCATGTGTACTGTCTACCTGTTACCGTGTTTGGAACAATATTTGGTTTTAGAATGTGTCTTGACTTTCACCCAGCTGGCTTCATTGGTTAAAAAATAAGTTTTAGCTCGTCCAGGTGGATGCAGATAATTTACGAAAACATGTACGTTCTCATCAGAACAGTCCACAACAAAGGCAAGGTGCCATAGACACAAATAATGTTAGAAGATGGTCTGATGTAAAATGATGCTGCTTGATATTGTACTAGAGGTTTCTGTGCTTCTGCATTGTGTATGAGATACCCAAGATTGTATTTCACAGAAGATGAAGCCTTTTTTTTCCCCAGCAGATATGTAATGATGGTACTGTCTCAATAACGACAGTTTACAATATACCACATAGACATAACAACGTGCTGCGACAGGCACATAAAAAAGACACCTGCATACAACACTTCAACATTTATTGGCCATGGCCTCCTTCAGAATAGAGAGCATTCACACAATTCTACAGGCACACTTCAGTCAAAGAACCATCATGTCTGGCTGCCACACTACAAAGCACACTCTGCAATAGGAGGATAGGAAGGTTTCATCACGGTGGATGGATACAGCATGGCCTTACGAAGCATCTACGTATTAGATGGAATGGTGGAACGAGATGCAGCTTGGGAATGGAGTGGGGAGAAGGGCGAGGGGGAGGAAAGAAAAACAAACAAGATGTAGAATAGAGGGGATAGGAATTGTTGGGTGTGGGGGAAAAAGGGAGTTATTGTAGGTTTAAGCCTGGATAATTTGGGGCTAAGAGAATTTATTGTAAAGATAGCTCCCATCTGTATAATTCAGAAAAGCTGGTTGTGGGTGGGAGGATACAAATGGCCCAAGTTTGAAGGAGCCATTTAAATCGAGCATATGCTCCACTGCATGTTGCACCTTGTTTTTGGTGCAGTTGGGTGGTGGCAGCCATTCACTTAATGGACAGCTGGGAAGTGGTTATACCAATACAGAAAGCTGCACAGTGCTTGCAGCACAGTTGGTAAATAACATGGCTGGCCTCTGATAGGGTAGGATAAACCTATAATTGGACTAGAATGGAATAGGAAGCACTGGGGGGGGGGTGGATTAGACAGGTCTTGCAAGACCTGTCCAATCTACCCCACCCAGCACTTCAGAGACTGGGCTACCTGTGAAAGCAACCGTGTAATTTGGAGTAGACAAGACAGTATGATCCAACGGATCCAACGCTCCCTCCAGTTGCTGGCGGATGACAGCTGTCACGTTTCTTTCCTGTGGGTCCCTGGCCATGTGGGTGTGCCCGGGAATGAGGCCGCCGACACAGCAGCCAAGGCAGCAGCTCTTTTGCCCCGCATGGCTACCTTTTGTGTCCCATCGGACGATGTTCAACGGGCTCTTCGCCGGAGTATCGTGTCGCAATGGCACAGTGTGTGGCTTTCACTGTACAACAATAAATTGCGAACTGTCAAACCGATCCCGACCGCTTGGAGGACATCATCACGCCCCTCTCGGCGGGAGGAGGTCATCCTGGCTCGGTTGCGGATCGGTCATTGCCGTTTCAGCCACCGTCACTTGCTATCCGCCGAACCTGCACCGCTATGCTCCTGCGGTGAACTGCTGACAGTGCGACATGTTTTACTGACTTGTGTTAATTTTAATCATCTCCGTGTAGCCCTTCACTTTCCGTCTACTCTGGAGGAAATTTTAGCTGATGACACACGAGCAGCTGCTCGAGTTTTGCGTTTTATGAACTTGGCCAACCTATCCAAGGATATTTAACTCTTTTAATTGTCTTTTATCTATCGTTTTAGCCTCTTGTTGATGTTCTGACAGTCACCTTTTTTCTTTGAGATCATAGCGACTCAATGTTCTTGGCTGGGCGCTAATGACCATAGAAGTTGTGCGCCCTAAAACCACAAAAAAAAAGACAGTATGATGCTTGGGGGGGGGGAGAGAGAGAGAGAGAGAGAGAGAGAGAGAGAGAGAGAGAGAGAGAGAGAGAGAGAGAGAGAGAGAGAGAGAGAGAGAGAGCGCATTTAATTACCAATGCAATAAAATTAAACTAGGCTCCAGTTGAGCAGGCGGTAGGTGGCAACCTACGTAAACACTAGACTCGGAGATGGTGGGTAATGTGCACCAGAGTAAATGATACCAGATAATAACCTTTGGTTAGGTTAATAATTCACCAGAATAGCAAGCAATATGACAGAAAGCCTCGTATCAGAGCCAGGTATAGTAAAATATATTAATGAGGCTCTAACCATTTAGGCAAATAAGTTGCACACCATACATACTATATGGAAATTTAGCTCAACACTTGCATGTCAGAGGCAAATAACATTAAATAAAATATATGGAGATGCTGAGTGAAATGTCACACGCTACAATACAATAGTATGTCTCGTACAAAGATCGAACAGTTAGGATACACAGAGTTACAAATGAATGCTTTCAGTTTCAAACAGGGCAATACCAGTTACATAATACATTGAAAGAAAAAAGAGGGGCAGGGCAGCGATACCAATTTACAAATCAATTTATGTATACACACACACACACTAAAAATTACACTCTAAATACACTCTGATTTCCGGATCCAAATGTAGAACACAAGGAGAGTCATCAAAGTCAAAGGCATTAGAAGAGGAGGGGACACGATTAAAATATAACACACTGGCATGAGATCCTTAGATCTATCCCTATACTGTATATGCAACAAAATCAAATAGCAATGGCACGCATTCACCAACTGCAACAAAGTATTTGTCCTTGTGCGAACCACTTGCAATAATTCCCCAGAAAAAGAAGAAAATATGCTGCAATGAACTACTTCCACACACTGACTAGGCTTAGCCATGCAAACAGGTACAAACCATCAGATATGACTGTTGAACTCATTAATAGTAATCATAAGATTTGTTCCAGGTGGAACACTAAAACCATCATTGGCGAAACACACTACACATTACAGAAGTCAGTGTAAGGAATTGGGGAGGGGGGGGGGGGAAGACTCACTTCCAAATCACATCAACTAGCTACATGAAGCCAGGATGACATACAGGTCCACAATCAAACAGTACACCCGACAAGAGAAACATGCAGGATCACGACTTAAATAAATAAATAATGAAACACTGCAACGTGCATAACTCTGGTTCTAATTATCTGATTTTATTTTAGAGTTGCAATAACAAATAAACATTAATTTATGACCAATGCTGAAATTTCTTTTGATAGTTATCATTCCATGGTCGTGGTGCAAGCCACTCCTAATCGAGTCTTCACTAAAAAAAAATCTGAGACCTGTGTAGAGTTCTTTCAATGCGGTGATGGGCTGAAATATAGTACAGTATGATGTATATGAAACCAGTACACCTCATGTACACCTGTAGCCACCACTTGTAGCATAAGGTGGCAACTACTTATTTTTAATGTCACTATTCTGTATTGTTTTTTTTACTTAATTTATTCTTAATTTAATGGTACCGCTTTTATGTGGGACACTAGGGATGGGCTAAACTGCGATTTTTCGATATCAGTGATTTCTGTGACTGCTACTTTTATATATCTGTGATTCTTAGTTGCGATTTGTCACTGTTTACAATCGCACTGTACAAATCCTCCACATGTATCCCTCCGCACTCAAACTGCGATTTCGGTGACTCTGAATGCTGCTTCTGCGATTTCTGCTACTGATATTGCTACTTTGCTACTTCTGCGATTTCTGCTACTGATATTGCTACTTTGCTACTTCTGCGATTTCTGCTACTTCCGTGACTTATGCGATGTGTGTGGCAAATGCAATATATATATCATCCATAACAGATCCTCTTCCTACATGGAAATATATACAAAAAAAGAATATTGATGCTCAGTTTACGTGTAATGTTGGGATTATTTACATATCGACAAATGTCAATTAGTTTTATAAAAGCTATTTCAGTGTTTGGTGTGTAATGTATAGTTAAAAGTGAGGTTATTCGCAAGTAATGTGTAACCGAAATCGGCAAGTAGGCCTATAGTCTACCTTAACAGAAACATTTGGTAGATTAGGCACACAGCAACTATAACAGTGCAACGAAAGTGCTATGTTCTTGCCTGTAGAATGAATGAATAGATTTTTTTAACATTGTGTGATATAAGTCACTTACCAATTTGAAAGAGATAAGTAAATGTGTAATACAACGTGAGTGACTTCTGAAAATTCCATTTTCTCTTTAAAACCTTTCGGTATCACTATAGATAAGAGCTTGCGTTATATTTTACTAATCGACGTGCCGACCTAGTGTGCTAATGTTGGCAACTAAAGCTTCATTTTATAAGAATTTTTAACTTACTGACTGTAAAGGGTTACACACAAGAAATCGTACAACCACAGATTAAGAATAACATTAATTATTTATTTTATGATAAACAAAATATTATTTCAATCATTCTGTATGATTTAGATTTCTAGGATCATTCATCGGTCGTTGCCAACATAAGCACACTATGCCACCACTGCAGTAAACAAAAGTTTTAATAATACTGAAGGAGCCGATACCACCCATCTGCTTTCACTCATGTCCTGAAGGAGCCGATACCACCCATCTGCTTTCACTCATGTCATCACAGGACGGAATGTACGAAAAGGAAAAAGACGGAAAACAACATTCCTAAACCTAAAACAAATCTGATAAAATAAAACTTTCCATTACGCGAAAAACTTGTTTATTTTCAAGTGTAATATTTTTATAGAATCCTCAAAGATACAAGTTTACTCCTACATAGCAGTACTTAACACAGTCCACATTGAAAATCGAGTTGGCCTACTGTTAAACATTTCGTAAAATTACCTGTACTTAGTTGACCACTTGATACCACCCCCTTGGAATTCTTATTTTACGTACGATGTATAACGCAAGCAAAAATATTCGTCGAAACCAGATTTGCAATGTAACATACGTATTCTGAATTCCCATAATAGTTGTAGGTTCTATGACGAAAAATTATTTTCAACAGGGATCAAGTCCGTAAGACAATATTTATTTGGCATTCACATTTGTTGTCTTTACCAACTATAACCTAAAAACATATATGCCAGGCTTTGCTTCACAACATGTAAATGCTGCCGCCAGGTAAAATAGTGCCACTAAGTGTAAACATTTTCACAAAGAAAATTATGTTCTTGCTCATTAATTCGACAATATTCCTAAACAACACACGAGTGAAAGTACGACAGTTGGTCAACAAGTAGCATAAGGCGGAATATTAAATGCTATTCTCAGTTGCTACTTGCGACTCTTAATCGCGACTTTTCACTGAAATCGCAGTTTGGACCAGTGAGGACGTTCGAGCTCACTGGTTTGAGCCGATGGCGTTCGACCAACACATACACAAAAAGCCACACATACACGAGGCAGACAGCGGGAAGCTAGAAGTACCAATTTCGGCCAACAGATGGCAGCCGGCAAAGTCTAAACTGCGCCTCTTAGTTGCTACTTGCGACTCTTAAACGCGATTTGTCACTGAAATCGCAGGTAGACTCTATAGCCTGTCCAATGCAAAGATATTAGTAAAAACTTTGACCAACAGATGGCAGAGTGCAAACTGCTTCTTGCTACTCTTAGTTGCGACTTGCTACTTTTAGTGCTACTGCGCTTCTAAACTGCGACTGAAATCGCAGTCAGAATCCGTAAAGTTGCGACTGTGAATACTGCTACTTCCAAATCACTGTGACTCTTAACAGATACGCGATTTTCGACCCATCCCTATGGGACATGCTGTGTACAATTATTTTCGTGTTATGGTACAACATTTTTCGGAAGTTACAAAAGCAAAAATAATAAAAAGTATATCTTTTGTATTAGGAGGAGATGCAAGTAGAAAGCCATTAAGTGTAATGTCAGAAAATTTTAATTCAATCCAGCAACAATAAAGTCACAGTTTACATTAATTTTTTCTTCTCTTCTAGTTCCAAACACAAAATATGTATTCCGTTAATTGTCTGGTGTCAACAAAAAACCAGTTCTATGCCTTTCATGAAGTCAAGTATGACCTGATGTATAACCATAGCAGATTGTTGCCCATTGTAATTGGTCGCCAATCAAGAAAAATAAGTTCATACTTGATTTCTGGTTATGGATCTTTAATACATGGCGAGGGACCTACACACATGGCCAGCAATTCAAATTTTCCAGCACTGCAGTGCTTCAGGGTATGCTCAATACCCGCCGAGTTCATAGGCTTGCAATCTCGGCACTGACGCCCAGATGGCTCGCAATTACTTGTGAAAGGAGGTAGATATCAGTGTGACCTTTTCAAAAACTTTTCTATTCTTTTTGCTCCATTTCACTCCCTGTAATGTGTGGTATAAAATGCATAGAACAGTAAACTTCGCGCTATTTAACTTTTTCAATATACAATTTGTAAATCAAGTGCGCATACTTGACAAATATTGTCATTAGAAAACGATTGTTACGAATTACAAAAAGGTGAATGGTTTATTCAAAAGCTAAGATGTTGTACTATGATGTGTCAAAAAAATCAGATTTTTTAACCGCTTACTTTCATCAAAATCGAGTGATGAGAGTTACAAAACTAAAAAACTCCCGAAGGCAAGGCGAAGCTTTTAAGGCAAAAGTAAGTTGATAAAACGATATGGTGTTGTCTTACATACTATCAGAATTTTTTACAACTTGAAAATCTGAAAAGTTGATTTTCCCCCTCTTTTCATCTCTGCTCGGCTTGCCGGCAGTGTGAACACAGCCTATTCACATGGTGATACTCAAGTATCTGAGTGACTGCGCGACCAAGACACACAGCAAATGTAGTTAAATGGGGTCATTCACACAGGAATACTTCAGTAGTGGCGTCACAGAGTTGCTGCGACTCTGATACTATGAGAATTGACATGCTGGTCGCAGTCTACCAGTCTCTTGGTTGCAATGTACGAAAAAATGTTTTATTTGAAATTCAAGGCAGAAAATGTTTGCTTGCTTCCCGATGAATTACAGACTAAATATGCAATAGCCCAGAACATGGTGAATCTGTGGTTTTTTTTTTAAAAAAAAAGATGTATAGTGGAGTTTACTTTCTGTATTACTGCTAATTCTCTCTTTCCTTATTCCTGCCATTTAAAAAAATGTTTTGCAGTAAGAGCAATTGATGATAAACTCCATGTGAGCTCGAATCTCTGTAGTTTTTAACTTCATGGTCTTTTCGCAAGGTATATATTGATTGACTCGCAGAAGAAAAGTGAAATTAACATGAAAGTGAGCACACATCTGCTGTGATCTCAACAAAATGTCTGAAATTGATTAAAAAATTTTATGTGCGCTCTACCAAAAAAACAGAAAATAGTAGGAAGTAGAGGTTGCTTAGAGAAATCGCACAACAGTACATAGCATATGTAGTGCGACAAAATCATAATTCATAAGTGACTTTGGTGAACTATTTGTATCTCAGTTATATAATGCCAGTGCCTCATGTTTTTTGTTTTAAATATTACAAATATTGAGCTAGCTATTAAAAACTGACAGACACAAATTTCAGGCTTGTCTGGATCTACTGGTGGTAATAATAAAAACTATTATAATATCGTTGTAACTGGTAGAGTTACTGCTGGTGTTCAACCCCCACACTCATTACTATTCACATACCGAATAAGCAGAATTATAAATTTGAAATATACTTTCTTTGAGGTTTATAATCTGAGGAGGTTGAGTCATGTTTAACTAAATACATGTTTATGCTGAGTTTCTTACAAATATGTTCCACACATGCTTTCCATTCACAATAATACAGTACCCAAATCTTTGTGTTTGTTTATCTAATGGCCAGTGGAGATGTAAATAGAGTAATATTTATACAGTAGAACCTCGTTTTTACGCTTTTCAAGGGACTTCAGTAAAATGGTGTAAAATGCAGGAAAATGTAAAATGCAGGAAATAATGTTTTTAAATGGTAAAAAATGCTTACTGCACGAGCCTTGCATTTTCGTAGTTTATTTGTGATATATGTACATAATAGGCATCTAAATACTCGCCAGGAAGTTTATTATACAATAAAGGTTATGCGAAATTTTACTATTTTAAGCGCCAGGCAAAACATAATTTTATGGGAAGTAGAATTTTTTGACGTAATTGCATTCATTGTAATCGAGGATGCTGCTATTTTAAGCGCCAGGCAGAACTGGTAATTTATGGAAAGTAGAAATATGACGTAATTCCATTCATCATAATCGAGGATGCCGCTATTTTAAGTGCCAGGCAAAACTGGTAATCTTATGGAAAGTAGAAATTTCGGCGTAATTTCATTCATTATAATCGAGGACGCCACTGCTGGGCTATGTAACACATCTTCAAAATTACCTGAACCGCTTCAATATCGTTTGGACGCTGCTGCCAGGCTATGTAACACATCTTCAAAATTACTGCCTTTTACCGGCATTACGTAATTATTTACGTAGTAAAATTCAAAGTTCCGTTATTTTTGTATTTTTAGATGTTTCACACGACGATATTAGAGAATTTATTCGCGTTTTCGAGTACAAACATATGCATAAGTATTTTTGTGACGTTTGCATACGATCGGCACCACTCACTATTATCACTTTTTTGAGGCTGTGGGTATTATGATACCCAACTTTGACAGATATCGTTCTTTATTAATCAGAAATATATATCACAAAAACAATGCAACTCTTTATTCTCACGCCAATAAAGCAACTGGTTCTGATTGTTTGAGTAGACGCCAGCCGCTCTGGCAAAGAAGCTAGCGGAAAGAGGAACTACACCGCCACAGATCAGCGTTATTCTCACGCCAAGCGCTCTGGCAAAAGAAGCTGGTTGAAAGAGGAACTACATCGCCACAAATCGGCGCGTCGTAAGTCATCAATGAAAGGCGAAATATACGTTTGAATAAATGCAAAATGTCAAGAAACTCGACTGCGAATAAGTTTTAAATGCTATACTTTATGGGGAAAGCCATGCTAGCATCAATTTATGTACATTATGTCATTTTTCTTCACAAAAATTCTTTCGAAAAGTGTAAAACGCGGGAAAAGTGTAACTATGTTAATGCAAGAACGAGGGCGAATAACATTGTAAACATAGGAAATTCGATGGGACCAACAAAAAATGGTGTAAATGGCGGGAAAACGTAAAAACTGAGAATGTAAAAACGAGGTTTTACTGTATGTAGATTACAGCTAAGCAGGAAGTGCATTGTCACTACCTTGTTTTAATTTACAAGGTGATAATTTGCAGTAAGTAAGTTGACAGAATATTGTAATTGATTTCACTACTGTTGGCAGTAGTTCCAAATAGTCTGTTAATGTTCTTTCCATAAGTCTTTTATTCAAATTGAGATTTAAATTCATTATTAGTTCTATTTCTAAAAAGTGCGATTTTTTACGGAAGCAGGTAATGGTGTCTTTATGTCAGAGTGTATGCTCTCAAAAACTGATCGTTCCCAATGGAAATGTTTTATTAATACTGTTTCACCTCATTTGCAACCTAGTTTCTTTCCAATTTTCTTGTAGTTTTTTTGTTCGTCCTACTTCCTAGTTCTGATGTCAGATTCTGGTACCTTTATATGAATGTCTTATTTCAGTAGTGTTGCACCACTGATGTTGATGTAAAGAGGCTTAAACATAATCGGATGAAGATAATTCTGTGATTGCTGCGGCAGATTAGCTGTGCGTACTGGAACGCCGTGTTGCGGTGCGCTCGGCTGTGTGCCATTACGGGTTCAAATCCCCCCCTTGGGCATGGATGGTTGTCGTCGTCTTTAGTGTAAGGTAGTTCATAAGTAGTTTGTAAGTTTAAGGACTGATGATCCCACAGTTAAGTCCCTTAAGCTTAACAAAGATTTGAACATTTAATTCTGCGATTAAGACTTCTGAAATATTACATGCAATTGACTGCAGTATTTCAGGTATCTCAATCACAGAATTATCATCACACAGTTATGTTTAAACTTCAGTATATCAACATGACTGCTATTGAAATAAGGGTTTCAAATCTAGATTAAAAAAAGCCATGTGAGATTACAAGTGTTTTTTTTTTTTTTTTAAATTTGGAGTAAAACACTCATTATGTTCCTAAAGGTAAAGCAGTCAACAATCCGAAGATTGGTTTGAAAACCACAGTGCTTTACTAGGCTTGGTCCTGTTTGGAAGTGGTATGCCATTGCCTTCCTCCGATTTTCGAACTGACTTACCCAGCCAGTTAAAGGGGGACCTACAGTTTAACGTGGGTTCTGAATTACAGTGCTACTCAGTATTTTTCACATGAGCAATACTGCCAGAGGTGAAAGAAGTAGAAAGTGACACAAATCCTAGGACTTGGTGGGGATTGAACCCGTGACCTTGGGATTTGTAGTCTGGTACTCTAGCATTGTGCAACCGAGGTGCATGTTCCTATATATCAAATAAATTTGAAGATTCTGTCACAAAATGAATCCAATGTGGTCAGCGACTAAGCTCAATACGACCCTGGAAAAATACAAAAATTGACCTGGAAAACTCAGGAAATTTTTTTTTCTTAGAATCACTGGACATCCTGATGTAGAAAAACTATAATAATAAGAATAATAATTGTTTGTACTTTGTACTTCTTGAATTTGAAAATTACTTATCGCTGGACACCCTGACCGTTTGGATGGTGCCCCAGCCACAAATCCATTTGGCCTCTTCCAAGGTCCAAAAGCATGCAGTATTAGCAGAATTTCAAGGTGCCACAATCTTCTACACTGATGGATCGAAATGTGCTGGTCACACAAGATATGCATTTAAACCTCCCATTGGTATAGAATGCTTTTCTCTGCCAGAATCGTGCAGCCTGTTTATGGTGGAACTGATGGTAGAGCATTTCATTTTATCCAACATTCTGCCCTCGAACTTGTTTTAATCTGTACAGACTAAATGAGCAGCATGCATGCCATATACCAATTCTACTCTTCCCATCCTACTTGCTGACCCTCATCATGCCACCTACTCCATTGCTTTTCTCTGGGTCCCCAGTCATATGGGTCCTAGGGAATGAACAGGCTGATTAGTTGGTTAGAGTAGCTGTAACTTACTACCCCTTTCCCTGAGCAATCCTGCCTGTGGATTTGTGGATGCAAATGAGATCTCTGCTTATACAAGAGTGGAATGGCACCTGGCAAGCCACTGCCCCATCTAATAAACTCTGCTCCATCAAGTCGACCACTGCAGCTTGGAGTTATTCCTTATGCCCTTCTTGGAGGAAATCCACTGCAATCTCCTCATCGGACATTCCAGGCTGGCCCACGGTTTTATTTTGCGCAATGACCCCCCCCCCCTCCCTCACATTGTAGTTGTGGAGCCAAATAAGGCATTCCGCACTCATTACATACAGTTTTGGTGGATGATCCTCAATTCCTTGGGTTTCTCTGTGAAAGCGGATTTTATTTTCAGCTGTAAGATTTTATCTCTGAAGTTTGGACAAGGTGGGTGGGTTTGCAGCTCTTCTTGCGAGCTGCAGGATTTGAGCACTCTCCCCAGATGTCCATTTCCCTTCTTTACCTTGTTTTTAACAGAGTTTCATTCTTCAATTTATATCCTCTGCTTTAGGAGCATACACTGTTCACCTGTAGATGCTCATTGTTTATGAATGGTTATTACTGAGCTGAGGAGAAGTGCATCACACAATTCCTCATTTTCTGTTGGTTTTAGTCCTATTGGAATCTTTGTTTTTAACTCCATTTTACTATCGGAATGCCCTTAGCCAGATTGCATTCTTAATTACGATCCAAAGGTCATGGGATCGATGACCTAGCTGTTTGGTCCCATCAACCAACCAGCCAGTCTCCCGACTCCCCTTTACTCCAGTGCTTTCCACACATTGCTTCTTTCCACGCTATCATGTGCTTTTTCCACGTCAAGGGAGGCCATTACCAAATCTCTACCAAACCCGTAATGTTTCTTTTGTAGCTGCCTTACTTGTAAAATCACATGAACTATGGACCTCCCTGGTCTGAACACATACTGCTCTTCTCTCAACCCTTTTTTCACTCTCTTCCGTACTCTCCTTTCCATATCTTCTCTTATACCTTGGCCATATAGCACATCAAAGTCATCTCAATTAGCTGTAGTGAATCAAATATGTAGACAATACTTTTGTCGTATGGCCTTATGGTAGTGAGAATTTAAACTGCTTTTCGGAACAACTAAATTCAATCCATTTGAATATTCAGTTCACTATGAAGGTGGAAAGGAATGGGTGCCTTCCCTTACTTGATGTGTTGGTCAGAAGGGAGGTCGATGGTATGTTGGAACATGCTGTTTATAGGAAGCCTATTCACACTGATGGGCATCTACGAGCTGATAGTTTTCATCATCCATCTCAGTGTGAAGGAGTACATTGTACCTTGGCTCACAGGGCCCATGTCATTTCACACCCTGAAAGCTAGTCAGCTGAGTTGTCTCATTTCGGGGTCACCTTCCGTCAGAATGGTTATAGTGACAGGCAAATGAAACATGTGCTGGCACTACCAGCCTACTGTGCAATGGGCGAGTGATGAGTCGAGAGGTGGCACCTAAATCTATGGCCTTTTTGTGTTAGGCAGAATTCATTTCCAACAGGATTGGTTATACTTTGCGGAAATATGATGTGAAATGTGTTTTTTGACCACCACCTAATATAAAGGTCCTATTGGCGTCAATAAAGAGTGATCTTTCTTTGTGTAATGCTAGTGTCTATTGTATTCCTTGCAGTTGTGACAAGTCACATATTAGTCAGACAATCAGGACCATGAAAGACCCGTGTATTGAACACAAGCTCACACACGGCAGCAGAGCAAATCCGATATTGCAGAACATTGTCTTGGCAAGGAATACAACAACACAGATATTCTGGCATGCACTTCCACCTATTGGGATAGTGTTATTAAGGAAGCTCTTTAAATTCTGCTTCCAATCTGGCTCCATCTCTCGTCGAAAAACAGCAGAACAGAATTAATGTTGCCCCACCTGTTGGTTAATAGTCACTAATGATATTTCTGATGTTGGTCATCTTTAGTGTGTTGACTCTGATGTTACTTGTACTGTGTGTGATATCTATAGTAGAACCCCGATTTAACGAACCCCCATTTAAGGTAAACCCGCTTTTAACGAATATTTCCGTCGGTCCCGGCGAAACTCCCATTAGAATAACGTTATTTTTCCCCGCTTTTAACGAACCCCGCTTTAAGGAAAAGTCCGCTTTTAAGGAACAAACATGAAAAATTCTGGAAATTAAAATTTTGTTTTTACGCAATTCCTAATTGTGGGGAAGTTAATTTGTTCTGTTTCTTCCACGGAATTAGAAATTTGTGTTTACGTGACGTCGGTTATCGATTCTTTAAGTCAATGCATATCGAACGTCTTTGCAGCGATACCGGTATAAGCAGCCGTAATCGATTCTTTCCGTCGATAGGTTAACATATCGAATACTAGTGCAGCGATACCGGAGAAAGCATTTGACGAATCAGCTAGCTAATTCCCTCATGTCTTCCATGTGTTATGGTCACGTGGTCTGACTTCAGTCGAAAATTACGAAGCGGGAACTGTGAAGTGTTGTCTTATGTTATTTTTTTCAGATTCACTTTTTCAGAATTGTAGGAGTGGAGAGAAGCTGATGACCAACCAGGCTGTATGATAATGGCAAAGAATATGATTTGGCGCGTCTTCTTTGTGCGACTTTTAGAAACAGGGAACATTGTTAAATGCCGAATCTAGCGGTACCTTTGGTTGCAAAAAGACGAATATTCTTGTGACAATGTTCATTTGTACTTATTTAATGTTTTGAAGGCGTGGGAATTACATAGCTGCATTCCTGTAAGCGAAAAATTTATGCAAAACAGGTTCGAAAATCACCTTGTTAGATTAGTGTGGAAAATGCTCTGTTTTCGAACTGATTTGAAAACTTAATAATCTCTCGTTTCAGAGTGTAAGTGCAAAGTGTGGAAACTGAACCAGTGGAGAAAACATTAAGACTAATAAAATGTTATAAGGTCAGGCATTAAGTTACCCCTACGTAATTAAAAACTCCAATGCGTTTAAAAAATTACCTCATACATCAAATGCCTGAATCACTTTGAGAATTGTCAAGTATTTAGCCCCAAAGACGGGTGGGTTAAAAAGCAGATTAACTCTAGGTGGCCGCCGATTGAAGTGTTACAGCGCGATGGTGAACCGCAGTGAAGGCATCAAACAGCTAATAACGTCTTTAGGCTACGTTTTTCTCTTTGTAAATTTGGTGTTTTGGATTATTTTTTACGAGTAATGTATCGCAAAATCGTGACACACTTGTAGAGGATACGTTTAAGTTTTGACGAATTTACACTATAATGTTGTTGCTGCTCCTTTAACTTGCAAAAAGAAAAACTGTTCTATTATAGTTACCGGCGTAACATAATCGAAAATCTTAACATATTTGTAGAAGCGCTAAAGACCTGTTTGTCGTGCGCCCAAACTCCCTATACATTAATATTTTGGAAAATGTTTTTGACGAATTAACAATGGTAATAATTTTGAAGAATATACAGGTTGTTAAAAAGGTATTTATACCCCGAACCAGTGGGAAGGCGATGTCGAAAATTTTGAAATTTATGCATTAGTAAAAATTACAGATTGCATATTCTGCGGAAAAGAAAGTGCTGAAGAACTTTAGAAAAAGTACATTGAGTATCAGTCAGTTCTCGAATATAGTGTTTTTTAAGTCTGATGTATGGCACCAATTTTTGCATCTGTAGTCAGCTCTTTTAAAGTAGCTGAGTCAATAAAAACAAACATCAACCACATAGTGATAACTTTGGTCATTACAGTATGCTGGGAAAACAAAATGGTCATCTCTTTTTGATTTAATAAAAAATATTTTTTTTTCTGCAGAAAGTGTGATGTGTTTAAAATTGTAGCAGATTACTGGTATGTTAGTAATTAAATAGCTCCTATAACACCTACAAATGCTTGAATTATGTCTCTGAGTCACTCCTCCTGTGTACCTAGGCAAAACCCCCATTTAAGGAAAACCCCTATTTAAGGAATAAATATTTCGGTCCCCTGAGATTCGTTAAAAAGGGGTTTTACTGTATCTTATTTTCTCTTTGCAAACAGAGGTATTAAATTCGCTTGCACATTGATTCCTTGAGTGCAGTTGTGCCTTGAGTATGGCAGGGTGTGCTCCTGTCGAATATTGGCGGTGGTCAATGATGTTACCTGGCAGCATATCTGTAATTTGTTTGAACATTTGCTATGCTGGGAAAAGTTCAGTCTCACAATCTTTGATATGTGTCATCCTTACTCCAAGCTGACCTGAGCATCACACCCATTGGACTGTGTCATACCTATTGAAGACGATTTGATTTAAATGCTGTAGGGGGTGGGAAATCTGTAGTGAGGCACATAAGGGCAGCAGAGCTTAGCAAATTGTAACAACTCCAATAAAAAGCTTACTCAATCCTCAATGTCTTCATTTGATATCTCAATGCTAATCATAGCTTCCATCTGTATGCATACTATTATACATATGAAGGAAGCACTTTTAAGATTTCATAACTAAACCACTAAAACAATTTTGATGAAATTTGGTGTGGATATAACTGAGGAAGAACCTGGACTAGGAGTTGTATTCTTTTGAGCATTATTAACATTACATGAGTGGAATTCAGGTGATGCCTGTATAATGGTTGGCAATTCTTAGGATCCCTTGCCAGAATTCTGAGTATTGCTTCTCAGTAGCGCTTTCACTGGAGAAGCATTGAGTTGAGTGGACATGTGGGCTGCCGCATATGAACCACCAGTATGTCTTTTTAGCTGTAGTATTAGCATCAACAACAAAGTTGCTCAGGACTACAGCTGCCCTTGTTCTCAGTGGTGTTAGTAGAGTTGTGCTGTGAAAGGTTGAACACTACAGAAGCGTGTTTCTCAATGGCATTAAGTGTTGGAGCACATAGTGCTTATAGATAAGCCTGTTAGTGAACGAAGGCAAGGTTATTGTGTGTGCAGTGCATTGCTGGAGAGATTTTGTATTGATACAAAATAAAATCATAATTTAAGTCCAAGAACCGTATTTAAAACTATAACAGTAGGCCTCAAAAATAGAAATCCAATTTAGCGTCTAGATCGAAGAGAGATGGAACTGTGAAAGTTACACAAACAAATACCATAAACCTCGGACCAATCTCAGGTCCACCAGGTATGGATACAGAATGTCGCTTGGCCTTAAGAGCTGAAGAGGCAGTAAATCAGTCACAAGCTCATTGCATTTAGATATGGAGAGTGCATAAAGTAAATGTTCTGGGAGAAAAGTGTATCATTGTGCCATTACATGCAGGACATGGTTTTTTCTCTCTCTTTGTTTTAACGAGACTGAATTTCATTATGATCCTTCAGCTGACTGTCAATCATCAGTTATCATAAGAAGAATGTATCAAAAATATTCGCATTGTAATGATTTGAAATGGAAGGAAGAAACAGTTGGTAAATGTTGTTGTGATGGCAAAATCTCATTTTGCTGAAAACTCTACATCCTGTATTAATTTACTGAATTGAGGCAAGTATGATTTGACAATATAATTCGTGCTTTCAAATGACTTAATTTGGTATGGATGCAATACTCAATGCCAGGTTACATTTCAAATTTACCTTAGAATTGGCTTCTACTTCATTATTGCCACCTCATATACAACAAATCTCTTCAGAAGTAAGCACTTTAAAAGGAAGTTGTACAAATTAATTATGTGGTATCTCTCATATATATATAGAAGAAAACCATAAATATATCTAGAAACTGTATTGGAAGACCTAATTGTGACTTATAAAAATTAAATGGAGGTGGGCACATCATGTTGCCAGGTAAATGGTAGGTGGGTGTAATTACCAGCTTTTTCCATTATACTTCTAAATCCTCACTGTCCATTACAAGGTTGTATAGCACCACTAACTCGAAGCACACACTTCAAGAATACACTGCAATTCAAATAAGTATGAAGCACATTATCTCTGTAGATGAGGCATAGTCTAACTCGCAGGTCATATGCATGGACTACTTAATTTTGTAAGTTATATATTTCTTTTGATCCTGCAGTTACGGAATTTATTATGTTAACTGCAAATAACTGCCTATAAACATGTGCACCCAGCCAGAATTCGAACCATATGTATACCAGCCGGGATTGCGGATTGGAACCAGGGTCTTACGCTTTCTAGGCAGTTGTGCCGACACCAAAACTACTGGGGACACAGCAATACCCACAACTGCAAGGACTACTCAAGCACATGTCCTGCTAGATACAAGCAATCAACTTTTGCCTGCCCACTATTACATGTCTGAATCGAGCCGGAGATGTGCTTGAGAAGTCCTTGCAGTTGTGGGGATCACTGTGTCCCCAATAGTGTAGGTGTCGGCACAACTGCCTAGAAAGCATGAGACACTGGTTTGAATCCCAGCTGGTTAAACGTTTTGAACTTGATACATTTGCATATAATGTCATA
Source organism: Locusta migratoria (assembly GCA_026315105.1). Lineage (NCBI taxonomy): Eukaryota > Metazoa > Arthropoda > Insecta > Orthoptera > Acrididae > Locusta > Locusta migratoria. The sequence continues at coordinate 957,759,799 of CM048744.1, read as the reverse complement.
AATTCCATTAATATGCTATTTAATTTTGCTTCAGCCAGTCAGGTATTGTGCATACAATAGATTTTGTGCTGACAACTGTCAAATGTTCCCATGCTAAAACAATATGGTATAGTAATCTTTGGTGCCTCACTATACATGAGTTAGTTCAAAAAGTGTAGCAAATGCCTTTATCCAGCCATAGATGTCAAGTGACTAATGAAGATAATTAATTTTAATTCAGAATTGTGAAAGTTCTTAAATGTTTGCAGCACACTGACCCTTGCAGAATATCTAGACTCTTGTATCACCTTGCACATTTCTGTTTAGCCTTCCATAGCTCCCACAGCTAGTTCCCTCTATTGAAACTGATAACAAGTTATCAGGCAAGTCTGCCTAAGTTCTGAAATATCAAAGGATGCAATTTTAGAGCAGCTGGAAATCTATCATTTACCCAAAATACCTGCTGATGTCTTATTTTGAAAGTATAATTTTTTTTAGCAATAAGTATGTAGAAAGTAAATGTGGCAGTGCTTCCAGCCTCCGAAAGCCCTTTTTATTTAACATACTTCAATAACTTGTATGTCAGTTACACTACTTGTTTCTTTGAGACATGCTCCTCGAGAGAGAGAGAGAGAGAGAGAGAGAGAGAGAGAGAGAGAGAGAGAGAGAGAGAGAGAGAGAGTCTGTGTTAGTTTTAAAGGAAAAAGGGGGACAGAATAAACTGACCATTTTGTATTCTGTGTAATGCATTATTGATTTTTCTTCTTCAGGTTGGAGTTGAAAATGTTCAGGCCAATGGCATTAGAACAAGGTCAAAGGTTCACCATCAGAGATGGTTCTCTAACACTGGGAACAGGTGTTATAACAAAAATACTGAAACGTCTATCAGAAGCAGAAAGAATGTCATTAACAGCAGGAAAGAAGGCGCGTGAAAAGCTTGCAGCAGAAAGCAAATGAAGAGACTGCATAAAAATAATGTAGATTTAAAATAGGCTGATTGTGCTGGAATATATGGTCTGCAGTGCCTATGAATTGCTAAGTAATTCTCAAGGTCACTGTGAAATGTTCCAGAAAGAATTTCAAAAGACAGTGAATGTCCTGTGAACAGTGCATATATCGTGAATTGTTTTTGTCTCTCCTGTGAACTGTGCGTGAATCATAATTGTCAACTAGCATTTTTATATGTAATGTTTGTTTAAAAAACACATTTACAATGCTGAATGGTGTGGCTATGATTCCTTTCCTAAATTTTCAAATTGCATCAGGGAACACTAAAAAATTTTGTGTTTTGTGTAAGATCGCCATTAATATTGGCATTCTTCCATGTTTGAATGACTTACGTTCTTATGCAATTAATTTGTAATGTTAACTCTTGATACTGCTAATTATAATGAAATTTATTACTTTATTCAGTATTTATTGCACTTCAATATAAGTTGCTACAGTAAATAGATCTCGTTTTGCCTTTTCCATAGTCTATAAATGTTGCAACTGGCATGTGTACTGTTTGAGAAAGATTGTATAAAAATTTACATTTTTATTATTCATTGGTACTTACTTCTGATAATAAGCCATTTCTTGATTAATATTCTTGTCCCATTTATTTTGACTGCATTTCTTTCTGTTAGTAGAATTACAGTTGTTGCCATTTGTTACTCTAAAACTTTTGTGAGCTGAATTTTAAATTTTGCTTGTTAAGGAAAATGACAAGTTAATCTGTCGGGTGCAAATTGATGAGATGTTTGATGCTATTTACTGAACTTCATAGCTGTGGCAGCAGTAGGAATATTGATTTTATTGGCATATCCTTAGGTAATATTTCATAGCATCACCATAGGAGATTATTGTATAAGGTCGGGCTAAAAAGTAATCAGAACTATTATTTGTTGATGATTATGGTTGTGGTGGTAGTGGTCGTGTGGCATTTGTGCCCATTAGACCTCAACTGGGTCGATTGAAATGACTTTATGGACAGAGGTTCTTATAGTTACAAACCTTAAATAATTACCTCTTGCCAAATGACTGGAGGGCACCATATACCATCTGCACGTCTATTTTCCTTGATGTCCCATATTGACTAGGCTTTGGTATGGATAATGAGCGTCATCTTTGGTATGGATAATGAGCGTCATCTTTGGTATGGATAATGAGCGTCATCTTTGGTATGGATAATGAGCGTCATCTTTGGTGTTAGAATGGTTCTTCACTTTTACAAAGAGATTGTAATCACAAGGACTGCACTGCTGCTGCTGGAGACCATTGAACTGCTGCTGGCAATGGGAGATAAGGGAACATCCAACACACTCACCTGACATGAGTCTGTTTCATTAAGATCTAATAATGGAAAGCCCAGGCTGGAATTAACAGTATAGTAATAGGACAGTTTACAACTCACCACAAAGACGTGATGATGAGCTGCAACAGGCACATAAAAAAAGACACAAACATACACCACTTTCAGCTATTGGCCATGGCCTCTATCAGAAATAGGAACATTCATGCAATCATACAGGCACATAACACAGTCACATGATCGTCATCTCTGGCTGCCGCACTTTCATTAAGATCTCTTTGCCAGGGATCGAGTAGAACACCAAAGATAGACCCATCCGTGCTATAGGGTGGTCAATACAGAGCCTCAGCAAAAATATCCGCTCAGATGTTTTACAACACTATCTGAACATGTGGCAAAATGTCATAAATAGTGGGGCAACTTTTAAAGGTATTCAGAGAAAAACAATAGTTCTCTTTACTTTTTGTCCAGTCTTTGGTTAAGAGTTGGTTGAAGTATTAAACATCTATTTTTGATAGGTTAAATAATAATCTGTGTGTGAGAAGCATAGTAGTCGATAGGTGCAGTAGTTAATCCTTTTGTTGCTACAGAGGTGCTCTCTGCATTTCCTTACAGTGCCCGGATTTTGTCGTTGGGCTTCTTGCCCATGTTGAGAGATGGCACTGAATTTGCCATTACATTTGCTATGCCTCACAAATTAAGTAAACGACAGAGTGAACATAAAGTTCATTGACATAAAAGTTTTCTGGGTATGGTACCGCGTCATGATGTAACCAACGTTTCGGCCAACGTTACAGTGGCCTTCATCTGGGTAACTGGTGTGAGCTGGTTGTTACTACACTTTGTATTACTTTCATTTAGACATTACGTCATAATTTTTAAAAATAAGCAATGTTATTGGTGAATTTTTTGCGGAAGAATGGAACTTTATTTTTATAGGATGCCGAGGTGGAAGGGGTGGGGGTTTGCCGTTGCTTCTTGCATAGCTGGTGTTACCCAGATGAAGGCCACTGTAACGTTGGCCAAAACGTTGGTTATTTAAGTAATAGCCTTACATCATGACGCGGTACCATACCCAGAAAAATTTTATGTCATCTGACTCTGGCCGTGGAAGCCTACGTAATTATATAAAGTTCATTATTTATTGTACAATAACTAAACATTGTACAGATGTCATGCAGATTGCATTTTGAAAAAAAAAGTCTGAAAGATTTTTTTACAAACATTTGGTACGTGAACCATGAGAGACCTGGCAGAGACCAATTTAGTAATCAAATTCTTGACACTGGTACATCAGCTTCTCTTTGCAAAGCACAAGCAACCTGTCATAACGAATTTGTTGTGCCAGTGGTAAAATGGCCTTAATTGTTGGTGGCATTTTACTGTACTTTTCTAAACATCCATTGAACAGCTGTAGCACACTTGTTTTTGTCAAACTCCAACACACAGAGCTCACTCCGCATCTGAACTCAGCATGTTTGTGACTAGTGCTTACTATTGACAAATTACCAATCTACGCTGTATACATAAAAAAACCTTTCATGGTTTCTCTTCAAAATGACATATGTATGATATGTGTACAATGTTTGGTTCTTCGGCAATTGAAAGTATTCCCAGATTTTATGTACACCCTGTATTTATAAACATTACAGAATTTCCAAAGGTAAAATTGCATTCTGTAGAATTTATGTAAGGTTGATTTTTGTTCAACATTGCAGTGTGCAAAATGTTGATAAAGTTACTGAACTTTTATTTGAATTTGTGAGTCAAACAATATCTCCTTCCTGCTCCTCAGGAGATTGTGTTTTATTCCCAAGTGCAACATGTCTAGTTCTCTGTGTGCATTGGGAGTTGTAGTAAAAAAATTCATAAATGGTTTTGGACAATAAGTTTTTTTTTGCAAAGAGCATGTATGTATGTTTTTTGATAAATACTCAAATGGAGTGGATGACATTCCCTCAGAACTGCTGAAGTCTCTGGGAGAGCCAACCATGACAAAACTATTTCACCTGGTGTGTAAGATGTATGAGATAGGGGAAATACCTTCAGACTTTAAGAAAAATGTAATAATCCCCATTACAAAGAGAGCAGGTAAAGACAGATACGGAAATTACAGAACCAATCTGTTTAATAAGTCATGGTTGCAAAATTTTAACATAAGTTATTTACAGAAGGATGGAAAGACTGGTAAAGCCTACCTCGAAAAAGATCAGTTTGGATTCAGGAGAAATGTAGGAACAAGTGAGTCAATACTCACTTTGCAGCTTATCTTAGAAGATAGATTAAGGAAAGGCAAACCTACATTCCTAGCTTTTGTAGATTTGGAAAAAGCTTTTGACAATGTTGATTGGAGTAGACTCTATCAAATTCTGAAATCAGCAGGAGTAAAGTATAGGGAACCGAGGGTTATTTACAACTTGTACAAAAACCAGACAGGAGTTATCAAAGTCGAAGGGCATGAAACGGATGCAGAGGTTGGGAAGGGAGTTATAGCCTTTCTCCAATGTTATTCAATTTGTACAATGAGCGAGCTATAAAGGAAAGCAAGGAAAAATTTTGGAGAAGGCATTCAAGTTCAGGGTGAAGAAGTAAAAACATTGTGTTTTGCCAGTGACATTGTAATTTTGTCAGAGACAGCAAAGGACCTGAAAGAGCATTTGAATGGGATGGACAGTGTGTCTCACATACAACTGTGCAATACTAGGAAATTCTTTGTGAATCATCACTAGTGGGCATCTTGGCACCTATTGTTACTACTGCTGGCGACACTGTCCTGCTGTGCCAGACAGATTTCACTTCGCAGACACACGAACTTGAAGCATCCTGCTATTTATTAAATTGTAAACTATGCTACCTGCTACTGACAGTTTAGGGACAGGAAGAAAGCAGGGCGTCCAGCAACCAGAAATGTTTTTTTTTTTTTTTTCCTCTCCTGCTCGCACAGCCAAAGAAACACCGCGGCACCAAACAGGCACCGGTCGCTCTAAACAGCTAACGCATTGTGCGAGCTCACACCAGAAACAGCAGGTAACTGGTGGTCAGTCGTGTCGCCATGCGAAACCGACCGGCCCACCCCTTGGGTGGCCAGATTTCTCTGAAACCCTGAAAGGAGCTGGCACCACACTGGATTCCTTTGACCTAGCCAACTGCCAAGAGCCCTGACCCACGCTGCTCTACAATGCCGACTCGACAGTAAGGAAAGAATTTGAAATCAGAAGCACTACATGAAAAAGAATAACTAAATAAACCAATACACCTGAATCCTAATTCAATTCTCCCAACCCATAGCAGAATATATGTCAGAAAAAATGTAAAAATAAATTAATTTCATGCAACGAAAATCAAAATTAAGCAATTAAAATAATAGAGATACATGAAGCGAGAAATAAGTAAATTGAAATACCAGAATGACCACCACCTTTCAAGCCAACCAGTACGGGACGCGCAAACACTCGAGTGGGGCCTGCTTTACAACAAATGACATGCGTTGCGGAGAACGTGCTTGCTTAAATTCAGGGCACTGGCTTCGTCGATTTCTCTGTACGCGTCTCACCCATGTTTATCAGCCAGTAATTAGAGATTTTTATTGCGAAATTTTGAATACTGTACGACTAGCTTGCCGGGCCACTCAAGAAAGCTCGGCAGGCCGCAAGTGGCCCCACAGGCCGCAGGTTGAGTACCACTGGTATAGACACAGTAGGTATAGAAAGTTTTTGTTGAACTATCCGAGAAATCTTATATGGAATGTCGGCTTCTATTCATGTGAAATCTTCCTACTGTGTGTGTTTCCAATGATTCGACATTACATAAACGCAAAAAATTTCGAGATCTGGATCTGTGTCAGACAAACGTAGGGCAGAGCCTGTGGTAAGTGTCATTAAGTTGCAAAACGTAGGACAGATATTGGAATAAGTCCAAGAAAGTAATTTCGTCCAGTGAGAAATTATGAAACTGAAATTTATTTATGTAAAAGTCAATGCATTACTTTCTTATAATCACTTTAATTATGGTAATTATTAATGAAGTTAAACCACCTTCGTTATTTGGTTAAGTGTCCACTGACAAAAAGTAACTACAAAAAATCTAGCAATTATCTGCTAAAGTTACATTACATTTATTTTGTGTGATCATTGTTAACAAACAATATTTACACCATTCACATGTTATGAGAGCATTTTTCAGCAAAAGATATTTTTTCCCAAAAGTGCTTAGGTACAAAGTGTACTTCATTGGTCATCCAAATGTGCTTACACTTCTAGTATTCCGAAATCTTTGATGAGCGTTTTTCTTCTCCTGTGGAAAGCTCAGGACATATATTTCAGGAATTTAAGACGTTCATCTTGCCGTTTCTTCTCACACAGTTTGAGTCAAATCGGTGAGAATAATCTTGTGGCATCTCCTGGTAAAACTGAGCAATACAGACCTTTCAAATTATCAGTATTTTATTATTAAACATAAGAATATGATTTCTGACTCACAGTATGCAAACACGATGCAGAATAATAAAAATTTACGAAAGCGAGCGTTTTCTCTTCCAGCGATACTGCGCAGCGCCGTCTGCTCTAGAACCAAAATGACGGCTCTGTAAGGAACATTGGTGTCCACTGTCCAGACCTGTCTTCTATTGACCTTGTAGTATTGGTCCAGCGCGACAGCCATCTAGCGGCAGTACACGTGGAACTACCGCGGAACCATGATTATTAGCAGACACTTGATCCGTGCGCCGGAATAGAGACCAGTTTTAAACTCCCGTGAATTCGCGCTTGTGAAGTACCAGCAGGAAGCTTTCTGCTTGTTATTAGTGTACGACATTCGTGGTTAGAACAAATTTCAGACTTCCGTATTAAGGATTTTGCCTGTTTTTTCAGTTAGTAGATTTTCATAAATGCAGTAATTAAACAAAAAACAATAGTTTTTGGCCAGCAGACTTTTATACTAGGTGTTTATAAAAAGGAGTTATTATATTGATTGCTTCATACTTTAGAACTGAAATGGAATAGAGAGCCTTTGAGTCACAATTCAGGTGTACAGGGAGGAAAGTTGGTTGTATAACCCACACGATCGCTCTATCATAACAAATTATGTTAGCAATCGTTTATTCCTCAGTAATATGGATACAGCGTTACTTACAGACAGAAGCTCTTCGAAAGAGACCACGACCTTCCTCACGAACTTTCGAAATTCTTGTGTATCTCCTGGCCTCAGTTCTTTTATTAGCTGTGAGTATATTCCCTTGCCTTCTGTCTTTCTGGCCATAGTCGAACACAACGTCTGGTTTTCGTTCATTGTTGTACCCTAGTCTTTTCATTTATCATCACAGCTCCAAAAAAAAAAAAAAAAAAATGTGTCCTTTTGGCAAAATTATGTATAAATGTAAATTTAGGTAGGCATACTTTTGCAACCAAGTGTCGTAATATAAAACGGCCGCTAGGTCTTGTGCTCCATGTCACGAATTACACAGCCGCTCCCGCCGGAAGTTAAAAGAGTCCTCCAAATGTATAGGTTATGGGACTTAACTATGGAGTCATCAGTCCCTAAACTTACAAACTACTTATGAACTAACTAAGACTAAGGATGGCACAAATATCCATGCCCGAGGGGGATTCGAACCCCTGACCGTAGTGGCCGTGCAGACCATGACTGGAGCGCCTCATTCCCCTCGGCCACTGCGGCCGGCAAAGAGTCCTCCCTCGGCTATTTGTGTGCATGTTGTCACTGGCGTAAGTTAATTTAAGTAATGTTTAAGTCTGGGGCCCTTAACCTTAGCAGTTTGGCCTTTTGTTACATACACTTCGAACTTCAATGTAAAACGGAAGTGTTGAGTCTGTAATTCAAAGCAGTAGTCACTCAGTTCCATGCAAACTACATAAGAGTAGATAAATACTTAATTAACAAAATTACAATGTCACATTAAATAGGAACCTCGAACTCTCCGAAATAAATGAACACATGAATGCATAACATTTCAGGAAATTACAATTTCCCTCGGCTTCTTGTGTGGTATGAACGAACGATTAGAGGAGCTTTACATTCCACGCGCGTTATTGCTGTCTACTGCGCATGCGCGGATTCGCGCCAAGGAATATCTTCTGTGCATCGTGTTAATAGGTCTAGAAGCAGCATACGTAGTTCCAATAATCACACTTGTGGCATTGCTACATAGGTGTACGCCTCAGGTGTATCGTGTCATTCGACCTTAATAGTAATACCCCATAACTAACGCTATACATGGCAGTCGGCCGCGAGCGTAAATAAATGAGTACTATTCATGTTTTACTGTACACAAGTGATAAAACCGCCTTTGCGAGCATCGTTTGCTTTGGGGATAAATGTCTTACATCCCGTAAAATGAGTTTTATTGTTACATAGGAAAAAATTTGTCAGATTTGTGTACATTTTGACGAGGGCAAGCGGAAAAAAAGTACTTGGGTAAAAAGTGGATTTCACATTGTGATAACAAAACATTCAAGAAAATATTTGCTGCAAGTGAAGGACGTCAAGTCATATACAAATAACTTGAGAATGGGTACCTCAGCGTATCAGCATTTACTCAATAAATTGGCTTCTCACATCACAAAGCAGAAAATGTACATGACAAATGCTACGAGCTGCAGAAGACAGGGTTACATGGATACGGCGAGTTATTGTTACTAGGCAGATCTATTCTAACTTCCAGTACAATACTCGAATACCACAGTGTTCATAAAGTAAAATAACTCCTGAAACATGTGAATCAATTTATAAGACACTGAAGGATGAATATCTCATACTGACTAAATGTTTAGTGCACTACCTCGGCATTAAGAACTATTTTTAATAATTGCTATATCTCGCCTCAGGAGATAATAACTGAATGACACTGTCTGATATGGAAACAGTGTTTATTGACCAGACAAACTAATCATCTTCTGGAACAAATCAAACTAACAAACTTCTGAAACTAACGCAAAAACAACAAAAATCAACTAAACCTTTTCTTCTTCACCAATTAGGTACACGTTAGGGAGATAACGATAGCCTTGAGAGAACGGCCAGGGAGGCGGAGCCGGACGACGTATTCCGTTGCGGGAAGTCGTGGAGGCGCGGTGTCGCTGGCAGGGACTCTTCACCGGGGGCGTTGGTCGCAATCCCTCAGCTATGGTTCTCGTAGGCGGTCGGCGGAGAACTGCCGTCGTGTTGCACTACCCCCCCCCCCCCCTCAAATAATCGGCGCGCAGTGATACGTGGCAGTCTCGAGGTGGTCTCACATGACTGTGTGGAGGAAAATAGTTCCGGTTTAGTGCGCTCTCTGGCGGTGCTATGACATCCGTCCCACACAAAGAGATGAGCCAGACGGAGGCCAGTGTTTGAGGAGTCTGGATCGATGTCCATCTCATTGGATGAGTGCGGAGTGTGTGGTTCGCCAGAGGTGTGTGGTCGACGTCCATCAGTAGTGGCCCATGTGCAGGAGTTGGCTGCCCACCATCGTCCATTGACATTGGAGGGGCAGTAGAAGGGGTCGGTCTTGCAGGGCCTCCCAGCGGCCTGTTCGACGGGCCTGCAACAACCAGAGGCAGTGAGTCGACTGCAGTTGTCAACTGATGGCTCCTGGGCCGCACCTGGTTCAGATGCATCTGGCAAAGGGAGCCATCTGAAAGTTGACATTGATCGTCCCAGTAGTTTTGTGACCACCGCTGGATCCCAACGGCGGCCGCGGCGGGTGAACATCAGAACCCAGACATCATCGTGGATAGCAAACCCACAACAATGAGTAAAAAGGGCGCAGAGAGGCGCTCAGTAACAATGAATCGTGTACCTGTTAAAATTTAAGCATGAGCAATAGTCACGTATTGACAGTGGGTATTGCCGTAGCGCATCAGTATCATAACCCCAGATTCCTTCGACTTCAAAAAAGGCATAATTTTTTAAATCTGAGACGTACTGCAGTGACCATAGTCGTTTCTCATTGGTATACACTTGAATTACAGCACATTAAAAGTAGTTTCAGAAACAAAATTACGGATGACAGTTTTAAAGTTACTTTCTAACGTTTCGCTCGGGGCCCCTAGAAGCGCGGGGCCCTGTTTCACTGCCTAAGGCCGGCCCTGACGGTGATTAACAATGTATGGCTCTAATTGCATAGCTCACTTAGACTATTGCTGTATCAAACTGAAACCTGAAAACGTCGAAATTATTGAACGTAAAAAAGGTGATTCGATGAATGGTGGCGCAGTGGTAACACACTGGATTCGCATTCAGGAGGATGGCGGTTCAAATCCACCTCCGGCCATCCGGATTTAGGTTTTCCGTGATTTCCCTAAATCACTCCAGGCAAATGCTGGGATGTTTCCTTCTGAAGGGCACGGCCGATTTCCTTCCCCATCCTTACCCAAACAACCCGAGCGTAAGCTCCGCCTCTAATGACCACACCATCGATGGGGAGTTGAACACTAACTTCCTTCTTTTATTTCACGGTTGGGGATGGGGTGTGGGACATCCCATCCATCCCAACTCCCTCTATGTCCCCTGCCCCCTCCACATTCCCTGCCCCCTTTTCCCTCCCCCTTTCATATCCCCCACCCTCTCCATCCTTCCCCCCTCCACATCCCCCACCTCATCCATCCCTCTCCCCTTCCACAACCCCTGCCCTCTCCATCCCTCCCCTCTCCACATCCCCCACCCCATCCTGCCCTCCCCCTCCACATCTCTTGACCCCACCATCCCTTCCCCCCTCCACGTCCCCCGCCTCCTCCATCCCTACCCTCTCCACGTCCCCTGCCTCCTCTGCCTAGCTGCTGACCACAATCCATTAATTTTCTGGAATGATTTTCCCATAATATCGACGACTGCCAACCGGTATAATAATCATTTCGAAGCCAAAAAATAAACAGGCTAAAGTAACTTGTTTTTCTTTCTCTTTGTCATTACGAACATTATAGGAACCCACATACTACACAATTGACATATAAATGTTCGTTGTTGTTGTTATTATTGGTCATCAGCGCCCTAAATGTTCGTGCTCTCTTTGGTAGCTTGACGAATTTATGGTTTTGGCATGCTTCGCTTGCTCTCTCAGACGTCAGTTTTCGTTTCCTTTGAAGCTCCATCGGGCTTCTGGAAGCGTAGAGGATACTGACGTCTTGGCTTCCCCAATCTATAGGCAGGCAATTAATCGGCCATTAGCTTAATGGTCGGCGCGAGGAGCGCTTAAGACGGAGCGGCCAGCCAGTCTGAAGCAGTACGCGATGGGTCGTCACGTGCTCTTCTTCGTGCTCGCCTGGGGCCTGGTCTCAGTCACCGCTGACATCGACTTCGCAGGTAAGTCAGCAGCTGTCGTGTGAATTAGAGTCTTATTACACCAGGCGGCGCAACCAGCTTCGTCACCAGCGCCGCCACCGCTGACGCTGCCTCATTACGCTACGCCGCCAAGTGGCACAGCCAAAGTTGTTGTTGTTCCGGCTACGGTAGTTCTCGTCAGTGGACCAGTCTGCTGTTTTCTGTGTTCTCCTCATTCTTGTCTTCGCTCGTGAAGTGTCTAGTGAATTTCAGACTGAAAGGAAGGAAAGTGTAGACATGACGAAAGAGAAAAACATGCAATTGCAAGAAAGCTTGCCGCGCGGAAGAACCGAGAGATCTGGAGCGCCAGGTTTCGGATCGCGCGGCCTCCCGCGTCGGAGGTTCGAATCCTCCCTGGGGTATGGATGTTTGTGCTGTCTTTAGTATAAGTTAATTCATGAGTAGTTTGTAAGTTTAGTGAGTGATGACCCGCAGTTAAGGTCCATAAACTTAACAAACATTTGACCGTTTTGAACAAGAAAGACTGAATGAATCTCAGAAGTTATACTTTGAATCAATTTTCTTTCGACGTATTATGATACAAATTCTGAACTAAAATATGCAAAAATTTAAAACGTTAACTGTTTGTAGTAGTAATTAATATTTCGTAAAGCAACTGAGTTAATAAATTACAATAGAATTTATCGGTTTTCTTACCTCAAAATGACTACGAGTTTTTCTTCAGATGAGAGACACTTTCTAATTTTCGAATCTTTACCGGCATTATCACCCTTCATTGACAGCAACAGTTAAAAGAAAGAAGATTTAGACATTCGTAAGTAATTTGAAAAACTTGTTGTCGTATGAACACAGTTCATCTAAAAGAGTATAGTACAAACCTTTAGATTCCCTTAACGATAGCATAGTGTGTACATGCATCTGTCTCTTCCTTGCCTTCTGCTTTTCATTAAAAGTACAAGGTGCATAATATGCATATATTATATGAATACTCGTTGCCCAGCATGTTCCCTCATCAGTAGTGCACACTGCACGGTAGACCGACCACACGGTGGCGGCGGTACTGGCTGCGCTGCCTGGCGGCCCAGTGCAATAGGCTCCGTATGACACGTTGCCTTACTACGCCAGTGGCTGTCGCCTTGTAGAATAAACTTGGCTGTCCCTTTGATGGCGAGGCACTGCAGCCAGTCGGCTGCCAATACTGCAAAGTCGATTACTCTAGAATTTTTGAGAGTTGCGTTGATGGCTGACTGTTAATTAAATTCTGAACTTAACGTATCATAAATATAAAGAAATTCTGAAATCCGTTACCCTTGTGGTCTCCTTATAATCTCTATCTATATAAAAGCGAAAGGACACTCATTCACTCAATGACTAAGCACGAAATTTCGAAAACTACTTCACCTATGAAGCTGAAATTTGGCAGGAACGTAGTTTATAGGTAGAAGACGTCAGCTAAGAAAAGATTTTGCGATAGGGCCGATAGCTCAGAAGATATGACGTCATAAACAATGAAAACTTCCCCCGTCTTGCGGCACGAGATAGCGTGACCTTATCAGTGCACTATTTGAGAAGGAGAGCACTTAGCGACTTGCAACAAACTTATAGCATAATTTCAAACCTGTAGGAAACTTTTTCTTGCTGACAACCCCAGCAAAATGATGACAGGAAAACATTTTGTCGCTTACTACTATTTAGTCGTTCTTGCAGTAAAATTACGGCATATGGCATGACGTTACATTTTATTACTGGTACACTATTAACTGTATTTGCGAGAAATGTTACAGACAGCATACACACATAACACTCAACGTACCTTCGAAATATTATCATAGTACGACACACAGTTCGTTTTCATTTATTACGTCTCTCCTACAAACGCCATTCAGGACGTATTTTGCAGACATTTATATATATACCACTGGATGTTCCATCCAAATAAAATCGTATTATGACATATAGTTCGGGTGCTATGGCTTCAAAGATAATGAAATGCATGAAAATATGCCCTAATAAGCATGAGGTTGTAATTTACTACCAACTCCATGAACAACACATTTCCCATTCAATTTCCTAATATTCCACTCTACAGAGCTAGTAAATAATATTTTTGGAGGACACATAATTCAGATATATATATATATATATATATATATATATATATATATATATATATATATATATATATATATAAGCGAAAGGTCACTCAAGCTCTCACTCGCTGACTAAATACGATATTTGTAAAACTACTACACCTATGAAGATGAAATTTTACCGATATGAAGTTTATAGGTAGAAGACGTCAGTTAAAAAAGTATTTGGCGATAGGACAGAATTAAGGTGCATGGTGGAGGATACTTTTCCTGCAGATTGGCGAACTCTACAGTTTCATTACGATTTTCACGAAATTCTCCACGCTTGACCTTCGAAACAAGAGGGAGGTCACCGTCTTTCATACGGTACATGGGGTAGTGTACCTTGCAACATAAAAACGTATCCATAAATATCTTGGTCGCACCATAATTTGGGAACGGCTCCAACGATTTCACAGATCCTTTTCTTGTTATTTACGTTATTCTCAGATCAAGGGCTGTGTTAAATAAAACTGGAAAATTCGAGTACAGGAATGTTCGTTTTTCAATGTGACCCTGTATTTCTATTACATAAAAATGTATAGTTTTGTTCCGATATTGATGAAATTCTGCACACTTGACCTTAAAACAAGAGGAATGTCACTGTCAATATAAAATTTTGTTCGGTGCATGGTGGTGGGTACGTAACTTACGCACATTGACAAAATGCATAGTTTTCCTCCGATCTTGATGAAGTTTTGCACACCTGACCTTTAAACCACGAGCAGAGTCACTGGGTACATAAGTGTTTGTATGGTACATGACAGAGGCCCCCAACAGTCGTGGTATGTCACAACGACCAGGCCGCGGCCGCCAACTGAATGGCTCGCCGCTGGGGCACTGTCTCGTGCTAATGGTCGTTGTCTTGTAAACGTCCCCAACTGTTGACTCAGGAATCGAGACGTGGGTACACGATCCGTTACAGCCATGTGGATAGGATGCCTGTCATCTCGACTGCTAGTGATACTAGACCATTGGGATCCAGCACGGCGTTCCTTATTGTTCTCCTGTTGTTTCGAAAGTAGGAGGCGAGGTACTGACGGAAGTTACGTTGTGAGTCGGAATCGTGAGTCGTGTCGGGGTAGCTCAGTCGGTAAAGCTCTTGCCCGCGAAAGGCAAAAGTCCCAGGTTCGAGTCCCGGTTCCGGCACACAATTTTAATCTGCCAGGAAGTTTCGTACAGTAATATTGTTCAAGGAGACACATCAGAGATACTTTTGCTTGCTTGTCTGCCACGTTTCTAAATTCTTTACAATTCTTCTTTAAATTTAGCGCGTTCAAGTCTAATGGACATTCCAGCGAGAATCGGACTCAGTATGCAAGTGTGCGTAAATCTTATGAGATTGTCATGTTAATTAATGATGGTTCTTAAAATTTTTGTTGGTTGAAAATAGACCCCTGACCCTCCTACTTCACTTAATTAATCAATCAGTTTTAAAAACTCAATTTAATTACGAAACGTATAGTGGTGACCATGGACAACCAGAGTAGACTCATAACTGTCTCATGAGGACGAACACCCAGAACTAAATACTCGTAGATGTGTTATGCTGCACTGTATTGCCAATTCTAGCCAAATACCTATTAGCACGATTTGGCATAGCTTCCAGTACTTTCCGAGGGAAACGTCTCACATTAATTCACAAAACTGAAAATGAAACGTGTAAGGCAAAAGAATACCAAGGCATCCACACTAAAAAGGCTCTTAAAGAACTTCAAGGTGGATCTAGACCACAGACATCAACACTAAAGTAAAACTTTTCAAATTCAGGAGCACCATGTCCTTCTTTTCCCACTTCTCCCACACACGTGCACAATAACAGATGAGAACTACCACACAAAGTGAGAGAACTTCATCGAGCAATGTTATACTAAACAAACACGTACCTCTCTGTAATGGAACTCTGTCCTTCGAGATCTTTCAGATAACTCAGACTTACTTTCTCTCCAACACAAGACACCTACTTCCCCCCTCATACACACACACACACACACACACACACAGACACAGACTCAACCACCAAAACACAATCTATTACACAGAATAAAGTGAAATACATGAACCACAACGACGAAACAAATCTTCGTTTAAATATCTTTTTTACATTAAACTTAAGGGCCGGTTTGTCATTGTCTCGTTAAGTTCCAGTTGAGATTCTTAACTAGTCGTTTGCGGAGAATTGCGTTTGTCAATGTTTCGTTATTAGTTAACCTGACGTTAAAAAAACTCAAACTGGCCGTTAAATTAACGAGTAAAATTCTGCTCGTTGCAAGTGAGAATCTGTATGAAAATGGCAGGATATATATTCACGTGATAAAAATCGATTTATCGAACAAAATGACAGAAGCACTACATCTATGAAAAACTAGTATGAAAAGCAGCTTTATTGGAAAATTATATCGTCATATTTCTCGCCCCAGCCATGTCAGTAGCGATTAGATGAGTTTGATATATTGCAGATACACAAGATAACCTTAAAATTATCGTTGCGATTTCAAAATGCAACTTACGCGTAACGACTAGTTAAGTGAGACTCGGTATGGTGAAAATGGCTGGAATAAGAGATTTGGTTGTCAATGACGACGATGTCAATAGTTTGGACGATCTAGAGGTCATTGCCCCAATAAGGCTTCCTAGACGTATTTATGTTTTTCCAAATCATTTTGAATTCTGGGATGATGCAGAATTTATTACGCGATTTCGTTCGAAAAGCCACTTTGGAAACGCTGCTTGAAAAACTCCACGACCATGTGAAGAGTCCAACAGATAGTTATGTATTTTGTAAGTTATCTGATGTAATAGAAAACAGAATACATTACTTATGTCTGCAAGCTTATTAATTCTGTACTTAGTTATCCTTGTTACGCCCAGTGTAAGGCCTAAAATGTGATTTCTTCCTCCGATCTATAGGAACAGTGCACTTTCGCCTATGTGCAAGTTATTGCTTGCACCAAGGTACTGTGCACTTGGCAGTATGTCATCGTACTAGGTCCTAAGCACTTTTGCTGTCCTATATGTTCCACGGACAGTATTGAATTCATTTACCACAATGTAGCTTCCTTTTCCTTACATGTCGTAGCGCGGTTTTTTTGTTTTGTTATGTTTTGTTTTGTTTTGTTTTTTAGATTCCAATGTGTTCTTATATTACTCTATTAAGGACACAAGACTGTCGCACTAGCTTCTTGCAAAATTTGAGCTTCTTTCATGTTTGTTTGCCATAGCGCCAAATAACAACTGTCAGTTAACCTCTTCACTGATAGTCAAATAGTGGACCAGCTAGCCAAGGAAGCGGCTTCTTCTGGATTTTAGATATACTCCGACTACTTTTACCAGATTAAAAGAAAAATCTGATCACATAGGGACGAGGAATAGAAAACAAAATCCAATCTAAAAGGAAAATATTATAGCTGGATTCAACCTCACATACCCAGATTTCCAGCAATACACCGCAGAGCCATTTCTACTATCACGAGGATGCATTTCAACCATGGCTTCTTGCCTTCTCATTTATACCGTTTACATCTAAGGAATTCTGATACCTGTGATTGCAATAAAACGTTCAAACGTTTGTTAAGCTTATGGGACTTAACTACGGGGTCATCAGTCCCTAAACTTACAAACTACTTATGAACTAGGACGGCACAAATATCCATGCCCGAGGGGGGATTCGAACCCCCGACCGTAGTGGCCGTGCAGACCGTGACTGAAGCGTCTCAGTCCCCGCGGCCACCGCGGCCGTCTGATTGCAATAACTGAGATGTGGGGGACATTAACCATTTAATTTTCATTTGCCCGAAATATCTCCATAATAGAGAACAATTCACATCTGATCTAAAGAATCGCAGGGTCCCATTCCCTACAAGTATTCTGAATATATCAATTATGGACGATAAATCAGTGCTCCGATGTTTAGCAAGATTTCTTTTAGTGGGTGATTTGACTCTCTGATGGCCCACATTCAGACAACCTCAAGTGATGCATTTTTTTTCTTTCGCATGTCTTTATTAATATCGGACATAATTTTTAAGTGATCATAAATTAATACAACGTAACTGTATGTGTGGCTAAATGGTGTACTGACGCCGGATGCCAAATAAATTAAAAAAAAAAAAAAAAAAAATGGAGAACAGCTGTTTGTTCAGACGGCACTATCATTTGTTTCTATTGCCAACATAGTCGAAATATATCGTACCTTCTCGTTTTCTCCAGGTTAGCAAACGATCTGGCAATGACAAACGCAATGCACTTAACGAGCACAGTCAACTGGATGTTAAAGCCATCTTCTCGTTTACTAACGACATGGACGAACCGGCCCTAAGTTGTCTATGGATATGGCTGACAAACTGTGAAAGAAAAACAGCAAAAAAATACAGAAAGGTAAAAGAACCAAACTATATGCTAACAAGGCATAGACTGTTGCTGGCAGGTGCTTCAGATAACTGTTACGAGCTCGCAATTTCATGCACATGTTTTTGAGGTGAGAATTTTTGCTCTGTAATGACGCTACCGAATTCTGTAAAGCGACTTTGTCTGAATCATTACAAACAACTTCGTCTGTAAAAGTACATTTGTCAACATTCTTCTTTCGAGGTGAAAGCTACTTCTCCGTGTTTCACATTTATTGAAATGTTCTTTCCTTTTTGCTGCACGGGACGTGTTCTCACCGGCGGCTCTTTCACAAGGCACAAGCAAATTGCAGGATGGAAATGCATCACTTTTAAGCTCCCGTTTTGGCGGTAAATTTAGCAGTTCCGTGCGCAAATCTCTGATGTACTCTGTATCTTGGAAATGCCGAGAGCATATCCTAGCATTTTCCATATTTACACTGTATTTCCTGTAGCGTTTGGCGAGCCAAATGTTTTGCAGACTGGCATCGCATGGAAAACAGTGAAGCACTACGTCAGTCCCTTTTGTATTACGATTGTGAGAATTACAGTCCACAACAGCGCAACCTAGCATTGCTGACACACACTACAAACACTTCCACTGGAAAATCACTCACTAAACAACGGTAACTCAACGAAATCGACAGCACTCAGGAAACACAAAGCACAAAGCCTCGAACAGACAGCTCTGGGCGTACATGAAGCCATGCACAATACGACTGAAATGCGTTTGCTTCTGGGCAGGAGTTACTGCGTCCCCCTGGATATACTTAATTTCGTCACCCTTTGAGTATTGAGGTAATGATTAAATTTCACCTAAGGCGGCGGCCGAGCTTGCTAATGTTGGCAACGAAAATTTCGTTTCATGAGGATAATTAATTTACTCTCAGGAAAAAAGTACATACAAGAACCTGTCAACCAGAGAACAAGCACAGACTTAATTATCTATTAAATAGTAAACACAAAAGAATGTTCCCCTCAGCCTACGTTATTGGTTGCTCGGTTAAATTTCACTTAACGGCGTCAGCAGCGTAGAGTGGTAATGTTGGCCATGAAATGTTCCGTTTACGAGGATAATTGATTTATTGACCGGGCAGTGGTTCGTACAAGAACTTATTAACGACAAAGCAGAAACTGCATTAAATTAATTTATGGTCAACAAAACGATTCTTTCAAAATATTCAATCTGATAAGAATCTCCTTCGAATTACCTTCGCCGTAAATGCGTGGAAAATGAAAATCGTTGGTAATTAACAAGACAGCTTACACTCGAAGTTTTACGGCCATAATCGATATATATCTATTTCGGCAGTACAACTTCAAGTGTAAGAGTTCTTGGAAATTACCAAATCATGTATATACGTAGCCATTAAGAGAGACAAAAGGAAGCAGATGTTTTCATATCTCTACCTCTGATCACGCTTTAAATTCTGTAACTGCAGTATAAGTGAGCGTCGAAAATTGAAGTGGTACGAATGTCTGCCTTGCGTACCGGTCAAGGGCTATGGCAAAAATGCGACACTGAAGTAACAACTTTTCGTGGAAACGCATTTTAGGTACGTTCATGTTTAGTGCTTAATTTTCAGTCAGATTGATCATGATATTAGGAGTGGAAATCAAAACACCATAGAAAATAATTCTGAACAAAACGTTGTTTATGGGCGTCGTAATTTCATTTAATTTTATGTAACAGTACCTTTGTAGTAGTTTTCAGCAGATAACACATAATTTGAAGCAAATCCCTAATTTTTAATTCTTCATTTTATATAGGTACGACGAGCGAAAGACGATACGGGCATAGATGGAAGAGGAGATGGAAGATGGATTGAAGGAAAGGGAGTGATGAACAGAGGCTGGGGATAAGATAGAGGAAGGATGAAGTGGGAGATTATGGGGAAGCAGGAGAGATAGATGGAAAGAATGTGGAAAACAACAGCTTTTTATTAATGTGAATTATACGTTACATGGTCTAGAGTCGGTAAACTGATATGTATGTTTGTGGAGAAAACTAACGACAAAAATGTAACCTATTTTATGGGTTTAAAATAATGAGTATCTGCGAAACTATATTTTTTATAACCTTCGTTTCACATAGCCACAGTAGCCCAACGAACAACTGATTTAAATGAAGCATTCTCTCGGTGATTCTATGTTCACATGAATTACAGTATTTCCTTTTCTGTTTGTTTCATTTGAGAGTGAGCCACAGCCAAGCGTGGCCGGGTTTAGCTAGTCCCTTATAAATATAACCGGGGTCATTTTTAAACATATTAAAGTATTTCCTATTGCCGTAGTAATTGTTCAACACAAAACGCGCAGGTAAAGAAATAAATGCTTCTAATAAATATTACCTCTGACACAACATTTTATTACACAAAAACGAAACGTGAAAAGAAAGAAATGCATTCTTATAAATATTACCACGACTAGTAATAAACAAATACAAACACGTCTATGAAAAAATGACGTAATTGGTCAAAGCCGACGGGTGGTATCGAACATTAAACATAACCTAAAATATTTCCTAATAGTTCCATTTTCAATTCAGTACTTTTTCTGGAATTATTAATTTAAAATGTGAATTCCAATGTTAGCAAGTTAACATAGTTTCAATTTTTTCAAGTTCGTTTCGTCACATTACACGATAGTGTGTTACTCTGTGTATAAATGTTTATAAGGAGCAGCTCAATTCTAAATTGATATTTCCGTCACATTGTTTATGGTAATTTTGTCACTTTACGAAGTATTCATTTACTTAGCTAATGACAAAAGTCATTATTTTGGTGTGACGCAAACTCTTCATGTAGATAAACAAACAGTAGTTCTCGATTCGTGTTCCGTTCTATGAAACGAGCAATGCCAGAATGAAAGCAGATCCACCCGTCGGCAGTTGCTGAAGCTCGTAAGCGATGATGGGGGAAGCGGTATCGTACAAGAAAGTTAAACGCGTTTGAACTTTCGTAACTTACGTGTAAGATGGCTTGACAGTATGCAAGTTTGGTGTTTCCATGCGTATGTTGAATGGCGCGAGTGGCGGTGGGCGAATGCATGTGAGGGGCCCCACACGTGAGAGACGAATCGCGCGTCGCATGCGATATCGCTGCAATTCGTCGCTCGCCTCCACCTCGGCACACACGAGCGATATGTCAAGCAATTTCTTCGAGAATTACGAACGCATATGTGTCTGCAACTTTTGGAAAGGAAAAGGCTGGTATTTTTAACAGCAGTGAAAATTTTAAAAGTGGTATTTGTAATTTATTAAATTTGTTTTGAATCGGTATTCCTGGAAAGTTTTGGTTACGTTACACTTTTAGTGTTTCGAAGTGGGTTGTATCACTGCCTTCGTGAAATCAAGGTCTTAGCATAGCCATGAGGACGTCATGCATTGAGGCGGGATTGAGGCGCCTGATTGGTAGGTAGGCATATGAAATGGATTTTGAAATTATTCCAAACGTCGGCCTACCAATCAAGTGCCTCAATCCCGCCTCAATGCATGACGTCATCACGGCTATGCTACGGCCTTGATTTCACGAAGGCATTGGTTGTATACATCTTTCTAGTGTAGTAATACGTTTTGTTTTTCGTTTATTAGTACTCAATTCCTTTCTATTGGTTCGTCGGTTAAATTGTACGACGCTTCTCGCCGGGCTGCAGTGGTTATGTTGGCACCAATGGTAATGACGGCAACTCAGATGACCAATAAATGTTTTCAATTAAAACGAAAATTGTTGTTTTCTGAACGGACAAGGGTACATACAAGAACCTGTCAACCATAGAGCAGGTAAAGTATTGATTTTGCTGCGAGTGAAACGAGCAGCGATAACATTTACTCTGTAGCTCGTGAAAAATATTAACGCAGTTCGACACTTCATTGTTCATCTGTTGTCAACATTAGCACTGGAGCCCGGCGAGAAAGGTCGTAAAGTTTTACCAGTTCGTCTTCAAGAAACTACAGTACACAATTCTTTTTTAGTCTCTATGTGTCTATAGAAATGTTGTAAATAGCCACACTGCTGATTACCACGATTATAAATTGTGAATAGAAGAGTTAGTTTAGCCGGCCGCGGTAGGCGAACGTTCTGCGGCGCGCCAGTCACAGTCTGCACGACCACTAAGGTCGGGGGTTCGAATCCCCCCTCGGGCATAGATATTTGTACCATCCTCAGTATTAGCTAGTTCATAAGTAGCCTGTAAGTTTAGGGACTGCTGACCCTGTAGTTAACATTTGAGTTAGTTTGTATGAAACGACTAGGGACTTCACTACAGCTTTATTGAGTTGACCTCATCAATTATTATTTTGTTTCGAAGTTAAAAATTTTAATATTTTTTTAATAAAACTTGCAATTGTTTATAAGTAAATGAATTTAAGGTAATTTGGTAGAATCCGTGTACATCGAAGAAGAGGCATAGCCATCGATATATATAGAATGTTCGATATAGTGTTTCTGAACCAGAGATTCGGGCGCTATGCGCCCTCACGTTCTAAAAAAAAAAAAAAAAAAAAAAAAAAAAAAAATTAAGTTAAAGTTAGGTTAGGTATAGGTTAAACAACAAGTACGTGAGAGCGTGTAGCGCCCGAATCCGAGGTTCCGAAACACTATATCGAACATTCGATATATATCGATGGCAATGCCGTTTCCTTCGATGTACACGGATTCTACCAAATTACCGAATTTAATTTACAAGAAAGATTGCCATCGAAGTAGCCGCGCACCTATCGATATATCGAACGTGCGATTACTGTTCTGGCGAGAGTTACGGCATGTGTTACGTCAGTACCTACTGTCACAATACAATTACAAGTATATATTGTACTTACATTATTACTGAGCGGTTGTTTTGTCAGGAACGAAGCATTTGATGTGTAAGCCATCCGCAATAATCCAATAGAAAAGGAGTTTTCTCATCTGTCGATTTAATTCCTACTCCCACTGTCTGAACAATTTCGAGTAGTCCCACTTAAACAACCTAACCTAACAATTTCGAAGTCTGTCATCAGGTAATAAACCGTACTCTTCACAAAATTTTACACTTTTGTCTACCGTCGACAAAAAAGGAATTTAACTCTTCCACATTAAGCGTTCACCCGCCGAAATTGTATAAGGCGAAATCATATCAATGACACTAGTAAACAAGTCAATACCTTCAGTCACACTCAATAACACAGACAGAGAATGCGTTCCGTGTATCACGAGTAAACATCTCAAAATTCGCGCGACGTCATCATCGACCATCGCTCACGTTCGATGTAGTTGATGAGATGGCACTCAGTGTTTCTTGGTTATTACAATGCAAGTCCTGCCAATTCCATAAGCTTCAAAACGCTGATCATTGCAGAAATTCTAGGATAATTTTGTATTTCTGCTTAATAT
The DNA here is from genome assembly GCA_026315105.1 of Locusta migratoria. Lineage (NCBI taxonomy): Eukaryota > Metazoa > Arthropoda > Insecta > Orthoptera > Acrididae > Locusta > Locusta migratoria. The sequence continues at coordinate 957,736,365 of CM048744.1, read as the reverse complement.
AAGTAAAACCATTGCCCTCCATTGCTCAGAGTACTTCATGATCCCTAAATAACTATTCGTTACAATGTAAAGATATTACTGAACTTGGGAAAACAGAAACGAAACAAAACTGCACAAACGCGGTTAATAACAAGAGAAACGAGTCACAGGCATCATGGCACACATCTATGAAGCGATGTGGGGCTCTTAAGAAATTCATGCCTATGGAAACCCGGCCTTAGACTGTGATACTACATTCCCTTGCCACTGCACAACACCAAAATCAGGATATCGCTCGCAGTGAGAACGTTTAGATTCCAAAGGGTTCTTGGAAATTACAGTAAAAGCAGTTGCGTTAACTTTCAAACTACCTCAGAAATCGCTGCAGTACCTGTTAATATGAGAAACCTGTGCGTCACAACATTGAACATCTCGTTGCTAACGAACTTATTGCATTCCTTTACTAAATAACACCCAAAAATTCATTATCATAGTTAATATATTTTAGCTTCTACTTTAAAGATTCATTTGTTGTTCTCAGAAAGAAAGAGTGATGTTGTATTGCGATCGAAAGTATTCTTAACATTACGGTACTGATACAAATATGAGATGTCTACTTACGGTATTCTCGGACAATGGGAGAGCCACATCATCTGCAAAAGCTTTCTACATGTTTTGTGATGTTTATGATGCTAGGCAAAGATCTTACCATTTCTACGCGTTACCGTTAGTGAGCTCAGAGATAAGATCAGTGGTCACAGTCTTCAATCGGTCACAGTCTCCGCATTGTTGTAACTAACTGCGTCGCTTGGATATTAAATGGCTGAAAATAAATATTCAAATGTAATAAAGCAATAATTACAAACACAATGTTAATTATAAAGTAATGTAGAAACCTTTGGGAAGTAATAATGCGTTCAATGACACGCCATTAACTAACAATCAATTGGTTAGTGTTATTTAGAAATTAATATATATATTTTTTTCACGAGGGAATAGATTTCTCTCTACCAAAGTAACTGTTATTAAAACAGTTCGTCAAAGTATTTCAGGTACATACAGGTTTGATTCCGTTCAAAAAAAGATACATTATCTTTCATCTTTCCAGAAGAGAACGGAAGAGTTTTGTAACTTGCGAGAAACATGTAGCTCAGCGGGGAATTTATTTTCCCTTCTTTCGTCGTGGTTATGAAAAACATATTTTGCTTCTTAGGGCCAGCGCACACAGATGATTTTTGTCACCGACTTATATAAAATTCTACATGTGGGTGTGAATATTTTGCTCTTCAGCAAAAACTACACAATGGAGACGAACGATCTCTCTGTGTTGTTGTTGTACAAACTCTTCCGTTGTACACCATAGCAGTTCCGTGTCGATAGCTATTAAGAGGGTGGAAGATTAGTGGTTGAACGTCGTCAGCTTATATAAAATTCGGACTGAAGACCAGCTATGACTTTTGACACTATAATAGCAAAGAGGTTCTATACAGCGAAACGTGATGCACATTATTCAGTTGTTTTTCTGCAACAAGCATACGAGTAAAGAAAAAAAGTGCCTATTGCAGTTTGAAAAGTAAAACTACCAAGAAAGATGCCAAAGCGTAAGAAAGAAATTTCGCTTTCTCGATCCGTTTCTAAAAGACAGGAAACGACGCTGAAAAGTGAATTTACAGACGACAGAGACTTGAAATTTGTAGACGTTGTTTATACACTGTAGGCATCAGCGATTTTTTCAATATTCCCATCCCTAAAGGGGTGAAATATGGGATGAATGGTTTTTTGAAAATACGTTGCTATTAAGACAATTTTGAAGCAAGAAATTCAAAGCTTCGGATTTAGATTTTTGATTGGAGTTTTAAAAACACTTGTTTCGATATCTTTGGAAATTCAACCACTAAGCGGGTGAAATAACGGAAAATCTTTTAAGGGTGCTACTAAGATTTGGAACCATTGTTAGAATTTAAAAAAAAAATGTATTTAGGGATGTTTTGAATTCTGCCATAAGTGCTGCAATAGGGGGTGGCAAATTGTATCAAAATACTCCATTAGGAAAGCATTTTTAAAGCTAAATCTATGAAAAGTTATATTTAGAAGTAGAAACAACCAATCCAGACAATCCAGTCTACGCGTGCTACAATAAATTTTTTCGTCTGCTGGCGCCCCTACAATCCACAATAGACACTGCACTTGTCCCCCTCCCCCCTTTACCCGCAGACCACACATCTAGCACTGTAATGCAACAAGCATCATGATTTAAACATCAACACTACAACAAATATGTGTTAACGACTTAGGCCTAACAGTATATTTTTTCTTCACACTCACCAAAATAAGTTATGGCGTCCTGCACACACGTACGAAGACAGGAACTTCCAGCTTGTCTGCTCCATTAATTATTGTCCTCGTTATCATACATTTACACTGCTACCCTGTCTGTTAAGGATTTGTCTACCACAAATGAATAGCAGTCTCCTTGTGCTATAAGTCTTTTTTGTATGTCGTAAGCCACAGACAGTATTTGTACCCAGATTAATGGTGGAAAACACTCGCTCTTCACTAGCACTTGAATATGGCAGACGCAAAAGAGTTCACACGAATTTTGTCAAGGACGGAAATACCAGTTTTACATCAGGATGTTTTTATTGTTTCACACACCTCCAAAAGTCTTGTACTGAATTATTTTGCAATTCATTCTTGGTGTTCCTTAATAATCGCCATTCGGCATCAATCTTTTGGATATCTGTCTCTTCAACAAGATTGGGAAACATGGATACCAAGGATCCTATGGTTTTAACATCTTTTATTTTCTGAGCATCCAGACTTTCCAGATTTCTGATGATAGCATCACGGAGGGGAAAGCGCTGACATATCTGATCTGTAGCCTTGATGTAAAAATCTAGACATGTCAGTTTGAATGTCTTTAGGTCACTTCCGGAAAGTTTCAAAGTAGACAACGATGTAGCAACTTTAGCGCCGAAATACATGGTTTCCAACGGTTGGAAGAGTCTGGGATTTTTAAAGTCAAATTCACTTTCTCCTGCTTTCATGACATGTTCATGTTTCAGGTAACAGTCTTCAATGGTTTTCGCTGTTGTACATACATTTTATCGCAAGTAATGTATCTGGGGGAGTGTTCGTTCAGCATTTGCTTATTTAAGTTGCTAAATATTGGTAAAAAATCCAGAAATTGCAAGTACAAATAGTTCCAGGGGTCATTTAGCTATTTAAGTATTATTTCTGCAGCTGTTAACTTATCAGTTGCCTGAACATGTATAGAATAATGTTTCAAGGCACTGTACTGTTCCAGAACACGGGGTACTGCTTGATGTAAAGACAACCATCGCGTATGGAAATGATGCAACAGTTTGTGAAGGGCAACTTGAACAAACGCCTGAAATTCTCCTAACTCCTCTGTGCTCTTTCCACTCACATGAAAATATGTGTATATGTCACGCGTCAAATCTTCTGGCGTTCTTGGGAGTTTAGAGTAAGGATAACAGGCACAGAGGTTAAATGAGTGCAAATGCACCTCATGACGTACAAATATGGAACATCAGCTTGTAGGAGTGTACAAAGAGACTGTTTTCTTCCCATCATAGTAGTAGAATTGTCTTCTGTAAACCCATTTAAATTTTCTTTGTAGGGGATATTGTGTGCTACAAATGATCTAACGGTTTTCTGATACAGTTGTTGCGCTGTCTCATAACTTATAGGCAAAAGATCATAAGAACCATCAACAACATCGTCCCTTACATTAACAAGTGTGACTAGACACAAGTGTTTTGTAACGCTTATGTCTGTGGATTCAGCTACAATTAGAGAAAATTTATGTCCTCGGAGTTGGAGATACTCTCAAAGGCAGTAACACTCTTTACGATAGCTGTTGCTTTTGTCCGTCCGCAAGTAACTTTTTTTGCAATCTTCGAATCTGTACAAACTGCTTTAATCAATGTGGCAAATGTTCCATTACATTGAAAGAAAGATTGTGTTCTGCTACAGATGCACTCAGTTTAACTTCTCAGTTTTTCCTGGTGGTTTAATGCAGAAGAATCACTTACAAAAGACGTCCCTTGACCTACAAATCTCTTAGCATTATTTGTTTCTGACTTTCTGCATGTTTTTTCAGCCCTGTTTTGCCTACAGCGGCATTTTTAATGTCGATGTCACATGAATTGGAATATGCAAACGTATCCTTCTTTTTTATTTTTCATTAAGCATCCCCTTAAGTTAATGGATTGTTCCCATTCCGATCTGTAAATTTAAGAATACTTGGCTATTTGCTAGCTCATGGCCACTCATTCTCACTGATCATTTTACACAATACAACATGAAAAATAATACAACATTGAAGAATCACTAACTCGTGCACAATTATACGTGAACTAGCTGAAAACCGGACGTTGCCCGGGTATTTATTTAAGTATTCTAGCCTTGAGTTAGTACTTCTCCTATCCATTCTCTCTCTCTTTCTCTCTATCTCTGTCACTCTCTTTTTTCTTCGAAATGTATGTTATATTTATGGGAGAATATTGTTAGAAATAAGGATGTCTTGCATAATGTACAAAATTATAAATGCAGTATCCAAACAAAGAAAGATAGCAATCAAAATAAAAATGACATACGGTATAAAATTCGCACGATTTCATATTTATTGACTTATATGTTGCACAATTGTATAATGTTTCAGCTGTATATTCATTTGCATAAGTACTATGTGTCTGTAAAATCTCTTAGGAATACAATTAGTAGTAAAGAAGTGATATATTAAAACTTGGTGCATGATAGGGCGGTTTTCCATGACCGAAGATTTCAATCTTTAAGATGTACAAAAACAGTTGCAAAAGTGCCATCCTTTAGTTTAAACTAAAAGGCACTTGCTTCTATATATTCCTCTACACGAAACTTTTTTGTTTCTGCATTCTTCATACATTCTTATGGGAACTCCTTCTTTCTCCTTATTTTCTCTATTTACGCGTGTCGACAATTTGTATCCAGTAACCTTTTTTTTTTTTTTTTTTACATCACTGACAATAGGCATAGTACATCTATAGGCATAGTACATCTGTAGGCATAGTACATCTATAGTTTCTGTATCATCCAAGCGAACTAGTAGCTCATCTACTTTATTTTTTAATGCACCTATGCTTTTTGCTTTACTTTTGTGAGAATCTTGTGATATTTTACATTTTTAGGACCTGCCTGTCTGAGCTTCGGATTGGACTCTGACCTTAGCCTAAACAAGAGGTACTTGTTATGTTTCAGTGTCCCCCATTATAGACTTCGCAATCAAACCAGCCAGTTTACCCTTCCCTTTCCTACTGAGATGTGGGTCTTCCATAGTGAAGTTCCATATGTCAATAGAATCCACAGGAACCAAACACATTTCAGTCCCAGTAGCCATCCTGAGCAGTTGATCTAACCCCCATATTGACCATCCTTAATGAGTTTTTCAACTCGATATCTGATTATACTGCCTGAATGCAGGCACAAGCCCAACATTTGTATGCTTCGTTGCAGAAGCTATTTTTACTCGGTCACTTTCAATGTTGTAGCACTGATCCCTATCAGTACTGTTTCCCACACCACGGACTATCACAACATGACCCTTCTTATTAAAGACCTTGCGCAAGGATCCTATGTCCTCTATTACCTGTCTAAGACATGCACTGAGCCTGAAGAGGTTTGTGGCCTGGTATCTAATTTTTCCAGCAATACCTGGCCCACACAATTCTTCCATGACTACCACCTAACAGCAGAACATATCTCCTTTTTCCCACGTTTTTGGAATGCTTGGTTTCCTGTAGAAAGTCTGTTTTCTGTTAACTGCACTTACTTATACTGGAGCCTCTCCAATACCTGACTCTAGTAGCAAGGCAAATCTATTACTAGTGTCTATAATGAAGCTGTCTGATGCCGTTCTCTTTCTGTGACTCCTGGTCCTTGCTAACACTTCACACCATTCTCATCATTGTTCTCCCATAACTCATCAGTTCCTTCCGGGCACTATCTAATTCAGCCTGAAGGGCTCTAATCTGTCCCTCCTATTTTTCTACTTTTCCTGTCCCTTGAAGAAACTTTACAAGAAAACAGACTCGTCAAATAACTTTCCTACGACAGCTCAAACACTCAGCACAAATTGTATCATTCCAGAAAGATTATTACGATTTATGAAAAGGTAAATGATTTAGCGAGAAGCTAATTTTTCACACCAACACGTATGAAAAGCATTAGATTTTTTCTGTTAACTTCCTACAAAATCGACCGAAAAACATTGTTGAACTAATAAATAAATAAATCACTCAAATTGAAAACTACGAGGCCTGATCAAATGAAAAGGTAAGAAACGACACTGTGGGCAAAATTGAAGTCTTTATTCAAAAGTAAGGACCTCAACTATTCCACTGTTTAACGAGCCGAAGGATTCCCTGTTCCCAGAATTCCTGTGGCTGTGTCCTAATTGAAGCGCCCCCCCTTTGATTTTTTGGCCCATTTTAGGTTACGGTAGTAACACTAAAAGTGGGCCTATGCGATCTTTTGACAGCTCGAAATTTAAATGATAATAACGGCTTAACCATTTATCTGACACGAAAATTGAATAACCGAATTTGTAGAGGAGACAATTCTGTTATGTGTTATTCATATCTCGTATCGTTTGGAGATATTTGCAAAAATAACGGAGTTTTGACACCCTCCATTGAATTAACTTAAACCAGCCGTTCGCAGATGTCACGTGACATTCCTCGTCCAGAACTCTCTCTGGCATACGTCATCTTGCGTTGCGTATTTGATGATTTTATTATTGTAACTTACACGTTGTCATTTCAAAGCAATGGTGTACTGAAGAATTAACAAAACCACGTCGTTCTTTGTACGATAAATGATAATCTAGTTTCTACAATTGCCATATTAGCATCAGTTAACAACGGCCATCAATAGTATGAGATTAAAGAACGCAACTTCTAACTGTTAGTCGTAGCGTGGTGGGCATTGCGTTGATTGTGACGCTGAAGGTCAGTGGTTCGGAACCCGCCAATATCTTATTTTTTTTTCCTAAAAGGGTTTCAGACACTATTATTAATTAATTTTTTTAATATTTGGATTATTATTTTGGTCCAAAATGTCTGCAAAAACTTATAAAACTATAAATCTAAAGTGGGCCTTAAAACACGTCAGTGCGATTTTTTTTTTTTTTTTTTTTAACAGTCCAGTCAGATCTAAGTCACAGGGACATGTCCGGGCTGTACGGCGAATGGTATAGCTGCTCCCACTTGAACTTGGCAAGAACACTTTGTTGACCCGGGAGATTGATTTCGCTTCATCATGGAGCAGAATCACTTCCTCCGTAAGCAGCCCAGGGCATTTGCTCTGGATGGACTTTCGTAGGCTACCGAGTGTCTCAAAGAACACGTCTTAATGGTTTTTCCGTCCTCGAGGAATTCGATGAGTATCGGACCTTGGACGTCGAAAAAGACGCTAGCATTACCTAGGGCAACCAACCCTCCCGTATCGTACGGGATCTCCCGTATTTTAGCACTTTTTTAAAACATTCTCCCGTCTCCCTTTTTGGCCACCTGTTTTTCCCGTATATTGCGTCAGTGATCGCTTTTATAATCCAAGAGGTGCTACCGATTGTTGAAATTCTTTCATCGAGATACGTCGAAAACTTTTTACAATAACCAATACTACTCTCGATTAACGTTCCTGTCAGCAATCGATACTGATGAAAGTTACCGCCAACTGTTTCGATTTCTGCTAACTTGGTTTTTCCGTAATACCTACTGTGAACTGTGAAGCGTCCGCGTGTATTTTCATTTGGTTTTTAAGTGACTGTGTTCTCATTATCTGCTCTCGCGGTGAAAATGAAGATGTGAAATCTCCACGAAGCAAGAAGATGAAGTACTCGTGTGTTTACTTGAAGTTATGGGAGGAACAATGTTCGTGGTTAAAGTCCATGGCCAACAACGTATATCGAGCTTACTGTGTGCTATGTAAGTGTGACTTTAGCATCGCACATGGTGACAAATCTAACTGCATCCAATATTCTTCTTCGGAAATACATAAGAGGAATGAAAGAGACGTAAAGGCGAATTCCAGTTTATTAAAATATTTTGGTGACACCGAAAGGAAATGAAAAACGTGGCAGGGGAACTAGCAACAATTTTTCATACGGTGAAACACAATATTAGCTAAGACGTATGGACTGTAAAACTTGTTCTCAGCTTGAAGAGCTATCCCAAAATGTGATATATCAGTAAAAATAAGCAAAGTATGTCTGATTTCTGTATGCTTACATCCCCATTGTCATCCAGCCCAAGGAAATGTGTATAACTGTGTACCTGAAATTCACTATGTCTGAATCTCCCTTATAATTATGGTCAGATTTTGGTCATCTTCCTTAAAACCGTGATCAAAAGTTGGTCGCCCTAGCATCACCTTGCCTGCTGAGGGCACAGCTTTGAATTTGTTTTTTGGGGGAGTTGACGACGCATGCTTCGCGTCCCTAGATGTCGCGCTACGTTATAACATAGCGGCATATTCAAATAGTTAAGACGTTTCGTAACTTTTCATTTAAACTTCCCTCGTAATAATGTTCTTCTTTATTAGGAAAATTAAAAGTTTAGTTAAAATTTACGTTTATAAAACGAGGTGCTCAGTCATATGTATCTGCGAGAGTTTTTACAACGTGAAACTTGGAACATTTCGAGCATGAAATGCTCGAACGAGCACTAGGAAAATCGTATGCATTGCTCTTCTACATCTAAATCTTCATAGGTACTCTGCAAATCACATTTAAGCGCCTGGCAGAGGGTTCATTAACTACTTTCATAACCTTTCTTTATCGTTACATTCTCTGATACCGTGCGGGAAGGAAGAACACCTAAATCTTTCCGTTTTCGATCTGATTTCTCTTTTTTTTATTGGGATGGTCATGTGTCCCTATGTAGGTGGGTGCTAGCAAAATATTTTCACATTCAGAAATAAAAGTCGGTGATTGAAACTTCGCAAATAGAACTCGCCGCAACAAATAACGTCATTCTTTTAATGATTTCCACCTCAAATCGCGCAACATTTCCGTGACGCTTTCCCCCTCCCCCCAGTAACGTGATAAAGCAAAACGATATGCCCTTCTCTGAAACGTCTCAGTGTCTTTCGTCAGTCCCACCTGGTGAGGGTACCCCACTCGACAATAGTACTCCAGGATAGAACGCACAAATGTGATGCAGGCACTCTCTTTGGTGGAGCTGTTGCATCTTCAAAGCGTTCTGCCAATGAAACGTAACCTTTGTTTCGCCGTCCACATAATATTTTCTGTGTTCTCTCCCGTCTAAGTTGTTAGTAATTGTAACTCCTAACCTTAACGTTTGACTGATTTAACGTGTAATTGAAGTTCAGCATTACTTCGCATTTTTCATTATTTAATATTAATTTGCCAATTTTCTCAATGTGTAGAAATTTTCTCTAAATAGCTTTGCAGTTGCTTTAGATCCTCAATTGACTTCACTAACTGATAAACGACAGCATCATCCGCGAACAGTCGAAGTTAGCTATTCACATTGTCTCCTAAATCGTTTATAAACACAAGGAAGAGTAGGGGACCTATAACGCTTCCCTGGGGAACGCCAGATATCATTTCTGTTTTACTCTATGACTTACCGTCAATTACTACGAACTGTGTCCTTTCTGATAGGAATTCGTGAATCCAATCGTACAATTAGGGCGATATTCCATAAGCACGCAATTTCATTAGGAGACGCTTGAGGTACAGTGTCAAGAGTCTTCCGGAAATCCAGAAATATGGAATCGATTTGAGATCCCTTGTCGATGGCACTTATCTCTTCATGTGAATGAAGGGCAAGCTGTGTTTCGCAAGAGCAATACTTTCTGAATCCGTGTTGACTATTGGTTAATAGGTCGTTCGTTCTCTTCGAGGTACTTCATAATTTTCGAACAAAATGCTACTGCATATCGACGTCAATGAGATGGACCTGTAATTTTGGGGATCACTCCTATTGCCTTTCTGGAATATTGGAGTAACTTGGGCAACTTTCCAGTCTTTGGGTACGGATCTTTCGCTGAGTGATCGGTTGTACATTATAGCTAAGTATGGAGCTATTCAATCAGCATACTCTGAGAGTAATCTAGTTGGTATACAATCTGGCCCGGAAGATTTGTTTTTCTTTAGTAACTTAAGTAGTTTTACTAAGCCAGGAACATCTACTTCTAAGTTTCGCATGCTGGCAGGTGTTATAGACTCGAATTATGGAGTGGTTACTTCGTCTTTTTTGGTGAAAGAATTTCGGAAAGCTGTGTTTAGCAATTCTGCTTTAGCAATACTATCATCGGTAGCATGAAATGCTCGAACGAGCGCTAGGAAACTCGAATGCATTGCTCTCAGGCGCTAAGTGTCTAAATTGACGTTACTGGACTATTCCAACATTACTGGACTATTTCAACACGAGCGAGCATACACGCCATGTGTAGACCTATAGTAGGCAGGTGGGCGTAATGTTCTGTGTATGTAGTGGCTGTGCAATGAAAGGCTTTCGTTTGCTAAATGCCTGCCATTATGTTTAGTGCTAACCGCCGATTATACAAGGAGAATCTGATTTCCATTTACAGAACTGACACTGAATGGCCTCAAACGTCTGATTACTTTACAAATGAGTTATTGTGCTATTTGACTTTAAGCATGTAGTTGAGAAAAAGTTTAGAAATGGATTGAAATCAGTTGCTTTTGTATAAGGATCTGACTGGAGCAAATCACAGATTTTTTGTTTTTATATGCCCATACATGTTTCGCTACAGTTGTAGCATCTTCAGTGGCTCCTTTTATATTGCTTTAAAATTGAACAATAGAAATATTTTTAGTTTGTGCAGGTAATTACAAGTTCATACTGTTAATTAGAATTATGGTATTACATGTTGGACTAGTTAGTTTTCCTACATCAACGCTGTAGGTTTTAGTTTACAGTTTGTCATATGCAACCATATGGTACTTATATACAAAACTGTTTTACGTCGAAATATGTGATCTGCTTTCTTATGTTATTTTTATGGTTAGGTCTAGTACTACTTAATTTTGTGTGAATAGCATCTCTGTGTGTTTATTTGTTTGCCAATGAACTATGTTCAAGTGTTTGATGATGTCTTCAACGGCGGAGTAGTGAAGGAGAATAGAAGTACTTTAGTGTTCACAGTCATTGTTTGTGGATTGTTAAAAAAAGAATGTGGCGGATGGCGTAGACAGCTGGTTTGAAATTGTGTTTAAAGCTTACTAAAAGTCACTAAGTGCTCTCATTATCAAACACTCGAAGAATATCGGGCAATATGCGTTTTCTAGAGAAAAGCTAGTTTTCGACACATTTAAAGGTCTATATCGTTTTATCTCCTGGACTGTGTGTCACAGCATGCTATAATTTTACAGATGTGTTCAGTCCTATACGTTGATAATAATTACAAAATATAAAGAAATAATAAAATGATACAACACGCCTGCTGAAGTTTTACTCCGCAACGGTGTAAGCAGAATGTAGTTTTTTAGCATCTGAATGTCTATGACGTCATGTGTCCTGAACCGTGTACCGCACAGTGAAATAATTTTGTAGCTGCATTCACTGATATATATGGGTCTTTCTGCGAAGTGTGTTGGGAACAGAGTTCATAATTAATAAAGAAATAAATTAAAGGGCTTTTACAGGTGCTAAATTTTGATCGCATAAACAGCGAAAATCTTGTAGGCCATAAAGTTTTGTCTTTCATTATTTTGTGCACGTTGTTAGCGAGAAAATGTTTCGGAAAGATTTGACGTAGCCAAATGCTATTATTTCTTGGGCAATCGATGAGCGAAGTTGGCATCATCAGCTCCAAGATAAACACACAATATTGACATAATGCAAGACACATATTTGTATTTATTCACCCAGACATGTGCGATGTTCAGTGGGTTCTGTGCCTTTAATTTCTTACAATAAGTTATTAGCAGAGTTTATTTATTCACTCATCATCAAATTGGGAAGAAATCACATGTGGTGTCCCACAAGGTTCCTCTTAGAGCCATTGATTTTTCTTGTGTACATTAATGATATCTCATCAGCTACACTGCCAGAAGCAGAGTTCGTTTTTTATGTATCATCAGATACAAGTATTACAACAAATAGCATGTCGATTATAGTTATAGAAAGGTCTGCTAATGATATTTTCATGAACATTAATAAATGCTTTAAAGCCAAATTATTTACATTAAACTTTGAAAAGATTCACAGCAAGCAATTCAGAACATTTAAGAGGTTTTCATTCAGCATATGCATATGCATAAATTATGCATAAGAGCAGATAAAAGAGGTTGACAGTATGAAATTCTTAGGATTAGAACTTGATAATAAATTCAGTTGAGAAGAGCACACCACGGAACTGCAAAAACGGCTTAACAAATCTGCGTTTTCAATTCGCGTGTTTTCAGACTTAGGCGACATAAAAATAAAAAAGCTTGCATACTTTGCCTACTTTCATTGCATAATGTCACCATCTATTTAGAGGCAATTCTTCAAGTCATGGACGAATTTTTGAATGCAACTAAATGATGTATGTATTTATACCATTAATATTATTATATCAGAAATTTCTATAAGATCTTCAGAGAAAACGTACAGGGACAACAAGGGCCTACCGTGTGCTTCAAGAAACCCGATGGCTCTTTGAAAACCAACACGAAAAGTAACTGCAAAATCTTAGCCCAATATTTCAGCTCCCTCCTCAACTGCGAACTACCCCAAGAAAAACTTGTCTTCTCTTCTCCAGTTTTCACACACCCAGATTCACTTGCCCCAGATCCCAAAGAAATTATGGAGATAATCAAACATTTGAAAAGTAACAAAGCACCAGGAGAAGATGGGATCATTGCTGAAATGTGGAAAGTAAACGAACCTATACTTCTGCAGAAAATACATCATATAATGTCAGACATATGGATGACGGAGAAAATACCAGCGCTCTAATTCACCCGCTACACAAAAAGGGCGACAAGACAGACATTAACAATTACAGAGGAATTTCCCTCCTCACAGTCACTCACAAAATCCTTTCCATAGCACTTTTAAACATGATAGAATCCCAAGCAGATACACTAATTGGTGAATACCAGGCCGGACTCAGAAAAGGACGATCATGTGCGGAACAGATCTGGTGCTTAAAGACGATGTTACAAATCAGAAAATGCAGAAACACAGTAATTACATTCATAGACTTCAGGAAAGCAAAAATGTTCAAATGTTTGTTAAGCTTACGGGACTTAACTGCGGGGTCATAGTCCCTAAACTTACAAACTACATATGAACTAACTTATACAAAAGACAACACAAATATCCATGCCCGACGGAAGATTCGAACCCCCGACGGGGAGTGGCCTGACGCATCGGAGCATAGCGCCTCAATGAGCTCGGCCACTCCACCGGGCACTTCAACAAAGCATACGATTCATTGGTCCTTGAAACCCTATTTGAAATAATGGAAGAATTTGGGAACGACCCAAAGACACGACAAATCATAGCACAGACACTTACAGGAACAACGTCTAAAGTAAAATTCATGGGCGAAGTATCAGAACCCTTCGAAATCAAAACTGGCGTCCTCCAGGGGGATGGACAATCCCCAGTCCTTTTCAATATTGTTATAGAAAAGGTCATCAGGGAATGGGAACCTCATGTAAAAGGCATCCAAATTGGTATAAAAAAAGAGAACCGAATTAAAATCAAGTGCCTTGCTTTCGCTGACGATATTGCAATTGTCACCAATAGTAGAACAGAAGCCATTCATTCAGTGGAAAAACTACATGAAATTTCACAAAAAAAAACGGACTTCAGGTATCTTATGAAAAAAATCCAATATGTGGAAAGACATCCATAAAATAAATCCCCTTTAATCACAAAATATGGTAAAATTGCACAATTCTGCCATTTTAAATACCTCGGAGAAACAATACAGTACTCGGGATTAAACCGAATCGCCAATGAACAAATAACCACTAAGCTCCAGGCATTCAAGCTAACATGGATACATTACAACAAGAAGTGCATTTCCACAGACACAAAATTAAGGCACTATAGAACAGTGATTCTTCCAGGAGCAATTTGCACAGCTGAAAGAATGGCGATTGATGGTCATTCAAAAATTAGGGAAATAGAAAAGCAGGAAAGTAAAATTCTCAGGAAGATTTGCGGTGTAATCAACAAAAACAGCATTTGGAGGAAAAGACCACAAAACGAAGTCTATAGAAAGATCAATACAGTAATATATGAAATCAGAAAACGCCTAGCCAAATTCTATACACACATCTATAGGATGGAAGACTCCAGAACAGCAAGGAAATTATTCAGTATTATAAGAAAGAGTAAATGCGGCACAGAATGGTTGAAAGAAGTCCAGAGGAATCTACAGCAGATTCATAAAAAATCTTGAAGATCGCACTGAGTGCAGGAGTGAAATCACAAATCTGAAGTTTGAGGAAAGAACGTCGCGCCCGCCTGGTATAAAATGGACAGAGGAACGTTAGAAGTAGAATTCTGAAGTAGAATTCTTAGAGGATGAAGAGTTTTTGGGAAGCAGGGAAGAGGAACATCCGAAGATGAAATTATGAACTCAAGTCCAATCGGTCTACTAAAGCGGAACAATGGTTTAAATAAAAAAGAATAAATAAATATATACATGTTCCACATTCACGAGGATCTTCTCAATATGTATCTATGGAATGAAAAACTAATCTAAAATGTTCAAAATAATCTAAAATGTTCAAATCAAATGTTCAAATGTTTGTATAGCTTATGGGACTTAACTACGGGGTCATCAGTCCCTAAACTTACAAACTGCTTATGAACTAGCTAACACTAAGAATGGCACAAATATCCATGCCCGAGGACTAATCTAATGTTACGTTGTCTTTTTTGTACTGTGTTGTTCTTTTGTTTTCATCGTGTTATCATATTTGTTCTGTTGTTTGTGGAATTTTTTCACCATTTTCTTTGAAAGCGGACTGTTTATGTAATTTGCTGTTGTTTTCGTCGTATTATCACTTTTATTCTTCTGTTGTTGTTTTTGGAAATTTTCACCATTTGCTGTGTAACTGTTTACGGCGCCATAAACAGCGCTCTTTGACAGCTAATGGTGGAAAAAAAAACTAAAGAACAACAATAAGAACAATAGAACAAATGTGACAACAAGACGAAAAAAATACCTCTAGTGTGTGTGTGTGTGTTAACCCAACATTTCTTATTCGTGTATGCACTCAAATCATTAACTGCACTAGCGCCTGTAAACGGTTTTTATTTTCTTGGCTGTTATCAGGTGTCGAAGCTTCCGATGTGACATACCCCCGGCCAGCCTCGGGCCTGGAGCTGGACACGGCGGACAACGCGGGAGCCACGCGCCATCGCCGGGACCGAATATATGGCAGGGCCGACTGGCCGTTCGACCAGCAGGTAAAGGCCGCCTATAGTCGGCGTCACGTACGAAGGCGGACCAGCAGGTAAAGGCCGCCTATAGTCGGCGTCACGTACGAAGGCGGCCCAGTTTCCAGCCGTTCTGCGCATCCCCTTCCATTACCGCAATAACAGCCAGTAATGTTCACTCTGTAGACGCGTGGCTGGCCGCGAGTTACGCAATGTTTCTCCTGCAGGCGCAACTGTTGGTTCGGCAGTAGCTCCTCCCTCAACGCTTCCTATCGCTCCGCCTCTATGCGCCTTCATAGATGACGCCAGCTACAGTATACTTCCCTAGACACGTGGTATAAACTGTTGCCAATCAAGAAGGTGGGCTCTCCGTGGATGCCAAATGGATCGTTCTGGTCTGCTAATACATAGACACTCCTGGTGCTGGTGCTCGTCAACGCTGCGTTATACATTATTCCACGTTTGTTGCTGTGTCATTGAAGTTCCACGCTAACGAAGCTTGTGACGTTACTGGGTCGTAGTTCGTTGCCTCTTGAAGTTCTCGTTGATCGGCGCTCCCAGTAACTACTGGCTGAAATTCCATGGGCCAGAACTGGTCTACTACAAATAATGTAGGCGACGTGTAGAATTGCAGTTCATCGATACTTTAATGAATCATTAGAGCCCAATTGTCCCCATTTATGGCCAGTGTACAAGTCTCATTAATGAATAGTTCCTGCAACCCAGTACGCACATTCCACACGCGAATAATAACAGTTCGTGAGTGGAATACAAAAGTCCGAGGTGTACAATTAGTGTGGCACAAATATTAATAACTAAGGTAATAATATCAGTAGAAACACTTTCCACACGACTAACACTGAAGAACTTGAGCATGATTGTTTAAATTAGAGTTTGAGACGTGGATTGTGTCCTCGAGTAAACATGAAACAAATTACCAACTGGCGTGCATTGTGCTTCCGATCAAAGATGAAACCAGTCTCCCCCACATGGTGCGAAAGCATACTATTTATATTAGTTAAACAATGACACTGAAAAACTTACGGGTATGCTACCAGGTACCAAAATCGACGGCCGATATTTCGGCAGGAGACCACCCTGCCATTTTCAAGGCGAAAATGGCAGGGTGGTCTCCTGCCGAAATATCGGCCGTCCTCGATTTTGGTACCTGGTAGCATACCCGTAAGTTTTTCGACGTTGTTATTCGCCAGGAGAAATTAAGGAATGACACTGAAAATTACGTATTGTGAATTAGGTGGATTAAACTGATTACAGTGGAAAAGTAAACAATTACCTGCAACTTCTCCGTAATATTAACAGTGTTTCATATACAAATATATTTAAACTATCTGAAAACCCGGCGTTGCCCGGATATTTATTTATTTATTCCTGCCATTTGTCAGGTATATATTTATTTGTATAAGGGCTGTATGTCTGTGAAATCTCTTTGGAATACAGTTAGCAGTAAAGAAGAAATAGAAGGTGCGGTTTTTCATGAACGTTACTGTTTACGTGCTTATATCTTATGAAATACGTGTCATACTGTGATACAATTTAGAAGGTACAGTCAACTATATGCGTGTGTAGTATATGTAAAATTTAATGCGGCTACAATTTGTAGTGTACAAATTATAAATTGTAACGTTATACCGAATGTCGTAGTTTTACTCCATAAACAGCGGAAAAGTAGTAAGCGAGAAACTTTTTTCCTTTCATCATTTTACTATGGTTGCCAGCGAGAAAAAGTTTAATAAATATTCCTTCAAACCTTTGAAGGAATATTTATTCTCACTGATTGCTGTACATCATGGATTGGAAATCATTTTAAGTTTAATAAAGGTTTGAAATTATGTTTAAAGTTTGTTGCAAGTCGCTAAGTACTGTCATTCTCATACAGTGTATTTCGAAAGTCTCGCCGCATTATATGGCATTTTTTTTTTGCGCTTTCTATTGGTTATGACGTAATATCTTTTGAACCATGTGCCGGATGTGATTCTTAACCATGCAGCAATTCTTACCTCACTGTAAAGAATGTGTGTACCAAATTTGGTTGAAATCGGTCCAACGGTTTAGTAGAAAATGAGCAGCATTGTACCAAAATGCAGCAGTTTTTCGCGCATCTCATTGTTTATGACGTCAAATCTCGTGAACTATATATCGTATGTGATTCTTACACTTAACGGCGACCGTCCTCATGGATTGAAGCTTACCTGTACACGGACACTCTGCTTTATATATTAGATAGGGTTTTAAACAATTATTTCGAAATAAACGCTAATTGTTGTTGTTGTTGTGGTCTTCAGTCCGGAGACTGGTTTGATGCAGCTCTCCACAATACCCTATCCTGAGCAAGCCTCTTCATCTCCACATAAGAACGGCAACCTACATCTGTCTGAATCTGCTTACTGTATCCATCTCTTGGTCTTCCTCTGCGATTTTTACCCCACACACTTCCCTCTAATGCTAAATTCACAATTCCTTGATGTCTAAGAATGTGTCCCACCAATCTATCCCTTCTTTTAGTCAAGGTATGCCAGAAATTTCTTTTCTCCCCAATTCTGTTCAGTACCTCCTCATTAGTTACGCGATCCACCCACCTAATCTTCAACATTCTTCTGTAGCACCATATTTCAAAAGCCTCAATCCTCTTCCTGTCCGCACTGTTTATCGTCCATGTCTCACTCCCATACAACGCAACACTCCATACAAATGCCCTCAGAAAGGACTTCCTTAGGCTTAAATCAATATTCGATGTTAACAAATTTCTCTTTTTCAAGAACGCTTTTCTACCCATTGCCATTCTGCATTTTATATCCTCTGTACTGCGACCATCATTTCTTATTTTACTGCCCAAGTAACAAAACTCATCTACCTCCTTTATTGCTTCGTTACCTAATCTAATTCCTTCAGCATCACCTGATTTTCTTACACTGCACTCCATTACCCTAGTTTTGCTCTTGTTAATCTTCATCTTATATGCACCTTTCAGCACACTGTCCATTCCGTTCAATTGCTCTTCCAGGTCCTTTGCTGTATCTGACAGGACTACTATGTCGTCAGCAAAACGCAATGTTTTTAATTGTTCCCCCTGAACTTTTATTCCTTCACCAAATTTCTCCTTGCTTTTCTTTATAGCTTGTTCAATGTACAGATTGAATAACATTGGAGAAAGGCTACAACCCTGTCTTACTCCCTTCCCAACCACTGCATCCCTTTCATGCCCTTCAACTCTGACAACCGCTGTCTGGTTTTTGTACAAGTTGTAAATAACCTTGCGCTCCCTATATTTTACTCCTGCTTGCTTCAGAACTTGAAAGAGTTTATTCCAATCAACATTGTCAAAAGCCTTCTCCAAATCTACAAAAGCTAGAAATGTAGGTTTGCCTTTTCTTAATCTATCTTCTAGGATAAGCCGTAAAGTGAGTATTGCCTCCCGAGTTCCTACATTTCTCCTGAACCCAAACTGATCTTCCCCGAGGTCGGCTTCTACCAGTTTTTCCATCCTTCTGTATATAATTCGTGTTAATATTTTGCAACCATGACTTATTAAACTGATGGTTCTGTAGTTTTCACACCTGTCTGCACCTGCTTTCTTTGGAATGGGGATTATAACATTTTTCTTAAAGTCTGAGGGTACTTCGCCTGTCTCATACATCTTACACACCAGGTGAAACAGGTTTGTCATGGCTGGTTCTCCCAGAGACTTCAGTAGCTCTGAGGGAATATCATCTACTCCAGGGGCCTTGTTTCGACTTAGGTCTTTCAGGGCTCTGTCAAATTCTTCTCTCAGTACAGTATCTCCTATTTCATCTTCATCTACATCCTCTTCCCTTCCTACAATATTGTCTCGAAGTTCATTTCCTTTGTAGAGCCCCTCTATATACTCTTTCCACCTTTCAGCTTTCCCTTCTTTGCTGAGAACTGGTTTTCCATCCGTGTCCTTGACATTCATAGAGCTGTTTTTCTTATCTCCAAATGTTTCTTTTATTTTCCTGTAGGCTGCATCTATTTTTCCCCTATTTATACATTCCTCTACATCCTTGCATTTGCCTTCTAGCCACTCCTGCTTAGCCATTTTGCACTTCCTGTCAATCTCATTTCTTAGTCGTCTGTACTCCATTTTGCCTGTTTCATTAACTGCATTTTTATATTTTCTCCTTTCATCGATTAAATTTAGTATCTCCTGTGATATCCAAGGATTTTTCGTAGGTCTTGCCTTCCTACCTATTTTGTCCTCTGCTACTTTCACTATTTCATCTCTCAATTTTACCCATTCCTCCTCTACTGTTTTATTTTCCCTTGTTTCTGTCAATTGTTGCCTAAAGCTCTCTCTGAAATTCTTAAGAACTTCAGGTTCCTTCAATTTATCCAGGTCCCATCTCCTTATTTTCCTACCTTTTTGTAGTTTCTTCAGTTTCAGCCTACAGTTCATAACCAACAAGTTATGGTCAGAGTCTATATCTGCCCCTGGGTACGTCTTACACTGTAAAACCTGGTTCCGAAATCTATGTCTTACCATTATAAAATCTATCTGGTATCTCCCGGTGTCTCCTGGTCTCTTCCACGTATACAACCTTCTTTTGTGATTCTTGAACCAGGTGTTTGTTATAACTAAATTATGTTCCGTGCAAAATTCTACCAGGCGGCTTCCTCTTTCATTCCTTTTGCCCAGACCATATTCACCTACTATCTTCCCTTCCCTTCCTTCTCCCACTACCGAATTCCAGTCTCCCATCACAATTAAGTTTTCCTCTCCCTTAATTGTCTGAATAATTTCCTTTAGCTCCTCATATATTTCTTCGATTTCCTCATCATCGGCAGAGCTAGTTGGCATATAAACCTGTACTACTGTTGTCGGTGTTGGCTTCGTATCTATCTTGACAATGATAATGCGATCACTGTGCTGGTCATAGTAGTTTACCCGCATTCCTATTTTCGTATTCATTATCAATCCTACTCCTGTGATACCCCCAATTGATTTTGTATTTATAATCCTGTACTCACCTGACCAGAAATCCTGTTCATCCTGCCACCGAACTTCACTAATCCCCACTATATCTAACTTCAACCTATCCATTTCCCTTTTTAAATTTTCTAATTTTCCTACTCTATTAAGGGATCTAACATTCCACGCTCCGACCCGTAGAATGCCAGTATTGTCTTTCCTGATGATCACATCCTCCTGGGTAGTCCCCGCCCGGAGATCCGAATGGGGGACTATTTTACCTCCGGAATATTTTACCCGAGAGGATGCCATCATCATATGTTCATACAGTAGAGCTGCATGTCCTCGGGAAAGGTAACGGCTGTAGTTTCCCCTTGCTTTCAGCCGTTCGCAGTAGCTGTGTAGCAAAGCCACATTAGCTGATGTTACAAGGCCAGCTCAGTCAATCATCCAGACTGTCGCCCCTCTAACTACTGAAAAGGCTGCTGCCCCTCTTCAGGAACCACACGTTTGTCTGGCCTCTCCACAGATACCCCTCCGCTGTGGTTGCACCTACGGTACGGCTATCTGTATCGTTGAGGCACGCAAGCCACCCCACCTCGGCAATGTCTGTGGTTCATGGGAGTGGAAACGCTAATTATACAGAAACTTATGAGGGCAAAACTTTTCTAACATTAGTTGTGACACATAATAATACCTACTTTAATATTATAAGAAAAGAATTTAATTGGTTTTTCAAAGATACTAATTATCCTAATATATGACCTACAATAAGACTCCTCTTGCATGAACTAATTAATATTTGCTAATTAAACCAACCTCTGCGACGTCAAATAAAAGAAAATAAGTTAGAAGAAAGAATAACAAAAGTTTTGGAAAAGAAAATGATGATAGAGTAATTACATTCGTACCTATTATTATGCAACACTGCTATAGGGAGTTTCAGTAATGGAAGCAGATGGGAATAAATCCCAGCTTGTTCCGTTACAAACTGGTGTCGAGATTCTTTCATGACGTTCCAATTATAACGCTTCGGTCCACCCTGATGTCACAATCTTTGTTATACGATGGATGTCGGTCGGTGCTTCTCCTTCGTCAAGCAAAAATGGAATAGCAGCAGTTTGGTGCTGTTTGGATGCGTTCGAGAATAACGCCGCCATAGTTCATGTTTTCGCAGTTGCCGCACGCTAATTCCTTTGTTTTAGTTCATTGATTTTAAGAATTGCGACGTCTCTTCTTTCGGACATGTCCAAAATTCATAACTGTAATCCACTTGTTGAGGATTGATGTTTCTATCATAGCGGATGCACAAGAGACCGGCCAGCTGCAAGCCATGGAATACAAGGGCGAAGTAGAAGGACGTATGGAGTTTTGGGTCAGGCGGGGTAGGTGCTTCAGTAGTCTGTGCAGGTGTTTTGATCCCGTGTGCCTGCCGTGCCGCAACTGCCTAGTAAACAGGAGGTCCCGCGTTCGTGTCCCGGACCTGGCACAAATTTCGATATGCCCATGTTGTACAGTTACAATGCAATTTGCACACTGTAAATGTACGTTCTGACTTATATTGATCGGCAGCAAGACTTTAAACGAGAAATAAATGAAATGAAATGTATGGTTACAACACCTACCAGCAACTAAGACAAAAATAAATAAATAAATAAATAAATAAATAAAAAACACTACCAACATCGAAAATTCAATGCTTATATACCCTCATGGATGTTGCACTACATAGGATAAACGCTGCAGCTATAACATGAAATGGAATGAAACGGAAATTTGTTGACCGTCTCTTATGCAGGAAGAGAGGTACATATTTTGAAGGGCTATTGTGATTCTGTTATTATCAGGATAAAAGTGGAATTCTACGGATCGGAGCGTGCAACATATCGCTTAACCGGTTAGGCAAATTAGAAAATTTTATAATGGAAATAGGGATTGGTGAATTCCGGCGGTAGTATGAACAGGGTTTCTGGTCTGGTGAGTGCTAGATTATAAATGCAAAATCAGTTGTCTATGATGCAAGGGTAAGTCTAATAATGAATAAAAAAATGAAAGTAGGTAAGATACTATGAATAGAATAGTGAACGCATTATCGTTGCCAAGTTAGACACGACGCCAATACAGACCAGAGCCGTACACGTACACGTTTATATACCAACTAGCTCTGCCGATCATGCGCGGATTGAGAAAAAGTATGATGAAATAAAAGTAGTTAATCAGACAGTTAAAAGAAGGAAAACTTGAGCGTGATGGGGGAACTGGATCTCGGTAGTAGGAAAAGGAAGAAGATGGAAATAGCAGGTGAATATGGACTGGTGAAAATGAATGAAAGAGGAGGTTGTCTGGTAGAATTTTGCACAGATCACAATTTAATCATCACAAACGCTTGGTTTAAAGAAGGTTTTCTACGTATAAGAGACCTTGAAACATCGCAAGATCACTAAACCGCAAGACATATCCCGGATCAGATATAGATTCTGGCCATATTGTATTGGTTATGAACTGCAGATTAAAAGAGAAAAAACTGTAGAAATGTTGGAAGGTAAGAGATTGGACCTGGATAAATAAAATGAAGGGATCTGAGATTCTTGAAAGTTTCAGAGGGCAGTAGAAGACTAATGGGTAGCTTTGAGAGATGAAGTCGTGAAGACCGCAGAGAACAAAATATGTAAAAAAACAAGGCCTAGTAGAAATCCTTGAGCATCACATGATACATCGAATTTAATTGTCCAAAGGAGAAAATATAAGAAGTGTATCAAATGAAGCAGTAAAATGGAGTACAGACGACTTAAAACTGAGATTGACAGAAAGAGCAAAATCGCTGATGAAGAGTGATTAGAAAACATAAAATGCAAGTCCGAAAAAGAATGTATGACAAGGGGAAAGATATGCACTCTCTACATGAATACAAAGTAGACGTTTGAAGACAAGAAGAGCAGCTATACGAAAGGATCCAAGAAGGAAAACCAGTAGTACGCAAAGAAGGGAAAGCCGAAAAGTGAGAGGAATATATTGAGAGGCTATACAAGGGAGATGAGCTTGAAGGCAATCTTGTAGAAAGGGAAGAGGAAGAAGATTAAGACGAGATAGGAGATACTGTTTGACTGACCCCTGAAAACAAGGCCGCTGGAGAAGACGACATTCCATCGGAGCTACTGAAGGCTTTGGACGAACCAGCCACGACAGAACTATTCTACCTGCTGTGTAAGATATGTGAGGCAGGCGAAATAGGCTCAGATTTTAAGACAATGTAATGTGTAATTCCAATTCCATGAAAGCAGGTGCTGACAGATGTAATAATTGCAGACCTATCCGTTTAATAGATCATCGTAGCAAAATACTAACAGGAATTACCTACAGAAGAATGGGAAATTGGTAAAATCTGAACTTGCAGCAAGCTTTGAAGAAAAGCAAGGAGAAATTTGGAATGAGAGTTAAAGTTCAGAGAGAGGAAATAATGACTCTACGGTTTGCTGATGGCATTGCAACTCTGTCACAGACTGCAAAGGACTTGAAAGAGCAACTGCACGGATTGGACAGTGTCTTGAAGGAAGGGTACAAGATGAACAAAAGCAATAGCAAAACAAGCGTAATGGAATAAAGGCGAATTCGATTAGGAAACGAGGTGATGAGGTTTGCTATTTAAGCAGTAACATATTATTTATGTCCGGAGTAGAGAAATTATAAAATGCAGACTAGCAAGGGGATGAAAATAATTGCACAAGAAATAAAATGAGCAGGCTCACATTAATTTGAAAGTGGGAGAGGAACAATGTGGTGGAAATGGAGAGTATACAGGGTGAATCACCTAACACTTACACTGCAAATATTGCGAAAACGGAAAGTTCGATAGATGTGCGGTTACCACAGAATGGATTGATAGTCAAGGATTCTTATTGTTAGCCAATAAACATATTGTAAAAATACCTAGAAAGTGTGATTTTATGCAAACGTACAATTTTTCATCTGGAACTATGGTTGTTTCTATCATGCACTGGAATTTTTGACACCACCTGCGTACAAAGAAGTTTGAATGACATTTTTATCACGTTTAGTTTGACAGCTACAACCATTCAAAGTTTTGGGGGCGGAGGCTACGACAGCGTGACTGACTGACTGGTGGTGAGACAGTGGGCCGTGCCCCAGGGGATAGCCATTCGGCCAGTCAGCTACGCTATCACAGCCTCCGCCCTCGAAACTTTGAACGGTTGTAGCTGTCAAACTAAGTGTGATAAAAATGTCATTAAAAGTTCTTTGTACACAGCTGGTGTCATAAATTCCAGTGCATGATAGAAACAATCATTGTTCCACTTGAAAAATTGTATGTTTGCATAAAAAATACACTTTCTAGGTATTTTTACAATCTGTTTATTGGCTAACAATACGAGCCCCTGACTACCAATCCATTCTGTGAAAACCGCACAGCCGGCCGCGGTGACTGAGGCGCTCCAGTCACGGTCTGCACGGCCACTACGGTCGGGGGTTCGAATCCCCCCTCGGCATGGATATTTGTGCCGTCCTTAGTATAAGGAAGTTCGTAAGTAGTTTGTAAGTTTAGGGACTGATGACCCCGTAGTTAAGTCCCATAAGTTTAAGAAACATTTGAACATTTTTTTTGAGAACCGCACATCAATCGCACTTTCTGTTTACGCAATATTTGCGGTGCAAGTATTAGGTGATTCACCCTCTATAATCTGCTCGTAAAATAATTAAGCAGCTTGTATGATACTAGCAAAAGAGGAAGGTCTCTACAGTTTAATTAACATAATAGCGGCAGCAACAGAGCTGGTCGCGGCGGCATTAAAACCGCCCACAGTAACAGCGGCATACCTTTCAGTGGCGGCATCACGTTGGCGACCCATTGTCACGTTCACTTGTGCTTGACAAATGTATACTATTTCAAATTTCCGGTGCCATCTGTTAATATATATATATATATATATATATATATATATATATATATATATATATATATATATATATATATATAATTTTTTTTGGTAGATGCTGGGGGGATTCAGCCCTATTAGTCCCCCCCCCCCCCGTGCCTGCGTCACTGATTCAAGGATATTGGCCCACTTTAGGTTAGGGTAGTAACACTAAAAGTGGGCATTTGCGATCGTCTTTTGACAGCTAGAAATTTAAATAAAAATAACGGCTTAACTGTTCATCTGACACAAAAATTGAATAACCGAATTTGTAGAGGAGAAAATTATCTACAACTTTGCTCTCTTATGTTTTTTTCATATCTCGTATCGTTTCAGAGATATTTGCAAAAATAACAGCGATTTTGGGATGTATGTCTGTCTGTCCGTGACGTGTTCCCTGTTTTTAAGTCGAACGGTTTAACCGATCGGCACCACATTTTACAGACATAATTGTAGGCCGCCAGAGACCAGAACACCCCTTTTCAAATTTTTCGGACAAAAAATACGGTAGTGATACCAAAAAAGCAGTTTGTAATATAATTGTAATTGCAAACGGACCATTCATCTGACACGAAAATTGAATAACCTAATTGGTAGAGGGGAAAATTCTCTACAACTTCGCTCTATTATGTTTTTTTTTTCATATCTTGCATCGTTGCATAGATAATTGCAAAAATAAGGGCTATTTGACGATGTCTGTCTGCCTGTAACGTGTTCCCACTTTTTAGGTCTAACCGTTCAACCGATCGGCACCAAATTTTACAGACATAATTGTTGGCAACCAGAGACCAAAAACTCGCTTTTTTATATATTTCGGACAAGAAATACGTTAGTAATACTAAAAAAATCCGTTTGTAATGTAATTTTAGTTGCAAATAAACCGTTCATCTGACGCGAAAATTTAATAAACGAATTTGTAGAGGAGACAATTCTCTATAACTTTGTTCCCTTATGTTTTTTTATATCTCGTATCGTTTGAGAGATATTTCAAAAAATAACGGAGTTTTGACACCCTCCATTGAATTAAGGGAAACCAGCCGTTCGCAGATGTCACGTGACATTCCTCGCACAGGACTCTCTCTGGCATACGCCATATTGCGTTGCCTATTTGATGATTTTATTATTGTAACTTACACGTTTTCATTTCAAAGCAATGGCGCACTGAAGAATTAAGAAAAACACGTCGTTCTTCGTACGATAAATGATAATCTAATATCTACAAATGTCATATTCGGATCAGTTGACAATGGTCATCAATAGTACAAGATTTAAGAATGATCCTGCTAACTCTTAGCTGTAGCGTAGTGGATAATGTGTTGGTCCCTGTTGCTGAAGGTCAATGCTTCGGAACTCCCCCACTACCTATTTTTTTTCCTAAAAGGGTTTCAGACACTTATTAATTAATTTTTTTATTATTTAGTTTATTATTTTTGTCCAAAGTGTTTGCAAAAACTTATAAACCTACAAATCTGAAGTGGGCCGTAAAACACGTCAGTGCGATTTTTTTTAACTGTAGTAATTGTCAGTGTGAGGATATTGGTGTTGCAGGGTAAGCTGGGGCAGTGAAAAACATCAAACTGCACCTTTGTGTCTCCAGCTGCCGAGCTTCATCCAGTCGCTGACGAAGCTGCCGTGGTTCAGCGTGCCGTGGTACAGCTTCTCGCCGGAGGCGCGGCCCGCCCCCGCGGTCGCGCCCTCGCCGTCGCTGGCACCGGCGCCCGCGCCTCCCAGGCTGCAGAGCGACGTCAGCGCCCTGGAGCGGGCGGTGGCGGAACTGCGCGCCTCGGTGGAGCGCCTGCACCGCCGCCAGAATGCGCTGCTCGCCGTGCTGCGCTGCGCCTCCACCAAGGCCCCCTCCTGCAGCCGTGCCTACGTCTCCGACAGGAGGGTACGGGATTGTTTTAATGGCGACCCATTTAATAAAATCACAACATAAAACATCAATGTTCAATACACACTGCATATTTCTATTCAAATACTAAATCACAACCAGTGGCGTAACTATGGGGGGGATGAGGGGGGTAGAACCCCCCCCCACCAGAAGCCGAAAGGTAAAAAAAAAAAAAAAAAAAAAAAAAAAAAAAAAAAAAAAAAAAAAGAGAGAGAGAGAGAGAGAGAGAGAGAGAAACAAAATGAAATCGTATAACAGCAATCTAGTAAGGTAAAGATATGAAACTTGCGGTGTTTTACCATGAGCTTTCATTGGAAGGGAGTGAATTAGTTTCTTCAACGGGAGTGGTAAATGGTAGTCTCTCTGGAAACTGACTAAAATTTTGCTCGGCAAGCAGATCTATACCCCCTCCCCCCCAAAGCCAAGTCCTAGTTACGCCACTGATCACAACATATATAATAATGGAAAGTCCAGCTTGGAATTAATAATATAGTGAGGACAGTTTGCAACTCACCGCCAAGACGTGGCAACGAGCTTCGACAGGCACATACAAAAGACACACACATACAACACATTCAGCTATCGGCCATGGCCTTCTTCAGAAAATAGAACACTCACGCAATCACACAGGCACACAACACAGTCATACAACCATCACCTCCGACTGCCACACTTCGAATCACGCTCTGCAGCGAATCGAGGACGGGGGGCGGAGGGGAGGGGAGAGGGGATAGGAAGGTTACGTCACGGTGGTGGGGATGGGTTAGATGGGAATAACGAGATACAGCTTAGGAATGGAGTGGGGAGGCGGGTGAGGGGAGAAAATAAAATAAAATAAAGTAAAATAAATATATATAGAAAATGCATGCACACTGCAAGTACACAATACCGCATACACACACACACACACACACACACACACACACACACACACACACACACGATCGCACATTCACACACCATTCAAAATAGGCGAGGTTTGGGATAGAGAGGTAGGAACTGTAAGGTATGGAGAAAAAATATAGGGAAGTTATCGTAGGTTGACGCCTGGTTGATTTCGGGATCGGAGAATGTATTGTAGGGATAACTCCCATCTGTGCAGTTCAGAAAAGCTGGTGGTGGATGGGAGGATCCAGATGGCCCAGGTTGTGAAGCAGCCATTGAAATCAAGCATGTGTTCCACCGCATGCTGTGCCACAGGGTGGTCCACCTTGGCCAACTCCCTGAATCCTCCACCTACAAGTTGTGCCAGATTGACCCCATCCCCAAAGTCCAACAAGATCTCCAATCCCTACTAAAATCCTATGGTCCCTCCCAGAAACTCTCCCCTGAATCCATCTCCCTCCTCACCCCAGCAGCACCCCGCACACACACACCTTTTACATGCTCCCCAAAATCCACAAACCTAATAATCCTGGACGCCCTATTGTGGCTGCTTACTGTGCTCCTACCGAACGAATTTCAGCCCTAGTTGACCAACACCTCCAACATATTGTCCAAAATCTATCTTCCCACATCAAGGATACCAACCACATCCTTCACCGACTCTCCACCATTCCCACCCCTTTGCCTCCTAGATCTTTACTTGTCACAGTGGATGCCACCTCCCTATACACCAACACCCCACATGGCCATGGCCTTGCCGCTCTGGAACACTACCTCTCCCAACGTCCCTCTGAACCCAAGCCTGATACCTCATTCCTCATATCCCTTACCAATTTCATCCTACTTAACAACTACATTTCCTTTGAGGGGAAAGTTTACCTCAAATCCAAGGCACAGCCATGGACCCGCATGGCATCCTCCTATGCCAACCTGTTCATGGACCGTCTGGAGGAATCCTTCCTAGCATCCCAAAAACTCAAACCTCTGGCCTGATTCAGGTTCATTGATGATATTTTCATGATCTGGACTCAGGGCCAGGACACCCTATCCTCCTTTCTTCAGAACCTCAACTCCTTCTCTCCCATCCACTTCACCTGGTCTTCCTCAACCAACCATGCCACATTCCTGGATGTCAACCTCCACCTCTCTGATGGCTCCATCCACGCTTCCGTCCATATTAAACCTACCAAACATACATCCCTCCCTTACAGCCTGGCCACCCGTGGACGGCATATCTGCAGTGACAAGAATTCCCTTTCTGAATATGCTGAAGGTCTCACAAAGGCCTTCACAAACAGGAACTACCCCACAGACCTAGTCCGCAAATAAATCTCCCGTGCCATATTCTCACATACCCCAAATCCTCTTCCTAACATCAGTAACCATCCACAAAAGAGCGCTCCCCTTGTCACCAAGTACTACCCTGGTCTCTAATAACTAAATTCCATCCTTCGCCAAGGTTATGATTTTCTATCCTCGTGCCCAGAGATGAGAGACATCCTGCCCAAGATCCTTCCCACCCCTCCTAAAGTGGTGTTCCATCGCCTTTCCAACCTTCACAACACCCTAGTTCATCCTTATGCCACCCCGAAACCCAGCTCACTGCCACAGGGATCATATCCTTGTGGAAGACCCCGCTGCAAGACCTGTCCAATCCACCCACCCAGCACTTCCTATTCCAGTCCTGTCACAGGCTTATCCTACCCTATCAGAGGCCGGGCCACTTGTGAAAGTAGCCACGTAATTTACCAACTGTGCTGCAAACACTGTACAGCTTTCTATATTGGCATGACCACCAACCAGCTGTCCATTAGGTTGAATGGCCACCGGCAAACTGTGGCCAAAAACAAGGTGGACCACCCTGTGGCACAGCATGCAGCGGAGCACATACTTGATTTCAATACTGCTTCACAACCCGGGCCATCTGGATCCTCCCATCCACCACCATCTACCACCATCCTACCTCTCTATCCCAAACCTCGCCTATTTTGAGTGGTGTGTGAATGTGCGATCGTGTGTGTGTGTGTGTGTGTGTGTGTGTGTGTGTGTGTGTGTGTGTGTGTGTGTGTGTGTGTGTGTGCGGTCCTGTGTACTTACAGTGTGCATGCATTTTCTATATATATTTATTTTACTTTATTTTATTTTATTGTATTTTCTCCCCTCACCCGCCTTCCCACTCCATTCCTACTGCATCTCGTTATTCCCATCTAACCCATCCCCACCACCGTGACGTAACCTTCCCATCCCCTCTCCCCTCCCCTCCCCTCCCGCCCCCGATTCGCTGCAGAGCGTGATTCGAAGTGCGACAGTCAGACTGTGTTGTGTACCTGTGTGATTGCTTGAGTGTTGTATTTTCTGAAGAAGGCCATGGCCGATAGCTGAATGTGTTGTATGTGTGTGTCTTTTGTATGTGCCTGTCGCAGCTCGTCGCCAAGTCTTTGCGGTGAGTTGTAAACTGTCCTCACTATATTATTTATCACAACATACACATTACATAAACATATTTCTCCATTAAAATGGACACATCATACACTTTTATACAATAATGGTAAATTTTCATCGTTTTTATATTTTGTCTTTTAGAAAGGTTTTGGTTGATAGTTTACAGTAATTGATACAATGATTGATACAAGCTGCATTATACAAAGAGTCCCACAAATTTCATTTCTCGTGTATTCGCTTTTGCAAAATCTGAGACGATCTTCTGTAAATCAATTGTGTTCGCTCTCGTTCAATTGATAAAGTTGCCAACCCCACAAGTCTTTCTTGAGTCATTCTGGATCGCAGATATGTTTTATAGTATTAATTTCGAGAAGCTGCAATCACCACTGGCGTCAGACAGAGGAAGAGTAAGCAACACTCTTAGTGCAGTAACTAAGTACCACAAACATTACCGAGGTGGGGTGGCTTGTGTGCCTCAACGATTCAGATAGCCGAACCGTAGGTGCAACCACAGCTGAGGGGTATCTGTGGAGAGGCCAGAGACAAACGTGTGGATCCTGAAGAAGGGCAGCAGCCTTTTCAGTAGTTGCAGGGGATGATTGACTGAACTGGCCTTGTAGCATCAGCTAATGTGGGTTTGCCATACAGTTACTGCGAACGGCTGAAAGCAAGGGGAAACTACAGCCGTTACTTTTTCCGAGGACATGCAGCTCTGCTCTATGCATATATGATGATGGCATCCTCTCGGGTAAAATATTCCGGAGGTAAGATAGTCGCCCATTCGGATCTCCGGGCGGGGACTACTCAGGAGGATGTCGTCATCAGGAAAGACAACACTGGCATTCTTTATCCGGCCCATAAAGAGTCACGGTTCTCAGGCAAGCCGATAGTGGGCCAAAGGGGGATCCCAATCGGGAGTCAGTGGTAGAGGCTTACCAGTCCCGACATACGCCTTAGAACCAAGGAAAACCTCCCGAGAGCTTTGGTCGGAGCCGGGGGTTTGGGACCAATTTAATTTATCTCTGGGATGTTGCCCCAGACTAAAAATGAATTATCGGGAGCACGAGTGCACTCATCAAAGGTCGGACGCCAAGGTTGCTCTCGTAGGCGGCTCGTAGAGATCAGCTCGTCCAACAGTGTACATGAGTCTCCGTAGAGGAACCACACCTGGGAGCGTCGTTGCGGATTCAATTTCTACTACGAAAATGTCATATATGACTGCGGGCACGGTAGAAAAAAATATTGATCTTGTCTTCAAACGAAGGAAAGAGGTATATTCTAAACTAGATTGTATGCCCGTGCTTCGCAACGGTTGTTAACGAGGGACCTGTGTATACCATGGTTTTTTCGGATTCCGGACGTAGGTCAGCAAAAACAGAATCCTTGTTGGATCGCTCTGTTAATAAACACAGTTCTCCTAGCCAAGATGTCAAATTTAAGTATAAGTCATTGTCGAAAACGATGAATTTTCATAAAGATTGTCATACAAAAAGTGAAATTAATGTAACGATGTAATTTCAATGTTAGATTGTGTACACAAAGTTAAGATTGCGGTGTCTATTATCTGTTTGGCGTAAACTTCTGAAAACACTTCTATCTTTCAGATGAGAAATACCAATAATAATAACAGCGCCATGTACTGGCTCTGTGGTGATGTACTAAACTGTTTATCTTCCATAGTAAGTGTATGCTGAAGTATTATGTGTTGCAGTGTTGCACTGTGGACAATGTAGTTGTTCTGTATGCAGAGCTCCATACTATCGAAAACTCGACGAATACTGAAAGTCTACTAATTCAATCAACAGAGCAGTTCATGTCTGTTTAAATAAGACTTCATGGTGGTGTCAATGTTCGATAAAGTAAGTCTAGGTAATCGTTGAAGGAATGGCGTCAACTGATCGTCTTTATAGAACTTTCCATTAAATATAGTATTTCCAGAGAATTGTCTTGACTGTGTCAGCAGCATAGACCACTCTTTCTGCTAATACACGTCCCCACGCCCTGCAGTGATTACTTTGTAAAGCACGAAGTTGAAATTAATCTTGTGTATTAGAACTATATATTCAGAAGTCGGATTATAACTCTAAGTACAATTGTCACTGCAAAAGAAGACGTCTTTCTCTATCTTAATGTAGTCCGCACCAAAAGGAAGTAATTACGAATTTTAATCACAATATTGTACCGAACAATTATGAAAGCAGGGAGGTTCCTGGGCCGGCCGCAGTGGCCGCGGGGACTGAGGCGCTCCAGTCACGGTCTGCACGGCCACTACGGTCGGGGGTTCGAATCTCCCCTCGGGCATGGATATTTGTGCCGTCCTTAGTATTAGCTAGTTCATAAGTAGTTTGTAAGTTTAGGGACTGATAACCCCGTAGTTAAGTCCCATAGACTATACAAACATTTGAACATTCGAGGTTCCTGATGAGTTTGTCACTCGCGTGTGTATATTATCTCTAGTGGCAGGCACAGAGCAGAAATATCTCTGGAGTGAGCTTCCTGATGCGCAGAACAGATTTTTTCTCCTCAATATTAAGGTGGAAATATCACCTGGTACTGAGAAAAATCTACTAATCGTTGACTTACTCTTGGTCCTTTTTTCTTCAGTTAAGACGGATGACTATGTGTAAATGACCCTTTTAGAGACATTTCCTCAACTTTCTTGTTGCTTCTGTGACACATTGATGTAGATATTGATTGTTACATAGTTGCTCTGAGAAAAGGAGGTGGGGCTTCTTTGCATCCATTGCGGTACAAACCTATCGTAAGAGCAAATAAATGTGTAGAAAGAGTGGATTTGTGTCAATAAAAGGTAAAGCAGTCAACAATCCGAAGATTGGTTTGATCACCACAGTGCTTTACTAGGCATGATCCTGTTTGGAGGTGGTATGCCGTTGCCTTCCTCCGACCTTCGAACTGACTTACCCAGCCAATTATAGGGGGACCTACAGTTTAACGTGGGTTCCGAACCACGGTGCTACTCGGTATTTTTCACATGAGCAATACTGCCAGAGGTGAAAGAAGTGGAAAGTGACAGATAAAAATCATAAGACCTGGCGGGGATCGAACCCGCGACCTTTGGATTTGTAGTCTGGCACTCTACCACTGTGCAACCGAGGCGATAATACCACTTGGCAATTCCAGCTTAATGTTGAGAAGATGCATAGAAGCCAATGCTCACTCCATAGATATTTCTGCTCTATATATAGTTTAGTGGTTGTACCCATCCAAAGATCTAATCTTTTCAGGACATTGCAAAGCATATGGGATACAGCTAGGAAGAAAAAATATTTTTCGTGTCCTGCCTGGCTAAACTTTACTTGTAGTGGCAACGGTTTAATTTGCTAACGTTGGCAACGAACTATTCGCTTTAGAAGGATGATTAATTTACTGACCAGAACAGCATAAATTATTTATCTCGTCGTGAACATAAAAGAATTATTACTCTTATTCTAGGTGACTGATTTTTAAAAAAGTATTCATCAGCTGTTGCCAATATCAAGGCAAAACGCCGCCGCCGTAAGTAAAATTCTACCCCTGTGTATTACACCATAGTTACGAAAAAAAAAAAAAAAAAAAAACGCAGCAACTCCATAATTAGTTATTTGGTGTACTATGTAACTAACATCACCTCACTTTGACTTTTTACTATGGCGTTTTTGAGACATTCCTAAACAGAACGCACTCAAAATGTAATGAGGATACACCGAAATCAGAAAGGGAAATACATAAATTCTTATGTAAATTAGAGCATCGATAAATGCGAAGGAATGTCGCCGTCGTTAAGCTGTGCATGTACAAAGTGTAATCAGCAAGTCCCTGTTCAATGTTAGTTTCTATTTGCAGAGAAAAAATTGTGGCTCTTAATTCAAAATTACTGAGGGAATACGCACAACAAGATCAAGTATTGCTTCTTTGCAGCACTACAAAACCAACAGCTCCTTTAGTTGTTCGTTGCTGTTCTATGTCATAACCATAAAAAAGGAATTAAAAAAAAAAAAAAAATGCTGCAGCGCCAACTATTAGTTCTTTGGTGCACTACGTAACTAACAGGGCCTCTATTTGTTCTGTACTGTACTACACCATTTTCTACGCATTCCTAAACAGAATGGACTCAGAAAGGAAACTACATAAATTCGTGTTTTCTTGCAAATAATTCTTAGTAAATGAAAACGTAGATCTAGTAAAAAAAAATATTTTTTGTGTCGTACCTGGGCTAAATTTTACTTGCAGTGGCAGTGGTTTAGTATGTTAACGTTGGCAACGAAATATTCTCTTTGGCGTGATCATTAATTTTCTGATCGGAACAACATTAATTATTTATATCATTATCAACACTAAGAATTATTCACTTCATTGTATGTGACTGATTTTTTAAAAAGGATTCAACGGCCGTTACCAACATCAATATATTACACCGCTGCCGTAAGGAAAATCATAGCCCTTGTTTCAGTGTATTACACCTTAGTTATGAGAATAAACAACGCAACATCACCCTCTATTAGTTATTTGGTATACTATGTCAGTAACAGTGCCTCTATCGGGTCTTTGCTATACTACGCTGAATTTCAAGCATAGCATACACCAGAAACTACAAATTACTATATCTTTTCTTCCCCTGACCCGATTTTGATGAAATGAAGCTTATATGTTGCCCCAAAGTACTCTCAGTTGACCTATGAAACCCCATGAAAGTTCGTTTAGTACTCTTGGAGATTTTCTGTACTACACCATACTTATAAGTATAGTATACACATAAAACTTCAAATTACGATATATTTCCTTCCTGTGATCCAGTTTGATATTAAGCCTATGTTACTCCCCAAACTATTCTCAATTTACCTGTGGAAACCCATTAAAGTTCTTGTAGTACTTTTGAAGATTATCTTCAACAAATAGACATACACGATGGCTTTTAAGCAAATGATTAAATTATATCTTTATTTTCTCTGATCCGATTTTAATTATTGAAGCCTTTATGTATCCGCACGATATTCTAAATTTACGTGTGAAAACCCCATGAAAATTCGTCAAGTAGTTTTGACGATAAACGTGTCCAAAGAGACAGTCAGACAAGACGGTTGTAGATAAAAAAAAAAAAACTCAAATTACGATATTCTTTTTTTCCGTGATCCGATTTTTATGAAACGAAGTCTATATGTTGTCTAGAGTTATGTTCAGGTTTCCTGTGAAAACCCTGTGCAAATTTGTGAAGTACTTTTTGAGATATAAGGTTTTTAATAGTTGTACAAACAGACACGACGGTTACCGAAAACACTTAAAATTACGATATCATATTTTCCCATCATCCGATTTTGATGAAATTATGCCTATGTGTTGACCCAAACTTTTCTCATGTTTCCTGTGAAAACCGCATGAAGATTCGTCCAGTAGTTTTGAAGATTGAAGAGAATAGCGACAGGCCTGCATTTACGGCTTTATTATTAGTATTAGTATAATAATAATAATAGAAGATTACCTGCGTTGTTGTTGTTTTGGTCTTCAGTCCGTAGTCTGGTTTGATGCAGCTCTCCAAGCTACCCTGTCCTGTGCAAGTACCTTCATCTGAGAATACATTCGGCAACCTACATCCTTTTGAATATGCTTACTGTATTCGTCCCTAGGTCTCCATTTACGATTTTTACCCCACACAAATTCTTCTACTGCTAAGTTGACGATTCCTTGAGGTTTCAAAATGTGTCCCACCAATCTATCCCTTCTCTTAGTCAGGAAATGCCAGAAACTCCTATTCTCCCCAATTCGGTTAAGCACCTCCTCATTTGTTACGTGATCTACCCATCTAATTTTCATCATTCGTCTGTAGCACCACATTTCGAACGCTTCTATCATCTTTTTGTCTGAACTCATTATTGTCTACGTTTCACTCCCATACAATGCTACACTCCAGACAAATGCTTTCAGAAAGGACTTCCTAACATTATAACTAATATTGGATGTCAACAAGTTTCGCTTTTTTAGAAATGCTTTTCTTCCCATAGCCATTCTGCATTTTATATCATCTCTACTTCGACCATCAGAAGTTATTTTGCTACCCAAATAACAAAATTCATCTACTACTTTTATTGCCTCATTACCTAATCTGATTCCTTCAGCATCACCTGATTTTCTGATATTACATTCCATTACCTTCGTTTTACTCTTGTTAATGTTCATCTTATATCTTACTTTCAAGACACTGTCCATTCCATTTATTTGCTCTTCCAGATCCTTTGCAGTCTCTGACAAAATTACTATGTCATCGGCAAAGCGCAATGTTTTTATTTCTTCTCCCTGCACTTTAATGCCCTCTCCAAATTTCTCCTTCCATTCTTTCACTGCTTGCTCAATGTATAGATTGAACAACATTGGGGAAAGGCTACAACCCTGTCTTACTCCCTTCCCAACCTCTGCGTCCCTTTCTTGCCCTTCGACTCTAATAACCGCTGTCTGGTTTTTGTACAGGTTGAATATCACTTTTCGCTCCCTATATTTTACCCCCGCTACCTTCAGAATTTGGAAGATTGTATTCCAATCGACATTGTCAAAAGCTTTCTCCAAATCTACATATGCTAAACATGTAGGTTTGCCTTTCCTTATCCTATCTTCTAAGATTACCTGCGTATGAATATTAAAATGTTGATACTCTTTGAAAGTATAAGGTATAGTAAACAGTGTATAGATCACAAAATCATACCTTTATACGGAAGCATAGTGTAACATATACATGCAAATAATTACAAACAAAATTCATTATAAAAACGAAATGAACAAAAAACCTTATGTAACACATTTAGAATTAATTAATACGTTAACAACATCATTATTCAATTATGGAGCTAAGCGTATAGACAGATGCCTTTGGCGTGTAAGACGCCTTATACGCATAGCACGTAAAAAGAAAATTGAAGTGTTTTATCCATTACAGCAACTGTTCAGATTATAAATTAATGAAATGCAGCAACCAGTTGCTTGACGTTACTTATTTTGAATTTTAACGACCGGTTTCGGGCGCTTGAGTGCCCTTCTTCTGGTCTATTTTTGTACTGTTGCTTAATAAATAAACATGCTACTAGTGGAATCAACGCTAAGTGCAGTGGCACTCAAGCGCCCGAAACCGGTTGTTAAAGTTCAAAATAAATAACGACAAGCAACTGGTTGCTGCATTTAATTAATTTATAAAAAAGAAAATTACTAACTTCATTGAAAATCAACATCATAAGCAAAAAGTTTCGCATGAAATTGTGTCGCGATGTCAATTTTATGCACGTGTCAAAAATCTAATAAACATAGAATTCACAAACGATGAGGGTCGTGTGGTATTTATACTTGTTAGACCCCAACGGGGGTCGTGTTCAGCCTGCCTAGTACAAGACTTTGGAGCTGCGCATCAGTGATGAAGGCACAACACCCAGTCCCTGGGCGGGGATAACGCCCAACCGGACCGGAAATCGAACTCGACTAGTGAGCCGAACTAATTCGCATATGATGAAATGGAACGACGCACTAAAGGTCTTAAATATAATATAGAGCCAAAATTTTACAGCACGTCTCTAAAACATTTAATAGCAACAAAGGAAGGATTAAATATAGGTTTTCATCATTTTTGATCTGAATATTATTCATTAGAAATGCTAGTTATATGTTGATTTTGTTCGATATGTTGCCACATATGTTGGTCTGGTTTTAACTCTGTCTTCTTTTTTGAATGTTCTCCCATTACGTATGTATGGAAATTGTTTTAGGTTTCGCTTGTTGTTCTGTTATCTGTGACACATATCTGCTCCCTCTGACCAACAAAGATATAAACACGAACATCAAGGGAGCAAGAAGTATCATATTATTCATTTATCAACTACTAGCTAAATTCCCGCTGCTTCGCACACGTATACTGGATGGTCTACATTGGTTGTCTCTACTTCTAAATACAAATTTTCATAGATTTAGCTTTAAAAATGCTTTCCTAACCAAGTATTTTGATACAATTTGCCATCCCTTATTGCACCATTGTTGGTAGAATTCAAAACATCCCGAAACGCATTTCTTAAATATTGTAACCATGGTTCCAAACCCAAATTTTAACATTTCTAGCATCAAAATAGTCTGAGTAGACGCTTAAAAGATTTTCCCTTATTTCACCCGCTTAATGGTTGAATTTCCAAAGATATCGAAACCGTGTTTTTAAAATTCCAATCTAAAATCTAAATTTCTTCTTCAAAATTGCCTGAATAGCAACGTATTTTCGAAAAACCGTTCATCCCCTTTTCACCTCCTTAGGGATGAGAATATCGAGATATCGTTGATGCCTACAGTGCAAGATAAACAAAGTCTACAAATTTGAAGTTTCCATCGTCTGTAGATTCACTCTTCAGCGCCGTTTTCTGTCTGTTAGAAACGGATTAAGAACACGAAATTTCTTTTTTATGCTTTGACATCTTTCTTGGTAGTTTTACTTTTCAAACTGCAATATGTACTTATTTTTCTGTATTCGTACATCTGCTGCAGAAAAATAACTGAAGAATGTGCGTCACGTTTCGCTGTATACAACCTCTTTGCTGTTATAGTGTCAAAAGTAATCGCTGATCTTCAGTGCGAATTTTATATAAGCCGACGACTTTCAACTACTATATAACCCACCCTCTTATAACTATCGACACGAAACTGCTAATCCAGTTGTCAGTGCTTTGATTCTAAGCACCACAGTTGTCTTTCCAGTGTTTATATTGATATCATTGGTGTATTGCCAGTGTAGTTTATGCTCAGTTAATATATGCCTGTGTTTCCCAGTGTTTTATCTTTGAGTCTTTTTATCTTTGAGCATCTTTTGATCGTCGTATTGCTCCACATTTTACGGATTTTTGTTCGCCACACACCGCGACCAAAACACCATAGTGCACACCGCCAACCTAAAGGCTACTCTTATGCATAACCGCCTTTAGTCTACAGTGAATAATTTTGGCTACCAAGTGAAATATACGAACACACGTCCCGCGTTCCATTTTTATATATGTATATTGATAATAAACATCGAGATAAATAGCGAATTACAGATATCGTCACACAAAAAACACTGGCTCTAAATGTTTTATAAAACTTGTTCGAACTAGACGTAACGCAAATTTTGTATAAAATGTAATTCATAGATCAAGATAACTATATCACTGGAACATCAACGGGCCCACTGGATAATGGTGCTAGCTGAAACAAGCTAGTCGTGGAAACAGACCGCACTAACTGAATAAATGTAATTTATAGCAAACGAAACTAAGAAAATTTTTGCCGGACCGGAATCGAACCCGGCTTTGCCGCTTTTCACTAGCGTTAGCCTTTCCATCAATCTAGCCCAACACGACTCCAGGACCGATCCAAACTTACATGTACCGCACTGACTACACATGTGAGAATCAAATGCTACCTGGATTAGATCCCGGAAATCTGGTACTATACCTACAGTAGATGTCAGAAATTTGTAACTGCGAATACATTTCTATAAAAACTGCTCCAATGTTTCTGTGTTTTCTCTTTTAGGCACAGGGTCCTGTGTCGACGTTGGAGGCTGACGACTTCGACTGGCTGCTAGCGGGACTGCCCGCTGCCGCCCCGCCGGCGTCTGTTCCGCTGCCTGTGACGTCACTTCCTGTCGTGGAACAGCGGGGCGGCTTCCCAGCACCCTCGTACGGTGGCTACGGTCCGGCTCAGGGCTATGGACCTGAGTTTGGCTTCAATCAAGGATATGGGGCTAATCCAGGACAAGGCTACGGTCCAGGAGTAGGCTACGGCGCGGGGCAGGGATATCCACAGGGACAAGGATTTGTTCAAGGGTTCAACCCCGGCCAGGGATACGGTTTTGGCGTTCCGCAGGCAAATCCAAATACATACCATCCTGACCTATTTCCAAACAGGTCAGGCGCACCTAACCAGGCGACGAACACAGTTACCTTACCGATACCCAATGGACTGGTGAACACTGCTGCCAATGTAGTACCCTCAGTGGCGGCTAATGTTATCCCAGGTGGCGAAAGTGCTCTGTTCAGACCTGCCGGAGGCTCGCCTGTGTTCCAAGGCACTTCCACATCATCTTCATCCTCCACTGGACCAGGAGGTAAGATTGCAGCTTGCAGTAAAGTCTCTATCTTAAGAGAGTTTTCAGTATGTCATAATACACTGTTGTGTTAAACATTCAGAGAGCAGATATAGTGTTTCTACAATATGTGAAGTGCTAGTAAGGTCATTCAAGGGCCTCAAAGATGTTTTTGCAGTTCCAGATTTATTCAATCGAGTGCGGGAAAGGTAAGAAAAATACCCCTATTGCCTTTCTTGATATTGGTGTGACCTGTGCAACTTGCCAGATTTTGATCACAGATCCATCGTTAAGCGAGCGGTTGTGTATGTCCGTTAAATATGGAGCTATCTCATCAACATACTCTGACAGGAATCCAAGCGGTGTATTCTCCGGAGCGAATGACTTTTTATTAAGCAATTTATGATGCTTCATTGCTCTGAGAATGTCTACTTCTATACTAGTGGGATAAGTGGTTCACACGACTTCTCACTGTAATGCAAATTCCGACTGCGACGACAAAGAAGTCGCTCAGCAGCAGAGTTAAAATGTTCTAAACTTGAGTAGCCCAGAACCGGCCCTACAAGACGTAAATGATAACGAAACTAAGAAGATGTGGCTTACGTGACAGATGTTCCTAAACATTACCTCGTTTCGAAGTCTTAAGTGTATCTAAAATCTAGATTAATAAAACAATTGCGAGCTACACCGTGAATAGGGTTGCCAGATTGAACTCAAGGCAGGTCCGGAGACCAGACGTGCCCCTGCCCCCCCCCACTGCGACCAACTCCCCCCCCTCAACCAGGATTACACGTGAATACTTAAAAAAAAAAAAAAAAAAAAAAAAAAAAAAAAAAAAAAAAAAAAAAAAAAAACTAAATGATCTCCTTCCTCCCAGCAAGTATCCTCCCTCCCCCCCCCCCCGGTGGAAGAAAAGTCTGAATATATTTTAAGGACTAGAGTTTCTACATCATATTTTAGAAGGTTATGTAAAATTTGACAACAACAATTGGCTTTAAGTTTTCATTTTCTTCTTTAAATGTAGTGAAGACAGAATTGTGTTACCCGAAATTAACTGATGCATTGTTAGCTGAATACGAAACTACATTATTTAGTGTCAAACCATTTTCCAATAAAATGGATTTTAGTTTGTTTGAGATGGTTTCTGCAGATTCGTTAACATCTTCGTAGAAATTAAGAACTTCATTACATTTTCCCTTATCTTTGGAGAAGTATGTTACAACTATCGGATAATGTTTTTTATTGCTCTTGTTTGAAGCGTCTGAACCTAATGCAAACGGAACATTTTGCTTTAATTCGGCTAGTAGCTTCTTTTTAGCATAAGGCAAAAACACATTTTTTACCAATGCCTCGGTTTTTGTTCAGCCGCATCTTATTTTCGTTGCTACCGAGGAATCTCTAAAAACATAAGGATATAGCTTATTACCACAATCTTGAGAACTGTAAGAATGGTGGCGTTTCACACCATGGTAAGTCAAAGTTAATTCCGTTGCAGTGACTTTATCGTCTTCTGCAGAAAATTGTTTCGGCAAGAATTTAAGAAGCGACTGATTGTTCTTTTGTGTGGTAATATTCGCTTTGTATCTTTCTGATTGTAAATGTTTATTCACAGCTTTCACTCCGTCGTACTTAATAGTAAATGAGATATTGCATATTCTGCACTTACACATACACTCATCAGTATCGACTTTTTGTAGCCACTCTTCATAATTTTCTTCCTGCAACCTTTCTTCACGGCACGAACTCAGATATCGTCTCTTCATTTCACTGTTATTACTCACTAATCTGAGTTAATGTAAGCTTGTCTGTTCACTCACAATCCGAGTATTCCAAAAATTGCAGGTAAACTGATAACAAACACTGAACAAACGAACACAAATAATAGACGTCGCCAGTTGACACGTTGCAGCAACAGTGTTTGCTTAATAATGTGCTAGCCGATTACTACCGACGCAACAATGAAAAGTTTTCTGAGGAAGAATAGAAAAGTAGCATTTTGTTGCAATAAGAAATTGACATTTATATAAAGTTATTCATTATTACTAGAGAGGAGCCGGCCGGGAATGGCCGAGCGCGCTGAGGCGTCTTGCCACGGTGCGCGAGGTTGCTCCCGCCAGATGTTCGAATCCCCCCTAGGGAATGGATATTGTGTTCGTCCTTAGTTTAAATTACGTTAAGT
Source organism: Locusta migratoria (assembly GCA_026315105.1). Lineage (NCBI taxonomy): Eukaryota > Metazoa > Arthropoda > Insecta > Orthoptera > Acrididae > Locusta > Locusta migratoria. The sequence continues at coordinate 957,693,601 of CM048744.1, read as the reverse complement.
TCCATGTAGATCGTCGCTACATGAGCATAGTACTTAAAAAGCGCCGTAAAAAAAAAAAAAAAAAAAAAAAAAAAAGTACGATGAAGGTTACATTCAAACCCGGAGATGAGAGTCATTGGCCCGTAGACCCGGAGAATTCATTCCAAACCCGGGCACTCCGGGCGGCGCCCGGAGATCTGGCAACCCTAACCGTGAAACATTAAAAACAGAAAGTAAATAAAATTAAAAAATTGAAACGATCAGACAAAATAATAAAGTAAATATAGCCTACCTGAAAGTAGAAAAACTTGCCTAAACCCAAAATGAAATACTAGCAAACAATGCCGTTGGTTGGGCGTCGTATTAATGTGCCCATGTAAAGCCATTGCCGAAAAAAAAATACCTCTTTTTCTCAAATATGCTGCAAGGATGAGGTAAAAAAATAAGATGTAGACATTAAGGGGAAGCTTGGAAGCTAAAATTGAAAATGAAACAAATAGTGGACAGCGGCACAATTCACAGCTTGAAGCATAAATTCACTTCTAAACTAGCAAACCACGAGGAAAACGGCGCTGAGGAACGCGCATAAAACTCTGACATAATGCACCTTTGTGCTTAAAATGTATCTTTCAGGGGTGTCCGAGAAACAGAACTGCCAACAGGAAGGCATAAGGTCTGGATGACATAAAATAAAGCTACATAGCAATAGCCTGAAGTTTGCAACGTATAGTAAAACTCAGCAGTCAACAGATATCTGTAAAGTTCTAAATTTCAGACTCACCTGATAATGGCGCCTAACACCCCAAAACAATGGTGTTTAGCAACTCATGTTGTATTAGACCTCAGTTAATAAAATTATTTTACAATTGTGGCGGAATTTTTAACCTTGGACTCGTACAAAACAAATGTGGATGTCCCACAAACAAAAATGTATGAACTCATTACCTTCGTTCCAAAATTTAACCTTTGCCACTGAGCCCATCCCAATTAATCCAAGTATTCTCAAAATTTCGAAAAAATCTTTCGTTCACGACCACTTTTTACGCGCCAAAAAATCTAATGAAATGAATTTATATTCATTGCTCAAATTTTGAAGGTCCTTTGTAGAGCCCTGCATCCGCGTGGCTGTCCACGTGGCTCGTACATGCCACGTGCGCCGGTGGTGTGCGAGTGAGAGCGTGAATACACTTCGGGAGTACTGGCGAATGGTGCCGAAGATGACCGATGCTTTCCCGCGTAATACGACACGCGCGTGCACAGGTTCATAGGCCACGCGGATGCCATGCGGACGCCACGCGCTTAAACGTGTCACACATTGGTTGCGGATTTGCAGCTGCGCATGCGCGATGCACTAACCTCTCCGCCGTAGCCACTAGCAGTGTTGCGATGTCTACTTCTTTAGAAGGAGATCTCCTTTTTTTGGGGGGGGGGGGGGGGGCATCTACTTTTCTACTGATTACAAAAATGCAAAATCTCCTTCCTTTTTTAATATCCGCGAAAATGTACTTGAGGAATGAAAGGAAATTCTCGTACGAGTCACAGGCAAGTCGCTCTTGCTATGCGGACATTGTGACATAGAAGTTTTAGGTGAGTGTGGTTTCATACGTGGTTGTGTACAACACCGATAGAGGTCTCGCCGGAACTACCTCGTTTTATGACAATGCTTACATCCGCAAACAATTGCTCTGCAGCTGTTACTAAATGCTTTCTGTATTCCGCTTTGTTTGGTGCACTGCTCATGGTTTCGTTCTTTGTTTCTGAAATGAGTAGATAGAATCATATTGGTTAATCACTGTGTATTTTTCTTTACCTTTTTTTTTTTCTTTTTACATTCGCGACAGACTTCCAGGTTTGGTGAACCGCGTCATTAATGTTTCACAAGATGTATTACCAACAGCCGTAATCGAGGAGGTCCATCGAGGTGGTCCATCCAATCGTTATTTATACATGGAGGGCCTGAATATAATGTGAAATACAAATAGATGCTCCACCTCGATTGTTTTAGGGCCTGCTGATGGTGGTAATGAGGCACCAAAACAGGTTGTTAAATAAAATAAGCAAAATTACAGCTGTTGGAAAATCATTTCCTGCATTTCATCGACCATCCTTTGTCCTACTATTCCACGTCGACGTGGTGTAATTACAGAAAAAAATTATTTCTTCAACATGATAGATAAGCTGTAAATAAATAATATTCAAGTAAATGTTAGGAATTTTTAAATGTGACAGGGAAAGTTGAAAAAATATTGGATTTTTTTCCTAGTCGTCTGCATTGCCATTCGAAATTTTACATTTTTCCCCTTCTTTTTACGATTTGAGTCTACTTCATTCCGTAGATACAGGTTGACAACACTGGCCATTAGGTGTAAAGGCGGCCACACACGTAGCAGCATGCTTGACAAGCACGCTCGCGGAAGCAAGCACATATTGCTGACGCATCTACACGGCTCAAGCACGCTTGTACAAGCAACGGTTTATTTACATATGAAAATTTCGATCTCAGACCGCGATGTGCTGGCTGTGGCAGCTTTTATGCTCGTGTTGAGAAAAAAGAAAAGAAGAAAAAATCGTAAAACTGGGTGTAAAGAGTGGTTAAGAACGCGATAATCGCATTCACATGCAAATTCACTCAGTTAACTGAAGATATAGCCTCATGATTGGCATAACAATCTCAGGATGAATGAAGATACGTATTTGAATCTTCTGTCTCCCATTATGCCTTTAATCATGAAGCAGGATACAATAATGAGGAAGGCTATAACACCACATGAAAGACTGACGGCAGCATTGCGACTTCTCGCGACAGGAAGAAGTTATCAAGACCTCAAATATAGTACTATTATTTCGCAAAGGCACTTGGTAAGATATTTCGCGAGTAGTATGACATATGCAGCGTCTCTCTTATTTTTATCATTATAGTCCTTAAATTTAATACTTCATAAGCAGGGATGCGTTTCACACAGTCTAATAAATTTCTCTAAGACGTCGAGGTTTATGTTTCTTAATTCCGAACATTGCTATTACAGCACTAATTGAAACTTATCGAAAGCAAAGGATGCAGCCTCACTCAGACTGTCAAATGCTTGCACAAGCATCTTTATTGTCCACAGACGCTCAAGCACGCATGCGCTTGAACACTTGCACAAGCATGCATAATCGAAATTAGATCCAGCATCAAACTGCTTGTACAAGCATGATGATTGGTGAAATTTATCCTACATACCCTCAAGCATGCTTGTGCAAGCACGCTTGCTCAGGTGTGATTGTCAAGCATGCTGTTACGTGTGTGGCCGCCTTAATAGAGTAGCCACCTCCTTAGTGATGGGAAGATCGAAAAATCGCTTATGTCTACAGTGTAAGATAAACAACGTCTACAAATTTCAAGTTTCTATCGCTCTTTGTGGCAACCTGTCTAAATTCGGCCGCCATGTTTTCGGTGCTCACACTTGAAATGAGACTGTCTATCGTATGTTGTAGTCAGTGAGCTCAAAACTAAACTGGAGAGACTACTGCACGAAACAGAACCGTGACGCATGACGTCACGGCAGCCACCTTGAGTATAGGGGCAAGACGTCAAGTTGTTCTGCTACACCAAGTAAGCCGCGGTGGAGTAGCCGAGCGGTCTAAAGCACCTCGCTGCGGAGCGCGCGGTTGCTCGCCGTGGAGGTTCGAGTCCTCCCTGGGGCATGGGTGTTTGTGTTTGTCCGTAGGTTAATTTACCTAGGTTTAAGTAGTTTGTAAGCTACGGACTGATGACCACGCAGTTTGGTCCGATAGATTTACAGACATTTGAACATTACACCAAGTAAACACAAATACCGTTTATGAGTACTGTACGACGCTCACTTAGTTTATTGAACGGTTCACTGTTATCATTGCTTTGCATTTGCTAGCCTTTCCCTTCAATATAAGCTTCACAGTTACGCTTCTCTGCTTATTTCGTAATTTTCACATCGGCATCAAATGTCACAACTTATATTTCCGAAAAATATTCCTTTTCTGCAAGAGATTTTTAGCTACAACCCATTCTGTACTTTGTTCAAATGTTCAAATGTTTGTTAAGCTTATGGGACTTAACTACGGGGTCATCAGTCCCTAAACTTACAAACTACTTATGAACTACTTACGAACTAGGACGGCACAAATATCCATGCCCTAGGGGGGATTCGAACCCCCGACCGTAGGGGCCGTGCTGACCGTGACTGGTCTGTACTTTGTTTCCTGACTAACGAGCCTTCAGTGCGACACAAAAAGAACAAAACATTCACATTTTTTATATGGACCTTCCTAGAAAGAGAGCAAACTTTCCCATCTCATTTGATGCCAAATAATTCTGTCTATATAACTAACGAGAAAATAAATTTCTGTACAAATCATTATGCAATAAGGTTGCTGAATCGTGCCATTGTTTTTAATTTCAGGTATTAAACTAGTTTCACTCACTGAAACGAAATAAAACAATCCGTCAGTAATAATTACGAAATGTGGCACTTCGTCCACATAAACAATAATGTATAATTTTATTGCTAGTAAAATAGAAACTGTAGGTTGATTGCGAACAAATTGCCAGCTCTGCTTTATTTAAGTTTGCAAATGAAGAGGAAAACTGAATACTTTTGGTACAGCATCATATATCAGCAGCTGTGTATCGGCTCCTGAACGAAATATGTAACTGTTCTTCGTAAAGTGTTCACTACAAATGAAAATATATTTCGTAGGGCTGCAGTCTTCTCTTCGTATTTTATGTACCCATTTGTTCATGAGTGCTGTTTTCGAGTGAGGAAATCTGGAGAGATCGTAAGTTACCATTTAGCAGTACTTGCTTTTATCGAACATCACTTTCCTTACAATATATTGCAATATAAGTAACCTACATATGAAACTGAATGCCACTTCCAGATGTCCATCGGTTAGTACACCCGTACATAAAGAAACTTTTAACCACTGCGTTTAAAATAACGAGAATGTCTACATAATAGCAAGCCGAAAGTGAAAAGGAATGCCCCCCCCCCCCCTGCAATATGGCGGCTTCAGAAAGTAGCGTCACGGTTTTCTAGACAAAGATGCCTTTGAGTAGTCACTCCAGTTTATTATTGAGCCCACTGGTTGTAGTTGAGCTTGAAGTGCTGTCTTTATTGTACATGATATGTAGTGTGTACTGTCTGTACAATTTTTCCTGCTGAAATATGCATAATGTGTGTTGAGCATTTAAATTCGCAAATCGAAATGATAAAACGATAAGTAATTCAAGCAAGAACACCAAATATTTTGTCTTATTTGATCACAGTCTGTTTATACTCCTGACTAATGGTATTTAGTTGACCCAAGAATCAAGCTGCAGGTGACCTATCCTGCAATTCCTTTGAAGTACACACCATAAAAAATGCTCAGTTTTCTACCAAGTGCTGGTGTGGTTTTTTTTAGATATTTCTTCTTCTGTCGCTCCTGTGGTTGATGAAACCACACTTTTGAATATCTACACCTCCTTTAAAAATATTTTCATTTGTTGTCGACAATACTTGATCGAGTATGGTTGACACGCAACCAGTGCAAAGTGTGGAAGTAGTAGTGACAGACAGAATTTTTTCACTTGTATATTTCTGTGTTCTTTGGAACAAATATGTACTTATTTTAGCGTGCCAACAACGAAAGTTATTAATGATACGTTATTTTGGTGTGGAATGTTTTTGTGACAGCTAACCCAGGCGCATTTTCATTGCAGTATTTTGTTGTCACTTTCGTCTTTGTATTCAAATTTCACGTACCAAACGTTACTTGTTTCATCATGGCAACAAGGAAAGTTATTAACGACACCTTATTTCGACGTGAATGCTTTTGTGGCAGATGACCCAGGCGTATTTTTAACTGCAGCATTTTGTTGTCATTTTCGTCTTCGTACTCAAATTTCGTCCACCGAAGTTTACAACCAAACCCTTTAACAGCAATTTTACAAGTTTAGTAAACACAAAATAAGTTTATACTAGACTTTATGAGAGCAGTTGTTACAACACATTAACAGCAGCATGGTCTGATTGTTCGCCGGCCCCGGTGGCCGAGGGGACTGAGGCGCTTCAGTCACGGTCTGCACGGCCACTACGGTCGGGGGTTCGAATCCCCCCTCGGGCATGGATCTTTGTGCAGTCCTAGTTCGTAAGTAGTTCATAAATAGTTTGTAAGTTTAGGGACTGAAACCCCGTAGTTAAGACCCATAAGATTTACAAACATTATTATCTGATTGTTCATCATAGCAATTACTATTCACTGTATCTTTCGCATCTCATTTAGACCATGTACTTGCATTAAAATCAACAGAAATATTTTTGCAGCGGCACTTTCGTTGTTATTGCAAACCTCAGCTAACTGCTTTACTTCGAACAATAAGACAGGTTCGCGATAATTCATTACCGCATTTTTAGGAAATATACTAGCAGGCTCGTCAATTCGCAGCTTCGAAAAAGTCTGACGGAACTTGATGCACATCCGTATTCAAGAGTCAAACTTTATTTAAAACGTGGAAATATAAATAGGTAAAATTCTTTATTAGGTGTGGCATACCAGCTGTCAGCCGATACCCCAAATAACACGGCGGACGCCAGTTCAATTTGCCTCAAACATGGCGGGCCTATCGCCACTCTATGAAATTAAAGCTCTTTGGCGTGGGGCCACTTAGAGAGAAGGCCGCGGCCCTCTCGTGTGACGTCAGGCAGAGTAGGTTGCGCATGCATAGCTGACTGGCTCGCTGCTTCGGCATAGTGGGCCGTGCCCCAGCGGCTAACCCAGTCAGCTACGCGCGCGGAACCTACTCCGAGGCCTACGAGAAAGACAGGCCCCAGCGCATACGTCATGTCACGTAAGCAAGGTAGCTCCGAGCTGACGGGATCGCTAGCCGATTTGGCCGGCCGCTGGGGCACTGCCCCCACTGCGTCATAGCGGGCAGCCACTGAGCTAGCGATCGCGCCGGCTCAGATCTACCTTGCTTACGTGGCACGCTGTCGCGCTGGGGCCTGTCTTTCTCGTAGGCCTCGACCTGCTCTGCCTGACGTCACACTAGAGCGCCGCGGCCTTCTCTCTATGTGGTGTTGGTGGGGCGGCCACGCACTCGCCAACTTCGGCATGCGCGTGTGAACCGCGTGGTGGGCTGCGAGTGGCACTCACGCGCTTCCGCCATGCAGATGTAGGGCTCTAGTGCTTTGTACTCAAACCGTGTTCTAATGCAGTGTGTCTATAAAGTCTTGGTACAGGTTTAATCGGTCACAGAAAGCTAGCGAAACAAGATGAGAACGTGAAACCTTTACCAAGATGAAAGAAAAGACCTCCAAGTTTATGTTACGTAATTTTCGTTGTTGTATATTTTGTTGTATTTGTGAATTACTGCCGCAGTCTCCGTCACCTGTGCTTCCGTTTGTGGCAGGCACCATCTTCACGTCGACGTCGGAGCAGACGGGCGTGGACGCGAGCGGCAAGCCGACCTTCTCGTCGGTGACGGCGTCTGGAGACGCAGCCGGCCACGTGGTCGTCACGACCAGCGGCGGCGACAAGAAGGAGGCAGCCAAGGCGTAGAGCCATCGCCGCCGTGGCTGCTCTTACACGGTGTACATACAAACAGCGGTCTGATAGCGCAGTGGTTCCCATCCTTATAGAGTAACTGCTCGCTTATGTGTAAAAAGGCAATATCTGAGGGATTAAAACAAAATGAGCTCTAAATTAATTTACGTGTGTCCCAGTGTATATATTTATTCAAAACAGTTTCTTCTGTCGTCCCTTCCTTGAACTATATTTAGTACTACGGTACGTCTTGGATGCCCTTAACAGCATCGTAAAGTTGTCCTTTCAGTGTCAACTACAATATGGGCAACGATCCAAAGTAATGGGTGATTCAAGACTGTTGACTGAATCCTATCGGCTTTTTATTTTTTATTTTTTTTATTTAGTGGAAAACGTAGAAAATGTAAGACTGTTAGTTGTTAGAAGATCAAATAAGTATTATAATAATTTTCCACATTTAGTATTGGAGCGTTAATTTCTTTACGTTATAATGCTTAATAGAACCCAAACTTTGTTTTCGGGTATTGGATGATCTTTTCCAGGTGTAGCGGCCTCAGAAAGCTTGGGAACCCCTGATCTAGTGCCATGTGCTGTTGCTAATCGATGGAGAAGGAATACGACTTATCGCAAAGTACACTAACCGCAACCATAACTAATAACGCCAATAATAATTATTTGTAGCTATCCATAACAACTTTACCAAAGTACTATATTATTTTTCTTCTATTTAACAGAATAATATTTAACAAACTATCTGAGTATAAAACAATAAACTCCTTGCAGTACATTAAACGCGTTGCTTTATTTATATTACACCAAAGTGCACTATATTTTTTAATGCTTCGTTCTTAATTTGCACCTGGAGCACACAGGTTACCTGTTTTACGATAATATTTAATATGCGACAGTGAGTACCACTGCAGCAAAGTTATATAAGAACATGAAAATAAACTCCACATTCACACTGAAATGTTACCCACAACAGAAAATTTGAATAATCATGATTCAGACATAAATTCTGCAAAATTGTCCCCTCTGCATAAATTCTGATTCATATTGATTGATGATTGATTGATTTTTCCAGGGAAGCCAAAACAGTCTTGGACCAACCCGCCACTGCTCGCACCGAAACTAAGTTTATTGTGCGGTATCGCTCCCTGTCCTGTATAGATTAGATTGGATTAGATTAATACTTGTTCCTTAGATCATGTATACGACATTTCGTAATGATGTGGAACGTGTATCTAGAAAAGCCAACCAATGCCCTTGAACAGTGCAAGGAGTCCCTTTACCAGTTCTTTATTAGACACAATTTCTTCAGGTCTGGTTGTCCCAAATATTCTGTGCCTTTTATTCTCCAATGCAATGCATTCGAAGATTAGATGTAATGCAGTTTCATCACCGTCATCAAAGATCCTACATTTAGGGTCGTCTTCTGTTATTCCCATTGTACGTAGGTGTTTCTTGAAATTCCCATGGCCTGTCAGCAATCCAACCATGAGTCTAATCTCTCTCCTGTTCAGACCCAGGATTGCAGAGCATCTTTTAAAACATGGCTTTGGCATCATTACCTTGCCATGTTTTTGTTGATGGACTTTGGTCCAATATTCTACGTGCTGTCTTCTGAGCCAGTTACGTAGCTCCAATTTGATCATTGCCTTGGTGATTGTCAGGACAGGTTTCGGTCCAATAAATGGAGTCTCTGCCCCCATCCTGGCTAATCTGTCGGCATGTTCGTTGCCACTGATCCCCGAGTGGCCAGGGACCCACAACAGTTTTACTCTATTGATTTCCCCTAGCTTCACCAGAACCCTGTGACATTCTGCAACAATTTTAGACCTTGTTGCAGGAGCTGCCAGTGATCTCAGGGCTGCCTGGCTGTTTGAATAGATATAGATGCTGCGATCTTTGTAGCACCTACGCAAATTCTCCTCCACACACGCCCTGATGGCAGTGATATCGGCCTGGAATACTGGGGCCAGTTTCCCTAGAGAGATGACGCCCTCCAGTCTTGGATGCACCCCATATACCCCGGCTCCAACACCTTGGTCCGATTTTGACCCTCAGTGAACCAGACAATATCCCCCGTACGGTGTCGAACTATTTTCTCCCACTGCTCCCTACTTCCAATTGTTATATTGAAAGGCTTGTTGAAGCAGTATGGGGTTATAATATAGTCGGCTGGCATTTCCCCAACCTTTCCTATATTTACCTCACTCACTATTTTAGTGTGTGATTCTGGATATTCCAAAGAGTTCCAGTTGTTGCCAGATTTGAGTCTGTATGCACCAGCCGCTGCCTCCATCTTGACCCAAAGGTGTAATGGGGGCATATCCAGCATGGTTTCCATCCCAGCAGTTGGTGTGCTGCTAATTCCGCCTGTTATGGCTAAGCAGGCTAATCTATGCACCCTGATTCATACACTTTAAGTTTAACGCTTCTAAATTATTTCCAGCCGTACCGTTCATAAGTACTCAGCTGACATTTTAATGAAATGCATTTCACATATGTGCAACACACACGTGATCAGAAATCAGGAACTGTATACGATCTCTAAGAATGTACTGTGACGTACAAGACCTCGCGGGTTGCATTAAGGACAGCTGACATTGCGGCATGGAATCAGATGGCTTGGTTATTGTACTGCAACAAAAATATGAAAGGCTGTAACTTGAGTGGAACATGGAAGACACGTGACGTTACCGCATCATCTATCTACACCAGTGCTCAAAGAGATAGAGAGAGAGAGAGAGAGAGAGAGAGAGAGAGAGAGAGAGAGAGAGAGAGAGAGAGCAATACAAATAATCTACATCTATCAATGTGAATGTCTGTTCGGTGTACGTTTATCACGTCTGAACCCCAATACATAAAGAGCTAAAAATTTGTACAGTGACTAATGTCGGGGAAGGCTTTAGGCACGGTTTTATGGCTATCGGATAGCTATTTATCTATATGTATATTAATGTGAATGTCTGTTCGGTGTACGCTTATCACGTCCGAACGACAAGACGGAGAGACTTAAATATTTGTACGGATACTAACTTATACCTGAGGAAGGTTTTAGGCACGGTTTTGTAGCGATCTGATAAGATATTAGTAATTTGAAGAATATAACGCAAAATGCGGAACAATAATTACTCTTTGAAAATGGTTTTATTGGTTGCATTGTTGCTTGAGGGTTGATAATGATAAAAGGGTGGAGTATATTGGGATGGAAAGTTATGGGTGTATACAAAATTCTACGTGTGTATGTTAATATTTCGCTCTGCGTCTGAAGTCTCCCGTTGTACACCATAGGAGTTCTATGCTGATAGCTATAAGGGGGTGGAAGATATGGTGGTTGAAAGTCGTGAAATTTTTAAAAAAATCGGACAGAAGGCCAGCGATGACGTTTGCAACTTTATAGCAAGGAGGTTACATACAACGAAACGTGATGCCACAGACCATATCTTTGCTCTATGCGCGCTTCAATGTCTTCAGCTCATTCTCTGTAAGGATAAACTTACGAATAAGGAAATATGAGAATAAATAAATAAAGCAGTAAAAAAAGGAATTACTTTTAATACATCTCTTTAAAAAAAGGTTTGACGTTTCGCGCATTATCTATCATAACCAACCAACACGCGTGCGGAGCCGCGGGTTTAAGCTAGTACCTTATATATTATCACAGATTCTAATTTCAAACTGAATTCCGAGCAAACTGATTAATTAATTAATACTCCTGCAAACTTCATCTCTTCTTTAACACTGTTGTTGTTGTTATTATGGCCTTCAGTCCGGAGACTGGTTTGATGCAGCTCTCCACCCTACTCTATCCTGAGCAAGCCTTTTCATCTCCTCATAAGAACGGCAATCCACATCCACTTGAATCTGCTTACTATACGCGTCTCTTGGTCTCCCTCTGCGATTTTTCCCCCACACACTTCCCTCCAATGCTAAATTTACGATTCCCCGATGTCTAAGAATGTGTCCTACCAAGCGATCCCTTCTTTTAGCCAGGGTATGCCAAAAATTCCTTTTCTCACCAATTCTGTTCAGTACTTCTTCATTGGTTATGCGATCTACCCACCTAATCGTCAGCATTCTTCTGTAACACCACATTTCAAAAGCCTCTATTCTCTTCCTGTCCGCACTGCTTATCGTCCATGTTTTACTCCAGTACAAGGCAACACTCCACACAAATGCCTTCAGAAAAGACTTCCTTACACTTAAATTAATATTCGATGTTAGCAAATTTCTCTTTTTCAAAAATGCTTTTCTTCCCATTACCATTCTGCATTTTATATCCTCTGTACTGCGACCATCACATGTTATTTTACTACCCAAGTAACAAAACTCATCTACCACCTTCATTGTTTCGTTACCTAATCCTCTTCCTTCAGCATCGCCCGATTTTCTAAGACCGCATTCCATTATTTTTGTTTTGCTCTTGTTAATGATCATTTTATATGCTCTCTTCAACACACTGTCCATTCCATTCACCTGCTCTTCCAGGTCCTTTGCTGTCTCTGACAGAATTACAATGTCATCAGCAAAACGCAATGTTTTTATTTCTTCCCCCTGTACTTTAATCCCTATTCCAATTTTTTCTTTGCTTTCCTTCACCGCCTGCTCGATGTACAAATTGAATAACATCGGAGAAAGGCTACAACCCTGTCTTACTCCATTCCCAACTGATGCATCCCTTTCATGCCCTTCGAGTCTAATAACTGCCGTCTCGCTTTTGTACAAGTTATAAATAACTCTCCTTTCCCTATATTTTACCTCTGCTGACTTCAGAATTTGAAAGAGTGTATTCCAGTCAACATTGTCAAATGCTTTCTCCAAATCTACAAAAGCTAAAAATGTAGGTTTGCCTTTCCTTAATCTATCTTCTAAGATAAGACGTAAAGTGAGTATTGCCTCCCGGGTTCCTATGTTCCTCCTGAATCCAAACTGATCTTCCCCGAGCTCAGCTTCTACCAGCTTTTCCATTCTCCTGTAGATAATTCGTGTTAAAATTTTGCAACCATGACTTATCGAACTGATGGTTCTGTAATTTTCACACCTGTCTGCACCTGATTTCTTTGGAATGGGGATTATTACATTTTTCTTAAAGTCTGAGGGTATTTCGCCTGTCTCATAAATCCTACACACCAGTTCAAATAGTCTTGTCATGGCTGGCTCTCCCAGAGACTTTAGTAGCTCTGAGGGTATGTCATCTACTCCCGGGGCCTTGTTCCGACCTAGGTCTTTCAAGGCTCTGTCAAATTCATCTCTCAGTGTAGTATCTCCTATTTCATCTTGATCTACGTCCTCTTCCCTTCCTACCACATTGTCTGTAAGTTCATTTCCTTTGTAGAGCTGCTCTATGTACTCTTTCCACCTTTCAGCTTTCCCTTCTTTGCTGAGAACCGGCTTCCCATCTGAGTTCTTGATATTCGTAGAGTTGCTTTTCTTGTCCCCAAATGTCTCTTTTATTTTCCTGTAGGCGGTATCTACTTTTCCCCTTCTTATACATTCTTCTACAGATTTGCATTTGGCTCCTAGCCACTCCTGCTTAGCCATTTTGCACTTCCTGTCAATCTCATTTTTTAGTCGTCTGTACTCCATTTTGCCTGTTTCATTTACTGCATTTTTATATTTTCTCCTTTCATCAATTAAATCTAGTATTTCCTGTGATATCCAAGGATTTTTTGTAGGTCTTGCCTTTCTACCTATTTTGTCCTCTGCAGCCTTCACTATTTCATCTCTCAATGCTACCCATTCCTCTTCTACTGTTTTATTTCCCTCAGTTTCTGTCAATTGTTGCCTAAATCTCCCTCTGAAATTCTCCACAACTTCACTTTCCTTCAATTTATCTAAGTCCCATCTCCTTATTTCCCTACCTTTCTGCAATTTTTTCAGTTTCAGCCTACAGTTCATGACTAACAAGTTATGGTCAGAGTCTATATCTGCCCCCTGGGTATGTCTTGCAGTTTATAACCTGGTTCCGGAATCTATGTCTTACCATTATAAAATCTATCTGATACCTTCCGGTGTCTCCTGGTCTCTTCCATGTATACAACCTTCTTTTGTGAGTCTTAAACCAGGTGTTTGTTACGATTAAATCATGTTCCGTGCAAAATTCTACCAGGCGACTTCCTCTTTCATTCCTTCTGCCCAGTCCATATTCACCTACTATTTTTCCTTCTCTTCCTTTTCCTACTACCGAATTCCAGTCTCCCATTACAATTAAGTTTTCCTCTCCCTTAACTGTCTGAATAATGTCCTTTAGCTCCTCATATATTTCTTCGATCTCCTCATCATCGGCAGAGCTAGTTGGCATATAAACCTGTACTACTGTTGTCGGTTTTCGCTTCGTATCTATCTTGACAATGATAATGCGATCACTATGCTGCTCATAGTAGTTTACCCGCATTCCTATTTTCTTATTAATTATCAGCCCTACTCCTGTGATACCCCAACTGATTTTGTATTTATAATCCTGTACTCACCTGACCAGAAATCCTGTTCATCCTGCCACCGAACTTCACTAATCCCCACTATATCTAAATTCAACCTATCCATTTCCCTTTTTTAAATTTTCTAATTTTCCTACCCGATTAAGGGATCTAACATTCCACGCTCCGATCCGTAGAATGCCAGTATTTTCTTTCCTGATGACAACATCCTCCTGAGTAGTCCCCGCCCGGAGATCCGAATGGGGGACTATTTTACCTCCGGAATATTTTACCCGAGAGGATGCCATCATCATATGTTCATACAGTAGAGCTGCATGTCCTCGGGAAAAGTAACGGCTGTAGTTTCCCCTTGCTTTCAGCCGTTCGCAGTAGCTGTGTGGCAAAGCCACATTAGCTGATGTTACAAGGCCAGCTCAGTCAATCATCCAGACTGTTGCCCCTGTAACTACTGAAAAGGCTGCTGCCCCTCTTCAGGAATCACACGTTTGTCTGGCCTCTCCACACATACCCCTCCGCTGTGGTTGCACCTACGGTACGGATATCTGCATCGTTGACGCACGCAAGCCACCCCACCTCGGCAATGTCTGTGGTTCATGGGGCTGGCTACTGAATGGAAATTTCCTACCTTAAGTTTTGGGATTATATATGTTGGCAACAATATATATATATATATATATATATATATATATAAACTTCTTTGTTGGGTCCGCAAGGATTATCTTTGGCGGCCGGTAGGCGGGGTTTGCTCGGTGTTGCCGCGCGGGGAGTCGGAGAGTAGCAAGGTTAATAAATAGGAGAGTCCAGAATGAAACTTTCACTCTGCAGCGGAGTGTGCGCTGATATGAAACTTCCTGGCAGATTAAATTTGTGTGCCGGAACCGGGACTCGAACCTGGGACCTTTGCCTTTCGCGGGCAATCGCTCTACCGACTGAGCTACCCCGACACGACTGACGATGCTAATGTTCTTTAATATAGATTTATACAGTTTGATTGGTTTAATTTTGTTTGTGATTATTCTTGACGCTGTAAGTGATTGTAAGTTAATGGTAATTAAGTACATTGTAGCAAGTGGGTGACATGAACGATATGAAGTGAGGAATGTGAGTTCGTTTGAAGCGAGGTATCACTTCCCTTTTTACAACAAAATATTTCTTCCACGCATTCATTATTTGTGTATGCAGACTGATTGTATAGTAATATTAAGACAGGACCACCAAGAACAACACAGTACGACATTCTTTTATTGTTCTCGTAAAGTGACTATCAGCCAATCAAGATTTTCCATCTTTTTAATCCTTCTAATATTGCAGTCAGATAGCGTAAGTTTCGACGTGCCCAAACTTGCCTTACGTAGGACAGCATTACGTTGCATACTAATTGGCTAGTTAGTCTCCTAGTAGTATTGTAGTCAGATCCATAATTTTAGTAGCCCGATGCGATCTTTCATTTTTGTAGGCCCCTGTTAGTACTGAAGGCAACAGACGCACACACACATATTAAGTAGCCCCGTTACACACACATCAACCAGACCTGTTACAACCTATTGGCATACAGCACAAGAGTCCGTCGGCCGTGTCCTTTAGTAACCTGGAGAGTAGCTCTCCAGGCCGTTAGCTTGCGGTTTCTACGGGTGACAACATCGCGAGGTCGGCGTGCTTCAGCTGGCGTCATTGAGTAGCACGTGCTTCTCATTACCTTGGGAAAAGTCTGTCTTAGCCAGTCGCGACGGACTCGTGATGTATCGTCTTTCGATGTATTCCGCTATTGCAGCGGTTGTGGTAGTGCTATCACTGCATTTTCACTGCCAGTTTCTGGTGCTACAAAACGGTATGTAGTGTGATAGGGGAGAGTAGTACACAGTGAAACACGGTACACAGTAAAGTATTCCATCTTAATTAATCAAAATATCCACGGGTGTACTTGCCGGTCTATAATGTCCAACGGGCACAATACTTCAGCGATCATACATATCGCCATCATCAGGTGAAGTGACGGACAGAGCTCCTGGAAACGCGCCGGCACGGAGATTCGCACGCTACAGCGGCTCGAAGAGAACTGGGTTCTAGCCCGGCGGCGGGCGATTTAAATACCCTCGGCCCTCGGAGCGACCTCTCCGCGGTCCGCGCCCCGCGCCGCGGTCGCGCAGTGGAACCGATTGCGCCGGCGTCTGAGAAGACGTGGTCGTCACTTCGTTACGTTTGCTAGATTTACTCTTAATTAACCCAATCGCTGGTTCCCAAGCTTTGCTAAGATTATACCCACAGTCACGGTTTATGAGGTCGCCACTAGTGCGAATTTCAATGGTCTCTCTAACGACACAGTCCCAGTATCTCGACGTCTGTACCAGAATCCTAGTGCGTTCATACTCCAACGCGTGATTCTCCAACAATCAATCTTCAGCGACCGCCGACTTGCTCGGATACAGCAATCATGTGTGCCTATAGTGTTTAACGCATCGATACTCGACGGTACGCATCGTCTGTCCAATATGTGACTTGCCACACTGACACGGAACCTGGTACACGCCGGCCTTCCTCAAACCAAAATCATCTTTGGCACTCCCCACCAGTGCACGAATTTTATTCGGCGGACTAAAGAGAGTTCCAACCTGGTGTTTCTTCAAAATACGGGCGACCTTCCCCTAGCGTGCGCCGGTATGTGGAATAAACGCAGTGCCTGTAGTGGTTGGGCGGAGAGCCCGCTGAATCTGCCACTCTAAGTACCCATTTTTTCGAATACAGTTCTCAGGTGTTTCAATTCCTGGGGTAGCCTCTCTGCGTCGGAGATAGTGCGCGCCCTATGTACTAGAGTTTTAAGTACCCCATTCCTATGTGAAGGGTGGTGACAGCTGTCTGCGTGTAAATAAAGATCAATGTGCGTTGTCTTGCGATATAAACCATGACCCAGGGTGCCATCAGCTCTTCTCTTCACTAAGACGTCAAGGAACGGCAATTTACCCTCCGTTTCAGTCTCCATAGTGAATTTGATGTTGGTGTGTATGGAGTTCAGATGTGTAAGGAAGTCAAGGAGTTTATACCTACTATGTGGCCAGATAACGAAAGTGTTGTCCACGTAACGGAAAAAGCAAGTAGGTCTCCATTCAGATGATGCCAGGGCTTCCTCCTCGAAATTCTCCATGTACAAATTTGCGACCACAGGGGAGAGTGGGCTACCCATGGCGACTCCCTCTGTTTGTTCGTAGTATTCGCCTGGTACAGACGTCGAGATACTGGGACTGCGTCGTTAGAGAGGCCATTGAAATTCGCACTAGTGACGACCTCATAAGCCGTTGGGCACCATAGACCGGCAGTACACCCGTGGATATTTTGATTATCAAATACGCTGGGAGAAACTCAAGAATCACAGTCCATATCAATTGTTTTTAGTATTTTTTTCTACTTGTTGGTATCTCTCTATGTTTATCATGATGAAACACATCTTTGACTGTAATGGTGGACAGTTTGGTCGATTATTCTTGTTTCTATAGATTGTTATTGATTTTCGGTGATCAGAAGTTACAGTTAACGTCTCTTTGTAAGTTTAATATTTTCGATAAAACATACAGCTAAAAGAAATACTAAGTTTTGAGATAAGATGCAGATCTTTAGCTATATATTGACCAGTTGTAGATTTGGTAGCTACGTAGGTTAAGATTAACTTTTTAGTTTATGGTGACTGTGGCACACAGTGAAACGCTTGTACGTGGTACACAGTGAAACAGGATCATTGGCCTCAGATGGATGTGTGACTCCTCCTACCACTTTGGAGGGTGCTATGGGAGATGTTGATCCAGCAAGTTGCAGTAACGACAGCATAAATCTCGTCAAATGAGTTTCGTGGTTTGCCCAAAGCACCTCCCAGAAAAAACAAGTGGACGTTTCAAAGGTAGAAGCATAGTATTAACATCAACACCAGAGCGAGCAGCTATTGAAGAAAAGAATTCGAGAAAAAGGAGAGAGCTGGAAGAAAAGGAGAAAAGGAGTATGAAGAGATTCAACAATCAAAACCATAAGTGGTGTGTAAGTAAAACAGCTTCAAGTGAAAGTGATAATAAGTGACCAAGATGAAGGCCAGCCAGTGAAACAGAGATAAGTGTATCATTAGATCTTTTAAACTTGAAGCGGGACATTATGATTGGTGGAATTCCAAAACAATGTATATTTTGTAGCTAAAGTCTTGAAGTCAGTAGTTTGCGGTACCTAGTATGTAGTCTCATACATTTGGAGAAGCGAAAAAATAAAAAATAAAAAAATAAATTAATTAAAAAAAATACTTGGTTTGTATTCCCAGTCGCAGAAGATATAGTCTGTGTTTCAGGTAAGGCCATTGCAATGATTTTGGCACCTGCGTTGCCTATGACTACTTAGAGACCCTCCAACCACCGGTATATTCGTTTGCAATCAATTTTGGTGGACTTAACATTCACTGAATAAGATGTAGTATATGTTAATCTTTGTACTTGTATTTAACAGAGATATTGATGTTTTATAAGTCACTCAGCAAGTAATAAATTAAAAAAAAATGGCAGCTGTTTCACTGTGTGCTATACACGGTACACAATAAAACATTTGCGGAGGTTGTTTAAAATCGTTATTCATATACATCTACATAGATACTCTGCAAATCACATTTAAGTGCCTGGCAGAGGGTTCATTAACCACTTTCATAACTTTTCTCTACCGTTCCATTCTCTAATAGCGCGTGGGAAGAAAGAACACCTAAATCGATCCGATTTCGATCTGATTTCTCTTATTTTATTTTGGGATGGTCATGTCTCCCTAAGTAGGTGCGTGCTAGCAAAATATTTTCACAGTCAGAAGTAAAAGTCGGTGATTGAAACTTCGTAACAGATCACGCCGCGATGAATAACGTCTTTCTTTTAATGATTTCCACCCCAATTCGTGCAACATTTCCGTGACGCTTTCCCTCCGTAGTAACGTGATAAAACGAAACGAGCTGCCCTTCTCTGAACCTTCTCAATGTCTTCCGTCAGTCCCACCTGGTGAGGGTCCCACAAGGGGCAACAGTACTCCAGGAGAGGACGCACAAGTGTGATGTAGGCAGTCTCTTTGGTGGAGCTGGTGCATCTTCGAAGCGTTCTGCCAATGTAACGTAACCTTTGGTTCGCCTTCCCCACCATATTTTCTATGTGTTCTCTCCAGTCAAAGTTGTTCGTAATTGTAACTCCTAGGTAAGGTAAAGCAGTCAACAATCCGAAGATTGGTTTGAACACTACAGTGCTTTACTAGGCGTGGTCCTGTTTGGAGGTGGTATGCCGTTGCCTTCCTCCGACCTTCGAACTGACTTACCCAGCCAGTTATAGTGGGACCTATAGTTTAACGTGGGTTCCGAACCACGGTGCTACTCGGTATTTTTCACATGAGCAATACTACCAGAGGTGAAAGAAGTGGACAGTGACAGGATCTGGCGGGGATCGAACCCGCGACCTTTGGATTTGTAGTCTGGCACTCTACCACTGTGCAACCGAGGGGCACAACTCCTAGGTAGTTGGTAGAATTTACGACCTTAAGGTTTGACTGATTTATCGCGTATTTGAAGTTCAGCGGATTCCTTTTAGTGGTAATGTGTATTCACTCTTTTCTTTATTTAGTGTCAGTTGCCAATTTTCGCACCATGTAGAAATTTTGTCTAAATTGCTTTGCAGTTTCTTTTGATTCTCTGTTGACTTCACTAACCGATAAACGACAGCATCATCCGCGAACAGTCTAAGGGAGCTATTCAGATTGACTCCTAAATCGTTTATAAACACGAGGAAGAGTAGGGGACCTATAACGCTTCCCTGTGGAACGCCAGATATCACTTCTGTTTTACTCGATGACTTACCGTCAATTACAACGAATTGTGTCCTTTCTGATAGGAAATAGTGAATCCAGTCGCACAGTTGGGGATATATTACATAAGCACGCAATTTCATTAGCTGCCGCTTGTGGGGTACAGTATCAAAAGCCTTCCGGAAATCCAGAAATATGGAATCGATTTTAGTAGCAAAATTATTTTTTTTTTTCCAAAATATTGACAAAGTATAGTTCTTTCAAGTAAATAAAGAAAATTTGTTTAGTGAGAATTATTTTATACAAATCAATCAAAAGAGTAATGTTTGTTTCACTGTGTACTACTCTCCCCTACTTTGGTCCTACCCCTATTTCTGAGATCGTTCACATAATATATGGCTAGCTCTAGTTCATCCATGAACTATGTCTGAGGACTAATCTTTATTATCTTAACGTGTACATCATTTTATTATCGACTTGCCCTACAGCAAGTCTGTTCCCCGCCCGGAGGCTATATTCAGTGAGCTATTGTGCATGAAAACCTGTGACAGGGCTACCTCTGATATAAGTGCCTTATTATAAATATATTTTTCAACCGATTCTCCCGACTTTCATTGTCTGTAGCTTCAATTACTGTTCCATTTTTAAAAAAAAAAATTAATCATCTACTAGGCAACAAAAAAGCTGCTGAAAACAGGAAGTCCAATCGCCTGGGACAGAAGATCTGTAGGTAAGTGATCTGTTAGGGAACACTGTTAGTCGGTGCTTCTTGAAGATTAATTATTCCATCTTTTATTAATTCACACTCGAAAGCGAGAGATTATAGCTACTTCCATCAACATTACCAGGCTACAACTACATTGTTGAGATCGCAAATAACGAAGTATTTAAAAGAGTTGGAAAAAATGATTACACGTATAAAAAAAAAAAAAAACCAAAAAAAAAAAAAAAAAAAAAAAAACCAGACACACACTAACAAGACAATAAAAGAGAGAGAAGTCTTACCCCTACATCTTCGTGATTACTTGCGTGGCAGAGGGTTCATCAAACTATTTTCAGACTATTTCTCTATGGTTACACTCTCGTGTATCGCGCAGGAGATAACGAACACGTAAATCTTTTCGCTTGAGTTGTGATTCCTCAAATTTCGTTGTGATGATCAGTGTACAGAATACGGAGGAAAAACATAATGAATGAAATTTCGTAATTATATCTCGCTGAAACGAGAAACCTCCCTGTTATAATACACTTCTGGCCTTGAAAACTGCTATACCAAGAAGAAATGCAGATGATAAACGGGTATCCATTGAATAAATATATTATACTAGAACTGATATGTTTTCGCGCAGTTTGGGTGCACAGATCCTGAGGAATCAGTACCCGGAACAACCACCTGTGGCCGTAATAATGGCCTTGATACGCCTGGGCATTGAGTCAAACAGAGCTTGTATGCCGTGTACAGGTACAGATGCCCAATCCCATCCTTCTTCCTTCCCACACCCCCTTTTTCGTACGCCCAATCATAGTAGTATATTTAACGCACTTATACTGTGGTATATGATAGTTTTCATATGACTTAACACATTTTTTCACATATTTTTCATAGCTTCTATGGCAGCAAGCAGTACAGAGGGAGCAAGATGATGTTATTGTTATTTTAATCAAATAACTTTTAATTTTAACCGTGTGCCATCTGGCGGCTTGTGGTCCTACGTTACCTGTTACGGTGTTTCCCCCCCCCCCCCCCCCCCCCCCTATCACCAAAGTTTGGCATGTGAATTTAATCGAACACCTCGACTAGACGTCCACGATTGTGGATTATGGTTTAGTTATGCATCACCACTAAGGTAAAGGTAAAGCAGTCAACAATCCGAAGATTGGTTTGAACACCACAGTGCTATACTAGGCATGGTCCTGTTTGGAGGTGGTATGCCGTTGCCTTCCTCCGAACTTCGAACTGACTGACCCAGCCAGTTATAAGGGGACCTACAGTTTAACGTGGGTTCAGAACCACGGAGCTACTCGGTATTTTTCCCATGAACAATACTGTCAGAGGTGAAATAAGTGGAAAGTGACAGATAAAAATCCTAAAACCTGGCGGGAATCGAACCCGCGACCTTTGGATTTGTAGTCTGGCACTCTACCACTGTGCAACCAAGGCGCACTCAGATGTATTTTAATTCCCATCTTTTTTTTTTTTTTTTTTTTTTTTTTTTATATTTGTAAGTATATTTTGCGTATAAAGTGTTTGTTCTCCTTGTGAGTATTGTGATTTCAAACTGAAAACATTCGAAATATAATGTACTTCTATTATTTGTGCCACAGATCTGATGATGTGTCGAAACGCGTAATGGTAAAATAAAGTATATTGCGACAACACATTTTAAGAAAGAAATTTCATTCATGTCAACGTTTGGTCGCTTGTCCCTAAAAAATGGAAGGTTTTATTAACCAAGTGAAAAATTCTCTCCCCTATTGCGTGATAATAATAATAATAATAATAAAATGAACTGTCCTTTTTTGTACTTTTCCGATGGCCTACGTCAGCCATATCTGGCTAGGGTCCCACAGCGTGCAACGCAGGACAGACAAGCTTTGTTTAGCATGTCTCTGTTGTGGTTGTTTTGCAACTTCTAAGTGTTCTGATAGAAAAAAAAAGGCAGCAGCCTTCGGTTTGCTTTGTGCACAATATTTATCTATGGTATTCTTTCCAATTAAGCTTGCTCGCAATTGTAATTCCCAGTTATTTTCTTGGAAACTCTAATACGCACTTTTTGTCGAAATAACGTTGCCTGTTAGGCGACTCCCGGCCTCGTGTCGTTAAGTGCAAAACCCGCACCTTAACCATGACCCAGAGTTGGTCGAAAATTTTAGTGAAAACTGGTCACGAGAGGGAAAATATATCTATAACTGATTTAAATGAAAGCGGCGGTGTTTAGAAACATTGGGACATGTATGAGGAACAATGACTTTAAACAAGAAAACCACGTGCTCCACAATTCAAACTTACTAACACAGTTTGTCACTGAACAATTAATCAAATACAACAAAGGCGAATCGTTTTGCATGGCAGTTGAACCTATAGGATAGGAGCCGCGGCGGAGTGGCGGAGCGCATTGAGGCGCTATGCTCCGATGCACAAGGCCGTTCCCGGCGGAGGTTCGGATTATCCTTCGGGCATGGATGTTTGTCCTGTCTTTAGTATAAGTTAGTTTATAAGTACTTTGTAAGTTTAGGGACTGATGACCTCGTAGTTAAGTCCCATAAGCTTAACAAATATTTGAACATTTTTTATAGGATAGGTGTCCGTGAAACATTATTCGCCCTCCTAAACTATAATAGACTAATATGTAACGAGTATATGCCTCATTACATGTAAATAAATTAAATAAATCGATTTATTTTATTTACATCAATGATCTGTAGCTGAAAATGAAAGAAAAAAACCCCAGATACACTAGAGGGCAGTCTACATCTTAAAACACTGGAAATATTATACTGAAAATTGTTGCAGTTGTACATACAAGGGTTGGAACTTAAATAGTGGCAACTATTTATTCACAACCGATACAAAAGCGTTACAGGTTTGCACCTGTTACAATCCTTCAAAGTAGTCACCAGCGTTGTTAGAACCAGTTGCGAGAGATATAGAAGCGTAGTATACCGTTAGCAAAACTTGTTCTGTCGATGGCGTGAATGGAGCGGTCTACTGCCTGTCGTATCTCTGGAACAGTTCTGAAGCGAATGGCACGAAGTAGTTCCCTCATCTTCGGAATCAAACCAAAGTCACAAGGACTCACGTCCGGGAAGTACGGTGGATGGTGCAGTACTAACACAGTCCCATAGACCGAACAGAGCAGCTGCGGCTTGCGTTGTATGAGCCGGGCATTTTCGTGCAAAATGATGTGTGGGTTGCGCACAAATTGTTGCCGCTTCTTTCGCAAAGCTGGTCGCAGGTGATGCTCCAAAAACGTACAGTAATACTGTGCTTTGGCGGTCTGCCATGGAGGAACGTAATACGTTAGGATAACACCATCAGTCGTTCACGAGAGTCCCCATAACTTCCACCATACTGGGGTTCTGACGCGCTTTTGACTTTCGCGGCGACCCATAATGACACCATTCGTTGGATTGGCGTTTCAGTTTTGACTCGTACGATATGGCCCATGTCTCATCCCATGTACAGACAGACCTCATGTCAGTTTGCACAGGTAATTGAAACTCAGGACCAAAGCATTGGAAAGAAATGCTAAATAAAAATTAGATGACAGGCTAGAAAAGCCCTTTTTCAAAAAGGAAATATGGTGATAATTGTGACGATGAGGAAGAGTCACAGTGCCTTTTTGAAACCGTCAACTGGAGAACAAGGAATTCAGTTCACGAACTGTAAGCGTTGGGCTCATCAGATATGCGTGAAAAATGAAATCCGTGGACTATTTTATGAGTGTTAAAACTTTGGAGCTGGACATTGATTAAAGTTGACTGCTTTGTATTAAGACACTATAAATCGTAAAAAGTTTAACTTGTTCTCTTGTCATAGTCGTCAATGTTAAGCATTTAACTCAATATTAAACTTGATATTATGTACATTAAAGTATATTTCTTGATAACTGTTAGTTTCATTTTGATTTCGTAGTTATACTTTTTTGGTAAGTATGGGTCAACATGCCCCGGCCTCTGGGCCAACTTACCCCCAGGTAGTGGCAGATTGCCACACTTGACATATGTCCAGTAATTAATTTTTTTCTAATACTTTAACTAATATTTTCAAGTTTAATAACTGCCATCCAGATTCAGTAAAGACCTATGTAATATTTAACAATAATTTCATTAAATTTAAATATGTCAAATCAATTAATATTAACAAAAATAAAAATAAAAAATATAGCCTTCGTTCCCCGGTCTCCCCTACATCAGCTTGCAAAGTGTCCCCTCGCCTTATCACCAACTGTATTCTCTAGGCACTTGCAGTAACCAACGATTCTGAATCTCACTGACACGGAAAATCCTCGATACTTTATAAACGAAACTTAGACATCTTTACGATTATTACAATCTCTAATGTATAAAATGAAATGTGATTACTTAAGTAATATGAAGAAATAATCACAGTTCTATTGTGAACACAAAGCAAATATGTTAATGGTATCTACTGTATACCTACAATTACACACCAGCGCCAACGTTAAATCCGCCAGTTTTTGTTTATTTGAAGCGAATTCCACAATAAAACGTTTGGTCCATGTCATTTCGACGTCCTAGTTTTAGGACTAATGAGTTTGTAGAGATTGTTGAGTGTATAACTTGAGAAAAGAACTTAAAGTAGTAATACGGTACTAATACATATTTAAAATTCATAAAATTTTAAACGATTTATTTAAAATTGATAAAATAGCCTAGACCGCAAAGTGAAATTTTTTATTTACAAAGTCGTGACTGGTGTTGACTTTTCAGTCATTTACGAACCACAGTTTGAATAGGTAAACCAGGAGTGAATCTGAGCAGTCAAAAAATGTCAGTTCCACCAATTAAAAATTGACCAGCCAGAGCATAAAAACATCAGTCGCTGGTGGTATTGGGCGATTGCCTGTATGACATTACCATTTGTTACATGTATCCAGAACCTCAATAAGCCCATTATGTCTTGTGTTGCCAATGTTACACACGGGCATAGTTATGTTTGATGGTGTATGGGACGGACTGCAACACATGTATCCATACGATTGTAATTTCATGTGCGCACTACATTTGCAACACACGACATGATGAGTTTATTGAGGTGCTCGATGCATGTAACAAATGGTAATGTCATACAGGCAACCGGCCAATACCACCAGTAACTGATGTATTTTATGCTCTGACTGGTCAATTTTTAATTGATGGAACTGACATTTTTGACTGCTCAGATTCACTCCAGGTTTACGTATTCAATCGAACAGTGGTTCGTAAATGTCTGAAAAGTCGAAACTAGTCACCACTTTGTAAATAAAAAAAAATTCACTGTGCGGTCTAGGCTATTTTATCAATTTTAAATGAATTGTTTATAATTCCATGAATTTTAACTAATTTTGAGGCCACCTAATCTCCATCCTGACAATGTCAGATTTTACACTAATAGATATCCTTGTTTCTATTCTGGAAGCAGAGCTGTTACTGTGTGAAACCTAACAAAGGTGCTACGTATCACTGCCATTAAATTAAAGAGGACATTCATTTTATCAGGACCATTAGTTTCAAAACAACATCACGAGGCTGCCTTTCCGATGATGTGGCAAAGCAACACGTTAGCTAATGGTTCCTCATGAGCATTGTGAAAGCGATTGCCACTGATTGTAATCGTTTGGTTTTCCAAAAATAAATATCTCGCTGACCTCAACAACGCATGTGAACTGCTGCTTCCATTTACCAGCATTATGTACAGTAATATCGGCAATGGTGCCCAACCACACCTTCATCTCTCAGAGATTTTTGAATTACGCCACATCATTTAAGGGAAACGGAACAACGAAGTGGACAGGGAGAGTCAAAATAAGCCTGACACTACATGGAAAGTCTCCTCCTTTACGTAATTCTTCTGACAGATGTAATACGGGCAGTTGTATTTGATACGTTCTAGTAGTTTTCTACTAAAAGAAATTTGTACCCTACAAAGTTAACGTGTTTTTGAAGTCATTTTCTCGTTTTTGGTCAGAAACAGAGTGCAGTTCATGACAAATTCGCTCCAAAGCTTAAAATGTTCCGGCGAGACACGCAAACTCGTGTCTATGTTAATACACAAAAGTTATTTAATCGTAGCCGATGTGTGCTTACGGTTAGTGAATCTAGTTTACAGAGGAAAACTACGCCATGTAGGACGTGAAAAAGAAATTCGAAGTAACCAAGCAGTATTATATCAGACGTATGAGCATCAGCTCACTATTTAGTTAGCTCTTTAGTTACGGTTCTTGGTGGTTTTTGTGTACGTAATGATTTAGATAAGATATCTGCATGGCCAAAAATGGCAAGTGACCCTTCATAATAATATGAAGTTATCCATTTGAACATTAAAAGAAGCCCGTTAAACTTCATTTACCCGATAAATCAGTCAAAACTACAGGCCGTAAATCCAACGAAATCCGTAGGAGTAACAATTACGAACAACTTAAATTGGAAAGAACACATAGAACATATTGTAGGGAAAGCGAACTAAGGACTACGTGCCGGCCGCGGTGGCCGAGGAGGCTAAGGCGCTCCAGTCATGGTCTGCACGGCCACTACGGTCGGGGGTTCGAATCCCCCCTCGGGCATGGATATTTGTGCCGTCCTAGTTCGTAAGTACTTCATAAGTAGATTGTAAGTTTAGGGACTGATGACCCCGTAGTTAAGTCCCATAGTAAAAAAAAAAAAAAAAAAAAAAAAAAAAAAAAAAAAAAAAAAGGACTACGTTTCGTTGGCAGAACACTTAGAAGATGCAACAGTTCTACTAAAAAAAATGTCTACATCACACTTGTGCGTAGTATTTTGGAGTATTGTTGCTTATTGTGGGATCCCCACCATGTGGGATTGACAGAAGATTTAGAGAAATTACGGAGTAGGAATGCTGTTTTTGTATTATCGCGATATTGGGGAGAGAGTGTCACGGAAATGATGCACGAGTTGGAGTGGAAATCATTAAAAGAAAGGCGTTACTCTTTGCGACGAGACCTATTTGCAAAATTTCTTTCACCAACTTTCTCCTCAGAATGCGAACATATTTTGTTAGCACCTTCCTACATAGGAAAACATGATCATCAAATTAAATTAAGAGAAATCAGCTCGAAAACGGAAAGATTTAGGTGTTCCTTTTTTACGTGATTTATTGGACGGGAATGAAAACGGTATAGCTTGTTTTGGTAAACGACTGCAACTGTATTTTGTTAACATCCACTGACAGTAATGAAGCACTGGTTGTATGCTTTTAGACTGGTAGAGAGAAAGAGTAAGAAGACAGCCTCGAGAAAAATGAAATACTTGACAGACAGTCGTGATAAAGATCCAAATCAGGCTCATTAATGCTGGAAATCAGTTAGGATGCCAACTGAATAACGTCCTTATTCCAATATTGACTCTTTGTTTGGTTGAAAGGGTAAAATCACTAATAAGGGACAGGCGTTAGGACATTCGTACAGCAAATGATGTCAGTGGAAAGTTTAATGATGGCAATGAAGTGACAGATTATCTATAGTTGCTAAGGAACGCTGTTTGTCTTGAAACACTATTGCTCTTGCTGATGACGGACGTCATAGTGCAGTGTTTGTGTGTGGTGTGTTTATGTGTGCGTGTGTGTGTGTGTGTGTGTGTGTGTGTGTGTGTGTGTGTGTGTGTGTGAGCGAGAGCGAGAGAAAGATAGGGAGAAAGAGAGAGAGAGAGAGAGGGGGGGAGGGGAGAAGGAGGGAGTATTGTAAATAATGAATTCAAGCTGTTCATGAGTATCAGATTCTATTGAATACATACCTCCCCCCTCAAGTCACACCAAACAAAATGAATGTACGCATTTTTCTAGTTTCTTTTACGAGGTGAGTTCGATTTTTTTTTTCAAGAAAACATTTGTAGATACATATAACTGAACCCTGAATCCTTTCTCTTATTTTTAAAAATAATTACCATGCCAAATTCAAACCTTTGTCGTACAATTTCATAAACTTCGAAATCACTTCGGTACAAAACTTTCCCACCTGTGTGAGAACAGTCCGATTTGTAGAAAATTCTGTTAAGAGTTAAGAGATGATGAAACGGAGATGTTACTATATTATTTATTCATGTTTGCAACAAGTTCATCATTCACGGGGAGTTAGTCACTTCGTTGTTCATGATGGACGTTAGTGCGTTTGTTACGAAATGTACGACACCAACGCCGAACAACACTGCCACTCGTAGTGTTCCCATACACTTCAGTAAACTCACGATTAATTGGTACTGGTTTCATTCGTTTTGCTCACAGAAATGGTATTACCCGACATACGTCGCACTTGGGATCTTCCACTGCTGCACACATTGCAAACACCTGTATTGATGAGAAAAATGGCCAAATACAACATCAGAGTTACACTGCTGGCAGCGTACTGTTAAGTAGAGTTGCCCCCTGCGCGGAACTGTTTCTCTGTTTCAAAACCGCCATTTTCACGGTTTCGAAACCGCCGTGTTTTATTCTGCTCTGTTTCGTTTCACACTGGCGGTCGATATTGAAACGTTGAAACTGTTTCGACCTCTCGGTTTCACTGTTTCAAAACATCTGTGTTTCACACCACTATTGCAGGAAGGTGAAAGAGACGAATTGTATCGAAACAGTGGTGTTTCATTCTGCTAAAGCTCGGCACAGATACACATTATTTTACTAGTATAAGAAGTTTAAAGTGTGCCAAATACAAATCGCAAACGTGAGTATGGAGCTTTCGATTATTGTTCAAATGTCTGTTAAGCTTAAGGGACTTAACTGTAGGGTCATCAGTCCCTGAAGTTACAGACTACTTATGAACTATCTTATACTAAAGACGCCATAAACATCGATGCCCGAGGGGAGATTCGAACCCCCGACGGGGAACGACCTCGCGCATCGGAGCATAGCGCCTCAATGCACTTGGCCACTCCGCCGCGGCTTTCGGTTATTGAAATCAAGATCCGTTTCTGAAGGGACTGCTGTATTTCGAAATGACGTAACGTCTGCTTTATAAACGTAGATGAACAATGAAACATTGCTCACTATTTGCACTGAAATACCCAGTACAATTCTAGGTTTATCTGTTCGTATTCAGTAATCATTAAAAACACAAGAGCCCGCGGAGGAGCGGTCGAGCGCATTGAGGCGCTATGCTGCGATGCACGAGGCCGCTCCCCGTCGGTGGTTCGAATCTCCCCTCGGGCATCGATGTTTATGGCGTCTTTAGTATAAGGTAGTTCATAAGTTGTTTGTAAGTTTAGGGACTGATGACCCCGCAGCTAAGTCCCATAAGCTTTACAAACATTTGAACATTTTTTTGAAAAACACAAGACTACACCTACAACTTCCTTTATTTAAAAAATAAGAAACAACATAAAGTCTAAAACGACAGACTTTATATTAATAAGAGGGAATCGTAAATTTTACCTTGTTTTAAACAATTAGAACTTTTCCCCCATAAGCCAACTGTTAGTTTCTTGCGATAAATGTTGGTCGGACACTCATGTAAAAGAAAAGACAGTTTTAAAATATATAAATACATGAAAATTTAACTGAAAGTACCGTATTTGACGAATTTAATACTTATACTTCCATATTACGAAATTCTGGACGGTAAATGAAACTCTGCGTTAAAGATATCTCCTAAATTGAATTGTAAGATAAGGTTTATTTTACTAAACTACCCAGCAGTGCGATAACGATATATAGAAACTTAACGCTTCCCAAAAAACCCAGCTAATGTGCCACACGAAATTATTATTAGCTCAACAAATGTTATGTGATAATATGCCTTTTCAATATCACCTATCAATATTAGGCACTAGAATAGAGGGAAGCAAAATGTGTTAATTATATATTCCATAGGGCCCGCAGCGTGGTAAAGGTCAGCAAGTGACATAATAATAATTAATCAAAACGCTGCTATTTAGTAATATTTATTTGAACACGACGGTCCAGTTTCGGCTTACATTGCCATTTTCAAGTGAAGATTATGTGTAGATGGCCTGACACACGTATGACATCTAGGCGTCTGTATATAGACAGTCAAATTTGGTTGGTACTTCAATTTTGATTTTGTATTTTGACAGTTAACATCCACGATGTCATATATTTTGATTAATTATTATTATGCATCAATTATAATTATCTACTTTGATAAAAACTAATATATTAGACATAGAAATGTCAGTTCTCAGCTAATGGGAAAGCAGAAACCTTACATATTACGAAACCAGTGCATTTGGTACAGCGTTTAAATTTTACTTATCGTCCTGCGGCCTCGCGTGGTATTATTGGCAATAGTGTGACGATGGCATTAACCAATCGCGTGACAATGCAAATGTTTTGTCATGAAATCGTCATTGTACGAGGACAGTTAGTTTTACTGAGCGGACAAGAGCACATACAAGAACCTGCCAACCAAGGAGCAGGAACAGCATTATTTATTTCCGTTATGGCCTGTACGAAGCACCAATCAAATCATTCTATGCCTATTTCTAAGAATATAAACTACTTGGCAAAGATTTACCACCGTGTTCTTGATGTTGCCAACATAACCACGTGAGGCGCCGTTGTGGTAGGTAAAATTTTGCTGGGGTAGGAAATATATAACTGCCAAGGCATCTGACTAAAACTTTAATTTTTTCCCTACAGTTGCTGGCATCGAAATATGTGGTTCTATAGCAATACTTATGTAGTACACATGTTACAATAAATAGGTCCATACTATTACAAAATACACACTGTTTCATAGTTTTGAAACAATGTTTCAAAACTTGACACTGTTCGGTTTCTTTTGTTCCAAAACCGTCAGATGTTTCAGTTTTCCCATCTCTACTGTCAAGCTACAGAACGGAACAAAGTTAGCGATACTAGTGCGACTCATTAGCATGACGTAAGATTGCAGAGGTTTCTTCCCGAATCGTCCTCGGATGAAAACTGAATACAGAAACCGAATATTGCATGAAGGATTATAACAATTCTCTCATACTTCTAAGTGTGTGTTCTTTTCGACGAGTTTGTATACTTTTACGTCAAATAATATTTCTGTTATCATCAGTACCATCGTACAGACGGTTCTTTGAAGATATTGGATGGGATTAACAGTATATCAAGCGAGTTTGGAAATTACGTGAAAATTTATCTGCGTTATTGAAGATGACTAAACAGAAATGGAGAACTCCAGTGAAACATGTTAATCCTAGTGATATTTGGTTCTAGTGCTAATATTACGATAGTAATGCACATGAAGACACTGAGATCGGTATTGCACTATCATTATATAAATACGCTAACACGAAACTTAGGGTACAGATTTTTAATATTAATCATACAAGAAGGACAATGAAACGTAAGTTATTCGAAAGGTGGTTTGTCATAGATGTTGCGAATATAAAAATTAAAATAAGAGTGCTAAAAAGAAAAAGAAATTTTAGGATGATATGCTAAATTCTCCATATGTTTTGCCACTATATTATAAACTGTTGTATGTGGAATGTTGGTACAAGTAAAATTAGCTCCGTCAATTAGTGCTTGGAGTACCAATCTTAAGGTCACAGGTTCCATTTTTTAAAATTCTTCGTAATGTTCCATTCTTAACTTTTAAATAGAGTTTTTAAATGTAATTAAACAATTCAGTTTATGAACGCAGTATTTTAATATCTCTCAAGGACAAATATTTGAAAAAGTTGGGATTCTATTAAGAAAACCAGGTTTCACACAATGACAGCTACATCTTGCAGCAAGTAGAGTTCGATGCTTTGATGGTTTGAAATTTTATATTTGTGAACATAGAGAAGAAAGGCATATAGCGAATGATGAAAAGATTTGTACGAAAAATGTAGTTTGTACTTAGGTTTTCTAATGCTAAAATGTGAAATAAAGCAATTAATTCCCTCATTTGTGTCTTTCATTCTCTCCTGTTTCCTATTTTCCCTTTCTTTCACTTGTTCTCATAGCATTCACATAAAACCTATAAATTTGCAGTGCTCAATAAAATCCAAAAAATATTTTTTTTTCTTTTACTTGACTTTGCAAACACAACTGGCCGAATTTCCACCACAGATAATACTAGTCAAATTTAGTGGACAAAGAAATTGGACGAAATATTGGTCCTATTTATTTGACAAAGATCTTCGGACGTGACGCCGAAAGGTGGGTATTACACTGTAATCCAATATTCAAATCAAATGTTTGTAAATCAATCGGCCTCAACTGCTGGGTTATTAGTCCGTAGCTTTCAAACTACTTAAAGTAAGTGCACCTAACCTAAGGACAACACAAACTCCCATGCCCGAGGAGGGACTCGAACCCCCGACGGCGAACGGCCGTGTGCACCGCAGCACGGCGCCCCAACGCGCACGGCTAATCCGCCTCGACCATCCAATATTTGATCAAAGTTTCTTCAGCATGGCCGACAATAACTCATTATTATGTTTGGCAGGTGCATGTTTATAAGAAAAATAAAGAATAAAATCATGGCGAGATAATAAACATACACAAAATTTGTAACGGGAACTGTGAGTCGAGGACGTAAAGTCAGGTAGTCAATTTGAAATTACATGCAAATGGACTATATAGTACATTTAACATGGGTGACTGTTTTCCGGAAATACGGGATTTTTTAATTATGTATCCGGATGGTTCCGGGTTTGTGTTCAGCCGCTTAGCGGTGTAAAATTTTTTTCCAGGAAATCAGTAATTTTTAATAAACGAAACAAATGTTTTGTTTTTTTCTCTACGAATAGCCACAGCGCACGATCTATAAGGTATTCATCCGCCTTTCAGCTTAACCTGCGTGGGCGACAATAGAGAGCGACAGCTACAAGCGACAAATCACAACCGCATGTACTAAGCTATGGCTACGTGGGCGACGTTTGTAGAGCTAAGCGTCAGACGCAACAACGAGCGAGGTTCCATCAAAGGAACCACTAGACACACAGTTTGTACAGAACTTAATGGAAAGTTGGTCGTTTTATCAGTCGACACTACACAAAGCCAGGTCATCAGATTCATCGAGATCTAGTTCTAATGCAGAAAGTTCTACTCATGAGTTGCAGGATAAACCGTCCAGTTCTAAAATGTATTGCTCAGCTGGCAAAACTAAATTCAACTCGGCACGTGAATTATTGCTATCTTCAATTTCTTTTTCATTCTCTGTGCGAGCTACTTTCATTGATCCACAGCCTAATACAAACGTAAAAATGATGGGAAACGAAAAAATAAAAAATTTTCAGAAATAAAAGGAAAACAAATGAAAATTGAAACTTTCTTCATAAAAAGTAATTTTCTTACAGCTTTTACCATGCTTCATTGTCAAAACAACTCTGTAAGTATCTCAACTAATCAACCTACTGATTCTTTATATAAAAATTTATTTACTAAATTAATATTTAAGACCTTTTAGCTTGCTTGTAATTGTACTGTGTAATTGAGTTTGAAAACATAGTAGGCCCAGTTGAAATTTTACGTTATCTTGTACATATAAAAATTGCAGGGATTTTAATAAAGTACCACAAACACTCCTGATTTAAATATATGCTGTTGAAAGTGGTTTTTTCGGTTCCCGCGTTACAAAGCAGAAAATTCGCATCAGAAGAGGTATATACGCAAAAGACAGAGCTAAAGTGACGTTACTTTTCTTTCAACAGGAGAAAGCTACCGATGGCACTCAAATACTGCAGTACGCATTGACAAAAATAACACATGCAATGTGTGAAGCTATGTATAAAGCATTTAAAGAGGAATTATAACTGTTTGGTACAGTACACTGTCTTCTGGAACAATTTTTGTTTAGGTATTTATTTTAAAATTTTACTGTTACATCAACTACAGAATTGATACAAATTTACGATGATGATAAACACTTTTTAACATGAGGCATCTGCAGTACAAAAAAGAAAGATTCGAGTACAATTATTTTTTATCTACGAGTATATTGTGTCTGCAACCTCCACTATGCCTGCTTGTTAGAATGCAACTGGGTAAATCAAGAGGCAGATGTCGATACCTACGACAAGACGTATAAAATATCCTACCTGCCCATCAACACAGAATATTTAATTCCTGCAACGCACTCCAGTTGTAAATTACAGAGTGCCTCAGAGCCAGCCGCGGTGGCCGAGGGGTCTGCGGCGCGCCAGTCACGGTCTGCACGGCCACTACGGTCGGGGATTCGAATCCCCCCCCCCCCCCCCCCGGGCATGGACGTTTGTGCCGTCCTTAGTATTAGCTAGTTCATAAGTAGTTTGTAAGTTTAGGGACTGATGACCCCGTAGTTAAGTCCCATAAGCTCTACAAACATTTTTTTGAGCGCCTCATTTGCTTCGTACATTTCTCTCAATTATGTAGCCAACAAACACATCGAGAAAACTTAGCAGCTATAAGCCATGTTTTTCACTACAGAATACAGACGTCAAACGACTGGAGTGATGCTAAGGCTCCAGGCGGTTACATTTCTAACTGGAAACAGACGACGAACGCTGTCTTTGATCAAATCTGAGGGCAAGCGCCAGATTTGATCAAAGAAATTGGACGAAAAAATGGAAATGAGCTTATGGCTTTCTTGGTCGGGAGATCCCTTGCGGCATTGCGCAGCCGCCTCAGTGTAAGTCTTTTTATTTGACGCCGCGTGGGCGACTTACGTGCCAATGATGATGAGATGATGATGATTAGGACGACACACAACACGCAGTCCATTGCCGGGAATCGAACCCGTGACTCCTGCGTTGTAGTCAGCGTCGCTACCGCTGAGCTACGGAGGCGGACAATTGAACGAAGGTGAGATTGGACAAAAGTGCCCTATTACATTAAGTTCAATATATTCGATAAATCAAGATTGTCCAAAAAATTGGATAGTGTAACACCTTCCTAAAGCAGCATGAGACGACTACTTGAGGAGGTATACCTGGGAGATGGGAGAACGAGAGGGGGTGGGTCATTATTGGGTATCTAAATTAATAGAGTAATTATCAGGATTCACGCTCTGTACAGTGCGTAGTATCCGGAAGTATCATTACACTTATGAAATGTAAAACTACCACTTGCTTGCATAATATGAGGGTTGGAACATAAATAGTGCTAACACTGCAGAGACACTATGCAATGGAATCTACTACTGTCGTTGATAGCTCACGTTGTTGACATACCTAGCTTACCTCCGAGCAAATGGACTCGCCCGTCCCACGTCGCCGGCGTGCGCACAACCGAGGGAAACACAGTCACTTGTGAGCGAGCGGTCTCACGTAAAGGTGTCACTATGTTTTCGAAACAGCAACAACGGAGACCGTCAGTGCAGAGTATTAGTGTTCGTTTTTTGAGCATCACCTGCGACCAGCTTTGCGAAAGAAGCGGCAACCCTTTCTGCGCAACACGCCCATCATTTTGCACGACAATGCACGGCCGCATACAGCGCAAGCTGTGGCTGCTCTATCGGTCAGTGCGACTGTAAGTACTGTACCATCCACCAAACTACTGGACTTAAGTCCTTGTGACTCTTATTTGCTTCCGAAGATGAAGGGACCACTTCGTGGCATTCGCTTCAGAACTGTTCCAGAGATACGACAGGCAGTAGACCGCTCCATTCGCACCATCAACAGAAAAGGCTCTGCTGACGCTATACTACGCCTTCCGCATCGCTGACAACAGGTTGTACACAACGCTGGTGACTACTTTGACGGGCAGTTACGGGAGCAAACATGTAACGCTTTTATATCGGTTGTGAATAAATAGTTGCCACTATTTAAGTTCCAACCCTCGTACCTACAGCTAACAAAATAGCACATTTTAACCAGTGTTGATAACTCGAACAATCACCTAATCTAATATGTTGTGCGCACTAGTAATTAAAAATACGCAGAAGTGATTTTAAACATCTTCGTCGTCGCCTAAACTCATAATATCTCGGAGGTTTTGAATAGTTTTGAAGCGTCACAGATCCAGATTGAAAGTGAGCGTCAACAAAAGAAGATTTTGGAAACATCTTGTAATTAGTCTCTAGACTAAAATGGATTCTTTTATTCTGTAGCAATAAGGTAAGACAGATATAAAACTGCAAAAGAAACGCTAATTCAGTACAAGGTGAGTATAAAATTTACAAAATGGTAAGTCGGGGGACCAATATACTAGGGTCATCGGTCCCTAGACTGGCGAACTATTTAAACTCACTTACGCTAAGGACAACACAAACATCAAACGTGACCCTCCGGCGCGAGTGACCGTACAATTTGCAGTACGGCACTTTATACCACTCGGCCATTCCTGCGGCGCGTAAAATTTACAAACGTTTTGATAAATAAATTTGCTTTACAGGTAAGGCCCGCCTTGAGCAAACACAAATGTTTTTTTGATTTCTCCCATAAACGTTTCGCTGGCGTTGCAGCATCATCAGTGGGATGTTTAATTCATGTTATCTGTCAAATTAACATCCAACAAACACACCAAGAAAACATATCAGCCATGTTTTTCACTACAGAACACTGACGTCAAACGGCTCTAGTGATGCTAGCACTCCAAGCTGTTACATTTCTAACTGCAGTAAAGCCGGCCGCGGTGGCCGCGGGGACTGAGGCGCTCCAGTCACGGTCTGCACGGCCACTACGCCGGGGGTTCGAATCCCCCCTCGGGCATGGATATTTGTGCCGTCCTTAGCATAAGGTAGTTCGTAAGTAGTTTGTAAGTTTAGGGGCTGATGACCCCATAGTTAAGTCCCATAAGCTTAACAAGCATTTGAACATTTTTTTAACTGCAGGAAACAACGACCAACGCTATACATATTCAAAAAGTAGAACTGCAGGTCCTCGGGATAATTAACAACTGTACTTTCCCCTTGCTTTCAGCCGTTCAAGTAACTACATAGCAAAGCCATGTTAGCTGATGTTACAAGTCCAGCTCAGTAAATCATGCAGACTGTTGTCCCTGTAACTACTGAAAAAACTTTAGAAGAAGCTGTGATTTTTGTTTTAATTATTTATTGATATATTTTATATGAAATTTGCCTTTCTCGGCTTCCTTCACCAAGGTAAACAAGGTATATGTTGTCCGTAAGGAAAACATTTTTCTCCTCACTCGTGACGCATAGCTTCAAACGTCAACACTATGTGGAATATACCACTCTTCTGGACCTCTAAAGGGGCATACAGTATACAAAAAAGATTAACAACCAACTTAAAAACCAAGGAAAAAGTAATAATAATCAAATAAAAATAAAAATAGATAATTTATATTTCGTTTGTCGTGTCGTCTATTTATCGTACTCATTGAATGTTTTACGTCGATAGTGAAATAACTAGAAACTTTTGGAACATATCTTTGTACTTTGAGGTTTTCATTAATGTCATATATGTCGTATGTTTGTTAAGCTTAAGGGACTTATTAACTGCGGGGTCATCGGTCATCAGTCTCTAAACTTACAAGCTAGTTATGAACTACCTTATACTAAAGACGACACAAACATCATGCCAGAGGAGGGATTAGAGCCCCCTACGGGAAACGGCCTCGCGCATCGGAGCACGGCGCCTCAGTGCGCTTGGCCACTCCGCCGCGGCCTTTCATTAATGTATGATGTTCACTTGTCAAGTAGTGCAAAGTCGCAGAGAGATTTACTCTTTTACAACAAAATAATAATAATAATAATAATAATAATAATAATAATAATAATAATAATAATAATCTGAGAAATCCAAGAAATCGTTCATCGATTCCCAGGCAGAGCATTCGGTAATATAGAAAAGTGTTTGAGGAAGATGAAAAGAGTTTTTATTCCAGTTTATCAGAATAACCAGCCCCAAATTCCATGTCACTGAAGTGGACCAGAGATTTATTTTCAATTTTGTTGACACGTCGAAGAATATTTTTTGTAAAGAACCCTTACGTATAATTATAGAACAAGAAAATAGGAAAATATTTAATCACTATGAACAGCCATACATCGGTAAAGGGATTATTCAATGCAGTGCGACCGTAGCGATAATGCACAAATTTGCAATCAAGGACCTGCGAGTCTCATAACAGTGGACCACCTTCATCAAGCTTATGATTGTCTCCTCCCGCCAAAGGCCAAAAGTTTAAAGATGTCAAAGAGCTGGCCAGAAAGTATGTCGGGCAAAACGGAATGTGGATTTACGACCAGTTGACGTCAGATGCTTCAAACGATCCTGAGGAGACTGAAGGGGAGCTAGATGACTGAAGAAGAACTGTAGAAATAATGTATTATGCCAATAATGTTGTACTTTCTTTATTAATAAATGTTTTTTAAACTGAAATATGGTTAATTATGAAGAAAATGGTCCTACAAACAGTTTTTCATTCACTTTACAGCAAAACGAAGGCAGCCCCAAAATTCAAAACTCTATTGCGTGTACCTGAGTGCATTCATTTGTGTGTATTCTCGTCAGTAGTATTAGAAAGCCCATAGTGTACAAGTATACGTACAAGACTGTCTTTTTTCGTTTTGGTGAAAACTGAATTTTCAAAACGATTTTTTTTTTAATTTGCCACAAAGTGGAAGAAGTGGAGCTACCTACTTGTTGCACCAAACCCTTCAATTACAGTGTAGGATACGTAGTTGCCAATAATCCATGCGTAATCATTGGTTTTTGCATTAGGGAAGAAAGCCCAGTCCGGATGAATTATATGCTTTGTTGGTATATGGGCTGCTGTTGTTCGGGTTATAAGTACCAAGTTTTTCTGTGTCCAATTCCATACTTCGTTTGGTCTCTGCATGTAAATGTATGTGGAAGCGTATTAACAAGCTGACATTATCACAATGACCGTTTGGTTACTCCCGCGCGGCTAAAGACCAGAGTGTTGTAGCTCTGATGTAACCTCGAACCAAGCCCCCACAATCGCGTAAACGGCCGACTGCGAACAGCGGACAAATTGAAGAGCACCTTGGCGGCCATTGTGGTGGCAAACTTACGCGCGAACTTTAAATGTGCCTAAGATTCTTTTGATTAGAGAGAGTATTCATTTGAGAAGTCGCGAAAACTATGTCTAATTGAAATATATATCTACAAAATAGCTTCAGACTCCTTGAATATACAGTAACTATCGGTTGTGTGTAAATTTATTACACATACGCTGTAGAAATTGTCCAACAGCATTTCCTCTTCCTAACGAAAACGAACTATAACATGAAGCTTTTTAGCGTTCTAAGTGAATCATATGAACGTAATTTATCGTCAGACACGATTTTTCGGCACTTTCTCAGTATATTCTACGAGTGTGAAACATTTGTACATATATTAATTTCGGAAGAGTTTCACACTTAACGTCTATGCTTTAGCGCTGTATTCTCCAATATTTAGATATTTTATAGCATCAAAAAATGAAATAAGGCTGTCTGAAACAGCTAATGTTAAAATGGATTGCGAAAGTGAAATATGCCATCAGATACATAACTAATAAATAGCTTTTTACCTTGTGAATAGAGCAACCAGCCGCTACCAAATTCTTTTAAGAACACGAAGTATGTCATAACTTTTTCTTAACAAATGCATCAAACATTAGCATTAGGGTATCTAGCAAGAATATTAGCATTTTTAATGCTGTAAGTCAAATACCGTACAGTAGCGTGAACTGCTCAAAAGTTGAAACTTACTGGCTGATTAAAATTGCGTGCTGGAACCGGGACTCGAACCTGGGACATTTGCCTTTCGCGGGCAAGCGCTTTACCGACTGAGCTATCGCAGGAGAGCTTCCGTGGAGTTTTGAAAGTAGGAGGCGAGGTACTGGCGGAAGTACAGTTGTGAGGCGGCATCGTGAGTCGTGTCGGGATAGCTCAGTCGGTAGAGAGACTGCCCGCGAAGGGCAAAGGTCCCAGGTTCGAGTCCCGGTTCCGGCACACAATTTTAATCTGCCAGGAAGTTTCATATCAGCGCACACTCCGCTGCAGAGTGAAAGTTTCATTCTGGAAACATCCCTTAGGCTGTGGCTAAGCCATGTCTCCAACATATCCTTTCTTCCAGGAGTGCTAGTCTTGCATGTTTCGCAGGAGAGCTTCTGTGAAGTTTGGAAAGTAGGAGGCGAGGTACTGGCGGAAGTAAAGTTGTGAGGCGGCATCATGAGTCGTGTCGGG
Organism: Locusta migratoria; assembly: GCA_026315105.1. NCBI lineage: Eukaryota > Metazoa > Arthropoda > Insecta > Orthoptera > Acrididae > Locusta > Locusta migratoria. The sequence goes on along the minus strand of CM048744.1, from coordinate 957,653,091 downwards.
ATAGCTCAGTCGATAGAGCGCTTGCCCGCGCAAGGCAAAGGTCCCAGGTTCGAGTCCCGGTTCCGGCACACAATTTTAATCTGCCAGGAAGTTTCATATCAGCGCACACTCAGCTGCAGAGTGAAAGTTTCATTCTGCTCAAAAGTTAACAACTATTGTCTTTGGGTTAACTTCACAAAGTGCATCCAGTGTGGCTATGTGTCATTCATATATGGAACTATACACAGTTCTGCAAACCCTTTTCAGTTGTTATACCTATATGTAAAGCAGATTCAAATGTTCAAATGTTTGTAGAAGTTATGGGACTTAACTACGGGTTCATCAGTCCCTAAACTTACAAACTACTTATGAACTAGCTAAGACTACAGACGGCACAAATATCCATGCCCGAGGGGGGATTCGAACCCCCGATCGTAGTGGCCGTGCAGACCGTGACTGAAGCGCCTCAGTCCCCTCGGCCACCGCGGCTGGCTAAAGCAGATTACCTTTAAATTCTGCGTTACAAGTTGCTAATATTAATGTCATAATCAAAAATGAACAGCTCTTCACTATCGTGCTTCATGTACACTGCAATAGTCACACAATACAAACGTGACTATCAATTGTGTTTATATCCGCAGTAGGTACTTAATACACGATTTACCTGCTAACAGCACTCGTATTTACCTGACGCTTGCCAGTAGGATGGCGACTGGGCGAAGGTTCAAATTATCCCGCGACAGCAGCGCCGTCATGAATGTCTAGTTATTTTTACAAGGTCTTTGCCTCGTACAGATATTTTAGGTACACTAGGCTGCTGTTTCAGAAGTATAAAGACAACAAGTAGACAGCTCTCTGCCTCGTACGAGCGGCACGATGACAGACTGACTCAAGCGTGCGACCAACACTTGCTCGGCATCCTTCGGCTGGTAACCGCAGCGACGCGTGCCGCAGCCTTCATCGTCCAAACGGCCTTCGCGGTCCATAAGAGCGTCTTGTAACCTTCATGGTCGTCACCTGAAATATTATGGCGTCACTTTACTGTCCTTTACAGCATCGAATTTTTAACGGCATGGGTAGCTCAAACGTTCAAATATTTGTAAATCTATCAAGGAGAGGACGCCTACACGTGATCGCCGAATTCGTCCAAATTTATGGTACATGTAGGGCGTGGTGAGATATGAAAGTGCCCCAAGCAGGAACTCCAGATGGCTAAGCGTTTAGGAAATGAAAGGAATTTTGATACTGATCTATCACCATGTGCACCTTATCAACTGCCCCTGAGGGAGTGTTTAGAAAGCGGTGTCTGGCTCAGCGGTAAGAGATCGAATTTTTATTGAAATGTTTGCATGTTAGATTCCGCCTGCCGGCAAATATAATTTTGCTGCTTGGCAATGCCTACACTACAGCTGTTAAAATTGATTATAAGAGGTAATCTGTCTTATGCTGACTGCAATTAAAAGATTTATTTTATCCAGACGCGTTTCGCTCTTTTATTTTAAAAGAATATTCTGTGGTCTGTAAATGATACAAAGGTTTGTACAGTTTGTTTTCGATAAATAGATTAAAACAGTTATTAAAGAACATTTTTCGCGTTAGGCCTAAGTGTTTATAACTCAATATTCGGTCTACTCTTGGTGTTGATGTCTCTTCTTTACATGTTACTACTGTTCCTCCGTCTTGTTGGCTGGAGTTCGTTTAAGACGGAGAAACAGTAGTAACATGTAAAGAAGAGACATCAACACCAAGAGTAGACCGAGTATTAAGTTATAAACACTCAGGCATAACGTGCAAAATGTTTTTTAAAAACTGTTTTTAATCTATTTATCGGAAACAAACTGTACAAACCTTTGTATCATTTACAGCGAAACGCGTCTGGTGTAAAATATATCTCTTAATTGCAGTTAGCATAAGACTGATTACCTCTTATAATCAATGTTATTATATGTGCACAACATCAGCATGGGACGTCATTATTTAAACAAGCATGTTATTGCTTCCCCTGTTTCTTCGATGAATATCAGCCTGGTACATGTAATCGATCAATTGCAAAATAATGGAAGTATCGATTTACATACATGACGTCCCCAAGTAAGCATTAACTACAGTCCCTTTTTAAATGTTTGTAGTTCCGAATTTCATCCAGTACCCTATCCTATATGATGTTGTGGTTAAATGTGACATCACTCTGCATCTACATCAATACTCTGCAAATCACTAAAGTGCACGGCAGAGGGTACGTCCCACTGTACCAGTTATTAGCGTTTTTCCCATTCCATTCACGCTGAGCCAAACACTGCTTCTTAATACGCCGTCACAGGGATTCATATGGTGATAGATCCGTATTAAACTTCCTTTCATTTCCTAAAGGCTTGGCCAACTGGAGTTCCCACTTGGTGCACTTTCATATCTCACCACGCCCTACATGTACCATAAATTTGGACGAATTCGGCGATGACGAATAGGCGTCCTCTCCTTGTACATCTACATCTGTATCTACGTGGGATACTCTGCAAATCACATGTAAGTCCCTGGCAGAGGGTTCATTAACCACTTTCATAACTTTTATCTATCGTTCCATTCCCTAATAGCGCGCGGGAAGAAAGAACACCTAAATCGTTTCGTTTTCGACCTTATTTCTCTTATTTTATTGCGATGGTCATGTCTCCTCCCTGAGTAGGTGGGTGCTAGCAAAATATTTTCACATTCAGAAGTAAAAGTCGGTGATTGAAACTTCGCAAACAGATCACGTCGTAATGAATAACGTCTTTCTTTTTATGATTTCCACCCCAATTCGTGCAACATAGCCGTGACGCTCGCCCCCCCCCCCCCCCCGTAACGTGATAAGACAAAAGGAGCTGCCCTTTTCGGAACCCTCTCAATATCTTCCGTCAGTCGCACCTGGTGAGGGTCTCACAATGGGCAACAGTACTCCAAGAGAGGACGCACAAGTGTGATGTAGGCAATCTTTTTGATGGAGCTGGTGCATCTTTGAAGCGTTTTGCCAATGAAACGTAATCTTTGGTTCGCCTTCCCCACAATATTTTCTATGTGTTCTCTCCAGTCTAGCCGGCCGCGGTGGCCGAGGTGACTGACGCGCTCCAGTCACAGTCTGCACGGCCACTACGGTCGGGGTTCGAATCCCCCCCTCGGGCATGGATATTTGTGCCGTCCTAGTTCGTAAGTAGTTCATAAGTAGTTTGTAAGTTTAGGGACTGATGACCCTGCAGTTGAGTCCCTTAAACTTAACAAACATTTCTCCAGTCTAGGTTGTTCGTAATAGTAACTCCTAGGTATTTGGTAGAACTTACGACCTTAAGGTTTGACTGATTTATCGCGTAATTGAAGTTCAGCGGATTTCTTTTAGTGGTCATGTGTATTACTTCACACTTTTCTTTATTTAGTGTCAATTGCCGATTTTCGCACCATGTAGTAATCTTGTCTAAATCGCTTTGCTGATATTACAGATACAGGGGGAAGCTGATTGTTTCCATGTGTAAGGGACTTAACTGCGGTTGTCATTAGTCCCTAAGTTTACAAACTAGTTACACTAAAACTAACTTATCCGACAGACAACACAAACACCCATGCCCAAGGGAGGACTCGAACCCCGACGGTGAAAGGCCTTAGTGCGCACGGCTATTCTGCCGCGGCAATGGGTAGCTGACGTTGCAATACATCGTTTTTCTTATGCCGCTGCGCTTAACGCTGGGACTCTCCCAAATAGTTTTGTGATACGTGAGACCTGAGGTCTATTTATTACCAGATCAGTTGCTGGTTCAGAGTGTCACCATTACCATATCGAATCGCACTGCCAGTCAGTAAATGGCCTCTAATGTGTGAGCTTACGGGACAATATAATGGGCAGTATGAATAAAACAGAGTATCTACTTTGGATTCCAGAGAACATGCTCAGGATCTTATAAATAAAGCTTGTCAGAGAATATTCTTCAACCGAGTGTGTTCTCAGCGTGAGTAAACGGTTGGGAGAAGTAGCTAACAACAGAGAAAATTGTCCGATTTCGTATGAATAATGCTAGAGAAGTTTCTCACGACTGCAGAACATTCTCCGTTTTCTGAAGTGAACTCTCTAGCATACTTCGAGCTGAGTAACTTCTATTAAGGTTACGTTATACTATGGTTTATAGTAAAAATGACAAAATTTGTGTTGCTTAGAAGGCAAAAAAAGAAATACGAAAGGAAGTAAAAAGTTTATGCAAATAAAAACATTTTGCTGACGAGCGCTTCCTTCACAAAAATCATGTGTGACACTTCAAGCAGTTTGTAAGTGACGAGAGTGATGCCAGAGGAGTTTTTTCATTACCGACATAGAAATGAAACACAAATGGCTTCAGCTGCGTGTTTTACCCGTCTGTTTGGGGTGCATATTTACAGTTGTGCACAACTACATAGCAGAATAATATTGTAATTTTTTTAAAAAAGGTCTATTCTTAACGCCTTATAATAAAGTGCACCCCAGGACTTCACAGTTTGTATCACAAAATAATTATTGCTGCAATACCGGGTACTGAAGTATTGATTTTTGTACTGCTGTTGTTCATTCTACCCAAACCGGTGGGCCTATTTACGATACGTTTTCAAACACCATAATCGTAACTTCTGTTATGTTAGAAGTAAGGAAAATGATTACGTGATTAATTACATATTTAGCAGTCTGTTTCTTGTAACTATATTGTATGAGCAGACAATTGGGTGTCGTATTTAACAGCAAGTATCATGTACTAGGAAGCTCTGACAGCGTTCCACATTGTAACAGACGAATGCGTGATGCATTCTTAAAATTTCGTTTGCAAATTGTTCTAACCCAACTTCAATGACATAAATGTTTCTTGCATGACGCAAATTTTGTAACGTCGTCAGATGAATACGTAAAAAGAGCATATTTAGTCTTAATAATATGCTTCTCCACAAGAAACTAATTTCTGAACACAACACAGGTGTTCCTGAACGCGTAGATACCTACTCCAAATTTGTACACTGAATAATTTGCCTCATTGGGTTAGTTAAATGAAATACATGACTGGACAGCTGTTCTGTGTCGGACATGACATTATTATAAACCACAGTACAACGTAGCCTTAATAAAACATACTCAAGAAGGAGGGGAACTACCCGGAATGAACATCCTGCTTATAGCATATGCTCAGAAGTTTTTATTCATCTGAAATTGAGAACTTACTCAGAGAACGTTGTTTTGCTCTGAGAATATTCTTTGGAGCAATGGCCCAATGTGTTCAGATAGACATACTTAAAACAACTAAGATACAGAAGGAAGAATGATAGCACCAACACACACACACACACACACACACACACACACACACACACACACACACACACACAAAGGGCGGAAATACGAAACCTCGCTGTAGTGGCAGTTTTAATAAAGTGTAATGGCTAGATAAGAATCTATTACCATACTGTTAAATTCATATGGTGAAAGTTTTGCCGTCACAGATTTTCTAAGAGAGCGCGGGAAAATGGAAAAATAAATCTTTCCGTTTTTGATCTTACTTCTCTTATTTTAGTGCAATGGTCATGACTCCCTAAGTAGGTGGGTGCTAAAAAAGTATGTTCGCATTCGAAAGAGAAAGTTGGCGACATAAATTCCGCAAATAGATCTAGCAGCATCCAATAACGCCTTTGTTTTAATGATTTTGACCCCGTCTCGTGCATCATTTCCGTGACACTCTCTCCCCTGTATGGGAATAACACAAAACAAGCTGATTAATATCCTCCGTAAGTCCAACTTGGTGGGGATACCACAATGCACTGTAATAGTCCAAAATAGGACACACAAGTGAAGTGTAGGCAGTTTCTTTAGTAGATCTGTTGCATCTTCTAAGTGTTCTGCCAACGAAACGTTCGCTTTTCCTACAATATTTCTGTGTTCTTTCCAATTTAAGTTGTTTGTAATTGTTACGCGTAGGAATTTGGTTGGATTTACGACCTGTAGTTTTGACTGATTTATCGTGTAAATGAAGTTAACGTGCTTCTTTTGGTGATCATATGGATGACTTAACACTTCTCATTATTAAGGGTCAATTGCCATTTTTTGCACCATGCAGATATCTAAATCATTTTGCAGTTGCTATTCATATTCTAGGAAGGCTGCTCACATTGTCTCCTAAATCGTTTATAAAGATAAGGAATAGTAGTGGCACTAGAACACATCCCTGGGGGACGCCATATAGCACTTCAGTTTTATTAGATGACTTTCCATTAGTTACAACATACTGTGTCCTTTCCGACTGGAAATCGCGAATCCAATCTCACAACTGTGACGATATTCCGTAAGCACGCAATATGGTTAGAAGACGATTCTCAGGTACAGTGTCAAAAGTCTTTCGGAAATCTAGAAATAAGGAATCGATTTAAGAGCCTTTGTCGATAGCACTCACCGCAGCACGTGAGTAAAGAGCTAGCTGAGTTTCACAAGAACGATACTTTCTGAATTGGTATTGTCTATGGTTCCATAGGCCGTTCTCTTCAGGGTAGGTAATTAAGTTTGATGGCAGTATATGCTCTAAAATTCTGCTGCAAACCGATGTCAATGATATAGGCTTGTAATTTTTCGGATCCCTCCTATTGCCTTTCTTGAATATTGGAGAGATTTGTGCAACTTTCCAGTCTTTGGGTATGACTCTGCCGCGGTGGAGTAGCCGAACGGTCTAAAGCGTCTCGCTGCAGAGCGCGCGGTTGCTCACCGTGGAGGTTCGAATCCTCCCTTGGGCATGGGTGTGTGTGTATTTGTCCTTAGGTTAGTTTACCGTAGTTTAAGTAGTTTGTAAGCTACGGACTGATGAACACGCAGTTTGGTCCGATAGATTTACAAATAGTTGAATATATATATATATATATATATATATTTTTTTTTTTTTTTTTTTTTTTTTTTTTTTTTTTTGGTATGACTCTTTCGCAGAGCGAGCAGTTGTGTATGATAACTATAGTTGGAACCACGAATGATGGCGATCGACTATAGACCAGCGAGCACAGAATAGCTTAGAGAGGCCTTATAGTGACAGCGAAATGAAGCTGGGCAGAGAGCGCGACACCCAACCAACATGGCGGCCGCAGAGGATGAATCGTCCTATATATAGTGCCGAGCGTCACCGCTGAGCGCCACCCGGCTACAGCTGCGAGCACAGGGTGCTTGAGTGTTTACAGTGGTGCCTATAAAGGGCCGCATCAGAAATCTTGATGCATATGAGAGTTAAAGTAATTTGTCTCTACTTAGCCTGTAGTGTAGGTTATTACTCATAAGGTATTTATTTCAGTTTTTGTATTAATTTCTCAAATAATTTATCTTGCTTTAGTGTCCTTTTATTATGCATTATTATTAGTGTGAGTATTATTGTATTATTCATGAAATTCGTCATGTCGTTTTTCAATAACGTTATTACTGCTATAGTTGATTGTATCATTTATTTCTTATAGTTTAAAATAATAATAATAATAATAAAAAAACAGTAGAAAGGAAGAAATAAAAATGGCATGTAGCTTTGGAAGGAATATAAATAAATATCTTACATTAGTTTACATGGCTATGGTTACTGGTAACCATGTAAACTTATAATATCATTGGATGCTGCCACTACAGATTGCCACTGTCAAAAACTGTTAAAAAATCTAATCATATAACCAGTGCTGCTGCACATATACAGATAAGCATTACATCAGCTTCTATAATCAGTTGGGCAGCAAATAAACAACAACAATATTATAAGTAATATAAGTAAAACATTGTAAAAATTTATGTAATTATGTTATAAGAATATATGTAACAACTCTTCTATATTACTTGTATTACAGAACATCCTGATGATGGCCTAAGGCCGAAATAAGCTTATAGAGAGTTAATAAAGCTTAAAGCAGGATTGAAATAATTTATAATTATTGTGGTATTGAACAATTACAATGTTAATTCCTATTTCATATATTTTAAGGCGTTCCTTTTTTACAATCTTTTTGCCATAAGTAATTACAAATTTCAGCTAGGGACAGCAAATCATACTACTACATAAAATAGAACTAATTTGATTAGATTAGATTAGATGTACTTTCGTTCCGGTAGATCCGAATTGAGGAAATCCTCTTGGATGTATAACATGTCAGAACAAAATACACAATATATAATTACAAAAAGAGAGCATATGTTGTAATGTACCTTCCACAGGTCCCAAATGTAATTGCCCTTGTGGATGTGTAATTGGTCAGGAAAAACAATTATATTAAGAATATTTACATTTTAAAGGACATAAAACTTATTACTACATGCTATACTAATATACTAGGTGCATATTACAATTCTTTATTATTTGTACTTATTGATTTATTTTTTACAACACTGGTTTACAATGATCACATTACTGCACAAAACTTGTACTGAAGTCAAACTGAACACATTATTCATATTTGTGAATATTAAATAAAATAACTTACATCAATCACTTCTGGTAAGAAATTTATCAATGGAGTAGAAGGAGTTCGCTACCAAAAAATCCTTTAGACTCATTTCAAACTCTATTTTATTGTGAGTTAAATGTTTTATGGCTGCTGGCATGTTATTGAAAATGTGTACGGCTGAATATTGGACAACTTTCTGAGCCAAAGTAAGTGAATTTAAATCTTTATGCAAGTTATTCTTTTTTCTAGTAATGATCCCATGGACTGAGCTATTGGTTTGAATATGAATATATATATATATATATATATATATATATATATATATATATATATATATATATATATATATATATAAACGACAAATTTCATTAGAGAATCGAAGAATACTGAACGAATCGTCATGCAGTTACTTTTAATTTCTTCTTTAGAATCCTGCAATAAACTTAGGATATATTTATTGTCAATAGGAACTTGTGAAACAACAGAAATGAGAATAATAACGTATGATCGTTTACCGCTGCTTCACTTTAGTCAGCTTTGGAGCCTAAACTATAGGAGGTAGGGCGGTGTACATAGTACGGAACTGCAGAATTTACAAAGGTATAAAAGAAAGAATAAATAAAATACGCAGATATCTAAGTCATTTTGCAGTTGATTTTCATATTCTAGAGACTTTACTAACCGAGCATGTGACTAACTTTTACGAGATATCGCGGCCTTTCTTTAAATCGTCCTGAGTTCTATAACTCTATACTAGGTAGTTTGACGCAGGTCTCATACTTTACGCTACAAAGGTAACGAATGTGCAGACGTGGTAAACCATTCTACTTTATTACTTTTATTTCAGTTATTTCACATTTTCGTATTAACATTTAATATTGCCTACGTTGTTTCCAGAATTATAACGAAGAAATTGAAATAAATCCCATCACGATACGATCTGCAGTTCTCATGTTAAAGAACTTTAAAGATTACCCATGCAAAGCTGGAGCGGGTCAGATAGTAATAAAATAAAGTATTGCCATAATTCTTTAATACAAAACATTGCATCCCAAATTTAAAAAAAATGTTTATCGAAATTGATCACAAAGTACAAGGTGAGTGAGAAAACAGAATCAGTAATCGCCGGTCGGCAACCTCGCTGAAAATAACGAGTAGAATTTGAAAGGTTCCACCGCTCGATTGTATCCAAATTTGTTATGTGAGGATATTTGGAAAGCTATAAAAAGTTGTTTAAATAAAAAGAAAAGTTCATTTCATTATCTACAACTTTCCCGCTGACGAGAAAATTTCCTGATCACAAAAAAAAGAAGAAGGAAAAAAAAAAGTGACAGGCGACTAACTTTTTCATGTCGTAATTTTAACATTTTCAGTTATTATTTTTATACAAATAAAATACGTATTTTATTTGCTAAGTGCACTGTTGCATTCCTTAAGTACTCACCTGTTTGCGTGAAAAATTTGGTAACAACTTGCAGATTGCACCCCGTACACTCAACAGCTCCCGACAAGGCCCCCTCCACATCTCGGATGAGCCTCCCAGAAGACATACCAAGAGCACGTCGGAATTCGGAATTCTATCCAGTGTTGGACGCTAAATGCGTAAGGGGATCCATAAAGCGCCTAACATTGGAGCTCCCAATCACTGACAGACCCCGTGTGCCTGCCCGCTCCTTGCTGAAGGATCGGTCACCTGATCACTCGCAGGATGAACGGGCGATGCCGCACGGCCAGCCTCCGCCTCGAGCTATGCGGACGCGCTACCCGCCACTCACACTGCGGCGAGGGTGGATCAATTGCGTGCGGTGCACGTGAAGGTACCACTTCGGCAGAGACCGTGGCGCTCCACGTGACACCTGAGGAGGACCAGGTGACAGCCAGACTCTGCCACTGCCACACCCCGAGGTCAGCCTGGAGCGACTGACCGTGGCCAAAAGCATGTTCAGCAGTTCCTGAACAGCGGCCAACTAATCCTGCGTCCGCACACAGCACGCATAAACCCTATCCATCCTACCACGGTTATTGAAATATATAGGGGAGACCGGGGCACGTTTTCCACCATTTTACATTTTTATTTTTGTACTTCATATTTTTATCGATTTTGCGGTAAACAGCGGATCATTATATTTCCTACACCTATATTTACAGTCTTGTACAGATATTTTTGAAAATACTAAATATCATTCTTGGTAGCAACTGGTTTTGTCTGACCATGTTGCGTTGGAAAATTTGCCCCATATGCGGGGCAACTTTTCCAGCTTACTTAAAATGTACAGGGGCAAATATTCCAATTATACTTTAAATGTTAAAACAGACATAATTATCTTTTTTTCACTGAATACGTATTTTTATCGTGAATTTGCAATACATTACAAAAGAGGATAGTAAAAATAGTCACATTAAATTAAAACAAATGCTATTTAATGGTTTTACAAAATATGTGACTTAAATATTTTACAAATACAGACATTTTTAACAATACTTATACTGATGGTCTGAATCACAATGTAAGCAAACAAAACATGGAACATTCCCTTTCGTACAGTCTCCATGCACCCATTTCGTGCACTGTACACACTTTTCATTTGCTTTAAACTTGGCGTAAGACTCAAAGCAATAAGGAATATGTGCCCCATATGCACTCGGAAAACGTGCCCCATCGCCATATTCGGAACTATAACACTACGTCCATGAGTAACAGTGTAAGCTATTTACAAAACAAATGCACAGTTACGTGAAGAAAGAAACCCACTTTTAGTGTGTGCAATGTCAAAATAATAAGTTTAACACTAGAATGTTTATTTTCAGTTTCAATAAAAACGTGAAAGTTTACTCACATTTCCAAAAATGACGAAAACAGTCCTGCAGACGTTGCGACTGCTGGTACAACACTGAAACTTTCGTAAATGAAGCGTGCTTTGTTGCTACTTCCTACAGTAACGCCGGTGGTAACATCTAGCGGTTTGCTTCGAAAATAAACGGATTTGGAAAACTTGCCCCTATGGCAAATGTGCCCCGGTCTCCCCTAAAGAGTGAAAACAAATAAAGCTGCTAAATACTTCGTCTATATGGGATACTCTGCAAATCACATTTAAGTGCCTGGCAGTGTGTTCATCGAACCTATAATACTATTTATCTCCCATTCCATTCTCGAACAGCGCGCGGGAAGAAAGAACACCTGAATCTCTCCGTTCGAACTCTGATTTCTCTTATTTTATGCAAATGTTTGTAAAGCTTATGGGGCTTAACTGCGAGGTCATCAGTCCCTAAACTTACAAACTACTTATGAACTACCTTATACTAAAGACAGGACAAACATCCATGCCCAAGGGGGGATCCGAACCCCAGACGGGGAACACCCTAGCACATCGTAGCATAGCGCCTCAATGCGCTCGGCCGCTTCGCCGCGGCTCTTATTCTGATGATCTTTTCTACCTATGTAAGTCAACAATATATTATCGCATTAGGAGGAGAATGTTGGCGATTGGAGTTTCGTAAGTAGCCTACGCCACAGCGATACGCGCCGTTGTTGTAATGATTCCCATCCCAGATCCTGTATCATTTCCGTAACGCTGTTTCCCCTGTTTCGTGACAATATAAAACGAGCTGCCTTTCTTTGAACTCTTTAGATGTCGTCCATCAAACCTACATGATAAGAATCCCACACTGCGCAGCAATACTCCAAAAGAGGACGGAAAAGCGTGGTGTATGCGGTCTCTTTAGTAGTTCTGTAGCTTCTTGTAAGTGTTCTGCCAATAAAACTCAATCTTTGGTTCGCCTTTCGCACGAAATTATCTACGTTCAAATGTTCAAATGTTTGTATAGCTTATAGGACTTAACTTCGGGGTCATCAGTCCCTAAACTTACAAACTAGCTAATACTAAGGACGGCACAAATATCCATGCTCAAGGCGGGATTCGAACCCCCGACCGTAGTGCCATGCAGACCGTGACTGGAGCGCCTCAGTCCCCTCAGCCACCGCGGCCGGCATTATCTACGAGTTCTTTCCAGTTTGTCTGAAGTTATATTAATTCCTAGGTATTTTGTGGAGTTTACGGCCTTCATTTTTTATTTATCTTGTAATCATAGTTTACTGGATTTCTTTTCGTACTCATATATACGACTTCACACTTCTCATTATTTAGAGTCAATTGCCAATTATTACACCATAGTGATATCTTATTCACATCGCCCTGCAATTGGTTTTGATCTTCAGATATTTTTACTAGACAGTAAATGACGGCGTCATCTGCAAAAAACCTAAGAGAGCTGCTTAGATTTTTTCCCAAATCGTTTATGAAAATAAGGAACAGCAGAGGACCAATAACACTACCCTGTGGAACGCCCGATAATCACCTCTGTTTTAGTCGATGCCTTACCATCAGTTACTACGACCTGTGTCCTCTCTGACAGGAAATCCCCTACAAACTGTATCTTCTCTGATATTAAATCCCCTATCCGGTCCCAAATTTGGGACGATATTCCATACTATGCAATTTGATTAAAAGTCGTTTGTGAGGTACAATGTCAAAAGCCTTCTGGAAATCATGAAATACGGAATCAATTTGAGAACCGTTGTCGATAGCACTCATCACTTCGTGTGAGTAAAGAGCTAGTTGTGTTTCACATGAACGATATATTCTAAATCCGTGTTGACCTTGGGTCAATAGATCATTCTGTTCGAGATAATTCATAATTTTGGAATACAAGATATGTTCCAAAGCCCTGCTGCAAATTGACGTCAATGAAATAGGCCTGTGGTTTAGTGGGTTACTCCTACTGCCTCTCTTGAATATAGGTGTGACCTGTGCAAGTTGCCAATCTTTTGGTACCGATCCTTCTTTGAAGGAGCGGTTGTCTATGGCTGTTACGTAAGGAGCTATCGCTTCAGCGCAACGGAAAATCTGACTTTAATGTACCCTTGGCTCCTGCAAAGAAAGTATCAACAGCATGTCACGCACAATACAGGAAAATGCTTCCTGTCTACTTACAATCGGTGAAACTGTATCACTTGGCACGAAGAATTTATTCGTCGAATATTTTCAGCTGTTCGCAAAGTCAGTACTGGACCGACTCCTTATATATAAATATTGTGTTTATGTTAGGTGTTCATATTATTTTGTGCCTTGTACGGACTGGGACGGAAATATAAACAGTGATGCATGGTGTAGACAGTTTAAACTAGAATTCGACAAATGCGCTGAGAAAATAGTGACGGACATCTATCCAGACTCTGGAATTGCCACACGTTCTCCAATTCCATCAGCGTTCCTGGACGGCGGTGTTCTTGGGAACGTGAGTCTGTTGTCGATGAAACGTTGCGCTGTTTCGCGGAAACGGCTGCAGTTAAACCTGGCATCCGAACGGCTGGGAAACAAATTACTGTTGGCATAGTCTGTTCTACAGTACCGCTGTCTGCTAACCACACCAGAAGTTGAGACGCATTTAGAAAGGTACGGTCTTTGGCCCTAGGCGATACAGCAGTTAAAATGTAACTGCATGAGAAACTAAACACATGAATATTGACGTGTACAGTTATAATGTGGCAGAATATTTTGCGCATCTCAGAATACGAAAGAAAATTATACGAGCGTGAGTCAAATGGAAACCTTAAATTTGTAATAACAATTCGAAATTTCGCGCCATTATCTTGCAGTTGGTAAGCGTGCTACAAGCAGCCTGCAGAATGGCCTGTAGGTGGCAGCATAGTGCAGATGCACACGAGAGACGCCGTTACTATTCAAAGTCGATTCAAGCCCGTCCGCCATCTTGTGTAGCCAAGGTTCAAATGTTTGTTAGACTTATGGGACTTAACTACGGGACCATCAGTCCCTAAACTTACAAACTACTTACGAACTACCTTATACTAAGGACGTGCAGACCGTGACTGGAGCGCCTCAGTCCCGGCTGTGGAGCCAAGGCAATATGTTTTCAGATTAAAGGACTATGTGCAGTGGCGGACTAAGGCTGTTGGAGGCCCGGGGCGGTGGCGAAAGAAAATGAGGCCCCCCAGTGCACTTGGAGATATATTTATTACAATAAAAAAGAATTGGAGGCCCCCAGGTCGACAGTCACGGGACAGTCTAAAAAAATTGCTTTCGAGATTTGGAGGCCCCAGCAGAACTAGATGCCAAGCACGCTAAAAAAAATTCTTAAATGATGACTGTCGAGTACATATTTGATATAATATACTTTTTTGGAAAAATACAGGCCAGATAGTTGAATACACACTGTTGTTGTTGTGGTCTTCAGTCCAGAGACTGGTTTGATGCAGCTCTCCACCCTACTCTATCCTGAGCAAGCCTTTTCATCTCCTCATAAGAACGACAACCCACATCCACTTGAATCTGCTTACTATACGCGTCTCTTGGTCTCCCTCTGCGATTTTTACCCCACACACTTCCCTCCCACGCTAAATTCACAATTCCTTGATGTCTAAGAATGTGTCCTACCAATCTATCCCTTCTTTTAGTCAAGGTATGCCAGAAATTTCTTTTCTCCCCAATTCGGTTCAGAACCTCCTCATTAGTTACGCGATCCCCCCACCTAATCTTCAGCATTCTTCTGTAGCACCACATTTCAAAAGCCTCTATCCTCTTTCTGTCCACACTGCTTATCGTCCATGTTTCACTAATCACCACAAATGTTATTGACACCATAGTATGGCGGCAATGGCTTCACTTTTGTGGCGTTAAGAGCATATCCCCCTATTCTAACATCCTTGGATGCACACATACTGTCGCAGTGTCGGTATAAAGATGGCCGCCCCACTTGCGACTTGCACCACGGAAGAACAGCGTTCTGCTATTCGGTTGTTGCGTAGTGAAGGTGTGAAACCTATTGACATTCCATCGACGAATGAAGGTTCAGTACCATGGTGCATGTTTGTCACAGCAGCCAGTCTACGAATGGAGTGGGAAGTCCGCAAATGGTGTGACTTCAGTGAAGGAAACCCGCCGAATGGTACTAATTGACATAGCAGCTTGTTTACAGATTATTCATTGGTCAGCACACCACACTGTGCATTTTGTGCTCCAGTTTCACAAATCACAAAGTGTTTGTAAGATGGGTACTAAGGCAGCTGTCTCCTGATATGAGAAAACGACGTGTTGTGAAGAACTTCTTCGGCGCTTTGAACGAGAAGGTGATGGTTTTCTTGCAATAATCGTTACTGGGGACGAAATCTGGGTTCACTTCCACCAATTGGAAACGAAGAGCGCAAGCAAGGAATTGCGCCATACCTCGTCACCAAAACCAAAGGGGTTTCGAACCATCAGCAGGGAAGGTTATGCTGACTCTCTTTTGGGACGAAAAAGGCATCATTTTGGAGCATTACATGCCTAGAGGGACAACTGTCACCATTGCATCATACAGAGATATCCTAAAAATCATCTGTGGCCTGCAATCAAATCAAAGCGACCTGGATTACTGTCAGCAGGTGTCCTTTTGCAACATGACAATGCAAGGCCCCACACTGCCCGTACAACAGTTGCAACAATCACAGAACTGCATTTTGAGTGTCTTCCTCATCCACCACACTCACCAGACCTTTCCCCACTTGATTTCCATGTCTTTGGACCACTCAAAGAAGCAATGGGAGGAAAGAAGTTCCGTTCTACCAAAAGAATTTTTTTCTAATGAAATTTATGCGCTTAATGAGCACTGGAGGACTTGTATTGAGCGCAGGGGAGATTATGTTGAAAAGTGATACAGATTTATACCTCTTCTGCACAGTAAATTATATTTTAAAAAATATTTAAGGTTTTCATTTGACTCACCATCGCACTTAGCAAGTGTCCAAATGCTTGTAAATCTACTGGACTTAACAAGTCGATGGCAAGTGTCATGGGATGGGCAGCTAATATTCTGAGGCATCTAATATCGTCCTCTGGCTCTGCGGACTGAAATGCAGCTGACACTACATAGTTTGCGGAGGGACAGCTAATACTGTTCGTGGATACAGAGCCCATAGTATGGACACTGAGTTCCATGTCATCCCCCATACGCTTAATAGGGCTCAAATCTGAGCTCTGAGTTGACCATATGAATCTTTGGACATCTACAGCATGTGCCTGAAGGCGGGGGAGCTATTTTCCGGCGCGTTCTCATCTCGGACGTCTCTGAGCTGTTGAAAGTTATCTATAAGAAATTGTGGTGTGTCGTTGTTGTCACACGAAAATCACTTTTAGTATGTTGTTGCATCTGACTGTGTGTGCGAATGAATACTGATTGACTGGCATCCTGAATTGCTTAACACAGCTTTCTGAAATTCCTTCACCAAAGAACACGAAGCAAATACTCCAGAATTCGTATCAAGAACAGCTGCTAGCATGCGTAATTTAGAAGTAGATAAACCCTTGAGTATTAAAGCAACTTAAATCACTTAAGAAAAGTAGGTCTTTCTGTCCTAACTGTAAACCAAATAGGTTCCTTTCAGAGTATGACGAAACAGTATCCCCATACCTACTTACTAAATACAACTGTTCGCTCAGAGAAAGATCCGTACCCAAAGATTGGAAAGTGCAGGTTAGGCCAATATTCAAGAAAGGCAATGGGAGTGATCCGCAAAATACGGCCTATATCACTGACGTTGGTTTGCAGCAGGATTTTAGAACATATACTTCTCTCAAATATTATGAACTACCTCGAAGAGAACGACCAATAGTCAACACGGATTCAGAAAGTACTTGTGAAACTAAGCCAGATCTTTACTCACATGATATAAAGAGTGCTATAGACAAGGGATTACATATTTCTACATTGCCGGAAGGATTTTGACACTATATCTCACGTCTTTCAGGTCGTACAGAGAGTTTATTGAACCATCTTTATAGGCCTACTATTTTTCTTCCATTCCATTCTCGAATAGCGCGCGGGACGAAAGAACAACTGAATCTCTCCGTTCAAGCTCCGATTTCTCGTTTTCTATTTTGATGATCATTTCTACCTATGTATGTAGAAGTTTACAATATATTGTCGTATTCGGAGGAGGATGTTGGCTATTGGAGTTTCTCAAGTACCCATGCCGCAGCGATAAGCGCTATACCAGGTCCTGTATCATTTCCGTAACGCTGTCTCCCCTGTATCGTGACAATACAAAGAGAGCTGCCCTTCTTTGGCCTCTTTCGACGTCCTTCGTCAAACCCACCTGATAAGGATCCCATACTGGCCAGCAATACTCCAAAAAAGGACGGACAAGCGTGATGTATGCAAGTTCTTTTGTAATTATGTTGCAAGTTTTAAGGATTCTGCTAATAAAACGCAGTCTCTGTTCGTCTTTCCCACGATATTATCTACATGTTCTTTCCAATTTAAGTCTGAAGTAATCGTAATTCCTAGGTATTTTGTGGAGTTTACGGTCTTCACTTTTGATTGATTTATCTTGTAAACAAAGTTTAATGGATTTCTTTTCGTACTCATGTGGACGACTTCACACTTCTCATTATTTAGAGTCAAATGCCAATTTTTACACCATACTGATATCTTATTCAGATCGTTCTGCAGTTGGTTTTGATCTTCAGATGACTTTACTAGACGGTAAATGACGGTGTCATCTCCAAACAACATAAGAGAGCTACTTAGATTTTCCGCTAAATCGTTTATGTAAATAAGGAGCAGCAGAGGACAATAACACTACCCTGTGGAATGCCCGATATCACCTCTGTTTTAGTCGATGCCTTACCATTGATTATTACGAACTGTGTCCTCTTTGACAAGAAATTCCCTATACAATCGCAAATTTGGGGTGATATACAATAACCACGCAATTCGATTAAAAGCCGTTTGTGAGGTACGGTGTCAAAAGCCCTCTGGAAATCAAGAAGTACGGAATCGATTTGCGAACCCTTGTCGATAGCACCACTAACGCTTTCTTCTCTGTATCGTGACAATACGAAACGAGCTGCCCTTCTCTGGACTCTTTCGATGTCGTCCGTCGAACCCACCTGATAAGGAGCAATACTCCAAATAAGGACGGACAAGCGTGGTGTATGCAGTTTCTTTAGTAGTTCTGTTGCATCTTTTAAGGGTACTGCCAGTAAAACGCAGTCTTTGTTTCGCCTTTCCCACGACATTATCTACGTGTTCTATCCAGTTTAAGTCTGAAGTAATAGTAACTCCTAGGAATTTAGTGGAGTTTATGGCCTTCACATTTGCTTGATTTATCTTGAAAACAAAGTTTAACGGATTTCTTTTCGTACCCATGTGATATTTAGTAGAATTGACGGTCTTTAGGTTTGACTGATTTATCGTGTATATGACGTTCTACATCTACACGGGATACTCCGCAAATCACTTTTAAATGCCTGGCAGAGAGATTATCGAACCACCTTTTTACTATTCATCTACCATTCCATTCTAGAATAGCGCGGGAAGAAAGAACATCTCAATCTCTCTGTTAGAGCTCTTATTACTCGTATTTTATTCTAATGGTCATTTCTATCTATGTAGGTGGCAGTCAACGCTATATTCTCGCCCTCGGAGGAGAATGTTGGCGATTGTAGTTTAGTAAGTAGACCGCGCCGCAGCGATAAACGACGTTGTTGTAATGGTTCCGATTCCATATCCTGTATTATTTCCGTGATGCTGTCTCCCCTGTGTCGTGACAATACAAAACGGGCAGCTCTTCTTTGGAATCTTTAGATGGCTTCCGTCAAAACAACTTGATAAGGATCCCTCACTGGGCAGCAATACTCCAAATGAGGACCGACAAGCGTAGTGTATGCAGTCGGTTTTGTAGTTCTGTTGTATCTTTTAAGGGTTCTGCCAGTAAAACGAAGACTGTGGTTCGCCTTTCGTACGACATTATCTACGTGTTATTTCCAGTTTAAGTTTTAAAATGTTCAAATGTTTGTAGAGCTTATGGGACTTAACTACGGGGTCATCAGTCCCTAAACTTACAAACTACTTATGAACTAGCTAATACTAAGGACGGCACAAATATCCATGTCCGAGGGGGTATTCGGACCCCCGAACTTAGTGGCCGTGCAGACCGTGACTGGCGAGCCTCTGTCCCCTCGGCCACCGCGGCCGGCCCAGTTTAAGTCTGAAGTAATAGTAATTCCTAGGTATTTTGTGGAGTTTACGTCCTTCGTTTCTGAGTAGTATAAACGTGGTTGGATGAACCCTCTGCCAGGCACTTCAATGTGATTTCAGAGTATCCCATGTAGATGTAGGTGTAATGGACATGACATTTCCAGCCGTGAAAGTCTGCATTTTACTGTAAGTTTGGAGTACCTACTGGACTGGAACTCCAGTAACTAGGAGTGTCGTTAATTTTCCCGGAGTGCCACGGCGCGAGGTCCTCGAGACGCCGGCTCGGGGCAAAGCACTTGTCGTCACGCGGCGCTTGTCGCCAAAAGCGGAGGGCGGACGCGCGTTGAGTGCCTACTACCTGCTACCTACTGCCGGAAGCAGCCTTGGGCGGGGCCACGCGGTGTCACAATGCGGCATAAGGGATTCCCGCGCACCGCGCCGCGGGGAGGTGTTAAAAGGCCGAGGCGGCGCAGGCCGCCCCACAGCCGTCTCCATGGCGACGCCCCGAGGCCTGCTGCTGCTGGCGCTGGTGCTGCCCCACATCGCCACGGCCGCGCCCACCGACATCGCAGGTCAGTAGGCCACCGGAATAACACTGGCTGAGGCCAGCAGCGTGTCTAATACACGGGGTGCGATAGCATGGAAATATTTACTCTCCTCAAAACAATTAGGGGATCAGGTGAGCCGGCCGCAGTGGCCGAGCGGTCTGCGGCGCGCCAGTCACAGTCTGCGTGGCCGCTACGGTCGGGGGTTCGAATCCCCCCTCGGGAATGGATGTTTGTGTCGTCTTTAGTAGAAGGTAGTTCATTAGTAGTTTGTAAGTTTACGGACTGATGACCCCCCAGTTAAGTCCCTTAACCGTAACAGACATTTGAACTTTTGTATGAGGTGAACCATTCCAGAATGAAACTTTCCCTCTACAGTGGAGTGTGCGCTGATTTGAAACTTCCTAACAGATTAAAACTGTATGCCGGAACCGCGACTGGAACCTGGGACGTTTACCTTTCAAGGGCAAGCGCTCTACCACCATTATTTATTTTATTTTACTTTATTTATTTATTTTTTTTAACAGAAAAACAGCTAAGATCTACTCTTTTCTGCAAGAAGGAAGTAAGTACCAAGACTAAGTTAGCAGTGCACCGCTCTATCTTTCGACCAACTTTGTTGTTTGGGAGTGAACGTTGGGTGGATGCCGCGGTGGAGTAGCCGAGCGGTCTGAAGCGTCTCGCTGCAGAGCGCGTGGTTGCTCGCCGTGGAGATTCGAGTCCTCCCTGGGGCATGGGTTTTAGTTTACCTAGGTTTAAGTAGTTTGTAGGCTACGGACTGATGACAATGCAGTTTGGTCCGATAGATTTACAAACATTCATTCGTTGGGTGGATACAGGTTACCTTATTCATAAGGTATAGGTTACAGATATGAAAGTAGCAAGAATGATTGCAGGCACTAATAGATGGGAAAAATGGCAGGAGGGTGTCCATAATGAGGAAATCAAGGAAAAACTGGGAATGAACACCATAGATGAAGCAGTTGGAGCGAACATAGATGGTGGGGTCATGTTACACGCATGGGAGAAGCAAGGTTACCTAAGAGACTCATGAGCTCGGCAGCGGAGGGTAAGAGGAGTCGAGGTAGACCAAGAAGAAAGTATTAGATTCGGTGCAGAATGATTTTGAAGTAAAAGCCATAACATCAGACGAGGCATCAATGTTAGCATTGAATAGGGGATCATGGAGGAATTTTATCAGAGGTACTATGCTCCAGACTGAACGCTGAAAGGCATAATCAGTCTCTAATAATGATGATGATGATGAGAAAATATCTGATTTCTCTAAAGATTGGAAACTGAACATGCTGCTTCGAGCAATTATGATTAATTGTTGCCTCCTGGGTGCATGTTGAAAGAGCTGCAAAGGGCGAGCTGTAATTAGAGTAAAATTCTTCTTTCGAGTTAGATGAAAAATAAAGTGATCTGAAAATTTTTTCAGTGGTTTGAGGTATTGTGCTCTAGTTGTAGTAATGCTTGGGTACATTATTTAAAAACTCTTTTGTTATGAAATAAAGAAAAATAAGTTATCCTTGGCATAGTCAAATTAAAACTGCCTTTTTTGTCGCGGCATACTTTGCCACTAAAAAGTACAATATCTACTTAGTGCATGAAGTCACAAAATTCACAGAAATCTATTTACTTTTACTATAGGTACATAGGCGTCATCGAATCTTTTCGTATTAAGTCACTTTTCGTTAATGCCAGATTATCTTGTCTGGGCCCGGTGGTCTTGGGGTAAAGTGCTCGACTGGAAACCGAAGGGTCGCGGATTCAAAACCCAGTTGGACCTCGGATTTTTCAGTCCGCGCTTTAACCCATCCTTCACCTCTCAACGATGTGAGGAGTCGCCAGAAACTACACGTGGTTCGGATTACACGTTAAGCTGTAGGCCCCCTTTCCCCGGTTGGATATCTGGGGTAGGCTAGGGCACAGACAATATATGTTACTCTGTGGCTACAAGCATGCAAGTCGCCGAAGTGGCGTCCAGTTGAAAGATTTGCACCAGGCCAATGAGCCACACGAAATTATTATTATTATCTTGTCTTCTCCATTGATTACAATACTCCAACTCATATATCAGGGAGAAAATGTCAGATCCATGACATGGTTTCATCTGTCCTGGTATCTTCTTCTTAAATGCTCTAATCGTTTCTGCCCTCAAGACGATATGGAATTATTGCAGGTTTTAGAAAATTTGCGAAATTTTTCCTGTAATTGGTAGCGTTCTGCAATCTTTGATCTTGTATCATTAGATACATCAAAAAATCTTCTTTGGATTTGTCTTCGATATTGAAAATCTAATTAACTGTATGACCTCTTAATCCAGTTAACTGCATTACGTTTAGTCTGCTGTTATGGTACAACATCTTCTGGAGTCAGGAAACCCTCTGGTGTGATGGTATTCGACGATGTCCTGGTGATAGTCACCAACAGAAGTTGAATGATCCTCCAAATCCCGGTGCTCTTCCGTATCCTGGGGATTGAATGTGACGCAAAAGGGACATTCAGCTAAATGAGTCGAAAAGACCTTGGCGTTGGTTGCTGTTTTTCTCTTCACTACGTTGTTCCAGGATGCCCTCACATCAGATGGCAAATGACGTGTGTTGATGTTGTCCCAAAGTAAGCGCCAGTTGTGATGTATATACACTACTGGCCATTAAAATTGCTACACCAAGAAGAAATGCAGATGATAAACGGATATTCATTGGAGAAATATATTATACTAGAACTGTTATATGATTACATTTTCACGCAATTTGGGTGCATAGATCCTGAGAAAACAGTACCTCTGAACAACCACCTCTGGACGTAATAACGGCCTTGATACGCCTGGGCATTGAGTCGAGAGCTTGGATGTCGCGTACAGGCACAGATGCCCTTGCAGCTTCAACACTATAGCACAGTTCATCAAGAGTAGTGACTGGCATATTGTGACGAGCCGATTGCTCGGTCACCATTGACCAGACGTTTTCAATTGGTGAGAGATCTGGAGAATGTGCTGGTCAGGGCAGCAGTCGATCATTTTCCGTATCCAGAAAGGCCCGTACAGGACCTGCAACATGCGGTCGTGCATTATCCTGCTGAAATGTAGGGTTTCACAGGGATCGAATGAAGGGTAGAGCCACGGGTCGTAACACACCTTAAATGTAACGGCCACTGTTCAAAGTGCCGTCGATGGAAACATGCAAACAAGAGGTGACCGAGACGTGTAATCAATGACACCCCTATCGCGCCGGGTGATACGCTAGTATAGCGATGACGAATATACGCTTGCAATGTGCGTTCACCATGATGTCCCAAACAATGATGTGACCATCATGATGCTGTCAACAGAACCTGGATCCAATATATATATATATATATATATATATATATATATATATATATATATATATATATATATATATAAAAGATGTTTTGCCATTCGTTCACCCAGGTTCGTCGTTGCATACACCATCGCAGGCTCTCCTGTCCTTGATAAGCGTCAAGGGTAATCGCAGTCATGGTCTCCGAGCTGATAGTCCATGCTGCTGCCAACGTCATCGAACTGTTCGTGCAGATGGTTGTTGTCTTGCAAACGTCCCCATCTGTTGGCTCAGGGATCGAGACGTAGATGGACGATCCGTTACAGCCATGCGGATAAGGTGCCTGTCATCTCGACTGCTAGTGATTCCAAGCCGTTGGAATCCAGCACGGCGTTCCGTATTGCCCTCCTGAACCCACCGATTTCATATTCTCCGTACAGTCATTGGATCGCGACCAACGCAAGCATCAACGTCGCAATACGGTAAACAGCAATCGCGATAGGTTACAATCCGACCTTTATCAAAGTAGGAAACGTGATGGTACGCATTTCTCCTCCTTACACGAGGCATCACAACAACGTTTCACCTGGCAACGCCAGTCAACTGCTGTTTGTGTATGAGAAATCGGTTGGAAACTCTCCTCGTGTGAGCATTTTGTAGGTGTCGCCACCGGCGCCAAACTTGTATGAATGCTCTGAAAAGCTAATCATTTGCATATCACAGAATTACAAATGACGTTGTATATATCTATATGTATGTATGTAAGCATGTAAACCATTTGAACTTGAAAACCACATACGCCAAATAATAAATAAATAACCTGTTACTGTCCTTCAAAGTAGTCACCAGCGTTGTGTAGAATCCGTTGCCAGCGATGTGGAAGGCGTAGTATACCGTTAGCAGAGCCTGTTCTGTTTATGGTGCGAATGGAGCGGTCTACTGCCTGTCGAATCTCTGGAACAGTTCTGAATGCCACAAAGTCGTTCTTCCATCGTCGGTATGAAATAAAGGTCACAAGGACTTAAGTCCGGAGAGTATGATGGATGATACAGAACTTTCTTGTTCCATCGACCTAACAGAGCAAGCCACAGCTAGCGCTACACGCGTCCGCGCATTGTCGTGCCAAATGATGGGTGGGTTACGTAGTAAAGTGTTCCGTGTCTTCCGCAAAGAGGGTAGCAGGTGATGTTCCAAAACAAACAGTAATACTGTGCACTGACGGTCTGCCGTTGTTCCTGTTTGGAAAATATAGTGAAACCGTTACGTTAGACCGCTCGCTCACAAGTGACTGTGTTTCTCTCGATTATTCGCACGTCGATGACGTGAGACGGGCGAGTCCATTTTCTGGGAGGTAAGGCAGGTACGTCAACAACGTGGGCTGCCAGTGACAATAGTAGACTCCACTGCATAGTGTCTCCACAGCAGTGTTGTCACTATCTAAGTTCCAACCCTGGTAGATGGTAAGCAGAACGATTTACATGTAGGACTGGAAACCGAAGGGTCGCGGGTTCGAAACCTCGGATTTTTTTTAGTTTGCACTTTAACCCATCCTTCACCTCTCAACGATGTGAGGAGTCGCCAGAAACGACACGTGGTTCGCATTCCACGTTAAGCTGTAGGTCCTCTTTCCCCGGTTGGAAAACTGGGGTAGTTTACGGACACGCAAGTCACCGAAGTGGCGTCCAATTGAAAGACTTGCACCAGGCCAATGAGCCACACGAATTTATTTAATATTAACTATACAACTATAATTTGTAACAATTGCAAGTAGTAGTCTTAGGGGACAAATGGCTAAAGATATTTCGAAGTTTTCATAACACTGCAGTTCTGTTTCGGCCATAAGCGACAGTAAAGATGAAATATGCTTGGATTTCGACAAAAGTATCGTATTACAAAAAAGGTTGTATTGAGCCACGGTACTTTGGAAGACTTAGTGACTATTGTTCAGATCCGACAGGTACATCTACAAAATGTTCAAATGTTTGTAAATCTATCGGACCAAACTGCGTGGTCATCAGTCCGTAGTTTACAAACTACTTAAACTTAGGTAAACTAACCTATGGACAAACACACACACCCATGCCCCAGGGAGAACTCGAACCTCCACGGCGAGCAACCGTGCGCTCCGCAGCGAGACGCTTTAGACCGCTCGGCTACTCCACCGTGGCGGTACATCTACATCTAAACTCTTGGGATCAACGCAGGGTACGCGCAGAAGGTACTTTTTCTTGTAATATGGCAGTATGATATTCTCCTATACCATTCACGACTGGATGTGGTAAGAATGCTAAAACACCTCTGGGAGTTCTCATTTCTCTGTCCTTATCTTCGAAATGATAGATAAGCAGATGACTAAAGACGGTATGTCGTTTCTGCCATGAGCTCTGGCGTTTGGAATTTAGTCGAAAGATATGGAACGGTTTCTTCAAGTGTTGCCATTTGAGGATTCTTCGTCTAATTTATTTCACTTCAGTTAAACCGATGACAATCTGCGCTACCCTTGACGCTACCCTTCAATTTGGGTGCATAGATCCTGAGAAAACAGTACCTCTGAACAACCACCTCTGGACGTAATAACGGCCTTGATACGCCTGGGCATTGAGTCGAGAGCTTGGATGTCGCGTACAGGCACAGATGCCCTTGCAGCTTCAACACTATAGCACAGTTCATCAAGAGTAGTGACTGGCATATTGTGACGAGCCGATTGCTCGGTCACCATTGACCAGACGTTTTCAATTGGTGAGAGATCTGGAGAATGTGCTGGTCAGGGCAGCAGTCGATCATTTTCCGTATCCAGAAAGGCCCGTACAGGACCTGCAACATGCGGTCGTGCATTATCCTGCTGAAATGTAGGGTTTCACAGGGATCGAATGAAGGGTAGAGCCACGGGTCGTAACACACCTTAAATGTAACGGCCACTGTTCAAAGTGCCGTCGATGGAAACATGCAAACAAGAGGTGACCGAGACGTGTAATCAATGACACCCCTATCGCGCCGTGTGATACGCTAGTATAGCGATGACGAATATACGCTTGCAATGTGCGTTCACCATGATGTCCCAAACAATGATGTGACCATCATGATGCTGTCAACAGAACCTGGATCCAATATATATATATATATATATATATATATATATAAAAGATGTTTTGCCATTCGTTCACCCAGGTTCGTCGTTGCATACACCATCGCAGGCTCTCCTGTCCTTGATAAGCGTCAAGGGTAATCGCAGTCATGGTCTCCGAGCTGATAGTCCATGCTGCTGCCAACGTCATCGAACTGTTCGTGCAGATGGTTGTTGTCTTGCAAACGTCCCCATCTGTTGGCTCAGGGATCGAGACGTAGATGGACGATCCGTTACAGCCATGCGGATAAGGTGCCTGTCATCTCGACTGCTAGTGATTCCAAGCCGTTGGAATCCAGCACGGCGTTCCGTATTGCCCTCCTGAACCCACCGATTTCATATTCTCCGTACAGTCATTGGATCGCGACCAACGCAAGCATCAACGTCGCAATACGGTAAACAGCAATCGCGATAGGTTACAATCCGACCTTTATCAAAGTAGGAAACGTGATGGTACGCATTTCTCCTCCTTACACGAGGCATCACAACAACGTTTCACCTGGCAACGCCAGTCAACTGCTGTTTGTGTATGAGAAATCGGTTGGAAACTCTCCTCGTGTGAGCATTTTGTAGGTGTCGCCACCGGCGCCAAACTTGTATGAATGCTCTGAAAAGCTAATCATTTGCATATCACAGAATTACAAATGACGTTGTATATATCTATATGTATGTATGTAAGCATGTAAACCATTTGAACTTGAAAACCACATACGCCAAATAATAAATAAATAACCTGTTACTGTCCTTCAAAGTAGTCACCAGCGTTGTGTAGAATCCGTTGCCAGCGATGTGGAAGGCGTAGTATACCGTTAGCAGAGCCTGTTCTGTTTATGGTGCGAATGGAGCGGTCTACTGCCTGTCGAATCTCTGGAACAGTTCTGAATGCCACAAAGTCGTTCTTCCATCGTCGGTATGAAATAAAGGTCACAAGGACTTAAGTCCGGAGAGTATGATGGATGATACAGAACTTTCTTGTTCCATCGACCTAACAGAGCCAGCCACAGCTAGCGCTGCACGCGTCCGCGCATTGTCGTGCCAAATGATGGGTGGGTTACGTAGTAAAGTGTTCCGTGTCTTCCGCAAAGAGGGTAGCAGGTGATGTTCCAAAACAAACAGTAATACTGTGCACTGACGGTCTGCCGTTGTTCCTGTTTGGAAAATATAGTGAAACCGTTACGTTAGACCGCTCGCTCACAAGTGACTGTGTTTCTCTCGATTATTCGCACGTCGATGACGTGAGACGGGCGAGTCCATTTTCTGGGAGGTAAGGCAGGTACGTCAACAACGTGGGCTGCCAGTGACAATAGTAGACTCCACTGCATAGTGTCTCCACAGCAGTGTTGTCACTATCTAAGTTCCAACCCTGGTAGATGGTAAGCAGAACGATTTACATGTAGGACTGGAAACCGAAGGGTCGCGGGTTCGAAACCTCGGATTTTTTTTAGTTTGCACTTTAACCCATCCTTCACCTCTCAACGATGTGAGGAGTCGCCAGAAACGACACGTGGTTCGCATTCCACGTTAAGCTGTAGGTCCTCTTTCCCCGGTTGGAAAACTGGGGTAGTTTACGGACACGCAAGTCACCGAAGTGGCGTCCAATTGAAAGACTTGCACCAGGCCAATGAGCCACACGAATTTATTTAATATTAACTATACAACTATAATTTGTAACAATTGCAAGTAGTAGTCTTAGGGGACAAATGGCTAAAGATATTTCGAAGTTTTCATAACACTGCAGTTCTGTTTCGGCCATAAGCGACAGTAAAGATGAAATATGCTTGGATTTCGACAAAAGTATCGTATTACAAAAAAGGTTGTATTGAGCCACGGTACTTTGGAAGACTTAGTGACTATTGTTCAGATCCGACAGGTACATCTACAAAATGTTCAAATGTTTGTAAATCTATCGGACCAAACTGCGTGGTCATCAGTCCGTAGTTTACAAACTACTTAAACTTAGGTAAACTAACCTATGGACAAACACACACACCCATGCCCCAGGGAGAACTCGAACCTCCACGGCGAGCAACCGTGCGCTCCGCAGCGAGACGCTTTAGACCGCTCGGCTACTCCACCGTGGCGGTACATCTACATCTAAACTCTTGGGATCAACGCAGGGTACGCGCAGAAGGTACTTTTTCTTGTAATATGGCAGTATGATATTCTCCTATACCATTCACGACTGGATGTGGTAAGAATGCTAAAACACCTCTGGGAGTTCTCATTTCTCTGTCCTTATCTTCGAAATGATAGATAAGCAGATGACTAAAGACGGTATGTCGTTTCTGCCATGAGCTCTGGCGTTTGGAATTTAGTCGAAAGATATGGAACGGTTTCTTCAAGTGTTGCCATTTGAGGATTCTTCGTCTAATTTATTTCACTTCAGTTAAACCGATGACAATCTGCGCTACCCTTCTTCGGTCACTCTCCAGGTTCCCGCATCAATTAGGCCTGGTGTGGGTTCCACACAGTTATGTAGTATGCATGTCTAGTCCGTATAACACGACTGGTTGGAAATGCAAACCATTTATCGCGGAATCAAACGCTAGTACACATTTACGTTTTGCGTACAACTTTACATTTTGAGTTAGTTGCCAGTGTCAGAACCAAACCGATGTTTTGTCAAGGTCTGTTTGCCAATAATGTTCAAATGTTTGTATAGCTTATGGGACTTAACTACGGGGTCATCAGTCCCTAAACTTACAAACTACTTATGAACTAGCTAAGACTAAGGACGGCACAAATATCCATGTCCGAGGGGGGATTCGAACCCCCGACCGTAGTGGCCGTGCAGACCGTGACTGGAGCGCCTCAGTCCCCTACAATTTGAAATCTTTTTTTCTTTGTTTCGGCGACGATCGGTAACAGATCTATTTTTTTTAACCCCGCAACGTGCGCTGGAGAGTGGTGTGTCGCAAATCACGATAAGTAGCACGTTCCGTGGGATGTAGCGGTTCGTTTCAGAGCGTGCTGTAGCTGTATTAGATAGACAGCACGTCTGGCCTGCGCCACGTTGGGACAACACGTCCCGTGTGAGGACGGCTTTAGTGTAGGTTAGTTTAAGTAGTGTATAAGTCTAGAGGCTGATGATCATCAGTTTGGTCTAATAGATTCACAAAAATTTGAACATTTTTTTACAAACTATATAAACTAACTTAAAATAACCCGAGGACAACACACATACCAATGCCCGAGAGAGGACTCGAACCTGCTACGAGGAGGAAACTGTTCACGACTGCTGGACTGATCGCAGTGTTCCAGTCGCATGTCCATCACGATCACCCACACTGCCCCCAATCGATTTTTTTCCTGTGCGGTGTCTGAAATGGCGTACGACCCAGCGGGCTGAATGACTTCGAGTTGTTACAAATACATTTGAGACGGTACCCGTTCATTGCAGAGTTGATATTAGGCTTTTCTCAATGCATCTGAATAAAACTTTGAGCGTTTATATTATTGGGAGAATTTTGGGAAGATGTACCTCATCTGCAAAGGAGACTGTCTATATAACGCTTGTACGACCACGTCTTGAGGATTGCTCAAGTGTTTGGGACCCGCAGCAGATCAGTTTAAAGGAAGACATGGAAGCAGTTTAGAGGCGAGCAGCTAGATTCGTTACTGGTATGTTCGACCAATGCGCGAGTGTCACGGAAATGCTCCGGAAACTCAATTGGGGATCGCTGGAAGAAAGACGACGTTCTTTTCGTGAATTTCTGTTGAGGAAATTTAGAGGGCCGGAATTTGAAGCTGAGTGTAGTACGATCTTGCTGCCGCCTACTTATATTTCGCGTAATGACCCGAAAGACAAGATAATAGAAGTTAGGGCTCGTACGTATACACACGCACATTTGCGGAGTATGTATGTAAATGTAGATGTAGATTTGAGACTAAATAACTGCAACGCTATTTGCTATACCAGACCCGGGTGGCCCATGCGATTCCAGATTCCTATGCGATTACTGTTGTATGCCAGATGAGCTATGACATTTTTAATTTTTTTAAAACACGCCCTCCATAAGGCCATTTCCTGTATTACAGACCCACTTTGTGACGATATCTATTCTATAACCCTTCTCTTCCTCCCAGTGTTCAAATCCTTGCCCTGTCTCCGCCTGTGCTATAGCATTCTATGTACTGAACTCTTAAGGTACCACAGCGTGGTTTGTGGAAAGCAATATGGTTGCAGCATTCATATACTTCTTTGGAAGAAAGGCAAACACCTGCGATGAAAGTTACTCTAAAGCAGGGATTAGGAATGGCTGTGTGTTCTGCGTATTTCGCAGCGTATAACTGCAGAACGTAGGCCGTGTCTTTCCCTCTTTCCGTGAGGGCCAAATTCAAGATTCGATTCTCAATTCGAGCCGGATGACGTAGATTGGAATTAAAACTGCAATGACAGCCGTATCATTTCGCCTGTAACGTCATCAAGATAGCGGGCACCCCCATTTCAAGCGGATATCATATGACAACCACGATATTTCTCTTTACACCATGAAACATATATAAGTAACATGCGAAGTGTTTAAGTGAGCCAAATACTTAAGCACAACATCTACAAACACAGTTTGCAGAATCGCATCTTGTAGTTGGTCACATATTTTTACATTTGTAGAAAACTACATGGAAATTTGAAGTTATTTAATCCAGCCGTAGTATTTAGTAATTTGTCTTTTGAAATCAAAATTTTCTCGAATTGTGGCGCGAACATAGTTTGCTCCTTGGTACAAATATCTTATAAATATTAATGACTCACGTTACTTCTCTATTTACATTTCGTAAACATCAGCAACGAAAATTTTTATTCGCTCGTGTAAGTTGTGCCAAAACGGATCTGCAGCTCCCTAGTAATTTCCAAAGCCTCTAAAACCCACAGAAATGGAGCAGTTTCAAAGATGTTTCGTCTATGGCTGTCGAATAGAAAGCTAACTGAGATGCCTTTTATTGTAACTGATTTGTTAAATCAGTAGCAGTGTTGTTATTGTTGTTGTTGTTGTTGGTTTTAAGGGACTAAACAGCTAGGCCATCAGTCCCCAGTAGCAGTGTTCTTCATATCGACATACCAAGCTATTAAAAAAATGCATAACTCGTTTCCGTCAGGGAACAGTAATTAACACGTTGTTCTTCAATGAGCACAGCAATATTCATTACAAGACACACACGCTGTTTTGTTGTCTTTCTCTGCCAACAACGCGTTTCACGGCTCAGGTCATGTTTGACTGAACATATGACTCGACTATCGATTGTTCTCATTTGTGCTTTAACCGACATGTAACACAAGTAGTCTGAACAAAGAACGTCCACATATTCCAAATACACAAATCTTGAAATAATAAAACCCTACAATAAATCCAACAAAATGAGCGCAACCTAACACAGCCAGGAACAGAAATCAACAGTCGACATGCAGTTCCTGGCGGACCATCTCTCTTATTTATGAACAAATGCAGGTGACTTTGACGTGCTTTGAATGCTGCAGTGCTCCTAAGCAACCTCTCTAACAGTTAAACGAGAATATCGCACTAACGGCCGGCTCGTCCATCTCTCGTCAATCTTCTCGTTAGTTAACGAGAAGATGCCTTTAACGTCCAGTTAAATGTGCTCGTTAAGTACATTGCGTTTGTCATTGCCAGATACACCTCTCGTTTGCTAACCCGTAGAAAACGAGGAGGTACGATATATTTCGACTAGGTTGGCAATAGAAACAAATGAAAGTGCCGTCTGAATAAACACCTTTTTCCCTTATTTAACTATCAGGGAAGAGGTTAGCAGATAGTTGTTAATAGGTGTTATGGAAAACAAACGTGAAAGAAGCTCGAATTTTATAAGAAGTTAGTGCGAGTGTGTTGTGTCCTCAATAGAGAAATATTAGGGTGCATTGGGATGTAAAGAAAACGGACGCTACGGCATGGAAGGAGAAGAAAAAAGCGACATGATCGCGTGCGGCAAATGAATTCAGTGCTTTCCACGGAAAACGTAGGACAGTAATAATGCTTAGGGCTTAGTACGATAACATGCCAAGTGTGAAGTATCTTAGTGCAAGCTTGCACATAGGCAAAAGTATCCCACATTGGGCTGCAATACTCCAAAAATGGACGGACAAGCGTAGTGTATGCAGTTTCTTTTGTAGTTCTGTTGCATGTTTTAATGGTTCTGCCAATAAAACGCAGTCTCTGGTTCACCTTTCCCACGATATTATCTACGTGTTCTTTCCAATTTAAGTCTGAAGTAATAGTAATTCCTAGGTATTTTGTGGAGTTTACGGCCTTCACATTTGATTGATTTATCTTGTAAACAAAGTTTAACGGATTTCTTTTCGTACTCATGTGGACGACTTCACACTTCTCATTATTTAGAGTCAATTGCCAATTTATACACCATACTGATATCTTATTCAGATCGTTATGCAGTTGGTTTTGATATTCAGATGATTTTACGAGACGGTAAATGACGGCGTCATCTGCAAACAACCTAAGAGAGCTACTTAGATTTTGCCCTAAATCGTTTCTGTAAATAAGGAACAGCAAAGGACCAATAACACTACCCTGTGGAACGCCCGATATCACCTCTGTTTTAGTCGATGCCTTACCATCGATTACTACGAACTGTGTCCTCTCTGACAAGAAATCCCCTAACCAATAGCAAATTTGGGGCGATATACCATAACCACGCAATTCGATTAAAAGCCGTTTGTGAGGTACGGTGTCAAAAGCTTTCTGGATATCAAGAAATACGGAATCGATTTGCGAACCCTTGTCGATAGCACCCATCACTTCGTGTGAATATAGAGCTAGTTGTGTTTCGCATGAACGATATTTTCTAAATCCGTATTGACCTTGGGTCAATAGATCGTTCTGTTCGAGATAATTCATAATATTTGAATGCAGAATATGTTCCAGAACTCTGCTGCAAATTGATGTCAATGAAATAGGCCTGTAGTTTAGTGGGTTACTCCTACTGCCTTTCTTAGGTGTGACCTGTGCAACTTTCCAATATTTTGGTACAGATCCTTTTATGAGAGAGCGGTTGTATATGGTTGTTAAGTAAGGAGCTATCGCTTCAGCATAATCAGATAGAAATGTAATGGGTATACAAAAGCCGGACCAGAAGACTTGTTCTTGTTAAGTGATTTTAGTTGCTGCACTACTCCGATGATATCTACTTATACGATACTCATTACGGCATCTGTTCGTAATTCGACATCTGGAATATTGGTTTCGTCTTCTTTGGTGAATGAGTTTCTAAAAGCTATGTTTAGTAACTCTGCTTTAGTAGCGCTGTCAGCGGCAGAATAGCCATTACTATCATATAGTGAAGGTATTGTTTGTGATTTGCCCTTAGTATATTTAACATATGACCAAACTCTTTTTGGGTTTTCAGTCAAATTTCGAGAAAGAGTTTCGTTGTGATAAATATTGTACGCATCTCGCATTGAAATCCTCGCTAAATTTCGAGCTTCTGAGTACGATCGCCAATCCTGGGGATTTTGTGTTCGTTTAAATTTAGTATGCCTTTCCCTTTGCTTTTTCAACAGTGTCCTGACCTGTTTTGTGTACCAAGGGGGATCGCCACCTTCTTTTATTAATTTATTTGGTATAAAACTGTCAATTGCTGTCGGTACCACTTCTTTGAATTTGAGCCACATCTGGTCTACACCTACGTTTAGTGTTAGAAACGAAACGAAACGAAACATTGACAAACGCAATTCTCCGCTAACGACAAGTTAAAATCTTAACCGGAACTTAACGAGACATTGACAAACCGGTCCTAAATTAGAGAAAAACGTTTGCTCAAGCGAGTTTGTGACACTTGCGGGGAGTGACACCTGCGGGGAAAGGGAATGTGTAGACACTTGCGGGGAGACCCGGACGCTGCAGGTAGTGAACAGGGTGTTCCAGAAGTAGGGATACACCACCCCTACTCCACGCCCTCCAGCCGCTACCTGTGCCGTATTCAGAGGATTTTAACATTTTATCAAAAAATGAATGTTACTACAAGAGATACAGCCATTCAAATTTACGGGCACCATAACGTTTTCCCTTCCTGAGTAAATGAGCTGCTTCTTGTAGTTTCAACACCACAGTAGCCTTTTTCTTGAATGTTCTGAATATAAATCTTCACACAGACTTATTGAGGAGGAGAGTGATACGGATATCTGATTGTAAACCACTGCCTATTACCTTAGACCTTTTTGACTGTACTGAACAGGAGTTTCGCGTATTCCGTAATTTATATTTATACAGTTAATAGGCAATGTAATTTATAACCAACTATTGGCTGCTAATTTCGCTTCATTTTTCCTGGAAGTCTTGCAACTTGTTTCTCCCTGTTGGTTTATACCAAATTCAGTAAAAATGGTTCTATATGACGGTGATAGAAAATAGAATTTATCTTTAGCATTTTTCGGTGTGTGACATTCCCTTACACATTCCGTATTTCATACATTGCTTAGATGTATTTGTAATTCGAATACAGCCAAATAGTTTTGGGGTCTACGAATAAACGCTTCAAGTATGTAAAACACTCATTGACGTGTTATTAACGTTTTTTAATTGAAGGTTTAAGGTTCCATCTCCTATTAAAAAGCATAGTAGCTATTTTTAAAAAGATGGAAGTTGCGTGACAGTGGGGTTAACTAAATAGCGGTCAATTACATCAACGTATCTGTGCAGGATGCCTAATATATTTATTGCTTGCGCAGGTGTCTTAATATGCTTAGTGTTCTGAATAATATGCTTTTAGGAGGTATGACAGTGGAAAGTCATCGTCTTGCAGTAGCAGAGAATGTCTTAATAACTCTCCAAACATTATCACTATTAAAATACCTGTTTGTTTTCAGGAGGAATACTCAACGAATTAATATGTAGTTAGAACAAGTAACTATATTGCTCCTCAAAGGGTTGTGCAATTTCACTGAGTTTCGTGTTATGTTGACAGTGCGGAAAATTGACAACAGCAGTTCTAGACTTGTTGGTGTTCCTGTACCCAGGAAAAGCCATCAGCCGCCCCAAGGGCCCCAGGTTCCCCGCAAGTGTCACTCCCCGCAAGTCTTCCAACCCCGCTCAAGAGCGAGCCGGGTCAAGTCCTATCGCGGGCCGTTTTTTGAGACCCCTGATCTAGAGGAACGCCTCCAGCACTGCCTGCAGCAGAGATCAGATCTCTGCAGCCTGTCGTACGGACCACTCGCCATATATACGGTGCGCTGGAGCGGCCTCCAACTGTTCTAGGAAAGCCTCCAGTACCGCGAAAAGCAGACTATTGTTCTCTTGCATCACACGCAAATGCTGCACGAGGCCGCAAAGTTTGCAAATCTCTGCAACAGATGATGTCATTGACACCCCTTGTTTTTGTTGAGATCAATGCCATTTGTTGCATACTAACGAGACGTGCTTGCAGAATGTACTGTAAAATTAATCGTCGGTGAATGTCAATCCTTTGGAAGTTCTGCTTCTTTACAAAGTACTAGCTGAACCTCCACTGCTTCGCATGCGCAGGCTGGTTGGTCTGCACCAGTTGTTTCTTTTTAATCCTGATCAAGAGTCCATATCCTAAGTTTCGTAGTTATAGCTTGAAATTTGAGTCAACAGCAACATATTTTTGAAAATCAATTTTTTGCGTCCTCCAATTTACGCCCTTATTGGTTGAATCTCAAAAATGCCGAAACACGTGTCATTTAAATTCGAACCCCGAATCCAAATCCGAAAATTTGTAGTTCCAACTTCAAAATTGCCTAAATAGCAACATATTTTCGAAAAACACCCCCTCTCCAATTTAACCCCGTTGATGGTTGAATTTCCAAAAATACCGAAACACGTATTTTTCAACGTCTAACCAACTATACAAATATCAATTTTTGCAGCTCTAGCTTCAAAATTGTATCAATAGCAACGTGTTTTCAAAAAGAATTTTTGATCCTCTATTTAACCCTCTTACTTGTTGAATTTCCAAGAATACTAAAAATCATGGATATTTAATCCTGACCAAGATTTCATATCCGAAGTTTCGTAGTTGAAGCTTAAAATTTGAGTTAACAGCAATATTCTTTTCAAAATCAATTTGTTGCGTTACGTATTTTCCCCCCTTATTTGTCGAATTTCAAAAAATGCCGAAACACGTGTCTTTTAAATTCGAACCCTGAATTAAAAACCGAAGTTTTGTAGTTCTAGCTTCAAAATATCCTAAAGAGTTACGTATTTTCAGAAAAACGGTTTATCCCCTATTTCACCCCATTACGGATGAAATATCGAAAAATCGCTTCTTAAATGACGCCTACAGAGTAAGATCAACACCCTCCACAAATTTCAAGTTTCTATCTTCAGTGGTTTGGGCTGGGCGATGATGAGTCAGTCAGTCAATCGAGACACTTCCTTTTATATATAGAGATTAAAAAACATTAAATAACCTTCGGCGGATAAGTCTAAAGGACGCTATAAAGTGCTCTCGTACATGTGTTTCCGCGTATGAAGTTTTGATTCTTGTGCCAGAAACAGCAAAGGAAACAGTTATAATTAGCCAATAATGAATGTAAATAACTAATTGAAAACCCGGTGTTGGCCAGGTATTTATTTATGCCTGCCTTGAGTAATTATTTCACCTATCCATTCTATCTCTCTGCCCATCTCCTTTTTTCTACAAATATGTTATATTTATCGGAGAATATATAAGAAACAAGGCTGTTATGTATAATGTACAAAATTATAAGTGCAGTATCCAAATAAAGAAAGATAGAAATCAAAATACAAATGACATATAAAATTCGTACGATCTCATATTTATTGACTTATATGTTGTACAACTGTATAATTTTTCAGGTATTACTTCCATTTGTATAAATGCTGTATGTCTGTAAAATCTGTTGCGAATACAATTAGTAGTAAAGAAGTAATAGATTAAAACTTGGAGCGTGATGGGGCGGTTTCCATTAACGTTACTGTTTTATGTGCTCATATCTCATGAACTACGTGTCGGAAAGTGATACAATTTAGAAGCTACATTCAACTATACATGTGTATACTGTATGTAATCTGTAAAATTTCCTGTCGCTACAATTTGTAGTGTTCAAATTATAAATTGTAACGTCATACCGAGAGCCGTAGTTTGACTCCACAAACAGCGGAAAAGTAGTAAGCGAGAAACTTTTTTCCTTTCATCATTTTACTATGGTTGCCAGCGAGAAAAAGTTTAATAAAGGTTTGAAATTATGTTTAAAGTTTGTTGCAAGTCGCTAAGTACTGTCATTCTCATACAGTGTATTTCGAAAGTCTCGCCGCATTATATGGCATTTTTTGCGATTTCTACTGGTTATGACGTAATATCTTTTGAACAATGTGCCGTATGTGATTCTTAACCATGTAACAATTGTTACCTCACGGTAAGGAATGTGTATACCAAATTTGGTTGAAATCGGTCCATTGGTTTAGGAGAAAATGAGCAGCATTGTCGCAAAATGCAGGAGTTTTCCGCGCATCTCATTGTTTATGACGTCATATCTCGTGAACTATGTATCGTACGTGATTATTACACTTACGGCGACCGTCCTCATGGATTGAAGCTTACGTGTGCAAAATTTCTTAAAGACTGGAACAAAACTGTAGATTTGTATGCAGCACGTACACACATACGGACACTCTGCTTTATATATTAGATTTTGGACAAGGACGCTGTTACACCAGTTCCTTTCTTAGTAGTTTGATGTCGATTTTGTTTTGTGCATGGAAATGGACACAGCGTGCACTGATTACCTTTCCTTGTATTCTACCAGTAAACCAGAGTCTACTACATGTTTCTTCCATACGACTGCAGATTTTTATTTCGGATGAATGGGTGCATCAGGCAAATGAAATTTATCTGCGGGTGCACAAATATGCCGGTTCCTTTCGGGAATACTTCTCCATTCACGTGATTGAAAACACAGCCCTACGTG
Source organism: Locusta migratoria (assembly GCA_026315105.1). Classification (NCBI taxonomy): domain Eukaryota; kingdom Metazoa; phylum Arthropoda; class Insecta; order Orthoptera; family Acrididae; genus Locusta; species Locusta migratoria. Next base: position 957,614,754 of record CM048744.1, on the reverse strand, counting down.
CAATGGGAACATCTCCATGGATACTCTGCAAGAGACACTGAAGTATCAAACTACTTTTATGGTATTTCTCTGTAGTCCCATCCTCTAACAGCTCGCGGAAAAATTAACATCTAAATCTTTCTGTTTTCGATCTGACTTCTCTTAGTTTATTAATGTTCAAATGTTTGTAACGCTTATGGGACTTAACTGCGGGGTCATCAGTCCCTAAACTTACAAACTACTTATAAACTAAGTTATACTAAAGACAACACAAACATCCAGGCCCGAGGCAGCATTCGAACCGCCGACGCGGGAGGCCGCGCGATCCGCAATATGGCGCTCCAGACCGCTCTGCTACTTCCGCGCGGCTTAGTTTATTATGATGATGCTATATCTCTATGTAGGTGGCTGCTAATAATATATGTTCGCATTATGAAGAGAAATTTGTTGAAACAAATTTTGTAAACAGATCTTGCCGCAGCAAATAACGCCTTTCCTTTAATGATTTCCACCGCAGCTTGAGCATCATTTCCGTGGCACTCTCTCCCCTGGATCGCGATAATACAAAACGAACAGCCCTCCTCTGAACTTTCTCTAAATCGTCAGTCAGTTCCACCTGGTGTGGGTTCCACAATGTGCAGCAGTACTAGAGACGCAGAAGTTTAGTGTAGGCAATTTCTTTAGTAAAACCGTTGTAACTTCTAAGTGTTCTGCCAATTAAACGTAGTCGTTGGTTCGCCTTCCCTAAAATTATTTATGTGTGTTCTTTCCTATTTAAAAAAAAACGTTCAAATGTTTGTAAAGCCTATGGGACCCAACTACAGGGTCATCAGTCCCTAAACTTACAAACTACTTGCGAACGTAGGCTTCCGCGGCTGTTGTCACTATCAATAAAATTCTTCTGGGTATGAAACCGCGTCGTCATTTTATAAATTCCACCGACGTTTCGGCCGCTCTTGCAGGCGGCCTTCATCAGTCAGACAGACCCTGATTAGATTAGATTAGATTAATACTTGTTCCTTAGATCATGTATACGACATTTCGTAATGATGTGGAACGTGTCAGTTTAGTAAATTTTGTCTATACTTGACAATCTATATTTTAAGAATATTTTTTGTAAATTTTTTTTTAATTTTTTTAAAATTTATATATATATATATATATATATATATATATATATATATATATATATATATATATATATATATATATATATATATATTATGTTTTATCTAAAAATTCATCTATATTGTAGAAGGAGTTGACATTCAGAAATTCCTTTAATTTCTTTTTAAATACTAGTTGGCTATCTGTCAGACTTTTGATGCTACTTGGTAAGTGACCAAAGACTTTTGTGGCAGCATAATTCACCCCTTTTTGAGCCAAAGTTAGATTTAACCTTGAATAGTGAATATCATCCTTTCTCCTAGTGTCGTAGCTATGCACACTGCTATTACTTTTGAATTGAGTCGGATTGTTAATAACAAATTTCATGAGTGAATATATATATTGTGAAGCTACAGTGAGTATCCCTAGATCCCTAAATAAATGTCTGCAGGATGCTCTTGGGTGGGCTCCAGCAATTATTCTGATTACACGCTTTTGTGCAATGAATACTTTTTTACTCAATGTTGAATTGCCCCAGAATATGATCCCATATGAAAGCAGTGAATGAAAATAGGCGTAGTAAGCTAATTTACTGAGATTTATATCACCAAATTTTGCAATGACTCTGATAGCATAAGTAGCTGAACTCAGACGTTTCAGGAGATCTTCAATATGTTTCTTCCAATTCAGTTCCTCGTCAATGCAAACACCTAAAAATTTTGAATATTCTACCTTAGCTACAGATTTATGTTCAAAGTCTAAATTTATTAATGGTGTCATACCATTTACTGTATGAAACTGTATATACTGGGTTTTATCAAAGTTTAATGAGAGTCCATTTGTAGAGAACCACTTAATGACTTTCTGGAAGATATCATTTACAATTTCATCAGTTAATTCCTGTTTGTCAGGTGTGATAGCTATACTTGTATCATCAGCAAAAAGTACTAGCTTAGCATCTTCATGTATGTAGAATGGCAAGTCATTAATATATATTAAGAACAGCAAAGGACCCAAGACCGAACCTTGTGGGACCCCATTTTTAATAATTCCCCAGTTAGAAGAATTAATTGTCTCATCTACATCATGTGAACTGCTTATTTCAACTTTCTGCACTCTTCCAGTTAAGTATGATTTAAACCATTTGTGCACTGTCCCACTCATACCACAATACTTAAGCTTATCTAGAAGAATCCCATGATTTACACAATCAAAAGCCTTTGAAAGATCACAAAAAATCCCTACTGGTGATGTCCGGTTATTCAAAGCATTTAATATTTCATCAGTGAAGGTGTATATAGCATTTTCAGTTGAAAAGCTTTTTTGAAAACCAAACTGACATTTTGTTAGAACTTTATTTATACTAATATGTGAAGCAACTCGAGAATACATAACTTTTTCAAAAATCTTTGATAAAGCTGTCAGAAGTGAGATGGGCCGGTAATTGTTGACATCATATGTATCCCCTTTTTTATGCAAAGGTTTAACGATAGCATATTTCAGTCTATCTGGGAAAATACCCTGCTTTAGTGAGCTATTACAAATATGACTGAGAATCCTACTTATCTCCTGGGAACAAGTTTTTAATACCCTGCTGGAAATGCCATCAATTCCATATGACCGTTTACTCTTGAGAGAGTTTATTATTTTCCTAATTTCTGAAGGTGAGGTGGGTGGAATTTCAGTTGTATCAAATTGTGTGGGTATGGCCTCTTCCATTAATTGCCTTGCTCCTTCTAATGAACATTTATATCCTATTTTCTCCACAACATTTAAAAAGTAGTCATTAAAAATGTTTTCAACTTCTGACTTTTTGTTGATAAAGTTTTCATTTGTTTTGATGGTAATACCCTATTCCTCTGCTCTTTGTTGCCCTGTCTCCCTTTTAATAATATTCCAAATTGTTTTAATTTTATTATCAGAGGAGCTAATCTCAGACATTATGCACATGCTTCTTGATTTTTTAATAACTTTTCTTAATGTAGCACAGTAGCTTTTATAATATTTTATTGTTTCTGGGTTATTACTCTTTCTTGCGCACAGATATAGTTCCCTTTTTCGGTTACACGATATTTTTATACCTTTAGTAAGCCATGGTTTTTTGCATGGTTTCTTAGAATTAAATTTTACTAATTTCTTGGGGAAACAGTTATCAAATACCCTTACAAATGTATCGTGAAATAAATTATATTTTAAATTAACATCAGGTTCCTTGTAAACCTCATCCCAGTCTAACTGCTGTAGACTTTCTTTGAAATTTTTAGTTGTTAAGTCATTAATCGAGCGCACTATTCTGGTGGACAGTTTCGAATTACTGAACGGAGCTATTTCATATACTGTTACTAGCTGTGCACCATGATCCGAAAGACCATTCTCAATGGGAGAAGCATTTATGTTGTTAAACTTATCTTGATCTATAAAAAAGTTATCTATCAATGTACTGCTGTCCTTTACTACCCGAGTAGGAAAATCAATAACGGATGTCAGATTGAATGAGCCAAGTAAGACTTCCAGGTCTTTCTTCCTATTACACTCTTTCAGTGAATCTACATTGAAATCACCACAAATAATAATTTGCTTCCCCCTATCTGACAGATAGCACAACAAGGCATCCAAGTTTTCCAGAAATAACTGAAAGTTCCCTGAAGGGGACCTATATACTGTTACAATTATAAGATAATCATCATTAAGTTTAAGCTGGCAGGCACATGCTTCAATATGCTGCTCTACACAAAACTTTTTTGTTTCTAAATTTTTTACACTGTGATAGCTTTTGGCATATATGGCAACTCCTCCTCTTATCTTATTATCTCTACTTACATTTGAGACTAATTTATATCCACTGACATTCACATTTTCCATACCGGTGACAATGTGATGCTCAGACAGGCATAGTATATCTATTACATTATCAGTTTCTATAGCATCTAAACAAACTAAAAGCTCATCTATTTTATTCTTTAGTCCCCCAATATTCTGGTGAAAAATGCTAACATTATTTTTTACTTTACTTCTCTGAGAAATATTTGATTTTTCAACATTTTTAGCACCTGCCTGCCTGAGCTTCTCACTGGACACTGATCTTAGCCTAAAAAAGAAGTACCTTCATGAATTGCAGTGTCCCCCCTTAAGGACTTTGCTATCAACCCAGCTAGTTTCCCCTTCCCTTTCCTATTGAGATGTAGGCCATGTCTAGTGAAATCCCACCTATCAATAGCATCCACAGGAACCAAACCGATGTCCGACAGAGTGTCCACCCTAAGCAGTTGATCAATCTCCATATTGACTCTCCTGACGGAGCGGTTCAATTGGGGTTGATCGTACCGCATGAAAGCAGGCAACAGTCCAACATTTGTCTGGGTCGTTGCAGAAGCTATTTTAACCAGGTCACACTCAATATTGTAGCCCTGATCCCTATCAATGCTGTTTCCCACCCCACCCACTATAACAACATGATCCTGTTTTGTGAAACCCTTACACAAGGAACCTATATCCTCTACCACCTGGCTTAGACCTGCACTGGGCTTGAAAATGTTTGTGACCTGGTACCTGTCACCTAGTTTTTCCTGTAAAATCTGGCCCACACCTCTTCCATGACTACTTCCTAACAACAGAACTTTCCTCCTACTATCTACTTTTTTTGAAACCGTTGGTTTCCTTGTGAAAGTCTGTTGCTTCCTAACTGCACCTACTTCTAAAGGAGCCTCTTCCTCACTTGACTGTGGTAGCAAGGCAAATCTATTGGTTGTGCCAATTGTGAAGCTGTCAGGATCTATACTCTCTCTGTGGCCCCTGTTCCCTGCTACCACTTCCCACCCATGCTCACCCTTCTCCCCCCTTAACCTCGTAAGTTCCTCCCTAGCACTATCCAGTTCAGCCTGAAGGGCCCTAATCTTCCCTTCCTGTTCAGCTATTTTTCTGTCCCTTGAACACACTTTGCAGAACAAAGGAAGAGACTCGTTTGCTTCCCTCTTTCCCACACCGCTACATCCCCCCCAATGAAACCACTTGTTACAACAGCTGCATTCAAACCCAAAACGAACAAACCTACTGCAGCTCAAACACATTGCATTCATGATTGTTACTACGTGATATTGACAATATATATTAACTAAAGATACAAGGGTTACTAGATTTGCTTAGGACACTAAAATACGTGTAAGCTGTTAGTAAATGCACTTAAAATTGCGGTATAACACTAAATTTTCACACTCGCGAATTTGGCCTATGAATGTACACAAAACAACTTTTCGCGATTAATGAGACAATGCGCGAAAAAAGAAAAGAACCTTTAATGGTGAGCTTGAAGACGACACTAATAAACGTATTTAGTTAGTTAACTGTGTTAAATGCACTTAAAATTACGGAGAGAAGCTAAATATGCACACTCGGAATTTAGGCCTAACAAGGACGTATGTAAACAAACCGTACTTTTAGTGATTACTGAATAAATATGTGAGTAAAAGAAAAACCTTTAATGGTAAGCTTTAAGAGCACTGTAATAAATGTTTTTAGCTACTTATAGTGTTAAACTACGCTTTATTTCTACTTAAATTACTTATCTTTTCCGATCGCACTGACACCGCACGTTTGGCCTTGTGCAGGGCTACCGATGAAGGCCGCCTGCAACAGCGGCCGAAACGTCGGTGGAATTTATAAAATGACGACGCGGTTTCATACCCAGAAGAATTTTATTGATAGTTACAAACTACTTATCAACTAGCTTATCCTAAGGACGGCACAAATATCCATGCCCGAGGGGGGATTCGAACCCCCGACCTTAGTGGCCGTGCTGACCGTGACTGGAGCGCCTCAGTCCCCTCGGCCACCGAGGCCGGCTCCTATTTAAGTTGTTCGTAATTGTTACTCCTAGGTATTTAGTAGAATTAACGGTCTGGAGGTTTGACTCATTTATCGTGTAAATGACGTTCTACATCGACATGGGATACTCCGCAAATCACTTTTAAGTGCCTGGCGGAGGGTTTATCGAACCACCTTTATACTATTCATCTAACATTCCATTCTCGAAAAGCGCGCGGGAAGAAAGAATATCTGAATCTCTTTGTTCGAGCTCTGATTTCTCGTACTTTATTCTGATGGTCATTTCTACCTATTTAGGTGGCAGGCAACAATATATTCTCGCACTCGGGGGAGAATGTTGGCGATTGGAGTTTCGTAAGTAGACCATGCCGCAGCGATAAACGACGTTGTTGTAATGATTCCCATCCCAGATCCTGTATCGATTCCGTGACACTGTCTCCCCTGTATCGTGACAATACGAAACGGGCGGCCCCTCTTTGGACTCTTTAGATGGCTTCCGTCAAAACCACTTGATATGGATCCCACACTGGGCAGAAATACTCAAAATGATGACGGACAAGCGTGGCGTATGCAGTCTCTTTAGTGGTTTTGTTGCATTTATTAAGTGTTCTGCCAATCAAACGCAATCTCTGGTTCGCCTTTCCTACGACATTATCTACATGTTCTTTCCAGTCGACTGCCTTCACATTTGATTGATTTATCTTGAAAACCATGTTTAACAGATTTCTTTTCGTACTCATTTGGACGACTTCACGCTTCTCACTTCTCAGACAACATGAGGAAATCAGTATTGAGGGTTGCCGCCATTTCTGGCTATAAAACCTGCTGTGATGCAATGAATGTGTTCTTGCTATATACCGCTCCATGCTGCTTCCACATATTGCCAGAGTTGATCTGTTTCAACGGGTGGGGTATCCTGGTCCAGTCGTCCCGCCATTATCGATTAGACGTGTTCGATAGGCGAGAGTTCGAATCGCGAATGTCTCGAACAGCGTTTGCCACGTGTGGTCGCGCTGAACTCTGTTGTAATCTGGGCGTCACAAACTGCAAACGTTGTCCTCAGTTCGGAGACTGGTTTGATGCAGCTCTCCACCCTATGTATCCTGAGCAAACCTCTTCATCGCCTGAAAAGAACGGCAACCCACATCCATCTGAAAATATTCGTCTCCTAGTCTCCATCTGCGCGGTTCTATTCAGCCAATTATCAGACAAGCAAATAGTGGGGCAAAGGGGGATCCCAATTGGGAATAAGTGGGAGAGGCTTACCAGTTCCGGCATACTACAACCAAGGAAAACCTCCCGAAAACCTTGTTCTGAACCGGGGGATTGGGACCAATTAAATTTATCTCTGAGACGTTGCCTCAGACTACAAATGGATTATCGGGAGAGCACGAGTGCACTCACGACAATCAAGGATTGGACGCCCGAGTTACTCTCGTAAACTCGTAGAGATCAGCTCGACAATTAATATTCAGTGTTAGCAAATTTTGTCTTTTTCAGAACCGAATGGACAAGCTTTCCCCTAGAGGAACCGCACCCATAAGCATGGTATCCTCTGCGTCGATGTAATGACAAACACCGTTCACATATAAAAAATAAATCAAATACTTGCATACACGAATGAAACTTTCACTCTGCAGCGGAGTGCGCGCTGTTATCAAACTTCCTGGCAGATTAAAATTGTGTGCCAGAACCGAGACCTTTGCCTTTCGCGGTAAGCGCTCTACCGACTGAGCTATCCCGGCATGCTTCTCAGTCCGCTCTCGCAACTTTACTTCCGCCAGTACCTCGCCTTCTACTTTCCAAACTTTACAGAACTTCCCCTGCAAAACATGCAAGACTAGCACTCCTGGGAAAAAGGATATGCTGGAGACATGGCTTAGCCACAGCTTAAGGGATGTTTTTAGAATGAAACTTTCACTCTGTAACGGAGTGTGCGGTGATACAAAACTTCCTGGCAGATTAAAATTGTGTGCTGGAACCGGGATTCTCTACCATATCCTTTCTTGCAGGAGTACTAGTCTTGCAGAGTTTCTCAGGAGAACTTCTGTGAAGGTTGGAAAGTGAGAGGCGAGATACTGGCAGAAGTGAAGTTGTGTGAACGGACTGTTAAGCGTGCCGGGATAGCTCAGTCGGTAGAGCGCTTGCCCATGAAAGGCAGAGGTCTCAGGTTCTAGACTCGGTTCCACACACAATTTTAATGAACCAGGAAGTTTCACTTGTGTGCAACTTCGACTGACATCATATACAGGGTGATTCTAAAGTCACTATACATTTTGTACTTAAACAAATTTTATTAACCAGTGTGTAATGGTACTGCAACTTATCTTACAATAGGACATAATTTCTGTACATTTCAATGTGATCACCTGGCATGTCTAGTCACACCCTCAGCAATGTAGATCGTAACACCTGCCCAAGGATATCTGGTGTAATCTCAGCACCAGTGGCTTAAATCCGCTGTATTAAGTGTTAAATGCTGCGGATATTCACCTGGTATACGTTAGACTTGATAAACCGCCATGCAGAAAAGTCTAATGAAGTCAAGTCACGAGAGCAGAGTGTCCACATCCCTGGAGAGGCACAACAAATCTGCCGGGAAATGCTTGATTCAAATAATCCTGAACAATGGGGGCAAAATGTCCTGTTGAAAAACAACAGTATCCATAACCCCATCAAATATCAACTGGGGCTCCAAAAAGTGTTCCAACATATCTAGGTAATGTGTTTCCTGTAACAGTTTGTTCTATGAAGAAGAAGGGTCCGTACACTGTTGACCTTGTTATCCCTAACCACACATTGACTTTTGCTGTGTTCTGTTGCCACTCCTGCAACATACTTGGTTGTTCGTCTGCCCAGATCCTGCAGTTGTCTGTTCACATGTTCACAGGTATGAAATGTAACTTCATCATTGAACAAGACATTTTGCTTCTAATTATCATTTTCCACAGCTTGTAGCAGGTCATGACACACAGCTTGTCTGGTCGCATAGTTCTCCGCTTGAAACTTATGTACGACCTGGATATGGTACACATGTTTATGTAGCTTGTAACGGAGCACTCTTCATACAGTGGTTTGAGGAATTCCAAGCTCCCTACTAAGTCTCCAGGTAGATGTGGAAGGGCTAAGTGTGATCGCATCTTGCACACTTTGCACGGACGTTCTTCATCTGCAACACTACCAGTACGCTGGAATTTATTGACTAGGGTCTTGATAGTAAGCCTGGTGAGGCCTGTTTTCCGGAATCAACATCCAAAGTCTGTCTGCACCTTTCATACGTCAGTCTAGAAAGATGAGCAGAAACAACAGCAATTAATTCTTCCTTGTTTACCATTCTGTCGTGGTATGTGCAATAAACAAATATTCCGTTACTATATCAATGAAATGTATAGTGACTTTAGAATCGCCCTGTATATGGATCACATCTCGTGTTTCTTAAGCTTGTTGTGAACATATATGGCATCTAAAGAGAACTGTGTTTGGTTACACAGAGTGGGAATTGTGTCCTTGTGAAATGTGTCATTGTTGTCCAACCTAGATACTTTATTTAGCAGCATTATGAGTAAATGACGTTATGGTGTTGCTTATCATATATTATTTCTATAATGAGAATATAAGAGGTGTTCAACACTTGCTTCAAGTTTCCTTAATGATAGTTGTGTTTTTGCACAATGGTTGCGAAAGAGTCATTTTTGTTTAAGCCGATCGTAGATTGGTGTGCTAAGATAGATCCCATAAAGGAAACACTGTTCATAATCTCTGTTTACAAAACGGCCACAGTGACCATTTTGTAAACACAGTTATGTAACCAGAGAAACTGTCGGCCAAGACAATAACACGTGTCACAAAGAGTAATGGCTCCTGGACTGTGCCCTGAGGCAGCAGTGACGTCATGGCCGCGCAGAACAGTCACTGCAAACAGAGGTGATAAAACGTAAACCGCCGCGGACGGTACGCGGCCTGTGTGCGGAGAAGACGGGTTGGGCCGGTTGTAGCCGGTGGGGAAACCCGGGCGCGCGACCTTGCACTTGCCAGCTGCTGCGGCCGCCTCGGGAAAGCCCGCCGACGGCAGCGCCACATCCGGCTGGCGGCGGCCGCGGGAACCTCTAATTGGGCGCTCTGTATGCGGGCCGCGCCCGGCCATATAATGGTGCCGCCAGCCGCGCCGTGCGATATGCGTCGCCTCGACATTCGCGACCGCCCACGGCCGCGTAGCTCGACGTAACTGTTCTGTCACGGCCGCAGTTTTCACCTGAGGCAACGGACAGGCAGAATTCGCGGCCGCAGTGTGTGCAGATCTGTAATGAATTAAACAACAGTCTCAGCATAGCGGTATTATTAACTTTCTGAGCACATTGTTTATAAGTCACACTGGATGCTATGCATTGTGGAGAACCTGTATGAGAAGGCCACCTGGAGGATACAGCTTACCTGGTCGTAGATCAATGTTTATACATGTTGTCGTAGATTGGTACTCTCGGTAGTGGCTAGGGCAAAACTAATCCACTACAAATAATGTAGGCAACACGTAGGATTGCAGTTCATTGACATTTTAACAGGGTTGGGAAAGATATTTTTTTTAAAGTAACTAAGTTATAGTTAAGGTTATTTACCTGAAAGGTAACTTAGTTAGAGTTATAGTTACTATACATCGAAAGTAACTGTACCAGTTACTAGTAACTTTACAGTTACTCTTGTTGTTGTTATGGTCTTCAGTTCTGAGACTGGTTTGATGCAGCTCTCCACCCTACTCTATCCTGAGCAAGCATTTTCATCTCCTCATAAGAGCGGCAACCCTCATCTGCTTACAATATGCGGCTCTTGGTCTCCCTTTGCGATTTTTACCCCACACACATCCCTCCAATGCTAAATTTACGATTCCTTGATGTCTAAGAATATGTCCTACCAAGCGATCCCTTCTTTTAGTCAGTGTATGAGAAAAATTCCTTTTCTCACCAATTCTGTTCAGTACTTGTTCATTAGTTATGCGAGCTACCCACCTAATCTTCAGCATTCTACTGTAGCACCACATTTCAAAAGCCTCTATTCTCTTCATGTCCGCACTGCTTATCGTCCATGTTTCACTCCCGTACAAGGCAACACTCCACACAAATGTCTTCAGAAAGGACTCACTTAAATCAATATTCAATGTTAACAAATTTCTCTTTTTCAAGAACTCTTTTCTACCCATTGCCATTCTGCATTTTATATCCTCTGTACTGCGACCATCATTCGTTATTTTACTGCCCAAGTAACAAAACTCATCTACCTCCTTCATTGCTTCGTTACCTAATCTAATTCCTTCAGAATCACCTGATTTCCTTAGACTGCACTCCATTACCCTAGTTTTGCTCTTGTTAATGTTCATTTTATACGCTCTCTTCAACACATTTTCCATCCCATTCAACTGCTCTTCCAGATCCTTTGCTGTCTCTGAGAATTACAATGTCATCAGCAAAACGCAATGTTTTTATTTCTTCATCCTTAACTTTAATCCCTATTCCAAATTTTTCCTTGCTTTCCTTCACCGCCTGCTCGATGTACAAATTGAATAAGGCTACAACCCTGCCTTACTCCCTTACCAACTAATGCTTCCCTTTTATGCTCTTTGAGTCTAATATCTGCGGTCTGGCTTTTGTACAAGTTGTAAATAACTCTCCTTTCCCTGTATTTTACCCCTGCTTAGTTCAGTATTTGAAAGACCGTATTCCAGTCAACATTTTCAAAAGCTTTCTCCTAATCTACAAAAGCTAAAAGTGTAGGTTTGCCTTTCCTTAATCTATCTTCTAAGTCGTAGATTGAGTACTGTCTGTATTGTTCCTATGTTCCTCCTGAATCCAAACTGATTTTCCCTGAGGTCAGCTTCTACCAGCTTTTCCATTCTCCTGCAGATAATTCGTTTAAAATTTTGCATCCATGACTTATCAAACTGGAGGTTCTGTAATTTTCACACCTGTCTGCGCCTGCTTTCTTTGGAATGGGATTATTGCAGGGTATTTCGACTGTCTCGTACAGCTTACACACCAGGTGAAATAGTTTTGTCATGGCTGGCTCTCCTGGATACTTTAGTAGCTGTGAGGGAATGTAATCTAATCCCAAAGCCTTGTTCCAACCTAGGTCTTTCAGGACTCTGTCAAATTCATCTCTGAGTATAGTATCTCCTATTTCATTTTGATCTACTTCCTCTTCCCTTCCTACAACATTGTCGCTAAGTTTATTTACTTTGTAGAGCTAATGTACGTCCTCTTTCCACCTTTCAGCTTTCCCTTCTTTGCTGAGAACTGGTTTCCCATCTGAGTTCTTGATATTCGTAGAGCTGTTTTTCTTGTCCCGAAATGTCTCTTTTATTTTCCTGTAGGCAGTATCTACTTTTACCCTTCTTATACATTCTTCTACAGGTTTGTATTTGGATTCTAGCCACTCCTGCTTAGCCGTTTTGCACTTCCTGTCAATCTCACTTCTTAGTCGTCTGTACTGCATTTTGCCTGTTTCATTTACATTTTATATTTTCTCCTTTCATCAATTAAATTTAGTATTTCCTGTTATATCCAAGGATTTTTTGTAGGTCTTGCCTTTCTACCTATTTTGTCCTTTGCAGCCTTCACTATTTCATCTCTCAATGCTACCCATTCCTCTTCTACTGCTTTATTTCTCGCTGTTTCTGTCAATTGTTGCCTAAATCTCCCTCTGAAATTCTCCAGAACTTCCCTTTCCTTCAATTTATCTAAGTCCCATCTCCTTATTTTCCTACCTTTCTGCAGTTTTTTCAGTTTAAGCCTACAGTTCATGACTAACAAGTTATGGTCAGAGTCTATATCTGCCCCTGGGTACGTCTTACAGTTTACTACCTGGCTCCGGAAACTATGTCTTACCATTATAAAATCTATCTGATACCTTCCGGTGTCTCCTGGTCTCTTCCACGTATACAACCTTCTTTTGTGATTTTTAAACCATGTGTTTGTTACGATTAAATCATGTTCCGTGCAAAATTCTACCAGGCGGCTTTCTCTTTCATTCCCCCTGCCCAGTACATATTCATCTACTATATTTCCTTCTCTTCCTTTTCCTACTACCGAATTCCAGTCTCCCATCACAATTAAGTTTTCCTCTCCCTTAACTGTCCGAATAATTTCCTTTAGCTCCTCATATATTTCTTCGATCTCCTCATCATCGGCAGAGCTAGTTGGCATATAAACCTGTACTACTGTTGTCGGTGTTGGCTTCGTATCTATCTTGACAATGATAATGCGATCACTGTGCTGCTCATAGTAGTTTACCCGCATTCCTATTTTCTTATTCATTATAGTCCTAGTCCTGTGATACCCCCAACTGATTTTGTATTTATAATCCTGTACTCACCTGACCAGAAATCCTGTTCATCCTGCCACCGGACTTCACTAATCCCCACTATATCTAACTTCAACCTATCCATTTCCCTTTTTAAATTTTCTAATTTTCCTACCCGATTAAGGGATCTGACATTCCACGCTCCGATCCGTAGAATGCCAGTATTGTCTTTCCTGATGACAACATCCTCCTGAGTAGTCCCCGCCCGGAGATCCGAATGGGGGACTATTTTACCTCCGGAATATTTTACCGGAGAGGATGCCATCATCATATTTCCATACAGTAGAGCTGCATGTCCTCGGGAAATGTAACGGCTGTAGTTTCCCCTTGCTTTCAGCCGTTCGCGGTAACTGTGTGGCAAAGCCACATTAGCTGATGTTACAAGGCCAGCTCAGTCAATCATCCAGACCGTTGCCCCTGTAACTACTGAAAAGGCTGCTGCCCCTCTTCAGGAACCACACGTTTGTCTGGCCTCTCCACAGATACCCCTCCGCTGTGGTTGTACCTACGGTACGGCTATCTGTATCGTTGAGGCACGCAAGCCACCCCACCTCGGCAATGTCTGTGGTTCATGGGGGTGGATCAGATAGCTACATAACGTTTATGTATACATCATTGTTTGTTGGATACTATCTCGATGACCAAAAGCAAAAATCATGACACGCGGACAACTGTTGTACTATTCCTTTGCTTCCTCAACGGTACCCATAGTATTAGATCTTATCTACGGAGAACTATATGCCAGTTATTGGGTGTACTGAAATTTATGAGCGGTAGTGTGTATATACCGGGTGATCACAGAATAATGTATGTAGAGAGGTAAAAATTGACACACATGCTACGAATGACATGGGGTTTTATAAGAACAAAATATAAAAAAATAAAAGTTCAATAAATGTCCGACAGAAGGCGCTTCATCTAATCGGAAAAGCAATAATTAGCATAACAAATTAAGACAAAGCAAAGATGATGTTCTTTACAGGAAATGCTCAATATGTTCACCATCATTCCTCAACAATAGTTGTAGTCAAGGAATAATGTTGTGAACAGCACTTTAAAACATGTCCGGAGTTATGGTGAGGTATTGGCGTCGGATGTAGGCTTTCAGCATCTCTAGAAATGTCGGTCGATCACGATGCATTTACGACTTCAGGTAACCCCAAAGCCAATAATCGCACGGACAGAGGTTTGGGGATCTGGGAGGCCAAGCATGACGAAAGTGGCGGCTGAGCAGATGGTCATCACCAAACGACGCGTGCAGGAGATCTTTCACGCGTCTAGCAATATGGGGTGGAGCAACATCCTGCATAAAACCCCATGTCATTCCAAGCATGTGTGTCAATTTTTACCTCTCTATCTACATTATTCCGTGATTTATTAAGTTTTCAAATTTATACTGACTTTTTGATCACCCGGTATATATGTGTGAATGGATAAGCAGAAACTATCGACTGGAAAGCAAATGAAGAAGTACTAGGAAGAAAGAAAGAAAAATACCGTAAGTCTTGTTATATACAGTCTATATTTGGCCAAATTCATAGATAAATAGATACATGTATAAACTGACGCATCGTATGAACATTTTTACTAATAATGGGATTCAAACCCCGGTGTGCAGCTCACTAGGTATTTGCGCTCACCACAGCGCCACGCATACACAGTGGCTTTGCACAAGCACTCGCATTGCCCCGTCACGTCTCCTTCCTCTATCAAAAGTCTCATTTCCGGTATTGGGGAACCGCTGCAGTGTTTTCTGAGGGACAAAATCGTACGGAGTCAGGTGGAGGTGATATACGTTTTACGAAAAGCGAGTGTGTAGGATTCTGATTGGCTCCTGCAACGAATTTCATCTACATGTACATCTACATACATACTCCGCAATTCACCGTAAGGTGCGTGGCGGAGGGTACACTGTACCACTACTAGGCATTTCCTTTCCTATTCCACTCCCAAATTGAACGAGGAAAAAAAGAGAGCCTATATGCCTCCGTACGAGCCTAATTTCTCTTATCTCGTCTTTGTGATCTTTACGCGAAATGTAGGTAGGCGGCAGCAAGATCGTACTACACTCAGCTTCAAATTCCGGCTCTCTAAATTTACTTAACAGAAATTCACGAAAAGCGGTCCCCAATTGAGTTACCGGAGCATTTCCGTGACACTCGCGCATTGCTCGAACCTACCGTTAACAAATCTAGCTGCTCGTCTCTGAACCGCCTCGATGTCTTCCTTTAAACTGATCTGCTGCGGGTCCCAAACACTTGAGCAATACTCAAGACGTGGTCGTAAAAGCGTTTTATACGCGGTCTCCTTTACAGGTGAAGTACATCTTCCCAAATTTCTCCCAATAAACCGAAGTCGGCTGTCCGCCTTACTCACAACTGTCCTTACATCCTCGTTCAATTTCATATCGCTCTGCAATGTTACGCCTAGATATTTGAACGACGCGACAGCATCAAGAAGCTCACTACTAATTCTGTATTCGAACATTATGGGATTTGTTTTTTCTACTCATGCGCATCACCTTACATTTTTCTACATTGAGAGCTAGCTGCCAATCTTCGCACCAACTAGAAATTATGTCTAAGTCATCCTGTATGCTATTACAGACACTTACAGACGACACCCTCCCATACACGACAGCATCATCAGCAAACAGCCGCAAATTACAACTTACTCTGTCCATCAGATCATTTATATAGATAGAAAATAATAGCGGTCCTATCACACTCCCCTGGGGCACGCCTGACGATACACTCGTCTCTGATGGACACTCGCCGTCAAGAACAACGTACTGCGTTCTATTCCTCAGGAAGTCTTCCAGCCAGTCACAAATCTGTGAACCTATTCTATAATCTCGTTTCTTCGTTAGCAGTCTGCAGTGTGGTACCGCATCGAACGCCTTTTTAAAGTCGAGAAAAACGCAATCCGCCTGTTGCCCTTCGTCCATGGCTCGCAAGATGTCATGTGAGAAAAGGGCAAGCTGAGTTTCACATGAACAATGTTTCCTAAACCTGTGCTGATTCATGGAAAGAAGCTTTTCCGTTTCAAGGAAATTTACTATATTCGAACTGAGAATGTGCTCCAAAATTCTACATGAAACTGATGTCAACGATATTGGCCTGTAATTGTATGGGTCAGTTCTCTTTCCTTTCTTATACACGGGAGTCACCTGCGCTTTTTTCCAATCACTAGGAATTTTGCGCTGAATTAAAGATTCGCGATAGATGCAAGCTAAGTAGGGGGCCAACGCCGCAGAATAGTCTTTGTAAAACCGAACTGGTATTCCATCCGGACCAGCAGACTTTTTCGTATTTAGCTCTCTCAGCTGCTTCTCTACACCGGAAATACCTATTGCTATGTCCCCCATTTCGGAATTAGTACGTTGATCAAATGATGGTACATTTGTGCGGTCCTCCTGCGTGAAAGATTTCTTAAAGGCTAAATTTAGAACTTCAGCTTTCCGTTTGCTTTCTTCTATTACTGCCCCGGAATGATCAACGAGTGACTGGACAGTGGGTTTTGACCCGCTTATCGATTTTACATAGGACCAGAATTTTTTCGGGTTCTCGGAAAGATCTTTTGCTAAGGTATGGCTATGATAATTATTGTATGCTTCTCGCATCGATCTTTTTATAGACGCACGAATCTCTGCTAACTTTTGCCTGTCATCATTTGCGTGTTATTTTTTTGAATCGAGAGTGCAACAGCCTTTGCTTTCTCAGCAGCTTTCTAACATTATTATTATACCACGGTGGATCTTTTCCATCCTTAATCGTCTTTACTGGCACATATTTCTCTAACCCTTTATTGACAATGCACTTAAATTTAGTCCACAATTCCTCTACATCCATAGTCCCGGAATTAAACGATGCCGGCCGCGGTGGCCGAGGGGACTGAGGCGCTCCAGTCACGGTCTGCACGGCCACTGCGGTCGGGGGTTCGAATCCCCCCTCGGGCATGGATATTTGTACCGTCCTTAGTATTAGTTAGTTCGTAAGTGGTTTGTAAGTTTAGGGAATGATGACCCAGTAGTTAAGTCCCATAAAAAAAAAAAAAAAAAAAAAAATTAAACGATGCCCATTCATTTTCTAAGTGCGATCGTAACATTTGCTTATCGGCTCTTCCCAACAAAAACACGCTCCTAGCTTTCTTGATTGGTTTATGAACTATGACGATATCATGATCACTAATTCCTGTCTCTACACAGACATCGTTAATAAGGTCAGACCTGTTTGTGGCTATTAGGTCTAGAATATTTCCATTGCGCGTGGGTTGCCTCAGTTGACTGAGGATACGGGTTGAAGAAAAAAATCAAGCTACGGTGTTGACTGGGCGATCCAAATGTGTTGATTTTCTTCGTCCATGTTCCATAATAACGTTTTTAGCCAAGAGTGAGTGTGGGGTTGTGATGGTAAACATGTAAGTGACATGTAAGGGATTCGGTATTTCTTGACTCCTTACAGAGTATATACGTTGAGTGTGGGTGGCATATGTAGTTTTATGGTTGTAACTTTACGTACCCTTCTACTGATGTGGTAGTACCAATAGTATCACATGTGCTCGTTTCAAGGGGTTCCGAGTTTAGGCTGTGACATTGGCTGAACATCTGGTCGTCAGAAATTTCATACTGCTTCCTTTTATCTTCTTTGTTGGTCAAAAATTTGAAGTGGTGAAAGTTTTTTCCACTGCCATTATTCGAACCAGGTATCTCTGACTCGAAAGCCACCACACAAGTTCGTGTTAGTAACATCTGCTATACCAGCAGGAAGCAAGCTGAACTTGTCTACTGTTATTTGACTTCGTCGGGTGTTATGATTTATACTGCTTAGGCACTAAGAGGGATAAAAGGAATATTATTTTCCATTCCGTCATCAGACATAAAACTTCTGTACTTCAGTACTTGCAATGCAGAGCCTTGGCATAATGGTAAAATGTTACCGCTAGAAATAAATATGGTTACATAATAAACCTAGGCAGCATTTAGTCTTGAAATTTAATAAAAAAATTGTGTAATCTGTTCAAAATGAAGTAACAGAACATCCGGTGAAGTGGCACTACGCTACAGGAAGCCAGATAAATTGCTCACGAAAAGAACATAACATTTCTTCTGTCCATCTGCTATGCACGTCGTGGGCAGAATGTCAAGGAAATCAACTGCGCTGTTAAGAGCAATTTCATGTCGACACACGTGCCAGCAATTTCGAAACATTACATTTTTACAAGATCGTCCTTGTCAACTTTTATTCACAGGAGAGCGCGGGAGGAGGGCAGGGGGAATTCACAGATAGAGACAAACTTTTCAAATAGCGCCTTATTTGATGTTCTATTTATCTGTCCCATTTTCTCGTAAGCAACTTTTTTCCTGAACTGATATTTTTCATCCTTATTCAGTTTGCTCTTTACTGTTTAGTTCACTTTCTAACGTTTCTCTAATACTTCCATTTCTTCTTCTGCGGCTTTTCGATGTTCTTCTTCCATTCAATGCTGAATTCCAGTCGTACACTCGCAGAAACTCCTTCCTTACTTTCAAATCACTACCTCGTGCCAGTAAGTCTCTCTTATTGAAAAACACTTTCTCTGGTTTTGTCCTCATACTCGCATTACGCTGTGAGGTATCGAGGAGACATACCGACATTATGTTGTTACTATTGATCCATTTCTATGTGCGTTCTGACATCTCGAGTAAATCGTCATGTGACCTACTGATTGACTGCGTCTGCTGATGTTTGTAGCTAACTTTACCCAAAGCTATCATTATGACATCTCTTTCCTGAAATTAAACTGTAAACCAGTGGTTCCCATCCTTTTTAGAGCAGCGACCACTTTGATTTATTTTATGTGGACAGGGACTACAAGGAAAAGAAAAAAAATAAGCTGTGTCAATCTAAAAATAAACATAAATGAAAACTTTCAGCACATTGATTAGACTCAAAACTAATATTTACTGACAGTCCTCTTATATACATTTTAGTAGAATATTAAATAGGGTTACCAGCAATGTGAGTTTACACCTTTCGCTTATTTTCAAGTTCGGTAATCCTAAGATTAGTAATGTTGCTCAAATTAAGACGTTTATAATCCTCTTACTTGAAATTGGTCGCTAGATATTTTTCAAGGAAGAAACACCCGTTCGCATAAGTAAATCGTGGAGAAAATCGTAAAATAGCGAAAGGTGATTTTTCGGACTGTTATTGTATGAGTATCCCTAGGTATATATATATATATATATATATATATATATATATATATATATATATATATATATATATATATATATATATATAAACCATTCATTCGATTGCAAAGAAACTTTGGTGAACTGTCCACCATACGTCCACGAAGTTTCTGACCCAAAAACAAAAGGGCACGACACACAGCTTAGGAGATATGACGTCATAAATAATGGGATGCCACCGCGTGAGAATACTCAGGTTTATGCGTCAATTATTGGAAAATGGGAGTAGTTAGGGACCTGCTACAAAGTCTGCAAGTAATTTTTGACGTTTATGAAGCGTTTTGTAACTGACACCCCCAGTCCTCCCCGCCAACCCCCCTCCCACACACACACACACACACAAAATGATGAAACGAAAAGAAGTCTACCGCTCACATCAGTTTCGCTGTAGATGCCGTATAACTGTTGCATCAGGCATGAACTTGAATCAAATAATGTTAGCATTACAAAGTTGCATGTTACTATTTATTTTTGTCTGCAAGTCTCCCTTAATTCTCTTGCATCCAAAATTAAGCAATCTGTTTTATTTTTATTTTTTATTTTTTTTTATTCTCTCTCTATATAAAAGCAAAACGACACTCACTGAATAAACACGAAATCTCGAAAACTACTTCAACTATGGAGCTGAAATTTGGTAGGAATGTATTTTATATGTAGAAAAGTCAGCTAAGAAAGTATTTTGTGATAGGTGCATGGCGGAGCATACTTCTCCTACAGACGCACGAAATCTACAGAATTGCGTTTCTATTGCATAGAAATCGATAGTTGTGTTCCGATATTGATGAAATTTTGCACACTCTACCTTAAAAGCAAGAGGAACGCCACTGTCTGTATAAAATGTCGTTCGGTGAATGGTGGCGGGTACTTTACTTACGGAGTTTTACAAAATGCATAGTTTCGCTCCAATTTTTATGAATTTTTGCACATATCACCTTTAAACCAAGAGGAAGATCACTGGTTACATAAATGTATGTATAGTAAATGACAGAGGGTACCTTGCAGAAAAATTTGATGAGAGAGGGAACGGTGGAAACGAGCAGAGAGATGGAAGAGAAAGAGGTGGATGCAGAAGGGGGGGGGGGGAAGGGGAGGTGGACTACGAGAGTGTAGGATAAATAAACCCCCGGGCAATGCCGGGTTTACAGCTAGTTTAAAATGCAACTGAGCAAGAGGATTAATTCAGATGCGTTTTACTGTTTCTATGAGTTTGGAATTTATTAAGCGTCCACAACACTAGGTGACGATCGTTTATATTTCAAATGATACCGACATTATAAACGTCTGTCGCGACCAGTGACATTGTTAAGTTATCGTGGACATACAGTTAGATTGACTGAAGGAATTAATAATTTAAAATCAATAAACGTTGGAAACTTTACATATTTCTCGGACCATATTTTAGCCACTGCGAACCACTTGTGGTGCGTGGACTACACGTTGGGAACCACTTCCGTAAATAGTGGGATATCTGCGGCTTTGGCCCTGCACGTGATGTGTGAACTAGCGGAGAAACAAAGGCACCTTTGTCAGGCATCCTGGGAAGGTTAGGAAAAGCGCGAAATGCGGTCATGGCTGAGCTGTTCTGGTCAGGACTTTAGGCAATTTGGAATAGATAAGCAATCATGAAATTGGTAAACTAGAAACATATTTCAATAAATTTTTGCCTTTTTTAATTTAGCGTGAGGGAGAGAGCTGAGGGAAGCACCATACTACGATTAATCAGAGACACTAAAAAATATAACTACATCCCACAATAAGAGTACGAAAAAAACTTCAAAGCGAACAATTTTGACGCGAAAATTTTCTGTGAATCCAGCACTGAGGACATTACAAGAAATGTTCTTACCTGCAATTGTGTAGTAAGAAAAATATTAGTGTTAGGTGACCTAAATATGCAAAATCCCGAAACTGGATCCATTTTTGACAAATAAAGAACAACTGTTAGGAAAAGAGTTGTCTTCTTAATGCACCTGTCAGAAGTATTTACATATTTTTGTAAAACACATGGCGCATTTACTGTTTCAACACACTTTTTTTTACAACTGCTTTCAAAATGTTTGTAATCCTATGGGACCAAACAACGTTGGTCATCAGTCCCTAGTCTTACAAACTACTTAAGCAAGTTTAACTAACCTAGGAACAATACACAACGAGTAATTTTTTTCGGCCCAGTGGACTTATGAAAGAAATCGACTAACGTCACAATCTGTGAATCGATCATGCAGAACCAGTTTAACTACAAGCTGTCTTGTATGGAGTTTGATAAATAGGTGAAAGGGAGAAAGGACTTGCCAAAAAAGGCGAAACCTTCCGAAAAACTTAGTGTACCAACTACTTTTGCCGCAAAAGAATTCTGTGTAATTATGAATAAAAATAGTTATACTGTAGTAAAAATTTCTACACGTCCTATCTCGGAGTGTCCCAACGAGGTCCGAGCTAGTTACGGCAATCCTACATGTACCATATCATCTTTTTATTTTATTTTTAGTTAGTGGGTGTTTGAAGTTTGTATTTTAAGAACGGAGACAATTTTAAATCAGTTAAGGAATCTCTTGAACACTTGCATCTAGTTTTTCACACTTAGACATGAACATTAAATTGGAATATCTTAAGCGTTATGGGGGGATTAGTTCAGTGATACATGTCAACTGATAGCTCCTCTTGATGTACAGCTCTGTTAAGGAGTGTCGCTGTTCTCGGTCTGTAGAACGAAAGCACTGCGGGTAAAGGCAATTTTGGAATAGTGTCATTGTTCTCGGAATTATTTTCTATAACGCGCTGTCTGTAAGGTGTCGAAAGTGTTGTGGTTGTCAACAATCCGACAGCCGAACAAAAGCCAAGGTTAATAGTCGGTTATCGTATGCAACGATTCCACTTTCACGGGAACTTGACTGACGTCAAAGAGATCCAGGAAGATTACGAATGGCTGTGTCACTGGAAAAGTTTAGAAGGAAGTCATTACCTAAAAGCTTCGCTGCCAGTATTAAGAGCTAACTTACTCAACCTGGGGCATTACTTGTTGATGGCTCTGGACCGACTCACAGCTAACCACTGGCATTATAGACAGAAGCAGATGACATTGAATTGTTCGTTGCTCTACCCACAGTTTCCGACAAAACTCCCAACTCGCAAGAACGCAGTCTACAGCTGGCTCCAATGGAGCTGAATAATGTTGATATATGTAGTATGAAAGAGAGATTTCGCCTTCCGCTATGTTACTTCTTGTAGACTCTGACATCCAAGAATCATGAAGATTTCGTTAATCGCATTAAACGATTTTCCTTTCCTGATTATATAGGAGTATTAAAGGCTACAATATGAAACGATTTATATTCCACTTGATTCCTTTCCTCTGGATTCCCGTATGAGAGTTTTAGAATCTGAAAACACTGTTAGTGTTTATAACTAGCCAGCTGGTGTCCTACATTCTAACATTCTGCATTGCTTTTGATTTAGCATTCTTTATCCTGAATCTAAATTATGTACTTAAACGACATGCATTCAAAAGTTTATTAAACATTTCCATTTTAAATTTTTTGTAAGTCCATCTCTTTTTCTTCCAAAGACGATTTAAAATCGTTCATGAGGTTGGCAACCATTTTTAATGTATAAGTATTTTTTAACTCAATGCTGATTGGTTGCAAATTGGTTTAATTAATAACTTTATTACCGGTTTCGGGCGTTGCCCATCATCAGATACACTTCGGCAAACAAAGTGAAGACAGAGAAAACGATTACGTGACTGAAAGAAGAAAAGTGAAGACAGAGAAAACGATTAAATGACTCAGTCACGTAATCGTTTTCTCTGTCTTCACTTTTCTTCTTTGTTTGCCGAAGTGTATCTGATGATGGGCAACGCCAGAAACCGGTAATAAAGTTATTAATTAAACCAATTTGCAACCAATCAGCATGGAGTTAAAAAATAATTATACATCTCTTTTTCTACTTTGAAGGTAAACAAAACACTGGCAATGGAATGCAACCCTGTGTGCCCGCTTTTTAAACTAATTTGTTTTTATTAATTTTCACTTCTATCACTATCATACACCACACAATGATTCGCAGTCCTACCCTTTGTATCTACGACCGTGCCACTCTAATATGCAATCAGTCACATTCCAACTTAACCTGGTCATCGTGAAAAGGCTTTAAACGGGAAAAGGTACAGTAAAAAATTACTATTTCAATTATTTTGAAACTTTCAGTATTAAATCTACTTACTAACAAGGTATCACAGACTACAACACAATGTGCTGCACCACTAGAGCGCACACACATGCTAAGAGCATCTCTACGACGCCTGAAGAATGCTGCTAATCCCAGCAAGAGCCTAATTTTCTCTAGAAATACCTCCCTAAAGTTTCTCTCCGCAAGTGTTGCAACTGAATCAAATAAAAAGGAACAGAAAATCTAAAACAA
Source organism: Locusta migratoria (assembly GCA_026315105.1). Classification (NCBI taxonomy): domain Eukaryota; kingdom Metazoa; phylum Arthropoda; class Insecta; order Orthoptera; family Acrididae; genus Locusta; species Locusta migratoria. The sequence continues at coordinate 957,590,846 of CM048744.1, read as the reverse complement.
TGTCGTAAAAAAAAAGGGTCAAGAATTAGTAACTAGTCAAGCCTTTTCCGTCCGAGTTGGAAAATGCGACTTTTCGTCATATCCTTCACCGCAATTATCACAACCGAGATTGAAGCAAGTATGACTATACGATGTAAGTTCCTGAGTATTGGGCTATGTACGGTCCTGATTTAAAAGTTTGGCTCGATGTTGTCTTAGCGTCTAACCGTACATGTCTGTATTCAAGCCGCAGCAACTACCTTAGTCACAGATATTATCTTTTACCTGTGATTCTGTAGTTAAAAACACTCTATGCGTAGACTGTACTTTGCGAAACAAAACGTTTTACAGAAAATAAGTGGTTCATTAATAAAAAGGGTTTTATCCCAATGTTTGCAATGATGTACACAAAATAAGAGATTTAGTTGAATGAGGTTTATTCAATCAAATTGATTCCTTATTGGAAGTGGTCTGATGAAATTAATCATAAATTGAATAAAATGGTTAAAGAGTTGCATTGTCTGCGATAGTAAATTGGTAGCACTTTCCCCCAACTAAGTAATCGTAAGTTTTAAGAAACACAGAAACTCGGTATATTCGTAAGCACTCAAGATGAAATAGTCAACACCATTTCTACATTTGTAAGCTCTTCTGTAAAAACACAAACACATATCAGCTGCACTGCGTTCACTTGTTCTCGCCGAATTTAGAGTCCCTTTCGCTGCGCAAATCTTAAGTCTTTGAGATCGAATCACTCTTGTCATCCAGGAGAGTCCTCCTTCTGCCAAGACTAGACATGGAGTTTCCTTCTTACGCGCTCCCCAGCAGTTCTGTTCCTTATACCACTTCCTCATTGACTGATCGCCATTCCTTCCAAAATCGTATACATTTTAGCATGAGATATTTCTTTAAGTAAGGGCTGACCATCTGATACCGCTTCTTTACAAATAACATTATTTAATCAGAAATAACGAGTACTGGCATACTTTGACTAAAAGAAGGGATAGATTGGTAGGACACATTCTTAGACATCAAGGAATTGTGAATTTAGCGTTGGAGGGAAGTGTGTGGGGTAAAAATCGCAGAGGAAGACCAAGAGATGGATACAGTAAGCAGATTCAGACAGACGTAGGTTGCCGTTCTTATGCGGAGATGAAGAGGCTTGCTCAGGATAGGGTATTGTGGAGAGCTGCATCAAACCAGTCTCCGGACTGAAGACCACAACAACAACACAACTACATGAAGTTTGAAGTAAACAAATAGAAAAACCAGCTTTCATGAGCTTGACCGCTTATGCCACACGTTATTTACCTAAATTACTGGCAATTTGTACAGTAAATTGACACACTAAATTAAATATATGAGAGGTATATCATGTTGCTTGAATTTTCAGTGTTACTGTGCAGATTATGCTGATCTGTTTATATTTCCATTACAAATTTAAATCAGTTAAAATCAGTCATTACATAAATATATGCAAGTGTGATGCTTTGAAGATGATAGCTTGAGACAATAAACTATCGTCCAAACCAGAGTTTTTTGAAATTGTATGACACATTCAAAACTTGGTTATTATAAACTACATACTTCGATGTAGTAGTAAAAATAATTGTAATTTCTGAGGTACTGAAATTACTTTTAAAATCATGGGATGTGCATTATTATAGCGACACTGTAGATGTCTTAAATGTTGATAGTAGGAAAGACGTAATAAATCAAAACGTCATCCGTGATGAGGCGGTTTTTCACGAACCTAATTGTTTATGACTCCATATCTGATGAATGTGTGTTGTACTATTATAAAATTTCGAACGTACGTTCAGTGGTATTTATGTATACTGCCTGTAACATTTATCACGAATACAATTAATAGTGTACGAGTAATAAATTGTAACGTCATGCCAAATACCATTAATTTTACTGCAAGAACGGCAAAAAAGTAGTAAGCGACATACTTTTTTCCTTTCATCGTTTTTCTGGGGTTGTCAGCGAGGTTTAAAGGTTTAAAGTTATGTTTTAAGTTTGTTGCAAGTCGCTGTCTCCTTCTCAAATAGTGGAGTGATAAAGTCACACTACCATGTGCCGCAAGACAGGAAAGTTTTCGTTGCTTATGACGTCATATCTCCTGAACTATCGGCCCAATCGCTAAATCCTTTCTTCGCTGATGTCTTCTACCTACAGACTACATTCCTACCAAATTTCAGCTTCCTGAGTGAAGTAGTTTTCGAGATTTCATGTTTAGTCAGTGAATGAGTGTCCTTTCGCTTTTATATATACAGGGAGTTACAAAAAGGTACGGCCAAACTTTCATGAAACATTCCTCGCACACAAAGAAAGAAAATATGTTATGTGGACATGTGTCCGGAAACGCTTAATTTCCATGTTAGAGGTCATTTTAATATGTGACTTTTCAAGCTTTTATACTTCTCATCAAATCACATTAATCATGGAATTGAAACACACAGCAACAGAACGTACCAGCGTGACTTCAAACACTTTATTACAGAAATGTTCAAAATGTTCTCCCTTTGCGAGGATACATGCAACCACCGTCCGTCGCATGGAATCCCTGATGCGCTGATGCAGCCCTGGAGAATGGCGTATTGTATCACAGACGTCCACAATACGAGCATGAAGAGTCTCTGCATTTGGTACCAACGGTTGCGTAGACAAGGGCTTTGAAATGCCCCCATAAGTGAAAGTCAAGAGGGTTGAGGTCAGGAGAGCGTGGAGGCCATGGAATTGGTCCGCGTCTACCAATCCATCGGTCACCGAATCTGCTGTTGAGAAGCGTACGAACACGTCGACTGAAATGTGCAGGAGCTCCATCGTGCATGAACCACATGTTGTGTCGTACTTGTAAAGGCACATGTTCTAGCAGCACAGGTAGAGTATCCCGTATGAAATCATAATAACGTGCTCCAGTGAGCGTAGGTGGAAGAACATGAGGCCCAATCAAGACATCACCAACATTACCTTCCTTCAATTGGGCTAACTGGCGGTGAATCGAGGAAGTACAGTACATACTAACGAAAGAATTGGGTATTATGACAATTGTCTGCACGAATTATTTCAATTTACATTGAAAGAGAAATACTAAAATGGAAATTAAGCGTTTTCGGACACATGTCCACGTGACATATTTTCTTTCTTTGTGTGTGAGGAATGTTTCCTGAAAGTTTGGCCGTACGTTTTGGTATACTGGTCTGAGAACAAACCACGCAAACGTTGTGAGGGATGGTGGAAACTGGTGGCCTGTTAACTATCAGTCCGTGTGCGTCTGCTTTCGGTATACAGAGTGACTCAAGGTGCCGTCTTCTTTTCTTCTCACCAACACATCTAGGAAAGGTAGTACGTCGTATTCCTCCATGTGCAATGTGAGCTGTGGGAAGTCTTACATCGGACAAACATGACGAATAGGCCAACCGGAAAAATCAGCGGTAGTCGAACATTGTTTAAGTGGGGGACACCAAATGAACTACGGTGATACCAAAATACTATTGTCGGATACAGCGTGGTTAAGAAAGCTATCGAAATCCGCTGCTCGGAAACAGAGACACAGGCTTTCAGATTAACAAACTCCGGGATCCAGCGCTGACAATGTTAAGGTCAAGGAGATCGAGTACTGTGGCAATAACTGACAACGTCTTGGTAGCGTTTTCTGGCCACCGATTCATTGGGAACGCATATTACGGCTCATCTTTACGATAGGGCGCTAGGTGGTGACATTGCCCCAGAGAAGTTAGAGGGCCTGTATAGGGAGAGAATGGTCAACCTGCCTGTGGCCGCCATGTTTTTACCAGACGGCGCGCGGAACGTGTGTTTACATAGCACCTCTGGCAGAAGTCCAGCCACTTGACGATTGAAATAAGGCATCTGTTCACCCGTGAGATCAAAGCACATCTTCTAGCTTACTAATCAGTACGTAGTTAAAGAAATGCCATAAATTAGTAAGCAAATAAGCCTCCTGAAACAGTTTCTATGACTGTTTGTATATTTTACGATTTTCCGGCAATTTCGACAGTTGACAGTTAATTAATAAGAAAAAGAGGTTATTTAATGTTATGTATCTCAAAGAAAATAATGTTATTACAGAATTTTCTGTCAGCATATCCATCATCGCTGAAATTAGTAAAGTTTATCGCTTTCTGCCCAGATATAATGCGTTTTAAGTGTGATGAGGATAGTACGACATTTTCCTAAACTAGGAAATACCAAAATCGCCATTCTGTGGATACTGTATCACAGAAAAATTGAAAAAATACCAATACTATCTCTAGTGAAACAGCAGAAACAGACGCAAAATAGGTAACTGAATAGCTACAATGAGTCAATAGTGCCCCCCCCCCTCCTTTCCCTTTCTCACGTCACATCCCACAACCAGTTACAGGCCTTTTGAATAACCAATAATTCACAGCCAAGGGGGAGATATCGAAGCCATCTTGAAACATATGTTGTAAAACCGGAACCATGAACTTACAAGAAGCTACAAAATGCTGTTTAAACATATTTACCGCTTACCGTATTCGAACTAAAAAAAAATATCTAACGCTAATTATTACAAAAATGTACTTATTTTTGTTTATTTGTAATAAATAATGAGGGTTTCAATTTAAAAAAATCTAAGTCAGATTTTTACAGTATTTGCTTCACTATTAATTTTTTACAGTATTTGCATCACTATTAATTGCCAACAGTAGTTTCTGATTTTTCAGTTTGTGAAGAACTACAACGTTTTAGTTGGAAAGTCATCTCCATAGCTACTAATGACGTTCCAAACAGATAGTCTAGTCAAGCATCATTTTAGGTGATGACAAGGTGTTCAGCTCATATACATACAAACAAACAAAAATTGAGACAAGTGTAATTAGCGATACCAAAATGTTTTATATTAATGAATTGGAAAAACAACGAAAAAATTATTTGTTACAGAGGTATTCGAACACTGCCTATGGTAGGGAGGCCAGAATTCTGTCACCTCAGCAGAATCGCCATTTCCGGGAACTGTTTTAATTATTGCTACTTACGTGCACTTGCAAAACTTCAAAGTCGATTTCCTTGAGAATTTTAGAACATTGCATTGCTACCCCCCGTTTTTTAAATTTTTTTACCCTATACTATATCAAAGATGAAACGAAGGGAAAGGAAAAGACCACCTGAGCTACACCGACAGATGCTTCAACTCCTTTAAATACTGGTAGAGCTCACAGTTGCTCCACGGAGGAGGAATTGTGGTGGTCTGGCAGTGCTCTGTCTCTCATAAGGCAGTGTAGGACCTGTTTATAGGCGTAACAGCAGTACCAGCCCCTCCACACCTCTGCAGCGGCACTAAAATACCACATCTGCTCCTCCAAACCATCGTGCTTGTATGGTGCCACAGCGGCACAGCGGCATGGCATCTGTTTACATGGCGGTTTATGAGGCTGTTTGGTGTGCACAGTGAAACCAGGCGCTTTTTGTTGATGTGTTCTTTGTTGCCCTGCGAGGTAGAAACAGGTTTCTCAAGGTCACTGTGGCTGAACTGCCTGCTGTGTAAGTGAGAGGCGGTGTCTACGCTAAATCACAGCGGTTTCTTCTCAGCGGAGGCTGTGTTTATAGACAGCGGGGCCTCCGCTATGATTTTGCGGGGGAACTGCCTCTCAGTCACACAGCAGGTGGTTCAACTGCAGTGACCTCGAGGAGCCTGTTTCTACCTGGCAGGGCAACAAAGGGCGCACCAACAAAAGGTGCCCGGTTCCGCCTGTGCACTAAACAGCTCCATAAGCCACCGTGTAAGCAGATGCTGCTGTGGCACTGCACAACCCTAGCAGTTTGGAAGTGCAGCCGCGGGTATTTTGACACTGCAGCAGAGGTGCGGAGGGGCCACTCCCACAGCTGCGCCTATAAGCAGCTCACACACTGCCTTATGAGGAACAGCGCACTGCCAAACTGCCATGATTCCTCTACTGCGGAGCATCTGTGGGCTATAAACGCTATTAGAGTTGCAGCGAATGGGTTTGGCTGATGTTATTTGAGTTCACGTATGAGAAATATTATAGAAATCTAAAATCTCCTTGTAAGTAAACCTCAAATAAAGAGGCACCAATATAGTGTTCTGTATTACACCCAAATTACAACTGTAACCAATGTCTGAGTAGAACACATAACCATATGTACACAATATCTCACATTATCTCCTAATATTGTGTACTTGCCTGTTTTGTGCAATGATATGAGGGAGGACTTTCGCGCTCTGCCCTCTCGCTAAGAAGCCGCGGCCTGTTCCAGGGGCTGGCGACGTGTTCGTGTTCCCAGAGCCCCACGTGGTGGCGGCGGCGGCCCCGCTGCCTACAGCGTCGGCATCGGCGGCGGCCGAGTCTGTGGGTGGTGGCGTGGGGGCGAGTGCTGTTGCGGAGGGTGGGCTGGCGGGCGCCTCCAGCTTCAGCGGGCCCGGCTTCGCGGCCAGCCACGCCTCCAGCTACGGCGGCTACGGCGGCGGCGCCTTCAGCTACAGCAGCGGCGCACACGCGGCCGCCTACAGCGCCAGCTTCGGGTGAGCGGAGGATGCCGAGGAAGCCGGGGACCCCACTACGCTCGACAAGGGTCCTCTGCTCCACCTGACCACTGCTCTGTGCTCCATTCTTACCACTGTGCACTCTGCTCGTACTCATACCTTGCAGTTGCTGATGGCACTTTACTTCCATGGTTACCCCTCTTGAAAGGTCTGCTCATCACATAAGCATACCGCCACCAGAACCTTATAAGTAATAGGACGAACACTGTCAGCTGTAATGGCATGTTTTATTAATGGCAACCAGTTTTTATGTTCCATTCGTGCCCTGAACTTTGTTATATATACTGGAATGGAATGCACATTTATATCAAATAATAAATAAATGTCCGAAAAAATATTTTGTCTCGATGTATATCAAAGTTATTGAAACTGATTGAATTTTTCGTCGGCGCTTGACAGAACAAGAAAATAATATCAAAAAGTTCCTGATATTCTGCAAAACCTGTTTATTCGTCTCAAAACCGTCTTTAGGCTTCTCAAGCCATCATCAGGTGACAATTGAGTGTAGCATACATGTTTTCAAAAACGTTACGAAGATGTAACTATTTACAAGGATGTTATCACAGAAAATTGACTAGTTCACAGGGAAGTACATTACAAAATTTTAATGAGCATTAGTAGTACATTTATGTAAAATTTAGATACATAATGTGTAAAGGATCAAAACTGCCTTGATTATTTTTGTTGAAAAGGACAGTTCGAAACTAAAACTTATTTCAGTAGAGGTGTAAAGAAGAACTGGATTTGATCGTTTAATACTAAATTATTATCCTGAACCAATTGTTTCCAGTGGTGTCATCTTTCTGCGTTTCTTCGGGGGATGTAGTGTACATTGTAAAGATGGTTTTCTCTAAGCAGATGTTCAACAAGTTATTAAACTGAAGGAAAGGCAATGAATCAAAATTTATGTCATGGCCAGAATTCGAACCCGGGACATCCTCCTTACTATGTAAACACTACAAGTACGAGACCTCCGTGTCCTCAACCACTAAGCCACTGTGACAGAAGGGATACAGAGATTACAAGCACAACGCAAACCTCAATCCTGCCTCATGTGTGGAGGGAGACTGTGTGAAGACAGTCCGTGTAGTCACCGTATTGATTAACCGGCGGTGGTTTAGTGGTTGAGGTCACAGTGGCTTAGTGGATATAGTGCTTGCCTAATAAGCATGACGTCCGGTTCGAATCCTAGCCACAAATTTTGAGCCAAGAACGGCCGTGGCGAGCCGAACAAACCGAAGTGGGAAAGAAAAGTGATTATAGCGCTTGCCTTATAAGTAGGACGACCCAGGATCGAATCCCGCTCGCGGCACAATTTTCAGTTCAATGCCTCTCCTTCAATTTCATATCTTTCTCACATTTATATCTTTTGTGACGACAAGCAAAACCAGTTTGTTGTTCCAACATGCATAAATGTGTGAGCCAGTTGCTTTTGTTACAATCCAAAATTTATAAAAAACTGAAGAGTCCCTTGTTAGATGTCCTGCAGATGGTGACATGGCACACTTAAACTGGTTGGCATTAGTAAAAAAAAATTGATATTACAGCTTATGGTGTTTTTCCTATAACTTACGATACACACAGCTAAAGTCCCAACACCCATATACAATATGGATGCAACTAAAGCATAATGTTAGTACTCTAGATACGGGGTATCTCTCTAATGGATCTCTTGTGTTCTCACAGATGTCTGAAATTACGTTTATGTGTTATGTAGCTGGAGTCATCTTAAATAAATACTGTCCCTGCGACGTCTAGTGTCAACGGAAAACGTTGGTTTGCTCCTATTTATTAAGTTATTAGGGCCGATTTCGATAGAGCGATCTAGTGTGCTATTTAGTTTATCAGTAAAAACCAGATTTGCAGCAGCTTTTGAGAAGCGCTGCTGTATCACACAGTAGCAGCCAGACTAGGGCAGGGTGGATCTACTGCTGCTGCAAATAGCGGATACCGGAGCGACAGGAGCAAATACCCCTTCTAGAAATTCAAAGATGTTGGAGGAATTGACAAAAAGTCAAAGGAGATTATATTATAACTAATTTAAAGAAATTATAATAGTTTGTAAAATTTATTTTAATCGTTTATAACTTTTCTTGCCGTTAAACAATTTTTCTCCATTATTGAATGTACCATTATTTCATAGTTTCCGCATCATTCTCTTTCTCTTCCTGTCTCCCCCCCCCCCCCCCCCCACACACACACATACTCCCTGCCACCATTTACTTTCCCCATAACCTTCAGTTTCAAGGCGCTCTTATCTGGAGACGTGCTTATTCGTCATATTTTACAGTCCCTGCTAATACTTTCTAATCAACTGAATATCACACTAGACTAATCCTGAATAACTCTATCGAACAGACGTTTTAGATTCCCCATTTAAAATTAATAAGGGTTAGAACGGGAAAGAAACGAATATATGTCAGAAACAGAAGTTGTAGCGCAAGCACTATTTGTTTGGGACTGAATGCAGGTAAACATAGCAAAAAAGAAATTGTGAATATTGGCTCGAACACCAGAGAAAAAGTTCTAGATGACTCTTGGGACAGATACCCTGTATATGTAATTGTACAGCCACGGCAAATTTTCAATAATTTATCATTTGTAATCTTGACTGTACCTACCTAAGTGCATCACGAAAATTCGCAATTGTTATTAAATTTAAGCTACAGATTTATAATTCTTCACTTTGTTAAAGATTTATACATCTCATTCTACATCACTGCACTCATTTGTATAACTAAATTAACATTATTACCAAGACAGCAAAATACTCCTAAAACATTAATTCTTGCCACTCTTGATTTTTGTAACTATTTAATTAAACTGCAGATTACTTTTTAAAAAAGGCATGTAATCTATGTATGTATCCTCTGATACGTTTCTTTCTGTTTTGTACTAACGCATGTCAAGCATGTGGAAAATCATCTGGATGTTGAAGCCAGAGCTAACAATGTCATAGTTCCTCAATTGTGATTAACATTGTTTATAGTGTTTAATGCAAATGCAAATGTTTTGCTCTGTAGCAAATCAATATTGTTTAGAACATCTAGCATGAGTTCCTTATTTATAATAATGTATAATGTTTACATCAATAAAGTGTCAACTCATTACATTCAATGAATAAGAATGGTAACATTCCTTTGACAATGTCCTTCAGAATTCAATCTACATTAGTCAAGCATTTGCTTGTAACAGCAACCTGTGAACATTTCTGTCCTTGCAGGTAAGGCTCCTTTACGACTCTATAATTATAACTTTTCCTCGCTGATAACCATACTCTAACACTAACCTAATTATTACTTAACGCTTCCGGGCTGAGATGCCGTGGTCCATACATAAACTTTCCCCTGACGTTTCAGCTTGGTCTACGGAAGGCATACTCCAAGGTAAAGCGGCGCAATGCAAAGAGAGCGCGAGTGAGCGCCATATAGGTGAGCCACGTGACTTCGGCTGTGCTATGATCTCTGCTATTGCCAACCTTCTCGACTGAAATTAATCGACTGTCATGCCGTTTCTGCAATGTTGACATCCAGATGTTATCAAGTTTGAGACCTTCCTCTTTTTTGTTAAAATTATTTCGGTGTTTAAAAATCTCAATGACCTCTCTGTACATATGCGCATAATAATGCGACGTCATTGCTATGACGGACGTCTCGCTAAATTTTATTTCGTGGTCACCTTCTTGATACACGTGTTGCGCTACAGCCGATTTATCAGTATGTCCGAGGAGGCATTTCCTTTTTGTGTTCGCCCAGACGAGTGTTGACACTTCCTTTTGTAGAACCTGTCCATAAATTTTAAATGTGTTTATTTCCGTCAACAGTTGCTATAAAATTGTTTCATAACATGTTTCGATCACTTGGATCATCTTCAGATCTAAAAAACAAATGTAAAATAGCAATGTACAATTTGATAAATTTACTAAGGGTTAATTGACAATGTATAAATTAACTATTGTCAATTAACCCTTGGTAAATTTATCAAATTGTACATTGCTATTTTACTTTTGTTTTTTAGATCTGAAGATGATCCAAGTGATCGAAACATGTTATGAAACAATTTTATAGCAACTGTTGACGGAAATAAACACATTTAAAATAACGTAGTGCAGTTGCGGATTCTCTATAATCGACCATGTCGACTATACTGTCCATAAATGTAGGGGATTTTATAGACACCTGGTGTAGCCAGGATATGTCGTATATCTTTTGCGGATCTTGAAAATTCTTTTATTTTCGTGGTTGGTCTGGAAACAGTTTCCACATCGTACTCGCTTAAATTTTTACCAATACGATCAGTGGCCTTACTGATAAATTGTAGAAAAACTTTCCCCTTGGGTTGTTGTCGTTCCTCGTCCGTCCTGGTTGACAGTGTAGGGTGTAGTGCACAATCTATCTCTCTGTCAGAATAGCCATTCTTCTTAAAGGTCACTCTAAGATGTTCAATCTCATCATATAAATAAGCTGGTTCACATATTTTGTGCGCTCTGTCTACTAATGTTTTGATCACGACTCTTTTTTTGTCTTGGGGGGTGGTTACAATCTTTTTTGTGTGTGTCTTTCCTGTAGACATTATGACCCAATGATCCGTCCTATCGTTTGATTACCGTCACATCTAAAAAGTTCAGTTGACCATTGCTTTCCTTTTCCATAGTGCATTGAATTCTATGATTGATACTGTACAGATGTAACAGAAAGGCATCCAGCTCCTCTTCACCGGGTGTCCATATAACCAATGTGTTGTCATCATAACGATAACATCTGGCTGGTCTTTTTCTAGCTGTCTGCAGCGCCCATTGTTCAAAGTTCTCCATGAACAAGTTAGCAACAGTCTGACTAAGATCAATATGTTCATAAAAAACATTATTATATTGAAAATAAGTTGTTGTGAGGCAGTGTTTGAATAATGTCACAATATCGTTAGGTAAAATATCCGTTATGCATGTGATAGCTTCGTTAACCGGGATCATGATAAAAAGACCAGCCGGTTGGTATCGTTATGTTGACGACATGTATGGACCAAGGCAACTTAGCCCAGAAGCTTTAAGTAATGATAATATCTGTTGTGACAGCCTTCATTCTATGAACTATCTTAATTCGCCTCCTTCGTTTAGTACCATAAGACAGTCATTATTTTTAGGAATCTCACAAACAGTCTCTGACCGAGGGTGTGACAATGTTTGTAAATCTATGGGACTTAACGGATTGGTTGTTAGGCCCTAGCTTACAAACTAATTAAAATAAGTTAAACTAACCTAAGGGCAACACATAGACCCATGCCCGAGGGGTGGAGGGGGACTCGAAACCCCGACGGCAAACGACCACGCGCACCACAGCACAGTGCCTCAGTGTGCACGGCTATTCCGCCGCGGCAGTGGTCATCAGTCCCTATACTTAGAAACTATTTAAACTACTTGAACTTACGCTAAGGACAACACACACAACCATTCTCGAGGTAGGATTCGAACCTACGACACGGAGCGGCCGCTCACACCGCAGCAAGGCGCCTTGGCGCGCGCGGCCACTCCTGGTGCGGCTCATGCACTTCTAATAACACCATGAAATACTTCCAGATAAGCTTAAGCTTCGTGGTAATACTGGGGCATTGTAAAAGTGGTTTAATTCATACTTAACTGGAGGGCTGCTAGGAGTTGAAATGAGTGGTTGAAGTAAACTGCAAAAAACCGGCTGATACCTCAAATTGGGTAGCAATCAAGAATGGGATTCCATAGGGTTCGGTCTTGGGTCCTTTGCTGTTCTTGATGTATTTTAATGATTTGTCTTTCTATATTCACGATGATGCAAAGTTAGTTCCTTCTGCTGATGATACAAGGATAATAATCACACCTGTCAAACGAGAATTAACTTATGAAATACTAAATAATGCCTTTCAGAAAGTTAATAAGTTGTTATCTGCAAATGGACTCTTAATAAATTTTGGCAAAACACAGTATACACAGTTACATACGGTGAATGGCATGATCACCTTTAATAAATATTTGAATATTCTACATTAGCTACAGAGTTCTGTTCACACTATATTTATTATTGGTGATCATGCCATTCACAGTATGGAAATGTATATCCCATCAAAAACATAAAATGTAAAGAAATACAAGTATCGTGACGAATTCCTTCCACCATAAAAAGTCGTGAGATCTCATGGGAAACCAAGTCAGTTATTTTAGTTAGTGTTCATGGAACCAACTATTCAACACCTCGTCATAATTTTTTATGTCATTAGTTATCTACCAACATCTGTAGTGACTATATCAAAATTATACATCTTTATTTCTATAATAAATATAATGACTTGGCTATCGCATGGCAACGTAGACTAATATGTAAAATACTTTATGGAAATGTGAGGTATTTCATTCCTATGTGATTACGTTTGATTACGTAGTGGAACATAAATTATTTATAGATATGTAATTGCCCGATCATTATATGTACTCTGAAGTCACTCTATTTTGGTGCAATTACGAAGTCATATGTATTATAGAATTAAACATGTATCATACAATATATCGATATAAATATTGGTAGATTCCTAATTATATAACAAATAAGTTGGTTTCCCATGGCAACAAAAGCTATTATTAAAAAAAAACTTTATGCACATTTGATTATTATTATGTGATCATCATTTTTGATAGGATATACAGTTCCATACGGTGAATGGCATGATCACCATTAATAAATATAATCTGTGAACAGAAGTCTGTAGCTAATGTAGAATATTCAAATATTTTGGTGTGTGCAATGATGAGAAATTGAATTGCAAGCAATACATTGATGGTATACTGAAACACTTGAGTTCAGCAACTTGCTATGTTTATTTTGAATCACTGCTTTCGTATGGAATTATGCTTTGGGGTAATTCATCGTTCAGCAAAAAAATATTCATTGCACAATAGCGTGTAATTTGAATAATTTTTGGAGCTCACCGACGATCATCCTGCAGACATTTATTTAAGGATCTAGGGATCTTCAAAGTAGTTTCACAATATATATTCATTTGTTATTAATAACCCGACTCTAATCAATATAAATGGCAGTGTGCAAAGCTGCAGCACTAGGAGAAGGACGATCTACACTATCAAGGTTAAATCTAACTTTGGTACAGAAGGGAGTGAATTATGCTGCCACAAACGTCTTTGGTCATTTACCAAATAACATCAAATGTCCACCAGACAGCCAACCAGCATTAAAAAGAAATTGAATGAATTTCTGAATGCCATCTCCTACTACTCAGAAGATTAATTTTGACATAGAAATTAGTAATTTTACAACAAAAAAGTATGTCTTGTAATGCTATCTTTTACTAAACTCACTCGTTCTACACCGTTACAAAACCCCGTATTCATTATATATGGAACAAGTATTAATCTAATCTAATCTAATCTAAACTAACTGCTGCCTCGTTTTTGTAAAAGTTGTAACTAAACTTTTCTTCATTAGATTTTACTCCTGCTGAATTCAGAAATTGAAAGTGTATTCCAATCAACATTGTCAAAAGCATTCTCGATCTTCCTCGAGGTCATCTTCTACAAGATGTTTCATTCTTCTGTAAATAATTCCTCTTAAAATTTTGCAACCATGATTTATTAAACTGATGGTCCTGTAATTTTCACACCTGACTGCGACTGCTTTCTTTGGAATAGGGATTATCACGTTTTTCTTAAAGCCTGACTGATACATCTTACACACCAGGTGAAATTGTTTTCTCATGGCTTGCAGTGCCAGAGCATTCAGCAGCTCTGAGTAAATGTCTTCTACTCCAGGGATCTTGTTCGAGTTAGGTCATTCAGTGCTCTGTCAAATTCGTCACTCAGTATATATTTTTTTAATTTCTTTATCATCTACTTGTCTTCTTGCCTTCCTACAATATTGTCTCTAAGTTATTTTGTAGAATCCCTCTATATACTAGTATTCTTCTCTCCTTTAATCTTTCCCTTTTTTGTTTAGAATTGGTTTTCATTCTGAATTTTTTATATTCATACAGCTGCTTTTATTCTCTCCAAATATGTCTTTTATTTTCCTGTAGGCGGTATCTCCTTGTTACCTACATACTTCCCGTCAACCTCATTTCTTAGTCGTCTGTAATCCATTTCACCTGCTTCATTAACTGCATTGTATTCATTAATCAATTAAATTCAGCCGGCCGCGGTGGTCGGGGGGACTGAGGCGCTTCAGTCACGATCTGCACGGTCACTACGGTCGGGGGTTTGAATCCCCCCTCGGGCATGGATATTTGTGCCGTACTTAGTTGTAGCTAGTTCGTAAGTAGTTTGTAAGTTTAGGAACTGATGAGCCCGTAGTTAAGTCCCATAAGCTCTACAAACACAAAACAATTAAATTCAGTATTTCCTATGATATCTAAGGATTTTTTTGTAGGTTTAGACTTTATACCTATTTGATTCTCCGCTGCCTTTACTATTTCATCTACCCATTCATTTTCTACGATGTTATTTTCCACCTTTACTGTCAATTGTTGCCTAAAGCTTCCTCTGAATATCTGAAGAATTTCAGGTTCTTCCATTTTATCGCAGGTCCCAACTCCTTATTTTCCTACGTCCCTGCAGTTTCTTCAGTTTCATTCTCCAGTCAATAACAGGTAAGAGATGGTCATAGTCTGTATCTGCCCCCGGATATCTCTTACAGTTTAAAACTATGTCTTACCATTATTAAATCTATCTGGTACGTCACGGTAACTCCTGGGCTCTTCCAGGTATATGTCTTTCTTGATTCTTAAACCATGATTCTTCTTTCATTCACTTAGCCCAGTCCATATACAGTTGGTATTTATCCTTCCCGTCCTTTTCGTATAATCAAATTACAATCCCACATCACAATTAACTTTTCCACTCCCTTAACTGTCTGAATTACTCCTCATACATCTCTTCGTTCTTCTCATTCGTAGAGATAGTTGGCACATAAACGTATATTATTGTTTTAGGTGTTGGCCTGATATTACTAGATGACGCGGTGAATTTCGTATCACTTACCTCTTAATATAGAGCATATTAATTTAACTCTTATGTGTTTCAGACCCAGTAGCTTTATAAAGACATCATCAGATAGTCTAGGTATCAGCTCGAGAGTGGGGGGAAAGAGTGGGCAAATCACGCACACATGTCCAGGATAATGTTCATATCACATTCGTTGAAACTCAAGGAAAGTTTAAACGGTGATAAAATCTGGAAAAATTGCGTGGAAAATTTAGATTTAAAACATGTAAAATAATGACTTGGTTGTTGTGTTGGGTGCGTTCAGAGATATATTATGAAAGAGTAAAGTTCGCTTTACACGACTTGAACCTATATATTAACTGTCAGAGATAAAAGTGATTTGCTGTTCGTTAGTCTCGCTAAACCCCGAGAACGGCTGAACCGAACCGATTTGGCTATATATCATTACATAAACCACTGAATCTATTGTGATGAAGTCTGGTGTGGCGATAGCTTGAGCGCTTGAGCGCTGAATAAGATACTTTAGAAAGTGTTTAATATAAGATATTTTTGATTAGAAGTATACAAAGCGAAATAACGAACAATAATTACTCTCTGGAAAAGCTACTTACTCTTTGACGTCTTAACTATTTTTCAGAAGTTATAATTAACTATTAAAAATGCATTGTCCCTTTTGTAAAAAGTGCATAGAACAGCAGAACAACAGAAGTACCTGTCCTATTTTCTGACCAACTATTCCAAACTTTTACTTCACTCAAACCTTCATCTTGCTTTGAACGTCGAATGTGCAAAAAGTTATCGCAATCAGATGAATGTTATTGCTATTTCATAGAAACATCTCTTTCTATTTTTCCTGAATTTTCGGGAAACTGATCCAAATTTTTATTTCATAAGAATGTAACTCTTGCTTTGAACGCCAATATGCAAAATTTTATCGCAATCAGACGAATGATATTGATATACCATTGAGAAAAGCTCTAATTTTCTCGCGAATTTTCAAATTTTCCAGATAACTTTCCCAAATGTTTACTTCATAAGAACGTTCATCTTTCGTTGAACGTCAAATGAACAAAATATTATCGCATCGGATGAACGGTTCTCAACTATAGTGTTGAGTACATCTAGAAACACATTGAAAAAGGAACTTGGTTGGAATTTTGCGACTTTCCTTTTTAACTGTCCCCCTCTCTCTCTCTCTCTCTTTTTTTTTTTTTTTTAACTGAAAACTTTTCTAAGGCCATAATGAACAAAACAAACAAAAAAGAATTACCCTCTCTGTCGTGCCAGTAGTCAGTTATAGTGCTGAATTCAATAAAAAACACACGTTGATAAACGCACATTCAGTTTTTCTCAAATTTTCCAATCATCTGGCAGATTTTCCAAAAAAATTCTTTCATACAAACCTTGTCCTGTCAAGCCGTACTCAAGTGATGCACTTACAACCGTGTGGCTATTAATTCTTATTCATAGAAAAAAATAGCTTTCGGATTTTCATAGATTTTCCTACTTTCCGGGCGAATTTTCCAAATTTTTATTTGATGCGAACCTTCCTCTTGCTTTCGACATGACATGTACAAAATTTTATCACAATTGGACGAACGGTTCTGATAGCTCACTGGAAAAAAGATTTTTCAGTTTTTCCCGATTTTCTTTTTTTTCAGACAACTTTTCCATATTTTATCACCGTTTAAAACTTCCCTGGACTTACACTAATATTTCAAGACTAAAATTAGCCAAATCGGTTCAGCCGTTCTCGAGTTTTAGCGAGACTAACGAACAGCAATTCATTTATATATATATATATATAGAAGATTAGACCTACCCCTGTAATACCCCCAACTGATTTTGTATCCTGTGCCCACCAGACCAGAAAACATCTTTCCACCGAACTTCACTAAACGTCACTATATTTAACTACAATCTCTCCATTTCCCTTTTTAAATTTTCTAACCACCATAACCGATTAGGGGAATTAATATTCCACATTCCGATCCGTAGAATGCCAATGTTGGCTTTCTTGATGACGACATCCTCTTGCGTAGTTCCCACTCGGATATAAAAAAAAAAAAAAAATAGGAGAACTACCTCTGGAAAATTTTACCAGAGAGGAAGCCATCTTCATATATGAGGCGCGTCCAGAAAGTAAGTTCCGTTTGGTAATAAAATGAAACTGTACACAGATACAGAAGAAATTTTTATTGCACAAAATTATACAACTCTTAAACTACTTTTCAACATAACTGCCGAAATTTTGTAGGCACTAGTCATAGCGTGCCACAAGTTTTTGCATGCATCCTTCACAGACGGTTGCCGCCTGTGTATTCAACCATGTGATAACAGGTCTTTATCATCGTTGAAGTGTTGACCACCAAGGACAGATTTTAGGTGTAAGAAGAGATGAAAGTCGCTAGGAGAGATGTCCGAGCTGTATGGAGGATGATCAAACAGGTCCCATTGAAATTTCCGTAAGAACTGTTTGGTCACATTCTGTGTGTGAGGTCAGGCATTAGCGTGAAAAAAAAAATCTTTTGACAGTAATCCTCTTCTAACACCTAAAATCTGTTCTTGGTGGACAACACTTCAACGATGATGACGAGCTGAAAGAACATGTTACCACATGGCTGAATACACAGGCGGCAACATTCTATGAAAAAGGCACACAAAACCTTGTGCCATGTTATGACAGTTGCCTACAGAATTTCGGAACCTAATTAGAAAAGTAGTTTAACAGTTGTAGATTTTTGTGCAATCAATATTTTTTCTGTATCTGTACCCGTTCGTTTTATATAACCAAACGGAACTTACTTTCTGGACGCGCCTAGTATTCCTGCAGTAGAGCCGCATGTCTTTGGGAAACTACAGACGTGTTTCCCCTTGCTTTCAGCCGTTCGCAGTAACTGTTGTCCCTCTTCATGAACCGCACGTTTGTCTGACCTTTCCGCAGATACCCATATACCCCTCAGATGTGGGTGCAACTGCGGTACGGCTCTTTGTACCGTTGAGGCACGCAAGCCACCCCACCTCGGCAATGTCTGTGGTTCATGAGAGTGGTCCTTTGTAGGGCACCTGGGTAAAGATGGACATGCGCATCCGCTATTTTCGTTCCTTCGCGTCGACGCGAGTCGGCAACACAGGGCAATCAGTATGCTTTTAGCATGATAACTATGCAGCTTCGAATTGTTCTAATTGTTCAGAAAACGGTTTTGTTTCTCTGTGGTCCCTGAAAGCCGTAAGTATTGACAATAAACTGTCATCCTGAGAAATATACACAAGTAAGGACTTCAAAACAATGTGAAGTGGATTAAATCATTTGGAATTACGCACGATTTCAAAAGATTGTAAACGGTAGGTTTTAACACTTGTTTTTTGTCGAAGGGTCCGACGCAACAACTTTTGTTACTGACTTTTATTTATACATATATCGGTGATAACAAACAGTAACAACATATAAACTAAAACAATATTAATTATTTAAAGGTGCATAGTGTTTTTACCAATTACAATAATTCGTAAACCATGTTCGAATCTACTGCGTTGTTAAAATGCACGAAATTGTGAGCCTAAGTCGTAGTTATAACCTTTTTAAACTTATATCTTGTTTGGAATCAACTTATTAAAAAACTAATTTTTGGTTTAATTTTGAAGACAACCAATTTGAAAAAATAGGGCGAATGGTTGGAAACTATTGAATTTGATAGCAATACCAACTATTTTCCGTGATCCATTCTTCCCTTATTCATAAATATTTTATTGCACCCCAATTTATCATGGTAATGTACTTTCATAGATTGTGCATGGAAAAAGAAATTATATGAATTTTGAAAAATATTCCGTAAAAAAGCACAGAACTCGGATTATATTCTGATAAAATTTATCACGTCACAATCGAAAACGTAGAGTTAACACTAAGCTATGGAAGTGCATCAGACATAAAACTGAGTTGTCCAATCCAATGCGAAAAAATTATCCGGATACACACCAAGGTGGACAAATTCCGAAAATATATATATATATATATATATCGAAGCAAGCCTCTGAGAAGTTCACACTGTCGCCACTAGGAACGAAAATGGCGGCGTAACGTGCTGCTACAGCAGAAGTTGATGCGCATGGCCGTCTACATCAAGGTGCCCTAGTCCTTAGGGTTACGTGGCTGTGAAGATTAAGGACACTTATTACCTGTGCTCTCATTTTTTAACAGTGTATATTTTATTGCGTCCATGAAATGTTGTTGTTGTTGTTGTGGTCTTTAGTCCGGAGACTGGTTTAATGCAGCTCTCCGCAATACCCTATCCTGAGCAAGTCTCTTCATCTCCACATAAGAACGGCAACCTATATCTGTCTGAATCTGCTTACTGTATCCATCTCTTGGTCTTCCTCTGCGAGTTTTACCCCACACACATCCCTCCAACGCTAAATTCACAATTCCTTGATGTCTAAGAATGTGTCCTATCAATCTATCCCTTCTTTTAGTCATGTCGTCATGTCGTACACACCTTTTCGTGTTCATTTTGCGTAAATTTATACTGACAAAAATCATACTGTTAGTCGGAACTGTGACTTCATTTTTATAAATACTTTCTGCAGCACTGACTGAACGTAGTATGTATTCAGCAATGCCAAAAACGTTATATGTAAAGTTGTTCGTCGGTTGCAATAAACGGAAGCGAAGATGGCAACATACAGCTACCGCTGTTGTTGTTGTGGTCTTCAGTCCGGAGACTGGTTCGATGCAGCTCCCCACAATACCCTATCCTGGGCAAGCCTCTTTAACTCCACATAAGAACGGCAACCCACATCTGTCTGAATCTGCTTACTGCATCTGCTTACCGCAGAGGAAGACCAAGAGATGGCTCTCCCTCCAATGCTAAATTCACGATTCCTTAATGTCTAAGAATGTGTCCTACCAATCGATCCCTTCTTTTAGTCAAGATATGCCAGAAATTTCTTTTCTCACCAATTCTGTTCAGTACCTCCTCATTAGTTACGCGATCCAGCCACCTAATCTTCAGCATTCTTCTGTAGCACCATATTTCAAAACCCTCAATCCTCTTCCTGTCCGCACTGTTTATCGTCCATGTCTCACTCCCATACAACGCAACACTCCACACAAATGCCTTCAGAAAGGTCTTCCTTAGGCTTAAATCAATATTCGAGGTTAACAAATTTCTCTTTTTCAAGAACGCTTTTCTACCCATTGCCATTCTGCATTTTATATCCTCTGTACTGCGAGCATCATTTGTTATTTTACTGCCCAAGTAACAAAACTCATCTACCTCCTTTATTGCTTCGTTTCCCAATCTAATTCCTTCAGCATCACCTGAGTTTCTTATACTGCATTCCATTACCCTAGTTTTGCTCTTGTTCATGCTCATTTTATATGCAACTTTCAGCACACTGTCCATTCCGTTCAATTTCTCTTCCAGGTCCTTTGCTGTATCTGACAGAATTACTATGTCGTCGGCAAAACGCAATGTTTTTAATTCTTCCCCCTGAACTTTAATTCCTTCTCCAAATTTCTCCTTGCTTTCCTTAATAACTTGCTCAATGTATAAATTGAATAACAGTGGAGAAAGGCTACAACCCTGTCTTACTCCCTTTCCAACCACTGCATCCCTTTCATGCCCTTCAACTTTGACAACCGCTGTCTGCTTTTTGTTCAAATGTTTGTTAAGCTTATGGGACTTAACTTCGGGGTCATCAGTCCCTAAACTTACAAACTACTTATGAACTACTTACGAACTAGGACGGCACAAATATCCATGCCCGAGGGGGGATTCGAACCCCCGACCGTAGTGGCCGTGCTGACCGTGACTGGAGCGCCTCAGTCCCCTCGGCCACCGCGGCCGGCCTGGTTTTTGTACAAGTTGTAAATAACCTTACGCTCCCTATATTTTACTCCTGCTTGCTTCAGAACTTGAAAGAGTTTATTCGAATCAACATTGTCAAAAGCCTTCTCCAAATCTAAAAAAGCTAGAAATGTAGGTTTTCCTGAAATAGTGCTTTGAAATTAAGAAAATAAAGAAAAAAAAAAAAAAAAAAAAAAAAGAAAAAAAAAAAGAAAAAAATATCACGGTCCGCACGGCCACTACGGTCGGGGGTTCGAATCCCCCCTCGGGCATGGATATTTGTGCCGTCCTTAGTTGTAAGTAGTTCATAAGTAGTTTGTAAGTTTAGGGACTGATGACCCCGTAGTTAAGTCCCATAGACTCTACAAACATTAGAACATTAGAAAAAAATAATGCGTGTTTCTGATCTAACAGGTTGAACCACGAATTCGTTTTAGGGTCTTGGGCTGGCGGCCTAGTTTTCAGCACGCCGGTGTACTCTGACGCAGGCGCCGCCTCGGCCGTGTTTCAGGCAGGCTGGGGCGGCCGCGCACCACTCTGCCAGCTTCAGCTTCAGCAGCAGCCACGGAGGCGGCGGCGGCGGCCAGCAGCAGTTCCCGGACCTGCCGCCAGAGTTCGTGCGCCGCCGCGGCTCGTCTCCTAACCGAGCGTTTAAGTCTCCGGAGCTCCTGCGGCGTCTGATGCGACGTCTGTCGACCGCCAGGCGCAATGCCTCGACATTTCTACGAAAAGCGGCGGCATCTTCTCAGTGACAAATGCTGTCCCAGGAAATCTGGCTTCATGCTCCTTATTTCTTCTCCGCAATAGTTACCACCACAAGTTACCGACGGAAACCTCAGACTGACCAAAGCTGTAAATGAATGCAAAGCAACACACGAGTGCTGCGACAGAATGACATCATTGCAACATTGTGTTCAGCCTTATAACGATTGAAGAACAATACTGAAACCTAAATTGTAATACACGATGTTTAACACACTTCTATAGTCCGATTTTTGCAGTTATATTTATAGCATGTTTACGTAGCAAGACAGTTCTCGTAAGACAAACAATACTCTTATAGAATTTGTCATGTTTTGTGTATGTACGTTTGTTGTTCAGATTTATTTGGTACTAAACGAAAATAGCTTATTAGAGAGAGAGAGAGAGAGAGAGAGAGAGAGAGAGAGAGAGAGAGAGAGAACAATATTTCAACATGCTATTGAACTCAGGGTATGAAAGTGCTCTTCATGACACTTAAACTCTTCCTCTTCCCCAAGAGGGCCGCGTTAACATAAAGACGAAATATTTCTAGTCTAGTAACGCTGCTGAGCATTAAGTGTTAATAGATGCAGGGCTGGGGCTATAAACTGATATCCCCCTCCCCATTTAACCAGGTACTATGTATCAAGAAAACCAATGAATCAACAGCAAAACTATTATGTAATTAATTTAAATAAATTATTCACTGACTTCTTTTTATTAACTTAAAAGAGTTATTATTATAATTTACTTACTTTATTTCGCTTTACCCTGTCAGCATTCCAATACATGCTTATGCTAGTCACCTTTGGGTCTTTTGCAAGAAATATAGCAGGGAAGAAAATATTGAAGCTCTCTGACTTCTCATAAGGACTTTGATCTCTCGTTAAAAATACTGAACACTAAAATTCTCATTTAATTATAAATAGGGGAAGTCTTGCTCCTTTGTTTCATTAAGGTAACTCACAAATAATTTGTCTGTCTATAAGTATCGTTCATTCTGCAACTGAGAAAAGCGATATATATATATTTGCGGTAACATGCTACTCGCATTTTATTTATAAAAGCATAATCAAAAGCTGTTATTCGAATAATCTGTGTCGCATGGTGCTAGGTTCAGAAAAATTGTATAATGACATTAGTTTGTTCTTTAAAGTTTCTATTTAAAAATGGAGAGCACTGGATGCAAGGCTATGCCATTGATAAAAGACTAATCTTTTCTTTCCAGAAGAGTGTTGCACATACTTTTGTTTCCTGAGGACTACACGAAACGGAAGACAAATATGCTCATGATCCTGCCTCTTTCTTAAAAGTCGAATTTATGCTTCGCCTCTAATGACATTGAAGTCAACCGTTTAATTTCATTCTTACAGTGTCTAAAGTACATTATGATACTCTTAAACCTTGTTCACCTCCATTGCTTCTTCTAGTATTCAATAGAAGCTGGACGAGCGTCATTATACAGGGTGTAAGAAACTATTTGGGTCAAAAGAACAAAAACATTGATAGTCCACCATTTAGCTGACTAAATGGATCGATTTTTGCACGACATTTGAGTGACAAGCTGTTTAAAATGTTCTAATGTTTGTAAATCTATCGGACCAAACTGCGTGGTCATCAATCCGTAGCCGGCCGCGGTGGCCTAGGGGACTGAGGCACTTCAGTCACGGTCTGCACGGCCACTACGGTCGGGGGTTCGAATCCCCCCTCGGGCATGGATATTTGTACCGTCCTAGTTCGTAAGTAGCTCATAGGTAGTTTGTAAGTTTAGGGACTGATGACCCCGTAGTTAAGTCCCATACACTATACAAACATTTGAACATTTGATCAATCCGTAGCTTACAAACTACTTAAACCTAGGTAAAGTAACCTAAGGACAAACACACACAACCATGCCCCAGGAAGGACTCGAACTTCCACGGCGAGCAACCGCGCGCTCCGCAGCGAGACGCTTTAGACCGCACGGCTACTCCACCGCGGCACAAGCTGTTTAAAAAGGCAGACAAATTTGCTGCTATATCTTAAAATGTTAGTAAACATAACATGGAGAAATAAAAAGAAATACGGTGGCTTGAGAAACTGTTTAATGTGTGTGTGTGTGTTTGGGTGTGTGTGTGTGTGTGTGTGTGGGTTTGTTTGTGTGTGTTGTCCTTAGGTTAGTATAAGTAGTTTGTGAGTCTACGGACCAATAACCGCAGTAGTTAAGTCACATAGATTTACAAATATTTGAACAATCTTTTCCTTTCCTTGTGGTTATGTTGTAAATAATCTTCAGGAGTTTTTCGTCGGTCGTTGTTGTTCAAATTCAACTGCCCGACATCTTCAACCTGGCTGAGCCTTGCTGGTGCCCACGTATGGCTGAAGGCATCCACTTTTCTCCCTTTATTGATAATTCCAATTCCTCTCTACTGGAGACCACGGGCTGTAAGACTTCTTTCTTTTTTTCTGTACATACGTTTGGCTCTCACTAATTCCCACGAGTCTCACTCGATATTTTTACGAAGGTGACTGATGATATTCGTGCTTGGGCAAAAATTCTTATTAAGACTCTTCAAAGGACTGCGAAGGGTTAAAGGTGTGTAACACTGAGCGAACTGCAATACCCACGGCTCCACTGTTATGTCGTCAGCGAGTCTGGTTGTAAAGCAGAAGATCCGAGTTAGATCCTCCATACGTTCTCATTTTCTCCACAAAATCTGTTCGTTCAAAATTTCATTAATGTGTTTCGATGTTCATCATATATGTGTTATTCATATATACAGAGAAAATTTTGGACAGATATTGTCAATTAAAACCATGTAAAGGGACAGTATATAGGGTCAACCTTTTAATCAACTAACACATTAACAGAATGATTTTTATCGTGAATTTCATCACAGGAACATGGAACCAACTTTGGAATAAATCCACGCCTCAAATAAACCAAGAAGGCGTCATGCATGTCAGTAAATTATATCGCGGTTTGTACAGTAATTCCGAATAGTTAGCTCACTTCGATCGTTAATAACATCGGGTGTCCGAGCGTTGCTCGGAAATATTTTTCTGTAACAGTGTGGTATTTAGAAAAAGGAATCTTATCACATATAAATATTTTAGAGTCTCACAGGAACAGCAGCAATTAAAATCATAAATACACCTCGTTCAAGTGTGAATTTTTCCTCAAATTGTTTCCTAGCCCCTTACAAATGGTAAATACACAAACTACTGTATGAGTTCGTTGGTATAATTGAGGAAAACTTTACCTATCTCTCATATGATGCCCGAAATCGGTATCGTCATTCGGCAAGGTTATTCATATTCAGATAATGGAACATTGGATTGGATTACACACTTCGCACAGGTTCCTTGTTGCAACGGAGAATATACAAACCCTTCCTTGCTCCATATGTACATATGAGCGTTTTCATGTTGTTGTTGTTGTTAGGTTGTTTAAGGGGGACAAAACCGTTTTTCATGGATGATGCCTATACAGATAAACTAAACAAGAAGCAAAACTGATCCAAATACAAAAGTTTATGCAAATCGTTGGAGTCGTTTCGGAGGTATAGGAAATACATTCGTATATACAAGAATTGGTCGTTTTAATATATAATATTGGTAGAATGAGCATGGTATCGTTTTTATGGTACCAATATCTCTATAACTAATACCATGTGACTTATGTAAAACAATTTTTGTGTCCAGCTGCTCTTATGGTAACACGGATACTTTTGCGAAGGGGAGTAGTGTTGAATTTCAAATCAAAATGTCTGTAAAGTTTATGGGATTTAACTACGGGGTCATCAGTCCCTAAGCTTACAAACTACTTATGAACTAGCTAATACTAAGGACAGCACAAATATCCATGCCCGAGGGGGGATTCGAAACCCCGACCTTAGTTGCCGTGCAGACCGTGACTGGAGCGCCTCAGTCCCCTCGGCCACTGCGGCCGGCTGTTGAATTTCACTTGAAAGTATTATTACGAGAGGGAGTTGGAAACTAAGTTTCCCTGTCGACTATGGGTAGAGTTGTGTATGAAAGGAAAGAGAAATAGAATGATACATTAGAGATAAAACATATCTTTATTTTACTACATAATTTCCAAGTACATTGAGACATTTGACAAACCGCTTTATAAACTTCAAAAAGCCGTCGAGGAAAAAATCACGGCGTTTCATACGGTAGAAGCGTTGAATGACTATGGGCGAAAGACGACACTACAGGTGAACGTGCAAGGGCAAGACACCGATACACCATTGGGTAGAGGTCGACCATGAATATGGCAATGACTTTCTGTTTCGTATTGTGTCGGGGG
Organism: Locusta migratoria; assembly: GCA_026315105.1. Taxonomy (NCBI): domain Eukaryota; kingdom Metazoa; phylum Arthropoda; class Insecta; order Orthoptera; family Acrididae; genus Locusta; species Locusta migratoria. The sequence goes on along the minus strand of CM048744.1, from coordinate 957,564,456 downwards.
ATGAAACGTGGATCCACCATTACACGCCCGAATCAAAGGCCGCATCCGTGGAGTGGAAACATACGTCATCACCTGTCCGAAAGAAGTTCAAAAGCACTCCGTCTGCAGGTATAGTGCTACCCACGGTTTTCTGGGACGCCCAAGGAGTTTTGTTACTGGACTTTTTGGAGGATGCAACCATCAGTGCTGCGCGGTACTGTGCCACTCTCTCGAAGTTGAATGAGGTGATTCATTCGGAAAAAGCGGCCTGGCCTTATCATATTTGGCGTTCTGTTGTTGGATGGCAACGCGAGACCACACTCGGCGACGGCAACGCAAAACCATATTGTAACTCTTGGTTAGGAGCGCTTCCACCATCCGCCATACAGTTATGATATCGTACGAAGTGACTTCCATCTGTTTCCAGCTTTGAAGAAGACTGTGGGCGGAAGGATATTTGGAAGAAATGCTGACGTCAAACGAGCCGTTGACGCTTCTTCCGTATGCAACGCCCTAATTTTTCTTGAGCGGCTTTTTGAAGCGTGTAAAGCGGTGTGACAAGTGTCTCAAGTCTCAATGTACTTGGAAATTATATAGAAATATAAAGAAATGTCTTATCTTAAATGTCCCATTCTATTTTTCTTCCTTCCATACGCAACTATGACCACGTCGACAGGGAAAACTTATTTTCCAACTCCCCTCCCCACCCCTCATATGTATAAGTGGTACCTGTTCCTTCGTGTATGTAATCCTGATAGCTGGAAAGAATCATATCAATGGCAAAAGTTTGGTACCCAGACGGGATTCGAGCCCGAGTCGTCTTACTTACCAGACAGTCAGGTTGACCACTACTCAACTGGGAACTCAGTGGTCATCACAGCTGCGTGGACTACTCTTGCACGCCTCACGTCAGATGCTAAGTCTCAACTTGACCACGGACTACTATCATAGTTCTCCTGTGCACTATCACGCATTACTCGCTGTATTTCGCCAATTTCCGTAATAGTTCGGGATTAGTGTGATTCCGCACTGTCCGTTCTTTCTTCAGTGAGGATGCACACTAGCCCTAAACTCTCACGAGAACAAACGAAATGCCGAGAGTAGTGAGTGACAGTGGTTGGTTGAATGTTTTAGGGGGACAAAACTACGATGTCATCAGTCTCGAGTGACAATGAGGAGGGTCACTACGTAAGTACTCGGTGGATGAGAATGTGCGACTGACGGGAATAGGCCGCGGCGGAGTAGCCGAGCGCATTGAGGCGGTATGCTCCGATGCGCGAGGCCGTTCCCCGTCGGGGGTTCGAATACCCCCTCGGGCATGGATGTTTGTGCAGTCTTTAGTAGAAGCTAGTTCATAAGTAGTTTGTAAGTTTAGGGACTGATGACCCCGTAGTTGAGTCCCATAAGCTTCAGAAACATTTGAACATTTGACGGTAGTAGTGCAAGCAACGAGGTTAAATTTCATAGAGTGGCAATATGTCCTCCATGTTTGAGGCACATATTGAACTGGCGTCCGCATTGTTATTTGGGGTATTGGCTGACAGCAGGTATGCCATAACCACTAGAGAAGTTTACCTATTTACCGTTCCACGTTTTAAATAATGACTGACTATTTAATACGAGTGTATTAAGATCCGTCAGACTTTTTCGAGGCTGCGAATTGACGAGCCTGGTTCGTAAGAACGCGGTAATGAAATCTCAGGAACCTGTCAGTAATACAGTTCCAGTTCGAAGTATAACAGCTGAGGTTTGCAATAACAACGAAAGTGTCGCAGCGAAAATATCTGTGTTGATTTTAATGCAAGTACATGGTCTAAACGAGCTGCGAAACGTATAGTAAACAGTAATTTTTACAATGAACAATCATGACCATGGGTTTGCATCTGCTGTTAATGTGTTCTAACAACTGCTTTCATAAAGTGTAGTATACATTTATCTTGTGTTTACTAAATCTATTAAGTCTTACAAACTTGTAAACTTGCTGTTAAAGAGTTTGGTTGTAAACTTTGTTGGACGAAATTGTAGTACAAAGACGAAAGTGACAACAAAATACTGCAGTTAAAAATGCGCCTGGGTCATCTTGTACAACAGCATTGCATTTCGAAATAAGGTGTTGTTAACAGCTTTACTTGTTACGATGTTGAAACAAGTAACGGTAGGTACTTGAAATTTGAGTACAAAGACGAAAGTGACAACAGAATATTGCAATAAGACTGCGCTTGGGTCAGCTGCCACAAAAGCATTCCATACCAAAATAACGTATCGTTATTAACTTTCGTTGATGTCACGCTGAAATAAGTACATATTTGTTGCAAAGAACACAGGCACTTACTAGTGAAAACATTCTGGCTGTCCCTACTGCTTCCACACTTCGCACTGGTTACATGTCGACCATGCTCGATCAAGTTTTGTCAACAACAGAGGAAAATATTTTTAAAGAAAGCGTAGACACTCAAACGTGTGGTTTCATCACCCACAGGAGCGACAGAAGAAGAAATTTTTCAAAAACATACCAACAATCGGTACTAAATAAGTCTTTTTATAGTGTACTACCTGAAAACCCGGCGTTGCCCAGGTATATACTTATTTATTATTATATTTCCTTATTCGTATGCTTATCCTTACAGAGAAAGAGCTGAAGACATTGTAGCACGCATAGACCAAAGATATGGTCTGTGGCATCACGTTTCGCTGTATGTAACCTCCTTGCCACAGAGTCGCAAACGTCATCGCTGGCCTTCAGTCAGAATTTTTTTATAGCTTGACGACTTTCAACCACCAGTTCTTACACCCCCTTATAGCTATCGGCATGGGACTGCTATGGTGTACAATGGGAGACTTCAGACAACAATTACACACAGACCATTCGTTTGCGTTCTGTAGTTTTCGCTGCAGAGTGAAATATTAACACACAGGCACGTAGAATTTTATATACATCGATAACTCTCCATCCCAATATACTCCACCCTTTTATCATTATCAACCCTCAAGCAACAATGCAACCAATAAAACCATTTCAAAGAGTAAATATAATTTTCAAAGAGTAATTATTGTTCCGCATTTCACGTTATATGCTTCAAATTACTATTCAGTTCGCTATAAAACTGTGCCTAACACTTTCCTCAGGTATAAATTAGTAACTGTAGAAATATTTAAGTCTCTGTGTCTTGCCGTTCGGACGTGATAAGCATACACCGAATAGACATTCGCATTAATATATGTAGATAAATAGCTACCCGATCGCCATAAAACCGTGCCTAAAGCCTTCCCCGGGTAGACATTAGTAATTGTACAAATTTTTAGCTCTTTATGTCTTGTGGTTCAGACGTGATAAACGTACACCGAACAGACATTCACATTTATAGATGTAGATACTTCAAGGGAATTGCAGGATACGTCATCTGAAGGTTCGCTCTTAGAGCAGGTAGGTGCCATCTGTCAGAAATTTTGTTTGAGTACAGACACATTAAGATCAAACAATGCAAAATGTTTGGTGTTTTTGCACGAAGTACTTGTCGTTCTGCGACTTCTGTTTGTGCATGTAAATGGTGAAGACACTTTAGGCATATTTCAGTAGCAACAATTGTACAGACAATACGCACTAAACACAATATACGCTAAATACAACACTTCAAGCTCAACAACAACATACGATAGGCAGATTCAACTGTACTGACCACCAAAAATATGGCGGCTGAGTTTACACAGGTTGCCGCAAAGAGCGCTCCTATGCCACTCCCAAATTGAACAAGGAAAAAAAGAATGCCTATATGCCTCCGTACGAGCCCTGATTTCTCTTATCTTGTCTTTGTGATCTTTACGCGAAATGTAAGTAGGCGGCAGCAAGATCGTACTACACTCAGCTTCAAATTCCGCCCCTCTAAATTTACTTAACAGAAATTCACGAAAAGAACGTCGTCTTTCTTCCAGCGATCCCCAATTGAGTTGCCGGAGCATTTCCGTGACACTTGCGCATTGGTCGAACCTACCGGTAACAAATCTAGCTGCCCGTCTCTGAACCGCCTCGATGTCTTCCTTTAAACTGATCTGCAGCGGGTCCCAAACACTTGAGCAATACTCAAGACGTGGTCTACAAGCGTTTTATACGCGGTCTCCTTTACAGGTGAAGTACATCTTCCCAAAATTCTCCCAATAAAACGAAGTCGGCTGTCCGCCTTACTCACAACTGTCCTTACATGCTCGTTCCATTTCATATCGCTCTGCAATGTTACGCCTAGATATTTGAACGACGCGACAGCATCAAGAAGCTCACTACTAACGCTGTATTCGAACATTATGGGATTGTTTTTTCTACTCATGCGCATCACCTTATATTTTTCTACATTGATAGCTAGCTGCCATTCTTCGCACCAACTAGAAATTTCGTCTAAGTCGTCCTGTATGCTATTACAGTCAGTTACAGACGACACCCTCCCATACACCACAGCATCATCAGCAAACAGCCGCAAATTACAACTTACTCTGTCCATCAGATCATTTATATAGATAGAAAATAATAGCGGTCCTATCATACTCCCCTGGGGCACGCCTGACGATACACTCGTCTCTGATGAACACTCGCCGTCGAGAACAACGTACTGCGTTCTATTACTTAGGAAGTCTTCCAGCCAGTCACAAATCTGTGAACCTATTCCATAAGCTCGTATCTTCGTTAGCAGTCTGCAGTGTGGCACCGCGTCGAACGCCTTTTTGAAGTCGAGAAAAACACAATCCGCCTGTTGCCCTTCGTCCATGGCTCGCAAGATGTCATGTGAGAAAAGGGCAAGCTGAGTTTCATATGAACGATGTTTCCTAAACCCGTGCTGATTCATAGAAAGAAGCTTTTCCGTTTCAAGGAAATTTACTATATTCAAACTGAGAATATGCTGCAAAATTCTACAGGAAACTGAAGTCAACGATATTGTCCTGTAATTGTGTGGGTCAGTTCTCTTTCCTTTCTTATACACGGCAGTCACCTGCGCTTTTTTCCAGTCACTAGGAACTTTGCGCTGAATTAAAGATTCGCGATAAATGCAAGCTAAGTAGGGGGCCAACGCCGCAGAATATTCTTTGTAAAACCGAACTGGTATTGCTTACTTTCATTCCTTAATGTCATATGGTATAATATTTTGGGGTAACTCTTCAAGTCAGTCAAAAGTCTTCAGAGTCCAAAAACGTATAATACGTATTATTTGTGGAGTAAATTCACGGACGTCTTGTAGAAGCCTCTTCAAAGAACTGGGTATATTAACTACTGCCTCTCAGTATATTTATTCCTTAATGAAATTTGTCATAAATAATATATCCCTTTTCCCAACAAACAGCTCAGTTCATGCATACAATACTAGAAATAAAAATGATCTACACAAGGATTTAAAAGCACTTACTTTAGTTCAAAAAGGGGTCCACTACTCAGGAACACACATTTTCAATAATTTACCATCAAGTATAAAAAATTTAGCTACAAATAAAGATCAGTTTAAGAGGAACCTAAAAAACTTTCTAGTGGCCAACTCCTCCTACTCCATTAGTGAATTTATAAATTGTACCAAATGATGCATGCACTCATACTATATTAGTATTATTATATTATCAGCAAAAAAAACAAAACAAAAAAAAACAAAAAACAAAATTATGTATCTGTATTTATAAGTGTATGTATTTGTATTTATATTATCAGTATTATCTGTTATTCAACTTGTAAATTTTGTTTCTTGACATGTTCCACATCCACGAGGATCCCCTCAATATGGATCTACGGAACAAATAAATAATCTAATCTAATCGGACCAGAAGACTTTTTCGTATTTAGCTCTCTCAGCTGCTTCTCTACACCGGAAATACCTATTGCTATGTTCCCCATTTCGGAATTAGTACGTTGATGGTATATTTGTGCGGTCCTCCTGCGTGAAAGATTTCTTAAAGGTTAAATTTAGAACTTCAGCTTTCCGTTTGCTTTCTTCTATTACTGCCCCGGAATGATCAACTAGTGACTGGACAGTGGGCTTTGACCCGCTTATCGATTTTACGTAGGACCAGAATTTTTTCGGGTTCTCGGAAAGATCTTTTGCTAAGGTATGGCTGTGATAATTATTGCATGCTTCGCGCATCAATGTTCACTGACAAATAGTGTCGCAAATTCCTTTTTGTGTTAAGTATCATTGTTTTAAAACAACGGCATTTTCGATAAACTGTGCTTTATATTCGGCTAATGTTTGCCAACAGCCGTGTGCTTCCATGTTGCAACCGGGCCACGTCCCCAACAGCGCAACTGTTTGCCCAGTCTATTAGAGGGCACGCACTAAGTATCACACGCACGCAAGCACACACACACACACACACACACACACACACATACATACATACACTGTAAACACCATTGACTTCACACAACCGAAAATGACCGGCGTCAGAGGTAACCGATGGTGCATTCTAATCGACGGGTGACACCTACATCATTATATAAATACGCTAACACGGAAATTGTGGTACAGATTACTAATTTATTCGTACAAGAAGGCCAATGAAAGTTACATAATTCGAAAGATTGTTTGTCGTAGATCTCACGAATATAAATATTATGTGTGCATTTATCTATTAAAAGTGATAAAGGAATTAGAAATTTTCCTGAAAAAAAAAAAAAAAAATGTTCAAATGTTTGTAAAGCTTATGGGACTTAACTACGGGGTCATCAGTCCCTAAACTTACAAACTACTTATCTACTACCTTATACTAAGGACGGCACAAATATCCATGCCCGAGGGGGGATTCGAACCCCCGACCGTAGTGACCGTGCAGACCGTGACTAAAGCGCCTCAGTCCCCTCGGCCACCGCGGCCGGCAGAAGAAATTTTCCTATCTAAGTCTTGGATAAAGTTCTACATTCTCCAACAATCAGCTCACTGATTCGCTATTCGCCTCGACCAATGACTCTGTAATGCAGCGCATCTGCAGTATTAAAATAAGTGAATATCGAACATGGAATGCCGGCCGCGGTGGCCGAGGTGACTGAGGCGCTTCAGTCACGGTCAGCACGGCCACTACGGTCGGAGGTTCGAATCCTCCCTCGGGCATGGATATTTGTGCCGTCCTAGTTCGTAAGTAGTTCATAAATAGTTTGTAAGTTTAGGGGCTGATGACCCCGTAGTTAAGTTCCATAAGCTTAACAAACATTTGAACATGGAATGCTCCCAACTCACTTTCTTGTGCCGTTCAATTGCTTCAGTTTCGCAGTGATTAAGAGTGGTTAAAGGAAATGGTTGTTCATATGAATTCCGATATAAAGGATGATGCGCCGGGAGAGGCATCTAGCGGTGCTCGGGTGGAACTACGAAGTAGAGAATACCGATATATATGATGATGCGCCGGGAGAGGCATGTAGTGGTGCACGGGTGGAATTACGAAGTCGACATGTTGTCAGCTCTGGAATTCTGAATATCGCAGTATCGAAATAACATTATTTCTTGGCGTTGTATAAATATAAGAACACCGAAATTGTAGTTCCATTTCAAATATTAGGCTAATGAAAGTTGTATAATTCGAAAATTGCATGAAAAGTATATACTTCCGTTTTTATTTGTTGTTATTGTGTCAGGCATTTTCCTTAACACGTAAAAGATACCGTTTCATACCTCCCAGTGCCAGTTAAATTTTACCGAATATCCCAGCGGCCTCCTATGATAATGTTGGCAACAGATGCTGAATAGTGAGAATCCTGAGAGTCTTCATTTTGGTCAATCGCTTGACAACGCTGATGTTTTCTCATGGAATCTTCGCTTTATGATGGCAATTATTTTTACTGAGCGTACGAGGCTACATACAAGAACCTGTCAACAATAAAGCGGGAACAGCATTATTTGTTTACTTCATGGTCTGTACAATACACTAATCGAGTCATCCTATGTGGTTCGAACAAATGGGCGAAGATTTTCTACCGTTTCCAGAAAGGCAAAGGTCCCAGGTTCGAGTCCCGGTTCCGGCACACAATTTTAATCTGCCAGGAAGTTTCATTTTCTATCGTGTTGTTGATGTTGCCAACATAATCACGCGAAGCCGCCGACATGATACGTAAAATGTTACCCCAAGTGACCATTGTAAGCACAATTGGTCGATTTTCGACCACAGGCAATACTAGTCTACATAAATACTCTGCAAGCCATATTGAAGTGCATGGCAGTGTGTCCATCGAACCGCATTCATGATGCTTATCTACTGTTCCATTCTCTAATAGCTCGCGGAAAGAAGGAACACCTAAATCATTCCTTTTTCTATCTGATTTCTCTCATTTTATTCTGAATATCATAGTTAGGTGGGTAAACAATATATGTTCGCATTCTAAAGAGAAAGTTGCTGAAAGAAATTTTGCAAATAGATCTCGCCACAACGAGTAAACGCCTTTCTTTTAATGATTTCCAGCCCAACTCGTGCATCATTTCCGTGACATTCTCTCCCCTATAACGCAATAATATAAAACGAGATGTCCTCTTTACTTCTCTAAATCGTCTGTCAATCCCACTTGGTGGAGATCCCACAATGAGCAACAATACTCCAAAACAGGACGCACAAGTGTGGTGCTTCTTTAGCAGAGCTGTTGCGTCTTCTAAGTGTTCAACCAACGAAACGTAGTCTTTGGTTCACTTTCTCTACAACATTCTCTACGCGTTCTTTCCAATTTACGTTATTTGTAATTGTTATTCATAGGTATTATGGCCTCTGGTTTTGACTGTTTTATCGTGTAAATGACGTTTAACTGGCTTCTTTTAGTGGTCATATGGATGACTTCACGCTTCTCCTTATGAAGGGTTAATTGCCATTTTCTACACCATGCAGATATCTGAATCATTTTGCTTTTGATCTTCTGGTGACTTTACTAACCGATAACTGACAGCATCATCCACGAACAGTCTAGCGGAGCTACTCAGATTGTCTCCTAAATCGTTTATAAAAATAAGGAACAATAGAGGCCCTACAACACTTCCATGTGGAACGCCAGATATCACTTCTGTTCTACTCGTAAATGAAAACGTACTGTGTCGACAGGAAATCACGAATCCAATCGCTCACTTGCGGCGATATTCCATAAGCACGCAGTTTGATTAGAAGACGCTTATGAGGTACATTGTCGAAAGCCTTCCGGAAATATAGGAATACTGAATCTATTTGACATCGCTTGTCGATAGCACTCATCACAACTGTGAGTAAAGGGCTAGCTGTGTTTCACAAGAATAATACTTTCCGAATCCCTGTTGACTATGGGTCAATTGGTCGTTCCCTTGGAGGTAGTTCATAATACATGTTATAAAATTCTGGGAAAAAAAAATAAAATAAAAAAAGTAAAAAAAATAAAAAAAATACCGAAATGTTTGTAAAGCTTGAGGGAATTAACTACGAGGTCATCAGTCCCTAAGCTACTTATGAACTAGCTTATACTAAAGACCAAACAAACATCCATGCCCGAGGGGGGGATTCGAACCCCCGACGGTGGATGGCCGCGGCTCTGCTGCAAACCATCGTCAGTGATACAGGCCTGTAACTTTGCAGATCACTCCTATTGTCGTTCTTGAATATTGGTGTAACCTGTGCAATTTACTAGTCTTTGGATACGGAACGTTTGCTGAGCGAGCGGTTGTAAATGATAAGTACGCATGGGGCTATTGCATCAGCATACTCAGAAAGAAAACTAATTGGTGTACAGTTTGTAATCTTCTCGGGTTTGGAGCCGGATACTAAAGTCAACTTGACACAATATTTCAGCGGCGCAACTGCTCGCCATCCTCAGGTGAGCTTGCTGATACACAATCTCGCCGGAACTGAGTTCCCAGTGCAATCGGCGGATCCTATATACATCGCGGAAGACCCATAGCGGGTGTGCAAGAAGTGACAGTAATTGCCTTCTGGCGCACAAGACTCCGGTGGTAGAATCCGGCGAAATCGATAATCGATGATAAAGAAAATTATTATTCAGATTGCTGAAGTACCAACCGTTGTTTTTTAACATCTGATAACACAGAGTTCCAAGATTTACTAAGAAGGTAGCCTTTGTCTCTGTTAATCAGATTGTCAGATAATCGAATCTCTATGGATTTCTTTAAGACACAGTCCCAGTAACGAGATGTTGAAGCAACCATGTGAGTTTCATTAAACAACATTCTATGTCCCTCATCGAGACAATGCTCGGCTACCGCCGACTTCTCGGGCTGGAGCAAACGTGTGTGGCGTTGATGTTCAACACATCTGTCCTGAATGGTACGGATCGTCTGACCAATACACGTTTTCCCACTTTGGCAGGGAATCTTATATACCCCGGGCTTCCTCAGACCCAAATCATCCTTCACAGATCCGAGAAGTGCTCTCGTCTTTACTGGCAGGCGAAAAATACCCTTAATGTCATGCTTTTTTAAAATTCTTCCTATCTTTGATGAAACACTCTCGGCAAAAGGTAGGAAAGCAACTGATTTGTGGATCACATTTAATGGTTCAGGTGAAGGACCAAACTGTAGAGCACAGCGGATCTGCTTATCTGTGTAGCCATTCTGTTTAAACACTGAGATGATCTAGTTCTTGCGTCAAACTTTCTGCATCAGAAATGGCGTAAGCTCTTCTAGTTAAAGTCCGAAGAACGCCAGTACGTTGGACCGGAGGATGACAACTCGAGGCATGCCGATAGCGGTCCGTGTGCGTAGGTTTTCGATAAACACTATGTCCCAGTTTCCCATCATCTCTTCTGTAAACCAAAACATCAAGAAAAGGAAGCTTCCCCTCCTTCTCCACTTCCATCGTGAACCTGATGTTAGGATGCATGCAATTAAAATGGTCCAAAAGGCGGTTGAGAGATTCTTCCCCATGAGGGAGAATTGGCGTACAATCGGGACCGGGAGACTTACTTTTGTTAAGTTCAAAATGTTCAAATGTTTGTAGAACTTCTGGGACTTAACTACAGGGTCATCAGTCCCTAAGCTTACAAACTACTTATGAACTAGCTAAGACTAAGGACGGCACAAATATCCATGCCCGAGGGGGGATTCGAAACCCCGACCATAGTGGCCGTGTAGACCGTGGCTGGATCACCTCAGTCTCCTCGGCCACCGCGGCCGGCTTTTGTTAAGTGATTTAAGTTTCTTTAATACACCAGGGGTATCAAATTCTAAATTACGCAAGCTGGCAGCTGTTCTTGATACAAACTCTGGAGTATTTTCTTCGTCTTCGGAGTGCTTTGTTAAGCAATTCTGCTTTAGCAGAAATGTCATCAGTAGCATCACCGTTACTACAGCGTAGTGAAGGTCTTGATTGTGTTTTACCGCTAGTATACTTTACATACGACCAGAATTTCTTAGCATTCTTTAGCAAATTACGTGACAGGGTTTCGTAACTATTGTAAGCTTCTAGCATTGAAGTTCGCGCTGAATTTCTAGTATCAGTAAAAGATTACCAGTCTTGAGGAGCCGGCCGCGGTGGCCGAGGGGACTGAGGCGCTTCAGTCACGGTCTGCACGGCCACTACGGTCGGGGGTTCGAATCCCCCCTCGGGCATGGATATTTGTGCCGTCCTTAGTCTTAGCTAGTTCATAAGTAGTTTGTAAGTTTAGGGACTGATGACCCCGTAGTTAAGTCCCATAAAAAAAAAAAAAAAAAAAAAAAAAAAAGTCTTGAGGATCTTATGTCCATTTAAATTTGGCATGCTTTGATTTGCAAGAGTGATCTAACCTGTCTTGTGTACCAAAGCGGGTCATACCCCTCTTTTGTTAATTTATTTGTTATAAATGTGGTCAATGGTTGTCGATATTATTTCTTTGAATGTAAACCACATCTAAACTACACTCACATTGTTAGTTTGGAAAGACTGGAAATTATCACTCAGGAAAGCGTTAGTCTTATTTCTATCTGATTTTTAAATAAATATAATTTTCTTTTAATTTTGGTGGGTTTGGAAAGTCCGACATTCAGTATCGCTACGACAACTCTTCGCTAATCCCTGTGTCTGTTTTAATATTCCTTATTAGCTCTGGATTATTTGTTGCTACGAGGTCAAGTATGTTCTCATAACCATTTAGTACTTCCAATAAGACAGTGATCCAAAGCATACAGCAAACAATGTACGTTTGTGGATTCTATATAATACCTCCCACATCCTACGGATATCACTTCTGTCTCCTGACATGATTCCTATTGAACATTTGCGGGACGAGTTAGACAGAAGAATCAGAAAACATATTTCCAGCAAGACACAAATGAAAGAAGTGATTGTTCAAGAATGGGGGATGATTGACTCAGCAGTAACAAGAAAGCTAGTACAATCAATGCAGGACAGGCTGAAGACTGCTTTTAGAAGCAAGGGAATGAATACACGCTATTAGACGTTTGCAGATAAATCAAACAGTGCAACATAACTGACCGCGTGAACACTTATGAATGTCCAAAATCACAGTACAGCTAAGACTTGTTTTCGGGCCAGTATTAATGATTATTTATGTTTCATTGTCGTTAAACGCGTAAAAATGGAGAATAGATTGTTTCAATTTGGTCGCCTGTATTCACCAATGTTATAAGTGGTGTAAACATTAAAAGTATACACACACACTTATATATATATATATATATATATATATATATATATATATATTGATCCGTAACCATTTTCCACGCAAAAATGAGAACATGGATTTTCTTGAATTACAGCAGCAATTACCAAGAATAAAAAAAATTAAGACAAAATGTACGTAGTTTTTTATGTAGAATTCGGTTATGCAATAAACATGGGGGTTACAATTTGAAATTTTAAAGTTTCCTCCCACGCCACATCCAGGGGGCCGAGTGGCAGGCTGATTTTAGTGCAGCAAAAATTAGCCCGCCACCCCAGACCCCTGAGGGTGGCGTGAGAAGCAACTTTAAAATTTCAAATCCCCCATTTTTATTGCATAATCATATTCTACATAAAAAACTACGTACATTTTGTCTTAAACATTTGTTTTGATTCCTGGTAGTTGATATCAGTTAAGTCAAGAAAGTCCATGTTCTCATATTTGCATGGAAAACGGTGACGGATAAATGAACCATACTTGTTTACTTCGTAAAATCATCTGTCTATTGTAATGTACTTCAAACTGTCGCCTTGTCTATGTTATTGTATCTCCGTTGTTTTATCTCCTGTTTCGTATTTTAATTCTCACCTCATCTATGTATTTTAATTTCTCTCGGCTGAAGAGCAGCCTATGATGCTGCTGCCAGACTACCATTGCCACTCTGGTGTGAAACACAATAAAGGTAAAAAAAAAAAAAAATAATTACTTCGTAAATTTTGATTTACAGCACAAGTCAATAAATGGATTGAAATTGGAGGTCATCACTTTGAACATCTGATTTCATAAAACGGTGAGATGCAAGGGATTTACGGGCAACAAGCAGCCCGAAAATGAGAGGTGAGGGGTCTCACTGGAAAGAACCACCCCGAAATTCATTTACTTGCACGTATTTTCAAATAACAATAAAACGACGAGGCCGCACAGCTTTTAAGTATCAAACAAATCATCTGACTAGCTATCCTATGGGGAGAGAGGGAGGGTTTAAGTCTTAGCGAATCAAAATTTACGAACTAAATAAATATTTTTTGGTAAAAACAGAGCACGGAAGCAGTTTCCGGTCGTGGCAGGGTACGACTCTTACGTATGTAAACAAAGCTTCGCGCGGTTAAATTAGGTTTTACCATTGACTTCGTAGCCACCCATTCTTGAGAGACAGTTACCACGTCTGTTGGAAAAGTTCTAAGTTTTAGAATTTAATAATTTGACGCTCTGCTACCTCAGTGGTAAGTAATTTCATTCGTTAACTACGCTCTTTAGCGGTATTTATTAGTGCAATTTTCATTCCCCCCGCGCTAAAACGTGAATGTGGTCCTTTGGTTTGCAGTTTTATCAGTCTGCATCTTCCTTCTCAAAAAAAAATGTTCAAATGTTTGTTAAGCTTATGGGACTTAACTACGGGGTCATCAGTCCCTAAACTTACAAACTACTTATGAACTACTTACGAACTAGGACGGCACAAATATCCATGCCCGAGGGGGGATTCGAACCCCCGACCGTAGTGGCCGTGCTGACCGTGACTGGAGCGCCTCAGTCACCTCGGCCACCGCGGCCGGCCATCTTCTTTCTTTCTAATATTTCTTGCTTAGGAAAGATTTTATGTATTTTTAGTTAACTCTGGTTTTTTAAACATGTTTGTAAATTTGCTCCTTTCAACGACTGCTGATGCTCAGAAGAGACGAAATGCGTCATGTATAAATAAATGAAACATCGCTTTTGTGCAAAAAATCAAATGTTCAAATGTTTGTAGAACTTATGGGACTTAACTACGGGGTAATCAGTCCCTAAGCTTACAAACTACTTATGAACTAACTAAGACTAAGGGGGGATTCGAACCCCCGACCGTAGTGGCCATGCAGACCGTGACTGGATCGCCTCAGTCCCCTCGGCCACCGCAACCAAAAGAGGGGCCTTTTTTTTTTTTTTTTTTTTTTTTTTTTTTTTTTTTTTTTTTTTTACCATAATATTTGTTACGGTTGCTGTTCCTGCGCACCAAAAATGTGGAGTGTTTTAGCAAGTATTTTTTATTTATCAAAATGTTGTTCAAATGTTTGTAAATCTATCGGACCCAACTGCGTGGTTATCAAACCGTAGCTTACAAACTACTTAAACCTAGGTAAACTAACCTAAAGACAACAGACACACCCATGCCCCAGGGAGGACTCGAACCTCCACGGCGAGCAACCGCGCGCTCCGCAGCGAGACGCTTTAGACCGCTCGGCTACTCTACCGCGGCCCCTGCATTCCTTCACTGCTTGCTCAATGTGCAGATTGGACAACAATGGCGGCAGGCTACAACCCTGTCTTACTCCCTTCCCAACCTCTGCATCCCTTTCATGCCCTTCGACTCTAATAACCGCTGTTTGGTTTTTCTATAAGTTGAGTATAACTCTTCGCTCCGTATATTTTACCCCTTCCTTCCTTCATAATTTGAAACAGTGTGTTTCTGTCGACACTGTCAAAAGCTTTCTCCAAATCTACAAATTATTAAACTGATGGTTCTGTAATTTTCATATCTGTCTGATTCTGCTCTCTTTGGAATGGTGATCATTACATTTTTTTCAAAGTCTGAGTGTATTTTCCCCCGTCTCGTACATCGTACGCATGTTGTTGTTGTGGTCTTCAGTCGGCAGACTGATTTGATGCAGCTCTCCACGCTACCCTGTCCTGTGCAAGTCTCTTCATCTGAGAATATGTTCGGCAACCTACATCCTTTTGAATCTGCTTACTATATTCGTCCATCGGCCTCCCTCTGCGATTTTTACCCCACACGCTTCATTCTAATGCTAAGTTGACAAATCCTTGATGTCTCAGAATGTGTCCAACCAATCTATCCCTTCTCTTAGTCAGAATATGGTAGAAACTCCTTTTCTCCCCGATTCGGTTAAGCACCTCTTCATTAGTTACGTGATCAACCCATGTAATTTTCATCATTCGTCTGTAGCACCACATTTCAAAAGCTTCTATTATCTTTTTATCTGAACTCCTTATCGTCCACGTTTCACTCCCATACAATGCTACACTCCAGACAAATGCTTTCATAAAGGACTTCCTAACATTTAAATTAATAATGGATATTAACAAGTTTCGCTTCTTTAGAAAAGCTTTTCTTCCCGTAGGCATTATGCCTTTTATATCTTCTTTACTTCGGCCATCAGAAGTTATCTTGCTACCTAAGTAAAAAAACTCGTCTACTACTTTTATTGCCTCATTACCTAATCTAATTCTTTCAGCATCGTCTGATTTTCTGACGCTACATTCCATTATCCTTATTTTAATCTTGTTGATGTTCATCTTATATCTTCCTTTCAAGACACTGTCCATTCCATTCAGTTGTCCTTCCAGATCTTTTGCGGTCTCTGACAGGATTAATATGTCAACGGCAAACCGCACAGTTTTTATTTCTTCTCCCTGAACTTTAATTCTCTCTCCATATTTCTCCCTGCATTCCTTCACTGCTTGTTCAATGTACAGATTGAACAACAATGGCGACAGGCTACAACCCTGTCTTACTCCCTTCCCAACCTCTGCGTCCCTTTCATGCCACTCGACTCTAATAACCGCTGTTTGGTTTTTGTATAAGTTGAGTATAACTCTTCGCTCCCTATATTTTACTCCTGACTCCTTCAGAATTTGAGACAGTGTGTTCCAGTCGACATTGCCAAATGGTTCTCCAAATCTACAAATTATTAAACATAAATTTATCCATGTTATTTGGATTGTTCTGAGGGCTGCGACTGTATTATAAACTATGTTGGAATAATTAATGCCGCAGCAGTCACTTTTTATTAATATTTTTATTGGCACGACGCGTTTCGACAGCAAGCTGCCATCATCGGGTGCATTTTTACAGTTACTGGTTCATTATTGACTTATTATGTTTTGTGTTGTGGGTGCCAGTAACCTCACTGAAACCCACAACACAAAACATAATAAGTCAATAATGAACCAAAATGTTCAAATGTTTGTAAATCTATCCGACCAAACTGCGTGGTCATCAGTCAGTAGCTTACAAACTACTTCCTGGCAGATTAAAATTGTGTGCCGGAACCGGGACTCGAACATGGGACCATTGCCTTTCGCGGGCAAGCGCACTTCCGACTGTGCTATCCCGACACGACTCACGATGCCGCCTCAGATCCTGGCAGATTAAAATTCCAGGAGTGCTAGTCTTGCATGGTTCGCAGGAGAGCTTCTGTGAAGTTTGGAAAGTAGGAGGCGAGATGCTGGCGGAAGTAAAGTTGTGAGGCGGCATCGTGAGTCGTGTCGGGATAGCACAGTCGGTAGTGCGCTTGCCAGCGAAAGGCAAAGGTCCCAGGTTCGAGTCCCGGTTCCGGCACGCAATTTTAATGTGCCAGGAACTTTCATATCAGCGCACACTCCGCTGCAGAGTGAAAGTTTCATTCTGGAAACATCCCTTAGGCTGAGGCTAAGCCATGTTTCCACCATATCCTTTCTTCCAGGAGTGCTAGTCTTGCATATTTCGCAGGATAGCTTCTGTGAAGTTTGGAAAGTAGGAGGCGAGGTACTGTCGGAAGTAAAGTTGTGAGGCGGCATCGTGAGTCGTGACGGGGTAGCTCAGTCGTTAGAGCGCTTGCCCGCGATAGGCAAAGGTCCCAGTTTCGAAAATGTTCAAATGTTCGTAAATCTATCGGACCAAACTGAGTGGTCATCAGTCCGTAGCCTACAAACTACTTAAACCTAGGCAAACTAACCTAGGGACAAACACACACACCCATGCCCCAGGGAGGACTCGAACCTCCACGGCGAGCAACCGCGCGCTCCGCAGCGAGGTGCTTTAGACCGCTCGGCTACTCCACCGCGGCCCCTGGATTCCTTCACTGCTTGCTCAATGTAGAGATTGAACAATAATGGCGGCAGGCTACAACCCTGTCTTACTATTTTCCCAACCTCTATGTCCCTTTTTGCCCCTCGACTCCAATAACCGCTGTTTGGTTTTTGTATGAGTATAACTCTTCCCTCCTTATATTTTACCCCTGCTACCTTCATAATTTGAGACAGTGTGTTCCAGTCGACATTGCCAAACGCTTTCTCGAAATCTAAAAATTATTAAACATAAATTTATCCATGTTATTTGGATTGTTCTGAGGTCTGCAACTGTATTATAAACTATGTTGGAATAATTTATGCTGCAGCAGTCACCTTTTACTAATATTTTTATTGGCACGACGCGTTTCGGCAGCAAGCTGCCATCATTGGGTGTATTTTTACAGTTACTGATTCCTTATTGTTTTATTATGTTTTGTGTTGTGGGTGCCAATAAGGTTATATAACCTGGCACCCTCAACACGAAACATAATAAAACAATAAGGAACCAGTAACTGTAAAAATGCACCCGATGATGGCAGCGTGCTGTCGAAACGCTTCGTGCCAATAAAAATATTAGTAAAAGCATTAATTATTCCACACAAGCGGCTTCTTGTGAAATTGCGTGCTTATGGAATATCTCCCCAATTGTGCGATTGGATTCACGATTTCCTATCAGAAAGGACACAATACGTTGTAATTGACGGTAAGTCATCGAGTAAAACAGAAGTGATATCTGGCGTTCCACATGGAAGCGTTATAGGTTCATTACTCTTCCTCGTGTTTATAAACGATTTAGGAGACAATCTGAATGGCTCCCTTAGACTGTTCGCGGATGATGCTGTGGTTTATCGGTTAGTGAAGTCAACAGAGGATCAAAAGGAACTGCAAAGCGATTTAGACAATATTTCTGCATGGTGCGAAAATTGGCAATTGACACTAAATAAAGAAAAGTGTGAAGTAATACACATGACCACTAAAAGAAATCCGCTGAACTTTAATTACGCGATAAATCAGTCAAACCTTAAAGTCGTAGATTCTACCAAATACCTAGGAGTTACCATTACGAACAACTTTGACTGGAGAGAACACATAGAAAATATTGTGGGGAAGGCGAACCAAAGGTTACGTTTCATCGGCAGAACGCTTCGAAGATGCACCAGCTCCACCAAAGAGACTGCCTACATCACACTTGTGCGTCCTCTCCTGGAGTACTGTTGCCCCTTGTGGGACCCTCACCAGGTGGGACTGACGGAAGACATTGAGAAGGTTCAGAGAAGGGCAGCTCGTTTTGTTTTATCACGTTACGGGGGGGAAAGCGTCACGGAAATGTTGCAAGATTTGGGGTGGAAATCATTAAAAGAAAGACGTTATTCATTGCGGCGTGATCTGTTTGCGAAGTTTTAATCACCGACTTTTAGTTCTGAATGTGAAAATATTATGCTAACACCCACCTACTTAGGGAGACATGACCATCCCAATAAAATAAGGGAAATCAGATCGAAAACGGAACGATATAGGTGTTCTTTCTTCCCGCGCGTTATTAGAGAATGGAATGGTAGAGAAAAGTTATGAAAGTGGTTAATGAACCCTCTGCAGCACTTAAATGTGATTTGCAGAGTATCTATGTAGATGTAGAACAGGTAGACAGTTTCAAGTACCTGAGATGTATTTTCTCACAGGATGGCAACATAGCGAAAGAACTGGAATCGAGATGCAGCAAAGCTAATGCAGTGAGTGCTCAGCTAAGATCTAATCTCTTCTGCAAGAAGGAAGGAAGTACCAAGACTAATGTTCTAATGTTTGTAAAGTCTTTGGGACTTATCTACAGGGTCATCAGTCCCTAAACTTACAAACTACTTATGAACTACTTACGAACTAGGACGGCACAAATATCCATGCCCGAGGGGGGATTCGAACCCCCGACCGTAGTGGCCGTGCAGACCGTGACTGGAGCGCCTTAGCCTCCTCGGCCACCGCGGCCGGCTACCAAGACTAAGTTAGCAGTGCACCGCTCTCTTTGGACCAACTTTGTTGTATGGGAGTGAAAGTTGGGTGGATACAGGTTACCTTATTCATAAGGTAGAGGTTACAGATATGAAAGTAGCAAGAATGATTGCAGGTACCAATAGACAGGAACAATGGCAGGAGGGTTCAAATGTTTGTATAGTCTATGGGACTTAACTATGGGGTCATCAGTCCCTAAACTTACAAACTACTTATGAACTACTTACGAACTAGGACGGCACAAATATCCATGCCCGAGGGGGGATTCAAACCCCCGACCGTTGTGGCCGTCAGACCACGACTGGAGCGCCTTAGTCCCCTCGGCCACTGGAGCGTCTTAGTCCCCTCGGCCACCGCCGCCGGTGGTAGGAGGGTGTCCATAATGAGGAAATCAAAGAAAAGCTGGGAATGAACACCATAGATGAAGCAGTTAGAGCAAACAGACTGAGATGGTGGGGTCATGTTACACACATGGGAGAAGCAAGGTTACCTAAGAGACTCAAGAGCTCGTCAGTGGAGGGTAAGAGGAGTCAAGGTAGAACAAGAAGAAAGTACTTAGATTCGGTGCAGAATGATTTTGAAGTAAAAGGCATAATATCAGACGAGGCATCGATGTTAGCATTGAATAGGGGATCATGGAGGAATTTTATTAGAGGTACTATGCTCCAGACTGAACGCTGAAAGGCATAATCAATCTCTAATGATGCTGCTGCTGATGATGATGGTGTAAATAATTCGTCTTAAAACTTTGCAACCATGACTTATCAAACTGATGGTTCTGTAATTTTCATATTTGTCTGATCCTGGTCTCTTTGGAATGGTGATCATTACATTTTTCTTAAAGTGTGAGGGTATTTCCCCCGTCTCGTACATCTCACGCATATTCCCCACAAACTGAGTAGGCCGCACGGCTGTTTGTGTCGGCTCGGCTCGGCTCGGCCGGACCGCTGTCCGCCGTGTTGACGCAGCCTGCTGGGCCGGTCGTGACGTCACGGCGGACTTACCCAGCAGCTGAACAACGTGCCGCGAGGCGCATCAGCCGCCTCCGCCGCCGCCTGCGCCTTCTTGCGTAACTCAAATGCCAAGGCCACCGCGAGCGGCCAGAGCAATGTATCGGATCACGGCTAATGAGCGCCGCGAAAATCGCCGGCCAGGGTGAGTCCCCGCTGGGTTTCCCGGCAGAGCACCTCGTATTTCATCCACAATCTCTGCCGCATCTTGCCAGATCCGTTCTACAACAGTAGCCTCCTGATTAATAGGGGGGTAATTACCTTAGCGTTACTAATTTCCGTGTCTGAGAAAGGTTTTTTTATGCAATTCATTCAGAACAACTGCTTATACATCCGTATGATGTTTTCATTATTCTTCCATCAGTTACCATCCTACATTGTGCTTTTTTTTTAACTTGTTTTCTATTTAATAAGAAAAACAGGTAGCCGACAGATTGAAGTGCCACCGCACTTGCTGTGAAGACGCTGATACCGCGCCAGATAAGCGTTGATTAGAATGTCTGCAATGCGTAGTATTACAGTTCGACCGAAATATGATTTTTGTCCGAAACGTAAACCTTAGACGAAACTTGCGTGGTGAAGTTAAAATTTCTTTATATTTTCGTTACACCACAAATCAGTTGTTTTAGCTCATTTTTCAAGCAAGATCACCTTCCTGTACTAAGCCTTCATGAGTGAGAGTAAACCTGATCACCATGCGATTGCAAATGACTTTAAAAACAATTTTAAACAGTCATTTACATTGGCATAGTAAAGGTTTTGAAGTCTTTTCTCTACTTACTTCGCGTTACAATACTGGAATGCATTTTTCTGTGAAGATACAATGAACCCGCAGTTGTTGTTTTGTTTTATGACGCTCGTATTTATTGGAAATTTGTAATTTCGAGACTCGAAATATCGAGACTCTACTGTATCGAGTTCAGTTTCCTTATTGTTTAACTTCCTTTTAGACATGTATTTTTTCAAGGTCGATTTTCTTCGTTTTCACACGGAATTTTCGGTAGTTCGAGGTGATCCCAGTGCCGTTCACCTGGAACTAACGAGACTACTGAATAGCTGCCACAAATTACACAGTCCTGCATACCTTCTTGACCAAGATCGTGTTTATCTTTATTTACACAACAAAGATGCCAAAATACATACTACGAAATGCCAGAGCCTCAACGTGGCTACCACAATACAAAATACGCAGAAAGTAATCATTTCTTCATTTTGACTGATTCTTCCGTCGCTTCTTGGTAGATCATAATCAAATACATTAAAAAACACAATTTTGTGTGTGTTCTATAAGTTTATTTTTGTTTACTTGACCGGTATTCGGCTTATTAGGCCATCTTCAGAGTATTGACTGCTGTGTCAAAGAAGTTACAATGTTTAGATATAGTATGGGAAGAGATGACTATGTCTCCACCTAGATCGACATACATAGTATTAACACTTCTTTGATATTGTGTTATTACAGTTATCAACTTAAAAACTATACAGTAATAAATGAATATACGATGTGTGGAGGATAAAACAAGGAATAAACGTGAATATAACCTGGGAACTGGAACTGCCCACTATTACAAACAAACTGATAATGCTGATAAATAAATATATATAAGAGCCTTGATAATAATTTTGTACGATAATTATATATGGTGTTACACGTGACAGTTGTAAGGCCAGGTCTGAAATGGCATCAAGAACTTAGAATGATTAGATTAAACTAAAACAAATCTAATGAAATTAGTATTCTAAAAATTCAGGCAGCTGAAAATGAATACTATGTTGTAAGCTACACTGGGACCACATTTACAAAGCTTAAAAATAAATCATAATAAATAAATACACAACTAAACCGTTGGCCCATATTGGATTTCACTTAATTCATCCCTGAGTTACATTACCTCCTACCCTGTCAGTTGAAGTCTCTTCGTACATTTCCTCATAGTATAATAAATTACCTACGTTTTCCATCAATTACAAAAAAAAAAAAAAAAAAAAAAAAATTAAGAACCTAAATTTAGACCTAGCCTTTTATTTATTTGTATAACTAATAGATAAAAGTCAGACAATGACAATTTCAATATTAATTCTAAAAACTGGATTCCTTGTTTAACCCCTAAGTCCCAAACTCCTGTGTATTTATTTATTATGATTTATATTTAAGTTTTGAAAATTTGGTCCCAGTGTAGCTTACAACATAATATTCATTTTCAGTTACCTGAATTTTTAGAATACTAATTTCATTAGACATATTTGTTTTAGTTTAATATAATGCAGTAACTATTCATTCTAAGTTGTTGATGCCATTCCATACCTGGCCTTACAAGTGTTATATGTAACACCATCTATAATTATCGTGCAAAATTATTATCAAGGCACTTATATATATATATATATATATATATATATATATATATATATATATATATATATATATATATATATATATATATCAGAATTATCAGTTTGTTTGTAATAGTAGGCAGTTCCAGTTCCCAGGTTATATTCTTGTTTTATCCTCCACACATTGTATATTCATTTATTACTGTTTAGTTTTTACGTTGATAACTGTAATAACACAATCTCAAAGAAGTGTTATACTATGTATGACGATCTAAGTGGAGACATTTGTCATCTCTTCCCATACTGTATCTAAACATTGTAACCTCTTTGACACAGCAGTCAATACTCTGAAGATGGCCTAATAAGCCGAAAACCGGTTAAGTAAACAAAAATAAACTTGTAGAACACACACAAAATTGTGTTTTTTTTTTTAATTTAATCATTTGTTTGCTTCCATAAGTAGCCTTCACGATTTTGTTCTTGAGAGCGGTAACTTTATGTTACCATCTTCGCTTCCGTTTATTGCAACCGACGAACAACTTTAGGTATCTCCTTTTTTGCATTGCTGAATACATACTAGGTTCAGTCAGTGCTGCAGAAAGTATTTATAAAAATGAAGTCACAGTTCCGACTTACAGTATGATTGTTGTCAGTATAAATTTACGCAAAATGAACACGAAAAGGTGTGTACGACATGATAAATGTTTCCAAAACCTAGTTATTAAAAAAAGCTCTCGCTTTCAAGGAAATTCATTAATAAAACTTTACAGCATAACAAAATAACCCGTTCCATTACGTACTATACGGATTAAGTTTTGTTATTAACATAGTATATCACTGAGATACGATTGCTTTAAATTGTGCTTAACTACAAAATACCCATAGACTTAATTATATCCGTAATGGATGTGAGGTCGCGGTTGAATTACATAATTATTTTGTCAAGTAGGCTCAACAACAGAAACCGTGTAAAAACACTAAAATATGACGCATTTCAAGGGTCAAGCCCTCATCATCAGATAATCTGTAAAAGAATCTTAAAACCTGAGACAATAAAAATCTAAAACGTAATAAAAGAAAACGTGGTTACTTCCCTTGTAACCGTGTCTACGCAGAGAGGTCCTCAGCATACTGTGCTTCGCCAGGATTCAAAGCATTACGAAGCAGGATGGTAGGCAATTATTTAAAGTATATAGGAAACCTACAACAACCAACATTCTAATACATAACAGCTCTTGTCGCCCTAATGGCCAAAAACTTTCTGCCCTATGCTGTTTAGTCAATAGAGCCTTCAAAATGCCAATGAACGAAAAAGACAGAACCACCGAATTTAACATTATAAGACAGCTTGCTAAGGTGAATAGTTACCAGGAAAACGTAGTGAATAACTGAATACGAAAGAAACAGCGTGCGAAATCAAATAAAAATGGCGCGGAAAATATCAAGAGAGTAATGGTTCCGTATTTTCGTAATCTATTTCATAAAGTGGCCAATATACTAAAACCTTTTAAAGTAGAAGCTGCTTTTAAAACTAATAATACGTTACGGAATAACTTAAACCAAGAGACTAATAAATATGACAAAGCAGCGGTTTATAAGACACAGTATAGTAGTTGCAATGCCAAGTACATTGGTCAGACCGGTAGATCGTTTAAAGTTAGGTACAAGGAACATAAGGACGCCTTCCGACTTAATAATTTTGACAAGTCCGCTGTAGCTACGCATATCCGCGAAACTGGCCACCCATTAAAACGGATTGAAGATGACCTTAAGATTTTGATTAGACAGGATAAGGGAAAAAAAGTTAGATCTGCTAGAAAAGCTGGAGTTTATAATACATAACGCTAAAAGCGACGTTTCATTAAATGAACAAGTTCAAGGTAATACATACAGCTTTTTTAAAAACTTTGTGGACCTATTATATCAAAAGTCGTTTATTTTAAATTTCAACCTCTTTCTTACTGTGCATATTATTTCGTGCCACATGAATGTACCCACTAGCTTATGGATGATCTTTGGAATTTAGAGGTCTTTGTTTTCATGTGCATACGTGTGCCCTAGTCGTGTTGTTGACTCCGTGCATTTCGGTAGCGTTATGCACCGCGAGTGCTGGGGTCTGATTTGAATCCTGAGCCGCGGTGGAGTAGCCGATCGGTCTAAGGCACCTCGCTGCGGAGCGCGCGGTTGCTCGCCGTGGAGGTTCGAGTCCTCCCTAGAGCATGGGTGTGTGTGTTTGTCCGTAGGTTAGTTTACCTAGGTTTAAGTAGTTTGTAAGCTACGGACTGATGACCACGCAGTTTGGTCCGATAGATTTACAGACATTTGAACATTTGAATCCTGACGAAGCACGTTATGCTGAGGACCTTTCTGCGTAGACACGGTTACAAGGGAAGTAACCACGTTTTCTTTTATTACGTTTCAGATTTTTATTGTCTCGGGTTTTAAGGTTCTTGTTCAGATTATCTGATGATGAGGGCTTAGCCCTTGAAACGCGTCATATTTTAGTGTTTTTTCACGATTTCTGTGGTTGAGCCTACTTGACGAAATAAATAAATAACAAAATACCCACAATATTTACGCGGGAGGAGAGACTCCCAGGAGTTTAGCGGCGCACCGTCAACTGACGTAAAGCATTACTGTTGACTGAATCCACCCAGACAGTGCTCGTATTTCATCAATAAGTTGAAGAAAGCTAATTTCGGCCAAGCCGAAGATTCGGCCGATTTATGGCTGAAACTGCGACGGAAACCAATAATTTGGCAAAAACTGGCCGTAACTGGAACCGAATATTCGGTCGATCCTTACAAAGTATACGAGGCGCGTCCAGAACGTAAGTTCCGTTTCAATTTATCTCCGCTGCAGCGCTGCGATTGCAGTTCTGCACATGCGCTGTAGACGATGTGCATCAAGGAGAAGAACGTGCGCCATTTGTAGATCGCTGTCAGTTACGTACGCTTTGTTGTGCTTGTTCGAAATGTCGGCGTCGATTGAAAATCCTGCCGCCTGTGAAATCAGGTCGGTGACTCGGTTTCTGAATGCGATGAAAGTGAAACCAAGTGAAATTTATCGGCAAATTTGCGATGTTTACGGACCAAATGCGATGAGTGATTCGATGGTGAGAAGATGGGTCCGACAATTCAATGGCGGGCGTAGTGATGTGCACGATGAAGAACGAAGTAGGCGTCCACCTTTGGTTACAGAAGAACTGGTTCACGCGTTGATGACAACATCCAGGAAAACTGTAGGTTTACAATTAATGGTCTTGCTATGGACGACGAGCTGAAAGAAAATGTTTCCGACTGGTGGAAGACACAGGCGGCAGATTTCTTTGAAGAAGGTATACAAACTCTGGTGCCACGCTATGACAAATGCCTGCAAAATTTCGGCAGTTATGAAGAAAAGTAGTTTAAGAGTTGTAGAATTTTTTGCAATAAAAATTTCTTCTGTATCTGTGTACTATTTCATTTTATTACCAAACGGAACTTACTTTCTGGACGCGGCTCGTATTAAGTGAAATTCGTGCTAGACAACGATATGATCGTTGTATCCTATTACATCCGTAGGAAACAGAGTATTTATGTTCTAGATAATTGATACCATAACTGTGACTGAGCTTCGTAAAGCCACAGGATGATGTTTTCCACCGAGTACAAATTCTAGGGATTGCTCGAGGAGAGGATATGGCACAAAATGGTTTCCATGCTACAGGCCATTCATTAATCAGAAACTGCAGCCCAATACGTACTGAAGCAAGCTGCCAGAGTTACCATTCCCTCCTAGAGCGTGCTGCGAGCTACTGATGATTCGAAGGGTTAAATGGCTGCTACATGATGGTCTTACAAAGCACTTTGCCGTTAACGTTAACATACTTCAATGTGCATTACACTTGCAGACAGTGATTACAGATGTGGAAGAGGTGCAACGGGGTGCCGCGGTGGAATGACCGAGCGCTCTAATGCGTCTTGCTGCGGAGCGGGCGGTTGCTCCCCGTCGGAGGTTCGAGTCCTCCCTCGGGCATGGGCGTGTGTGTTGCTCTTAGGTTAGTATAAGTGGTTGGTAAGACTAGGGACTGATAACCGCAGTAGTTAAGTACCATAGATTTGTAACATTTGAACATTTGATTTTGTAACGTGGTATAGATAGTGTAACACATCGTAATGTGATGCAACAGCGGCACACCAGTCGCGTGATATGGAAACCAGCTGGGGGATTCCATGTAACAGAATGACGAGAAGAAGCTGTCCTGCTCAAGGGTTCATTTTTGGAAGTTAAAAGCTGTGTGTGTGTTGTGGATGTTGAACCTATCGTTAAATCAGACAACAAATTGTTCATTAACACAGCAATTTGGTTCATTTATGGCCCTGATATTGATGTATATACTATTAAATAAGAAACAGTGCATTAAACTGATTATGTGCGCAACGGATATTTTAAACACAAAACAACTGGGACAAGTCACCATTTGAAACAGACACTGACTATACTCAAAAATTTTGACTGCGAGAAAGATATTAAAAAAACCACAAATCACTTTCTTAATGCTTGACTGTGAGAATTTTATGCAGATTAGTTTCTGATTATTGAAATTTAGTGCACCAATAAGGAAATCTGTTCAACAATATTATTCAAATCAGTACTCCACCTTAAATCCACTAATAACTAATTATCAAATGAAGGAAGTAGGTTAATTTTCTAACTACGTAAATGAAACAGGAAAGAAAGGTCAAGTTACTTATTATTAATAATCAGCATTACATTACCCACATAATACAACTTCTGACTTGTTGGCAAAGCAGCCTCTGCTCTACATCGGAGCCATACACACAACTCAATCGCTCTCTAAGCGAGCTGAACCACAAGTGCTACTCTCTCTCAGTGCGAGCTACAATGCTATGCAATACATGATCTTTGCCAAAGATGAAACTTCACAGAGTTGAGTACACATATCGATACATACAGTAGAAGCGATATTATACATTTTCTTGCAAGCAAGTTACTCGATACAAAACAGGAGGCACAATATTAGGCATTTTCTTACAAAAATAATTTTTTTATGAACACGTTTCATCACCCCCTCCTACCTATTAAAATTTTGCAGGGTGGGTGATGCCAATGGCATTGCCTAGCCAGCAAAATTACTGAATTTCAAGTCCAAAAATCCATTAATGACATCCAAAATATAACATGAAAAATATGAAAACCTGATAATCATTTTTATACAAGATATTCAAGATTAAAACAACAGATGTAGTTCATAGAAAATTTAAAAAATGTGACAGTCGTAAATACATGCCATTTTACAGAACAGTACCATCAAAAGTAATGCTTGGAATGGTACAGGATGTGACAGACATAAGCAAATGTCAAAATGTACAGAACATCAGCAATAAATGGAATACATGACAAATATACGTAATGATAAACATAAGTATATATAGAATTTCAGAGAACATAATTTGACAAATGATATAGTGGAGAAAATGAGATAGCTAGAAGTAATACACAAATGAAAAAAAATAAATAATAAACATGAGCATATACAAAGTTTTACGAAAGATAGTTTAACTAATGTCATCATTCCTTTTGTTTTTTCGAGAAAATAAGGTAATTACAAGTAATACACAGTAGTGTAAGTCCCATGCGTCTAAATTTTTTAACAGAGATCAGTATTTTTTTTAACATAAAATGAACATTCGTATCTTGTGCACAATGTAGTCTATGTAAATTTTTAGTGCACTTAGTATAAGATAAAGTGTCAGTCTTGTATTCTGTGATGCATTTAAGATGCCATACTTTCATGGATGCTAGAACATACACGTAAAATTTTTGACTACATAGGTTTCTGATCATGTATAAAATAATGTCACTGCTTCGGCACAATAGGATTTCAATATAACGTTTGTCAATCGAATAGGCACAATGACATTTCAGACTAAAGGATATTGACTCATTATAGTTCTGAAAGCATATGTATCTATCAAGAGCACAATTTTATTTTGGTCACTGAATGTAAAAGAACCATGAAATATACCTAAACACTGGTAATGAACCTGTGGACAACGTTTGCAATGGGAGGCACTGAATAGTATAAGCACACGAATAGCACATTAGCTCCTAACATTCATTTTAGGTCTGCAGACGAATAGCCAATTATCCCCTAACATTCATTTTAGGTCTGCACACGAACACAAAACACTGTAAGATTACACCACACTGTAGGCGAGCTGGCTGGTTGCATTGAAGTTGAAGTCATGGGGAAAAGGTTCTGATGTATTCCTCCATGCAATTCGACAATCAAGTGTGCTCCAACCAACGGAGCTGTTAGCAGACTGCATCAGCATAGTCAAAATTAGAGCAAAATGGTGGTGGTTGGCCAAGGCTGCAATGGACAGTACTATGTGGCCAAACATCATCCAACAAACATCTTCATTAAAAGGCCCAAAATCAGTGGTGTATAATAGCACGTCCATTGTGCATAAGCACAAAGAGAAAACACAAAAGGGCAGTGCGAATAAGCACATAAGAAAATAACAGAGCATAGCATCATTAACAACAGAGCGATTCTCCTCATAATTGCTTCATAATCATTGTATACTCTCGTCCACATAATTACATTTATCAAACATCTTTGACAGTTACCAATACCTTCCTTACCATCATTTATCCATAAACAATAATGCAATTTGAAGACCACCATGACATATTGTGTATTGCCTTACTCATCATCCTCCAGAATGTCCTTTTTCTTTTTTGCTGCTTAATTGGCTTACAAAATGCTTATGTCAACTCAAAATCTTCTCCACTCGCTCAGAAGTTCGTAAGTTATGCAATTAGTAATACAGAAGAGAAATCTGATATTTTCTGAAACATAGGAACTTAATTAGATTACTCAATCAAAAATTTCCATTAATTTTATTTTGTCTTGGACAGCCACAGAGTTCGTTATATGCAAATTGAAAGATAATTATAGTTTCGTATGACTATATCCCAGCGTAGCACAGAGCATAAGTATTCAGAGTTAGAGAAAAGTAACAGTGAGAAAAAGAGGTAGATAGAGCGCACTAAGGAAAAGCGGAAGAATAGTGACACTCAGCTCGAGAACGGAGCACCAATCGCCACTTGGTGTGTCCAAAACAGATTAATGGACTCTCTACCCCAATTTTATTCCGTGAAAATTTTAATATTAGAAATGTGGTGTATGCCTTTCGACTTGTGCGTCTTTAAAGATTCTACCTCAACGACGTTGTCGTAGATGATACGTTTGATTCGATACGGACCATTGTACAGTAAGACGAATTTGTGAATCATAGATCTTCCCTTGTGGGATAAGTGGTGGGATCTAATTAATACTTTTTGTCCTACATAGAGTTGTTTGGCATAACAATTACGTTGAGAACGTTTCCTTTTTTCAGCTGCTTTCTTAATGTTTTTAAGCGCCAATTCAACGATCTCATGATGACGTAGTCTTCTGTGTTTCGGAAAAGGTTTCAATTCCTTGATACGGTCGGGAGGTTGCTTGTTTTTCAGAACCAGAATTGGTGAAACACCTGTAGAATCATTAGGAAGTTAATTTATAATATTTTGAAATGACAAAAGATATCTATCCCATGTGTTATGTCGTCGGTAGCAATACAGCCTACAAAGTTTTCCAAGTTCTTTCATCACTCGTTCACAAGGGTTAGAGGCAGCATAATAAAGTGATATGAACACAGGTTTGATGTTTCTGCGCCGCAACATCCGTGCCCAATCATGAGAACGGAATTGAGGTCCGTTATCGGAGATGACTTTATCTATATGGCCAACATCTTTTAGGAAGTTTTTGACAAAGGCGTTAGTTACTGTCTTCGCCGTGGCACGGCGGAGAGGAGTAAAAGATACAAATTTTGATGTGAGCTCAATAGCAACGAAGACAAAAGAGAAACCATTGTTAGTTCTCGGAAGAGGTCCAAACAGGTCAACGGCTGCTAACTGCTTTAATTTTGAAAGTATAATCGGAAAAAGTGGAGCAGAATGCGATATGGTCGGCGGCTTTGCTTTCTGACACAATTTGCATCGAGATAACACATTGCGTATACGTTTCTCCATGTTGATGAAATAACAAGAGTCGCGTAATTTCGCGAAGCACTTCTTGGCACCATAGTGTCCGTAACTAAGATGAATATACCAAATCAATTTGTTCACGGATTCCTTCGGAACACACACTAACCAAAATTGACTGTCAGGGTCTTTACGTTTGAAGAGAATGTTATTATGGATAATGTAAAATTCTCTGATGGAAACATTATATTTATCGTGCCATTTTATTTTAATATCTCGCCAGATTGGATCTTTATCTTGTTCTTTAGCAACGTCAGAAAATGTGGCAGATATGTAATTTTCGAAAGCAACTTTCTGCATATAGAGGATAGTGAAGTTATTTTCTAAGTATGCCTCTTCCGTCGCCTTGATGAGCTCAACAGGCGAACGAGATAGCGAGTCTGCAACGATGTTTTGTTTACCAGGAATGTAAATTACAGAGAAATCGAATTCTTGAAGGAACAAAGCCCATCGTCTAAGTCTATCATGGTTAAGTTATGCCGACATGAGGAATTGAAGTGCACGGTGATCCGTGTAAACTTTAGTGTGTCTGCCAAACAAGAAATAACGAAATTTTTCGAATGCCCAAACTACTGACAAAGCTTCAAGTTCAGTGACGGAATAGTTCCGCTCTGACTTGGAGAGTATGCGACTAGCAAACGCAATGGTTCTCTGAGTGGCAATGCCATTTTCTTCATCCTCTTGAAACACGTGAACGCCAAGTCCGAATTTTGAACTATAGGTAGAAATGCAAAAGTTCTTAGACAAATCTGGGTGGTGCAGAATAGGTGCGTGAAGGAGTGCATCTTTTAAGCAAAGAAATTCTCTTTGGGCAGCTTCATCCCAGAACCAAACACTATTCTTTCCAGTTAATTCATATAATCTGGGAGTAGTTATGTCTTTCAAATTTATAAAACGCCGATAGAAATTAATTAAACCCAAGAAAGCTCTTAATTGGCGTTTAGTGGTGGGAACAGGCATTTTCATTATCGCCTCTAACTTTTCGGGGTCGGGCTGGATCCCATCTTTAGAAATAATGTGCCCTAAAAATTTAATCTGAGAACGACCAAACTGTGACTTTTCTAAGTTGACAGTAATCCCGGATTGAGCAAACACCTCAAGTAAAGATGCCAAAGTACTGTTATGTTTTTCCCATGAAGATTCTGCAATCAAAATATCATTAACGTAAATTGTGATTTGTTGTTTTAAGTGCTCAGGAAGTGTGGCATTCATCGCACGGATGAAAGCAGATGAGGAGATGTTCAGACCGAAAGGCAGTTTACGGAACTGATAACAGTTTCCGAAGCAGAGAAACGCAGTGTATTTCCTACAGTTGGGGTGCAGTTTCACTTGCCAAAAACTAGACCTAAGATCTAATGAGGATAAAACTTTGGCACCATAGAATTTTTGTAACAATTCTTCAAGGGTTTGGGGTCGATCGGTTTCAGTTAAAATAATAGTGTTAATTTGTCTGGAATCGAACACTAATCGAATTGACTTATCTCTTTTTTCAACAATATGTAGGGGACTGTTATATGAGCTAACTGCAAGTTCAATTACACCTTGATTGAGCATGGACTGAATTTCAGCCTTAACTCTTTCCCTGTATACTATGGGAATGGGATATGGAGGTACAAAAAATTTATTATGTTCTTTGATCTTAAATTCATAGAGAAAATTTTTTATGGTACTAGGACTGTTCGCGAATACACGGGAATAACGCCGCAATATAAGGAACAATTCTTCCTTATCACGTTCTGAGGCACCTTCAACTTCTACTAATTTGTTCTTAATGATGTCAGAAATCAAGTCAATTCGTTCAGTCTCGAAATGTTTATCTGTTATATCATCATCAGGTTTGACATCCTGCGTCACATTAGAAGTAGATAAAAATTTTAAACAACTGGCACCTTCTTCGTATCTGGTAATCCAGTCTTCGAATTTAATTTGGATGGCATTTTCCTGAACAAAAGCAGTGGCACTAGCCGTATTGAAATCTAAAATAACCTTGTACTTGGATAGGAAGTCCACACCTAATATTATCTGTGTAGTTAAGCGGGGGACAATCAATAGGTTGGCAGAAAAGATATGACCTTGACATAAAAATTCTACGTATGTTTGCTTTCGAATTTCGACAGGTTTGCTAGAAATGACACCACGAATTTTAGTGCAATGCAAAGGCAGAGTGGGACCATTAAGCAAGTTCTGATATTTCTTGAAAGTCACTTCACTAATTACTGACACTGGGCTACCAGAATCTAAGACAGCAGAAAGATTGATTTTGCCAATTTTGACAGATACAATAGGGTGAATTGGAATATCGAGACATTCTACCTTCTCTTCTAATAGTGCCTCTTTTATGTCATATAACTGTACAAATTTTACGTCTTGTTCGGTGGAAGGTTCATAAGAAATTTCTTTGTTGAGACAAGTGTTACCAAGATTAATGAGGCTTTCACAAGATAAATGCTTTTCGAATCTTGATTGTTCATCAACTTCGCATTCGCTATCATCGTCATTAGAAGACATGTAATTGTCTATCCAATCAGCGACAGAGGTGTGCTGCAAATCTAATTGTTCGAAAACAGTTTTTGCCGTTCCAAGGTTACTGTTAGTTGCATTATTGTGTGGCAGGACCGTATCCTGCATTTTAAAGTACATGATCGGTCTGTCATATGCAATTGTTGGTTGATACTGTAAGAATTTTATTTCATATATAGTGTCTTCCTCAGAGTCTGAAGAAGATGCTTCTGTCTCCCAAGCTGAATTGTCGTCATTATATTGCTGATCGACAATCATCTCGTTTAACCGTTGGGCAGTGTAATGTTTGTTCGATGCCTTTTCATTTGTTTTGTTAAATCTGATAGTACAATTTTTATTACTGTCATTGCTTTCAGGAGTAACGGCTTTAGGTTTTGACACAAGTTGTGTCGGTTTTGCCTTATCACTTAGTGAGGTGCTACCGGCATCAGTATTGTGCACTTCCGCACGAACTACTATTCTGTTTTGTTCGGGAGGTTGTTCATCGTAACCTTCCTCTCTGTGAGGACGTTCACAATGAATAAGTTTCAGCGTATAGTTAGGATCACATAAATCCTGTACGGCCGAATTATTTGCCGTCGAGTGCGCTAGTCATCCCTGACGCGGCCCCTTGTTTGACGAATTGTAGCGTGGATTGACAGGTCTGATTTCAATGTTTTGCTCTTGTCTTTCTGGGGTACGCGATCTGCTTTGGGCCCGATTTGTGTTTTCGTGTCGTGGAAGGCGATCACGAGAATTATCGCGTGTGCCCTCCCGACTACGCTTCTCAGCGTTATTGTTGTGATTTTCAGTCTCGCGATCACTATCAGTATTGCGTCTATCACGCCAATTAGTATCATTCGAAGTATTGCTGTTATGATAGTAATTATTGTAGCGTCCTCCGCGACCAAAACCACCACCTCGGTTACGGCCACGAAAACTTCCACGGTTATTTTCACGATCTTGAAAATCGCCGTTCTCATTGTCGCGACTTTGTTTGTAAGTTTCATTAGCAAAAGAATTACTTTTTGTTTGATCCTCGTGCTCTGGATGACGTTTAGAACGCGGCGGGCTTTGATGCGACCGGCGATTATATCTGTTTGTTTCAAAATATCGACTGCGCGAGGAATTTTCCTCGTCTTCTTCCTCTAAGTCTTGTAAGAGGTTTCTGAAGGCTTCAATATCATTCTTGCATCGTGCCGCAATGGCAATTTGACGCAAGTGTAGAGGCAGTTTGTTCAAACAAATTCTAATTAATTCGGCAGGGCAGTAAGGTGCCGATAAAAATTGATTTTTGTATACTAAATGTTGGAAATATTCCACCGGGCTCGAGAAA
Organism: Locusta migratoria; assembly: GCA_026315105.1. Taxonomy (NCBI): domain Eukaryota; kingdom Metazoa; phylum Arthropoda; class Insecta; order Orthoptera; family Acrididae; genus Locusta; species Locusta migratoria. Next base: position 957,529,793 of record CM048744.1, on the reverse strand, counting down.
TTTGATCGTTCAAAAGTTTTGAACGTCGCAATACTGTTTTTAACGCGATCTTGTGTCGCTTCCGACCAGTATGCGGATAGAAATGAGCGTCGGAACTGATTCTCGCTATAGCACTCTTGTGCAATAGCTCTCATTCTGGTGGCTGGCTCGCCTTCCAGATAACCACATATAAATTCTAATCTGTGCTCAAGTGGCCAATTCGGGGGAAGACAATAATCGAATTGCTGCAACCACTCTTTAGGGTGCAAGTCATTCGGAGAGTTTTTGAATGTCTTGAATTTACGTACAGTCAGGAAATTCTTGTAGTCAAACGCTTCCTTTCGCCCGTGCGGCGTAAGTGGGCATAAACTACGCATCGCGCCTTCATTGTTGTTACTATGAGGTACACTTCGTTCACGTACCAAACGACCTACTTGAGTCGAATCATCATTGTCATTTTCGTCCAAATTTTCTTCTACGTCTTCGTATGCATTTCCACAAGTATGGTCAAATTTCCTCTCTATTCGCGCCACGCGATCATCTAATTTCCTGACCTCAGCCTTGTATTGCTGATTAATGGTCATTTGACCTTGTTTGAAACGGTCAATGGCGAGATATTCATTAGTTTCATTAAACGGGGTAGGATGCGTTACATCAGAACTTTTGTCAGTGTTATCACTGATTTGGGTAATCTTAACAGTAATATCCTCAAACTGTTTATTAATGTTATTGATCTGTTCCGTCGTGACTGACTGGAAGTTCTGCAACTTTTCATCAAATAGATTACTCTGTTGCTTCAATTGAGCGAGTTCAGTAGGTTCCATATTTTCGACTCGTGACGCAAAGCTTTCCATTTTCCACTCGTGACGGAAGGCTTTCCATATTTTCCACTTGTGACGCAAGGCTTTCCATTACCGGATTAATCTCGTCGCGAATATCTTGTCTTATTTGCTGAGATTCACGTTTGAAAGTATGGAGCAGTTGTTCCCTGAACCGATTGTTGTCCTCATTTACCTTATTAAAACTACTTTGAGTACTCACAAAACTCGAATCGCACGTTTGTTCTATTTTCTCAAGTTTTTCATTTAATTTCTGAGATTGTTCCTCAAGTTTTTCATTTAATTTCTGAGATTGTAATTGACTATTCTCAAGTTTTTCATTTAATTTCTGAGTTTGTTTCTCAAGTTTTTCACCTAATTTCTGAGATTCCTGAGATTGTAATTGACTATTCTCATTTAACTTAGAGAGCTGTGACAGTAACATCTGCATGAAGTCATTTGGTAATACGTTTTCCATAGCTGTCGCACAAGTATTTTTTGTAGCAGAGCTAGGCGGAACCGATACATCCTTTTCTGCAACCACGTTACAAGAATCGGAATTCTGGATTGTTGAATCCTGTACTTTGTCATTATCCATATTGTCTGTTCCTGAACTAATCTCTTCCACGTTCTCGGACACGGTATTTAATGTCATATTTGTATTAGTACAGTGAGAAGACTCTTGTAAAAATTCTTCTTCTCTCCTTGCATCATTCAAGGTCTCATTTTCGAAAGCAGTGTTAGCATCAGCGCGGGCTCTCCTATTCTTCGACATTGTTAACAGAATTTTGCAGTAAAGTGACCAGTAATATTTATTTACACCTACTGCAAATTTTTGAAAATTACACACGGTAGTTATGAGAGAACAATAGGCTGAATCGGGCTAGTGCAACATACAGTCACAATCGAGATTACGCGAACCGTTAATTATCACACGAGTTCCGCGGTACTAGAACTTTCGACACAACAAACATCAGACAATGTAAATGAGACTTTTTCAGTAGTATTGCAATTATTTGTATATTCAATTAATCTACTATAAACAATGCTACACAATATCAAGAATGGTAAGTAACAAACTACAGAAACAATTACTATGCTACTGTTGGTATAACAGAGGATGGTGCTACAAAAATTCAATTAAGAGCCAAAAGTTAAGTTGGTTAGTGGAAAAGACAAACTAACTGAAATAAGACTACGTATCTAACTACGTCACGATCCTGTTTGTGAACTATCCTGGCAGAAAGGGCGCCAGATAAAAGCTGTGTGTGTGTTGTGGATGTTGAACCTATCGTTAAATCAGACAACAAATTGTTCATTAACACAGCAATTTGGTTCATTTATGGCCCTGATATTGATGTATATACTATTAAATAAGAAACAGTGCATTAAACTGATTATGTGCGCAACGGATATTTTAAACACAAAACAACTGGGACAAGTCACCATTTGAAACAGACACTGACTATACTCAAAAATTTTGACTGCGAGAAAGATATTAAAAAAACCACAAATCACTTTCTTAATGCTTGACTGTGAGAATTTTATGCAGATTAGTTTCTGATTATTGAAATTTAGTGCACCAATAAGGAAATCTGTTCGACAATATTATTCAAATCAGTACTCCACTTTAAATCCACTAATAACTAATTATCAAATGAAGGAAGTAGGTTAATTTTCTAACTACGTAAATGAAACAGGAAAGAAAGGTCAAGTTACTTATTATTAATAATCAGCATTACATTACCTACATAATACAACTTCTGACTTGCTGGCAAAGCAGCCTCTGCTCTACATCGGAGCCATACACACAACTCAACCGCTCTCTAAGCGAGCTGAACCACAAGTGCTACTCTCTCTCAGTGCGAGCTACAATGCTATGCAATACATGATCTTTGCCAAAGATGAAACTTCACAGAGTTGAGTACACATATCGATACATACTGTAGAAGCGATATTATACATTTTCTTGCAAGCAAGTTACTCGATACAAAACCGGAGGCACAATATTAGGCATTTTCTTACAAAAATAATTTTTTTATGGACACGTTTCAAAGTTAGCGGTCGAAATCTATAGAAGGCGTTCGGTAGCAATCGAAAACTGTCATATCAGTTGGCTCTTCAAGAGTGAGGGTAAAAAAAATTATGTAAAGATAAGGGTAAACAAGGGAAAGATAGATACCGCCAATAGGAAAATAAAAGAGACATTTGGAGACAACAAATTAAGCGGTAAGAATATCAAGAACTCAGATGGAAAACCAGCACTAAGCAAAGAAGGGGAAGCTGAAAGGTGGAAGGAATGTATAGAAGGCCTGTACAAAGCAAATAAACTTGAAGGCAGTATTCTAGAACTAGAAAACGAAGTGAGGAAGATGAAATACAATACTGCGAGAAGAATTTGACAGAACACTACAAGATCTGAATAGAAACAAGGCCCCTGGAGTAGATGATATTCTGTCTGAACTGCTATTATCGTTAGGAGAGCCAGTCATGAAGAAATTGTTCCACCTGAGATGTATGAGACAAGGGAAATACCCTCAGACTTCAATAAGAAAAAAAAATTTAAAATTACAAAAAAAAAAAAAAAAAAAAAAAGAAAAAAAAAAAAAAAAAGAAAAAAAAATTAAAATTACAGAACTATCAGTTTAACAAATTATTAACACGAATTACTTATAGACGAATGGAAAACCTGGTGGAATCCGACCTTGTGGAAGATTGGATTTAGGAGAAATGTAGGAACACGTAAGGCAATACTCACATTAAGACGTTCTTTAGAAGATAGTTTAAGGAAAGGGAAAACTACGTTTTTAGCAGTTGTGCCTCTGGTAAAAGCATTTGACAATGTTAAATGGAATACACTCATTCAAATTCTAAAGGTAGCAGGGATAAAATATAGGGAGCAAAGAGTTATATTCAACTTGTACAAAAACGAGACAGCAATTATTACAGTCGAAGGGCATGAAAGGGTCACAGTTGTTGGGAAGGGAGTAAGACAGGGTTGTAACCTTTTCCCAGTGTTGTTCAATCTGTACATTGACCTAGCAGTGAAGGAATGCAAGGAGAAATTTGAAGAGGGAATTAAAGTCCAGGGAGAGGTATTAAAAACCTTGCGGTTTGCTGACGACATAGTAATTCCGTCAGAGACAGCAAAGGACCTGGAAGAGGTATTACACGGAATGGACAGTGTCTTGAAAGGAAGGTATAAGTTGAATATTAACAAGAGGAAAAGGAGGGCAGTGGAATGTAGTGTTAGAAAATCAGGTGATGATAAAGGAATTAGATTAGGTAATGAGACGCCGAAACTAGTAAATGAGTTTTGTTATTTGGGTAGCAAGATAACTTCTGATGGCCGAAGTAAAGAAGAACAGCGTTTCTGAATAAGCGAAATTTGTTGACATCCAATATTAGTTTAAATGCTAGGAAGTCCTTTCTGAAATCATTTGAGTGCAACATTGTATGGAAGTGAAAAGCGAACGATAAGGAGTCCAGACAAAAAGATGATAAAGCTTTTTAAATGTTTTAGTTAAAAGGCATTTTACGCCATTGGAGAGTGACCAAAGCTCTTTTAAATCTACATAAGAACATTGCAAAGAACACTGATTGTACTGGACTATCTGAAGATGGTGACTGAGCTCACCGAAACCGGTTAAGGGACGAAAATAAATTTTTAGCAATCTTGGCTGAATGAAGTGTTTTATACTTTCTAAATGTGGTGCTACAGACGAAGGATGAAGATTAGAAGGGTAGATTACATAACTAATTAGGAAGTGCTCCACATGATTGGGGAGGAAAGAAATTTCTGGCGTATCCTGACTAAGAGAAGGGGTAGGTAGGTGGGACACATTCTGGGTCATCAAGGAACCGTCAACTTAGCATTAGAATGAAGTATGTGGGGTAGAAATCTTAGAGGGAGACCGAGGGACGAATATAGTAAGCGGATTTAACACGTTCGCTGCCGTTCACGCTATGGCGCGATGATGCTAGGTGCCACTTCACGCTCTGGCGCGCGATCGTATTTTGACAGTATCTTTTCATAGTTTTGAGCCACTGAATGTTTTGGTTTTAGTTTTCAGTTTTTTTAATATGGTTTTTTATTTGCATTTGTATTTTTGTGAAAACAACAAATGAACAATATAAACAGTACATACAAGGTATTTCATAAAACATATACTTATTTCTATATCATCAGCAATATAAGTATGAATAATATCAAAACTAAAAAGTATTTTTTATAAATTTGTAACTATTCGATATAAAATTAAAATAATCAAAAGCTTGCTTGCTTGTTTACATAATAATCCAATAAATCTATCTTGACATCATGAGAAGCGCGTGTGGCTCGTAGCCGGTAATGCAAACGCGGAAATCTGGAACCACGTACGTGTGCGTATCACTTATACTCTTCCCTGAGTGCCTACCAGAGTATACAGCTTTATTAGACGATGCCAGTTTACAACAACAGTATGCTAGGTCGCAGCGCGCGCCACAGCATGAGCGGCACCTGACTCAAGTAACGTTTACACGCGCCAGAGCGTGGACGGCAGCGAACGTGTTAAAAGGATGGATTTTACCGTTCGTATTCTCATATGAAGAGGCTTGCGCAGGACAGCATGGAGAGATGCATCAAACCAGTCTGCGGATTGCAGACCACAAAAGCAACAAGTGTTTCTGAATCACAAGTGACAACAAGTGAAATAAACAACGATAGAATTACAAAAGTGCCGTCTTTACCGGAAGGTGAATAGCCAAGAAGAACTCTATTATCATAATTACAGCCTCATCCACCGATTCTGAACGATCCAGCGCCATTGTATGCACTGCAGCTACTGGGACACATTTCTGAAAACGCGAGGGTAGTCGCTTTCTGAAAGCATTGCGAGATGTGACTGATTTGCAAACCCCCGACTGCAGCCTCACGTGTACAGAGCTCTGTCACAACCAGGGACCGGGGCACACAAGGAGAGTGTTGCAAGCTGCAGTCGTAAAACTGTTTTATCAAAACAACAACAGTACTGCTGCTCTTCGCAAGTATCGTCGCATTAAAGGAATATGGAATTTAGAATTAACTGACAAATGCTTAAAGAATATACAGTTGAAACTTGAACCATTTACTGTAGTTAGTTATTCAGAAAATACTGGTATTCAGTGAATAAACGCTTATAAACAGGTTTTTACGTTCTGCACAAGTATGATAACTGCAAACCGCTGGATCTCATTAACGGATAATGGCATCGATTAATTGTCAAGGTTCCGTGGGAACATCACCTTAAGAATATACAGGGTGTTAAAAAATGGTTCGGCCAAACTTTCAGGAAACGTTCCTCACACACAAAGAAAGAAAATATGTTATGTGGACATGTGTCCGGAAACGCTTGATTTCCATGTTAGAGCTCATTTTATTACTTATCTTTTTCTCTTTCTCTCATTTTGTTACTTCTCTTCGAATCACATTAATCATGGAATGGAAACACACAGCAACAGAAGGTACCAGCGTGACATCAAACACTTTGTTACAGGAAATGTTCAAAATGTCCTCCTTTAGCGAGGATACATGCATCCACCCTCCGACGCATGGAATCCCTGATGGAGCCCTGGAGAATGGCGTATTGTATCACAGCCGTCCACAATGCGAGCACGAAGAGTCTCTACATTTGTTACCGGGGTTGCGTAGACAAGAGCTTTCAAACGCTCCCATAAACGTCTTCCTGTCGGGACACCTTCGTTCTGGAAATCTGTCTCGTTACAAACGTACCGCGGCACGGCTATTGCCCCGTGCTAATCCATACATCAAATGGGCATCTGCCAACTCCGCATTTGTAAACATTGCACTGACTGCAAAACCACGTTCGTGATGAACACTAACAAGTTGATGCTACGTACTGATGTGTTTGATGCTAGTACTGTAGAGCAATGAGTCGCATGTCAACACAAGCAGTGAAGTCAACATTACCTTCCTTCAATTGGGCCAACTGGCGGTGAATCGAGGAAGTACAGTACATACTAACGAAACAATTGAGTATTTTGACAATTGTCTGCACGAATTATTTCACTTTACATTTAAAGAGAAATACTAAAATGAGCTCTAACATGGAAATCAAGCGTTTCCGGACACATGTCCACATAACATATTTTCTTTCTTTGTGTGTGACGAATGTTTCCTGAAAGTTTGGCCTGTACCTTTTTGTAACACCCTGTATAGTAAGAATTTCGACGACTTGTCATGATTTTAAATTATGGAAGTGTTTGTTGCCATAACTGGCACTTTTGGTACCGAAACATCACTTTTTTGTTGGGTGTATCTTAGTAATGGATACAGATTTTCGAAAACGAGAAAACAGACTATCTTGATAAAACAGTGCAAATCTGAGCTATTTTATATGGTTATTTATTTATATTTTTGCGGGCCATGATGAAAAAGCGGTTAAAAAAACGTAAAGCAGTCAACAATCCGAAGATTGGTTTGAACACCACAGTGCTTTACTAGGCATGGTCCTGTTTGGAGGTGGTATGCCGTTGCCTTCCTCCGACCTTCGAACTGACTTACCCAGCCAGGTATAGGGGGACCTACAGTTTAATGTGGGTTCCGAACCACGGTGCTACCCGGTATTTTTCACATGCGCAATATTGCCAGAGGGGAAAGAAGTGGAAAGTGACAGATAAAAATCTCAGGACCTGGCGAGGATCGAACCCGCGACCTTTGGATTTGTAGTCTGGCACTCTTCCACTATGCAACCGACGCGCACGAAAAAGCTGTTACAAATAGGTTATTCTGAACCTCTGGGCTTGGTAGATGGTAAAAATACGGAAAAAAATTTAAAACGTTCCTCGAGAATGTCATCTTAAAAAAATGTCGTAACAATTTCGAAGATTTCCAGTGAATAGAACATATACAGTAGAGGTGACCATTCATGCAGATCGTGGTTCTCTGTCGTTCTCTGACAAACCGTTCCATGAACAAACAGTGCTTTGAAAGCTGTCGTAAGTCCATTTAATGTGCAAAAAGAAACCGATGGTTTAATTTGCCTGTCCTGCAGAAATTATATAATGACCGTGCCCTGCGGGCAGGTTCTTCTGATAAGTATGGTAATGATCGGTAGGCCAAAGGCTATCCTGAACACATTACTATTAAGCAACTCATTAGTAGTACCGAGATATTAACCTCGAGATATTATTCACCAACCTCCGTAAGTCTCCTGACATTTCACGTTCCGACCCGTAAAACGCCAATTATTTTTAAATTTATTTATTTATTTTAATTTTTTTATGAGAGCATCGTCGCTAGTAGTTGCTGTTCGGACGTCCGAGTTGGGGACTACTTTCAGAATGACTAGGTTTAAGCAAGCTATGCAATACAGCTGCATGTCCTAAAGAAACATAATAGTTTCACCTGTTTACAATAGGGACGTAGGAAGGCCATAGTGCCTCCTGTTACAAGGTCAGATCAATCAATCATCGAGATTGATGACGTTGCTACTGAAAAGTCTGTTGGCCCTCATCAACCGTCCAATGTTGGTCTTGCGCCTCCAGATACACCTTCAACGTACTGAAACCTTCGGTACAGATGTGTGATAGTGTGGTGTGTATACAGTGAGTGTTTTTGTAGTGTCTGATTGGCTTCATATCATGTATGCTATCTTTGATCACGATTGTGAGTTATGAATATTTGTTTCACCATACAACTGTCTCGTAATTTTTATACATATTCCACAGCTCATATTTGACGATGATGTGTCAAAACGTGTAACATTTAACAATCAGGCGATCAAGACTTTTCCATAATTAATCTCCTAGACATCAACTTACACATCGAAAATAAGAACAAAAAATTAAAAATCTACTGGAAAGATACCTTCACTGTTACATTCATCCCATCTTCCTATCTACAGCAAAGAGCTTACAGACATGCACCATTCCAGCATTATGTTACACCGACTCCTGTCCATTCCCATGACCCAAGATGACTACGACCAAGAACAATAAAACTATAGCAACAAATAATTAATTTCAGTCTATAATTACTGACAATATTTTTAATAAGAACAAGATGTAACACGCGGTAGCCCTACTCTACCCAGTGAAAAATACTGAAAGTTAAAAGAGGAAATGGCGTCGTTTCTTAAGTAAAATTTCCAGTACGTTTTGTAACATTTTGAAGGCAAAGGAATTTTTGGTATCTTTCTATGTCGCACATACTTAGATAAAAGTCTCTTCAACTCAAAGGACGAACAGTTAGTGGGGCGTATAGAAGCATTTGTAAAAAGTGTCAGTCCTACTATATAGGAGAGACAGGTCAGTAAAATTGTTCTAGGCTCAGGGAACACCACAGGGGTTGGAGATAAAAAAAGGCCAGATTCTACCCTTGGTGTTACAAGTAGAAAGTAAAGATGCAAAACTGACCCAATTAGAAATGTTGAAAATTAAAAAATAGTTGCGAACACCCCCAAATTTACAACTGAACGAACAGCCAGAATTCAGTTATTCCCCTCTTTTAGATTACTAACAACATCCACATAGAAGATAATAACAGTTATTGGAATAAGAGTCTTTCATCGGTAATAAGCAATGACATAAATTGTCGAGATACAATAATTAGATTGGAATAAGTTGGTGACAGGAATCACTTATGGAGAGGAGCTGTATACTATGGTTGTAGACCGACAGGGCATAGGTGTGCAATATGAATGGACTCTGATGGACGCCATTTAGCAACGGCGGTATCATCACTTGAAACAGACAGACACAAATAAATCACATATAATATAAACTCCGAAAAGAAAGAAACGTTTGCGATGGGTTACTTAACATGCAACAGAGGTGTACCCTATTTTATAATTAGTTTAATGTTACAGTATTCCAATTGGAAATCGTAGGGATTTAGGACAGACAGCCTCCTTCGTGAATTACTATTTTCTCTTACTGAGACTAGTCCCTGGTACTTAAGGTAGTCAGGTGTTCTTTACTGTTGCGTCACACTTGTTTAAATTAAACATTGCTGTTGTCCACTATTACAGTTGCACACAGTCAAAAGTTAAACATTGTTCAGATTAAACACTTTCTTAAATACTATGTTAGCACTTCCTACCAACATCGCTCGCTCTTAAGCCTGAAAACTTGACGCAAGTGACTACAGAAAGGTAACAGGGATATGTGAATGGCATGATACGGTCCACTAATGACTGCTTCTTCCTTCAAGTTGTCACAGTTACTTTAATGGTCCGTATGTTTCCCGTAAGGTATACGAAGCGTAGGATGTGGCAATAAATTCAATTATTGTACCTGATGGCTTTCGTTAGGTCTACTAATTCATTGACCCTAACCTTACTGGTGCGCCTCGGTAGCACAGTGGTACAGTGCCAGACTACAAATCCAAAGGTCGCGGGTTCGATCCCCGCCAGGTCCTGGGATTTTTATCTGTCACTTTCCACTTCTTTCACCTCTGGCAGTATTGCTCATGTGAAAAATACCGAGTAGCACCGTGGTTCGGAACCCACGTTAAGCTGTAGGTCCCCCTATAACTGGCTGGGTAAGTCAGTTCGAAGGTCGGAGGAAGGCAACGGCATACCACCTCCATCAGGACCATGCCTAGTAAAGCAATGTGGTGTTCAAACCAATCTTCGGATTGTTGACTGCTTTATCTTAACCTTACTGAATAGACAAAGTAGATTCGAAATGAAAATTTCAGACGCTAATTTAACTTGAACATATTACTTAATAATTAATTACACTTTCTGTTACAATACTGAGCGAGTTAAACACGAAAACTTTCTTTAGGTTTCAAATATTTTATGAATATTCAAAAATGTGCTTCTCTGTTTTCTTAATCTCATCAATAGTGATGATGTAGAAATAAAATTTAGCAAGACTTAACACTTTACTTAATACTGCTCGTAATGTATCGAATGCTAGCTTAGGTGAAGTCTCAACTGATATCTCGAAGAAGAGGAAATAGCCTATTAAATCATTATTAAAATTATTGTTTATCAGCGAACCTGGTCTGATGAGTCAGTGATGCTATCAGCAGTGCGTCTTCCTATCGGAAAGCTACTCTTCCTCTGGAAAGATCCATGACGTCACAGAAATATTTTGTCACGAAATGCACTGCAGTACCTTCACAGGTTTCCTGCATGTTTGACTTCTCAAGGATACACAATATTTTGACAGCAATCTTCTTTTTATCGCAAGACGTTCAGACTGTATTGTAAGAACATGAACGAATTTAATATGTTATGCAAGTAGAATTGTTAGCACAACAGTCTAAAACAGAGATCGGTAAGTAATCTTGGATGGAGTCCGGATACTGTTGAAAATTTTTATCGAGCTCCAGAAGTAAAACCACATATTCCTTATCATTTTTTTTATTTTTTTTATTTTCAGTCTCAAACTAATACGAAATACAAAAGATGTGAAATAAAAATGTATAATAATTCAGTAAAACTTTTATTATTTGCTGTTTGTTATTTTTATTTTCACTCACAGAATGTATGAAATAAATTGTGTAGTCAAACGTCCATTGAAAAAATTCAGTACAAGGTCATACATTAAATATACTATTTTTGTTTAATTTTCACTAAAAGAATTATGAAATACAGTGAAATATGCGTATTTGTGTTTAGAAAGAATCAATGCAAAAAATTACATTTGCGGCCTTCAGCCAATTTCTTAAAGTTAGGTTCACATGCGGTGCAGCTTATGCGAATAGTGTCTTCAAGGTGGGCGGCTGTTAATCTTGAGCTATACTTATTTAAATGAAATTTGACAAGTATGTGTGGAGCCATACATAGTACCTAGGTAGATGGCAAATTTTCATATTTTTCCGCGACATGTTCACTCCACAGTTCGTCAGCGGGTGCAGTTTAATATGTTTGCAAGGAAATATCGTCGTGCAAGTCTATTATCTTCTTTTGGAGTAAAGACTTTGAAAGGTGGAACAACTTCGCAGCCACTTCCGTCGGTTCTGCTGCTGCAGAAACCTCAAAAGGTGATTTAAGGGGAGACGGAAGGCAATTTTTATCCCTATTCTGTCAATGCTATTTTACCCTTTGAATAGGTACACTTTTCAAAGTAACTATAAGCACAACGAAATTTTTACTGCATGTATATAACACATATGTCTCAATTTACAAGTAAAATGAACATAATAACTCTAATGGTTTTGAAGAATTTTTTTTATTCTTTCACCAGTAAATTTGAACTTTTTTAGTACATTAATTATTATAAAACAGTTGATGATTCTTTTGTGGTTCTGAATGTACTTGTAATGGTTGATTACCATCTTCAGTACAAAAAGACCAAATTTCATCTTTCTAACCCCATTAGTTTATCAAACAATGGTACCTGAAAGTAAAAAAAAAATGTAGTTTTGAGAAAAAAAATTAAGTTTATATATATTTTCCTGCAGCATATTGAGCATCATCTGAATCATACTGATCTTCTTTTCTTCTCTTGGTCCCTCTTCTTTTCTGTCTACCTTCTTTTGTGCATTTTAAATTAGCAATATCGGCTTTGCGGATACTCTCTTTATCTATTTGCACCAAGGATTGTGCAGTATTTCCACTCGATTGTATGCCCAATAATTGCAAACCATTCAATTTTCTAGTTACACCATCATTGAAGCATAAAATTGCGTCATAAACATCAAATTTGAGGTTTGTGATCTGAACAACTACAGTTTTCGGTAACCGGGTCCAAATGACAGAATTTTCACATTCATTTAAATTTTGGGTTTTCCCATGAAGACGTTTCTTCAACAAGGTATCTTTACAAAGGTCTCTAAATATAGGTTTAATTTCATTCATTACTGCTGCACGTAAAGAATGTTTGTGGTCATGAAGAAAGCTCCATTGTGCATTTTGAGATAGGTTACCTCGGGTCGGAGAAGTCGACTTAAGGACTTACGGAAGTAAATTTATCAACCGCCTTGTTTCGCATTACTGTTTTACTTATTTACGACCAACATGCGTACAAGTTTACTCTGCTGTTTGTTTACCTGTGGACATATGTGTCAAGACGTACTTCACTCACAACAAATAACGTTTGAAAACAATAAGCCGCGGTGGAGTAGCCGAGCGGTCTAAAGCGTCTCGCTGCGGAGCGCGCGTTTGCTCGCCGTGGAGGTTCGAGTGCTCCCTGGGGCATGGGTGTGTGTGTGTTTGTCCGTAGGTTAGTTTACCTAGGTTTAAGTAGTTTGTAAGCTACGGACTCATGACCACGCAGTTTGGTCCGATAAGATTTACAAACATTTGAACAAGACGACCGGTTTCGACACTCTGTGGTGTCATCAGCTGGTCTCATAGAAAAAAAAAAAAAAAATAAAAAAAAAATAAAAAAACAAAAATAATAATAAAAAAAGTAAATAAATAAATAAATAAATAAATAAATAAATAACCACGACCGGAGTAAAAAGTATCGATAGTAGATACAGGGTAGGAAACATTGAAGCATATAAACAATAGGAGCATGAAATAATATAAAAGGAGTAAAAGAATGCTGTGTGCATTTTCTCCGCATGACGCAAAACACAAGACGTGGCCAGATTGCACAGAGCGTCAGAGAAACCATCATAACTCACGAAAAAATTGTCGGATTTATATGAAACAAAAACTGTTTTACGCAGGAAATACCAGGCATTTCAAATACGCTAAAATCTAAAAATCGAATTTTTGAGCCCAGTTGCCTTCCGTCTCCTCTTAAGCACAATAATGGATATACCCTGACCGCTTAAATAGAAGTTGCAGGGACTGTAAGAGTATGACGTCTGTTTACATAATTTGCTTGTTCGTTAGATGAAGTTGTTGTACTGCATTCGTGTGTACAGGGCTTTAGGCGCATCACCGGCCATCTTGCCCCATCTTGCCCCTTGTCAGCGTACGCTCCACCGTTGCACATCATGACGTTTATTTACTCTACCTGTAATAATCATTAAGGTTCTAATCATTCAGCAGTTAATTGTAAAGTTCTAGGAAAATGGTAAGGGTGGCTCTCATACGAATTGTTATCTACTGAAAATTTATTTATTTATTTGAACTGAAAAGTAGTCTCTGTTGCAAATTATAATATTTATTTCTTTTTAACGCGTTTCGCGCTTTTGGCCATCATCAGAACACTGTAACAGGGAAAATACACAAATATGTCAGTTTCATGCCGCGGACCTATCCACTACAATATCTGCAAACAATGAATTGGGGGCGCGAACATACCTGAGAAACGACTGGATGGCATTAGTTGGCGTAAAAGCACACGATGCTCAGCATTTTGGACTGGATAAAATCTGAGGATTTAATCAAAAGCATCGTCAAGAGTTATAGGAGGTAGGACAAAAAGTTCCTAAAATGGAAGTTAGAGAATTTAAAAAACAATCGTGAATGGACAGTGGTAAGCAGAGCGAGTGTGTGTGTGGTTTTTTTTTTTTTTTTTTTTTTTTTTTTTTTTTTTTTTTTTTTATGGGACTTAACTACGGGGTTATCAGTCTCTAAACTTACAAACTACTTATCAACTAGCTTATCCTAAGGACGGCACAAATATCCATGCTCGAGGGGGGATTCGAACCCCCGACCGTAGTGGCCGTGCAGACCGTCACTGAAGCGCCTCAGTACCCTCAACCACCGCGGCCGGCGCGAGTGTGTAGATGCAAAACTTACCACATCAGCAACGTTGTGTTGGATAGGTCCGCGTTAACAGAATGAATATCGATACATCATTATATCAAATGTAAGTGGGCGGACAGCTGATAGTCATGAGACGAGAGGTACCGGACTGCAGCAAACGCCGCTAGGCGGTGCTGATAAACGCCGGTATGCCTAACTAAGATTTGGGCGGTTAAATTTGAATGACAAAATCGATCAACATGGTTGCAAATTATTAATGGAATTAATTACAATGGATGGTAGTAATGAAGTGTAAAAGTACTTGTAAATCAGATTGGATGACAATAATATTGATAATGTATGTTAGTAAAACAACCATAAAATTATATAGTCCTCTATATGGAAATTATGGAAATTAATTAGAAATGTATGCAGTCACACAACACTAAAAACAAATATCGTTAAAATGCAGAAAGATTAAGTAGTGTCAACCGGGTGGTGGTTAAGCTACAGAATCGAGCCCAAGCTAAGACAACAATTTGGTGGCGAAGGACAGGGGGAAGGGCTTATTAAGGGGGGGGGGGTTGCGACTTTTCAATAAGAAGATCAGGTAACATTTTGTAGGGCTGGCATCATTATGTCATAGTAGTACCGATTTTTTCTTGTCAGTTGGTCATTGAGGCTGAGAAGGTCTGATGATTTAAGAAATTTCGTAATTTTAAATTCTTAGAGAATTTTAAGTTTTTTCCCCTTGGGGGCTCTGTGGAAGATCTGGAGTGCATTGATTGTAGGTTCACTGTGTCCTGATACTTTGAGGTGTTCAGCAAATGATGATTTGTTTTTTATAGAACCCTTTTTGTTAATAGGTGATCCTGGAACCTGGTTCTAACTGCTCGACCTGTTTGTCCTATATAGGCGCGAGGGCACTGTACACAAGTGTGTTTATACACCCCTGAATTTGCAAAGTTATCTGTATTTGGTCTTTCATTGTGGATGATCTGATGCTGAAGGCGGTCGTGAGTGGAGAAGGAGATTCTGACGCCGCTGCCTTTGAGTAGATTTGCTAGATTTTATTTATTTATTTATTTATTTTTGGGTGTGTGTGTCACTTCTAATTCCACATATTTTTGGCGGTCCAGTTTTTGGCCTTCGGTCCGCCAGTAGCCGACCGCTGCTCTAGAAGCTGCGTAATGTTCGTTACGCATGGAGTTGCGCTGGGTAGCGTACCCACCAGGCGATCACTGCTGTGCTTTCAACCGCCGTCGCGTCCTTGCAATGAAGAGAGGAAGAACTGAAGCTCACGCAGTACACATTTTATCTCAGGACTGGTGATATAGTCCTCCAAACAAACAAGAGAATCTGGAATCCTACTTTATACATCACTGATCTGTGCACTTTATTTTTGATTACGTTGAAGACCGCAAAATGTGACACAAACAAAACGAGCATTTGAAGAAAGACATTTTTGTTTAATTGTGAAAGTACATCATTAACATTGCAAGTGATTCGATACTTCTACTGATAGTTGCCTCAAGAATAACCAATGTTGTAGTTTTAGAAGGAGCAGTTGTTTCAGGTAATGACACGCGGATTTGAGCATTATGTGTAGGACCGAATATAATACAAAACAGGACGTTGTAAAAAGGATGGTTGCTGGTAACGTAACTTTATGCTGGTATTAAGAGTAATTTCTTACAGTTTGCTGTAGAAAAAAAATTGTCACACTGAAATCCAGGTAATACTACATCTACATCTACATGGGAAACTCTGCAAATCACATTTAAGTGCCTTGCAGAGGGTTCATCGAACAAACATTATACTATTTATCTCCCATTCCATTCTCGAATAGCCGGCCGCGGTGGTCGAGGAGACTGAGGCGCTCCAGTCAAGGTCTGCACGGCCACTACGGTCGGGTGTTCGAATCCCCCTTCGGGCATGGATATGTGTGCCGTCCTTAGTCTTAGCTAGTTCATAAGTAGTTTGTAAGCTTAGGGACTGATGACCCCGTAGTTACGTCCCATAAGTTCTACAAACATTTGAACATTCTCGAATAACGCGCGGGAATAAAGAACACCTCCATCTCTCCGTTCGAGCTCTGATTTCCCGTATTTTATTCTGATGATCATTTCTACCGATGTAAGTGGCAGTCAACAAAATATTTTCGCATTCGGAGGAGAATGTTGGCGTTAGAGTTTCGTAAGTAGCCCAAGCCGCAGTGATAAGCGCCGTTGTTGTAATGATTCCCATCCCAGATCCTGTATCATCTCCGTAACGCTGTCTCCCCTGTATCGTGACAATACGAAAAGAGCTGCCCTTCTTTGGACTCTTTCGATGTCCTCCGTCAAACCCACTTGATAAGAATCCCACACTGGGCAGCAATACTCCAAAATTGGACGGACAAGCGTAGTGTATGCAGTTTCTTTTGTAGTTCTGTTGCATCTTTTAAGGGTTCTGCCAATAAAAAGCAGTCTCTGGTTCACCTTTCCCACGACATTATCTACGTGTTCTTTCCAGTTTAAGTCTGAAGTAATAGTAATTCCTAGGTATTTTGTGGAGTTTACGGCATTCACTTTTGATTGATTTATCTTGTAAACAAAGTTTAATACTGGCAGGGAAGAGAGAACAATTCCGACTTATTTCCTCTTCTTGATATCCTAAAGACTGAAAAAAAGTCACATATCATAATGTATTATTGCGAAAAATGCTGGTGTTCAGAATCTTTGAGGATGAACACATGTCACGAGACTGTCTCAAAAATATACGCCAGGGATAGATCAATGTGTGATCCATTTCATACCAACTTAACAGCTCATGCGTGAAGGTTCCTGATGTGAGTAAGGGACAAAGGAAAATAATGAAATTTTACGAGCCATTACATGACGACTAGTTTGCTATTAGGCGAAATAAAAGCAGCGGAGAAACAGCTCTGATGATGCGGTTGATAACTTTCAACCAACTTCAGCAAAAGGTAAGCTGTTATTATACAGGGTGATCAAAAAGTCAGTATTAATGTGTAAATTTAATAAATAACGGAATAATGTAGATGGAGAGCTAAAAATTGACACACATGCTTGGAATGACATGGGGTTTTATTGGAATAAAAAAAAGTTCAAAAATGTACGACATTAGAGACGGAGCTAAAGCTCGGATTTTTTGGTAAGGATGGGGGAAGGAAATCGGCCGTGCCCTTTGAAAAGAACCATCCCGGCATTTGCCTGGAGTGATTTAGGGAAATCACGGAAAACCTAAATCTGGATGGCCGGAGCAGTTATTAGAGTCGAAGGACATTATCCCCTGGCAGAAATGTACCTGGTACAGACCTGCCAAGAAGAACATGGGTCACACTCAACAGACTCCGCACAGGCCATGGCAGAAGTGGAGAGATGCTCTTCAGATGGGGCATGCCAGATACTCCCAGTGTGACTGCGGACATCCTGGACAAACGACCCAGCATATCATTCTGGAATGCCCCAAACGTGCATTCACAGGAACTATTGGAGAACGGTATGATGCCTCCCCCCCAAGCCTTCGACTGGATGGAAAAGCTGGACATACAACTGTAATATAATTTTGTATTTTATTTTTGTTTGCTTGCTAAATTGTCAATTTGATATCAAAGTTCATTGTATATATCTGTATGTATGGATGTAAATATTTAAACCATTTGTACTTGGAAACCACATACGCTAAATAAATAAATAAAAGGGACGCAGTAGTTGGGAAGGTAGTAAGACAGGGTTGTAGCTTTTCTGCAGTGTTATTCAGTTTTTACATTCTGCAGAAAAGCAGAGATAAATTTGAAGAAGGAATTAAAATTCAGGGTGTAGAAATGAAAAACAATGCGTTTTGCCGATTACATTGCAATTCTGCCAGAGACCATAGGGATTAAATCCGGCGATCGTGGCGACCACGCGGTTGGACCACCACGGCCTATCCATATTTTTTCCGTTTCTCTGTCCCTAAGCAGACGTTGACGAGTTACACTCCTGAATTGAAACTGTCGTAGAACGGAAACGACACGTTTCCGGACATGGGTTCCTATTCAGAATGTTATGTACTCTTTACCCTCTACAAGTTCTAGAAGTTTGTAATGGAAGTTTCCGACCACCCTGTATGAAGATAAGTCGTTCTTTAAAGTTGTTACCAAAATCCTCGAAAAGAAATGACCTATGTGCTTCTAATTTTTAGATGATACTTTAGGAACATTCAAACGGACAAAGGCTCAAATGTTCAAATGTCTGTAAATCTATCGGACCAAAGTGTGTGGTCATCAGTCCGTAGCTTACAAACTACTTAAACCTAGGTAAACTAACCTAAGGACAAACACACACACCCATGCCCCAGGGAGGACTCGAACCTCCACGGCGAGCAACCGCGCGCTCCGCAGCGAGGCGCTTTAGACCGCTCGGCTACTCCACCGCGGCTATATGCCTACCTATTTCTAAATGTATGTGACATAAATAAATGTGTAATATGCAATGTGAATCACCTACAACTTACGCTGCCGATATTTCGGAAATGGAAGAGACATTCATACGGAATTTACTCAAAAGATACGTATTTGCGCAATAAACAGATATTGAGACGATTACAAAAATGTAGTTATGTCCAATAGCTACAATTTTTTTAAATGTGAGCAATGTCTATTGGCAGTAGCACTATAAAAGCTGAACGTGCCGCGGCCGAATAACCGCGCGCTCCCAGGCCCCTTGCTGCGGAGCGCGCGACCGTTCCCCGTCGGAAGCTCGAGTCCTCCCTCGGGCATGGGTGAACGTGTTCTTCTTATCATAAGTTAGTTTAAGTAGTTTGTAACTTTAGGAAGAGATGACCAATGCAGTTGAGTCCAGTAATTTCAGAAAGATTTGAAAATTTGAAACCTGTATGTCAGTTGCGTGGGTCTAGTTCAAGAAGTCTACACGATATCGTAGTTCGTACATCGTAAACATCAACTGTTATTTGTTCAATTCAGTAGCACAAAAGGATTGCGATGTAGAGTCAGATTGCGTATGCAAGACCCTATACCGATGTTAATACGTCGCTGGAGAAGACATGTTGATAAATGGGGCACTATCTGTTATAAAAGAAAGATACAACCAAATTGAGTACAATATCTCTGTGGGCGTATTTAACTGCTGCCTGCTCTGCAGTTTTCCGTTAAGTATTAGAACGCGTGCAGAAATTGTAGCGTGGCGAACTAAAAGCGTCTACTGACTCTGTTAGTGCACTGGTTCTTCACGTGTTAGACGCTACATCTACTTGGGATACTCTGCAAATCACATTTAAATGCCTGGCAGAGGGTTCATCGAACCACATTTATACTATTTATCTCCCATTCCATTCTCGAATAGCGTGCGGGGAGAAAGGACACATGAGTCTCTCCGTTCGAGATCTGATTTCTCGTATTTTATTCTGATGATCTTTTCTACCTATGTAAGTGGCAGTCAACAATATATTTTCGAATTCGGAGGAGATTGTTGGCGATTGTAGGTTCGTAAGTAGCCCACGCCGCAGCGATAAGCGCTGTTGTTGTAATGATTCCCATCCCAGATCCTGTATCATTTCCGTAACGTTGTCTCCCCTGTATCGTGACAATGCAAAATGAGCTGCCCTTCCTTGGACTCTTTCGATGTCCTTCGTCAAATCCACCTGATAAGGATCCCACACTGGGCAGCAATACGCCGGAAAAGACGGACAAGAGTCTCTTTAGTAGTTCTGTTGCATCTTTTAAGGGTTCTGCCACTAAAACGCAGTCTCTGGTTCGCCTTTCCGATGACATTATCCACGTGTTCTTTTCAGTTTCATCCTCTTAACCGTTGTTACGAAAAATCTCGACACCTTCTTGATCAATGTGGTTCAAATTTTACACTATACGTCATGAGTAGTCTAAGAAATATAGGCTATATATTTTAATGCATATAACATATAAATATATACTTAAAACAGAAAGCGGAAATGCTATTCAAATCAAACGTTTGTATAGCTTATGGGACTTAACTACGGGGTCATCAGTCCCTAAACTTACAAACTACTTATGAACTAGCTAATTCTAAGGATGGCACAAATATCCATGCTGAGGGGGGATTCGAACCCCCTACCGTAGTGGCCGTGCAGACCGTGACTGGAGCGCCTCAGTCCCCTCGGCCACCGCGGCCGGCGGAAACGCTATTAAAGAAATTTTCCAAGCGTTCTCATTAGATTTATTTCAATAACTGTTTTCCGTCAATTTTCTACTAATAAACATTCAAACGGAAATGCACTATACATATACCTTAAACGATTATGTAGAGAATTATAAGAAACTGAAACCTTTTGGCAGATTAAAATTGTGTGCACGAAATGGGACTCGAACCTAGGATCGTTACCTGGCAAAGGTCCCAGGTTTGAGTACCAGTTCCGGTACACAATTTTAATATGTCAGGTAGTTTCATATTAGCGCACACTATGCTGCAGAGTGAAAGTTTAATTCTGTATTGTAAGAAACTGTCTGGATGGCACAAATTCGTTTACTGATGACTAATTTCTGTCCAAATAACAACCATCTTCAGATTGTACTCTGGAATACAGAGTAAGTCTACTGTACACCACTACAGTCGGGGGTTCGAATCCCCCCTCGGGCGTGGATATTTGTGCCGTCCTTAGGATTAGCTAGTTCATAAGTAGTTTGTAAGTTTAGGGACTGATGACCCCGTAGTTAAGTCCCATAGACTTTACAAACATTTGAACATTTTTCTACTGTACATAAAGACGGACATACAATCAAATATAAAATACAATAAAAACTAAAAATTAAATGAAAACGCAGTTATACCCAAACATGACGTGTGGAGATAACTTGACGTAAAGGAAACTAAAGAATTCTCTAGGCGCTGTCAACTGATAGAAAGAGCGTTATGTGGTGCGGTTATCTAGAGGACGTTCCGCTCCCTAGTCATCTCCACATGTGATTCGTAAGATTAGACTAGATTGGATTAGATTAATACTTGTTCCATATGTCATGAATAAGACACTTCGTAATGATGTGTAACGTGTCAGGTTAATAAAATGTGTCTGTACAAGATATTACATTACACAAAATATTGCATGACACATATATAATTACAATTATTATTATTAAGTTTAAATTTACTAATTTATATCTAAATGAGTACAAGGAGTTGTCTTCAGAAATTCTTTTAATTTATTTTTTAATGCTAGTTGGCTGTCAGGCTTTTCATGCAATCAAATGATTACTTTTTGAATACATGAAGATAAAACGTCGTTCGGAGTTTAATTTCTTTTAACAGCACTAGCCACAAAGTTAACCACTGTTGTATTTTTGCTACAAAAAATAGTAAAACATTAAAACGAAAATGGACGTATATTAAAATACCAATCGGCTTCTCCCGCGCGGCGTTACTTAAGAACGTAAAGCATATCGATAACTTCCAAAACCGTTACAATGTAATAAACCATCTAACTTTGCGATAAGGTGGGGCTTTACGCCTGTCAAATAATTTTTAAATTTCATTAATATTGACCATCAGCCGTTCTTTATTTGGCTCAGAGCTACCGGTTTCGCATATAGATCATTTTCAAGCCACAGCTGAACAATAATAGCTTATTATAACATCATTCCAATTGAAAATATTTGATAAGGATGTAAACGCATTACCAACAGTGCAAGAACGCAAGCTACAAGGTAAGATGATATTTCAAACATTACGTAACGTGACAGTACATTTCTAATGAAGGTCTGTTTCACTGGTTGCTCTGAAAATTTGTTTGCAAGTTAACTGGAATGTACAGATAGCTGTAAAAGCTAATAAAATTGCTGTAACCTGCCTTTTACAGGACCATTAGCGTGTATAGTACGCTGATGATTACACAGCATGCCACGTATCGATAGGTATCAATGAAATATTTCTAGCTGGCCTCTGCAAAGTAATACAAGCCAACTGACACACAGAAACAGTTGTGAAAAGTGAGGTACCTGTTGTGCAATGATAAGGAGGTGCCATTGTATACTACAACACAAAGCAAAATATTGTAATAAAATGCAAATTAATGTGCACAGTGAAAGGATCGTAACATCGTTGTTTACTTGTAGCTGACATCTCAAACTACTACTTACAAGCCAACTGACGCAGAGAAACAGTTACGTCATCTAGTTGTTATACAACGCTACTGAGTTGCTTATTTTAATTTATAATTAGAGTATATTCTAATAAAAATTAAATAAAGAAGAAAAGAAAAGCTGGTAACGTTCTTATTTATCTCTACCTGGCAGTTCCAAGGTACTACTGCAAGCCAACTGACACTCCAAAACAATCTAAAAGTCATTCAGATGTTATGCAGTGCTATTGAGTTGTCTACTTTAATTTATATTGCATTATACATTTCAGGCTGGGCTCCTGACGACAATGAATTGTGTCTCGATACCTAACAGTCTGTTCTCCCTGATGCGGGAATACAGTATTGTGGCTGCGAGCATTATAGAATAAATAGACTGTGGTATAGGAAAGAGACAGCGTGGCGAATGGAGATTTGTGTGTGGCGGGAGACGTGCAGGGAAGAGTCCTCTGCAGTGGGGCTGGTCACTGTGTCCTCGGTGGCGGAGTGGTCACCGCTTCTGTCTAGTGAGCAGGAGATCCCGGGTTCGAATCCCGGCCGGGCACAAATTTTCATTCGCCTCAGCTTGGTATTCCATCTAAACCGAATACAGTGATGCCATAACATCGCACATTGCGATTTATTTCATTCTTTATACATTTAACCAAAAGTAAAGGAATATGCAATGAAAACGCGCTAATATCGCTTTTAATAAAATTTCTTGGAATGTTGGTGGCATATTTTTTATTTTTTATCATTACTCGTTGAGAATCATCATCTGCAGATACTTTTTTTTGGAGGATTTTATCAGCCAATGTAAAAATATCGCTTTTTACACTGTCTTCGATAAGTCTATGTACATGCATGTCGCTGCTACTTATGTAGGACCGTCCTTCGTATAGATAACTGTCAAAGATGTTGTAATATACCAATAATGTGCTAACTAGATGGATATATATATATATATATATATATATATATATATATATATATATATATATATATATATATATATATATATATATATAACTTTCACGTGTTGTGCATGTTTGTAAATCAACAGTAATGATATAAAATATAGTAGCCGTTATAGTGAAGAAACAGGTCGTGCTTTTCGGATATTATGAACAGCAAGTCACATTTTGATCAACATTTAACAGAAAATACTTACATGCAACTACTGAAAATAATTTTAAAAAAATTCCTACAGAGCCAAAGGGATTACACCTTGATTTACTGGACGGAAATTTGAGATCCACATGTAGAACAAAAGCAGGATACCTAGATACGCACGTGACAGGGCACAAATTTCCAATTTCCCACTGATTTAATTCAATTCCCACTGGCAGGGCTCATGGTCTGGTGTGCGATAAGCTACAATACATTGCTGTTAACTTTTGTGGTGGGAACTCCGACTAGCTTTTGGCAAGTGCAGAATGTCATAGGACCCTTTATCTTGCCTAACAACAGGAAATTAAGTGTTGTTGGAACAGGGTAATGGTCGCCCACACACTGCTCGTGAAACTTAGTGCTCTCTGTAACACGTCCAGAAACTTTACTGGCCAGCACCAATCTCCTGACTTCTCTCCAATATGATGGGAAGGTAACTGACATCTGCGACTCGGAAACCCATATTCCTTGCAGAACTTTGTGGACAGGTCGAACTGGCGTGGAATAATGTATTTTGAGATACTACACTCCTGGCCAATAAAATTGCTACAACACGAAGATGACGTGCTACAGAAGCGAAATTTAACCGACAGGAAGAAAATACTGGAATATGCAAATGATTAGCTTTTCAGAGCATTCACACGAGGTTGGCGCCGGTGGCGATACCTACAACGTGCTGACATTTCTCATTCACAAACAGCAGTTGAACGGCGTTGCCTGGTTTAACGTTGTTGTGATGACTCGTGTAAGGAGGAGAAATGCGTACCATAGCGTTTCCGACATTGACAATGCTCGGATTGTAGCCTATCGCGATTGCGGTTTATCGTATCGCGACACTGCTGCTCGCATTGGTCGCGATCCAATGACTGTTAGCAGAATATTGAATCGGTGGGTTCAGGGACAATACGGAACGCCGTGCTGGATCCCAACGGCCTCACATCAATAGCAGTCGAGATGACAGGCATCTTATCCGCATGGCTGTAACGGATCGTGCAGCCACGTCTCAATCTCTGAGTCAACATATGGGGACATTTGCAAGACAACAACCATCTGCAGGAACAGTTCGACGACGTTTGCAGCAGCAGGGACCATCAGCCCGAGACCATGGCTGCGGTTGCCCTTGACGCTGCATCACAGACAGGAGCGCCTGCGATGGTGTACGCGACGAACCTGCGTGCACGAATGGCAAAACGTCATTTTTCGGATGCATCCAGGTTCTGTTTACAGCATCATGATGGTCCCATGGGTGTTTGTCGACATCGCGGTAAACGCACATTGGATGCATGTATTCGTCATCGCCATACTGACGTATCACCCGGCGTGGTGGTATAGGGTGCCACTGATTACACGTCTCGCTCACCTCTTGTTCGCTTCGACGGCACTTTGAACAGTGGCCGATACATATCATATATGTTACGACCCGTGGCTCTACCCTTCATTCGATCCCTGCGAAACCCTACATTTCAGCAAAATAATGCACGACTGCATGTTGCAATTCCTGTACGGGCCTTTCTGAATACGGAAAATGTTCGACTGCTGCCCTGGCCAGCACATTCTCCAGATTTCTCACCAACTGAAAACGGCTCGTCACAATACGCCAGTCACTATTCTTGATGAACTGTGGTATCGTGTTGAAGCCAAATGGGCATACGTACCTGTACACGCCATCCAAGCTGTGATTGACTCAATGACCAGGCGTATCAACGCCGTTATTACGACCAGAGGTTCAGGTTACTGATTTCTCAGGATCTATGCAACCAAATTGCGTGGAAATGTAATCACATGTCATTTCTAGAATAATATATTTGTCCAATGAATACCCGTTTATCATTTGCATTTCTTCTTGGTGTAGCAACTTTAATGGCCAGTAGTGTATTTGCCGTCTCTATTATGGAATCATGCTAGAATCACCACCTGCATTGCCACCCGTAGAGGCTAATCATGAAGTTTCATAATTGATCGCCACGTGGTGCCTCAGTAATGCGTGAGCTGTTCACCTGTAAAAGTAATCATATCATGCCACTCCATATGCAGTGTTTGAACAATTAAATTTCGATGCATTGGAAGAGTCTTAAAGGCTGTACTAATATTCATTTCTGGCTGTGTGTATTCCAATTAGACTTCCCTACACATTCAGGGGAGCAAACAAATAAATTATGTAATGGAATCTGTATTAGCAAAAGAGCCCATATCGCTAGTTTCAAACTTTTTTAATCTAGACCGGTTTCGGCAATTCTAAGTTGTCATCTTCAAGTTCTTAAAATTTAAATATTATATAATTTTGCGACATTTACGTTCTGTTCTTGGATATAGATGTGTCGAAAATAAAGAACAGAACGGAAATGCGACGAAATATTACCATATAATATTTAAATGTTACGAGACTTGAAGATGCCCACTTAGAATTGCCGAAACCAGTCTAAATAAAGCAGTTGAAACTAACGATCTTGGCTCCTCTGCTTAACAGAGTCCATTACAAGATATAAGATCGCACCCTCAGCTTGAATGATGGCAAGCATATAAAACAAATTGTGTCTGAGTAAAACATTTAGGATTTTGATCTTCTGGTTCGACTGTGTTAATTTTATGAAAGGATGTCGAATGTAGTGGCCCTGCCACTACGAATCCTATTTTGTGCCCGTCGTTGGTGAAGTTAGGACCTGTACAAATAATATTTTCGTGGCTTGAGATTGAGCACATCTCAGATACCCTCTGCTGTGAGATACAAAACCTACAAACTTCCTGCAAATTTCCCTATTTGTCCTTGAACAGCTTTGTCCCTTATTACCTCTATATCGACGGAGTATCTTTCATAGTTGTCTTTTAAGTGACAGACTGAGTCTCTGAAATATTAAAGAATATCTTAAGAGAACAATGTTAATAAATTAACGCTAATTGGCCATACCAACAGTATTTATTGCTACATCAACTTTGTCCTTATATTTTCGGAACTCAAAGTCGAGATATGTATGATACAATGCAATGTTTCACCCATGAGGAGGCCAGTTATCTGTCATGTAGGAGCTGGAGACTTAAAGAACTTGCTATACCAAGACTTACTTCCAGAATAATAACAGGAAACAAGGAGGATTAGGGTTTAATGTCCTGTCGTTACCATGGTCATTAGAGAGGGAGCAGTCCAGTCTTTCCAATCTAAGAATGTGAGTATCGATCAGATGAGGCTTAAATTCAAAGAAATAATATCGACAGCTGTTCAAAATTTATAGCAAATAAATTAACAAACCAAGGGGCTGATCCAGCGTGGTACACAACTTAGATCTCTTGCAAATCCAAAGAGAAAAGCACGCTAAATTTTAACAGACACAAAATCCCAAAGACTGGCAATCTCTTACAGAAACTCGAAATTTAGCACGAACTTCAATTCGAGAAGCTTATTATAGATTCCACAACGAAACCCTGTAACGTACTTTCATAGAAAGTCCAAAGGATTTCTGGTCATATTTAACGTATACCAGCACCAAAACACAATCAATACTTTCACTCTGCGATAGCTATTGAGATACTACTAATGATAGGTCAGCTAAAGAAGAATTGCAGAACACAGCTTTTCTAAATTCGTTCATCAAAGAAGACGAAGCAAACACTTCACAATTTGAATCAAAAAACAGTTGCCAGCATGCATAATTTAGAAGGAGATATCGCTGAAGATTTGAAGTAAGTTAACATCAATCACATAACAAAAGCAATCATATACAACCGCTCGTGAAAGATCCGTACCCAAATAATGGAAAATTGCAGAGGTCACTCCAGTATTCAAGAAAGGCAATAGCAGTGATCTGCAAAATTACAGGCCTCTGTTTTCGACATCGGTCTGCAGCAGGATCTTAGAACATGTATGCTACTTCTCTCAAACATTACGACTGACCTCGAAGAAAACGACTCATCTAACCATAACCAAAACTAATTCAAAAAGTACTGTTCTTGTTAAACACAGCTAGCTCTTTCATAAAAGTTTGTCACATTTGTGGGGCTATCCTTTCAATCGAATTATTAAGGACAACTTCCAAGATTGCTTATTATTTATACTTCGATTACCGGTTTCATTACATTCACCACATCACAAATAAAGACTTTTACAAACACAGTGAATAAGTGGTTTTTTTAAAGCTTTTTATTTGTGATGTTGAATGAAATGAAAGATCCGAGATGGTAGTTTAACCTGCAAACCTAGTAATCGAAATAACAATTATAAGCGACCTTGGCTGTAGTCCTCAATTAAAAGTGAAGAGATGAGTGCTCTCGACAAGGGGTATCAAATCAATTCTGTATTTGTAACGTCCGGAATCCTTTGTACCTTACTAGCATCTTCTAATCAAACTGCGTGCTTAAGTAATATCGCCACTATTGTGTGACTGTGTCGGTTTGCAGTAGGATTTTAGAACATATACTTTCCTCAAATATTATGAACTACCTCGAAGAGACCCATAGTCAACACGGATGCATAAAGTGTCGTTCTTGTGAAACACAGCTAGCTCTGTACTCACAGTTGTGCGACTTGATTCGTGATTTCCTGTCAGAAAGGACACAGTACGTAGTTATTGACGGAAAGTCATCGAGTAAAACAAAAGTCATATCTGGCGTTTCCCAGGGCTCCTACTGTTACTTATATTTATAAACGAGTATGGAGACAATCTGAGCAGCTCTCTCAGACTATTCGCGGATGATGCTGTCATTAACCAATAAGCAAAATCACTAGAAGATCAAAACCAATTGATATTATCGCGATATAGGGGAGAGAGTGTGACGATAATGACGCACGAGTTGGGGTGGAAATCACTAAAAGAAAGGCGTTAATTGTTGCGGCGAGATCTATTTGCAAAATTCCTTTCGCGAACTTTCCCCTGCGAATGCGAATATATTTTGTTGGCACCAACCTACACGTGCACGACTAACAAAATAAATCAGTTCTAAAACTGTAAGATTTAGATATTTCTTTTCCCCGCTCACTATTATTGGAAGGGCAGAGAAACATCATAAACGCGGTTCGATGAACCCTCTGCCACGAACTTATAAATGATTTGCAGAGTATTTTCGTAGCTGTAGATGTAGCACATGCTCCGACTGATTTTTGTTAAGAATGGGGAAGTAATCGGCCTTGCTCCTGGAAAGGAACCAAACCACCATTTACTTGGAGTGATTTAGGAAATCCGTGGAAAACCTAACATCTGATGGCTGGAGGTTTCCACTGTTTTTCCACTGTGCCCCGTCGCTGGTTGAAACAATAATATTACGAACAAACTGATCACTTAGTACAGCTTTTGCTAATATTTGAATTACTTTTTTCGAATAGTGGGCAGTGCAGAAGACCAGAGAAAGATCAGGTAAGTGGTACCCATTCGTGGATGACACCTTTGTAGCGTTTACTCACGGTGAAGACTCTTCATGTGTTTTGGGTGTGCCGCGGTGAAGTAGCCGAGCGGTCTAAAGCGTCTCGCTGCGGAGCGCGCGGTTGCTCGCCGTGGAGGTTCGAGTCCTCCCTGGGGCATGGGTGTGTGTGTTGACCTTAGGTTAGTTTACCTAGGTTTAAGTAGTTTGTAAGCTACGGACTGATGACCACG
Source organism: Locusta migratoria (assembly GCA_026315105.1). Taxonomy (NCBI): domain Eukaryota; kingdom Metazoa; phylum Arthropoda; class Insecta; order Orthoptera; family Acrididae; genus Locusta; species Locusta migratoria. Next base: position 957,500,576 of record CM048744.1, on the reverse strand, counting down.
CAGTTTGGTCCGACAGAATTACAAACAAAAACAAAACATGTTCTGGGTGAATCTAATCGATATGAATCGAAAGATTCATTTTACAATGGAGAAATGCTTTTAAATCTAAGGGACTTTACTACTGCGGTTATCGGTCCCTAGGCTCAGAAACTACTTCAACTAACTAACCTAAGGACAACTCACACACACCCATGCCCGAAGGAGGACTCGAACCTCCGACGAAAAGCAACCGAAACAATGAGCCTTAGAGCGCTCGGCTACTCCACTGCGACGGAGAAGGAGAACTAAGAATATCTTAATTTTCTGTTTCTAACAGTAATTTAATGGGCAGACGGGAATACGGGGTATAAGGTATACAGAAAGGATATGTACACTGATACCTCAAAAAGTAGCGTCAACCATCATCCTAGACAAAATAAATAAATAAATTAATGAATAATAAATAAAAAATGTGACATGAAAAGATTGGTGAACAGATCCAATAGCACCTGCTAGCCAACTTTCAAGATGAATTAAATCATTTACAATGCGTTTCAAGAAAAACGGAAGTGCTAGCTGGAAGAATGCCAGCTGGGAGAGGTTCGTCTTACGTATAAAATGATCTATTAATTTTTCACGATGACATGGTGCTATAATCTTCATAAGTTTTTAGGAGGCGTTTCTAACGCTATGCATGTATTTCCATTTAACAGAAAAGGACAATTAAGAAAGTCATTCCATACGATTCTGTTTCCGACCTATGCTTCTTGTACATTGGTGCATTAGTCGACAGAAATAACTTCCTACTTTTTTGGTTGTTTGTTTTTTGTTTTAGGATGCAATACAACTCAGGTCATAAGCGCCCATTTCAGAACGTAGTAAAAGCGAAGACTACCTTCGTACTATTTCCACGACATCAAACCATACGTTTTTGCACAGTTTTTTTATACCCAGTTGTTGTGTTCTTACAGAAGTTAGCAGCAAACTTGTTGGGCGACTTGTACTCTAGAGCGTTCGTTGAGGTACGCGTGCTTCGGAGTGTGAGCATCTCTCGACCTCGCTCGCAGTGGAGTGGAGCTGCTGGCCTTGACCGCCGGCAAGCTGCCAATCTGCCCCCGCTGCTGCCTGGACCACGCGCTGCCAACACACCAAAGTCGACTCATCTATATCTATAAATGTGAATGTCTGTTCGGAGTACGGTTATCACGTCTGAACCACAAGACATAAAGAGCTAAAAATTTGTACTGTTACTAATTTGTACTGTAAGACACGGGAAAGGCTTTAGGCACGGTTTTATGGCGATCGGATAGCTTTTTTATCTATATATATTAATATGAATGTCTGTTCGGTGTACGCTTATCACGTCCGAACGACAAGACGCAGAGACTTAAATATTTGTACAGTTACTAATTCATACCTGAGGAAGGTTTTAGGCACGGTTTTATGGCGATCTGATAGATATTTAGTAATATGAATATAACGCGAAATGCGGAACAATAATTACGCTTTGAAAATTATATTTACTCTTTGAAAGTGGTTTTATTCGTTTCATTGTTGCTTGAGGGCTGATAATGATAAAAGGGTGGAGTATATTGGGATGGAAATTTATCGGTGTATATAAAATTCTACGTGTGTGTGTGTGAATATTTCGCTCTGCAGCGAGAACTACAGAACGCAAACGAATGGTCTGTGTGTAATTGTTGTCCGAAGTCTCCCGTTGTACATCACAGCAGTTCCATGCCGATCGCTATAAGGGGGTGGAAGATATGGTGGTTGAAAGTCGTCAGATTATAAAAAAAATTCGGTCTGAAGGCCAGCGATGACGTTTGCGACTCTACAGCAAGGAGGTTACATACATCGAAACGTGATGCCACAGACTACATCTTTGGTCTATGCGTGCTACAATGTCTTCAGCTCTTTCTCTGTAAGGATAACCAAACGAATAAAGAAAATAAAAAGAAATTTCTTTTAACACATCTCTTTAAAAAAATCGATTAGACTTTTCGCACATTACATCAAGTGACCGAGCTGTGATATTACAATCATTATTCTTGAATTTCGTGATTACAAGCTACAAATCGATTGAGACGTTCGTTGATAATGATCAAGCTGTGAACTGCCCTGTGGAGTTCCGGAATTCGCTAGAACCATCAGGAATGCCATCTCAGATTGCTTTTGAAAGTAGGATCACCGATCGTGATGCTGAGAAATTTGAGGCTTCCTCAACTGTGGAATGGAACTCGACTGATTGTCAAAAATTTACATCGAAACCTCATTCAAGCAACGATTTTGTCAGGACCATTAGCCGAAAAACATGTTTTTATACCTCGCATTCCTTTAATCCCTTCAGATATGCCGTTTCAGTTCGGAAGACTTCAGTTTCCAGTTCGTCTAGCTTTTGCCGTGACAACATAGGACAATCATTAAACGTTGCAGGAATCCATTTACAGCCCTCATGTTTTTCACATTGTCAATTATACGTCGCTTGTTCAAGGGTGAGCAACCCAAAAAATCTCTACATTTACGCTCCAAACAATACTACAAATAACTTACTTTACCAGAATGCACTAAAATGGAATTAAAATGAATTTGGACATTACTCTCTCCATACGTGTTGAGATATTGCAACACAGGCTATAAGGAATAATGTATGTATTATTTATTGTAAATCATTGAGCACTTCACATAATTTAATTTTTTTATTTGACCATTGATTAAAATGTTTGTTTCTAAAGAAGGTATTGTATTTCATTTCATCCTTCAAAACAAGTCTCGTAGCACACTACTGAAATATAGCTTATCTATCACAATCAACCAATACGCGAACGGAGCCGTGAGTTTAAGCTAGTTGGTCGATAAATAGCGACTCACGCATATTGATTTGTGGGCGTAATTCGCATTATAACGTACTAAATCTGCAAGGCGCGAAGTCACTAACGTCTCCCGAGTAAGAGTCATAAGAAAAATATGGAAAATTTGAAACTATGACAATGTTTGCAGAACTGACAACATCTTGCCGCAATATTTCGGATGACAAAAATTCAGTCATCTTCAGTTGAGTTTTACACTGGTGTTCAGTGGTACTGAATTGTGGCCCACCTGATGTGCATGCATCCCAAATGACGTACCTGTCATGCGGGTACTCTAATCGCTTCGCGGTATAGTCGTTCTAATATTCAAAATGGACCCACTACAGAAAACTTCTCTGTATGGCAATCATTCCAGGTGTAAATTAACACGACAACTTTGGAAAGAAAAGGAAACTATTAAATTCACCGACTGTGGGGTAGTTCAGTCAGTAGAGCGCTTGTGCATCTACATGTTTTCGCGGCGCAATGACTGTTCAAAGAAGTTTCGGGCGAGCAGCCGCATAAAGTTGACTTCTTCTAATATTTCGGCAGAGAACCGTTCAGCCATCTTCAGAGACAGTCGAAGACAGGATGCTCCAGCCTTAGCCTCCAATAATATAAAAGCCTTGTCACTAGCAGTAAACGTATGTCGCCGCTCTTGTTGAAAGAGCTGCCGCTAGAGGCGCCACATAACAACCTCACGCCCGCGCAACTTGACTGAAGTGCCTTCTGTTACTATACATTGTAATGCTCACTGTGCAACCTAAAAGAGTGTAACTTACTGTTTTTACATGAGAATCTACAACCTCGTGTGTGTTGCGGAAAATGATATATTCTTGTGTACCATTTTGCAATCAGGGCTCCCGAAATAAAGCTACTGGAGTTAGTTGTCACGAATTTCGGAGCAATGAATCCACTAGACAATAATGGATAAAATCAATAAGTAGACATAGTATGAGTATTTCCTAAAAATCAGTTATTGTATATTTTATTGTTGCCTAAATAATTTTTAACTGATACGTAAGCGATACAAAGGATAAATTATGGCAGCGTTCTGTGGTAGTAACCATTTTCTTACCGCAGACTATAAATGCGCCCTGAATGTAAAGTAATTTTTAAAATGTTTGTTAAGCTTATAGGACTCAACGGCGAGGCTATCAGTCCCTAAACTTACAAATTACTTATAAACTAACTTATACTAAAGACAGTACAAACATCCATGCGCATCGGAGTAAATAAATTGAATCCTAATGCTGTTCCTAGTGTTTTTGAAATGTAACTGCCAAGCAAACGAATTAAGCTGAAACAATCGAGAAGAGAAATTGAAAGATCCGGGACAAAATCTGTGAAACTTAAGGACGATAAAATTGCTACAGACAAGGTGAATATAAGCAAAGAAGTCTTCCAAGAAAGCCATATTTCACAGCCTCATAATAAAATTACGTGTCGTCGAAGAAAATATATATTTTGAAGACTTTCAACAAGATCAGCAGTGTACAATCTCCGTCACCAATAACGGCTTTAATTAAAGGAAAAGACCGAGGTGGTCTTCGATAACCGAAATGTGCATTCATCATGTTCCTGGCAAGACTAGAAAGTGTGACTAACGAGCCATTGGAATCAGTCATAGAAAAGCCAAAGGTACTGTTCGCACTGTTAATAATGCTACTGCCCCATATTTGTCGTAATCCCGCGTTACAGTGCAGAGCTCCTGAGCACATTAATATTGCAAAATTTTCTGCGGCCCTACTCAACGAAATTCATGAACAATATGACAGACCAGGTACGCAGGGAATATTTTGCGAAAATAAAAGAAAACTTAGAAAAAAAGCTCTGTAGGAAAGCCCGTAAAACAATTTCAATCAATTGGCCTAAAATCTGTGTACATAGTAATGACAAGAAATAGTTGATGTTATCATTGTTAAAAAGAGACGGTAACATGAACTTCAATAATTGTTTTCGACATCACTTATCAAAATTAACCGCAGTGCTATGCGGGCATATTTTACGTCTTATTTTATATTTGGCTTCCATAAGGATCTACACGGAATGAAGTTGGCTTGTGGCGCCAACAGCGGAAGAGGTTTGAACTACAGCGGCGACACTGCTCAGCGAAGGTACGCTCCTAGTGAGTAGGCTTTGTATTATTTGGAGGCTAAGCTCCAGCACGCGCGGACCGCGCTACTGCGCATGCGGCCACAGATACAAGGCGCCAAAGACGTTACTCGCCGGCAAGGAAGTACACGTATGTGTAAATTATGTCTGTGGCTGCATGGTCGATTACTGTGGAGAAATCGATGTGTTAGATCTGTGCTCTGGCGGCGTCTTTGTAAATTTATTAAAGAAAGTGCCGGATTCCAAGATTTATCTGAACTTAAGCCGTTGTGTCTGATAATTAAATTCGTCCCCAAGCGAATTTCAATTGCTTCTTTCACCAGTGAGTCCCAGAAAGATGAAGCCTAGAAAGCACGAGACCCGGGTTCGAATCCCGGCTGGGTACACATTTTCAGCTTTGCCCAATCGCAGTTGATGTCATATATTCTGTGAACATTAAATAATAACAACTGCAGGATCAGAAGTGACGTCTGTTCTTTCGGAACAGACGCCACATGTATATAGATGAAGTAGAGGCTAAAATTATGACGTTTTCGTACGTCATGGAGTGTCCAGTATCAATACAGTGCTCTGTATTAGCCTCCACGTCATCTTTCTGGGACTCAGTGGTGAAAAAAGCAATTGAAATTCGATTCTGGACGAATTTCATTAACAGAGACAGAAGAAGTCAACTTTATGCGGCAGCACGCCCGAAACTTCTTTGAACAGTAGAGCGCTTGTCCGCGAAAGGATACGGTCCCAGGTTCGAATCCTGGTTCCGGCACACAATTTTAATCTGCCAGTAAATTTCGATTCTACAATATTTCACACATTTTTATGACTCGTCAACTATGAGAATCTTGGACGCTGTCGAGTATCGATAAGATACGAATGCACTGCTTGGTTAGCTATGCCTGCAAGTGACTGATTTAATTTCAAAACAAGATATTTCGCGATACCAATTCAAGTTCGGGTATGAGCTCAGAAAATGTGATGGTGTTAGGCAGTTAATATTGAAATTTCCACGGAGCGTTTGCTGCTGTTTTTTTTTTTTTTTTTTTAAATCTGGTTAGTTCAACAATCGCTGATAATGTTCAAATGTTTGTAAAGCTTATGGGACTTAACTACGGGGTCCCTTACAAACTACTTATGAACTACTTATGAACTAGGACGGCACAAATATCCATGCCCGAGGGGGGATTCGAACCCCCGACCGTAGTGGCCGTGCAGACCGTGACTGAAGCGCCTCAGTCCCCTCGGCCACCGCGGCCGGCTCAACAGTCGCTGAATACAAAACTGCTCGCCAGCGGAACGACGTTTCGCAGTTGTGGGACTTAGCGAGGTCGCGCATTCGGGAGGAGGGAGGTTCAAATCCACTTCCGGCCATCCAGATTTATGTTTTCCGTAATTGCCCTAAATCACTGAATGTTCGGATGGTTCCTTTGAAAAGGCATGGCGTAATTCCTCCCCCATCCTTATGGGAAAATCCAAGTGTGAGCTCCGTCTCTAATGGCCACGCTGTCGACGGGACATTATACACTACTCTCCCTTCAGTCCTTCGCAGTTGTGAGAAAACGAATTAGGGATCATTAGTATTTCGAATTTATATAGAAGTTTAAGAATTCCGATTTTGTCATGAAATTTGTTGTTAATAACAATGTTAAATGTTATTTAAGGATTGTTGAATGTTTTATGTGCAAGAGATTCTTATGTAACACTACCCGCTCGCTTAGCCGTGTGGTCTAACGCACCGCTTTCCGAGACGGGTTGGGCGTACCGGCCCCGGTTCGAATCCGCCCGAAGGATGGTTTTTAGGCGGTTTTCCACATTCCCCTAGGTGAATAACGGGCTGGTCCCCAAGTCCCGCCTCAGTTACACGGTTTGCAAACATTTCGTAATACTTTACACTTCCGCACACGTATAACACTATACGCAGACATTTGGGGTACACATTTCCCCCTGGGGGGCATGGGGTGGCGGCAGGAAGGGCATCCGGCCACCCTGTAACTACTAGCACATGCCAAATCCGCGTTTGACACAGTGCCGACCCTGCATGAGTACGGGAAAAGGGACAAAGAGATAGATTGTTATATAAGACTGTAATGAGTGAGGTAATACTTATGTCAGTCTTTGTTATAAAGCGAAGTTAAACGTTAAGAATTTTTTAAACTTATTTTCTATTATTGTCAATATCGTGGAGTTAATTTACATCTGGAATGATTGCCGTGAAGATCAGTTTTCTGTAGGGCATTTTGAATAGTCGAAAGATTATACCGCGAAGGTGTTAGAGTACCCGCAAGACAGGTAAGTGATTCGGGATGCATGCAAGTCAGGCGGGCCGCAATTCACGTCTTTCGGATATATGTTTCCTCGTGATAGTACATGTCGCTGGCTGAATTTTGAAAATACTCTAAGGCGAGAAAAGACGCATCGTGCCTGGTAATATCGTGTCAGACCTCATTTTTCCCTGGAAACTGCAGCAACTCGGTGTGAGATGGACTAAAATACTCAATGGAAGTGTCCAGCCACTGTAGCCGTCTTATCTACACATACGTAGATACTCTCCAAGTCACATTAAACTGCATGGCAGATGGTTCATCGGACAACTTTCATGACATTTTTATGTCCCATTCTCTAATATCTTGCGGGAAAAAGGAACATATAAATCTTTCTATCTGATCTCTCTTCTTTCATTATGTGTCTCTTTGTAGGTGGATTACAATAAACGTTATTCGCATTCTAAAGAGAAAGTTGGTGAAAGAAATTTCGCAAATAGATATCATCACAACGAATAACGGCTTTCTTACAACGATTTCCAGCCCAACTCGTGCATCATTTCCGTGACACTCTCTCCCCTATATCGCGATAATACAAAACGAACTTTCCTTCACTGAACTTTCTCTAAAACGCCCGTCAGTCCCACCTGGTGTGGAACCCACAATGGAACCTACAAAATAGGACCCAGAAGTATAGTGTAGGCAGTTTCTTTAGTAGAACTGTTGCATCATCTAACTGTTCTGCCAATGAATCGTAGTCTTCGGTTCGTGTTCCCTACAATATTTTTTGTGTGTTCCTTCCAATTTAAGTAGTTCTTATTGTTATTCAGCAGAATTGACGGCCTGTAGATTTGACTGACTTATCGTGTAGCTGAAGTTTGACGGATTTCTTTTCGTAATCATATGGATGACCTCACATTTATCATTGTTAAGGGTCAACTGTCAATTTTTGCACTATGCAGATATCTTACCTAAATCATTTTGCAGCTGCTTTTACTAACTGAGAAATGACAGCATCATCCGCGAACAGTCTAAGAGAGCTCCTCAGATGGTGTCCGAAATCTCTATATATAAAAGGCATTGTCCCGACTGACTGACTGACTGACTGACTCATCATCGCCCAGCCCAAACCACTGAATATAGAAACTTGAAATTTGTACAGGGTATTAATCTTACTCTGTAGGCGTCATTTATGAAGAGATTTTCCGATATTACGTCCGTAAGGGTGTGAAATAGGGGATGAACTGTTTTTTGAAAATACGTTGTTATTTAGGCAATTTTGAAGCTAGAACTACAAATTTTCGGATTTTAATTCAGGGTTCGAATTTAAAAGACACGTGTTTCGGCATTTTTTGAAATTCAACTAATAACGGGCTAAAATTGATTTTCAAAAATATGTTGCTATTAACTCAAATTTTAAGCTACAACTACAAGTTGCTGCAACTATTTTATTTTTTCACGACGGCCGTTTTGGCTTATGCCATTCTCAAGTGATGCCTGCAAAGAACCTATGTTCGTTAGTTTGTTTTGTATACACGATTTTATTAGTTTGAAATTTATGTCTTTGAGGTAACACACATTACGTCGATGGTATTTCATATAGCATCTCTTAGTAACGAAATCGTTTATTTTATTTGATATTTCCGCTTTCGTATCTTCGTAAGATTTAATATTTATCTTAGATGGTGTAAATGCTATATGTCTACAAAGATGTTATATCGTAAATTAATTATAATCGTTTGTTGTGTGATAATTTGTCTATGGTCACTTAGATGCTATGTGTGAATAGGGATTTCGTTATCTATCGATCTAAAATAGCGCATCTTCGGATGATCCGATATCTAATCATAAAATTTCGATAAAATTTACTAAAAGGAAGTTTGTGCTTAAATTCTATGTTGTCATTGAGAAATTCGTCTGGGGTTGTGTTTATATGGATAAATAAAATACCCTAAAGGAACTGTTCGTGGGCGAGCGTTGACGTGCAACTTGAACGTCCACCATACCCGCCGTATCTCAATCCTCCAGACTTCTGCCTGTTCCCTCGAATCTTACTCGCGTATAAAGGAAACAGATGTGACGATATTCCTGTCATACAACGAAATATGACAAGGCTTATGAACACCATCCGAAAAGAAGTACAAAGTTCCGGGAGCATGAATCGTACAGTTGAGCAGTGCATAGTTGGGGATCCCTCAATGGGCAGCATTAATCCAAAACTGGACTCACAATCGTCGTGTACGCTATTTCTTCAGATGAACTGTGGCGTCGTCTAACTGGTGTGCCAATGAAACGTAGTCTTTGGTTCACCTTCCCTACAATATTTTCTATGTGATCTTTCCAATTTAGACTGTTCCTAATTATTATTCCTCGGTATTTAGTTAAATATACCGCAAAGGATTTGGCTGATGTATGGTGTAAATGAAGTTTAGCGGATTTCATTAGTGCTCATAGGGATGACCTCACATTTTACATTATTCAGGGTCAATTGCGAATTTTTGCACCATGCAGATATCTAAATCATTTTGCTTTTGATGCTCGGGCGACTTAACTAAACGATAAACGACAGCATAATCTGCAAACAGTCGTTTATAATTCCTGACTAATGGCACTCAGCTGCCCCAAGAGTGAAGCTTCAGACGACCTATCCTGCAATTCTCTTGAAGTATATAAAAATGCTCAGTTTCCGACCTGGTGTTAGTGTGTTTCTGAGATATTTCTTCTTATGTCGCTCCTGTGGTTGATAAAACTACACTTTTGAGTGTCTACACCTTCTTTAAAAAAAATCCATTTTTGGTTGTTGATAATACTTCATCGAGTATGGTAGACATGCAACCAGTGCTAAGTATGGAAGCAGTATTAACAGCCAGAATTTTTTCAATTCATGTCTGTGCCTTTTCCAACAAATCTGTACTTGTTTCAGTGTGGCAACAACGAAAGATATTAATGATACATTATTTCGATTTGGAATGCTTTTTTGGCAACTGACCTAGGCGCAATTTGTTGCAATAATCTGTATTTAAAACGTGGAACTGTAAATAGGTAAAATTCTCTAGTCGGTGTGACATACCAGCTGTCAGTCGATACCCCAAATAATATGGCGGACGCCAGTTCAGTTTGCCTCAAACATGGCGGACCTATCGCCACTCCAAGACAACTGACGTGTCACGTACGAGCAGTGTTGCCAACAATGAAATGGGATTTCCCCCTAAAAAAGTTTATTAAAAACCACCAGAAACCACCAGATTTTATTCGTGTGTTTAACAAAACTGTCTCATCTGGAGGTAACTTTTCGACAAAATGGCTATGGTGAAGGACAGATTAAAAGAGCGTTGCGCTGTCGACCACATGTGTAACGGGCTAGTGATAACACTGAGTTGGCAACCACGTCAGTGGCCTTTTTGCCATACGTTGGCAGCACTTCCAATAAGATTGGTAGCATTTTGTTTAAAAACAATGTAACATGTGTGTTTCGTTAACCTTCTAAAATCAAGGCACTGTTGGGATCCGCTAAGGATGATCTCGGTGTGCTTAAGGCGGGTGTCTACCGTATCCCATGTAGCTGTGGCATGTCATATGTTGGTCAAACTATTAGGACTGTTGAGGACCGTTGTATTGAACATAAACGTCACACACGTTTACAACAGCCAAACAAATCTGCTGTGGCCGAACACTGTCTTGATACAGGTCACCCTACGGAATACAACAAAACGGAAATTCTGGCATGCACTTCCAACTACTGGGACTGTGTTATCAAGGAAGCGATAGAAATAAAACTACGTGACAACCTTATGAATAGGGATGGAGGCTTTTGCTTAAAGTCCGCTTGGGATCCTGCTCTCTCACTTGTCAAAAACAGAGGGACAAAACTAATCCGACCTCATCTGTCGAGAACTGATGTTTATTATCGATATTCTGACCGGTTTCATCTTTGGTCGTGTCGATGCTGTGTGCTTGCTTGCTCGTTGTGTGTTGTCTTTCCTGTTTACTTATTGAAAACCGAGGTTTTAAAGATCGTTGCACATTTCTTCCTTACTGCAGTTTCGCCTTGAAAATGGCAGGGTGATCTGATGATGTGTGCAGATGTTTGTTAAGCTTAAGGGACTTAACTACGGGGTCATCAGTCCCTAAACTTACAAACTACTTATGAACTACTTACGAACTAGGACGGCACAAATATCCATGTCCGAGGGGGGATTCGAACCCCCGACCGTAGCGGCCGTGCAGACCGTGACTGGAGCGCCTCAGTCCCCTCGGCCACCGCGGCCGGCGCAGGGTGATCTATTGCCGAAATATCGGCCGTCGTCGATTTTGGTACCTGGAAGCATACTCGAAAGTTTTTCGAAGTTGTTATTCGCCAGGAGAAATTAATTTAAAAAAACACTATATTGTAATTATTTGAAATATTGAGTATGTTGAGTAACCAAAAAATGAGACAATTCAATTCATCCCTTGTGTTTAAAGCCAGAACAGATTTTTTTACACCAAAAATAAGAAGTTGCAGGTTGAAATTTTATTCCCTTTTTATACTTCCTAACAATTTCTGTTACGTTGTTTGGATGAAACAAGCATTTAAAAAATGTATAATGCTGCCAGTGTAAACATGCTTTGTTGAAGTGTTATTATGAAACTTACTCTTGGTATTTAGGATCACGGAGCTTTCACATTATTTATAATAACGGGAGATATTATCGTTGGAGGTTGGTCTAATGTCAAGCGTCCCGTATTTTCATGGGGAAAGTGGTAGACTAAATCTGCCCCGTAAAAGTGTCCCAATAATATGAAGTATGCATGCAGATGCATATTTCTTAGTACTATTTTTGGAACATTTCTTTCTGTATTTTGTTGTTCTGTTTTATAATTTATGTTTCTGACACGATTAAATAAAAAAGCGCGCATAACGATATGGACGTACAGAAATGACGAACAAAGAATAACGTATATTATACAGGGTGTTACAAAAAGGTACGGCCAAATTTCCAGGAAACATTCCTCACACACAAACAAAGAAAATATGTTACGTGCACATGTGTCCGGAAACGCTTAATTTCGATGTTAGAGCTTATTTTAGTATTTATGGATGAGGTTTCATTCCAACGTGATCAAATTGTAAATTTTCACAACGTGTGGGATGACGAGAATCCGCGTGCAATTGTGCAATCACGTCATCAACACAGATTTTTTTTGAACGTTTGGGCAGGAATTGTTTGTGATGTGTTGAATGGGCCTCATGTTCTTCCACCTACGCTCACTGCAGCACGTTATCATTATTTCATACGGGATACTCTACCTGTGCTGCTAGAACATGTGCCTTTACAAGTACGACGCAACATGTGGTTCATGCACGATGGAGCTCCTGCACATTTCAGCGACGTGTTCGTACGCTTCTCAACAACAGATTCGGTGACCGATGGATTGGTAGAGGCGGAACAATTCCATGGCCTCCACGCTCTCCTGACCTCAACCCTCTTGACTTTCATTTATGGGGGCATTTGAAAGCTGTTTTCTACTCAACACCAGTACCAAATGTAGACACTCTTCGTGCTCGTATTGTGGACGGCTGCGATAAAATCGCCATTCTCCAGGGCTGCATCAGCGCATCAGGGATTCCATGCAACGGAGGGTGTATGAATGTATCCTCACTAACGGAGGACATTTTGAACATTTCCTGTAACAAAGTGTTTGACGTCACGCTGGTGTGTTCTGTTGCTGTGTGTTTCCATTCCATGATTAATGTGATTTGAAGAGAAGTAATAAAATGAGCTCTAACAGGGATATTAAGCGTTTCAGGACACATGTCCACATAACATATTTTCTTTGTTTGTGTGTGAGGAATGTTTCCTGGAAGTTTGGCCGTACCTTTTTGTAACACCATGTATATGTTTAGGTGATATAAATTCAGGAGCTACGAGATGTTAGAAAATTAAATAGAGCTGTTCCTGGATGCTGCCTTCATCAAGTGTTTTTAAAAGTAGTTTTTTTCCATAAAACCAACGAAATATTTTTAATATCCACCATAATTCTCACTAGCCAGTAGATGCAAAATGTGCCCACTATACAGACACTCGAAACCACCAAATTTAGTGGGAAAACGACTAACTTGGCAACACCGCGTACGAGCGAGGGGGCCATAGAACTCTGACCATGTTGGGGGAGAGGCACTATCAAATTTATACCCCGGCTGGGAAAGATCGTAGGTCCGATTCTGCGATGTGTCGAGGACTTTTTTTCCTACTTTTTTAGTTACATACCTTATTTTTCTTTTTTTTTTTTCTTGCAGTGAACAAAACTGAACGTTCCTCAGAAGAACTCAAACATTAGTCCATCCAAGGTGGAATGAAAGAAAACACCCTACGTGGAAACTTTTGAAATGAGAATAAACCTCCCAAGTAATACACCATGCGATACACCGTTTCCCGGTGGTCGCACAAAGAAAGACATTCTATCCAGTTAAAACAAGATGGGGCGGTAAAAAGAGTTAATATTAGAACTCATCTCATACGGCAGAGACAGTGAGGCAAGTAAGACGTTTCTAAGACCGCCAGTGGCACCAGACAAATAATAAAAACCAAAATCCCTGAAATGGACAACTGCCTTGGAACCAAACTACAAATCAACCAAGGAATCCCCCAAATTGAGGGAGCCGAAGTCAGGGGGAATGATATAAACCACCCCAATCGAAAAGGATAGAGGATCCCACCGAAGAAGCAGGAGTGAGAAAAACAAATACATCCTTGTGTAATATATTTAGCCAGGAAGATCCCGTTTGTTTGAATAACTGAAGTATACGATACCGTGGATGGTCGTGGAATTTTAACCTGATATTCCATATTTACAATATATAAGCATCTTATGGCGCATCTGTCAAGTCTCATTATCATTTGCATTACTAGGGTTTTCTAACAAATTAATTAATTATTGAAGCTTAATGTCGAACAGTAATGGAAACATATTAACACTGCGCTAATTGTTGTTTACTTACGATCTTTTCTATCGTTTATTTTGATGTAAAAATCTTATTATTACATCTGTCATACTTTTATGTATCTTTGCGTAATGTTTATTAAGCATTATTAAGCATTAATGTTTATTGAGCAAATTGTTAAATATTTAAATGTTGTACTCCCGTGTTCTACAAGGTTCTAGAAATATTATCAGATATTAATATGCGCGAATTGGCGCGAACAAGAATAGTATGAGGTAGTAGTCAGTCTGGAGTCTTATGGCAGTCTTAGTGGTGTAACATTTTAGTTAGTACGGAAGTGTGTTGTGATATGCTTTATCAGGAATGGATGAATAAACACACTTAAAAAAATGAAAGTGTCACAAATGGAGTTTTCTAAAACCCAAGAACCCGTCTTCATAACATAATTTTGTAATGTGTTAACGGCAGGCGAGCGACAAGATCTTCGAGACCACTGAACATCTGCAACAGGTGATCTATAGAAAAATGTGGCTTTAATGTATGTCCAGTAAAAAAAGATATCTACATCTACATCTACATACATACTCCGCAATTCACCGTAAGGTGCGTGGCGGAGGGTACACTGTACCACTACTAGGCATTTCCTTTCCTATTCCACTCCCAAATTGAACGAGCAAAAAAAAGAATGCCTATATGCTTCCGTACGAGCCCTAATTTCTCTTATCTTGTCTTTGTGATCTTTACGCGAATGTAAGTAGGCGGCAGCAAGATCACTCGCCTCTGAACTGCTTCTATGTCTTCCTTTAAACTGATCTGCTGCGGGTCCCAAACACTTGAGCAATACTCAAGACGTGGTCGCACAAGCGTTTTGTACGCGGTCTCCTTTACGGGTGAAGTACATCTATCCAACATTCTCGCAATAAACCGAAGTCGGCTGTCCGCCTTACTCACAACTGTCCTTACATGCTCGTTCCATTTCAGATTGCTCTGCAATGTTACGCCTAGATATTTGAACGACGCGACAGCATCAAGAAGCTCACTACTAATGCTGTATTCGAACATTATGGGATTGTTTTTCCTACTCGTGCGCATCACCTTACATTTTTCTAGCTGCCAATCTTCGCACCAACTAGAAATTTTTTCTAAGTCATCCTGTATGCTATTACAGTCAGTTACAGATGACACCCTCCCATACACCACAGCATCGTCAGCAAACAGCCGCAAATTACAACTTACTCTGTCCATTAGATCATTTATATAGACAGAAAATAATAGCGGTCCTATCACACTCCCCTGGAGCACGCCTGACGATACACTCGTCTCTGATGAACACTCGCCGTCGAGAACAACGTACTGCGTTCTATTACTTAGGAAGTCTTCCAGCCAGTCACAAATCTGTGAACCTATTCCTTGCCACACTTGGTAAAAACAAAAGAGAATATATAAGGTATGATAACGAACTATAACGAGAGGTGTCGACTGAAAATTGTCAACGTGTCAAAGGCCGAGCACCATCTGGTGCCTCGGCTGTACGCGCTCTGAGCCACCGTGTGGCCACGCCGCACAGCTAGCGGCGTGACCGAGACCGCACTGGTCTGTGACGTCACCGCGGCCCAAGGCCAGCCAGGCTGCTCAGTTCTCAGGCCCGCGGCTGCGCTGCAGCTGGGAGCTCAAGGTGGTTGCCACCGCGCAGAAACCCCCTGCCATCACTCTGCTGGTAGTCCAGCGCTCCAACTACCGGCGGAAACCCGAGGCGGCGTATCGCGTGGAGCATCGCCACGCGCTGCAGCTAATTACGGCTAGCAAGTCTGTGGCGTCTCGTGCACGATTCTTGTAGTTTCATTTACTGTTTCTCCAGTTCGCTGCTGTTTTTAATTACTATGCCATTCTAAAAACAACATCAACAAATTGAGGTATCACAGCACCATTGAAAGATGAAGACGATGAACTGATCGTATATCGTTACTAGCTTAATTCCCGCTGCTTCGCACGCGTAGTCTGGATGGTCTGCATGGGTTGTTTCTACTTCTAAATATGAATTTTCATAGATCTAGCTATAAAAATGCTACCTAATAAAGTTATTTGATACAACTTGCCACACCCTAATGCACCATTGATGGCAGAATTCAAAACTTTTAATGAAACTCCAGCTCCAGTTGCCTTTATTGGTGCTTTATTTAAGCCCACACTACCGGTTTCGGCCTCTATGTTAGGCCATTTTCAAGTGTGACAGACGTTATGCCATAGAGAAAGCGTCGAGCAACGTCAAGACTTGACGTTGCTTTCTCTATGGCAAAACGTTTGTCACACTTGATAATGGCCTAACATAGAGGCCGAAACCGGTAGTGTGAGCTTAAATAAAGCACCAATAAATGCAACTGGAGCTGGACTTTCATTAAAATTTGAACCACAGTTGCGGCAACAGCAAGCATCTAGTGATGGAGAAACTAAGAATTCAAAACATCTCGAAACACATTTTGGTTTTAATTCTAACCATGGTTCCAACTCCAAATTTTCGCTTTTCTAGCATCAAAATAGTCTTAGCAGCACACCCGGTTAATGGTTGAATTTCTGAAAGTATCGAAACACTTGTTTTTAAAAATCAAATTAAAAATCTAAATCCGAAGTTTTGTATTTCTTGCTTCAAAATTGCCTGAATACCAACATATTATCCAAAAAATCGTTCATCCCCTATTTCACCCCCTTAGGGATGGGAATATCGTAAAATCGCTGATGCGTACAGTTTAAGATAAACAACGTCTACTAATGTCAAATTTCTATCGTCTGTAGATTTACTTTTTAGCGCCGTTTTGTGTCATTTAGAAACGGATCGAGAACGCGAAACTTCTTTCTTACGCTTTGGCATCTTTCTTGGTAGTTTTACTTTTCAAACTGCAATATGCATTTATTTTCCTTTATTCGTATGCTTGTGGCAGAAAAACAGCTGAAGAATGAGAATCAAGTTTCGCTGTATATAACATCTTTGCTATTATAGTGTTAAAACTCATCACTGGTCTTCAGACCGAACTTTATGTAAGCTGACGATATCTGTGTATTGGTTTGCTGTTCCTGCTCTATGGTTGGCAAGTTCTCTGTGTTCCCTTGTCCGTTTGGTAAATTAGTAATCTTCTTAATTCCCTGAGAATCGGTACACGCGATGCCACCTTGCGAGCGCTAGGCATTAAAAGTATTTCAACCATTTATTTATTGCTCTAGAAAACCTAAAATAAAGAATACAAACACAGATGTTAATTACTCACCTAACTGAATGGTATTAATCTGTTAGTAACGCGATACTGTCCGCTAAACCAAAGTAACCTATGACTTACGAGCCCGGCCACTACGGTCGGGGGTTCGAATCCCCCCTCGGGCATGGATATTTGTTCCGTCCTAGTTTGTAAGTGGTTCATAAGTAGTTTGTAAGTTCAGGGACTGATGACCCCGTAGTTAAGTCCCATAGACTGTACAAACATTTGAACATTTTTTATGACTTACGAACTTTCCGTCACAGACGTACATTAACTTAAGTCTACAGTCTGTGTATTGCAGTGAACTCAAATATAATATAGAGATGATACTATGTATTATGAAACCGTGACGGTCGACGTATATTTTTCTCTCTAATCCACTTGTCAGTATTTTGATCCTACGCACTACAGTTGTCTTTCCAGTGTTTATATTGAGATCATTGATGTACTGCCAGAGTAGTTCATGCTTAGTTAATGTATGTCTGTGTTTTCCAGTGTTTTATCTTTGAGTCTTTTTGTCTTTGATTATCTGTTGATTGTCGTGTTGCTCCATATTTTACGGATTTTTGTTCGCCACACTCACTCACCGCCACACACCGCGACCAAAACACCATAGTGCACACCGCGAACCTAAAGGCTACTCTCATGCACAACCGCCATTTGGTCTGTAGTGAATAATTTTGGCTACCAAGTGAAACATACGGAAACACGCCCCACGTTCCATTTTTCTATATGTATATTGATTGTCTGGGAAATCTCGTCTGTTGTTGTTCGGGTGCCCAGTACAAGTCTTCCTTTTACGTAATTTTTTTAATTTTCATTCGGCGCCACGTGGGCGAGGATGATAAAAATGAAGAAGAGGACATCACACAACACTTAGGCCGCTATCAGCCGAGGGCAACTAGCGTCGCGACTAGTGTTTCCGGCGACTCACGGGGCACTGCGTGTTATGGCGCCTATTAGCCGGCAGAGACCAGCGGCGAAGCCGAACCAGCAGGCGGTGTCATACAGGGGCCCGCCGACTGCCCCGGACACTCGGGCGTCGCCCAGAGCCGTCACGGAGCATTGCGGCGTACAGTATGTACAGTAGCCTATTAGCTGTGGGACTCTAGCGGCGACACTAGTCTTTTGTAGTTCGCAAACGAACTAGTTCGGAAGAGCGCTCTCACAGGCGAACTACGCGAACTAGTTCGCAGATCCCTCGCCTCTTAGTTTGTCCGCTACTTTTCCGAAGACTGAAGGGGAACAGCGAGATGACGCAAGAGCCCTCAGAATTCCGTGATTCCCTTCTGCCAGTTACGGTCGTTTCGAGCTGAGATGTAGCTCAGCTATAGTTTCATAGTTCACTGCCACTAATCATTATATAAAAAAATCGCACTGACGTGTTTTACGGCCCATTTTAGATTTGTAGTTTTATAAGTTTTTGCAAACATTTTGGACCAAAATAATAATCTAAATAATAATAAATTAATTAATAAGAGTGTCTGAAACCCTTATAGGAAAAAAATAGGTAGTGGCGGGTTCTGAACCACCGAGCTTTCTCGGCGCAGTCCACCACCTTACCCACTACGCTACGGCTATAAATCAAAACAGTAGTGCTTTAATCTCATATTATTGATGGCCGTTGTGAACTGATGTTAATATGGCATTTGTAGACATTAGATTATCATTTATCGTACGAAGAACGATGTGTTTTTGTTAATTCATCAATGTGCCGTTGCTTTGAAATTACAACGTGTAAGTTACAATAAGAAAATATTCAAATACGCGTGGAATGTCACGTGACATCTCCGAACGGCTGGTTTTCGTTAATTCAATGCAGGGTAGTCTAACGGTTAAGACGTCTGCCAAGTAAGCATGGATCTCCGGGTTCGATTCCCGGCCGCACTACAAATTTTAATTCAATGCTTCAAATCTATCAATAATGGCTTAAATTAATGTTCGATGTTAACAAATTTCTCTTTTTCAAAAACGCTTTTCTTCCCATTACCATTCTGCATTTTATATCCTCTGTACTGCGACCATCGCATGTTATTTTACTGCGCAAGTAACAAAACTCATCTATCACCTTTATTCATTCGCTACCTAATCTAATTCCTTCAGCATCGCCTGATTTTCTAAGACTGCATTCCATTACCTTTGTTTTGCTCTTGTTAATATTCATATGCTCCTTTCAACACACTGCCCATTTTATTCAATTGCTCTTCCAGGTCCTTTGATGTCTCTGACAGAATTACAATGTCATCGGCAAAACGCAAGGTTTTTATTTCTTCAAATTTCTGTTATTTTGGCAAATATGTCTCAAACGATACGAGATATGAAAAAAAATAAGCGAGCTAAGTTGTAGAAAATTTTCTCCTCTACCAATTAGGTAATTCAATTTTCGTGTCAGATGAACGGTTCGTTTGCAATTACAATTATATTACAAACGTCTATTTTTGGTTTTACTACCGTATTATTTGTCTCAAAAATTTGAAAAAGGGAGGTTCTAGTCTCTGGCTTCCTACAATTATGTCTGTAAAATTTGGTGCTGATCGGTTGAACGGTTCGTCTTAAAAACAGGGAACACGTTACGGATAGACAGACAGACGGACAGACAGACACACATCCCAAAATCGCCGTTATTTTTGCAAATATCTTTGAAACGCTACGAGATATGAAAAAAACATAAGAGAGCAAAGTTGTAGAGAATTTTCTCCTCTACAAATTCAATTTTCGTGTCAGATGAATAGTTAAGCCGTTATTTTCTTTTAAATTTCGAGCTGTCAAAAGACGATCGCAAAGGCCCCTACCGTACCCTAAAGCGGGCCAAAAGCTGTCATAACAAAAGAAGAGCTCTTTTAATAGCGGTAGCAAAAGCCAATAAGAGCGGACGAACTAAAAAGAGCGACCTACTTCGCGGCCGATCTGCGAACTAAAAGTAGAGCTATCGGTCGTGAACTAAAATATGCGCGATCGGTCGCGAACTACAATATGCGCGATCGGCCGCGAACTAAACAATGTGCAAACGGTCGCGAATTAAAATATGTGGAATCAGTCGCGAAGTAAGACATGCGTTACCGCACGCGAACTTTTAGGCCAAACGTATCTCGCTTCTTAGTTCGTTGTATGCTTTTCCGAAGGCCGACGAGCAATAGTGAGAGGGCGCGCAGCAGAATTACAAGAGCTATTTTGAGGTGAGCGTCTGCGTGCTGCATTACATAGTTCAGTGTTACAAAATTTCTGTTTTGAAGTATTCTGAAGCTACAATATCTGACTAATAAATTCCATAATGCCAAGATGTAAAGAACTCTAAACTTAAACGCAAGAAATTATCCACAAAGTGTTTCTTTTGGTTTGCGTGATACCATTAGCGGCTCAAGCAGCAAGCGCATGAAGCAGCTAGGTGAGGGAACTTCTCCCTCTCCATGCGCAGATCACGCCGCTCAGCCGTCACTGGGAGCGGACGAACTACTTCGTGGCAGAGCCGCGAACTAAAGTGTCTGCTCCCGATCGCGAACTATTATGCGCAAGTCTAGTCGCCACTTTTCGCGGGCATATGTCGAGGACATACCCTCAGCCTTTAAGAAAAAAGTAATAAACTCCATTCCAAAGAAAGCAGATGCAGAAAGGTGTGAAAATTACGTAACCTTCAGCTTAACAAGTCAGGGCTGCAGAATTTTAACACGATTTGTTTACAGAAGGATGGAAAAGCTGGTAGAAGGCGACCTTGAGGAATACTACTCTGGATTCAGGAGAAATGTAGGAACGCGGGAGGCAATTCTCACTTTACGGCTTAGAAGATAGATTAAGAAAAGGCAAACCTACATTTCTAGCTTTGGTAGATAAGAAGAAAACTTTTGACAATGTTGATTGGAATACAATCTGTCAAATTCAGAAATCAACTGGAGTAAAATATAGGGAACAGAAGGTTATTTACAACTTGTACAAAAACCAGACAGCAGTTGTCAGAGTTGAAGGGCATGAAAGGCATGCAGAGATGGGGAAGGGTGTAAGACAGGGTTATAGCCTTTCCCCAATCTTATTCAATTTGTACATTGAGCAAGATATAAAGGAAAGCAAGGAGAAATTTGGAGAAGGAATTAAAGTTCAGGGTGAAGAAATAAAAACCTTGCGTTTTGCCGATGACATTGTAATTCTGTCAGAGACATCAAAGGACCTGGAAGAGCAATTGAATAAAATGGGCAGTGTGTTGAAAGGAGCATATGAATATTAACAAGAGCAAAACAAAGGTAATGGAATGCAGTCTTAGAAAATCAGGCGATGCTGAAGGAATTAGATTAGGTAGCGAATGAATAAAGGTGATAGATGAGTTTTGTTACTTGCGTAGTAAAATAACATGCGATGGTCGCAGTACAGAGGATATAAAATGCAGAATGGCAATGGAAAGAAAAGCGTTTTTGAAAAAGAGAAATTTGTTAACATCGAACATTAATTTAAGCCATTATTGATAGATTTGAAGCATTGAATTAAAATTTGTAGTGCGGCCGGGAATCGAACCCGGAGATCCATGCTTACTTGGCAGACGTCTTAACCGTTAGACTACCCTGCATTGAATTAACGAAAACCAGCCGTTCGGAGATGTCACGTGACATTCCACGCGTATTTGAATATTTTCTTATTGTAACTTACACGTTGTAATTTCAAAGCAACGGCACATTGATGAATTAACAAAAACACATCGTTTCCCTCCACAACACAAACTTTAATTCAGCTTCTTTGTTCCAGAGATAATTGCCACTACTGCCAAAGCTCTCCATGCAGCGGAATAGCACCTCAGCAATGGACATGGTGGATCAATCCTGTTATTGTGATATAAATATCAATCATTGTGGTAAGTGGAGCAAAGGAATTTCTGGCGTACCTTGACTAAAAGAAGGGATCGATTGGTAGGACACATTCTTAGACGTCAAGGAATTGTGAATTTAGCGTTGGAGGGAAGTGTATGGGGTAAAAATCGCAGCGGGAGACCAAGAGATGGATACAGTAAGCAGATTCAAAATGATGTAGGTGTCGTTCTTATGAGGAGATGAAGAGGCTTGCTCAGGATGGAGTGGAGAGCTGCATCAAACCAGTCACCGGACTGAAGACCACAACAACAACAACACAATGGCGCGTCGCTGTGGCAGTTATCATTCAGTAGCTGGTGAACTGCAGTACTGTGTGCGAAACACTCGCACTGTGTTACCATATTGTTATCATTATGGAAACAGTGAATACGGCTGATCAAGATCGGGAGTTCAACGAGCTGAATAAGCTCTTCGAAAGTAAAATAAATACCGAAGACCTAATTGCCGAGGTATAATGCAAACGAGCGCTTTTGGATGTCACTACCGAAGCATATTCCGACTAAAGTAAGTAACTGGGTGCTTGGTACAATATTTTCAAATGTTCCAAATGTTTTGTATAGCTTATGGGACTTAACTACGGGGTCATCAGTCCCTAAACGTACAAACTACTTATGAACTAGCTAAGGACGCACAAATCTCCATGCTCGAGGAGGGATTCGAACCCCCGACAGTAGTGGCCATCCAGACCGTGACTGGCTCGCCGCAGTCCCCTCGGCCACTGAGGCCGGCTGCAATATTTCAAGGAAGTTCATTTCACAGTTCGAGGAGAGACAAGGAAGCGAAAATAATGTTGCAGTTGAGTTTTATAACATTACAACTTCAATACAAGATTTAGTAATATTCGTAAATAGTTCATAAATATTCAATATTTACACATATTTTCCATTACTTAGCTTTATTACTGCGTTATAGCTAACAAGGAAATAGCCCGACAGTCACGTCAGAACTTTCTTTCATATTTGTGTGGAGAGTACGTGAGTGGAGACTGCAAATCCTTCATCAGCAACAAACACAAACGGAATGGGCTCTGTCATTCCTGTAAATGATGCCTGGGGTGGTGGGATTTGTAAGTTGATATCTTGTAGTTAAAAAAACACACTTTCTTTGAAAACTGTTGATTCAGCTGATTTGCCGTATTAATAACAATAATAAATAAATAAATAAATAAATAAATAAATAAAAAAGAGGCAAGCTATACGATGCATCGTAAACTGCAGGGAGTGAAACGGAATAGTAAGTTTTGTAGTTGTAATACTTGACCCACTGCCCTGAGACTTTATGATTCTTACGTGTTTGCCGTCTACAGCACCCAAACAATGCGGAGAGTAGTTAGTTTTTTCATAACATTCTGTCGCAGTTTCTAGCCAGAATTGTTCGTTCAGTTCGGGAAAGCAGACTGGTTTGACGTGCTCCAAAATAGCTTCACATACTTGGCGAATTTTGACGGATGTCGAAGGCTGGCTTATTCTACACTGAAACTGCAAATCAGTCATCGTCGCTCCAGAAGCCAATTACCTGGAACAAAAGTAGTGCCGCTGTAAAGAGGACACTGATCGGAAAATAAAAAATTAGGCTGGACGCGGTGGCCGAAGGGACTGAGGCGCTCCAGTCACGGTCTGCACGCCCACTACGGTCGGGAGTTCGAATCCCCAATCGGGCATGGATATTTGTGCCGTCCTTAGGATTAGCTAGTTCATAAGTAGTTTGTAAGTTTAGGGACTGATGACCCCGTAGTTAAGTCCGATAAGCTTAACAAACATTTGAACATTTTGAACAAAACGAGCTGCCCTTCTCTAAACTTAGTCTAAATCGTCTGTCAGTATCATTTGGTGGAGATCCCACAATGCTAAACAATACTCCAAAATAGGACGCACAAGTGGGGTGTAGTTCAGTTTCTTTAGTAGATTTGTTGCATCTTCTACGTATTCTGCAACGAAAGGTAGACTTTCCTAGGGAAGCGTTATAGGTCCCCTACTCTCCCTTGTGTTTATAAACGATTTAGGAGACAATTTGAATAGCTCCCTTAGACTCTTCGCGGATGATGCTGTCTTTTATCGGTTAGTGAAGTCAACAGAGGATCAAATTCAACTACAAAGCGATTTAGAGAATATTTCAACATGCGGCGAAAATTGGCAATTAATACTAAATAAAGAAAAGTGTGAAGTACTACACATGGCACATAGAAAGTATTCTGGAGAAGGCGAAGCAAAGGTTACGTTTCATTGGCAGAACGCTTCGAAGATTCACCAGCTCCACCAAAGAGTCTGGCTACATCACACTTGTGCGTCCTCTCCTGGAGTACTGTTGCCCAATGTGGGACCCTCACCAGGTGGGACTGACGGAAGACATTGAGAAGGTTCAGAGAAGGGCAGCCCTTTTTGTTTTATCACATTACAGATGGGAAAGCGTCACGGAAATGTTGCACGATCTGAGGTGGAAATCATTAAAAGAAAGACGTTATTCGTTGTGGCGAGATCTATTTACGAAATTTCAATCACCGACTTTTACTTCTGAATGTGAAAATATTTTGCTAGCACCCACCTACATAGGGAGACATGACCATCCCAATAAAATAAGAGAAATCAGACCGAAAACGTAACGATTTATGTGTTCTTTCTTCCCGCGCGCTATTAGAGAATGGAACGGTAGAGAAAGGTTATGAAAGTGGTTAATGAACCAAGCACTTAAATGTGATTTGCAGAATAACTATGTAGATGTAGATGGATCGCTTTCCCTATATTTCCTATATGTTCTTTCCAATTTAGTTCACATTACGGCCTGTAGTATTGACTGACTGATCTTGTAAATGAAATTAAATGGGCTTCTTTTAGTAGTGATATGGATGACATCACACTTTTCATTATTAAGGGACGATTACCATTCTTTGCTCCATGCAGATATCTTATCTAAATCATTTTGCAGTTGCTTTTGATCTTCCGGTGATTTTACTAACTGATAAGTGACAGCATCATCCGCGAACAACCTAAGAGAACTACACAGATTGTCTCCTAGGTCATTTATAAAAATAAGGAACAGTAAGGGTACTTTAAACTTTCCTGGGAAACACCATATGTCCCTTCAGGTCTACTCGATTACTTTCCGCCATTTTCAAAATACTGTGTCATTTCTGTCAGGAAATCACGTATCCAATCGCACAATTGCGACGATATTCCATAAGCACGTAGTATGATTAGAAGATGCTTGTGAGGTACAGTGTCGAAAGCCTTCCGGAAATCTAGAAATGCGGAATCTATATGACATCCCTTGTGTATAGCATTCATCACATCATGTGAGTAAAGATCTAGTGCTGATGTTTCCTGCACATAAACAGGATTTTTCGGAATTCCACGTTCTTTCCAGATGAGGAGAGCAGTGCGAGCGTGA
Source organism: Locusta migratoria (assembly GCA_026315105.1). NCBI lineage: Eukaryota > Metazoa > Arthropoda > Insecta > Orthoptera > Acrididae > Locusta > Locusta migratoria. The sequence goes on along the minus strand of CM048744.1, from coordinate 957,474,971 downwards.
AGGTCGGGGTGAGAGTTTAAAATAGGGAAAGATTAATTTTTAAAACTCACAACCACCAACTGTGAACCAAATTCCTAAACATGCAAAAACACTGGAACTGTGGTTGCGACTGTTTGACTCGTTTTCTAGGGGATGATATCACACGTTCGCAGCTTTCCTACCCTGCATATGATTAACAAAACAAATTCATAATAAAATCAAGTTCATGAGAGAAAAGGGTGTACTAACTACTATTTTTGAAAAGACGTGAAAGTTCACTTTATGTTGTTTATTTCACAATATTTGAACCCTGTGGCTGATACGTCTGTACGTCGACACATTTACCAAATAAAGTTATAGCTCGTGAGCCCCCAGACAAAATGAATATTTGTCGCGAATTGTTTTCACACCACGTGGCTGTCTCAAACACTGTTTATGTTCATGCCTATGCGACGACACGTGTTACATTAACAAATCACAGTCACTTTAATTCAATGCGATGCACACCTTGTTCCACCGGCTAAATATTCACAAACACACAGTAGCACTCGATTTAACTTGGTGCAGTCTACGAAGAACAGCCACACGTGGCGATTGCCACACACAAATCTCAAGGCACCACCTCGAGATCCACATGCCGACTGAATGCCGACTGCCGGGGTTTTTTCCCCTACGTCATCAACTTCCGCATGTTAGCTGTTCTAACCGATTTGCCAACGTACAGCGCTCAGCCAATACATTTCTAAAACTTTACTTAAAATCAAAATAATTACACTACACATTAAACAAATATTTTCTTACGTTTTTATATTAGTATAAACATCCTTTGTACTGTTTATCATAATCGTGCAATTTCTTATACCACAGATAAGTGATTTAACTGAATACTTCAAGATAAAATACAAAAGATTAATTGAAAATAAAATGAGAAATAGTTAATATATTATTTTTATAAACAAACATTGCCAAGCTAGTTGTGTAACTGTCTTGTCTTCGTTGGTAATTTATTACTTTTCATTGTCAATTAAACATATTACGTTAGATGTGACTATATCAACTAATGTATATCAGCTAATTTATTTATCAAGAGGCTATTTTGTAATGAGGGCCTTAAAGGTTCCTAACTGCATCGTATTACTTCAAATGCCAGTAGTATTACCATATTTGTGCATTGCACTGTGCCTGGCACTCGCCATTGTCTCTCTCTCCCCTCACCGGAAACGAACTGGAAAATCCTAAGTTGGAAGAAGCCACCAACGTCGGCCTGCTCGCTGGCCTCCCGTCAGCTGTAAGCACACAACAAATCTCAACGTGGAGAATTTCTACCTATGGCCTAACTATAAATGTTGTCATCCAACTGTGTACATACATTGCTACCATAGTTAATAAGATTAAAATTGTGTAACATTTAGTGCATTGGCATGGTCAATGTTTGCAGTGAACTTCATACTGTTTAATTATCAAATGCTATTGATTACCGGTATTTCTAGTAGGCGGTAATCTCACAGCAGGCAGAATGATGGAACGACGATTGTCCGACAGAACATTAAATCTAAACTGATCTGTGAACAGAACCCGGTGCTATTCGTTACAGCTCCAATCCTGATGTTCCTTCGCCCCCTTTCTGCATCTAAACGGTGTCGTGGTCTTAATGGGACACCCACCATATTCCCCCGTGCGTAGAGGACACATTCCCGAATGCAATTTCGCACTACCGCAGCCGCGGCGGGTTAGCCGTGCGTACTTGGGCGCCGTGCTGCGGTGTACGCGGCCGTTCGCCGTCGGGGGTTCGAGTCCCCCCTTGGGCGTGGGTGTTTGTGTTGTCCTTAGATAAGTTTGTCTTAGTTTAAGTAGTTTGTAAGCTACGGAATAATTACCACGCAGTTGAGTCCAATAGATTTACAAACTTTTGAACATTTTCGGACTGCCGCCAATTTACATTTCGCGTAAAGAGCATAAAGGTAAGATCAGAGAGATTAAGGCTCATACGGATACATACATTCGTTTTTCCCTCGTTCTGTGTGAGAGTAGAACAGGAAAGCAAGTAACTAGTAGTGGCACTGACAAGGGAACCTCCCCATCGCACCCTCCTCAGATTTAATTATAAGTTAGAGCAGTGGATAGACCTTGAAAAACTGAACACAGATCAGTCGAGAAAACTGGAAGTAGTTGTGTGAAACTATGAAAAAAAAAAAAAAAAAAAATATATATATATATATATATATATATATATATATATATATATATATATATATATATAAACTGAGCTGTCCATGCGAAAGATAGGTAACGTTGAGCAGGTTAGGAGCATAACATTGTTCTCTACACTACCTGGATGTTGAATTTCAGCTGTCTGAGCGTGACAGCCATAGATGTCCATATTTCGTTTCTTGCCAAATTCAAATATGGCTGCCATGAATTATTATATGAAAACGAAAAGAAATTACGAGTCGATTCTGCTCCTGTATCAGCCTATTACATCGCATATTGATTTAAATTGCAAATAAAGAGGTAAGAAAGCAATAATCTGTCACGTAACAACAGATGCAAACTCATTTGCCAAATTTAAACATGGCGGACAGTGCGAAATCGCGTGTAAAACATATGAATGTGCAGGCGCGCTGCATTTCTATGCTCAGGCACCAGAGTTATACATCCAGTTTCTATAGAGATCACTAGAGCATAACTGTGCCGTGGTTCTCTGGTTAGCGTGAGGAGCTGCGGCGCGAGAGGCCTTCCCTCGAACGAAAATTTTAATTTTTTCATTTTCGCAAAATTATGATATGTCCTTCCGTTCATTCTCTCTGTTCTCTGTAATCAGTTTATTGACTGTGTTTTGTGACCGCACTGCAAAACCCTGCGATTAGTAGACGAAAGGAAGTACCTCTCCAATGGGAACCTAAAACATTTGATCGCAAGGGGTAACAGGTTAACCGATTCCTCCGCAGGAAAACACGTCTGATGTATCCTATACGACACTGGTGACGGTATGTGCGTATACCGGGCAAGGTAGAATCTCTGTACTCTTCAGTCATCACCAGTGTCGAGCTTATGGAATAGGTTCACAGATTTGTGACTGGCTGGAAGACTTCCTAAGTAATAGAACGCAGTACGTTGTTCTCGACGGAGAGTGTTCACCAGAGACGAGTGTATCGTCTGGCGTGTGATAGGACCGCTATTATTTTCTATCTATATAAATGATCTGATGGACAGACTAACCTGTAATTTGCAGCTGTTTGCTGATGACGTTGTGGTGTATGGGAGGGTGTCATCTTTAACTGACTGTAATAGCATACAGGATGACTTATACAAAATTCCTAGTTGGTGCGAAGAATGGCAGCTAGCCCTCAATGTAAGGTGATGCACATGAGTAGGAAAAACAATCCGATAATATTCGAATACAGCATTAGTAGTGAGCTTCTTGATGCAGTTGCGTCGTTCAAATATCTAGGCGTAACATTGCAGAGCGATATGAAATGGAACGAACATGTTGTGAGTAAGGCGGACAGCCGACTTAGGTGTAATGGGAGAATTTTGGGAAGATGTACTTCTTTAAGATCGCGTATAAAACGCTTGGTACCTCAGACAAGCTCATAGCATTTGCCTCTAAGACTCACCAGTATTTGTATGCCAAAAAATTCTATTTAATCACGGATGACCGGCCTTTGACGTCTTTATTCGGTCCTACCAACGTGTACCAAAGCGCACAGCGTAAAAATTGCAACGATGGTCCCTCTTTCTTTCCAATTATCAGAATGAATTGCTCTATAGACCTATCGACTGATTTCGTGTCTCGTTTACCTATTTGTAACAATTCTGCTTTTGATTCTTCCGAGGACCATGTTTTCAAATCGACAATAAGGAGCTTGAATGTATTTAACCTTTCCTCGAGAATACCATCGTATTGCGCTCGCAACTGCTTCAGATCCAGCTCATCGTGTTGTCTTGCAATACGTAAGTGATGGATGGTCACGCCGCATGCGGAATATTCCTAAGCCCCTGGCGCGCAGCTATTTTGCACACCGTCATGTTTTTTTCGCAAAGGTCATGGGTTTTGCTTTTACGCACCGACAGTGACGATGTTCGAGTTGTGATGGCTCATTCCCTTCACCAGGAAGTTTTGTCATTGTTGTACCAAGGTCACTGGGGCGTTGTTCGAACGAAGCTACTAGCTCCCTGTCATTGCATCTGGCACAGCATGGATGCACAAATTCAAGCTATGACGTCTCGTTGTTCTGTCTGCGGAGCAACAAACAACTCCGCTGCAATATTTCTTGGGCGCGTCCGTCCGACCCATGGCAGCGAATTCCTGTTTATTTCACGGTTCCCTACTGGAACACGCAAAGGCGTCCGCTTACAGCAAATTTCCGTTTGTGGTCCCCATGTCTTCGACCACCACAGCAAGTACGATCCCACCTTTGTCTTCTATTTTTGGTCGAAAGGTTGCCAGAAGTCCTTCTCTCGAGCCGCAGTTCACTCGTGAACAAGCCTTAAAGCTTTTTCTGTCTTCTTATTGCTCTTTGTTGGGGGTAGTCCCTCGCCGGCAAGAACGTTTGCATGGCCTTCGTCACCGGACGTAGTTGTTAGATTAGATTAGATTACATTAATACTTGTTCCATAGATCATACTTACGACATTTCGTAATAATGTGGAACTAGTCAGTTTATTAAATGGTGTCTATGCATGACAATATTTTAAGGATATTTTAAATTTTTTTAACTTAAAAAAAGATTTAGCTAAAAATTCATCTAAATTGTAGAAGGAGTTGCAATTCAGAAATTCCTTTAATTTTTTAAAAAAATACCAGTCGCTATCTGTCAGATTTTTGATGCTATTGGTAAGTGATCGAAGACTTTTGTGGCAGCATAACTCACCCCTTTCTGTGCCAAAGTAAGATTTAACCTCGAATAGTGAATATCAACCTTTCTCCTAGTGTGTAGCTTCGCACACTGCTATTACTTTTGAATTGGGTCGGATTGTTGATAACAAATTTCATAAGCGAATATATATATTGTGAAGCTACAGTGAACATTCCCAGATCCTTAAATAAATGTCTGCAGGATGTTTTTGGGTGATCTCCAGCAATTATTCTGATTACATGCTTTTGTGCAATGAATACTTTTTTATTCAATGTGAAATTGCCCCAGAATATGATCCCATATGAAAGCAGTAAATGAAAATAGGTATTATAAGTTAATTTACTGAGTTGTATATTATTACCAAATTTTACAATGAACATAAGTAGATGAATTCAAAGTTTCAGCAGATCTTCAATGTGTTTCTTTCAATTCAATCCCTCGTCAATGTAAACACCTAAAAATTTTGAATCTTCTACCTTAGCTACAGATTTAAGTTCAAAGTCTAAATTTATTAATGGTGTCATGCCATTTATTGTAAGAAATTGTATATACTGGGTTTTATCAAAGTTTATTGAGAGTCCATTTGTAGAGAACCACTTAATAATCTTCTGAAGGACATCATTTTCAATTTCATCAGCTAATTCCTGTTTTTCAGGCGTGATAGCTATACTTGTATCGTCAGCAAAAAGAACTAGCTTAGCATCTTCGTGAATGGCAATATATATATATATATATATATATATATATATATATATATATATATATATATATATATATATATATAAAACAGCAAAGGACCCAAGACCGAATCTTGTGGGACCACATTTTTTATAACTCCCCAGTTAGGAGAACTAATTGTTTCTTCTGTATCAGCTATAAGGATGGGGAAGGTATTAGGCCGTGTCTTTTCAAAAGAATTATCCCGACATTCGCCTTGAGTGATTTTCATCACGGGAGAAACGTTTATGAAGTTGCGTACGAAATTTTAAGAATGCGTCACATATTAATCTGTTTCAACGTGGAATGTTGTCAGAGGTTTCAAACACGAGATACTTGTTAAATATCGACACCCAAGGGTTTGCCCTTATGCGTTAGGCTATGCGATTTTTTGTTGTTGCAATAAACAGGCTGCTAGGTATGTAAATAATCAGTTATTAATTTTCCTGTCGTGTCTACTTACTTATAACATATCAGAAGTTACGGTTACGAAGTCAGAAAACGCATCTGAAATAGGCCAACCGGTTTGGATAGAAACAATGCTTCACTAGGCCTACCTGGTATTGCAGCAATATTTATTTTGTAATGGAAACTGTGAAGTCCTGGGATGCACATTATTTGGAACTAAGATCATAAGGCCTTACCAATAGAACCTATTTAAAAATACAACATTATTTTAATATGTAGCTGTTTACAACTGTAATTATACACTCCAAACAAATGGGTAAAACATGCAGCTGGATCCACTTGTGTTTCATATCTAGGTCGGTAATGAAAATATTCCTCTTACATCATGCTCGTCACTATATAAAATGCATGAAGTGTCACACTATTTTTCTGAAGGAAGCTACTATTCAACAAAATGTTTTTATTTGCATTAACTTTCTAGACATCCTCGTATTTCTTAAAGAGTACATGTAAAGAAACTTTTTTTTTTTGCCTTCTAAGTAACACAAATGTTGTCATTTTTACTATAAACCACAGTAAAACGTAACCTTATTAGACGTTACGCAGCATGACGTATGTTAGAGAGTCACTTCAGAAATCGTAGAATGTTCTCCGGTCGTGAGAAACTTCTCTAATTTTATTCATGCGAAACTGGAGAATGTTCTCTGCTGTGAACATCTTCCCCCACCCTGTTACTCACGCTGAGAACGTACTCGTCTGAAGTATATTCTCCGACTCCCTTTATTCATGCGATCCTGAGTATGTTCCCTGAATTCAGAGTATAAAGTAGATACTCCGTTTTATTCATACGTCCCGTTGAGACACTAGCTAGTATAAGCAGGCTCCACGCACATAGTACTTAACAGTATAGCTAATCGACCAGACACTATAGTCTGAGGCGTGGCAGACATTAATAATCAATCACTTAAACGTCCTGTATTCAGAGCAGATTTTTTTTGTCACTCTGTTATTCCTGTTTACTGTTCAACCCTCTGAAGTATCCTTTTAACAAATTATTTATGTTTTTGCAATCTAATAAGTGTTGACCTGTTGCAGAGCATTTGGCCACCTATGTCCTATTACAACCTGACTACAATTTCTGCAGCAGGCTACGATACGAGGAAAGGCCAACAATTCGTACAGTTCATGAAGATGTCTCTAGAACCTCAAAGCTACACACGTTTGCTCCAACCAGAAAAATCTGCTGAGGCTGAATATTATCTTAATGAAGGGCATAATATGTCGTTCAAAGATAATTAAGTAATTGTTGCAGCCTTCCGTTACTGTGACTGTGTACTTAAGGAATCGATGGAAATGTGATTATCCGCTCATCTTATTAGAAAAGGATTTCTGTCAAGCAAAACACGGAGTCCTGTTTTGTCAGATATCAAATACAACGGTCTAGTTTTCATCCTGCTGTTTCTCAGTTTGCGACTGATCACTTTCTCCACCAGTCGCAACTGAAGATGGCGACCAGATGGACCGCTGAAATATCGTGTCAGAAGGTCGAGGAACTCCAGCATTAGCATGAAACTTTGTTCACCAGATGGTAACAATATGAATGCGGTTGCTCACTGTCAGAGGTTCGAGCCTCACTGGGGTATGCGCGCGCGCGCGCGCGCGCGCGCGCGCGCGTGTGTGTGTGTGTTTGTGTGTGTGTTGTCCTTAGCCTAAGTTAGTTTGTATGTCTAGGGACAGATTAACATAGTAATTTGGTCCAAGAGTTTTAGAAACATTTGAACATACAACATATGAAACTTGTTGGCTGCAACTGGTTACGATTTTCCTTAAGAAGTAGTGTTGTTGAAAGTAATAAATACTTAGACGTGTTTTGAGAAATAGTTCAGTAGTCACGTGTTCAAACAATAATGTCTCTCTGCTTATTTTATACATTACATATTTTTTGTGTTGATCGTCAGCAGGTCTTCTAACTTTTTGCTATAATCTTACTGAATTATGTCTTCTTTAAGTTCAAGGGTCATCCATATGTCATGACAAATACTGCATTAGAGGCGAACATTTGGAATCACCTTAATAGCAGGGAACTCATTCCAACGTCCGTGCGAAACAATACTGAAATAGGAGAAAGCGACCGCTGGCGCTTAGGCGTGCTACTAGGTGGGTGGATGAAATGCAGGGAGTCGTGGCAAATGGACTGAGGAAAGATGTGAAGCAATCTAAAATGAATTGATCGTTGAAGGAATAATTCAGCTACAGGAAAGCCAAAACAACAGGGACATTAATATTAAGAATGAAATAGAAATTTCACTGTTAAATGGAAATGAGAGAAGCGGATGGGTTAAAAGAATACAGTGAAGCCTCTACGAGGCGTTGATGTGGGATACGTATATGATCCAACATTGGAACCATGATTGAAAAGGACTCCCGGAAACTGGAAATATAATAAAACAGAAGAAAAAACACCTGAAGTACTCATTAAAATCTTAAAGGGACAAATGAACTATGAAATGACATTTCCTTGATATTATTAATATTATTCCAGAATGAAACTTCACTCTGCAGCGGAGTGTGCACTGATATGAAACTTCCTGGCAGATTAAAATTGTGTGCCGGAACCGGGACTCGAACCTGGGACCTTTGCCTTTCGCGGGCAAGCGCACTACCGACTGTGCTATCCCGACACGACTCACGATGCCGCCTCACAACTTTACTTCCGCCAGTACCTCGCCTCCTACTTTCCAAACTTCACAGAAGCTCTCCTGCAAACACGCAAGACTAGCATTCCTGGAAGAAAGGATATGGTGGAGACATGGCTTAGCCACAGGCTAAGGGATGTTTCATTCTGGAAACCTGTTCAACTGAATTTATATCGAGGGGATAATGTAGGTTGTAAGATTCCTCCCCTTGCCACTTCCTACAATAGTTCAACACAAACAGTGTCTTGTGACGAGACGCTGTTTTATTAGGACGCACAGGTGAGGTGGACACACTTTAATAGAACCATTTATTTAACTTGAGTTTTGGCCATTGCGTTTAAAAACGACGACCCAGTATGTTGCAGCAGCACAACTCAGCGTAGTCAAGGAAATAAAAGGTGATTAATGGTAAAAGGCGGAGTCAACACCTCATGTTGTTTTTCTTACTGATTTTAATTAATTTAAAATATTATTGTACTTGTTCCACAATCATTTAGTAGACAACAAGTGTCACGTTTCAACGGGACAAAACAATCTGAACGTTACCAAAACCAAAGCACGTCAGACACACTATGGCTTCTCTCCAAACATTTGAGGGAATACTGCATAAACATGAAAACAATTGCATTGTGCAGTTTTTATACACACGCTAAACTAACATTTAAAATAGGTTATAATTTTATTTTTATTTTTGTTTTATAATAATTAATTATTGAGACCATTTGAATGTATGTAATTACGGTAATTTCATTTAAGTTAGTCAAATAAATAAAAAGCATACATTTGACTTTATAAATTTACATATTAAACTTAATCAGTTTGTTGTTGTTGTTGTTGTGGTCTTCAGTCCGGAGACTGGTTTGATGCAGCTCTCCACAATACCCTATCCTGAGCAAGCCTCTTCATCTCCACATAAGAACGGCAACCTACATCTGTCTGAATCTGCTTACTGTATCCGTCTCTTGGTCTTCCCCTGCGATTTTTCCCAACACACTTCCCTCCAACGCTAAATTCACAATTCCTTGATGTCTAAGAATGTGTCCTACCAATCTATCCCTTCTTTTAGTCAAGGTACGCCAGAATTTTCTTTTCTCCCCAATTCTGTTCAGTTCCTCCTCATTAGTTACGCGATCCACCCACCTAATCTTCAGCATTCTTCTGTAGCACCATATTTCAAAAGCCTCAATCCTCTTCCTGTCCGCACTGTTTATCGTCCATGTCTCACTCCCATACACGGAACGACTCCATACAAATACTTTCAGAAAGGACTTTCTTAGGCTTAAATCAATATTCGATGTTAACAAATTTCCCTTTTTCAAGAACGCTTGCCATTCTGCATTTTATATCCTCTGTACTGCGACCATCAGTTGTTATTTTACTGCCCAAGTAACAAAACTCATCTACCTCCTTCATTGCTTCGTTTCCCAATCTAATTCCTTCAGCATCACCTGATTTTCTTACACTGCACTCCATTACCCTAGTTTTGCTCTTGTTAATGTTCATCTTATATGCACCTTTCAGCACACTGTCCATTCCGTTCAATTGCTCTTCCAGGTCCTTTGCTGTATCTGACAGAATTACTATGTCGTCGGCAAAAAGCAATGTTTTTAATTCTTCACCCTGAACTTTAATTCCTTCTCCAAATTTCTCCTTGCTTTCCTTTATAGCTTGCTCAATGTACAAATTGAATAAGAATGGAGAAAGACTACAACCCTGTCTTACTCCATTTCCAACCACTGCATCCCTTCCATGCCCTTCAACTCTGACAACCGCTGTCTGGTTTTTGTACAAATTGTAAATAACCTTACGTTCCCTATACTTTACTCCTGCTTGCTTCAGAACTTGAAAGAGTTTATTCCAATCAACATTGTCAAAAGCCTTCTCCAAATCTACAAAAGCTAGAAATTTACGTTTGCGTTTCTTAATCTATTTTCTAGGATAAGCGGTAAAGTGAGTATTGCCTCCCGTGTTCCTACATTTCTCCTGAACCCAAACTGATCTTCCCCGAAGTCGGCTTCTACCAGCTTTTCCATCCTTCTGTATATAATTCGTGTTAATATTTTGCAACCATGACTTATTAAACTGATGGTTCTGTAGTTTTCACACCTGACTGCACCTGATTTCTTTGGAATGGGGATTATATCATTTTTCATAAAATCTGAGGGTACTTCGCCTGTCTCATACATCTTACACACCAGGTGAAACAGGTTTGTCATGGCTGGTTCTCCCAGAGACTTCAGTAGCTCTGAGGGAATATCATCTACTCCAGGGGCCTTGTTTCGACCTAGGTCTTTCAGGGCTCTGTCAAATTCTTCACTCAGTACAGTATCTCTTATTTCATCTTCATCTACATCCTCCTCCCTTCCTACAATATTGTCTCGGAGTTCATTTCCTTTGTAGAGCCCCTCTATATACTCTTTCCACCTTTCAGCTTTCCCTTCTTTGCTGAGAACTGGTTTTCCATCAGTGTCCTAGATATTCATAGAGCTGTTTTTCTTATCTCCAAATGTTTCTTTTATTTTCCTGTTGGCTGTATCTATTTTTCCCCTATTTATACATTCTTCTACTTCCTTGCATTTGCCTTCTAGCCACTCCAGCTTAGCCATTTTGCACTTCCTGTCAATCTCATTTCTTAGTCGTCTGTACTCCATTTTGCCTGTTTTATTTACTGCATTTTTATATTTTCTCCTTTCATCAATTAAATTTAGTATCTCCTGTGATATCCAAGGTTTTCTTGTAGGTCTTTCCTTCCTACCTATTTTGTCCTCTGCTACGTTCACTATTTCTTCTCTCAATTTTACCCATTCCTCCTCTACTGTTTAATTTTCCCCTGTTTCTGTCAATTGTTGCCTAAATCTCCCTCTGAAATTCTTAAGAACCTCAGGTTCCTTCAATTTATCCAGGTCCCATCTCCTTATTTTCCTACCTTTTTGTAGTTTCTTTAGTTTCAGCCTACAGTTCATAACCAACAAGTTATGGTCAGAGTCTATATCTGCCCCAGGGTACGTCTTACACTGTAAAACCTGGTTCCGAAATCTATGTCTTACCATTATAAAATCTATCTGGTATCTCCCGGTGTCTCCTGGTCTCTTCCACGTATACAACCTTCTTTTGTGATTCTTGAACCAGGTGTTTGTTATAACTAAATTATGTTCTGTGCTAAATTCTACCAGGCGGCTACCTCTTTCATTCCTTTTGCCCAGACCATATTCACCTACTATCTTCCCTTCCCTTCCTTGTCCTACTACCGAATTCCAGTATCCCATAACAATTAAGTTTTCCTCTCCCTTGTCTGAATAATTTCCTTTAGCTCCTCATATATTTCTTCGATTTCCTCATCATCGGCAGAGCTAGTTGGCATATAAACCTGTACTACTGTTGTCGGTGTTGGCTTCGTATCTATCTTGACAATGATAATGCAATCACTGTGCTGGTCATAGTAGTTTACCCGCATTCCTATTATCTTATTCATTATCAATCCTACTCCTGTGATCCCCCGATTTTGTATTTATAATCCTGTTCTCACCTGACCAGAAATCCTGTTCATCCTGCCATCGAACTTCACTAATCCCCACTATATCTAACTTCAACCTATCCATTTCCCTTTTTAAATTTTCTAATTTTTATACTCGATTAAGGGATCTAACATTCCACGCTCCGACCCGTAGAATGCCAGTATTGTCTTTCCTGATGATCACATCCTCCTTAGTAGTCCCCGCCCGGAGATCCGAATGGGGGACTATTTTACCTCCGGAATATTTTACCCGAGAGGATGCCATCATCATATGTTCATACAGTAGAGCTGCATGTCCTTGGGAAAGGTAACGGCTGTAGTTTCCCCTTGCTTTCAGCCGTTAGCAGTAGCTGTGTGGCAAAGCCACATTAGCTGATGTTACAAGGCCAGCTCAGTCAATCATCCAGACTGTTGCCCCTGTAACTACTGAAAAGTCTGCTGCCCCTCTTCAGGAACCACACGTTTGTCTGGCTTCTCCACAGATACCCCTCCGCTGTGGTTGCACCTACGGTTCGGCTATCTGTATCGTTGAGGCACGCAAGCCACCCCACCTCGGCAATGTCTGTGGTTCATGGGATTGGTAATCAGTTTATTAACTGTATTTATGATTATTACGAGTGTAGGTCAATAGTTTGTAGTCAGTGTTTCGGTGTACCGTTATTTAGACTCGTAATTTTTGTGTGTTTCAATTTGTGGGTTAATTTTTCATAAATATGGATTTGTTTAGTTTCGTAGTATTTTTGTTAAGTGCTGCAATAACTTCGTATTATCTGACATATTATTGAAAGGAATGACTTCATCGTATTAATTATTTGATTTAGGATCTAGTGATATATATAAAACATGATCTACCCTAATTTATTTAAAAACAAAGTAAAAATGTAATAATGGTGTGCAATAGTTACAGTGTGTGATGTTGTTACATTTATATTGGTAAACGAATTTATGAGAACAGCATATTCCATAACTATGTGTAATGTAACCTTAGGGGTTATGGTTGTTATTTACGAAAATATCAAAACACAATATTACGTAGCGAGAAGGCAAATATTAACATTTTTTCTAAATAAATTAGGTATATGTATATGTAAGTAAAGTACGGGAATATTACATATTACAAGTCCGGTGGTAGACTTTTACTTAAGGTTCCTAAATGATTGCTCCTGTAATGTTGTTAACTCGTAATGAATTTGCGATGTATGGGATGTGCAACATGCAGAAACGTTACAATGTCAATCAGTCATGCAATACTGGCACGATTGATGAAATAATTGACACTGTCTGCATGATTGGAGTTGTCGTCCATGAACTTGAATTCTTCCCCAAAATAATGATGAAATGGTTGAATGATCGATTGGCGAATGTTATTCATGTATTGTGAAGCCTTGATCTTGCGTCCGAAACATCCACATGACGCCCGTTCACAACATTATTAGTCCGCCAACTTGCTGTATTCCACTGGGGGTATGGCTCTGCCTGTAGCATTACCAGGTTCCCCCACACATCTGTATCTGGTATCCAAAATGTGTGGCGTTAACCAGTCAAGAGAACATCGCGTCAGTCTAGTCTTGTTAGTTCTGGGCCCACCTGTACGTTCAGTATGGTGTCTGGTTTTGAGGGCCGGGCGTCTCCACGGCTATGTTGATATACGTGGCGCGTCCAGAAAGTAAGTTCCGTTTGGTAATAAAATGAAATTGTACACAGATACAGAAGAAATCTTTATTGCACAAAATTCTACAACTCTTAAACTACTTTTCCCCATAACTGCCGAAATTTTGCAGGTATTTGTCATAGTGTCGCACCAGGTTTTGTATACCTTCTTCATAGAAATCTGCCGCTTGTGTCTTCAACCAGTTGGAAACAGTTTCCTTCAGCTCGTCGTCATTGGTGAAGTGATGACCGCCAAGGAAAGACTTGAGATGTAAGAACAGATGAAAGTCGCTTGTCATTAATCGCGTGAACCAGTTCTTCTGTAACCAAAGGTGGACGCCCACTTCGTTCTTCATCGTGCACATCACTACGCCCGTCATTGAACTGTCAAACCCATCTTCTCACCATCGAATCACTCATCGCATTTGGTCCGTAAATATCGCAAATTTGCCGATAAATTTCAATTGGTTTCACTTTCCTCGCATTCAGAAACCGAATCACCGACCTGATATCACAGGTGAAGGGGTTTTCAATCATCGCCGACATTTCAAACAAGCACAACAAAGCGTACGTAACTGACAGCGATCTCCAAATGGCGCACGTGCTTCTCCTAGATACACATCGTCTACAGCGCGTGCGGAACTGCAATCGCAGCGCAGCAGCGGAGATAAATTGAAACGGAAATTACTTTCTGGACGCGCCTCGTACTTAGCATCGTAGAACGTACACACACCTTACAATCGCCCTATACTGTACACAAACCATGTATTGAGTGAAGATGCAACTGTGTCTGCCTTAGCACCTACAAAGAAATGGGTATGCTTTCAACGGATGGGGCTGTGGGAAAGTGTATTTACGTTGTATGACAGTGAAAACGACACAGTTTGTCGAATCACGTGAAGGTAGGTCAAAGTTTATGACATAAAAAGATGATGCAACACTTTTTGCTGTATGTAGTTGACTATAAAGAAGCCTGTAAAAACTGTGACATAAGGAGAATGATATTGTCACATATAGAGGTTTGGATCGGTATCAGGAGCATGCACTATAGCTGCAGTGGTTCTGATGACCGCTCGCAAGAGATTGGGTAATCTGGGTGCGAGTCATGAGCGAGTAAAAATTTTCATATGCTATTAATAGGTCCCTACTATTTTTACAGACGTAATAAAAATAATACAGCCAAATAATACATTTCGAGACATTTAGTACAGCTATGGGTCATCAACAATGTCTGCTCCTTCATATATGTATGCATGAATGACACGACATACTTTGTAAATATGCAACTACGTCAAGTGGATGAAAATCTCTAGATTAAACAGTCTTGGCGCAGAGAACGGTAGTCGACATTCAACACAGGAGAAGTACCGCAAGATCACTAATGTACTCACCAGACTTACTATTTTATGACGGAATATGCAAGTGTTTAATGAATTCGATTACAGTTATCAACTATCTAAATACCTAATCTAAACAACTATGTACCTTTCAGAGATTACGTGAGAAATACGTATTTATACTTCCGGTGAATTCAGATGCATGACTGACGTCCATTGCAAGAAACATGAGAAGATGTAATTTATACGCGGGTGTGGTCTCTTACATAAGTCTCGGTCGAATTTTTTTTACGATTTTTATTTATTTGGAGTGCCGAAAGAGAAAGACGAGCTACAGAGGCGACGCTTATATCAAATCTTCGATGGCAGGCAGCTATATCTAAGTTCGAGTGGTTGAGTTGCAACAAGAACTGTAAGAAGTTTCTTCAGTTCCGAAACTCACAGATAAGCAATAGGAATATGAAAATTTTAAATAACAAAAGGTAAGTGCAGTACATCATGGCAAAAGCTACATAATAGATATCTCCAGATCATTTAAATATCAACTGATTTTAACTTCTTGGAAGCAAATGACAGACAAAAGTTAGTAGAGATTCGTGCGTCTATAAAAACATCGATGCGCGAAACATAAAATAATTACCACAGCCATAATCTTTCCCAGAACCCGAAAAAATTCTGGTCCTATGTAAAATCGATAAGCAGGTCAAAGCCCAATATCCAGTCACTCATTGATCATTCCGGCGCAATAACAAAAGAAAGCAAATGGAATGCTGAAGTTATAAATTTAACCATTAAGAAATTTTTCACGCAGGAGGACGGCACAAATGTACCATCATTTGATGAACGTACTATTTCTGAAATGTAGGACATAGTAATATGTATTTTCGGTGAAGAGAAGCCGCTGAGAGAGCTAAATACGAAAAAATCTGCTGGTCCGGATGGAATACCAATTCGGTTTTACAAAGAGTATTCTGCGGCGTTGGCCCCCTACTTAGCTTGCATTTATCGTGAATTTTTAATTCAGCACAAAGCTCCTAGTGATTGGAAATAAGCGCTTGTGACTCCCCTTTATAAGAAAAGAAAGAGAACTGACCCACATAATTAAAGGCCAATATCGTTGACATCAGTTTCCTGTAGAATTTTGGAGCATATTCTCAGTTCGAATATAGTTAATTTCCGGAAAAGCTTCTTTCTATTAATCAGCACGGGTTTAGGAAACATCGTTCACGTGAAACTCAGCTTGCCCTTTTCTCACATGACATCTTGCGAGCCATGGATGAAGGGCAACAGGTGGATTGCGTTTTCAAAAAAGCGGTTAACGCGGTGCCACACTGCAGACTGCTAACGAAGATACGAGCTTATGGAATAGGTTCACAGATTTGTGACTGCCTGGAAGACTTCCTAAGTAATAGACCGCAGTACGTTATTCTCGACGGCGAGTGTTCATCAGAGACGAATGTATCGTCAGGAGTGTCCCAGAGGAGTGTGATAGGGTCGCTATTATTTTCTATCTATATAAATGATCTGTTGGACAGAATAAGTTGTAATTTGCGGCTGTTTGCTGATGATGCTACGGTGTATGACTGAAATAGCATACAGGATGACTTAGATAAAATTTCTAATTGATTCGGAGAATGGCAACTAACTCTCAATGTAGAAAAATGTAAGGTGATGCGCGTGGATAGGGAAAAAAATCCCATAATGTTCGAATACAGCATTAGTAGTGAGCTTCTTGATGCAGTCGCGTCGTTCAAATATCTAGGCGTAACATTGCAGAGCGATATGAAATGGAACGAGCATGTAAGGATAGTTGTGAGTAAGGCGGACAGCCGACTTCGGTTTATTGGGAGAAATTTGGGAAGATGTACTTCACCTTTTACATAAAAATAGAAAGAGATACAACGATTAACTTCTCTTTATTGCTCATGAAAATAGAAATTGACAAGCTGTACAACATTAATATATACTTCCTCAATACGTGTTCTAAATTGCAGAGTACACTGCTGATACCCGGTAACATGTTCTCCTGCACTGAGGCGAGCCTGTATTCGTCGTGGCATGGTTCACTAGCTCATCAAGGGTCTGGTGGACCCAGTTATCCCACTCCTCAATGGCGAATGGACGTACCTCTCTCAGACTGGTTGATAGGTCTTCTCGTTCAAAAACAGCCCTTCTCGATGTATCCCAGGAATTTGCGGTAGGACTGATTCCTGGAGGACATGCTGGACATTCTAGTCTTTCGTTATCGTTACTATTAAGGAACGAATTCACAAGATGTGCGCGACAAGAGAGAGAATTCGTCTCCGAAAAGCTGCCGATGGAAATGGAAATGTGCTTATGGCTTTTTTGGCCGGGAGATCCGTTACGGGATTGTTCGGCCGCCTGAGTGTAAGTCTCTCTATTTGACGCCGCGTGGGCGACTTACGTGCCAATGATGATGGGATGATGATGATGAGGACAACGCACAACACCCAGTCCCCTGCCGAGAATCGAACCCGGGACTCCTGCGTGGTAGTCAGCGACGCTTCCACTGAGCTACGGAGGCGGACAAGCTGCCGATATGGTAGCATTATACGCCGGAAGATCATCCCTTTACGGCATATCCATTGCCTTCAACGAACACCAGTGGCGTACGGCGGGCTCACATGTAACTCCAAAACGTCAGGTTAAAACCACTCCGCTGCACTCGCTGGTATAATATTACATCGCCGATTACATACGTAAGACATAGACAGTGGTGTTACTCTTTGTTCCGCTCAGTGATCTCAATGATTAACACTGGATACACAACTGTAGTGCTTTGAATCTGTGAAAATCGTGATAAATTATTTTTGTTAGGTTGGCAACTCCGTACGTATAGGTCGTGTTGTTATTTTGTATTCTGCGTCCTTTGAAAAGAAGATATGAATGATTAATTACTTTAATAAATACATTATACTAAAGTTAGAGTCGTTTATGCTTGAAGAGAACTCAAAGGAAATGAAGTACAGTTCAAATCCATAGATGAACTATATATTTAGCCAGTTCCTATCACACTGAATATAATGAATAAATGACACTGTTGTAGACGCTACTTCTAGTTTTCATTTCTCTAATTGCCTCTTGTTTATAATGCTTTCCGTTTGAATCCACCGACTGGAAATTACTGCATGAAAAATAACCCTTATATCAGACACCTCGAATTGATCGTTTTTACACCTTTATATATCTTTCTACAGTAAAACTATTTATCCACTTAACGCAATATGGTAGAAACACTACTTCTGAATAAAAATATAACTGACGTACACGTTTTAGAAACCCATGCCGTTTTCTACTGTTTCGTTTCATGAGTATACCGTTTATTCGATGTCTCAACTATTTTGTGAATAGTATTAAAATTTTCATAGGTAGCTGCCGTTGTATTTGAGTTACTTTGTTCGGAAAGCAACTAGAACAAAAGATTACAGATGTCATAACGTTAAATTCGGTGTACGCAAATATTACTAACAACTGCATAAGAGACAGATATACGTTCACCAATGTGGCGTCGAGTGTCACGCTTTCGTAATACACAGTACTGACTCCAGATTATCTTTGAGCTCACTGGTTCCGCTATCGTTCTCGTTTCTCATCTCTGATCTTTGTCTTACCATTCTATTATCTTTTCCTGACAAGGAATGACAACGATGATCGATGAAAATCTTTGTTCTTTTTTGTTTGATCATGGAAGAGATCGGAGGCATATTTGTTGGCTGCTGTTAATTATGTAAGTGTTGTAGTGAGCAAAATTTATTTCTATTTTTTCTAATAAAATACTAAAATCCAGAATTCATTAAAAAAACTGTATGAAATAATATTCAAGTGTCCATTTTTCATTTTTTATAAATTATTTTCAAGTATTCTTTAGTTTAGTATAATTTTAGGTTCATACCATTGTTGGGCGCCATTGTGCGAGCCATGAGGACTCGCGAGAATTCTGGTAGAAGAGTAATAATAATAATATAAATATAAACTTAACAGTTTATGAATATAAAGTAATTTTATCTCAACAGTAACAGTTTAATTCAAAAATAATGAGAGGCGAAATTTATCTACTAATGTACTACAATAGTAACTTCAGTTTAAAAGGAAAAATATTTAACAGAGAATAAGTAGGTAGATTTCCGCCTGTTATTATATTGCTCGCCAACTCCTTTTACGTAATTTAAAGAAAAATAAATGATTACAGCTTGCTTTACTTTTCTTGTTAGTCCTGTTCGTAATACCAACTGATTTTGTTACGACGCGCCGTAACGTGCGCCAATAATAAAATTTTATCCCTGTGTTACCAACCTAAATCCGTCCGCGTCGTCCGCTGGACGCATATAGTGGAATTTAACCCGACTTGCGGCAAATCTGAAAATCACCAAATCTTGACAAACAATTGAGACGGGCAACGCTATACTGGACAGTGGATCTAAGTCGTTCAAACTGACCAGACTGCCTCCAAAAGGTCTCCGACGACTGTCTGGTTGAAGGCAGACAGCCTTTGATGTCAATTCTGACGAATCCGTTCGGCATCCTTACCGCACTGCATGGTATCCAGGTGTCAAAGCTGGAAATCGCCATGAACGTCGGGAGTGAAGTCGCATGTCACACAGTTTGAGTTGAAACACGACGTCCTGAGGCTGTATGTAGATCGCTATTCAGTATGGGGACGTTCCTCTCTGGATTCCTCCGAGCTGGTACTGCGGTAGACTTTGGGCAGCCAGAACGAAGAAAGTCATTGACAGATCCTGTATCTCTGTACCTCTTCCACAGCGTAGCTGTGGTTCACTCCAAGACGTCTAGAATCTTCCCTTGGCGAGAGTTCTTACTAACAGAAAGTAACAATTCGGATGCAATCATACTTTAGATTAGACGTTCTAGGCACGGCAAAACTGCAGTCAACACAAGATGTTGTAATTAAGTTCGCAGTTGATGAAATTGAACGAACGGCCCTATCGCTAATTTGCGTGTGGTTCACCAGCCTTATTATATCATTATGAAAATAAATACACTCCAGGACATTAAAATTGCTACACCACGAAGATGACGTGCTACAGACGCGAAATTTAACCAACATGAAGAACATGCTGTGATATGCAGATGATTAGCTTTTCAGAGCATTCACACAAGGTTGGCGCCGGTGGCGACAGCTACAATGTGCTGACACGAGGAAAGTTTCCAACCGATTTCTCATACACAAACAGCAGTTGACCGGCGTTGCCTGGTGAAACGTTGTTGTGATGCCTCGTGTAAGGAGGAGAAATGCGTACCATCACGTTTCCGACTGATAAAGGTCGGATTGTAGCTTATCGCGATTGCAGTTTTTCGTATCGCAACATTGCTGCTCGCCATGGCAGAGCGGCACTTAGAACAGTGGCCGTTACATTTCTCGTGTGTTAACACCCATCATTCGATCCCTGCGATCAGCAGGATAATGCACGACCGCATATTGCAGGTCCTGTACGGGCCTTTCTGGATACGGAAAATGTTCGACTGCTGCCCTGGCCAGCACATTCTCCAGATTTCTCACCAATTGAAAACGTCTGGTCAATGGTGGCCGAGCAACTGGCTCGTCACAGTACGCCAGTCACTACTCTTGATGAACTGTAGTATCGTGTTGAAGCTGCATGGGCACCTGTACCGGTACACGTCATCCAAATTCTCTTTGACTCAATGCCCAGGTGTCTCAAGGCCGTTAATATGGCCAGAGGCGGTTGTTCTGGGTACTGATCTCTCAGGATCTATGCAGCCAAAATGCGTAAAACTTTAATCACATGACAGCTAGTATAATATATTTGTCCAATGAATACCCGTTTATCTTCTGCATTTCTTCTTGGTGTAGCAATTTTAATGGCCAGTAGTGTATGATTCACTCCTATCAATTAGGCAATTATAGATACAAAAACAGTTGGTTTCAATTATGACTACTTCCAGTAATGAAATCTGCAGTTGCAACTAATTGTGAGCTACGTCACTGGACACTTTGCCAGGAACTACCTACTTGCATTCTCGCACCACGAGCGGAGTTATCGGAATCCTCTTTACTCACTTTGCAGCAAGCCACAAGTCTCTCCAGACCGTTTTATCAAGAGCCAATGACATCTATGGCTTCAAATCTGTCTTTCCCACCATTACTTTGTTTCAACCATCTTTCCCGCAATTAAGAACCTTCTAGGGGCTTCTAGAAAGTTCCAGAACGTTTCAACTATTTGGCGGTTGAAATCATCTCCCAAGTTTATAATCGCCAGCGTGTTATGGCGCCATGTGGCAGCGGCCATAGGCCGGTCAGTAAGCTGTGACCTCACACCGGCTGGTCGACATGGCGCGCCTTGTGGTACTGTTTATCACCCCTCACTGCTTGCCGGCTTATGACTTGGCTGTAATCTTGTTTACAACCATGGAAAGAACTGTATTTGAAAATTATTAATATTAATTGTTGCCTATAAGCATCAACCACTTTCGTCAGTGTCCTAGCCAACATTAATATTTCCACTCTTTCTACCTATTCTTGCTTTCAGATTATCTGGAATCAAAGTGATATCAGTAATCTATATCTATAAACGTGAATGTCTGTTCGGTGTACGTTTATCACGTCTGAACCACAAGACAAAGAGCTAAAAATTTGTACAGTTACTAATGTCTACCCGGGGAAGGCTTTAGGCACGGTTTTATGGCGATCAAATAGCTATATATATATATATATATATATATATATATATATATATATATATATATATATATATAAATTGATGAAACGAAAGTTATAGAGGGAAACTTTCCCGGTGGGATAAACAAAAATAAAAATAGAAAACAGATGACTTACCAAAAGCACCGGCTCGTCGATAGAAACAAATAAAATAAATAAAATCACATACAAACACACATACAAGCTTTCGCAGCCTAGCTGCTTCGTCAGGCAGAAGGGAAGGAGAGGGAAAAGGAAATGATGAAATGATGAGGGTTTCAAGGGAGTGAAACCCTCATCATTTCCTTTTCCCTCTCCTTCCCTTCTGCCTGACGAAGCAGCTAGGCTGCGAAAGCTTGTATGTGTGTTTGTGTGTGATTTTATTTATTTTATTTGTTTCTATCGACGAGCCGGTCCTTTTGGTAAGTCATATATATATATATATATATATATATATATATATATATATATATATAATGTGAATGTCTGTTCGGTGTACGCTTATCACGTCCATAACGACAAGATGCAGAGACTTAAATATTTGTACAGTTACTAATTTATACCTGAGAAGGGTTTTAGGCACTGTTTTACAGCGATCTGATAGATATTTAGTAATTCGAAGAATATAACGCGAAATGCGGAACAATAATGACTCTTTGAAAATGGTTTTATTGGTTGCATTGTTGCTTGAGGGTTGATAATGATAAAAGGGCGAATTATGTTGGGATGGAAAGTTATCGATGTATATAAAATTCTACGAGCGTGTGTCTTAATATTTCGCTCTGCAGCGAAAACTACAGAACGCAAACGAATGGTCTGTGTGTAATTGTTGTCCGAAGTCTCCCGTTGTGCACCACAGCAGTTCCATGCCGATAGCTAAAGGGGGTGGAAGATATGCTGATTGAAAGTCGTCAAATTATAAAAAAATTCGGACTGAAGGCCAGCAATGACGTTTGCGACTCTATAACAAGGAGGTTACATACAGCGAAACGTGATGCCACAGACCATACCTTTGGTCTATGCGTGCTCCAATGTCTTCAGCTCTTTCTCTGTAAGGATAAGCATACGAATAAGGAAATATAAGAAAAGATAAATAAAACAGTAAAAAAGAAATTTCTTTTAATACGTCTCTTTGACGTTTCGCGCATTACAGTAAGTGACTGATCTGTGGTATTATTACACTCATTATTGTTGAATTTCGTGATGGATTCTTCGAAACGAGTGAATTTTGTCGTGTGATTTCTTATTTCTTATATATTTTCTGATAATTGTAAAGTGTTTTTAGGAAAAAGGAGATGGACAAAGAGAGAGTGGATAGGAAAAGTACTAACTCAAGGCTCGAATAAATAAATAAATACCCGGGCAACGCCGGGTTTTCAGCTAGTTACGTTATAAATAAATGCTCGTTGTTAATTATTAATAGATAAACATAGCGTGTACGGCGATGAAATTTCCTGCACATTACATGGTGTATACCTTTTTGGTGTTATGACTCTTACCCACTCCGTCACACTGGAACTGATCATGCCTGGTTGTTTATACGTTTCTGCGGGTTGAGTGGCATCTATTAACAATCTAAGGAACTATGTTCTTGATGCAATATACACTTTGAACATCAGTGTTGGTACCAACGTGATGCAACACTTCTTTTGATGCTGATTTGTATAGTTGCATAATAATCACAGACCGACAACACTTCTGCGGTGTAACGTCCAGATAATATTTAAATGTCTTTTGACTAACTTTAGTTAGTCAAAATTGGATACAGTGTAGTTCTAACAAAAGATCTTTGCTAATCTGATCATCTATACGAGTTCCTGGGTACTTCGTAACTGATAAATTAATTCTCAGCATTTATCGCTGCTGAATAATATGTGAGATATTAAATTGCCGTACTAGCAGTTGAATTTGAGATTGTAAATTATCTCGTTAGCCAAGTTAAAAGTTCAATGTCTGCATTTTAACTGTTTTCTAACATAAAAAAGAACAATATTTTTTCAGAAGGATAGATTGCTTCTTACAGAATCTGGCCACACTGGCCGGAAATGTCAGGCGTGTTTGTGTGGGTGTGTATTTCTGTCTGTCGATGGCCGTAACGGCCGCAAGCTTTTATTATGTTGTAATCTGTCATGTGTGCCTTTGTGGGGCTCATGGAGACGTATCTGTTGTATGTCCCAACCAATCCTCCTCCAAATTATTGTTGAACCCTTCCTGGAATTTTCATTGTTATGTTAGCATTGAATAGGGGAACGTGGAGGAATTTTATTAGAGGTACTATGCTCCAGACTGAACGCTGAAAGGCACAATCAGTCTCTAATGATGAGGATGATAATTTCATGTGGCTCATTGACATGGTGCTAGTCTTTCAATTGTTCGCCACTTCAGCGACTTGCGTGTCCCTAGCCTACCCGGGGAAAGGAGATCTACAGCTTAACGCGGAATCCAAAGCCGTGTCGTTTCTGGCGACTCCTCACATCGTTGAGAGGTGAAGGATGGGTTAAAACGCAGACAAAAAATTGGACGTTCGACCGAGTTTTGAAACCGCGACCCTTCTGTTTACAGTCAAGCACTTTACCCTATGACCACCGAGCCCGACTATTGTTTAACAAAAAAGAACAATTCACATTAACGTGCGGAAGTTTCGAAAGACTAATACCACTGGAGACCGAATTAGAAAACGAATGAATCATACGTTACAGGCAATAATTAATACATTTGTTTACAATAATGGCCGAAATAGTAAAAATTAAAGCAGAAAATTCGACGTAATTATTCAAATAGTAACATTATCTCAAATTTCGGTTACACTGTTCAGAGACACTTGGACTCTTTCTAGCTCCGTCACAGTTCGCCGCCTGACATGTTTTACAAGTCTACCCATCGCACGGCGACCGACATATTAAATGAGGCATTTTAGCGTGAGTTTCTAGTGATTTCGTTTCTTGTTGAAGACAACAGTCACTTAACATTATTATATTGTTATATTCGTGTGGTGTCTGTCTTTCGGACAGCCGACAATTCACACAGTTTCTGAAATGCACATACCGAGCCTCTGTGACATCAAAATTTTCCATCAGTCAAAATCAGATGTATGGCGCGCCTTCCTCATTCTGCCTAGCCTAGCAATCATTCCTCGGAAGATGTCGCTACTGTTGCCTGGACGAGTTCATATCGATAGTAGGTAGGTGGTCCTAGTGTTCTAACTGATCTGCATATTTCGTAATATTGCACTGAGTTTACCACCGTAACGTGTGGTGCAATGGTTAGCGTCGCAGATTTCTGTGTTGGCGGTCCCCGGTTAAAATCCCACCAGTGGCAGAAAAAAATTATTTTTACTTACGATTTCTAGAATGTTCTACAAGTTTCTTATGTTTGATGTACTTGTAATTTCTAGAGAATTCTTTCTATGTATAAATAGCGCAGTACTCCAACTGGAAGCAGTTTGTACTGAGTGTACGCTTGTGTTAGCAATAAGCCTGTTCTGAGCGTAAAGTCGTGTGTCCTATTAACGACCACCAGTAGTTTTCAACGTGACACTCTCTGGTGGTAGCGCCTGGTATCATCCAAAACATCTGCATCACCCGGGCTGCCTTGCACTGGGCCGCGAACGCTCGTAGACAGTCGAAGACAAGATAAGAAGTATCGGAAGGTTCATGGGTTTCACTCGTCAGTTGCCAAGGCCACCAAATAAGAAAAGGAGGTAAGAGTTAAATGCCCTATTGACCCTGTATCAAAGTTGTCAGATCAATCGCTTCCTTGGTTCGCGGGCACATTGCAACATACGTAGAGAAGCTCTTGCAGTGAAAGGTTTGGACGAATATCTCGGGAAAAAGAAACTCTTGACGATGCTGCAAATATCGTCAATTTCATTAATTTAAGGTCAATAAATTCGAGACTGTTTAGTGTTTTGTGTGATAAAATGTGAACAGAAAGAGCTTCTACATCTACTTAGGTGGCTGTCGAGAGGTATTGTCAGGACTGTTTGAAATCGTTGAGAAACTGATAATTTTTCTTATGGACGAAGATTGTGCAGGAAAACGTCCAAGTTCCAAAGTGGCCAAAGAAACTTAGATGACGCGGTTAGCTTATTTCACTTGTTACCTCACTCCTGCACCACTAATCAGTCAACCTTCTGCATCCTACCCCCCCCCCCTTTCCAACCTCAGGGTTTGACAAACATTGAACAACTTCTAGTGGTATGCCAAAAATTTCAAAAAACGGCAATAGCACACGGTGACCACTGCTTACCACTGCTGACTGGACACTACAGCAGTGTGTAAGCATTTTCATGTTTCTTTCAAGGTCTACTTTCCTAAAACTTAGGGTGAAATCCAGTAGATTAAAAATCTCTTTGAAGAGGATTACTTTAAAAAATTGAAAATTTCAGCACGTGAAGAAGACTTTTTAACTGAACTATCATGTGACCAGGCTTTAATATAGTTTTTTAAAACAACGCTATTGGTCCCATTCTGGATAAGGGTTCGGCAAGACTATCCAGTAATTGTCAAAATTGCTCTGAAGCACTCAATGGCCTTTACGACAGCCTATTTCTGTGAACGAGCCTTCTTAACATTACTCATTTGGAAATAAATAAATAAAATTTTTTTAAAAAAATACAGGAATAGACTGAATGTAGAGGGATTTGAAGCTAAAGGTCACCAGTTTTTATCCAAATATTGACTTCTTCAACAAACTTAACAGAAATTTAGAGGCAGGTTCTCCCGGATTTCGGATTCCATTAATGACAGGTCGTACAGGATAGTTTATTTTGTGGGTCTTAATTTGGGCTCTTAATGTAGGAGCTCTAGGGTTCATAACCTTTAGTTTGAATAGTTCTTCAGGGGGGATGATGTAGAGGCAGGGTTCAAGGTAATTTTTTAGTTCTTTCGAGTAGTTTGCAGTGGGGTCAGAATCTATCATTTCTATGCCACTCTCCTCAAAGAAAGCTAAGGTCTTATTAATATAATCTGCTTTGTGTATTACGACTCCTGTGTTGCCTTTATCGGCCCGCACAAAATAAACTATCCTATACGACCTGTCATTAATGGAATCCGAAATCCGGGAGAACCTGCCTCTAAATTTCTGTTACGTTTGTTGAAGAAGCTACTACTCCATGAAGAAAGTTTTACTTTGCGCAATAGAAAACAATTAGTGGATTTATTGCATAACCAAATGTTTCCGGATGATTGCTACCTCTTGTCATTGGACATACAAAATTTATATACCAATGTACCTCTTGAACAAACCATCGATATCATCCAGCAAAACCTCTCCATGAAAGAAAACCTTCTTCCAGACGAAATTGCTGAAATTGTGTCACTATTACGACTACTTACCAGATACAACTACTTTTCTTTTAACAACTCCTTTTATAAACAAAACGACGGTTTAGCCATGGGTAGTTGTCTGTCAGGTTTCCTTGCCGATATATTTGTCAATCACATTGAATCTCAATACTTCCAACAAAAAACTCCAATAAGCAGAAAAATACTCTTCTACAAGAGATATGTCGATGACATCCTGATTATTTTCAATGGAACCCTAGCTGATGTAACAGTACTAGTTTATGAATTCAACAACTTACACCCGAAACTAACCTTTACACATGAAATAATGAACTCCTCCAGTGTCTTAAATTTTTTGGACCTACAGTTACAGTTAGCTGAAAACAAGGTGGTATTCCAAATCTACAGGAAACCGACAACAAGTGACTCAGTCATACATGCATCCTCATGCCATCCATGGCAATACAAAATGAGCTTTATTAAATCTATGATTAACAGAATTTTTGAGATTCCCCTTTCTGAAACTTCCGTCAATAAAGAAATAAATAATCTGGAATACATCGCCGAAATGAATGGTTACAACCCGTCCTTGGTTCGCAAAATGTACAATAAAAAACGCTCTAAAGATGTACCACAGCTTCACTCGGTAACACATGACGATGAAGTTATACGTATCCCCATTCCTTTCATGGGATATTTTTCTTATGACCTGGCTAAACTATTTCGTGGAACAAACGTACAAGTCGTATGTAATAGCCCTTTGAGAATACAGCAAATTCTCCCACACAACGAAGAAACCAATAAGGACAGATACCTTTCCTCAGGAGTCTACAAATTACAATGTCCCGAATGCCCAGCTGAATATATAGGACAGACAGGCCGGACCTTTAAAGTACGTTTTACTGAGCACCTTCTTACAAAAAAAGGCCAACTCTAAAAACATTCCCCTTTTGCAGAACACACTAAAGCATCCGATCATCAACAACCTACCATTGACAACATGCAAATCTTACATATAGCGCAGAAGGGGCGTTAGCTAAATTTACTGGAAGAGTTTGAGATAGCGAAGCGCGCTTACTTTGGACACCGACACCTCCT
The DNA here is from genome assembly GCA_026315105.1 of Locusta migratoria. Taxonomy (NCBI): domain Eukaryota; kingdom Metazoa; phylum Arthropoda; class Insecta; order Orthoptera; family Acrididae; genus Locusta; species Locusta migratoria. The sequence continues at coordinate 957,446,734 of CM048744.1, read as the reverse complement.
AAACGATCAGTTGGCATGCAAAGATCAAACATTCTTAGATATTATGATGTCTCTGTTCAAATAAAACTCCTCTCATTTACAAATACCAACATAAATTATAAACTTCTGTTCTGCTTAATAACCTCCCTTTCGTTACATATGTATTCAGATAGCTAGGTTTCACCCGTCCCGTCTTATACATCGGCTTCCTATGTCACTCCCTACCCACATTCCCTTAGTCTGTACAAGTCGGCGGAGCAGCACACCACGCCCGCCCACCGCCCGTGAGCGCAATTGTAAGCATGGGCTTATCTTGTGTCATCAGAGACAACCGCTTCGATTAAGGTAATCTTAAAAATCAGTTTTATGTTTCTCACATCTTTACCGAGTATGTTACAATTGTAATTCGTTGTTACCCGAACATTTGTAGGGCCACAAGGAAAACCAAAAGACATTCCAAGAAAATAGAAACACCGCGCCGGCCGCGGTGGCCGAGGAGACTGAGGCGCTTCAGTCACGGTATGCACGGCCCCTACGGCCGGGGGTTCGAATCCCCCCTCGGGCATGGATATTTGTGCCGTCCTAGTTCGTAAGTAGTTCATAAGTAGTTTGTAAGTTTAGGGACTGATGACCCAGCAGTTAAGTCCCATAAGCTTTACAAACATTTGAACATTTTTTTTAGAAACACCGCAATAACAACTTACGGTGTCACACCACGGAGAGCGCATTGTAAGCTTTGTTTACCATTTATACTGTCTTCTTAACACAAAATAAGCCCATGTACCATTATAACCGTTTGTAATTCCGCCTTGTAATTTTGTGTAAATTCTGTCACGCAGATAATCTGAAGATGCCCTGCTAAAGGGCGAAACGCGTCATTGACTAATAAAAAAGTTTGCAATCAAGACGGTTTGAAAGAATATTTATTCTAACTGATTGCTGTTACACCATGGATTGGAAATCATTTTATAAAATATATATGTGTGTGTGTGTCCACGAGCGCACACCAATTTTTGTGTTTTGATGATTTTTACATTTTATTTCGTTATTGGGCCTCCCAAATGTTTTTGTGCAATGGGTGAGCTGCAGAGCAAAAATACGTTGGGAACCGTTGTACTATGGTATTGAATACAGGGCCCGTTCTGATCCAGGAACGACGTCGACAGGCGTTAGCGATATTACACTAATCTTCAGGTGCATTCAAGGCGAGGCAGGAGAAGAAGCAAATGAAATGGCTAAGATAAAACACCGTATCAGTACTGGGGATCATTCACCAATGGGTCAGCGTTCCTATAGAGTATTTCCAACTGAAAGACGGAAGAAGTGGAGAAGATGTTGCGAGATGACATTATTCAACCTACAGAGAGTGTCTGGTCGTCTCCGGTGGTCCTCGTGAAAAAGAAGGATAGCATGTGGCGTTTCTGTGTCGCCTATTGGCGGCGGCTGAACAAAATCACAACGAAAGATATCTACCCATTGATGCGCATTGACGACATCTTATTCAGCACTTTCGTGTCAAGTTTTCTTGGGGTTGTACTCATACTAATGGCGTTTCATAAAACGTTTTTGTAATACGTCACGTCCATTTCAAGAACTACTGCACGGAGACACCATGTTTAGCTGGGATTAGACGAAAGAAAGAGCTTCCAGGCACTTAAGGAGGCTCTGACCTCCGCACCATTTCTAGCCTTATACAATGAGAAGGCGGAAATAGAAATTCACTCAGACGCTAGCTGTTATGGGATTGGTGCAGTGCTTGTGCAAATTCAGGAAGGTGCAGATGTATCTAGAGTACTCTGAATGTCCTAGATAAACTACTCAACAACCGAGAAAGAATATCTCGCAGTTATTTGAGCTATCAACTTCCGACCGTATTTATTCTTCAAACCATTCACTGTCGTGACAGACCACCAATCTTTATGTTGGCTGACTAGCTTTAGAGATCCGTCAAGTCGACTAGCAATATGAGCACAGTGGCAATAAAAAACGGGCGCAAATACAAGGACTCCGACTGCCTTTCGAAGAATCCATTAGTGGAACACAAAAGCATTACAGCTGAACAGAGGGAAGATGCAGCATTATTACGTACCATAGCGGTCTCGGAAAAAGGAGAACCGACCAAAGTGGAGTTTCAACATATAAATGGCACATGTATAAGACTGCGATCCACTGGGCCCCAAATGGCTTCTGGTAGTTCCAGCTCATGTCCGGCCAGCTATTGTCAAGTATTTTCACGATTCTCCAATATGCGGTCATCTGGAATTCGTGAAGACCCTAGACAGAATCATACGCAGGCATTATCGGCAAGGTCTTTGTCAATCTGTCAAACACTATATGAGTAACTGTAAGGAGTGCCAGCGACGGAAGCATGTGCCGCAGTTACCTCCAGTACATCTGGTACCAATTCCACTTGTAGCAGCTCCATTCCACCGGATTGGAATCGACTTTATACGTAGGTTCCCGAAGTCGACAGTCGGTAATCGACGGATAATAGTCTGCACTGAGTACCTCAGCCGCTAGGCTGTCAACAAACCTGTGCCGACTGCAGAAGCTCAAGAGTGTGCAAAATTCCTAATAGAAGACATTATTATGAAGCGTGGTCCACCACGTGTGGTGATATCTGATCGTGAAAAAGTATTCATGTCAAAACTAGTATCATAAGTAATGTCACGTTGCGACGTTGTCCACAGAACAACTGTCTACCATCGTCAGACAAATGGTCTTACAGAACGTTTTAACAAGACTCAGCAGATATATTGTAGATGTACGTCGATGTTGAGCATATGGATTGGGATACAATACTGCCAGTCGTGACATCTGCTTACAATATAGCAAGGCAAGACACCACATGCTCCACGCAATTTTCCGTGCTCCATAGTCGTGAAGCTGAGACGTTCCCGTTCGAACCGGACGACACTCAGGATGATTATGTGAAACAGTTCATCACCAGGGTCTACATCTACATCTTCACGGGATACTCTGGAAATCAAGTTTAAGTGTCTGGCAGAGGGTTCATCGAACCACCTTTATACTATTTATCTCTCATTCCATTCTCGAATAGCGCACGGGAAGAAAGAACACCTGAATCTCTCCGTTCGAGCTCTGATTTCTCGTATTTTATTCTGATGATCATTTCTTCCTGTGTAAGTGGAAGTCAACAATATACTTTCGCATTCGGAGAAGAATATTGGCGATTGAAGTTTTGTTAGTAACCTACGCCGCAGCGATAAGTGCCGTTGTTGTAATGATTCCCATCCCAGATCCCGTATCTTTTCCGTAACGCTGTCTCCCCAGTATCGTGACAATACAAAACGAACTGTTCTTCTTTGCACTCTTTCGACGTCCTCCGTCAAACCCACCTGATAAGGATCCTATACTGGGCAGCAATACTCCAAAACAAGGACGGACAAGATTAGTGTATGCGGTTTCTTTAGTAGTTCTTTTGCATCTTTCAAGGGTTCTGCCAATACAACGCAGTTCGTCTTTTCCACGACATTATCTACGTGTTCTTTCCAGTTTAAGTCTGAAGTAATAGTAATTCCTAGGTATTTTGTGGAGTTTACGGACTTCACTTTTGATTGATTTATCTTGTAAACAAAGTTTAACGGATTTCTGTTCGTACTCATGTGGACGACTTCACACTTCTGATTTCTTTGAGTCAACTGCCAATTTTCACACTATAGTTATATCTTATTTAGATTGTTCTGCAGTTGGTTTTGATCTTCAGATGATTTTACTTGACGGTAAATGACGGCGTCATCTGCAAACAACCTAAGAGAGATACTTAGATTTTCTCCCAAATCGTTTATGTAAAGAGGAACGCCCGATATCACATCTGTTTTAGTCGATGCTTTACCATCGATTACTACAAACTGTGTCCTCTCTGACAGGAAATCCCTATCCAGTCGCAAATTTGGGGCGAAGAAGCAAGGCAGCTGGCTCGCATACGAACACTGGACGCCCAGGTGAAGGACCGTCAGCGATATGACGACAAGCAGCGACCTATTGTATACAACCGAGGAGATCTGATATGGAGTTTCACCTCTGTTCGGAAAGTTGAGCTATCAGGACAGTTACTGAATCGATACTTCGGTCCTATTGTGTGATACGTCTCCTGTCAGACGTCACATAAGAAGTCGAGGATTCTGAGCCGTCCTGAAAACGATAAAAAGGAACGTTGTTCACGTCCTTACCACCATCCCAAAGAGCAGATCGATAGAAACGGCTTCTTGTTTTAGGCCGTGACGATATAAGCCACGGCAGTAGGGTCTATCGACGGTCATCGTCACAGCAAGAAAGGCGTACAGATAGAATGGAAGGATTCTCCGGAACTGCCATACATAGGACCTATGACAAGATCAAGATCCAGTACACTGCAACTGGCTCCAAAGGGAACCTAACAGCGGGTCGTTGTTTTTTCAGGAAGGGGAGCAATGCCGCGAATTTAGCAACGGAACGCGTGACATAGGGGTTAACGTCGCAGATTTCTGTGCTGGCGGTCACTAGTTCAAATCCTACCCGTGACAGAGAAAAATTTATTTATTTGCATTTATTATTTCTAGAATGTTCTACGTATTTCTGATGTTTGATGCACTTGTAAGTTCCAGAGAATTCTCTCGAGGTATAAATATCGGCGTACTCCAATCAGGAGGCAGTATGTATTGAGTGTACGCTTGTGTTACCAATAACTCCGTTGTATGTGTAAAGTGTTGTGCTCAATTAACGACCAGCCTTCGAATTCCGAACCACCTGCAGTTTTCAACATGACAATATATCACGCTCTGACAAGTAATGAGAGTAGGGTTGTAGTGTGTGTAGGTCTTACGCGAAGGTGTGTTTGTTTGTGTGTGTGTGTGTGTGTGTGTGTGCGAGAGAGAGAGAGAGAGAGAGAGAGAGAGAGAGAGAGAGAGAGAGAGAAATTCTATTCAATGTAATGAACTTTATGAATGCGGGCTTTAACATCCAGTCATCTTATTTGGGAGCATGACACATCAGAATAGACAAGTGTAGTGTATTGTGTAGAATGGTCGTTACGATGACGCAACTCTTCACCCGCTGGGGTTCCTCACAAAAATACTTACAACGACAATTTTGTTTCTTGGAACTGGTTGTAGACGGCCATGGTGTATGTTTTGACAATGTGAGTTTACGGGCACAGTATCCTGAATCAGAGGCGTTAAACAGACTGTAGAATCGCTGTTAATTTTAGTTTTGACCTTAAAATTACAACAGTCGCACTGAGTGTTGATAACTAAATTGATTAAGTCGTATTACATGCAAAAACATTTTCGAACTGGGTTATCATTGAGCGTATGGTACTCGAAACATCTATGAAAAACTATATGAAGAACTGTAGTGGGTACTTCACGATAATTGTTGATGTAGTTTATGGAGTGTCTGGATTGTCATGTTTCGATTTAACGCATTTTCAATAGTCCGCTACTGCTGCACAGCAACTTTCTTCACAAACATGTGCAACCATGTTATTGCTAACGTATGGCGAAAGCTTCAGAAATACCTTAAATAGAAATTTTGAAGTATGAATCGTACAGATTAAATGTGATACATACCTTTCAAAAATTGTAAAGATTCTGTGTCACAACTGGAGATGCAATTAGCAATTATGAAACCGGCTGAAGTTTTGCATCCACAAAATGTTTACCAGGAAAGAATGTTCTTAAGACTCCGAAAAACATTATTAATTTTAATTACGTCTATTGAACTAAATCTTTGTAATATTTCAGGAACTAATTCTTAGCTTGTAATTTCCTTAGAGAAGACATCCACATAAGAGCCTGTAACATATATTTCGGTCTAAGGAGGGCGACGTTCTTGGCAACAAATCCTCGGCTGTGGTAATTCTGATTTGATGTTCCACTTCTTGTCGCTTCTTAACTACCCCTAATAGATAGTCGCCGTGGCGGAGAGGCCAAGCGCATTGAGGCGCTATGCTACGAAGCGCGAGGCCGCTCCCCGTCGGAGGTTCGAATTCCCCCTCGGGCATGGATGTTTGTGACGTCTTTAGTATAAGGTAGTTCATACGTAGTTTGTAAGTTTAGGGACTGATGACCCCGCAGTTAAATCCCTTAAGCTTAACAAACATTTGAACATTAATAGATAGTCGTCAAATAACTCACTTGAGGAAAATCATGTGCGCCATGTTCCATAAATAAACTTCGTTCTGTTTGGTATACTTTAACTGTTTGTGTGACATGTGTGGTGAGGCGGTGAATATAGACCATCCTGGGAGTAGGTGGTAGACTGAAACCTTGCTCACGGTGTCGCGGTCATGGGAGAAGAGTGGTTGGAGCATGGCAGATACGTTTCGTGACGGTCATCTGATATGGTAGAAATGTCACACGGGAGCAAGGTTTACTGAAAGCATATAGTAAAGTCGATTACATTAAGATGTAGTGCTTACTGGTAGTAATAAAAATGAATTTGACTTTAACTTGTGAAGCCAAATCCGCGCAATGGCACTACAGGACAAGAATCGAAACATCCTGTACAGATTGCATCCACTAGATCGACTCTCAGTGATTTACTTCTGCATATCAACGGCAGTGCGGGGGGAAGTCTTGAACAGTACTGACAATTTTAGACTCCGTTGATACCTAATAGAGCTTTCTCGTCGACACTACTGGATGAATAAAAACCACAAAGAAATGTTGCTAAAGCAGAAAAACAATCTAATAATCAATAACTTAACGTTGTTTTCAATACTGGACTCTGATCATATCGTATTGGTTATAAACTGTAGACTGAAATTGAAGAAACTGCAGAAAGGTATGAATATAAGGAGATGGGACTTAGATAAATTGAAGAAAAGTGAAGGTCTTGAGAATTACAGAGGGAGGTTTGGGCAACAATTGACACAAACGGGGGAAAATAGAAAGTAGAAGAGGAGTGGCTAGCTTTAAGAGATGAAATAGTCGAGGCAGCAGAGAACCAAATAGGTAAAAAAAGCAAGACCTACAAAAAAAAAAAAAAAATCCTCGGATACCACAGGAAATACTAAATTGATGAAAGGAGTAGTGGACATACCAACCACACCCGATGATATGCAACGACGTATTACTGCAGCCTGCCTGGACATATCCCCTGAAATGCTAGCACGTGTGCAGCGGTCGTTCCATAACAGACCGACAGCATGTATTTCTGCTGCCGGTGGTCATTTTGAACACAACCTGTGATGGTCATTTGTCGTGCTACTGGTTGGAATCCACATAACTATGTATGAACTTGTGTTTTACTTTAGTGTGTGTTACCACAGGTATTGTATAAGTGTCGGTGTGGGAACGTTTCAAAAGACGATATCTCGTAAATGACTTGCACTAGAATCCTGTAACAAACATTACGGATATTCTAGAGCACCCGACTTTAAGTTTCTAATGTCTACCGGAATTGTTCCATTTAAAAAAAACTGTATGTCTGCATAAAAAATACTCTTTCTAAGTAATATTACAATCTGTTTGTTGGCTAAAAATACGAGCCCCTGACTACCAATCCATTCTGTGAAAACCGCACATCAATCCCACTTTCCGTTTCCGCAATATTTACGGTGCAAGTGTTAGGTGATTCACCTTATATGGTGATCAGCGTCGGCTATTATAGCTTTCGTCCGTTATAAATTTATAATTTGGAAAAATTCATTAAATAAATATGTATAAGTGTGACGCTTTCAAGATGATAGAGGCAATAAGCTATCATGTAAACCGTAGTTTGTTGAAATTGCAAGACGCATTCAAAAGTCGGTTATTTTAAGCATGATTATTCTACGTTTTGATATAGCAGTTACAAACATTTGTAATTTTTGAGATATTGAAATTATTTTTAGAATCATGAGAGGTCGCGTAATTATTCCATCACAAGTGTGTTAAACGTTGACGGTAAACAATTTCATAGATTAATTTATTTTATTCTGAACTACTGGAGTGTGGAAGTCATAGATGTTTTCCAGACACCCGCTCAAGAAACGCTCTGCTAACAGCTGTCATTAGTTTTGAGTACAAAGCAGGATCCTTTCCTCGTGAGCTATATTACAGATAGCAGTTATGGCAAATGACGGCTAAACAGTTGGCACAACTGTTGCCTTTTAGCACCACTAACAAATGACGCCTACAACACGTGTGTTTGAACCAGTTCTTAGGCAGGTATTACACGGTCGTATTTCTTTGTCAAACATTTACATAATAAAAATTTGATATTGTAATAGGGAACTTTGACATATCTCTGCTTTCGTCAAAAAGTATGTTCATATCTAGTGCCTCGCAGTAGATTTGATCATAAAAATTCGTTTGTATATTGTTCACTGCAATGCGAATGTAACCGCTGTAGCTGTTGGACTGCGCTTTTTTGAAATCAAACGTCCATGTTTGAAAACATGACGTCGAAGTTTATTTTGTGTGTGCCGTCTTCGACAAAATTAATCGAACTTTCTGAAGCAGACGAAGCACTGTATAATCCCAGACACCCTGAATAAGAACAGATTAACCATTTCATTGCCAGTGTTGTCCCTCGACAACGTATTAAAAGTTGATTTATACCGTATTTAGTGCATCAGTCCTTGAAGTTGCATTTTTTTTTAATGAACAACTTGCTTCTAGTACATTTTGTCACTCGGTACGGCGTGTATCCACTTCTGAGGCATTAATTTGTTCGTCTTGGAGGTTGTATTGCGCTGTCGTCTGTACGTTGCTGAGAGTGTGAGCGTGAGTGTGGTTCCTTTTATTTTATTCCATCAGTGAATTGTATTGTCTTTGGTGGTGTGGCGAAGATTTTGCTAGCATTATTGATCTGGCAGTGTTAACTATCAACAGAATAACGTCCATGTAATAAAATACATCGATACAAACGTCTGTGTTGTGCACGAAATATGACAGAAAAATCAATAGTTCGACAAAAATTTTAAAACATACATTTTGAAGTTTACTGCATTGTATTAATAAACAAAAGAAAACTGAATTTTAATTTTTTCCAAGCTGATTTCATAATGTGAGACAGAGAGGGTTATGCAGACTCGAAAGTTACAAGAGAAATTCGTTCTGTGTGTACAGCCGAGAATATTGTGAATAAGATTAATGGCCTCGTGTGTTACATCAACCACAAAATTAATAGAAATATATGAAGCACATTTTTATAAGCTCTTCACTTTTCTCAAAATAATAATAATACTAATAGATGCGGTTCCTGCTCTGTTGTTGACAAGTGCTTGTATGTACTCTTGTCCGGCCAGTAAGTTAATCCTCCTCGTTTAGCGAACATTTCGTTGCCAACATGAACACGTTACGTCGCCGTGCCGTAAGTAAAATTTATCCGCAGTACCAAGTAATTGCTGTGTCACTGTAAACCTGTTTCTCACAGAGTTTCCGTTTGAAGATGATGAAAATTTGATGTATTTTGAACATTTCATTCGCTTAATGTGTTCACTTAACTTCAACAGAAAAAAAAGTTCTTCGCATGGCGAAAATTCCGTAACGTGGTCAGAAAGTGCATGGTCGTAAACTATCAGTATATGCTGTTTATAAATTATTGCCATAAATAAAACTAAAATGAATATGAAGTATAGTCTTAACGAACGCATTGATAAAAATTCTACGTCCATACAGTAAGTGGTTTGCGAGTGTGAGCGAGTTGAATGAAACGCGAGATAACGCGTGAGCTTCGTCCGGAACGTGGTAACTCCTACCGCTTGGGGAAAAAATGGCGGACAGTTCAGCTCGAGTTTATAGAAGTCTTAGTAATAAGCCTTTTCAGCGCCACGTCAAAGATTTACAACAACAAAATATTACGAACTTTTGATGATATTTTTATGTCAAAGATATGATCAAAAATTTGACCTTGTGATACTGGCATTACACTGATTACATATGATCACAGTCTATCACAGACAGTCGCGAAACTCACTAGGAAAAAAAGTAACTAAAGCGATACTAACGCTCCCAGCGGTCAATAGGGAATATCAGAGGAATGGATTGACACAAACTGAGAAGTTGCCGTTTATAATGCTATTCCTTTCAGCTTTAAGAGCCACCAAACGTTAAAGTAATATCACTCCTTCTGTTAATGGCGGTCTATAATAACAAATTACCAGTGCAGTGCAATTCACAATACCTGAGTCGTAATTATATCGTCCAAAAACTTTTTGAAATCAGAAATAAATCGCAACATCATGTGCTCAAGTATAAAAGTAACTATTATTATGTTCGCGTAGTCGGTGCTTACAAACATGTTGCATGAGATTTGTTTTAGCGGATTTCGAACATTTTAATTTTTCAAAACTACACACGATTTTTACATTGCAGGAGACTAGACTCTATATCGCCGTTAAACCCTCTTTTCACCTTGTCGTTGCTTTGTGCCTGTCTTGTACCTATCAATTTTTTTAGCTACTTGCCAGGTATCAAACTGAATATCTTCAAGAATGTGACGTGCTACTATTAACAGTTTACATATAGACATATTATTTATTTGTAGCTACGCATTCACTTTAACAAACTAGTAGGTAACTGGCAAAATATGTTGCTATACAGGCTTATAATTTTTGTGAAAGTGAGATGCGAAACTAAGCAGGCTCTATTGAAGCATTCAGACATTACTTTTATATAGCAGTAATATTATGAAATAGTGGTCAAGTATTTGTGCTTCTGATTAAAAAGCAGAAGTTTGGACGTGAATGAGTTCTTAAAGATTTACTTCTATACCTAAAAGTACAACTAACCACCTTAAACGAACACTTGTTATCTGTAACATCATTCTCTTACTTCTGAGCATCCTTTGCAAATGAGAGATTTCTGAAATATAATTTTGATAGTTGCTACAATTTGTAGCGTCAAAAAAGCTGATAATTTTGAAGGACCGTTGTATATCGCTACGGACGGCCTGCTATCGATAATGATGCATTATCGATAGTTTCGTATTGTCAATTTGTATCGAACATGCGAGCATCAGAATGCTATCGTCATTTGCTTACTCGCAAGCGTAGGCGAAATCAGTTGTCTTTTATGATATACGAGAAAATTGTTTAGCCTAGACCACGATAATACCTTTCTGAACCGGAGTTACACGTACTAAGAAAAAAAATTGTTTAACCTAAACCTAACCTTCTTAAGGCTACGCTACAGAATAGCGTAGACCACGATAATACCTTCATGAGCCAAAGATTTCATACAGATAATAAAATAAATTAAACATGCTATACCTGCTCTGTGGTTGACAGGTTCTTGTATGTACCCTTGTCCGCTCAGTAAAAATAATTGCCCTCGTAAAAGGGAGAATTTGAATCATTCGTTCACTGTTTCGTACAGATCATAATATAAATAAAATATGCTATACCTGCTCTATGGTTGATAGGTTCTTGTGGTGTACCCAACAGCATTAATTATTTAATTTGTTTATTTAGGGCGAAATGAATATCTGTCTTTATTTGTCCGCCAACATTTCTTTCTTACGACACAGCGACGTTCGTGTGTTCGATATATGACACTGCGATACTCGTGTCTTCGATACATATCGATAGTAGGCCGTCTGAAGCGATATACAACGGTCCTTCCAGATTGCCCAAAAGCTCGTAAATACGAAGGTATTTTGAATGTGCTGCTGCACCCAAATACACATTCATTACTCAATCGCTTCGCGGTAGGTTTATACGACCCAGCTGATGGCAGCGCTGGAGTCGCGAAGTTGCAAACATTTCTCTGGGAGTTTCGTGACTCTTATGTTAGAGACTCTGATATTGTGCTAATGTTGCCTTGACGACATAAACTTCTTTATGCGCGTGCAGATACTCATATAAACAGCATGTAAGTCTAACAAATTTACTACTGCACATAATAAAATGTTTGAACTTAGTGTCTTCTGAAATGAGTAGGTTTCTAGACGCCTAGTACTCGAGACTTACCTGACAGTAGCAGCAGTGGAGCAGTCGTATGCAGTGTGCCGGCGCGTCGTCGTCTTGGCGGCCTCCTACCGTCGAAACTCTCAGATGTAACCGATCCGGAGTGCAGAAGGATACCTTAGTGTAGCCTCTCTCGGGTTTCGGCACCAAATAAGTAGGGGGTAGGGGCTCCTAAATTAGTAGTGGAGCCATAGCTGTTACAAGATGGACGCCATATTGATTCATAGATATTTACAGTGAAAGGAGGTTAGAATACAGTGTAATACATGCAGTCACGAAACTGATTCTTGTTATAAGCAACGACAGCAGCGCTCCAAGCGGCTGGCGAGGTACATTTCTGAAGACGATATCGGATGAGAGTAAATAGTATCATTTAAATTGATTTTAACATACTTTTTACTAAGAGGAAGGTATGTAGTGCCATAAAAATGGGCAATAACCAGAAAATAACTCCACGTTTGTATTTATGAGGTTTCCTAAGAATCAGTTTGTTTTAGATTATCTTGAAATCTACGACTTTTTAATCAAGAATTTCAGTTTCTACTAAGAGCAAAAATTGCTAGTAAACAACTTAAAATCCAACTGTCTACAAGAAGACGTCGATTTTCTAATCGGAAACGTCAAGATTTCTGCATTACAATTCCAGCCAACTCAGTAAGTGTTGAACATAGGAAACTTATATGGGATGGATTACCTACCTTATTAAATGTACTAGATCAGCCACTACAGCTGTAGCTGAAGGGAAACCTCAGAAACGTGACAATGAAACATCGAAAGCAAAATGACACATTTTGAACAAAACAGAAACCAGTTTCACAAATGTTACTACATCTGAACCACAAACGACAAGAATCTTCAAGACTTTCGATTTATAATCACTCAAAAGAATATGGGTTGATAACAAAGACGAATGAAGTGTAAAAATGGACGAATCATTAGACTGCATATCGAATTTTTACACGTTGAAGAAGTTCCTGTCATATAGGAACAGACCACTCACTTGCAGCGGTGTAGGCTACAAAATATAAACATATTGGTAAGGAAATCCTCATGAATAACTTGTTGTTTATATCACTGAATCAGAGAAATTCGGCTGTTTCTATCTCTTTCAGAATTACTTACGTCTCTAGATATTTTATTAATGTTTGGACGCAAAAATTACAGAAACTATTTGGTTAATTGCGTAGAAAAATAATTACAAACAAAGATTTCTCTTGTGGTACGTTGCCCACCACAAGAGCGCTACTGTCGTTGCAACTATCAGTTGGTACCCACTTTCACAGCAGTGAGTGTCATGGACTGTGTATGTTAGACTGAGGTACATAGTAACAAAAAGTCTTAACAAAGATTACACATAACTGTCAATAACTGGAAAGATGTCTATAATTAAAAAGATTGTTATATGGCAGTGCTAGTTATAGTAAGAACGTCATAATGTGGACGTCGATATATTATTTCGCAGTCATTCGGCCAATAACATGAATGAGAGGATCAGCTATATACCACGATATAGCCGCCCTCAAACGGAACTCCTCCATGCTTTACTGCAGAAAACAGGCTTCTTTTGTGGTTGTCCTCACATAAACTCAGCCGTTAGTAGGAAACGATGTGAACGATGATCCATGGGACCATACAAAATTCTTCCAATAATTAAATGTTCAGTTTTTATATTCGTGGCTTAGTGTTGGCTTATGTGTATGTAACATCTGTGGAGCTCGCGCCGTACAGTTTTTGTCGAAACAGATTCAGTATTATTATGGTTCAGGAGAGAGTGTCACGGAAATGACGCACGAGTTGTGGTGGAAATCATTAAAAGGACGGCGATATTTCCTGATCCGAGATCTGATTGTGAAATTTCTTCGCCAACTTTATCTTCCGAATGAGAAATATTTTCTTAGCATCCACATAAGTAGGAAGACATGATGACTCAAATCAGATGAAAAACCGAAAGACGTAGGGGGTTCCTTTTTCCCCTCGCAACATTAGAGAATAGAATGGTAGAGAAACATGATGAAAGCGGTTCGGTAAATCCTGTGCCAGGCACAGGCATATATATATGTAAATACAGACTCAAAACATGGACGATAAGCAGTACGGACAGGAAGAGAATAGAGGCTTTTGAAATGTGGTGCTACAGAAGAATGCTGAATATTAGGTGGGTAGATCGCATAACTAATGAAGAGGTTCTGAACAGAATTGGTGAGAAAAGGAATTTTTGGCATACCCTGACCAAAAGAAGGTAGGACACATTCTTAGACATCGAGGAATTGTAAATTTAGCATTGGAGGGAAGTGTGTGGGGAAAAAATCGCAGAGGGAGACCAAGAGACGGGTATAGTAAGCAAATTCAAGTGGATGTGGGTTGCCGTTCTTATGAGGAGATGAAAAGGCTTGCTCAGGATAGAGTAGGGTGGAGAGCTGCATCAAACCAGTCTCCAGACTGAAGACCATAACAACATACAGACTCACGTGAGTACTGAGTCCTGCTGTCACTTTTGTTGCTGTAATTTTGTGTTGACTGGCCAAAATTCATTTAATGCTTGCCGTTCTCTGTCACCCAGGCAACCTGACCAAAAAAAAAAAAAAAAAAAAAAAAAAAAAAAAAAAAAAAAAAAAAAAAATGACATGACGTAAGTTGCCTTCCTTTTAATTGCTTCTTGCTCCTTTTTTGCCATTAATTTACGATGAAACTAAAGAGAAGTCGTTTATTTTATTAAAATTTTTTTTTCACTTCTTGGGAGATGAATAAGATATTGTGTACGTTTTATTCATATGTAAATAAAGTTAAATGATTTAACTATGTAAAAAATCGTGATTTTCTAGGGATGCGTTCAGGCTGGCACATTCAGGTGTTTCCGGTAGTCAGTTTATCACTCTGGATGATTTTCCTAGACACTAAGAAATACTGCCACGCATGATAAACAGTTTTATTTGAAGCTACACGTATCGATTTTCTAGTTATTGGAGCAAATTAGAAATTGCAGTGGCATTTTTCCGCACATCAGATACAAAGGATTTTCATGCTAGTAGAAATTCTTCTAGAAACACAATTAAGTGTACTTTCGTTGATCGGGAAAGCTTTTTGAAAACTCATCACGTTTTGCGTAGTAACATTTCACAGCACGGAGAAGAAGTTGATTCCATAGAATGCAACACAGGAAATATGATTTTAGGTTTTGAGGGAATATCAAACTTACTGTGACATATTTACTGAGCGTTTGATTGCTTTTGAATGTATTGTTTGATAATGAAACAGCTACGTCGGCGGCCGGATTCAGTATTGTTTGGCCACAGTAAGTTGACTATTCGAGCGCTGGCTGTTGGCAGCGGCATGAGGCCTATACCATGGCTGCCGGGTGGCGAGGAGCGGTGAGCTTAAGTCAGCGTCGCATTGTTGAAAACGTTATCCGTAACAATGTGTGCAGTGAAATTTCCTTAGCGTCTAGGGCCTGCGTAACGTTGACAGCCCTCGGAAATAAATGTCCCGCAACTAGTGCAGATGTTTTCGTCTCCTGGCATCACCAGGTAAAATCGTCTTCAATTGTCGAATTAATATACTTCCATCTAACTACCAATGCACTACTAGTTTCGGCAAACTATGGCGTCATTCTCAAGCTCCTATGATTACAAGAAATATTAAAATGATTCAACCACATTGAACTGTGAAATGTTTAAATATTGAGCTCAAAATTAAAAGAGAGACTGGGAAAATGGAACTCTACATTTATCAAAATGACAATTAAATCATGTACGCCGTGCGGGAATGACCGTGTGATTTGGGGCGCAATGTCGCGAAATACGGTGCTGCTCCCGCCAGGGGTTCGAGTCCTCCCTCAGCATTGGAGGTGCGTTTTGTACTTAGAATGAGTCAGTTTAAGTAGTTTGTAAGACTAGGGACCGGGACCTTAGCAGTTTCGTTTCTTAGGATTGAAAACATTTGAACATTTATTTAAAAATTTTGTAAGGTCACAGATGATGATCTTACATCTGCAGGATTACTGCAGACCACTATGTGAATCTGAAAACCCTTGTAAATTTATATATATTATTTTCTTTTTTTGTAAATTTTTACTTCGTGCAGTTATTTTAATCGCTTATTGTTGTATGTACTGTCATTTGTTTGATATGTTTTAATTTTTTTGTTTTTGAATTGTACATTTCTTACGTATATGTGTAAAGAGACTCAGCAAAGATGTTGTATATGTAAAAACAGTAGAATGACAGTAGCGCGCTCTACTGCGTAAGTGTATTGTTAACTGAGAGGCAGTCGGAGTCTGTGAGTGGGTCTCGTCGTGTGCAGATGTCGCCCGTGGGTGTCTTTCGGCGCGTAAGATACGCCGCGTGCAATCGCCTGCACGAGAAAACCGAGCGGAATGTTTATTTGTAAGTTGAAAGAAGAAGAAGTATTGACTGTGAAAGTTTATTTTGAAAGTGAGGGAGTGTCGTTTGTCGCAACAGTGTCTGCAAGTGTCAGACTCGATTATCTCGTCGTACGTATGTGATCGTGTCGGGATGTGTAAAAAATAAATAAAATAAAGGAAACAGACTCGTAACGTGTCTCTGTCGTGAGACAAATTCGCGTATCGCGGAATAGACCCACTCGAATGGAATGGGCGCTTGATGAGTTACTGTATGTCTGTATGGCAGAATACTTCAAATTTTATTGGAATAAAAATAAATATTTAAATACACCAATTTTGGAACATTGTTTCGTGGCAGCAATGAAAGCGGAATTACTAAAGTGGACTAAACAACACCTAATTGGATGGCATGTAAAAACAGCGGAGCACATGCTTGAAATATTAGAAGTGTGATAAACTGCAAGAAGACAATCATTACAGGCGCAGACAATCGGGAGGATAATATAGATCGAAAAGAAGGAGGTCAGCAACGGGATAACCATTGTGGACAAGAGCTGGAAGAACGAAGACAACGATACGAAAGACAGGATAATAGGCTTATTGGAACAGGGGACTATGTTCGACAATTTTAATCAACAAACTTCAGAAAGTTCAGAAAATTATAAATCTAAGAATGATTCAGGTAAGAGGGAAGAAGCAAGAAAAGAGAACTGGAGACAAAGAAGAACGGACGAAGATTGGTCGAAAACAGTGCTAAGCCAAAAAACGCTTTTAATTCTGATAAAGGAAATCCGACACACCCAGCGGCGGAGAAAATCAAAGGAAATACAGCGGGTGCGCCGTTAACGATGAGTACGATTGGCGGATGCCACTTGAGAAACAAGCTACTAAGGAAAATAACGGAAGACTAAAAATTGAAGAATTACCAAATATGGATATACCAAGTAATTTCAACCAACAGGGACCGGTAAACTAATTTCGCGCCCCGCAATTTCCCGATGCGTGCCTGCAGAAGTATGCGTCAGGGGAAATATTAATTATGAAGTGCACAAACCACGTAATCAAAAGAGACAGTGAGGACAGCAGTCTAGCGAAGGACAAAACCAAATACAAAATGATCATCAAGAAGAAATATTATTAGCAATTAAGAACAAGACGGACTATACAGAGAAATAGGAGAAGCAAGTATTTACGCTAAGGACCGAGTATACAAATTTTATGAGTATTACGGAAGAAGATGATGATATTTTTCGAAAAGATAATAATTAACATTCAAGAAGTAGAGCCAACAGCATTTTGACTCATTATGAAGCAGTGAACGAAGAGGAATCGCAGAACACAGGAGCATCGCAAATACAGATTTTAAACAAAAATGGAAAAACAAAAGAAATGACGTGTCCAAAATTGAAGGTCACGGTTGGAAGAAAATTGTATGAAGTATTATTGGATACTGGCTCGATGATTGCAATTATCACCAAAACAAACAAACAACAAATCAAAGGAATAGAAATACTGCCGTCACAGAAACTGAAAATATACGGATCGTTTAGTTCAAAACATGTAGAAGCACACAGGAAAATATATTTATCTTTTGTAATTGACAAGACAGAGATACTAATGTATCATGAATTTATAATAGTGGAAGACATTACTGTACCATTCATAATTGGACCAGTGTGGCTACAGAAACAGAAAGCAATTGTTGATTCTGAAGAGAACCAAATAAAATTTGAAGCTGAGGGAACGAAGCATCTAACAAAATTATACGAACAGAATGAATATAAAAATGATACGTTTGGCATTCAGTGTACTGAAATATCTGAATGTCGTGATGCAACGGAAGAGGATTGGCAGCAGGAAGAAGATGACGGTGAAGAATGGACAGTTACGGACTCGATGGACAAAATTGATGTACGGCATTGTAAGACAATTGTAAATTTCATACATCACAAAACGCGTAAGGTTAAGGTGAAGTGACTATCAAACTTGAAACCGGACTACATGAAGATATTAGGGAAGAAGAATGGCAGATGCAGGAAGCTACTACAAAACAAAAGGCACATAGTAAAGATTAAATGGCCTCCAGATAATGAAGGGGCAGAGAATCAGAGTGATTAAAGAGCGTAATGGATAATGTAATGATAAAAGGAAATGTACAAAAAATGATTTATGTAGATAGCAGAATAATGAGCAATGCCAAAGGGACTTAGGCATGAAGGTAGAGGGCAATCTGAATTTCAACAACAGGTCAATGATAGGACTGACGCAAATAAACAGACAGCATTTTCTACTAGACGAGAATAACAAACAAGAAGAATTGATAATGCATCCGAAGTTGACTACATCAATCGGTACACGACTCGTGTTAACTACTGACACGGGGAGCGAAGTGAATGCGACAGATGAAGATTTATATCATATTTGTATAAGGGAGAAGAGGATTATAGAAAAACGACGGAGCAGGCGTACGCTGATATCTTATCATTCTGGGATTAAAAATGGAGATAGAAAAGTTCTGCTAAAGATAAATGGCAAATTAGTGAATGATACGAGGTAATCAGAGGATTGAAGACCGATATATTATTGGGATCAAAAACTATGTTCAAACTAGGAATGAAGATTAATTACGGACAGAAAATTATTGAATGGACGCAAGATACTAAGGAATATCATCAGGACAACAATCAAACTCAGTATTATAGGCTATGAGAGATCGTACAAATGGAGGAAGATGAATAAGATGAAGAGAAATACAAATCAGAAGAAAACATTGCTATAAAAATACGGGAAACCATAATGAACATTGGGAATGTGCCAGAAAATCGGCTAGTGCATATAGAAGATTTAATGATAAAATATCAATATTCAGAGATGAAGTGGGAAAAATCAAGAGTTATGAATATGAATTTAAAGTTAAAGGCAAGGAAGTGTTTTTTAAGTAACCGTACAAAATTCCTATTGAGCTGAAGCAACGAGCAAATTGAGAAGTGCAAATAAATAAATAAATAAATAAAAATTAAAAAATTAAAAAAAAATTAAAAAATGGTGCATTGGACCCTACAGAGTGCATAAAATAAAACACACTAATGCAAATGAACTTGTGTCTGTTAAAATTAATAAGAATAGAGGAATGCGTCCCATTTCTGACCTGAAACCTTTTGTAAATTAGTGTATTAATGAACAATAAGTGAGGAACTTGATTCATATGTATATTGATGTTGAAGTGTTTTTATCTGATTCTGTTTTGTGTTGTACGAATTCAGAGGACTAAGAACAATAAATGTTTTCAGAACGGATGCAGCATGAATGCAGTGCAGGATGTTTGCTTAACAGATGTGTTAAAAAATAAAACAGAGGCAACAGAGGTGCGGCGCGCTACAAAGCACTACGGCGCCGACACATTCCAAGGCCAACCGGTCAACAATCACCGCTTCAGGGAGTCAACCAGTTCGCCAGACTTCAAAGCAATACCGCGTCCACCGACCTACGACAGCGCCTCGCAGTGCCTCCTTATGGGCCTTGTGCAATGTTTACAGTGTAGCGAGCAGTGGGCGTGACAAGGAAAAGTCAAATGACAAGCTTGTTAACATATAATGTCGCGTAGTCGCGTTAAGACGTGCACTGAAACGTTTACGTAGTACACGTTCAAGTGTAATTAGTTTTAAAAAAAATTACGAATAAAAAAAAAACATTTTTTTTTTTTAGCTATCGGTGGTGGTATGTAAAGTCACAGATGATGACCTTATATCTGCAGGGTTACTGCAGACCAGCAAATATGTGAATCTGCAAACCCTTGTAAATTTATTAATTTTTTTGTAACTTTTTACTTAGCGTATTTATTTTAATTGCTTATTGTTGTATGTACTGTTATTTGTTTGATATGTTTCAATTTTTTGTTTTTGAATTGTACATTTCTTACGTATATGTGTAAAGAGACTGAGCAAAAATGTTGTTGATGTAAAAACAGTAGAATGACAGTAGCGCGCTCTACTGCGTAAGTATATTGTTAACTGACAGGCAGTCGGAGTCTGCGAGTGGGTCACGTCGTGCCTCTGTCGTGAAACAAATTCGCGTGTCGCGGAATAGACCCACTCGAATGTAATGGACGCTTGATGAACATCTGTATAATTCTGTATTGCCTCGCAAGGAGAGCATGTCCAGCATAGTTTCTGTATTGCTGTCTGTGATTGTTGGTGAAATCATAATTGTACTGGAAGATATGGTGGAGGATTTTTTTTTTTTTTTAAGTGTTTGTTAAGCTTATGGGACTTAACTATGGGGTCATCAGTCCCTAAACTTACAAACTACTTATGAACTACTTACAAAGTAGGATGGCACAAATATCCATGCCCGAGGGGGGATTCGAACCCCCGACCGTAGTGGCCGTGCTGACCGTGACTTGAGCACCTCAGTCACTTCGGCCACCGCGGCCGGCGGTGGAGGATTCTCACCAAAAGATGAGGACTAAACTGTTTTTGTAATGTGAACTGATATAGCATTTGTGTTAAATAGTAAGAGTTTAACAAGAGTTATAAACATTTTTTCAAATGAAAATCCTCGATCAATCTAACTAACCTACTGATAATAAATTGCAACAATAATTTAAAAGTGTACAGATAAGAAAATAACTTGTGAAGTCAACTTCAAGTGGCTAAGACTTTTGTTGTTATATCATTCAGTGCCGATTAAATTTGAACAGAGAGAACTTAGATCAATCTTTATTGTGCGCTACGGAAATTTCAATTAATGGCAGTACAATCATTCTCATATTAAAATCTTAAACCAGAGACATGTGTACTGCAATTGTCATGGTATAAAAAACCCACAGCAAAGATCAGAAGTCAGTTACTTTCAGAACGATAATGAAGGGTGTACATTTTCAATCACTATAAAGCACACAGAATTTTTATTTTGTGTTAACACAATTACAGCTAAATCCAGTTTGCATCACTATATATCCTCTGGGCAGATTTATGATGTGGGGTGGTAAGTAGAATCTTCAGTGAAGTAAACAGATGCACTACAAATCAAAGTTATTAATCAACTTGAACAATTTAATTAATGAACTAATTAAACTCTTCAATAGTAACAGGGTATATATTTAGAAGTGAACTGTATTTCGAATGTGCAGAGTCTAAAAATTACCTTTATTTACAAAATTATCTTTATTTACAATCAAATGTAATATTTAAACTCTAACCCACCCCATACTATTTGTGGACCATATGCCGTAGATTTTTATACAGTCACCATTAATTCATTTAATATCATAATCCCGTGGGTATACTTGCATAACATTTATTTTTCGACCATATTGTACATTTATTTGAGTTTTCAAGTGTTAGTCTTATTCAATCTTATAGTCCAATTATTCCAAAGTTGTAAATATGTGGGGAAACCAATTCTAATTTCGCTTGGCTTCCTCTATATAGGGATTCGCATATACCCTACTGGCCGAGCTGAGAAATAGTTACAATGTCCTGGATTCAGCTGTGGGCAAGTGTTTCGTCGTTTATGATGATAAAGGATGAAACAAATGCGCCCACAGCTGAACACAGGGCATTAAGACTGTGAATTCTCAGGTTTTTCTTCTTTTTTTAATTTTATCGTTAATTTTGAAAATTTTAATTATTTAATTTGGTTTGATCATAGCAGTATTTTTGTAATCATGGGCACACTTGAAAATGACGCCATAAAGCACAGAAACTAATAGTGCATTATTAGTACTAATAGGTGGAAGAATATTAAAAATATGTGTGTTTGTGTATTTTAAAGTTAGTCTCGCAACGCTTTTAAGGACATGTTCACCCTACTCGGCCTTGTGCCTCTCCCCTCCCCCCCCCCCCTTCTATATACGCTACTGCTTTCCGCTGATGATGTTTTACCAAATTTTGTGTATATCGTCGCTCAGGTAACTGTGGCTTTACGGAAAATGCCTGTAGATCGCGCAATTAGTATAAGTAATGGTATTGTTTGGAATGATAAAAGAGTGGCAGTCGAGCGCGGCAAGTGGCTGAAGCAGCTGCCAGACAGACGAGGTAGTATCGAGTTAAAGTGAGCAACCGGTCGGGGGTTTCTCCAAATTGGCGAAAATCTGGGAAAGGCCCGCGCTTTGAACTTAAAACTAATGAGGGCAGCTAGCGGAGTGTTTGTTGAGGGTGTGAAGAGAACATCTGTGAGTTCCATACTCCAGTAATTCAGAATACAATGAAATAATCTATGAACTTGTTTACCGTAAATAATTTAAGACACTTATGATGTCGGAATAATTATGCACATATCATGATTCAAATGTTTGTAATTCTATGTGACCAGACTTCTGGGCCATCAATCTCCTAGAACTGCAAACTACTTAAAGTAAATTAAATCACACACACCCATGCCCGACGAGGGAGGACTCGAACCTCCGACGCGGGAGGCCGCGCGATCACTAACATGGCGGTCCAGACTATACGGTTATTCCCGCGCGGCCGTATCATGATTCTAAAAATAATTTCAAAATCTCAAAAATTACAAATGTTTGTGACTATTGTATCAAAATATAGACAATCAAACTTAAAGTAGCCAAATTTTGAATGTGTCACGCAGTTTCAACCAACTCTGGTTTAGATGATAGCTTATTGTCTCTTTCATCTTGAAAGCATCACACTTGCATATATTTATTTAATGACTGATTTCAAATGATATAAATTTATAATTGAAGTATAAAAATATAATCATTTTCTCCACAGTAACACTAAATATGCAAGCAGCATTTAATTTAGTGTGTCGATTTATTGTAAAATTTATCACTAATTTACGTAAATATTATGTGGTATGAGCAGTCAAGCTCATGAAAGCTGGTTTGTCTTATTTATTTATTTCAGACTTTATGTAATACTAATTAAGTCCCTTTTTTGTATTTAAATCTATATCTATAAATGTGAATGTCTGTTCGGTGTACGTTTATCACGCCTGAACCACAACACATAATGAGCTAAAAATTTGTAGTTACTAATGTGTACCCGGGGAAGGCGTTAGGTACGGTTTTATGGCGATGGGATAGGTATTTATCTACATATATATCAATGTGAATGTCTGTTCGGTGTACGCTTATCATGTCCGAACGAGAAGACGCAGAGACTTAAATATTTGTACAGTTACTAATTTATACCTAGGGAGGTTTTATGCACGGTTTCATAGGGATCTGATAGATATTTAGTAACTTGAAGAATATAACGCGAAATTGGGAACAATAATTACTCTTTGAAAATTATATTTACTCTTTCAAGATGGTATTGTTGGTTCCATTGTTGCTTGAGGGTTGATAATGATAAAAAGGTGTAGTATATTGGGATGGAAAGTTATCGGTGTACAGAAAATTACACGCGCGTGTGTGTGTGTTAATATTTCGCTCTGCAGCGAAAACTACAGAACGCAAACGAATGTCTGTAATTGTTGTCCGAAGTCTCCCGATGTACACCATAGCAGTTCCATGCCGATAGCTATAAGGGGATGGAAGATATGGAGGTTGAAAGTCGTCAAATTAAAAAAAAAATCGAATTGACGTTTGCGACTCTATAGCAAGGAGGTTACATACAGCTAAACATGATGCCACAGACCATATCTTTGGTCTATGCGTGCTACACTGTCTTCAGCTTTTTCTCTGTTAAGGATAAGCATACGAATAAGGAAATATAAGAATAAATAAATAAGGTAGTAAAAAAGAAATTTCTTTTAATATATATCTTTAAAAAAATCGATTTGACGTTTCGCGCATTATATCAAGTGATTAAAAATGTTTGTTTTAAAGAAGGTATTGTATTTCATTTCATCCTTCGAAACCAGTCTCATAGCACACTACTGAAAGATAGCTTTTCTATCATAATCAACCAACACGCGAGCGGAGCCGCGGGTTTAAGCTGGTAATGTTATATTTGTAAGGAAGTGGTTCTAGATGGTCAGATTTCACTTACAGAAATGTCTCATGTGTAGATGTAAACGATTTTGGAAGATATAGCAAAGCGTGGGACGTGTGTGTTTGAGAAGGAGGAGGGGAGCGAAGGGAAAAGGAAACTACGTGATGTTGTTAGGAAAGGACCCTCCTGGATGATACGAGGGGAGAGTTAAGATTTGCGCAGCGAACGGTCGCTCCTCGTGTCTCTAGATTTGCTGGGAACTGCCGAGAAAAAGTGATTTTATGTTTTTACACACTACTTACAAGTGTAGAAATGGTGTTCGGGACTTGGACTGTTGACAATTTAATGTTGAGTGCTCGCGAAATGCCGGCCGCGGTGGCCGAGGGAACTGAGGCGCTCCAGTCACGGTCAGCACGGCCACTACGGTCGGGGGTTCGTATCCCCCCTCGAGCATGGATATTTGTGCCGTCCTAGTTCGTAAGTAGTTCATAAGTAGTTTGTAAGTTTAGGGACTGATGACCCCGTAGTTAAGCCCCATAAGCTTAACAAACATTTGAATTTGCTCGCGAAATATATACAGTTTCCGTTTCTTAAAGTTATGATTACTAAGTTGGGGAATAGTGCTACCAATTTCTTATCGCAAACAATGTAATTGTTTAACCATTTTGTTCTATTTATGATTAATAATTCATCTGACCACTTAAAATAAGGAACCAATTTGAGTGAATAAAACTTATTCAATTAAATCTACCGGCCGCGGTGGCCGAGGCGACTGAGGCGCTCCAGTCACGGTCTGCACAGCCACTACGGTCGGGGGTTCGAATCCCCCATCGGGCATGGATATTTGTGCCGTCGTTAGTCTTAGCTAGTTCGTAAGTTCTACAAACATTTTGAACAATTAAATCTCTGACATCGCGTACGTCTTTTGCAATCGTCATAATAAAACCCTTTTTACTAATAAACCAGTTATTTTATGCCATATTTCTTATTTGTTTCGCCAACTACAGCCTATGCATAGAGTGTATTTAATTACAGGATCACAGGTAAAAGATGAGTCTGCAACTAAGGTAGTTGCTGAAATATGTAAGCAGACATCTACGGTTCGATCCCAAGATAATATCGAGCCAAAATTTCTAAATCAGAACAGTATGTAGACCAATACGCAGGTTTTCACAGCGTAGGCCTATAGTCACACTTGCTTTAATCTCAGCTGTTGTAAATGCGGTGTAGAATCTAATATATAAAGCAGAGTGTTCGTATGTGTGTACATGTTGCATACAAATCTTCATGAAATTTTGTACATGTAAACTTCAATCCATGAGGACGGTCGCCGAAAGTGTAAGGATCACATGTATAGTTCACGAGTTATGACGTCATAAACAATGAGATGCGCGAAAAACTGTTGCATTTTGTGACAATGCTGCTCATTTTCTCTGAAACCATTGGACCGATTTCAACCAAATTCGGTACACACATTCCTTACCGTGAGGTAACAATTGCTGCATGGTTAAGAATCACATAAGGCATATGGTTCAAAAGATATTACGTCATAACCAATAGAAATCGCAAAAAATGCCATATAATGCGGCGAGACCTCGAAATACACTGTATGAGAATGACTGTACTTATCGACTTGCAACAAACTTTAAACATAATTTCAAACCTTTATTAAACTTTTTCTCGCTGGCAACCGTAGTAAAATTACTACTTTTCCGCTGTTTATGGAGTAAAACTACGGCTCTCGGTATGACGTTACAATTTATAATTTCTACAATACAAATTGTAGCCGCAGGAAATTTTACATACAGTATATACTTATGTACTTGAGTGTACCTGCTAAATTGTATCACAGTTCGACGTGTAGTTCATGAGATATGAGCACATAAACGGTAACGTTCATGGGTAAACGGGCCCATCACGCACCAAGTTTTAATGTATTACTTCTTTACTACTAATTGTATTCCCAAGAGATTTTACAGCCCATATAAAAATGAATATACACCTTAAAAATGGCAGGAATAAATAAATAAATACCCGGGCAACGCCGGGTTTTCAACTAGTAAGCCATAAATTCGCAAGACGTGAATCAGTTCAACTGATTTCGTTACAGACGACCCACCTGACCGAGCATAAGCTATTTGCCCATTTCGAAGGAAGAAGAGGGGTATTAGGGTTTAACGTCCCGTCGAGATCATGCTCATTTGAGACAGAGCACGCTCTGCTATAGGTCGGCGCTGCCCTATGAAAGGAATAATCCGTGCGTTTGTCTGGAGGGAAATCCTAATTCTAGACGTCCGGGGGCCAGTTTGAACTGCCGTGTCAACTACTCATTGGGCGACCAACTCTCTCCTAATTCCCTCAATCCTCTCCCTACCACGCACTTCAATGTGACTTTCCGAGTATTTATGTAGATGTATTTCAAGATATTTTTCATAATCTTCTGACTCCTCTATTTTCAGGCTCAGTGCCCGTTTTTCTCCCGTGTTTCTTTCTTGCCTTCCTCTTCTCTCCCTCCCTCCCTCCCTCTCTCTCTCGCTCTCTTTTTTTTTTTTTTTTTTTTTTTTTTTTTTTTTTTTTTTCTGGGCCAAAATATTTTTGAATCATTTATATTCTTCGCTCACTGTCAGAAGAGAGCAGAGACCATTGATTCTAAATCGACATTATATTTATCGATTATCTTAGAAATGATCTACCGACGCTTGGCGGTTAGATGTAACTGTTGCTGTGACGATGTTTACTGTGGATCAAGATTTTATGATGGGCAGCGAGGACGAAGCTAAAACACCACCAAAAAAGAAAACAAAATATATATGTACATAACGTACGGAGAAGATATTGTGGATTGGACCAACACAGATAACTGCTGAATTTGCAGTCGGAAGTTTAGCACCGCGCTTGGCGGCAGGAACGATTATGTACAGCACATGAATACTTAATGTAATAAATGTGTATGCTATATATATAATCGTATTTATAAATCTTACTCTTCAGTGGATAGTAATCAGTCATTTGCAGTTTTCTGAGTTAACTTGTTGTATATTACAAAAGCGAAATAAATGTTCTCACTGCTTCATCGAAGATAACTACGTTCTTCTTATCTACTCACCTGAGCAAAGGCCTGACAATTAAAGACCTGAAAACCATTGCTGATGAACTTTCATTAGTCTACCACAGACATTCAATAATATAAATTCTGAGCACGTGCGTAAGCTGATATGTGATGAATATACCAGGAAGTAATGGTCACAACGGGGCAGTATTTTCCGTTATGATTAATAAGACAGATGTAAGGAACAGAAGTAGCACAAACCTAATGAAATGTGAACTGCAAGTTGCCATTAATTTTCCTTATTCATTCACTGAATTCTTTAAAATGATATAAAACTACTGACTGAGGCAAATTCTATTGCTAGGTATAAACATTAGTGATGTCTAAATAAATAGTTACCGTTTAGAAATACTGCTTTGATTTTTGATGAAATTTCGATTTGCTCTCAATCTACCTTATTTTTGTCAGGGAGATAACTATCGCCGGCCGAGCGGTCTGCGGCGCGCCAGTCACAGTCTACACGGCCGCTACGGTCGGGGATTCGAATACCCACCCCTTCGGTCATGGATATTTGTGTTGTCTTTAGTATAAGGTAGTTCGTAAGTAGTTTGTAAGTATAGGGACTGATGACACCGCACTTAAGTCCCTTAAGCTTAACAAACATTTGAACATTTAGATAACTATCTCCCTTTGCTTTCGTTTAGAAACGTTCGTATGCGCATTACATACGTGTCGCAGTATTTCCGCGGAAGCAGTGATGCGCACACGCAACAACCTGTGCTCTATCCCATGGTTTTCATATTATTGTGACCAATGCCTGTAGAAGTAGTCAGCTACTAGCCCCAGAAAATGAAACATAGGATAACGTGGTACAAATTGGATGTAGGTACCATTCATATCACCGTAAGTTTTCGCGCCATTTGTCAATGTCATAGTGGATCGTTGGGTGGCGTTGTAGTGTAGCAGGTTTATACAGCTCCTCCTGTCTTTTCCAAGAATACACCACTTTGTGTTAACGAGGTATAAATTTTTTTCTTGTTAAGAGGTAAGTGAAACTACTTGTAGAGCTTATAGGACTTAACTAATGGGTCATTAGTCCCTAAACTTACAAACCACTTATGAACTAGCTTGTACTAAAGACGGCACAACCATCCATGCCTGAGGGGGGATTCGAATACCCGACCACAGCTGATGTGCAGACAGTAACTGCCACGACGCAGACCGCTTGGCCACCGCGGTCGGCAGCTACTTAGTCTAACGCGCTCTTATAAATTTTCTAGTGAAGGGTGATTGGATTCGCTGCCAAAAATGCAATGTCTGGAAGCACGAAGTATGCGTTGGTGCCTGACGGAGAAAGTGCTTGTTATGTGGAAGATGCCCATACCAGGAAGTGATCACAATTATACGTAATGTGATACATTTTCGATCGATTTTTCTCAATTCTATATTTTTTTGGGGTGTTTATACCAACATTTATAGCTGTCTAATATTCGTGTTACATATTCATTAAACATCCAAGGACAAGTGCCATAGTTAAAATTATTTCTTTTCTCAATATATTTCCAGTTTCAGTAACATTTGTCCGAAATGATCGAAATTGTACCACCTTACGCTGTTAAATAAAACCCTCCAGTCACTTACCAGGAGAACACATGTGACATCGGATTTTAGAATTTTTTGATATTTATAGTACGTGAAGTTCAGAAGACAAATAATAATCAGACAAAGTCACTCCACGCAACCGTAAAAAAATTTCACGAAAATCGTCTTTGAAGTTTTGGAAGTACACGTTTTTGTGGTCTTCAGTCCGGAGACTGGTTTGTTGCAGCTCTCCACCCTACTCTATACTGAGCAAGGCTCTTCATCTCCTCATAAGAACGGCAACCTATATCCAATTGAATTTGCTTACTATATTCATCTCTTGGTCTCCCTTTGCGATTTTTACCCAACACACTTCCCTCCAAATACAAATAAGTATGAATAATTAAACCAACTAAAGCATCTGTCGCTGTAGGACTGGCGGTAGTGTTCTGGCTTCGTAACCATACAGTCGCTGGTTCGAATCCCGCTGTGACGAAAACTTCTTTCCATTGTTTTCAAATTCAATTATAGAAAAGAATTTGGGATCTCCAATTCCACGTGTTGTTTTACTTTTTGTTTATGGGCATGTAGACAAGCTGAAAACCTTGTCACCAAACACGATGCTGCTTGGGAAGTCATTGTAGCTATGGAGCTGGCTTTCCGAAAATAGCGCCGTAGATCTTCACAAACTGAACAATCAAACACTACCTTCGTCAACTAATAGTGAAGCCAATATTGTAATTTTTTTGAATGAAACCATCATTATTGACAACCTTTTATAAAATATAGAATATTACGAATAAACAAAAATACGCACATTTTTCGTAAAAATTACCACTA
This sequence comes from Locusta migratoria, assembly GCA_026315105.1. Lineage (NCBI taxonomy): Eukaryota > Metazoa > Arthropoda > Insecta > Orthoptera > Acrididae > Locusta > Locusta migratoria. The sequence continues at coordinate 957,417,131 of CM048744.1, read as the reverse complement.
GATACGAAAATTGTGTAAGTATTCGAACACAACGAGAAAAATAAAAAAAACGACACTGCATGATTCGAACCAACGACCCTACATTTGTAAGTCAAGAACGCACTCAATGCACGTCTACATGCAAAACTTCAAAGTCGATTTTCTAGAGAAATTTTGAGAGTTGTGGCAAATGGAAGGGATGTCGAAGCGTGGGAATGTGTGTTTGAGAAGGAGGAGAGGAGCGAAGGGAAGCTTAGGCTGATTGTTATTTGAGTTCTGAACTTCACGTACCGTAAATAATAAACAATTCTAAATTTCTCTACCCACGTGATCTCCTTGGTGGTGTGTATTGTAAAGTTGTCACATAGATGTATCTTTGTAAGGAAGGAAGCTAGGTGTTTAACGTCCCGTCGACAGCGTGGACATTAAAGACGGAGCTTACGCTCGGAGTGTCTGGGTAAGTATGTGGAAGGAAATCGGCCGTGCCCTTTCAAAGGAACCATCCCGGCATTTGCCTAGAGTGATTTAGGGAAATCACGGAAAACCTAAACCGCGATGGTCGGAGGTGGATTTGAACCACCATCCTTCCGAATGCGACTCCAGTGTCTCACCAAAATGTTCAAATGTTTGTATAGCTTATTGGACTTAACTACGGGGTCATCAGTCCCTAAACTTACAAAATACTTATGAACTAGCTAAGGACGGCACAAATATCCATTCCCGAGGGGGGATTCGAACCCCCGACAGCAGTGGCCGTGCAGATCGTGACTGGAGCGCTTCAGTCCAGTGTGTTACCACTGCTCCACCTCGCTCGGTACATACATCTACATCTACATGGGATTGCAAATCACATTTAATTGCCTGGCAGAGGGTTCTTCGAACCACAATTATACTATTTATCTCCCATTCCATTCTCGAATAGCGCGCGGGAAGAAAGAACACCTGAATCTCTCTGTTGGAGCTCTGATTTCTCGTATTTTATTCTGATGATCATTTCTACCTATGTAAGTGGGTGTCAACAATATATTTTCGCATTCGGAGGAGAATGTTGGAGATTGGAGTTTCGCAAGTAGCCCACGCCGCAGCGATAAGCGCCGTTGTTGTAATGATTCCCATCCCAGATCCTGTATCATTTCCGTAACGCTGTCTCACCTGTATCGTGACAATACGAAACGAGCTGCCCTTCTTGGGACTCTTTCGATGTCCTCCGTCAAACCCATCTGATACGGATCCCACACTGGGCTGCAATACTCCAAAAATGGACGGACAAGCGTTGTGTATGCAGTTTCTTTTGTAGTTCTGTTGCATGTTTTAAGGGTTCTGCCAATAAAACGCAGTCTCTGGTTCGCCTTTCCCACGATATTATCTACGTGTTCTTTCCAATTTGAAGTAATAGTAATTCCTAGGTATTTTGTGGAGTTTACGGCCTACATAGATGTAGATAACATCAAAAATGAGGAGGCATTGCACTTCAAAGAACAGCAAAACTCGCACAAATCTCCTGAATATCTGCGTTCTTTAACCTACGTAATTGCGCGTGTTCGCTCTGGCGTTAACATTTCCAGCCGATGGCTGCCTTTGTAGAGCTCCTAACAAGCCTCATTTCCGCAGTGGTGAGCCGCCGTTCCCAAGAAAGGAGTCCTATTGTCAAGGCTGGTTGCAGAGATGCAAATCATCGGATCTGTTCGGCGTGGGGGGCCGTGTGTGCGGGTGGAGGGGAGGGGCGTCTGCAGGGCAGGGCGCGATGTTTTGCACATAACGCCTCGCCGCGCCGCTAATAAAAGGCGGCGCCGGCCGCCGCGGCCGCAGGAGCTCCGTCACCATGGCAACCACCAGGGCGCTGCTCGTCGCCGCCGCCTGCCTCTCCGTGGCTCTCCTGGCCGGTAAGCAGCCGACCCAGGGCTACTCAACAGCACTGGTTCCTTACTTTGCTCCCATTTATCGCGAATCTCTGATACAGCGACAAGTTCCGAGTGACTGGAATAAGGCGCAGGTCACTTCCGTAGAAAGGAAAGGCAAAAGAACGGATCCACGTCACTATAGGCCAATATCTTTAATATATATACAAGTGGCGTCTGTTCCGAAAGAAACAGACGTCACTTCTGATCCTACAGTTGCTATTATTTAATATTCACAGAATATATGACATCAACTGCGATTGGGCAAAGCTGAAAATGTGTACCCAGCCGTGATTGGAACCCCTATCTCTTGCTTTCTAGGCAGTTGCGCTGACTCCTACACCACTGGGGACACAGTGAGCACCGCACCTGCGAGGACTACCTAAGCACGCCTCCCGTCAGATAGAAATTCCCAGCTTCGCCCTGCCCACAGTACTCAAACTCGTAGTTATGAAACTAATTCCCGTAAGAGTAAGGGCTTCAAACTAGCCCACCCCTCCCCACTAACGATACTGAGTACTGTGGGCAGGGCGAAACTGGGAATTTGTATCTGATGGGAGGTAGTCCTTGCAGGTGCGGTGATCACTGTGTCCCCAGTGGTGTAGGGGCCAGCGCAACTGCCTAGAAAGCAGGACACCCGGGTTCGTATCCCGGCTGGGTACACATTTTCAGCTTTGCCCAATCGCAGTTGATGTCATATTTTCTGTGAATATTAAATAATAACAACTGCAGGATCAGAAGTGACGTCTGTTTCTTTCGGAACAGACGCCACATGTATATATATGTAATATGCCGGTGACGGGCAATGATCCTATCGTTAGTGGGGAGGGGTGGGCAAGTTTGAAGCCCTTACTCTTACGGGAATTAGTTTCATAACTACGAGTTTGAGTACTGTGGGCAGGGCGAAGCCGGCCGCGGTGGCCGAGGGGACTGAGGCGCTCCAGTCACGGTCCGCACGGCCACTACGGTCGGGGGTTCGAATCCCCCCTCGGGCATGGATATTTGTGCCGTCCTTAGTTGTAAGTAGTTCATAAGTAGTTTGTAAGTTTAGGGACTGATGACCCCGTAGTTAAGTCCCATAGACTCTACAAACATTTGAACATTTGAACATTTGGCAGGGCGAAGCTGGGAATTTGTATCTGACGGGAGGCGTGCTTAGGTAGTCCTTACAGGTGGGGTGATCACTGTGTCTCCAGTGGTGTAGGGGTCAGCGCAACTGCCTAGAAAGCAGGAGATCCGGGTTCGAATCCCGGCCTGGTACACATTTTCAGCTTTGCCCAATAGCAGTTGATGTCATATATTCTGTGAATATACAATATCTTTAACATCAGTTAATATAATAAACTTGTCCGTCCATCAGCAGGGCTTTAGGAAGAATCGATTGTGCGAAACTCAGAGGCGAGCAGCTAGGTTTTTGTTACTGGTAGGTTCGACCAATGCGCGAGTGTCACAGAAATGCTCCGGCAACTCAATTGGGGATCGCGGGAGGAAAGAAGACGTTCTTTTCGTGAATTTCTGTTGAGGAAATTTAGAGGGCCGGAATTTGAAGCTGAGTGTAGTACGATCTTGCTGCCTCCTGCTTACATTTCGCGTAGTTATCACAAAGACAAGATAAGAGAAATTAGGGCTCGTACGGAGGCATATAGGCATTCTTTTCTTCCTCGTTCTATTTGGGAGTGGAATAGGAAAGGAAATGTCTAGTACTGGTACAGTGTACCCTCCGCCACGCACCTTACGGTGGGTTGCAGAGTATGTATGTAGATGTAGATGTAGAACTCAGCTTACCATTTTTTTCTGATGACACCTTGCGAGGTATGCAGAAGGGCAACAGAGAGACTGTATATTTCTCAACTTTCCAAAGGCGTTTGGCACGGTCTCGCGCTTAAGACGACGATACGCGCATATAGAATAGGTACGCAAATATGTGAGTGGCTCCAAAACTACTTAACCCTTTATGATCTGCATTTTTATCTTTGCACTTTGATATTTCTAAATTTTTTCTGTGGTATTTTAGTTGTTGGGAACTATGTTTAGCGTAAAGAAAAATCAATTCAAATGATATTCTTTACGCCTGACTAGACTTACAAGTTGTTGTATTGTTGTTGTGGTCTTCAGTCCGCAGACTGGGTTGATGCAGCTCTCCACACTACCCTGTCCTGTGCAAGTCTCTTCATCTGAGAATACGTTCGGCAACCTACATCCTTTTGAATCTGCTTACTATATTCGTCCCTCGGTCTCCCTATACGATTTTTACCCCACACGCTTCCTTCTAATGCTAACTTGACAATTCCTTGATCTCTCAGAATGTGTCCAACCAATATATCCCTTCTCTTAGTCAGGATATGCCAGAAACTCCTTTTCACCCCGATGCGGTTAAGTACCTCCTCATTAGTTATGTAATCTACCCATCTAATTTTCATCATTCGTTAGTAGCACCACATTTCAAAAGCTTCTATCATCTTTTTATCTGAACTCCTTATCGTCCACGTTTCACTCGCATACAATGCTACACTCCAGACAAAAGCTTTCAGAAAGGACTTCCTAACATTTAAATTAATATTGGATGTTAACAAGTTTTGCTTCTTTAGAAACGCTTTTCTTCCCGTAGCCATTCTGCATTTTATATCTTCTTTACTTCGGCCATCAGAAGTTATCTTGCTAACCAAATAACAAAATTCATCTACTACTTTTATTGTCTCATTACCTAATCTAATTCCTTCAGTATCGCCTGATGTTCTGACTTTACATTCCATTACCTTCGTTTTACTCTAGTTAATGTCCATCTTATATCTTCCTTTCAAGACACTGTCCATCCCATTCAATTGCTCTTCCATATCTGTTGAGAACTATGTTTAGTATAAAGAAAAACCAAATCAAATGATATTCTATAGGCCTGACGAGACGTACAAGTACCAAATTATATTTACAAAGCTATTCTGAGGTTTTATAATGTACTATGCTCCCAACCAATCATTATCATAAATTGACTTACCGAGTAACAAGAAAAAATTGTGAAGATCGCTTTCCCACTGGAATTGCTCAGAAAACAAACTGAACAATCACCCACATACAACTAAATAGTCTAAGGTCTACGTTCTGAAATTCAAATTGCGTTGGCGTCACAGATATCATATCAATGAAAGAAATGCTATGCATTAACAATGTACCAAAGCAAGAATAAGTGGCGCGCCACATTTCCGCGGCAATTCAAATGACTGAGAATGTTATACATTCATTTTTATGAAGTGGGGCTTTGAAGTCACGTCAGATCATAAAGGGTTAAGTAATAGAGGCCAGTGTGCTGTCCTCGATGGCGAGTTTTCATAAGAGACTAGGATATTGCATGTTGTGCCCCAAGGTAGTGAGATAGGACCGATATTTTCTACATTACATAGGTACTCTGCAAGTCACATTTGCCTGGCAGAGGGTTCATTAACCAATTTTATAACCTTTCTCTACCGTACCATTCTCTAATACCGCGCGTGATGAAAGAACACTTAAATCGTTTCGTTCTCTTATTTTATTGGGATGGTCATGTCTCCCTATGTAGGTGGGTGCTAGCAAAATATTTTCTCATTCAGAAGTAGAAGTCGGTGATTGAAATTTCGGAAACAGAACTCGCCGCAACGAATAACGTCGTTCTTTTAATGATACCCACCTCAAATCGTGAAACATTTCCGTGAATTCCCCCCTGTAACGTGATAAAACAAAACGAGCTGCCCTTCTCTGAACCTGCCCCACCTGGTGAGGATCCCACACTGTGCACCAGTACTGCGCAGGAGAGGATGCACAAATGGGATGTAGGCAGTCTCTTTGGTGGAGCTGTTGCATCTTCGAAGCGTTCTTATAACAAAACGTTACCTTTGGTTCGCCTTCTCCACAATATTTTATATGTGTTCTCTCCAGTCTAAGGTGTTCGTAATTGCAACTACTAGGTATTTGGTAAATTTACGTTCTTAACGTTTGACTGATTTATCGTGTAAATAAAGTTCTGTGGATTTCTTTTAGTGTTTATGTGTATTACTTCACACTTTTCATTATTTAGTGTCAATTGCCAATTTCACCACCATGTAGAATTTTTGTCTAAGTCGCTTTGCGGTTGCTTTTGATCCTCTGTTGACTTCACTAACCGAGAAACGACAGCATCATCCACGAACAGTCTAAGAGAGCTATTCAGAGTGTCTCCTAAATCGTTTATAAACACAAAGAAGAGTGGGGGACGTGTAACGCTTCCCTGGGGGTCAGTAATCACTTCTGTTTTACTCGATGACTTACCGTCAATCACTACGAACTATGTCCTTTCTTATAGGAAATCGTGAGTCCAATCGGACAATTGGGGCGATATTCCATAAGCACGCAATTTCATTAGATTCCACTTCTGAGGTACAGTGTCAAAGGCCTTCCGGAAAACCAGAAATATGGAATCGATCTGAGATCCCGTGTCGATGGCACCTATCACTTCATGTGTTTCGCAACAGCGATACTTTCTGAATCCTTGTTGACTATTGGTCGTTCCCTTCGAGGTAGTTCATAATGTTCTAACAAAGTATATGTTTCAAAATCCTACTGCAAATCAAAGCCAATGAGATGATATAATGGACAGAGTGATTTGCAATCTGCGTCTGTTTGATGATGATGCTGTGGTGCAGAGCATGGTGTCGCCATTGAAAGACTGTAATAGGATGCAGAATCACTTGGGCCAAATTACTCGATTGTGTAAGGCATGGCAAATAGCTCTAAACGTAGAAAACTGTACGGTGATACCGATGAGTAAGAGAAACAATACCTTAATATTCAAATCCAGCATTAGTAATGTGCTGCTTGACAGAGTCGCCACTCCCGTGTAAAAGAACGGCAAAAGAATGAACCCACTGAATTACAGACCTGTATCATTACACCAGTTTGCTGGAGAATTCTTGGACATATTCTAATATAGTAAGTTTCCTTGAGACGGAATAGCATCAGAACGGCTTCAGGAAGCATCGATCGTGCGAAACTCAGCTTGCCGTTTTCTCTCATGACACCTCGCGAGCTATGGATGAAGGATAACAGGCTGCCTGCCTAGTGCTCGATTTTCAAAAGCGTGTTAGCGCCGTTCTTATTTTCTATCTATATAAATGATCTGACGGACAGAATGAGTTACGATCTGCGGTGAACGCCGTGTACAGTTTTGCCACTGGGTACAAAATAAATTACGGGACGATGTCAGATTTTTTTCACGAGTTCTGTTTAGTGACGAAGCGTCATTCACAAACAGAGGTAACGTAAAGCGTCATAATATGCACTAATGGGCAGCGGAAAATCCACGATGACTGCGACAAATGGAACATCAGCGACCTTGGCGGGTTAATGTATGGTGTAGCATTATGGGAGGAAGGCCCTATTTTATCGATGGCAGTCTAAATGGTGCAATGTATGCTGATTTCTTACGTAATGTTCTACCGATTTTACTACAAGATGTTTCACTGCATGGCAGAATGGCGATGTACTTTCAACATGATGGATATCCGGCACATAGCTCGCATGCAGTTGAAGCGGTATTACATGGAATATTTAATGACTGGTGGATTGGCCGTAGAAGCACCATACCATGGCCCGCACGTTCACCGGATCTTACATCCCCGAATTTCTTTTTGTGGGGAAAATTGAAGGATATTTGCTATCGTGATGCACCGACAAGCCTGAAAACATGCGCCAGCGCATTGTCAATGCATCTGAGAAAATTACTGGAGGCGAACTACTTGCTGGTGACAGGAATTTCGTTACGCATATTGCCAAATGCTTTGAAGTTGAAGGATATCATTTTGAGCTTTTATTGAAGTTCAAATGTTCAAATGTTTGTGCAGCTTAACTGCGGAGTCATCAGTCCATAAACTTACAGCTACTTATGAACTAATACTAAAGACACCACAAACATCCGTGCCCGAGGGGGGATTCGAACCCCCGACAGGGAATGGCCTCGCGCATCGTAGCATAGCGCTTCAGTGCGCTTGGCCGCTCCGCCCTGGTTTTATTTAAGTCATGAGGTAATTACTGGTAATCACGCAGTAACAGCATACGTTATCATAGTGTATGATAATTTTACAAAAGTACATATCACATTGGAACAACCGAAATAAAGTTCAAACGAACCTACTTTCTGTGTCTCAATTTAAAAAACCTACCTACTACCCACTGTTCGTCTAAAAGTGTGAGCAATGTGTTTATGAATATTACAGTGCCATCTATCACAAAGCGACAAAAGTGTTCCAAATGAAACATTCATATTTATTTACGTACTAGACGAATATGTAATAAAATGGGGGTACCTATTTAAAAAAATGCAGTTGATACCCGTTTGACCTATGGTAGCGCCATCTAACGGTCCAACCATAGCGTCATCTGTTTCCCCCCTTCAAACTAGAAAAATTTTGTTCTTTGTAGTTTTTTTTCGTTTGATGCTTCTTTCGTGAGATATTTGGCCCCGTCACAATAGGGTATTTGACTGTTTTCTGGAAATCGTTTTAAATTGTTAATTATGTCATATTATGGTCCGAACATGCTTTTTACCTCGTGGATTTCAGGACTTTTTTTTTTTTTTTTTTTTTTTTTTTTTTTTTTTTTTTGTAAAGAAATGAAATTCATATAATTTGAAAGCCCGCTAAAACGCTACATTTGACTCACGTGATGCCTGTGACGTCATTCAACACGCTGCTGTTGCTGATGCTCTCGTAAGGTAAACAAATACCTGTAATTGTTTGGGCCGAGGCCTCGTGTTTGGGCGTTAACGTTTGCATAATGACCTACAAATATTGCTTAGTTCCGCACTGTACCAATACATCTGTCAAGACTCTGGAAAAATTGTTCTTGCAACTACCAAAAAATGAGAAGATACGCAAAAAGTGGTTGACACTGGCGCGAAGAGATCCAAATGAAATAGCGGCTACTTCATGTGTGTATTTCTGTGAGTCCACTATATCCACTGAGTAAGGCTGCAGGACACAGTGTTTCGACGAAAAATATGATGTAATATAAAAGTTTTACTAAACATAAATAAAATAACTTAAGCCTTTTCTTCTGCACAGGGCTCTACCAAGCAATTTTCATTGCAAGTAAATAACGTTTCAACTGATTAGCGTTTTTAATTAAAGCATGGGGCTTTGTATGTGGACGAGTAAACGTAAATGGATTAGTTTGTAGTGTCAAAAGTAGTGACACATTCATATCAAACCAAATGTTGAATATGTAAGGAAAATATTGATATGCATGGCAGAAAGTTTACACACAATCGCAAACATTCACTCACAAAAACAACAAACCAGAAAACTCTGTAATTTCGGCGCTATAAATTTATTCCATCGTGTCTCGCTGGCAATGTTTGCGTGAAAGTGACACGCCTTTGGCTACGCGAAATGTGCGTTGCCGACATACGAGCGATATGAAAACACCGCCGACGCAACCCTCTGTCCCTGTTCTATACTATAGATATATTGTATAACTATACACAAGGCATTTTTGCAGTATTTTACAGGTTTTGATGTTTCACTTTGCACCAGTATTGAAGTAATTAAATAAAATTACTCACTTAACTGCGTGCTTTACTGGGTTAAATTTTATTAACTATCCCGGCGGCTTCCTGTTTGGCAACAGATGCTGAATAGCGAGAATCATGAGATGCCGCCATTAGCCAATGGCGTGACAGCGCAAATATTTTGTCGTGAAACCTTTGATTTACGAGGGCTGTTACTTTTACTGACCGGACAAGGGTACATACAATAATCATAGAGCAGGAACAGCATTATTTACTTCATGGTCTGTGCGATACACGAATCTAGTCATTCTATGTGGTCTGAACATCAGGACAAAGATTTTCTATCGTGTTGTTGATGTTGCCAATATAATCACTCAAGGCCGCTTGGATAGAAGATAAAATTTCATCCATTACTTCATAATATGGTGACTTCAGATTAAGTCTGCTGACATGAACAAATAGGGTACTTTTTCCAGTGGCATAAAATATCTCTTGAAATAATTAGCTTTAAAATGTAGGTATGCGTTACTTACGATGCAGTTTTCACGTTTGTTATTTCTGGCACGTAATGAAGACACCATAATTGCATCAACTTTAGGGAGGTTTTGGTTTCCGCTGTCAGCCTTCACATAACCATCTTCCATTGTGGCATAAAAACTGTAAACGCGTTTAGATCATGAAAAAACTGAACTTAAAGCTGCGAAATGGAGGAAACGCGTACAATAATACAGCTCCGGCTTCTAGTTGCCGCGCTGTAGGTGTTCTATGACGTCACCAGTACTTCAGCCAATAACGGAGCGGTTTCGATCACGTGATCTAATCGTGAAATTTGATGGTTTTTAAGCTTTAATTACGTAAAAATAACAGATGTTTTGTAAGAATTATGAGCGAAAATGTTGTCTGTATGTTATAATCATTCAAAATAACAATAATTCGAACCATATTTTGAACACAGGAAAATACCGTATTAATGGACCACCCTGCATATTAGTGTAGTGTCTATTCATTCGGACATGACTGAAAGAGCAAACAGCACACAAATCTATAGAACTGCTTATTGATTGACAAGGCAATTTAAAATTACTGCGAAAAACAGGCTAGTGATATTGGGTGAAAAATAAAAAGTCGGCCAAAACATCATAAAATGCCGTTCTTTAAAAACTCAAAGTTTCTTACATTCACCCCGTAAGCCGATTTCCCAATTTCGCATTTGGTTGGTCATGTAAATACTCCAAAATCGATTCTGGAAATCCACTTCTCTGAAATGATTTTCCAGTTCCACAATCGATTTTCGCCCACGTAAACGCAACAGTTTTCGAAGCGTTCTTCGCTTGTCAGATTGTGTTTTTTTGGTAAGAATTTTCGGACAGAGTGATATTTTCTAATGTGAAATAAAAGTATTAATATTAGTGTGTATTTAAGTAAACAAAAATAGCGATCATGCTGACTAAATCGGGGACTGAATCAGCTGCTTTTCAGCCGTCATCTTAAGTGGATTGGGAAATGCGATTCAGGCTGTGCCATGTAAACACGACAGCGAAAAACGGTTTTCGTCTTCCGGAAATGTGTTACTTGTAAACGTAGTGATTGTAAGTGCTTCTTCTGCGTGTCGTGGCTGCTAAGCAATAATAGCCCACAGAGTGATGGGCAACCGCGTTGAGACGCCTTATAGTAAACAAAAAAAACGCCGATGGGCCGCCGCCAGAACTGCTTCATAGGGAGGGACGAAGAAATAGTAGCTGGCGAACGCTCTCCCAAGTTTTCTCAGTACGCTACACATTATTAGCGATAAAATAATAGTACTTACATGACGTTATCAAAGTTTCGTCTTATACGGCGTAAACGATAGAAAATAAGTATTCACTGTATTCTACAACTGTCAGGAGAAGTATATAAGAGTGTAAAATGCTATTGTGTAGTGGTACCAGGGCCTGCTTGTAGAATCCTCTGAGTAATCCGTTGTTGGATTGTCAGTTATCATTTCTTTATATTCCGCTCGGTTTCTCGTTTAGCCCCCGTTAGCGGTGAATTCAAAGCTCCACATGCCTCAGCTATATGGTTTCTCAATATATTTTATGGATAAATATGACTTGTGATGTCCTCGTACCTTCAATCAGGTATGATTTATTCCGTTATTAGCATCCCGCTCAGTCTCCCTTGCTGTTTTTAGCACCTGAAGGTGTTATCTATGTTTCAAAACCGGTCGTGAAAGAATGTGAAAGATAAAGGCTCTCAACTGGAGCTGATTATTCACCATGAAAAATTTCAGCAACAGTTGCGGTTGCACCACAAAGAATATCTTATGACAACCAATTGTACTGAGATAGGGAAAAGCATATGTTTTACATGTCTACAGCGCACATTCCACCTTAGCGAAGTAACTCGTAGTGACTATTGGAAGTGACGATGCGTGTGTAACAACAATGCATGATGTCGCACTCTCCCAAGAATTCCTGGTATCTGTTGTAAGAGAATACAGTCAACTTTGACCCTAGCAAGCAGATCTTCGTCCATTTGTACGGGGTTTTCATAAAGTAAGGACGTAACACCCCAAGGTAAAATTTCAGAGCTGTGAGCTCCGGTGATGGCGATGGCCATGGTACATCATCACACAATCCAGTGACAAAGGGATTTGTTCTTCATGTTTAGATTAATACTTGTTCCATAGATCATCAATGCACTTGAACATCTAAGCCGGCTGGTGCACCATCGTGCTCACACCGTGCGTCTACATCTACATAGATACTCTGCAAATCACATTCAAGTGCCTGGCAGAGGGTTCAGTAACCACTTTCATAACTTTTCTCTACCGTTCCATTCTCTAATAGCGCGCGAGAAGAAAGAACACCTAAATCGTTCCGTTTTCGATCGGATTTCTCTTATTTTATTGGGATGGTCATGTCTCGATAAGTAGGTGGGTGCTAGCAAAATATTTTCACATTCAGAAGTAAAAGTTGGTGATTGAAACTTCGCAAACAGATCACGCCGCAATGAATAACGTCATTCTTTGATTGATTTCCACCCAATTCGCGCAACATTTCCGCGACGCTCTTCCCCCCCCCCCTCGCCCCACCGTAACGTGATAGAACAAAACGAGCTGCCCGTCTCTGAACCTTCTCAATGTCTTCCGTCAGTCTCACCTAGTGAGAGTCCCACACTGGGCAACAGTACTCCAGGAGAGGACGCACAAGTGTGATGTAGGCAGTCTCTTTGGTGGAGCTGGTGCATCTTCGAAGCGTTCTGCAAATGAAACGTAACCTTTGCTTTGCCTTCCCGACAATATTTTCTTTGTGTTCTTTCCAGTCAAAGTTGTTCGTAATTTTTACTCCTAGGTATTTGGTAGAATTTTCGACCTTGAGGTTTGACTGATTTATCGCGTAATTGAAGTTCAGCGGAGTTCTTTTAGTGGTCATGTGTATTACTTCACACTTCAAAAACGTTTCTGCACAGCTCGCAGGATCAACAGGTAACTATAGTCGGTGTCACGAAGGAAGGCGGCCCAGTTTTCAGCCGTTCTGTGCATCCCCCTCCATTACCGAAATGGCAGCCAATAATGTTCATTCTGTAGGCGCATGGCTGGCCGCGAGTTACAGGCTCAGCTGTTGGCGCTCGGCCCTAGCTCCTCCCCTCCACGCTTCTCCTCCTCTTTGCGCGGAATCGCCTTCGCCCAATGGGGAAGCAGGGTGCTGTTGTGTGATCTTGGACAATGTCCGCCCATACGTTAACATTTGCTGGCGGCCACCGATCTGGGGTTTGGAGTCTGTTTCGCTCCAGACGTGCATGGAGACTAGCGGGCGTTGGTTTCAACAATACTATGAGCTAAATTGTCGTTATGCTGTGTACGTTGTGTATGTTCATAATACTATAAACATATATTTCCCATCAAATGTTCCTCATCACATAGTAATCGGTTATGAACCCACCATCACGTTCCTACTGACACAAAAGATTTGCGACACCCTGTATTAATTGCATAGCTGATAAAAGTCAGAACCTCGATGAGGTTGTTAATGGGTGATGCTGTTATTTTCAAACAATTTACAGAGCTATAAAACTGCAGCGAAATGCAGCAACTTTCAGGCTTTAGAAACTGTCCCTTTACATACACTGACGTAACATAAATGGCCGGAAACTCCTGCAATTGTGTCATTCATTATACCATTAACAAACAATCGCTGTAAACAGTTATATCCATGAGGCCTATATGGGAGTATAAGTGAAGGAAATTACCACATAAAAGAGTAATAAAAGGAAATTCTAGACAGATTCATTGCAAGTGTAAACTACCCACAAAGGCTTTTGCATTAAAAATTTCGTTCTTGCAAGTCTTAAATATTGTTCCAGGTTGGACACTCAGAGAATACCCGAACATGAGCAGTGCATCACTGTTGAAAGAACATCATTCAGTAGCTCGTCCAACTTCAGTGAGGTATGCGGTGTGGTTTACACTCCAAATTTAGAAACGTTCTTAGGTGTTTTGCTTCCTCCTAAGAATATTTCGCGAAAATATCGTGTAGATAGCATATAGGCAGGAGATAGTGGATGCTCCAAGGTCTGACCGCACAAGAGCAGTCACAACTGAGGATAACAAGTTTCGGGTATGATTACCTATGACCCAAAATTTGCGAACATTAACCAGAAGATTAGGACGTGAACTGGATTTAGGCGAAGATCAGTGCAAAGAATGTTGCACAAACAGAAGCTTCGAGTTTACACTCCACGTTTCCTATACGGGTTACCTGAAGTTGATTCTAACTTATTCGATAAAACTGTGTGGTCTGACGAGACCAAGCCGCGGCGGAGTGACCGAGCGCATTGAGGCGCTATGCTCCGATGCGCGAGACCGCTCCCCGTAGGGGGTTCGAATCCCCCTTCGAGCATGGATGTTTCTGTTGTCTTCAGTATAAGTTAGTTCATAAGTAGTTTGTAAATTTAGGGACTGATGACCGCGCAGTTAAGTCCCATAAGGTTAACAAATATTTGAACATTTTTGACATGGCAAATTTCAAGTTAAGCGGACAAATTAGAGACATAGCGTCTGCACTTACCGATAGAGTGACAAGGTAAATATTTCGTTAAACCAGCAACGAAATGAACAAGATGTGTTTGGGAAGCAATATCATCATTCGGGGACTTTGGCCTTGTAGTGTCAAAAGAACAGTGGCAGGAGATGACTGTAATTGTAAGTATTGTTTGTTTTTTGTTACGACATATAAATTTAATCTTCTGTTTACCAATCGAGCAGGTACTGTTGCTCTACCTGTTAACTGAAAATCTGATTCATTTGTAATGAACCTCATGCACTTAAAGGAGAAACGAAGACTACATAACTACTCCTTACTCCTGTCCCCACGTCTCTTCCTTCTTCCAATATGGAATCAATGTTTGATGGTATATTTATTTTGATTCCATCCAGAATTTTACATGACTCATTTTTCAGCCTAACAAGATGCAAGAGCAGTTAATTGCACTGGCCTTCACTATAGAGTCTCACGTCATCCACTAATTAGACTAAAAGCGTCCCATTAGCACGTTCACTTCAGAAGGTTCAGGGTCGTGAGTCAGGTTTTCACACAAGGAAGAGTAAGATAATCTAGTAGCGTTTGGTCATGCTCTAGATTCCCGTGGCCGTCTTATCCGCGTGATAGAACACGTTATCGGACTTTTATGAATGTTTCAATTTATATTTATTTTGAAATGAAACATTCGTCGTTATAGATTTTCATTACTAATCTGAAACGCAAATCTATGAAAGTTACATACTGAAAATGCACGACAGTTTACTGGTATTGCTAAGCAAAGAATTAATTCGAACCGCCTGTTAAGTGTTGTTTTGTTGGTGGTTTGGGACAGGCAGACCAAACTGCCTAGGTCTTCAGGGGAGTGACAATAGGAAATAAGGTAAAGGATATGCAGTCCAGGAAGGAAAGAAAGGCTACACTAGCTCAGGGTCAAGTGCAAGGGGGGGGGGCTTAGTGTCTGTGGTGTACTTTGTACTTAAAAAAAAATTGTTTGTCACAATGGTCACCCTTCGGCACTGAGATAATCAAGGAAGGATTGCTGAATCAGTTTCAGCATGAGTCTCTGTTTAAGGAACTATGGTAACATTAGCCTAATGATCCAAGAGTTAATTTTATTTGTCTGACTTTCTTCCAAACTTTTACTAAAAATAACTTGTTGGAATGATGTATCATCCCTGAGTAGAGCACGTGTTGGAAAATAATAAAACGAGGCTGCACCTTTTCCGTGGTTGAGACATAGATTTCAGACTATGAACAAAGTGAAGTAATGGTGAAAAAAATAACACAAAAACAACTTCATTGCTAGCAGATGGCAAGATAAGAAAAAAACGGTGTAAAGTTTGTAGAGTCTATGGGACTTAACTACGGGGTCATCAGTCCCTAAACTTACAAACTACTTACGAACTACTTACAACTAAGGACGGCACAAATATCCATGCCCGAGGGGGGATTCGAACCCCCGATCGTAGTGGCCGTGCGGATCGTGACTGGAGCGCCTCAATCCCCTCGGCCACCGCGGCCGGCCTCAAGATAAGATTATCCCTTGAACGAATTACCAACGTAATACACTCGTAAATCAATATATATATATATATATATATATATATATATATATATATATATATATATATATATATATATATATTCGCTGCTGAAAAAAGACTTCAAAAACTATCGACAGTCATGCGAACCTGACAACCATCAATAGTGAGTTACAAGAATATTATTTCAATCGCAACTATTATAAATTCTATTACTATTTTGGATATTGGAATAGTGAAATCCCATTGTCACGAAGTATTTCAATATTCCTCATGCGTTTTCACATGTTGATGATTCTTTTTCTTTCATAAGACTTCGTAATATGATAACGGTTATCGGTTTCACACACGTTACTGTATAAAAGGGTCTTCACTGTTTCATGCATCACACTGTTCCACAGTGATTGTTGCGTTAGGGTAACGAGTATTTGTACCAAGTTTGGTTGAAATAATGTCCCGTAGTGTACGAAGAAATATGGAACATACAAAAACATACATCCATTTGTATAGTGATAGCTCTAGTTCTCGCCTTTACCCTGGTATTTTTTATTTCATTCTTACCTTAGTCCAAATCCTTCTTCCCCTATGTCTGTCACTTCTGTCCAACTCTGTCCAGTTCAGTTTCGTTTTCAAGCAGATGAATCCTTATGACGTCATATATCCTGAATAATATGTTTTTCAATAGTTTAACTTTCCATGTACATATTGTGAAATATTAGAAAACCGTGAAATATGCTGCGAATAGAGTTGATACTAAAGACGTAATGCCACGGCGGATTAGCCGTGCGCACTGGGGCGCCGTGCTGCGGTACGCGCGGCTGTTCGCCGTCGGGGGTTCGAGTCCTCCTTCGGGCATGGGTGTATGTGTTATCCTTACCTTAGTTTAAGTAGTTTGTAGGCCAGGAACTAATGACCACGCAGTTGAGTTCCATAGATTTACAAATACTTTTAAAGACGTAATACTTTAGTGCTTTATGTGTGATGGGGCGGTTTTTCGTACATCTCTTTGTTTATGATACGTCCTCAACTAGTTGTCGTACTATGATATGATTTCTTAAGGTACATTCAGTGGTATATGTGTACAATGACTGTATTATGTCTCGCGAAATTGCTTCTAAATCTACGTCACTTTGAGTTATTTTGGAAAAATTAACGACATGTTGAAAATAAATTTTCCGAAAGTATGTTCGTGATACCACATAGCTTTGTTACTATTATCATAGCACAAGCGAAATTACTAGCAACTGTTTAAAAAATGGAATACCACATATTTGTTTAGCATTTGTAAGTGGCTTTGAACTAGGTACAAGCGAAATTATTGTAAGTAAACAGTTACCTGGTAATTCGCTCGATATACAGTAGGCGGTAGGAACGAGAAACAATCTCCAGTCACATTATACTGGCATGCATTAAGTACACGGCCGCACAAAGTGTCTTCTACGGAAAGCTGGTTGCGGGGAGGCTACCCCCTCCCCACAAGTGTCACTGTCTTCCTTCATCGATTCAACAAGTTTAAGTACAGTTTGCTCAAAGACTACCTCAAAATCACCGACATACAGCTCTAATCTAAGACCTGGTGTGTTTACCTTAAATAACGTTCAGCTTGAAACTGCTTAAGTAATTTAGTTTTATATTTTGACCATTATATGTCCTTTCAACTCTCATTTTGTTTTATGCTGTTTGCACTTTCGTTGTATTACATCTGTCACTAATGCTCTTAAATATGTATTGTTTTATATCTTATCTTGTAAATATGATTTTACTACTTTTATTGTAAGGCTGTAGGATGTTAGATACCTATTAATATTGTGATATACATGGTACGAATTTCAATTCTATTCTAATGTTTCCATTGTAAAAAGCGCTGGCTGTATGGTCACTGTAACCAAAAGCCACAATAAAGAAGAATTTAATGAAATCAAAACACTTCAGATGGTATCCTGTTATCGATGTCACTCTGAGGAAGCTTGCAACTAGTGCTGGCTGTAGCAAACCCACAGAAGCTCAATCTGACAACAGAAACTCATAGGTCGCATGGCAGTTTCAGAATACGAATAGGCGATATTTGGCGCAGGGGCGATGTTTGGGATTGCCAAGGATTTGTGTTCCTTCGAGGCTGATATTGATAAATTAAATGGAAGGATAAAATGCCAAGATCGCAATTTTTTAAATTATTTATTTAAGTTGACCGGTTTCGACACTCTGTGGTGTCATCAAGGAAAGAAAAAAAAACTGTTTATAATAATGCTTCACATAAAAACTGGTAGGTGTACTGGTTGAGATTTATATATAAAAATCATGTACTGGTGGGTAATCAGAAATAAAATGGATGGCTGGTGAAAATAAAAACAGTAAAATATAAATAAAATAATAACCACTAAAATGCACATGTTTGGCTTAGCACCTTCATGAAACTATGTAGGTGCAGTTTTATGTAGGTGTTCTACCAGACAGGTGCACTATGGTGGTTATCATTTTATGTAAATTTTACTGTTTCAATTTTCACCAGCCATCCATTTTCATTCTGACCACCCACCAGCACATGATTTCATATATAAATATAAATCAGTACACCTACCAGGTGTTATGTGGAGCATTATTAAAACAGTTTTTTGTCAATGAGATCAGCTGATGACATCATAGAGCAGGCATGGCCAACATTTCCGCCCTGCGGGGGGAGTACACTGTAGTTGACCGCCTCGGCCGCGACCGTGTGTCGCTAGCGTCGGCTACGGAGCAAGAGAGAGAGAGAGAGAGAGAGAGAGAGAGAGAGAGAGAGAGAGAGAGAGAGTGAGAGAGAGAGAGAGAGCTGCGGAAAGAGTGAAACCGCACAGCACTGCTCTGTGGACTGTTTCAAATGTTTGAATAGCTTATGGGACTTAACTACGGGGTCATCAGTCCCTAAACTTACGAACTACTTATGAACTAGCTAACACTAAGGACGGCACAAATATCCATGCCCGAGTGGGGATTCGAACCCCCGACCGTAGTTGCCGTGCAGACCGTGACTGAAGCGCCTCAGTCTCCTCGGCCACCGCGGCCGGCTCCCGCGGTCAGATCCAACGTAAACGAAGTAACAGAGAAAGCTCAGCTCTGTAATGTGGTCGAAGGGCGGTAAAACAAGCAAACCATTTACTGTTTAGGTAACAATTAGTGTTTGTATGGAAGAATCACTACGCGAAGCTTTAGAAAATATCCAAAACACGAATCGAAGTATTGATTAGTAATGTTGTGATCCAAATTTGTAACTATTAGTATTGTACATGCACACTCGTCAAATATACAGCAGGCTTATTATGAAAGGTATATGTTTCTTAAATGAACTAGTATCATAAGTATGCTCTTTTAAAAACAATCTATATCTATAAATGTGAATGTCTGTTCGGTGTACGTTTATCACGTCTGAACCACAAGACGTAAAGAACTAAAAGTTTGTACAGTTACTAATGTCTACCCGGGGAAAGCTTTAGGCACGGTTTTATGGCGATCGGATAGTTATTTATCTACATACATTAATGTGAATGTCTGTTCGGCTTATCCCGTCCGAACGACAAGACGAAGAGACATAAATATCTGTACAGTTACTAATTTATACCTAAGGCAGATTTTAGGTACGGTTTCATAGCGATGTGATAGATATTTGTAATTTGAAGAATATAACGCGAAATTAGGAACAATAATTACTCTGAAAATTACGTTTACTCTTCGAAAATGGTTTTATTGGTTGCATTGTTGCTTGAGGGGCGATAGTGATAAAAGGGTGGAGTATATAGGGATGGAAAGTTATCGGTGTATATAAAATTCTACGTGTGTGTGTGTGTGTTAATATTTCGCTCTGCAGCGAAAACTACAGAACGCAAACGAATGGTCTCTGTGCAGTTGTTGTCGAAAGTCTCCAGTTGTACTCGATAGCAGTTCCATGCCGATAGCTATAAAGGGGGTGGAAGATATGGTGGTTGAAAGTCGTCAAATTATAAAAAAAAATCGGACTGAAGGCTAGCGATGACGTTTGCGACTCTATAGCAAGGAGGTTACAGACAGCGAAAAGTGATGCCAAAGACCATTTCTTTGTTCTATGCGTGCTACAATGCTACAATCTCTTCACCTCTTTCTCTTTAAGGATAAGTATACGAATAAGGATATATTAGACTAAATGAATGAAGCAATAAAAAAGAAATTTCTTTTAATACATCTCTTTAAAAAAATCGATTTGACGTTTCGCACATTACATCAAGTGATCGATCTGTGATATTATTACAATCATTATTGTTGAATTTCGTGATTGGGTTCTTCGAAAAGAGTGCATTTTTACGTGTGATTTGATCTATACTACTTGCATTCCTGATAATGTTGATTAAAAATGTAAAGATTAAAGATGGTATTGCATTTCATTTCATCCTTCAAAACCAGTCTGAAGATAGCTTATATATCATAAGCAACCAACACGCGAGCGGAGCCGCGGGTTTAAGCTAGTTTTATATAAGAGCTATGGAGTCTAATTTTTACTAGTAAATATTTTTTGTTATACCACAATTAAAAAGCTAACAAAAAAGATTGGTTTTAGGTGCATTTCCCCCCAGTTCCTCTGAAAAGATGCTAGCGCACGTTTTGACGGGCGCAGTACTTGCCTCACCACTGCAAAGCCTGCAGCATGTGTGGGAGTGAGGCGCCGTAAGCGGGAAACGTGGAAAGGCATTTTTTTGCAACACAGTGAGGCTACTAGAGTACTATTATAATTGGGATTTTAGCACTAATATATGTTTGCTTCCTTTTTTCATTCGTCAAAGCAGTAGCTTTACTCTTTAATGAAATAAGCAATATTCATCTGAATAGCAGAAATACATGTCGCTCTTCCTCTTCCTGCTCGCCATCCACACGCGGGGCGGTGTTTGGCCATGCCTGCAATAAGTGTCGAAACCGGTCGTCTTGAATAAATAAAAAAATTGCGATCTTGGCATTTATTCTTCCATTTTTAAAATAAGATCGCTCCTTAAGATGAGTAAATTATATTGAAAAATTAATTTAAATACGTTTTTCAATCTACATCTACATTATAAGGTGGTGGTGGTAGCTGAAATTAAATTTGGAGTGGAAATTAATTTAAAAAATGGCCCTGACTTATAAATCGTCGGTCTCAAATCTGATGTCAGCTTCGTGTCTGTCAAGCTGCATAGATTGTCATACAACAGTTTATGTAATATTTTGTCCAGTAAATTAATTCTCTGCTCAAAGAAAAAAAAATGAATTACCAGTATTTAATTAGTCGCCCCAGTAACTCGAATACGCATCTGCACTGCATCACAGCTGAGGTACTTACCATCCACCTTATAAATGTCCAACGGATGCTCACGTGCAATCCGCGGAAGCTGAAAATGTGTAAAATATCTACGTGCACCTAATGAATGCTTATGTGATTTACAGATTTTCGATCAGGATCTGTCTTTTGCTATGACATATGCTATACTAAAATATATGAAATTCTTCTTTCTGAATAATTTAAATTGATAATTACTTTCATTAATTATGTTATTAAACATGATAAAATATTTCATTAATGTTTGCATGTTATGGTGCCTTTCAGGTTTTGTCTCTAGAAATGGTATTGTGTGACATACGCAAAAAGCTCTAATCATTTAAAATGTTCACTGTGTTTTTTTAAAACTTAAACTTCTTAAACTTCTTGAAAATGTCTATTCTCCGTTGTATTTACCGAAATAAAATTTTTTTACACTATCATTCGCTCTCAGAAAAACAGAAGTGCTTCATTAAAAAATGTATAATTTTCTTTTACATAAATTTGTTTCAATCCTTCTCGTTCACTGTTTATAGTTACAATGCTGTCTACTATTTTGTGAAGGGTGTGCAAAGAACAAGTCTTGTTTTTTATAATTTTTATCAAGTTATTATTCACTACTAAATATTTTATAACACATTAGATACATATCTTTTATCATGCCTCTTCTTCTGGTCCTTCGATTTTTCTATGTGCAACACAAGAATCGGTTGGGTAGACTTTCCCGGCGTTATAACTGATAATATTCATCTCGGGTGTGCAGCCGGATACCGTCGTCAACTAAACACGATATTTCGACAGACCAACTGGCTGCCATCTTCAGGTGGGAGCGCTGATACACTTACTCCGGCGAGTTAGTGTATCAGCGCTCTCACCTGAAGATGGCAGCCAGTTGGTCTGTCGAAATATCGTTGTCAGTTGACGACGGCATCCGGCTGCACACCCGAGATGAGTATTATCAACACAAGAATCCTTTTGTTGATGGTACAGCTGATTTTCCATTCACCAACACAATCCAGTAAACAACGTACAGTGTCACTTTCAAATACTGTGGATAAAAATATTTTTTGCAGCCATAACAGTTCTTGTGGGTCTAAATACGCGATTTCGTGTTCGTCCCCAGGTTGAGGCACGAAACGTTGTCCGTCGATGGCGATTGCGCAATCCCGAGCCAGATACTTTTTTGGCACTCACTTACGCTACGTCACTCCCGCACTGAATAAAGTAAACTTTTGTTCACAGTAGATACCTTTATATCCAGTGAACCACGCGGTATACGCAATATCAGTGACGTAACTAGGACTTGGCTTGGGGGGGGGGGGGACGATAGATCTGCTTGCCGAGCAAAATTTTAGTCAGTTTCCAGACTGACTACCATCTACCATTTCCGTTGAAGAAACTAATTCACTCCCCCCCAATGAAAGATTATGCTAAAACACCCCAAGTTTTCAATCTTTACCTTTACCAGATTGCTGCCATACGATTTCTTTTCTTTTCTTTTTCTTTTTTTTCGGGTTCTGGGGGGGGGGGTTCTATTCCCCTCATCTCCCCCCCCCCCCCGCCATAGTTACGCCACTGCGCGATATTTTATGGCGGTGCCGGCGATTGCACCCGATTCGCGAATTCCATCCGCTCACGACACGACTTCACACACACAAGAGTCCCACCATGCTCCGCGCTGATCGTTGTTTGCTTACAAAACTATGTCTCTTGCAGCAGCTACATTTTTATCTCTGCTCAACTGACAATCAAGTGAGGCATGAAAATATTAACAAACATACAAATAAAATAAAAGAATTATACAATACATACATGTAAGTCTATCGAGAATACAAAATAATTAGAAGAATACATTTTAGAATGTGACGTGGAGGCGTGCTGCCATATATAAATGTCAACTTATTCCCACGAGTTAGTAGCTTTCACTCGGTGAATACTAGATAGAAGTCGAATCTAGATTTGCATCACACCACCTTAACACTTGTGCAGAGCCGGCCGCGGTGGCCGAGGAGGCTAAGGCGCTCCATTCACGGTCTGCACGGCCACTACGGTCGGGGGTTCGAATCCCCCCTCGGGCATGGATATTTGTGCCGTCCTAGTTCGTAAGTAGTTTGTAAGTTTAGAGACTGATGACCCCGTAGTTAAGTCCCATAGACTATACAAACATTTGAACATTTGAACTTGTGCAGAAAGGGGTACAGTATTCTGCAGCATCCATTTTCAATAAGCTGCCACAAGAACTAAAGAATCTTAGCACTAATCCACACGCTTTCAAATCTAAATTGAAGAGTTACCTCATGGCTAACTCCTTTTATTCTGTCGAGGAACTCCTAGAAAAGTTAAACAATCAAGCTAATTCATTTTTTTCTGTTTTGATTCTTTTCACTTTGTCTTAAGATTGTCGTGAGCAAAGGACTACTTAAAAATTTTCTATTACCATTCTTGTGTAACAATTAATGTATTGACCTTTGTGCTGTACCGCTGATAGTTACACTAATAAAGAAACAGAAAAAAAGGAGACAATGAGGACAAGCTTTCGGAACACAGTTCCTTCATCTGGTGGGAGAGAAGGGAAGAAGAAAGGATGGGAACGGAAGGGAAAGGTAATTCATGACCTAGGTCGTGAATTACTTTCCCTTCCGTTCCCATCCTTTCTTCTTCCCTTCTCTCCCACCAGATGAAGGAACTGTGTTCCGAAAGCTTGTCCTTTTTGTCTCCTTTTTTTCTGTTTCTTCATTTGTGCTACTATCGGCGGTACAGCACAAAGGTAAGTACTGGCCAGCCACTCTATCTCGTTTGATCAATATTCATCATCTCTGAGGAGAATTTTCATCATTAATGTATTGACTTGTTCCATGACCATGGAGTCTCACTCCTCAATTGGGTCCTATTGACAGAAGAAAAACAATAAATAAATAAAACAATAAGGTTCGTCTGTGACCTTAGAACATGTTGATTGTTACTACTGAGCGAATGACGCACTCTTCCCCAGATGCTGCTGCAACGCGCGTCAGGCGCGGTGGCGGTGGCTACGGTGGATACGGCGGCGGCGGCGGCGGAGGCGGCGGGGGCGGAGGCGGTTTCGGCGGCGGTGGCCTTGGCCACGGAGGATTCGGAGGCGGCGGCCTGGGAGGCGGTGGAGGCTTCGGAGGCGGCCACGGCGGCGGTGGTCACGCAGGCATCGGCGGAGGCGGCTTAGGTGGAGGCGGCCTAGGTGGTGGCTTGGGCGGGGGCGGCCTAGGAGGGGGCGGACACGGGGGCTACGGCGGGGGCGGCCTAGGCGGAGGCCTGGGTGGGGGCGGCCTAGGAGGCGGCGGACACGGAGGCATCGGCGGGGGCGGCTTTGGCGGACACGGCGGCGGCGGCCTGGGCGGCGGTGGCCTCGGAGGCTACGGCGGGGGCGGATACCCCGGCGGCGGAGGCGGCGGCTGCAGCACCTGTGGAGGCGGAGGCGGAGGGCCCACCTTCTCCAAGAGCAGCTCCCAGGCTTCCAGCTCCAGCTCCGCGTTCTCTGGAGGACTAGGAGGCTAGTGAGTATCTCTCAAATTACGTCAAAGATACTTAGGCCGGTATTACACTATCAAATTATTGGACAAAGAATTGGACGAAAAAATTGGATGACATATTGGTCATATTTTTTGACAAAGAAATTGGATGAAACGCAAAAGGGGGTATTACACTATCATCCAATATTTTGTCAAATTTGCTTCAAAAAGGCGGTGTCATGCTCAGCTATTGTTTATACTACAGTTGCGTTGTGTCTGCATTTAGAAGAGAAGGAGGGAAAAAAGAAAAGGAAACGCACTTGGATGAAACCGTGGGTGTTAGAGCGAGATAAATAAAATTTGTTACGGGATCGGGAGGATTTTCCTTTTTTATGCCGTCGGCAGAACAGCCAGGCCGTTCACTGCTAATTATTTTGTCGCTCTTCGTCCTTCACAGTTTGCAATAGAGTAACAAACAGTGTATACGAATAAGATTGTTAAGTTGATAATGCAAGTTTCATTATATAACGTTTTAAATGAAAAAAATGTGAGCACTGACAAAGAGGATAATCTAAATTGTTTATGACGTTATTAACATTGTAAGGGGGGAAACATTGCTGATAAAGTAAATAGGCTGTATTTATTTCCTTACAAAAATTGGCTGTCGTATTTATATGTACATAGATTCGCTTGCAAACAGATGTCGATGTTTTGAAAGTTGTTTCATTTCCCAGAACTTAGCACACCACGTTACCAAAATCATACATTCTAAAATCTGCTTCGGCCGTATTAAGATTTAGGGGTATTACTTCTTCAATTCCGATAGTATATAATGACATTTTTACTTCACGGATTGTAACTCAACCTCACTTTTGCCGCAGGGTATTGGGGCTACGCGAATTGACGTGACGGACAGTGTGAATTGGCCTTGTCACCTGTTATACAACGCCCCATCTGATTTTTTTTTAAATTTTGTTGTTGCTAGAAAACACTACACAAACATTCCACTACTAGCCATGTCTGCGAATACGAACGTTATGTCCAAGTAATGTCAGATATTTAACCTCCAAATAAAACAGCTGTAGTGGCAAGGAAACTGTATACTACTAGCGCTCCAAGCGATCACATTTCTCACTGCAAGAAACAGAAGACGAGCGATTTCTTTGATCAAATCTAGGCCGAGGCCATAGATTGGATGAAATATTGGACGATGTTCCCATTACACTGCGTCCAATTTTTCTTTGTCGAATTCTTTGACAAATAATTTGATAGTGTAATACCGGCCTTATGAATCCCTTACGAGATCTTTATTTGCCATAGAACGCTCATATACACTCATTTTACGTTGATGACTAGTTTTGACTCGTTATTTCCTCAAGGCCTTTGACACTGTAACTCAGAAGCTGCTTCTAATGAAATTGCGTGCTTATATAATACATCCCCAATTGTGCGATTGGATTCGCGATTTCCTATCAGAAAGAACACACTTCGTAGCAGTGGCGGCTGGTGACCAGAAAAGATGGTAGTGCACTTTTTTCACCAGCTGCCACCTCTCCAATATGGCAGCTCAACGCATTCCAAAAAAAAAAAAAAAAAAAAAAAAAAAAAAAAAAAAAAAAAAAAAAAAAAAAAAAAAAAAAAAAAAACGCTGTTGAGCCAAGATATCATAGATGTAGATGAATAAAAACTGCAAAGCTGCAAAGTCTCTCAATTTTGGCGAAAAATAATCGCATATCTTTATTAGTAGAAGTGGCTTTAACCATAATGAGATTTAATTGGTGGACATAGCAATGAATATATGAAGCATTGCAAAACTTTTGCTTCACAAGAGCCTGCACCTCACGTGACGAATTACTCATGACTAAATGACTAATGGGCTATTGTGTGGACAATTCTCTAAATAGTAACTTAACTGTTCTATGATATGCGTTGCCAAAGTCTGGGAATCATGCTTTTCTTGTGCTATAAAATCCCAAAACTTTCAACTGGTCTTCCATTAATAATGCACCTATACACTATAACCATCTGGAAAACACAGACTACATCGCTGGTGCCGTCAGCTATTACAACCAGAAACTCGGCACCCTTCATTTTGTTCCTGATTTCCTCTTGGCAGGCTTGAAGCATGCTCCGGAGTTCATTCTAGATCGTTTTGAGGCGTCTTCAAAAACTGTTGCCTTTTCCATATGCGATTTAATAATGAATCTAATTCTGACTAAAATTAATCGAGGCGAAAAACGCCAGGATTGGAAAATGATTCAGTCTCATTGTGTCCTCTGGTGGCAAGTTCCGAAGAACCACAGGAACGGATACAATTAATGATTAGATTTAGTGTGTTCCTGTTATCTGTAACCTTTTGATTGTGTATCTCTGACTAATCAAGTGGCTATATTTACATTGCCTAGACTTGCCAGATTTAAAACATTATTGACATGGACCGAAGAAAGTTCGTGTTTCCTTATTTTATCGTGAAGGTGTCGAATGTCAATGACTCCTTGTTTAGTCCAGGAAACTCTCCTCCAAATAATAAACAAGGAAAACAAAATAAGGCGTTTATCACATCTCAGCCACACATTCATAGAGTTCAGAGTTAACTTTTATGTTGAATTGACGACTTTTCGTTTAAACTGTCTGTGAAATTGTCAAACTGGGAATCGGTCTACCTAGCCCCTTGATTTCTAATTTCTATTCAAACTTGCGTAAATTGAAGCGTTCAGAAAGCAAGGAAATTACCTGATTCATTATTTCATCTGTTCACTTGAGCCTCAAAACTCACTATAAAACACGCTAAACAACGAACACAACGCACAGTTACTTCGCTTGCAGCTACACGTGAACTGATTAAGAAGGCGCGAAAAGCCCATTTTATTCGAAGGGCAGACGAATACGGTTGTCTGCGGCTGACAGGGTGGCTCGGCCGCGATGTGTATACACTCGAGGCGCCTATAGGGGAACACTGTTGCCAAGCGTTGCCCCCGCACCACGCACACCCCCTGAGACACCCTAGTCGGCGTTTGCACGCCGGGTGCAAACCCAGCCGCTGTCGGCGAAGTTCGGTCCACTCGGGAGCGGTCGGTGCATAGCAGCCCGGGTGTTTCAAAAGATATAAATGGAGCGCTATGTCTCCCCCTGCATAGAATTTCTAAACAGCAAACGGAGTTTAACAATATTATTATTCCTGGAGGTAGCGCAAACCTGCAAACCTATACAGGAGCCGCCCCTGCTTCGTAGTAACTGACGGTAAGTCATCGAGTAAAACATTTGTGATATTTGGCGTTCCCCAGGGAAGCGTTATAGGTCCCCTACTCTTCCTTCTGTTTATAAACGATTTAGGAGACAATCTGAATAGCAACCTTACACTGTTCGCGGATGATACTTTCGTTTATCGGTTAGTGAAGTCAACAGAGGATCAAAAGCAACTGCAAAGCGATTTAGACAAAATTTCTACATGGTGCGAAAATTGACAATTAACACTAAATAATGAAAAGTGTGAAGCAATATACATGACCACTAAAAGAAATCCGCTGAACTTCAATTACACGATAAATCAGTCAAACCTTAAGCTCTTAAATTCTACCAAATACCTAGGAGTTACAATTACGAACAACTTAGACTGGAGAGAATACACAGAAAATATTGTGTGGAAGGCGAACCAAAGGTTACGTTTCATTGGCAGAACGCTCCGAAGATGCAACAGCTCCACCAGGGACTGCCTACATCACACTTGCGCGTCCTCTCCTGCAGTACTGTTGCCCAGTGTGGAACCCTCACCAGGTGGGACTGACGGACGACATTGAGACGGTTCAGAGAAGGGAACTCGTTTTGTTTCATTACGTTACAAAGGGGAAAGCGTCACGGAAATTTTGCACGATTTGAGGTGGAAATCATGAAAAGAACCAAGTTATTCATTGCGGCGAGTTCTATTTGCGAAATTTCAACCACCGACTTTTACTTCTGAATGTGAAAATATTTTGCTAGCACCCACCTACATAGGCAGACATGATCATCCCAAAAAAATAAGAGAAATCCCATCGAAAACGGAACGATTTAGGTGTTCTTTCTTCCCGCTCGCTATTAGAGAATGGAACGGAAGAAAAAGGTTATGAAATTGGTTAAGGAACCCTCTGCCAGGCACTTAAATGTGATTTGTAGAGTATTTATGTAGATGTAAAGAGCCATTATCAAATATGTAAAAAAAAATCCTTAATCAGAAAATGTTTGTCAAGTTCGTATCTTAATTGGCCAGGCATGGTAAGACATGTGTTTCAAATGAGCTGACAGTATAGTGGCGTGCTATAAATGGTATGCCGGCCGCGGTGGCCGAGGGGACTAAGGCGCTCCAGTCACGGTCTGCACGGCCACTGCGGTCGGGGGTTCGAATCCCCCCTCGGGCATGGATATTTGTGCCGTCCTAGTTCGTAAGTAGTTTGTAAGTTTAGGGACTGAGTTAAGTCCCATAGAATGTACAAACATTTGATTTGATTATAAATGGTATGAACATCACCAGTGAAATATGCCTCGTCATGTTGTTCAACACAATGTCCTTTCTTCCCCATATGTCCAGGCAGTGTGTCATCACAGCAAGAACTGAAGATAGACTGATGCAATAAGCCATGAATATTGAATATTTATAAATGATACATCTGCTAACAGGTGGCACCAGGATGGGAGCATGAATCGATAAGTATTACATCCAATGATGTGCAACATCTACACTTGTCTACATCTACATCTACATGGGATACTCTGCAAATCACATTTAAGTGCCTGGCAGAGGGTGTCACAATGAATCATAATCCTAAACTGTCATTTTACATTTTACAATAATTTCTTTCCATTTAATTATTAGAAAGTCCATCCCCACTTCTTGCTGTGATGACACATTGCCCGTACATGTGGGACAGGAAAGTGATGGCGATGTGCGTACCATTTATATCTTTCCACTAAAGTGTCAGCTCATTTGAAACACATGCCTGTAGAATTAAGTTTGAACTTGGAAAACATTTGCTGTTTAAAAAAGTTTTTTGTTTTTGTTTTTACATTCGACTTATAGCTATTTTCAGGCTGACTGTTCTCTATACAGGGTGTTACAAAAGGGTACTGCCAAACTTTCAGGAAACATTCCTGACACACAAAGAAAGAAAACATGTTATGTGGACTTGTGTCCGGAAACGCTTAATTTCCATGTTAGTGCTCATTTTAGTATTTTTCTGTAAATGTAAATTCCGATGTGCAGACAGTTGTCAAAATACCCAATTGTTCCGTTAGTATGTACTGTACTTACTCGATTCACGTCATCAACACTGATTTTCTGTGAAAGTTTGGGCAGGAATTGTTGGTGATGTCTTGAGTGGGCCTCATGTTCTTCCACCTACGCTCACTGGAGCATGTTATCATGATTTTATACGGGATACTCTACCTGTGCTGCTAGAACATGTGCCTTTACAAGTACGACACAACATGTGGTTCATGCACGATGGAGCTCCTGCACATTTCAGTCGACGTGTTCGTACGCTTCTCAACAACAGATTCGGTGACCGATGGATTGGTAGAGGCGGACCAATTCCATGGCCTCCACGCTCTCCTGACCTCAACCCTCTTGACTTTCATTTATGGGGGCATTTGAAAGCTCTTGTCTACGCAACCCCGGTACCAAATGTAGAAACTCTTCGTGCTCGTATTGTGGACGGCTGTGATACAATACGCCATTCTCCAGGTCTACATCAACGCATCAGGGATTCCATGCGACGGAGGGTGGATGCGTGTATCCTCGCTAACGGAGGACATTTTGAACATTTCCTGTAACAAAGTGTTTGAAGTCACTCTGGTACGTTCTGTTGCTGTGTGTTTCCATTCCATGATTAATGTAATTTGAAGAGAAGTAATAAAATGAGCTCTAACATGGAAATTAAGCGTTTCCGGACACATGTCCACATAACAAATTTTCTTTCTTTGTGTCTGAGGAATGTTTTCTGAAAGTTTGGCCGTACCTTTTTGTAACACCCTGTATATAGTGTCGCTGACATGGATAACATCTAGATTACATAATGTGCTACATTTATTGTACAGTTCGGCACTGTGAATTCACTGTAGTTTTGTTTTTAAGTGTTACAGATTTGATACTCTTTAACGAGTTGAAACTAGTCATCAATGTAAAATCAGTGTATATAAGCGATCTGTGGCAAATAAAGATCTCAGATTCGTAAGTATCATATGAAGATCACATTCTGTATAAAACCTGAATAAGAAGTCAGGTAATTATAATTATGTCAAAGAATTGTGGCGTCTGTTCTTTCCAACATGTTCGAATTGAAAGAAACCGTAACTCTTCATGTTGAGGAGTGATGCGTATTTCAGCGCGTTTCCATATGAGAATCGTATTCCCGGCGGGAATGCAGGATCAGCTACATGTCATGGAGTACAGTAGTGGACGTATGAGGACATATGAAGGTTTTTGTCGGACTGCGCATGCGCTTGGGTGTTGCGCGCAGTGCTGTTAAACGCACGTGCCTAAGGCGGTACAGGGGTTTAACGCAACTGCGCAATAAGGAGGTGATCCCGGCTTCGAGCACAAATTTACATAGGTCACGTTGCATGATTACTCATGCCAAGTGCTGACACTAAAAAAAAACCAGTTACAATTTATAATACATACAAGTCGCTTTTGTAGATTTCAAGTAGGGTAAGGTCGGCCGAATCGGGTCGGGAGATGAATTCCCGCCTAATCGACATGAACGAAGTAGTATGGGAAGTGCTGCCACACAGCGCTGACTGTTGGAACTCTGTCTATGAGTTTCAAAGTGATAGACATTGTCAGGAGTGTTCGTTGTTGTGTAAAAAATTTGTGAAAGATTGCGCTGTTTGCGGTAAGTTCTTAAAATTTTCTCGATTGTAAAACAGCTTTGGATTCAAATTCATATATCTCTGGTAATTCGTCCAGTAGTTTGTTAAGTATTCCTTTATAGTCGACATGGTCGATTATAGAGAGTCCGCAACTGCACTACGTTATTTTAAATGTGTTTATTTCCGTCAACAGTTGCTATAAAATTGTTTCATAACATGTTTCGATCACTTGGATCATCTTCAGATCTTATAGTTGCGTCCGCAACTCGTCTGGCTGAGTTGCGGACGCAACTATAAGATCTGAAGATGATCCAAGTGATCGAAACATGTTATGAAACAATTTTATAGCAACTGTTGACGGAAATAAACACATTTAAAATAATGTTAAGTATTCCTTTAGCAGTAAATTTATATAATGGAGAAAGGTTACGGTGTTACCGGCGCGTAGTTATGCTTGTGCAGGATTGCCAACGTAGGGGAAAAATAATTTGCATTTCCGCCGAATCGGGTCAATACAATCCGGGTGAAAAGGGTCAATGATTTTATTTCGATTCATTGTAGTTATTATATTGTTTCGTTTTTTATTGCAGACGGGGAAATATAAAAGAAAAACCGTTACTTTGTGGAGTAAATTAAAGCTTACCGGGAGGGTAGGAGTCATGCAGCGAATTGTTTGCGGTACCGCATTCCTGTCTACAACGGCGACTGCAAAGTGGAAAGAATTATCCAGCAAAGGTGAAAGGTGGTCAGAAAACGGAAACCACTACTTCTTACATCCCCAGAAAATTTAAATGCAACAAAAAATAGATTGGAAAAAAAGAGAAAAATCTCATCCCAGCCCAAAAGTTTGAAGAAACGCCAAGTTAAGAGCAGACAAGTCCTGCAGTATCAATCATCAGCGTCAAGTTCATCAGAATGCTCCGAAGAAACAGATGACGATAACACATCTTGTGAACTCTGCAACATTAAATACAGCGATCCAATATCAGCGAAACTTGGTGACTGGATTCAGTGTCAAGGAAATGGCAGGGAATGGTACCACGAGAAATATGTTGGTGCAGTAGGGACGAAGAGATTTGTGGAAAATCTGTTGCTATTTTAAAGTGATGCATATATTTTCGTACCGACGCTATTCGCCGAATTGATGACCCGTTTCCCCTTACTTGAAGAAGGCAAATAGGGTCATGCAGCTCAGCTTTCAGATTTATTTTGTCAAACTATGAACAATATTTAAGAAGTGTTATCTATTTGAATTTATAAACAAAAGAACATAGTTTTTATGGATATACAATGAAAATTTGGTCGTGTGTAAACTTGTCATTTATTTCTAATACATTTTGGCCCGATTTGGCCGACCTAACCCTAAGCTTTTGAAGAAGTAGCAGGGATAAAGTAACGGAAAAGAGGGGTGTTTTTTCAAATGAAAAGGTGAGAAACTACACTGTGGATATAACTGGAGGCCTTGAAGTACTCACCAGAGGCCTAACTACCTCACAGTTTAATGAGCTGAAGGATTCCCTGTTCCCAGAATTCAAATGTTCAAATGTTTATGAAGCTTAAGGGACTTAACTGCTGTGTCATCAGTCCCTAAACTTACAAACTACTTATGAACTACCTTACACTAAAGACGACACAAACATCCATGTCAGAGAGGGGATTCGAACCCCCGTCCGTAGTGGCCGTGCAGACTTGTGTCCTGGTGATGACCTAAGAAAGCGAAAACTAGTTTGAAACGAATAAAGATTTAGTAGAACAAAACGGTTTATTTGTTTCAACCTAAAATATAAAATTCTTCTACGAAGAAGGCAGAGAAAACCAATACAAAAGATAAATCCATTCTCTGTATAATATTAGGGGGAATTGTTACAGTCTCATGGGCGAATGACTCATCATAGCGTTTTAAAGTGATAGAACAGTCGATTTTGTAGCCCTATTTTATTCGTCTTGTTGTTGTCCGGAGACTGGTCTGATGCAGCTCTCTACCGCACTCTATCCTCACAACCCTCTTCGCCTCTTCATAAGAGTGGCAGCCCACTTCCATTTGAATCTGCTTACTGTATTCATCTCTTGGCCTCCCTCTACGATTTTTACCCCACACACTTCCCTCCAATGCTAAGATGATGTCTAAGAATGTGCCCTACCAATCGATCCCTTCTTTTAGTCATGGTTTGCCAAAAACTCCTTTTCTCCCCAATTCTGTTCAGTACCTCCTCATTAGTTATGTGATCCACCCACCTAATCTTGAGAATTCTTCTGTAGCACCACTTTTCAAAAGCCACTTCCCTCTTCCTTTCTGAACTGTTTATTGTCCATGTTTCATTCTCGTACAAGGCAACATTCCGCACAAATGCCTTGAGAAAAACTTTCTTATACTTAAATTAATATATGATGTTAGTAAATTCCTCTTTTTCAAAAACGCTTTTTTCCATTGTCATTTTGCATTTTATATCCTCTGTACTGTGACCGTCATATGTAGACCGCGGATGTTTAGGTCATAAAAAGAGCATTTTAGGCTTCTAAAACAGTCTCATTCATTACCTCATTTAGGCCAAATAAAATCTAAAGTAGGTCCCAAAATGTATTCAGCAGAAGAAGTAAACACAACGTGTTTACTTATGAACAAAGATTTATTTGTTTACAACCAGGATAATGAATAGGCCGCCATTTGAAGAACCCAACACTAATGTTAAAACCGACAACACACCTTTATAGTTTTTCGAAGATAAAAATATAATGCAAATCACAAGCCCTATGTTCAAATACATGTAATGTATAATTTAAGAAACGCTGAATAAACTTGTGGTTTGAAACATTCAGATCATAGTTGGCTCCAAAGTAAATAACTGAAATCTTTTGAAGGTTTTCTAGAGAAAAGCCATGGCGCTCGTCGGTTCGTATTAAATTATATGTCGACAATGGACGTCCCTACATAAACAGATATAACAGGGGCGAATTCAGTTTCGGTACATTTTGTATAGGAATGATGCAGTCTTTGTGATTGGATTTTCCACTAACTATGAATGACTGCCACGCAAAAGTCTTTCAAGTGGAATTTTTCTCCCACTCCACTTGACGCTTCATTAATTTTTTTCGCTTTCTCCAGCAAAGCAGTGTTCTCGAAGATAGGTTTACCTGAACCTTCTAATTCTGAAATAACTATCGCCATCAATGTGAAGTTGGCTCAAGTATAAGCCAGGTCCCGTCGAACTGACGAATCTCCGGGCAATTGCGTTGCTGAAGTTACAGGAATGGCGTCCTCCGATAGATTTTCAGTTACCTTCTTGATAGCTGGGAGATGCTTACTGTAGTGTTCTGTTGCTGCTAACCATGATCGCTTCAACTGGAACTGGAAACTCTTCGTACGTGCTTGTACCATTGACGGTGCTTACCGAAACCTTTCTTTAACATCATCATCATCATTAGGGACTGATTATGCCTTTCAGCGTTCAGTCTGGAGCATAGTACCTCTAATAAAATTCCTCCATGATCCCCTATTCAATGCTAACATTGATGCCTCGTCTGATGTTACGCCTTTCACTTCAAAATCATTCTGCACCGAATCTAAGTACTTCCTTCTTGGTCTACCTCGACTCCTCTTACCCTCAACTGACGAGCTCATGAGTCTCTTAGGTAACCTTGCTTCTCCCATGCGTGTAACATGACCCCACCATCTCAGTCTGTTCGTTCTAACAGCTTAAACTTGGAGATTGATAAATAGGGAAGTTTAGCCTTACTTGATCTGCTATACAATTGATACCGCGTGCTATACAAGTTACAAGCAGCATGAAAGGGTAGAACACATGGCGGAAATGAAACGCTGCAACGATATGTGCAACGGCATTTATGAAAGCAAGAAGCACTATCTATTCAGCTGTGCCATTTAAATACAGCGCCTTCTAGAAACTGTTAACACAGTAGGAGGACTGTTTGAAAAGTCCGCGGAAAGTCCGAGAAATGGCACCACCGGCGCTTATCGAGGTCATGTTTAGTTAGTAGCATCTTTTGAAAGAACGCCATAGTGGTCTATTTCTTTGTCTTTGGCATTCGAGTGAATCAAGGAAGTCGAGTGATTGTCAAAGAATTGACGAAACAGAATTTCGTGCAGCGATTAAACATTATAAAAGGTAAATCGCCGCCTGGTGAGCCACCCGCGAAAGTTGCTGCGGAAATGAAAGTCGATATGAGTGAGATTAGTGTTTGGAAAACAAATCGATCAGAAATTCCAACATTTCGTTCCATTCGAGCGTCAGGCAGCGCAATGAAATCTCGAAAAACAGTGAGGAAACGTTCACATTCTCAGTTAGAAGAGGTTTTATTTTTGTGCCCTTAACAGATAAGAGCCAAAGGCATACCAGTTTCAGAACCTCTAATTCGTCAAAAAGCGATGATTTTTCATGAGTTGGTTGAAGGAAAGGAGCAAGAATTCCTCGGAAATGATGGCTGGCTGGATCGGTTCAAGAAGCGGCGTGGCATTCGCACGTTTTACGACCATACTCCGCGGTATTGACGCAATTTGGTGTGTTTCACGCGTGAAAACAGGAGACCGGTGTATCCGAAATTTTCGTTATCTGAACTGGCCATCGTCCCGATCATTTCGGATAAACGTATTTTCTTAACAGAGGACACTTCTTAAGGGCAGACAATTTTATTTTCCCCATTGGTGTCCGTTATTCAGAAGTGTTACTGTATTTTAAATATCATGCAGGAGATGCACACTATGAAAGCGCTTAAGCAGGCTCCGAGTTCATCCCTCAACAACCAGGTAGAATTGAAACATTATAATACCTTAGAAAATTTTGATTCCTGGTATTCACGATAATGTTTGCTGAAGGTGTCTAAGTTATTATAAACTCGACGACAGTGATCATCTCTCTTTCATATTTTTGAACAGCTCGAGAGATATCTATACAATTAAAAAAAAAGAAAAATCACTTTTATATTTTAGTGTACTTGAAAATTTTTCCCCTTTTTATGAGAACAGCAGTGTATATTTTGTAAGCGGTGACCACCCTTCAGTTGGGCTTGTTTAGAGTTCCTTCTACCGAAAAGCTGCTAGTTAGCCAGTTTTCTTTGTTCCTGTGAGACACGTAGCACTACTACATACCACGCCGTCTCCAACAACTTGAGTATGCGCGTGTTGTGTACGTACCGCGGTTGTAACACTTTTATTTTTTTTTTTTTTTTATTTTTTTATTTTTTTTTTATTTTATTTTTTTTTTTTTTTTTGGACATGCCGTTTCTTTTCAATAAGAGGCTCATTTCAGATTCTTTTTGCGTATGTTTTTCTCATTAATGTTTTGTTTTTACTTAGTTTATATTGAACTAGCTGCAAACCCGGCGTTGCCCGGGTGTTTATTTATCTATCGTACACTCTTGTAGTCCACATCCCCTTCCTCTCTCTCTCTGCATCCATCTCTTTCTCTCCAATCTCTCTTTTCGTTTTCACCTTCCCCTCTCTAGGCAAAGTTTTGTACAAGGTACACTATGTCATTTGCCATACAATGATTTATGTACCCAGTGATCTTCCACTTAGTTTAAAGGTCATGTGTGCAAAAATGATAAAGATTGGACCAAAACTATGCAGTTTATAAAATTCCGTAAGTTAAGTACCGTCTACCATGCGCCGAACGAAATTTTATACAGATAGTGACATTCCTATAGTTTTTAAGGTAGAGTGTGCAAAATTTCATTAATATCTGAACGAAACTATAGATTTCTATGCAATAGAAACGCAGGGCCACATTGAAAAACGCACTTTGTTCTTCTCAAATATTCCAGTTTTATTTCATACAACCCTTGTTCTGAGAGTAACGAAAACAACAAAACAATGATCTGTGAAATCGGTCGAGCCGTTCTCAAGTTATGGTGCGACCAAGATATTTAGGGATACATTTTTTATGTTGTAAAGTACCCTCCCCCATGAAACTGTAGATTTAGTGAGTCTGTAGAAGAAGTATGCACCGTCCATGCACCTGTCACAAAATACTTTCTTAACTGACGTTTTCTACCTATAAAATACATTCCTGGCAAATTTCCGCTTCATAGGTGAAGTAGTTTTCGAGCTTTCGTGTTTAGTGAGTGAGTGTCCTTTCGATTTTATATAGAGATTAAGAAAACAGATTGCTTAATTTTGCATGCGAGAAATTAAGTGAGACTTGCAGACGAAATAGTAACATGCAAATCTGTAATGCTAAATTTATTTGATACAAGGACATGCCTGATGCGACAGTTTTACGGCATCTACAGTGAAAATGTTGTGATCAGTATACTTCTTTTCATCATTTTGTGTGTGTGTGTTTGGCCGGGGGGGGGGGGGGTTGGTTAGTTACAAAACGCTTCATAAACGTTCGAAATTAAATGCATATTTTGTTGTGGGTCCCTAAATAATCGCATTTTGAAATCGAAAGAATGGTTTATGAACTCATAGTGAACATACAGACAAACATTCATATATATATATATATATATATATATATATATATATATATATATATATATATATATATATATATATATATACCCCCGGTGATTAAGACATTTTATAGTTTAAAAAAATTAAAAACTTTGATTTTACAAATTTTATTGAAATTTATTACACTTTTCGGTCTTTTGGATATTCTGGTTACTACTTCAGTTTGTATTTTGCTATTCACAGATGTACCTGAAGATGCATCTCAATTGATAGGAAACCGGTTGTGTTTTAAAGAAACAGCTTTCGACAGCTTTTCGTTTGTATTTAAACACTCCAGCACGCACGACTTTTCTATATTATATTACTTAAGTTAGTGTGTGTTGTAATTTCATTCATACTGAAAATTGTTGAGCTGAAACAGAAATATTCCTTTAAATTTACTATTTTGGCAATTATATCGTTACTTATTATAAATACTAAAATTTCCTATTTTACATGTTTTTTTCTTTTTTGTTTCAGCGGCAAAAGCGGCTACGGAAAATGAGAAATAGAAATACGCAAGTTTTAATTTACTGCTACCATCTTCGAGGTGAACTTGTTTGATTTCTCAAGAAAGGAAATTGATTTTTTACAAATTAGTTTGATACAGAAGTTATCGTAAAGAAATTTTGTTTATACCAGTGTCATATTCTTTACGTCATAGTGTGAAAATCTCGGATGGAATTAGGTTACAAATTGTAAGATTTTTTTTGAATGATTTTCATTAGCACTCTAAGTTTATATATTGATTTGTGTTTAGTACAATATCAAAATATCATACGATCCACAGTTAAAAAATTAAATTAAAGTGTACATATTGTTCGATGTATACCTTAAGAATGTTTTATATTATGTGTGATATGTACCTCTAAGCATAGAGCAACCGTGCTCAATACTCAGGAGCTTTAAAATATGTCCACTTGTAAATTGAACGTTTCAAACAAAATTAACTTGGCTTTAAAATTAAGTAATAAAAGCGCTTGTACAAATCATGTCACCTGTTTGTGTTTTCTATTTCATTCCTCGAACATAATCGACATGAGGCCCTCACAGATGACATACCATAGTAGACAACTACAGCGGAAATGGTAGATGGAAACGCACTTGAACTGATCAAATTATGTACCACGCTATGCTAACGCATTTTTTTAAATAATTATGCCACTTTCCTCCAACTACAAAGGTCACAGATATATTCCATGGATACGTACTGATCAGTTTCATTCCTCATCCAAAACATAACACTATCACCCATAGTTCTCGTATCATGGACTAGGTAATGGTCCCTTTACTGTGGCCAACTAATACTGTTAAAAGGTCTTTCATCTTAGTGTCTGACGTTTACTTGCCACCTAACAGCGTTTTGCTACTGAGAAACTTACGCATTTGGACTAGCTCATGGTGCTGATAAACGTAGTAACATATTACTAGTAAGGATATTGGTATTTCGTTTTTTTATCGTTATTTTACTGCTAACTACTACATAGTTAGCAGGTTGTCAGTAGCTCTTACGCCGCTCTTCAGACTGAGGTATCGTGGTGGTAAAGCAAAGAAATGTATTGAACCGCGAGAATACACCAAGAAATGTGTTGCACACATATCAGATGGCTATCTAAACATAAATGAATAGATAATTAAACATGCAACAGGGAGCATGAAATCATAAAGCAGATGTTTGATACATTAAAATCACAACTTATTCAGTAAAATAACAAGCAAATAAATGTGGGGAGACCAAATTAAGCACACACCTTGTACAAAAGTGAGTTAAAGCACATAATTACTGCTCATAATAAAATTGTTTCTGCCCTTTATGAATATGGAGATAACGTGGGAGGAAATTTGCAAACAAACAATCGGAAGCTAAACGCAAATTCATTAATTCATAGACATGCTCATAATGCTTAGCGGTACATAACTCTCCAGGAACACTTAAAAGCGGCAGCAAAATGAAGCGTCGACAGGGTCTTGACGAGATGGCAGGTGTCTTGATCACAAATTTTTAAATATACGGTGCACTAATCAAACTCGTGTGGGAAGACAGTGGTATACTATTCTTAAGTACTATGTGGTGTGTGACCAAGGTGAATTACATAGAATTTACAAAGAAAATTAATTCATAATAAGTGAATAGAGTACATGCGAGAATTCATATAGAAGAAAGTTAGTATTAATAAAACCATGGATGAAGGCATAAGTAACGACCTTTACGAAAGCACGTGGTGCAATCGGTCATGCGAGACAGGAAAGACGGAATCAAATTAAAAAATCTGAGAAATATTTAGTATACTCGCAGATACTGAAACGACATGAAAACGTTAGTTAAAAACACGGAGGAAATTCAAACATACTAGGTTTACACAAAGGCTGAAGGCCACAAACGTGTATTCTAACTTGAGCAAATTTGGACACACAATAATCAAATGAATGAAAATGCAAATAATAAATTTACACTGAATCTACTCGATCTCTGTAAATAACAAACACTTCGCATCTCATAGCAAAAGAATTACTCAAAAGAACTATCAATGAAAACCCAAGACTGCTTGATCACAAATAAATCAAAGTCCTAACAGCATGCCTTCCCCTCAGCATGATTCGGCGGAGCACTTACTTCCACAGTCGTCAGAGCCAGAATGAGGCTCTAAGGGCATGGAGAAACCTCCCCCTGCCATACACCGGATGTAGAGCGCCCTAAAAGTGACGCAGAGCGCGTTCAGAGACTAGTGTTTACCAACCCTTGCTACCTGGCCAAGACAATTCCCTCTACATCCGCTCCCAGAGAGGTCTCCTGTCACCTCTTTCGTCCAAGATTAGGATGGTACGACACTAAGAACACGGCCCCCTCGTCATCTTGTCTAGTAAGCTTGTCTCTGGGCACCCAGCAGACGCTAGCGCAGACGACAACGAAGCCATGAGTTCTTAACTACAGCAAAACGAGGCCTAGAGCGCGAGGCGGCGACTGTAAGCCATTGCGCGGCAGTCAGTCAATATTAAAAATAACCTTCCACATTCACATGAAAATACCGGTTCAATCACATGGGTGGAAACATATAAATATGGGGGAAACATACATAAACATGGTGAATTGATCATTAATAAAAAGAATAAAATAATTAACACACAGATAGAAAACATTAATGTTGCAGAAACACTTTAGGTTAATGAATCAATCAAAATGGAACACGGCCACACATTCAGCGGACGTGTTTCAACTGTAAATTATATTCGCCAGACAGTTCACAGTTCGACATATAGTTCATGAGATATGAAGTCATTAACATTGTGGTTCATAAAACCTGCATCATCCCGCATGAGGTTTCTGTTTATTACG
Organism: Locusta migratoria; assembly: GCA_026315105.1. Taxonomy (NCBI): domain Eukaryota; kingdom Metazoa; phylum Arthropoda; class Insecta; order Orthoptera; family Acrididae; genus Locusta; species Locusta migratoria. The sequence goes on along the minus strand of CM048744.1, from coordinate 957,375,776 downwards.
TCTTTACTGCTATCACTCACTCCTAACTTGGGCGCGGTGGTAAGAGATTGTTACTCTGGGCGGTCTGAAGCCGCGATACGAACTTGTGATTTGAAAAAATAGGCATGTGTGTACTTAGAAAAATTTACGGGACTGTGACTGCAGAACTTAGTTTCTGTAGGAAAAAGTGGTAAACTATGGATTGTGTAACTGTGATAATTCAGCAGTCGTGTGCTTGTGTGATGACAAACTGTGTTTTATGACAAATACTGTAATTAATCGAGGATTAATTTGGAACTGCAATGTTTTTATGGACTTTTAAGAGATATAATTTTGAACTTTTACTCTCGAGTGCGTCTGATACTTACTGCGCCTCTCATAAACAATAGTTGGCGGAATATTCAGTTATTTAACGATGTGTAAAGTAGGACCAACTCCGCATTTTCATTTCCAAAAAGAGTAATAAACTCCATTTATAAAAAAATTACTTCGTATGTACATATTTCTGAAGTTATCTTAGAATCCATTTTGTTGGTTATTCAGAGCTTTATGTTTGTTCAAATATATTTTTCGCGTCATCGTCTGCAGATTAATAGACTGGTTAAACTACAGATTAATTATTGATCTTGGTTAAACAGATTGGGTAGCTGTTTAGGGCATAGAAGCTGACATACATAATTCACCTCTATGAACAGAGACAACGAGCCATAAACCTTTCACTACCCTGAGTTATGTATTACCCAATTCTTATTGGTGAGTACCGATATGAAGGTCGCAACCATTCACGACATATTTTGCAGACATTAGGCACATATACCACTGAATGTACCTTCGAATTTACATCATATTCAGACACATATTTCAGGAGATATGTCATAAACAATGAAATTTCCGAATAACTTATACATCAAGCTCGATTTTTCCACATCTCTTCCTAAAATAATGGTCCGATTTCGAGTAAGCTTGGTACACATATTGCTTACTATCAGACAACAATCGCTGTAGGGTTAGAAACAACCTACGACTCATAGTTCAGGAGATATGACGGTGTAAACAGTCACAAAAACTTTCCCATCACGCAACGAGTGATTTACGACATTTCAATCATCTACTATTTATTCATAGCAGACAGTTTACTAATATTACATTCTAGAAATCTGGAAAATTATATTATTGTAGGACACATAGTCAAGGATATATGATGTCATAAGTACTGAGCTGCATGAAAACAAAACTTAAACGGAAAGATAGTAAGGGAGAGGCTGAGGGACACAAAGGGAAGAACGAGATGGATTAAATATTGTTTATAGTCGAGTTTTGAATTAATGTTAAACATAATTTGTGTTTTATTACTATTTTTCCTTCTTTGGATACTGCACTTATTTTGTACATTATGCATATTCATTTGTTTTACTGTTTCATACAGTGCGGTAAGGAAGAGAATTGAGGCTTTTGAAATGTCTTGCTACAGAAGAATTCTGAAGATTAGGTGAGTGGATCGCGAAAATAATGAGGAGGTACTGATCAGAAGTGGCAAGAAAAGGAATTTCTGGCTTACTTTGACCAAAGGAAGGGATCGACTGATAGGACACATTCTTAGACACCAAGGAATTGTGAATTTAGCATTGGAGGGAAGTATGTGGGGTAAAAATCGTAGAGGGAGACCAAGAGATGAATATAGTAAGCAAATTAAAATGGATGTAGGTTATCGTTCTAATGAGATGAAGAATGGGTAGCATTGAGAGATGAAATAGTGAAGGCAGCAGAGGACAAAATAGGTAGGAAGAAAAGACCAAAACATCCTTGGATATCACAGGAAATACTAAATTTAATTGATGAAATGAGACAATATAAAAATGCAGTAAATGAAACAGGCAAAATTGAGTATAGACGTCAAAAAATGAGATTGACAGGAAGTGTAAAATAGCTAAGCAGGAGTGGCTAGAAGGCAGATGCAAGTCTGTAGAAAAATGTATAAATAGGGGAAAAATAGATACCGCCTACAGCAAAATAGAAGAAACATTTATAGACAAGAAAAGCAGCTGTATGAATATAAAGAACTCAGATGGAAAACCAGTTTTTAGCAAAGAAGGGAAAACTGAGTTTGAAAGAGTATATACAGGGTCCCTACACAAGAACTTTGAGACTATATTCTAGGAAGGAAAGAGGATGTAGATGAACATGAAGTAGGAGTTACTATAATGAGAGAATCATTTGACAGAGCCCTGAAAGACCTAAGTCGAAACAAGGCCCCTGGTGTGGACGACATTCCCTCTGAACTACAAAAGTCTTTGGGAGAGCCAGCCATGACAAAACAATTTCACTTGGTGCGTAAGATGTATGAGACAAGAAAAATGTAATAATCCCCATTACAAAGAAAGCAGGTGAAGACAGGTGTGAAAATTACAGAACCATCAGTTTAATAAGTCATGGATGCAAACTTTTACACGGATTATTTACAGAACAATGGAAAAGTTTGTAGAAGCCGACCTTGCGGAATTTTCCTCCGTTTCTGTCAATTGTTGCGTAAAGCACCCTCTGAAATTCTCAAGACCTTCAGGTTCCTTCAATTTATCCTGGTCCCATCTCCTTATTTTCCTACCTTCTTTGCAGTTTTTTTCAGTTTCAGCCTACAGTTCATGACCAACAAGTTATGGTCAGAGTCTATTTCTGCCCATGGGTAGTCTGCCAGTCATTCCTTTTGCCCAGTCCATATCCACCTACTATTTTTCCTGCCCTTCCTTTTCCCACTACTGAATTCCAGACTCTCATTACAATTAAGTTTACCTCTCCCCTAATTGTCTGAGTAATTTCTTTTAACTCCTCATACATTTCTTCGATCTCCTCATCATCGGCAGAGCTAGTGGGCATATAAACTTGTGCTACTGTGGTCATTGTTGCATTTGTATCTATCTTACCTATGGAAATGCGATCACTGCGCTGCTCATAGTAATATACACCCACTCGTATTTTCTTATTCCTTATCAGACCTACTCCTGTAATACCCCCAACCAATTTTGTATTTAAAATCCTGTACTCGCCTGACCAGAAATCCTGTTCCTCCTTCCACCGAACTTCACTAATCCCCACTACATCTAACTTCCGCCTATCCATTAACCTTTTTAAATTTTCTAACTTCCCTACCCGATTAAGGAATCTAACATTCCACGCTCCGATCTGTAGAATACCATTGTTGTCTTTCCTGATGATCACATCCTCCTGAGTAGTCCCCGCCCGGAGATCCGAATGGGGGACTATTTTACCTCCGGAATATTTTACCCGAGAGGATGCCATCATCATATGTTCATACAGTAGAGCTGCACGTCCTCGGGAAAAGTAACGGCTGTAGTTTCCCCTTGCTTTCAGCCGTTCGCAGTAGCTGTGTTTCAAAGCCACATTAGCTGATGTTACAAGGCCAGCTCAGTCACTCATCCAGACTGTTGCCCCTGTAACTACCGAAAAGGCAGCTGCCCCTCTTCAGGAGCCTCTCCAGAGATACCCCTCCACTGTGGGTGTACCTACGGTACGACTATTTCTATCGTTGAGGCACGCAATGTCTCGGCAATGTCTGTGGTTCATGGGGGTGGAAAATAAACACTCAAAAAGTATTTCATCTTCATGTATCCATGAAAACAGCTTAGAAACTATGAAACACTAAAACACAGATATATGCACAATGTACAAACTTTTAAGTACAGCATCCAAAGAAAGAAAAAAAAAATCGCACTGACGTGTTTTACGGCCCACTTTAGATTATTAGTTTTATAAGTTTTGGACCAAACTAATAATGTAAACAACAACAAAATTAATTAATAAGGTTGTCTAAAACCCTTTCAGGAAAACAATAATTTTTAGTTAGTGGCAGGTTTTGAACTACTGATCTTCAGCGTTACAGTCCAACGCATTGCCCACTACGCTACATCCAACACTTAACAACCGACGTCCTTTTATCTCGTACTATTGATGGCTGTTATTAACTGATGCTAATATGGCATTTGTAGACACTATTATCATTTATCGTACGACGAACGACGTGTTTTTGTTAATTCTTCAGTGCGCCATTGCTTTGAAATGACAACGTGTAAGTTAAAATAAGAAAGTCATCAAATACGCAAAGCAAGATGGCTTATGCAAGAGAGAGAGTTCTGGGCGAGGAATGTCACGTGACATCTGCGACCGGCTGGTTTTCGTTAATTCAGTGGAGGGCGTCAAAACACTGTTATTTTCGCAAATATCTCTCAAACGATACGAGATATGAAAAAAAAAAACAACAAAAAAAAAACATAAGGGAACAAGCTGTAGAGAATCTGCTCCTCTACAAATACGGCTATTCAATTTTAGCGTCAGATGAACGGTTTATATGCAATTAAAATTACATTACAGACGACCTTTCTTTGATATTACTAACGTATTTCTTGTTGGAAATATTTGAAAAAAGCGAGGTTCTGGTCTCTGGTAGACAACATTTATGTCTGTAAAATTTGGTGCCAATCGGTTGAACGGTTCGACCTAAAATGTGGGAACACGTAACAACCAGAAAGACATCGTCAAATCGCCGTTTTTTTTTGCAAATATCTCTGCAACGATGCAAGATATGAAAAAAACATAATAGAGCGAAGTTGTAGAGAATTTTCCTCTCTACCAATTAGGTTATTCAATTTTCGTGTCAGATGAACCGTTCGTTTGCAATTACAATTATATTACAAACGGCTTTTTTTTGGCATTACTACCGTATTTGTTGTCCGAAAAATTTGAAAAAGAGAGGTTCTGGTCTCTGTCGGCCTACAATTATGTCTTGTGTTGATCGGCTGAACTGTTCGTCTTAAAAACGGGGAACACGTTACGGACAGACAGACAGACGGACAGACAGATATACATCCCAAAATCGCCGTTATTTTTGCAAATATCTCTGAAACGATACGAGATATGAAAAAAACATGAGGGAGCAAAGATGTAGAGAATTTTCTCGTCTACAAATTCGGTTATTCAATTTTTGTGTCAGGTGAATGGTTAAGCCGTTATTTTTATTTAAATTTCGAGCTGTCAAAAGACAATCGCAAAGGCCCACTTTTAGTGTTACTACCGTAACCTACAGTGGGCCAATAGTAATAAAATACAAATTATATATAAGATTAATTTAACTCTGAACCTGACTATAAACAATACTTATTGATATTTGTGATGGGAAAATTTGTGTGACTTATTGTTTATGACGTCATATCTGCAGAACTATGTGTCGAAAGTATGTTCAACCCCACAGCAATTGTTGTCTGATAGCAATATGTGTACCACGTTTAGTTGAAATCGGTCCATTATTTTAGGAGGAGATGTGCAAAAATAGCGCATGATGTAGCAGTTATTCGGAAAATTCATTGTTTCAAGCATGAAGATACGGTTTTCATGAACCAAAATGTTTATGACTTCATATCTCATGAACTATACGTCGAACTGTGATATAGTATCATATGTATGAGTACTGTCTGCGAATTGTTACGCGAATACAATTTACAGGTATAAGAAATAATTTGTAATGTCATGCCAAATGTCCTAGATAATACATCACGAACATCGGAAAAGTAGTAAGTGATCAAAATTTCTTCCTTTCATCATTTTGTTGGGGTTGTCAGGAAAGTTTCGTAAAGATCTGAATTATCTTCAAAGTTTATTGCAAGTCGCTCAATCTTCTCATTGTCAAATAGATAACGAATAAAACCGTGCGCCGCAAGATGGGGCAGATTTCATTGTTTATGACGTTATATCGCATGAACTATGTATCGCAGGTGGCTTTTTAGAACCATAGCAAATGATTTCTGACCTTAAAGAATATTTGTGTCAAATTCGGTTGAAATCGGTCCATCAGTTTAGGAGCAGATGTAGGATATTCTATCATGATGCGGCCGTTTTTCACGACTGTCATATCTCCTTTCGTACGTGTCGTAGGTGGTTCTTACCCCGACGACATTGTTGCCTGATAGTAAGGAACATGTGTACCACGTTTGGTTGATATCGGTCCAGTAGTTTAGGAAGAGATGTAGAACATACATACAAACACACTTACCCACATACAGCCTATTTTATAAGGTATATAGATATTTGCCGAATGAAAAGAGGGGTGGATAGCAATGTTGAGCTGTTTTAGTGGAGACATTGTTGATCTTGTTTTGGCATGGCCGGATTATTCAAATACTCGTGAAATGCAGGGGAGGTGCCAACGTTCACATTCCTTTTGAAGAAAGAAATTATCATTGCAACAGGGAGAGTTGTGGATATGGAGGGGTCGCTCATGACACTATTAACCCAGATAGAGAGGAGTTATTTTTGGTTAAAATTTTTTTTTTCAAAAGCTATTAAATACTTAACATGATCGTTATATGTGTTTTTTGTTCACAATCATGCCATTAGCTTTGTCATATTGCCCTTTTTTTAAGGACGTCAAAATGAATGTTTTAGATCTGGTGAATAATAATTATTAAAATATCATTTAAAACGAAATATATACATATAGCAAAAATTAAAGAATCTTCAAGAAATACAAACCTAACTTCGAGGAAGTCTTCAATATGTTCTGTATCAACCACAACTTCGAAACCCCATCCAACCACTTTGCAATTAACACTACAAGCTAAAACTGATCTTCAATGGGAGAAGGCTATTCAAAGAAATAAAATACGACACTTTTCACGAATTTTTAAATACAAGAATGAAAAACTAAGTTGCCCTTCTCTTCCTTCTGGGAGGACGTTAGCCATATATGGGTTAACGGCGATACGTTATGGGTATACCCATAATCGAAATTTTAAAGTTTTTCAATAAAACCACGTTTAATGTTAATATGCAACGGACTTACCATCTTAACTGCACACATTTTTCGTCACACACGCGGTTTACGGGTATATCCGAGAAAACGGAACTCTTTCTCACAGTCTCGATGTAAAGCGATCTGGTACGAATACCGGTAAAATCTGAAATTATTTTCTATCACAGAGGGAAATTACGATGTTTTATGACTTTTATAAATGTTATTGGTGAATAAATGGCGACTATAAACATAGTTTCGTGATCTTATTTAAAACAACAATTACACGTCAGACTGTGTACTTACATGCATATGTTTCGTGCATATGTAAGGTTACTTGGAAACAACGAATCTCGGTAACGGATAGTATTATGGAAGAAACTTTGAAGGCTCCCTGGTTCATTATCTACAGAACATATCATAACAACTGCGAAAATTTTCCATGAATAGAAAGTGCAGATGTGACAATCCGTACTTTTAATAACAAAAATTGTGGATTTACTAGCGTAAGGTGATACGGAATACGGACTTTCGAAAACGGTAACCGGATTTTCTAGATAAACAGCAAAACAACGCAGAGAAAACATTTACATCATTTGCTACACTCCAAGATACGATTCTAAAAATCTGATTTTCCAACAAGCAGAGTTTCTATCGCACGGACAGATACGTCGTGAGCTACTTGGCCACGCTGTCTGTGTGTTGACGTACATTATTTTAGTTTCATTGGGAAAACTTGCAAAAATATTCGGATCGGCGCGTATTTCTGCGCGAGTGGTTTAAGATTTCGCCATTTCATTCATATGTTGTAGCTGCACAGCTTTTAATTTTAGCGTAAAGCTTTTTGACTTGTATTAAACTGACGCCATTGAGTCTAAATTAAAACAATCATATTGGAAATTTCGCAGAAAAGTGCTGAAAATGAAGTGTTATAAGCATGATGTTAAAAGGCAGCTCCCTTGCTCACCGCTTGGAGCGCTAGTGTAGCCCCAGCTGTCAAACGGTAACAGTTTTTACACCGGTGAGTGTCGCTATTGTTATATTAGAGTGTGCTACTAGTATGTATTTTTCTGCTAAACAATTAGATATGGTATTATGTGTAAAGATATTGTCCGACCAATGACAAGGGTGGGGGGGGGGGGAGTAAGGGGTTGAGGCGACCAAAGTTGTTAGACTGGCAGGTAACTTCAGAAGGAGAAATTTCACACCCTGGAATAGAAAATATCGAAATGTCCATCCCCACGATTCGTGATTTTAGTATCAAAAAATAGACCACACGTAATGTACAAAAACCAACCGATTTGCTCAATTTGGATGGGCTCAGAGTAGTGTCTAATGCAGTTCTTTCCAAACTTTCCCTCACTGAGACACCCTTTTATAGCTTACAGTTTTGCGCGACACCCTTTCACTAATATAAATATACATGGTAGAATTTAGATGGTTCTAGCTGGAGGTGGGGGGGGGGGGGGAAATAAAGTATCGCTTAAATGTAGTTTGTAAACGAAACTGAAATCTACGTACGCATTGACATGTTTAATGTTGATCCTGACTGCAGCAATTGCGTACACTCATCGCAAGAAAATGAAACATTAGGAACTACGGAGATGTACAACAGAGTAACACCGCAGAAAACAATGCCTAACTCACACAGTAATACTTGCTTCTTCTACCCGCGACCCAACTTACGAAACACGAAAACTGAATTTTGGAAACCGTATTTCGCTGTCGTGTGTACATGTCAGGGCCAGATACGGTTTTGCTGGATCGATTGAAAACGGCATCTGGAAATTAGCTGCTCGGATTTCTGATTTAGACAGCACAGTGGCTGTTCCCTTTCAGTTCAATATTATCACATTATTTTCAGAAATAAAGAGGATGTATTTATGACAAGTGATGAATTATTATTTAAGTTCTATTGTTAGGTTCTTGCTTCACCACGACCTCGGAATTCCCGATATATTCTGAAAAAATGGATAAATATTTGTGACAAGTAAGAATATGAATGTCATTTCTAGTCCCAGAATCTGTTACATACAGGAAACTGAGAGAAAAAAAATATTAACGCATACCAGGGTTCGAACCAACGATCACTGCATTTAAAATACTACTCTCCGTAGTACTCCATACTAAACATCGCTACTGAATAGCTTTACTCAGTGGACATTTGTGACTGCTTTTACAATCTGTGACAGCTTTTACACTTTACAGCCACTGTGTCATTGATTGACATTTAACTATAAGAAACGCTACCGAGGGTGACGCGGCTTTGATAAATCCATTAAACAACGCTCAGCTGCAGCTTTTTGAGAAGGAAAGCAGACTACAGTGAAGGTTCGTTCAAGCAGCTGCCAGTTCCAACAAACTGCGCATGGGAAGAGCTGTTATCGAGTATCAGCAGCAGCTCTGCGCATTCGCAGTTTGCTGGAATCTGGCAACTGGCAGCTGCTGGAATGAACCCTGAGTGTCTACTACTGTTGAAGCAGAGCTGCCGCCTAGCGGCTGACAACGCAATTAATATACACCGATCATTCCTTTAATACGTGATCTGTGGCGCACTGAATGAAGAGAAGGATGATTAGCTGCAGGCGAGTCTTCAGAGTAGTATGAAGAGAAGGATATTTTGTGATATTTTATGACAAGTTTTTTTTTGTTTAGAGTCTAAATTTTTTAGTCCCGTGACACCCTTGATACACCCTTGGGTGTCGCGACACCCAGTTTGGAAAGCTCTGGTCTAATGTTTAAACTTTTGACGCTGTACTGAAAGGTACAGAACTGCCGTTCTTGTGATACGTATACAAAACATCATTAGGGTAACGGTAATCGAGAACTGATAAAATAATTTGGTTGTTCGCTTTACTGTGATAAAATCACTTAGTTTTGCTCTGCGGCCAGACGTTTCTTAGTATGCGCTCCACACAAGGCCGCCACGGTGAATCCCAGCCAGCGACGACAGACTGCGTTGGAATGCGTGACGTCACAACTCGTGTCGCCGGGGATCCCTCCCGGATGTCGCTCATTATCGATAAAAGCTTGCGCGCCCGTCCGCAGGCGCAGAAGCCATCTGCATCCTGAGACATGACGCTTCTTGCGAAGACGCTGTTTGTGGTTCTGTGCGCTTTGCTCATCGCTCTTGCAGGTAAGAACGCTATGATTCTGGTTAAATGTGTGTTTATTCTGTACTAGCCATTAAAATTACTACACCAAGAAGAAATGCACATGATAAACGGGTATTCATTGCACAAATATTTTATGCTAGAACTGACATGTGATTGAATTTTCACGCTATTTTGGTGCGTAGCTCCTGAGAAATCAGTACCCAGAACAATCACCTCTGACCGTAGAACGGCCTTGGGCATTGAGTCAAACAGAGCTTGGATGGCGTGTAAAGGTACAGATGCCCATGCAGCTTCAACACGATACCACATTCCATCAAGAGTAGTGACTGGCGTATTGTGACGAGCCAGTTGCTCGGCCACCATTGACCAGACGCTTTCAATTGATGAGAGATCTGGAGAATGTGATGGCCATGGCAGCAGTCGAACATTTTCCGTATCCAGAAAGGCCCGTACAGGACCTGCAACATGTGGTCGTGCATTATCCTGCTGAAATTTGGGTTTCGCATGGATCGAATGAAGCGTAGAGTCACGGGTCGCAACACATCTGAAATGTAACGAACACTGTTCAAAGTGCCGTCGATGTGAACAAGAGGTGACCGAGACCTGTAATCAATGGCACCCTATACCATCACGCCGGGTAGTACGCCAGTATGGCGATGACGAATACACTCTTCAAAAGTGCATTTACTGCGATGTCGCCAAAAACGGATGCGACCATCATGAAGCTGTAAACAGAACCTGGATTCATCTGTTGAAATGACGTTTTGCCATTCGTGCACCCAGGTTCGTCGTTGCGTGCACCATATCAGGCACTCCTGTCTGTGATGCAGCGTCAAGGGTAACCGCAGCGAATGTTCGAATGTTTGTAAAATCTATGGGACTTAACTACGGGGTCATCAGTCCCTAAACTTACAAACTACTTATGAACTACTTACGAACTAGGACGGCACAAATATCCATGCCCGAGGGGGGATTCGAACCCCCGACCGTAGTGGCCGTGCAGACCGTGACTGAAGCGCCTCAGTCCCCTCGGCCACCGCGGTCGGCGTAACCGCAGCCATAGTCTCCGAGCTGATAGTCCATGCTGCTGCAAACGTCGTCGAACTGTGCGTGTAGATGGTTGTTGTCTTTCAAACGTCCCCATCTCTTGACTCAGGGATCGAGACGTGGCTGCACGATCCGTTACAGCCATGCGGATAAGATGCCTGTCATCTCGACTGCTAGTGATACGAGGCCGTTGGGATACAGCTCGGCGTTCCATATTGCCCTCTTGAACCCACCGATTCCATATTTCGCTAGCAGTCATTGGATCGCGACCAACGGGAGCAGCAATCTCGCGATACGGTAAACCGCAATCGCAATAGGCTACAATCCGACCTTTATCAAAGTCGGAAACGTGATGGTAGGCATTTCTCCTCCTTATACGAGGCATCACAACAACGTTTCACCAGCAATGCCGGTCAACTGCTGTTTGTGTATGAGAAATCGGTTGGAAACTTTCCTCATATCAGCACGTTGTAAGTGTCGCCACCGGCTGCAGTCTTGTGTGAATGCTCTGAAAAGCTAATCATTTGCATATCACAGCATCGTCTTCCTGTCGGTTAAATTTCGCGACTGTAGCACGTCAACTTCGTGGTGTAGCAATTTTAATGGTCAGGAGTGTATCTCTAGTGATTTCTTCAATCATTGTTCTTTATGTGACAACACATGCAGTCGTTGATCCGTTTAGAGGTCTTGGCCACAGCATAGAGAAAGGCATATATATTTTTTTAAAGAAAAACTAACATGACCTCCTTTCCAACTATTCCACTACGATAAAACGTTTGTAACCCTTAGGTTGGGACTTGTCTTCGAATTCTTTGTAGACTTTAGGCTCATGTGTTGACTATTCCATGAGGGGGGAGGGGGAGGGGAGGAGATCCATCAAGCGACAACAATAACCATCTGGGCCAGAGCAGAGGATCTCTCATCATTAAAACAGCGTAATATTCACTTGTGGATTCCACTGAAAACTACAGGCTGCCCTGTAATCTGTTGCGTGAACTGAAGCTCAGGTTTCAGGCCCTGAAGTATCTCCTGCAATGAGAAAGCGCTTTGTATAGTACTTAGGGTTGCCAGATCTCCGGGCGCCGCGCCGCCCGGAGTGCCCGAGTTTGGAATGAATTCTCCGGGTCTACGGGCCAATGACTCTCATCTCCGGGCTTGAATGTAACCTTCATCTTAACTTTTTTTTTTAAGACGCTTTTTAAGTACTATGCTCATGTAGCGATGATGTACATCGAACTTAACGTAACTTAAACTAAGGACGAACACAACATCCATGCCCTAGGGAGGGGGGATTCGAACCCCTGGCAGGAGCAGCCTTGCGCACCGTGGCAAGACGCCTCAGTGCGCTCGGCCATTCCCGGCCTGCTCCTCTCTACTAATTATGAATAACTTTATATAAATGTCAATTTCTTATTGCAACAAAACGTTACTTTTCTATTCTTCTTCTGAAAGTTTTTCGCTGTTGCGTCGGTAGTAATCGGCTAGCGCAATATGAAGCAAACACTGTTGCGGCAACGTATCAACTGGCGACGTCTATTATTTGTGTTCGTTCGTTCATTGTTTATCAGTTTACCGGCAATTTTTGGAATACTCGGATCGTGTATGAACAGACAAGCTTACATTCAGTCAGGTTAGTGAGTAATAAAGAGTAATGAAGAGACGATATCTAAGTTCGTTCCGTGAAGAATGGTTGCAGGAAGAAAATTATAAAGAGTGGCTACAAAAGTTTATTAGGTATTTGGCGCTCTTCTTGGTGACCAGTTTGCGGAGTCGCAAGCGGCAACTCGAAGGCGCAGCTGGGGGGGAGGTGAGTCATTGGCCCAGGTGGAGGGGGGCACGTCTGGTCTCCGGGCCTGCCTCGAGTTCAATCTGGCAACCCTAATAGTACTCTGGTGTTAGAAATCAAACTTCAGAGTAATTACTAAGTGAAAATGATAGGTTAATGCGCGTTGATGATGTTTTTGTTTAGTGTTATATTGAATTTTTATATTGTGATTTTATCCCTCTCGCCTCGCATCAGCAGCGGGTGGATAGTCAATAGTAGCCTAGCCCATTGTAGGTGCCATATCAAGAACTGCACGGCCACAACCGCCGGAGGTTCGAGTCCTCCCTCGGACATCTGTGTTTGTGTGTGTGTGTGTGTGTGTGTGTGTGTGTGTGTGTGTGTGTGTGTATTGTACGTAGGATAAGTTAGTTTAAGTAGTTTGCAAGTCTAGTGATCGATGACCACAGTAATTTAGTCCAACATGTTTACAAACATTTTAATTTGTTAGCAGTACAGCAATCTGTTCTTCATCCAAGTGATATCTATCCTAAGTATAGATGGAAAAATACTACATGAGGGTAAAATCTTTATAAGAATTTAAAAAATGTTAACAGGTGATTATAGATGGAAAATACTACACATAAGGTAAAATCTTTACAAGAAATTAAAAATTGTTAGAAGGTGAAAGTAAGGCATATGTTTATGCAGAGTGGTACAAAAGTAAGGAAACTCTTGAATAATTCGTCGGGAATGGATTTTTTTTTAAAGTGTTAAACTCAAAAGTTGTAGTATTTTTCACTGGCTATTCAATGGCGACAGTGATTTGACCTTGACTTCGACCATGAAGGCCAACACGATAAATTTCACTTTTTAAAAAAAGGGAATCTCGATTTTTATTGCGGATTTAGAATGCGCAGGAAATGTAACATTCAAATATGAGACTGAGCATACAGTTGATCATGAAGTTCGAGGTCATATCAAGGTTTTCTAACGAGGAGGTAATTTTACTTCCAGTATTTTTTATTTGATTCATATTCACGTTAAATATCTGGTTAGTGTATTATTCCGCCGTGTGAACCGCGTCGCGACAGTCGTCTGTCTTTGTTTTGAAACAGTTACCGTTTGTTTACTCCAGTCAGTCGCCCAGCGGACGTCGTCCAGTGGCGTAGCAGTAATTTATCAGTTGTAAGTGTAACCGGCTTCTCTCTAGAAGCTACATATTTTTACTTTTCAGTGCGTTTTCCCTTGAGTGCATTAAATTTATTGTGTGCTCGCGTTTTTATTTGATTCACATTCACGTTAAATATCTGGTTAGTGTATTATTCCGCCGTGTGAACCGCGTCGCTACAGTCGTCTGCCTTTATTTTCTGATTAGAAGCGACATATAGTATTTTGATTTTCGTCTACACTTTCTCGTCTCGTAAAGTTATACTGAGCTGTCGTGCGTATTGGATTCACATCCGCGTTCTAACGAACAGTTTAGTTTTCCTTTGAACGCATCGCGACTGTAGTTTTTGTTTTTGTTGGCACTGTAATCATGAATAGGGACTGTGACTGCTGTGTGCGGATGCAGTCTGAGCTGGTGACACTTCGCTCCCAGCTTCAAGCTGTGTTAACCTCGGTTGCACAGTTGGAAGCTGCGATCGATGGGCGTCGTTGTTGTTGGCCGGCGGTGGGGACCGAACGGACTCCCGTCGTCTCCACCGATCGACCTGCGGCAGCGACATGCCCTGAAACTGCTAGCAGTGAGGCAGACATCCCACCCGTGGTTGCTCCACTGCGTGGCAGGAGGCGCAAGACATTCCGGGGGACCGATCGTGAGGCCTCCCCGGTTCGTCTTGCGAACAGGTTTGAGGCGCTGTCTGCTCAGGACGACGTTCCTGAGTCGGATGGTGTCTCTCATCCTGAAGTCACCACGCAGTCTGCAAGATCCGGGCTTTCACAGAGGGTGGGTTTACTTATAGTTGGGAGCTCCAACGTTAGGCGGGTGATGGAGCCCCTTAGAGAGATGGCTGCCAAGGAGGGGAAGAAGGCCAACGTGCACTCCGTGTGCATACCGGGTGGAGTCATTCCAGATGTGGAACGGGTCCTCCCGGATGCCATGAAGGGTACGGGGTGCAGCCAACTGCAGGTGGTGGCTCACGTCGGTACCAATGATGTGTGTCGTTTCGGATCTGAAGAGATCCTCTCAGGTTTCGAGCGGCTAACTGAAGTGGTAAAGACTGTCAGTCTTGCTTGCAAGATGAAAGCAGAGCTCACCATCTGCAGCATAGTTGACAGGACCGACTGTGGACCTCTGGTACAGAGCCGAGTGGAGGGTCTGAATCAGAGGCTCAGACGGTTTTGCGACCGTGTAGGCTGCAGATTCCTTGACTTGCGCCATCGGGTGGTGGGTTTCCGGGTTCCGCTGAATAGGTCAGGAGTCCACTATACGCAGGAAGCGGCTACACGGGTAGCGGGGGCTGTGTGGCGTGGAATGGGCGGTTTTTTAGGATAAAGAGCTTCGGGGAAATAGAAAATGGGCAATCTCAAAGGGTTCAGGTGGATCACAGGAGAAATGTAGATCCGGAAACTATCGGTATAACAGTTGTAAATTGTCGTAGCTGTGTCGGGAAAGTTCCAGAACTGCAAGCGTTAATAGAAAGCACCGAAATACACATCATTATAGGCAGCGAAAGTTGGCTCAAGCCGGAAATAAGTTCAGAAGAAGTATTTTCAAAAGATCTATCGGTGTTCAGAAAGGATAGATTAAACAAAATAG
Source organism: Locusta migratoria (assembly GCA_026315105.1). Taxonomy (NCBI): domain Eukaryota; kingdom Metazoa; phylum Arthropoda; class Insecta; order Orthoptera; family Acrididae; genus Locusta; species Locusta migratoria. Next base: position 957,360,312 of record CM048744.1, on the reverse strand, counting down.
GTGGGGGCGTGTTTGTCGCTGTCAAAAGTAGTATTTCATGTAGCGAAGTTGAAGTTGATAGTTCGTGCGAGATATTATGGGTAGAGGTTGTACCCGAAAATCGTAAGAAGTTAATAATCGGTTCCTTTTACCGGCCTCCCGACTCTGACGATACAATAGCAGAAAGGTTCAAAGAAAACCTGAGTCTAATTACAAAAACGTACCCGACTCACACGATAATAGTAGGTGGTGATTTTAATTTACCCTCGATCTGTTGGCGAAATTATATTTTCAAATCAGCAGGTAGGCATAAAACATCGTCCGAAATTGTACTCAACGCATTCTCTGAGAATTACTTCGAACAATTATTTCATGAGCCAACTAGAATTGTAAATGGATGTGAAAACACACTTGATCTCTTAGCAACAAATAATCCTGAGCTCATAACGAGCATCAAAATGGATACAGGTATTAGTGAACACAGAGCTGTAGTAGCGAAATTGAATATCGAAAGTCCCAAAGTTACCAAAAATAAACGCAAAGTATATTTGATCAGGAAAGCAGTTAGAAACAAAATACATTGCTTCTTGAAAGACAGCTTCCACTCGTTTCTAACACTAAACGTAGGTGTAGACCAGATGTGACTCAAATTCAAAGAAGTGGTATCGACAGCAATTGAAAGTTTTATACCTAATAAATTAATAAAAGAAAGAGGCGATCCCCCTTGGTACACAAAACAAGTTAGGACACTGTTGCAAAAGCAAAGGAAAAGGCATACTAAATTTAAACGAACACGAAATCCCCAGGATTTGCGATTGTACTCAGAAGCTCGAAATTTAGCGAGGATTTCAATGCGAGATGCCTACAACATTTATCACAACGAAACTCTTTCTCGTAATTTGACTGAAAACCCAAAGAGATTTTGGTCATATGTTAAATATACTCGGGGAAAGTCACAAACAATACCTTCACTACGTGATAGTAATGGCGATTCTGCCGATGACAGCGCTACTAAAGCAGAGTTACTAAACTTAGCTTTTAGAAACTCATTCACCAAAGAAGACGAAACCAATATTCCAGATTTCGAATTACGAACAGATGCCGTAATGAGTAACATAGAAGTAGATATCATCGGAGTAGTGCAGCAACTAAAATCACTTAATAAGAACAAGTCTTCTGGTCCGGATTGTATACCCATTAGATTTCTATCTGATTATGCTGAAGCGATAGCTCCTTACTTAACAGTCATATACAACCGCTCTCTCATAGAAGGATCTGTACCAAAAGATTGGAAAGTTGCACAGGTCACACCTATATTCAATAAAGGCAGTAGGAGTAACCCACTAAACTACAGGCCTATTTCATTGACGTCAATCTGAAGCAGGGTTTTGGAACATATCCTGTATTCAAATATTATGAATTATCTCGAACAGAACGATCTATTGACCCAAGGTCAACACGGATTTAGAAAATATCGTTCATGCGAAACACAACTAGCTCTATATTCACACGAAGTGATGGGTGCTATCGACAAAGGTTCGCAAATCGATTCCGTATTTCTTGATTTCCAGAAAGCTTTTGACACCGTACCTCACAAACGGCTTTTAATCAAATTGCGTGGTTATGGTATATCGCCCCAAATTTGCAATTGGATAGGGGATTTCTTGTCAGAGAGGACACAGTTCGTAGTAATCGATGGTAAGGCATCGACTAAAACAGAGGTGATATCGGGCGTTCCACAGGGTAGTGTTATTGGTCCTCTGCTATTCCTTATTTACATAAACGATTTAGGGGAAAATCTAAGTAGCTCTCTTAGGTTGTTTGCAGATGACGCCGTCATTTACCGTCTAGTAAAATCATCTGAAGATCAAAACCAATTGCAGAACGATCTGAATAAGATATCAGTATGGTGTAAAAATTGGCAATTGACTCTAAATAATGAGAAGTGTGAAGTCGTTCACATGAGTACGAAAAGAAATCCGTTAAACTTTGTTTACAAGATAAATCAATCAAATGTGAAGGCCGTAAACTCCACAAAATACCTAGGAATCACTATTACTTCAGACTTAAACTGGAAAGAACACGTAGATAATATCGTGGGAAAGGTGAACCAGAGACTGCGTTTTATTGGCAGAACCCTTAAAAGATGCAACAGAACTACTAAAGAAACTGCATACACTGCGCTTGTCCGTCCATTTTTGGAGTA